>OY720400.1:13819768-15079431 GCA_963082905.1 Oligia fasciuncula
TAATGTCGTCTTTCGGTAGAGAATCTTCATCAACTCCTTTATCTTTCTCGTTTAGAATGTCTGCAATTAGGAGAGCCTGTAAATTTATTTTTTTTTGGTTAGTTTTATTATCTTTCCCCGTCACAGAAAGGTCTGTGTCCCAGTATTAAAATGCAAAATAGTGGTGGTAGATCAAAATGTCTATTTTCACACCATATTTCACATTTTAAGTAGCATATTCCAAGTCGATTTAATAATAACTGGGTAAACGTAAATGACGAGTTCGAGATCGTACGATCGAACCCAAGGAGGCACTTTACTTTTTGTAAATAAGTTCATCACAAATGCTCTCGAAACGATGAAAGAAAATATCGTGAGGGAACCGGCATGTCCCAGAACCAAAAATTCGAAGACATAAATGACATCTCAACCCGCACCGGGCCGTTGTGGTAGATTACGGCCCAATCTTTCTCGAGGAGCGGAGCACAGGCCTCCTCTCTTCCAGTATTGGGAACATTGTAGGCTTATTATGAATTCTGAATCAATTTAAAAATAACCGGGTAAACGTAAATGGTATTCAATAAAATTATGTAGTACGTAGTTATAAGGGATGCTGGTAAAAGTAATTCAGCTATTCTATTACTTAGTCTGTGTTAAAATTCAATGGAATTTTTCCCATTTAAAATATTTAAATGATGTTAATATTATATATTGATATCCTGTTTTTTAAGTTATTCCGAGTGGCCCACTCCAAGAACTGTTATGAACAGCGTGTTATGTTCTTAACAGTTCTTGGAAATACTATATAATAATATATCTTGTATAATATTTATTTATTTATTTATATATACTTTATTGTACACCAGAAAATACTTAACAAGAAAATACGATTAATACAAAACATACTGGTTCAACAGTGGAACAACGCTCTTAAGAGCGTTTACGCTAACGGCATTTCATACAAACTTTCAAGCCCTTGTTTACCGAAATGAATGAACCGATTTTAATGAAACTTCATACGCATAAGCAGGATACAAAGGTCTAAAAAGTTAGTAGAGAACATTTCCGAAATGTCTTATTTAAAAACAGGTAACTGGAAATCTCTGTTTCTATGAAAAGTTTAAAATCAGTCTAATTTGGCTGTAACACTATTTTTCGAAAATGTTCTCTGCTAACTTTTTAGACCTTTGTATCCTGCTTAGGCGTATGAAGTTTCATTTAAATCGGTTCGTTCATTTCGGAAAACAAGGGCTTGAAAGTTTGTATGAAATGACGTTCGGCGCAAACGCTCTTAAAAAAATACTGTTCAATACGTTTTGACCGCGTAGGTATTGCACTTTTTTATGAAACAGCAGTTTTTTTTTTTTAATCACTAAAAATTTTCTACGCTAGGATGCCTAGAATCATGTGCTTAATTAATGGTTACAGTTTGCGTGTCAATGTCCCTACCACCCTCTATAGTTTGGGTATAAAACTAAATCAATCCAGTAATTGCAGAAAGAAAAACCTACCTTCTCGTACGTACATTATACCTCACGATCAAAAAACTCGTGGCTCGTGGCTAAGTAATAACAGCCTCGCGGGTCGTTCACGTCACGTCAGAATAGTGGTCAGTTAAGACTGGTTGTCAGACTTTCGGTCTAAAGCTTAAGGGCTTTCCCCTTGGTAAACTAAGGAGTACTTATCGTATTACCCAGTAACTGGGTTGTGGATGTCAGATAGGCAGTCGCTTCATATAAATACTGGTATTCAGCTACATCCGGTTAGACTGGAAGCCGACTCCAACATAGTTGGGAAAAGGCTAGGCAGATGATAAATGGCTTAATCCGTCAATTACGCATGTTGACCAAAAGTTCAATTCACACTACAATACAAGCATAAAGACAAAACTACCAACTAATACAATTCTAAAAGGATAAACATAAATCGTTCTGAGTACATTTGGAGAGCAAACAGACCTTCGGTTGGTAAGTAACTGATCAAACAGAGAAGTTTGTGTTACGTTATGCATTGTCTACATTAGAATAGTGGCATTTACTTAAGGCTTTATTATATAAATAGGAAGTAGGTAGGTGTTGGGGAGACAATATAACAACTAACAAAGTTCCATGTTAGCTGGGAGCCTTTCAAAGAACATTCATTCCCGAAGAACTTGGGTAAACGTATCTCGATGATAATGATACTCCTAAACCGTCTCACGTTCCGTCTCTCTCTTATCCTTCTTCTGTGCTGCTGCAGAGTTTGTTGCGCCACTTCTTCTTCTTCAGTGTGAAGTTGTGAAGGCCGGGCGTTTTAGGGGACTGTCTTATGTGATATTGACGTTCGAAAAGTGCTGATTCTAAGTCTAATTTGAATAAATGACCTTTCATTTTGTTTTGCCAAAAAATATTCAATCTATTGGTGCAAACTTCAATAAAATCTATTTAGTTCTTTTTGGGCTTAGCACTTTCAAACATACAAAGACGAAACGAAAGACAGTCATCACCTGTTATAGAACGTTAAACTTACATTCGAGAAGAACCAAATTCTGGGAAGATTATTATTAAACTGCTTGTGCCTAAATCTAGCTAAATATCGAGTTACGGTTTAATTTCCAACAGCCTGAATATTATTTTTTTTCCCAAATAAAAATGAAAACTTTGACAGCAGTCGTATTCACAAGGGGATTAATAGCATTTGTACGAATTACACCCCAATACCGAATTTTAACATAATTATATCAATTACAAATTTTTGTGTGATTTTTTTTACATTTTACATTCACTTTTTTTCGCTCGAATCATCAGTCGTATTTATTGGAAAACAATGAAATATTGAAGAGCACTTAAATTTCAAAAATATCTATTGCATACTTACCCAATAATTAGCATAGCTGGCAATTCCGTCCATTCCCATAGACTTCAACTCATCTTGCTTCTTCACATCTAATTTTGACATCAGGGGCATCATGTGCTGATCTACCGCTTTTTTAACATCTTTCATGAAGCCGAACAATTTGTGCTGGTTGTCATTTGGATCCGTGACTGGTACGGAAGGCTCTGCTGGTTCATGTTCTACCCCTTCGTCGTCTGCTTGAGCATTTGCATATGCTTCGGACCAGGACTGAGAGTCTGGTCTTGCGTGGGCCTGAATGGATGATTGTGTGTTTAACTTGGAATGGTGTTGGAAGATGATGTTTGAAGCAAGATTTTTGAATCGCTCGTAAACGAAAACACACGTTTCTTGACGCAAGATTTTGAACAGAATAGAATAACTTTTATTGTCTCCAGTATTATAGCTAGTAGAAGTAGGTTGATATATATACAAAACTATAATACAGGAAGCAAAAGTTTTAAGAGCCCTCTTACGTTTCGGTACTGAGCGCACATCTTTTTTTTTTTTATAAATGGCTTCTCGCAGTTCGACCCATGAGGTTTTCGTCTGCTTAACTGGGCTTGCCTGTGGATGCCTCAATAAATTAAGGCCTCCAGTCAGGGCGAGCGCGCATCGCCAGCGCATTGAAAACATAAATAGTACTTTTATTTTATTTATTAAAAAATCAAAGTATCAATATATATTTTTTTTATTGATAAGCAATTATTTGGAGACTATTTTGGTATAAATACTACGTCAAAATTATGTAGAAGTTCGGAGATATTGAGACTTGTTTCCAGTAGAAAATTGAATTAGGACCAGTCGTTTTTCTTTATTTATAACTATTTTTTTTTTTATTACTAAATTAATTTATATAATTATATACCTATATAAAAATATAATAATTTATAACAAAAATGTAGTATATAAAAAATGGTATTTGTGATTTTATGAGAAAAATGGTTTTGATAGATTATATTCAACAGAATCTGCAAATTAGAGCTCTCAAATCAGATCTCCATGAATTTTTGCCTAAACATGCATCAGGAAAACGATTATTGCTACTAAAATAAATAGATAAATAATAAGAAATCGCTTTATTATTATTGTAGAAGAGAAAATGGACTATCTTTACCAATATTTATACCAACCAACGAATAGTATTCAATTTCAACTGGGAAAACATGCATCAACGCGCATTTTTGTAATAGGCCTCCTAAGCGTAAGCATTTATTTATTTAATACTTCAAGCAATAAATGTACAAAGGCGAACTTAATGCCATAGGCATTTTCTACCAGTCAACCTTTGGGTGATGCAGAGACAAACAGCATTAAGCTTGGGTCCCCTAGCGGGTTGCGGGTTTAGTTGCAAACAGTAATTTTCACCAAGAATTAGGGACTACAAGGGATAAAAGATCGAACAGTCATTATTTTTGGATAATTTCTTTCAGGCTTGTCACGTACAATTCAAAAATCTTGCTTCTTAACTATTTTCAGAAACATACCACTTGATGCCAAGAAGTTGAAAATATTTAGGTATGTCAGGTACAAATCCTATATCTACTAAGTTCTACTGTTTTGTAACAATAATTCTAATGATACGCCAAATTATACATTCATTCGGAAGTCGTTATTCTATTTAATGGACAGCGATTATCATATAAATGGAACATTGTAATAATCTATACTAACTATTCCTAAAATTTAGGCGAGATGTATTCAATTTAAACCAATACTGTTTATTTTTCATACAGTGAGTTTTAGGATAGCTTTAAAATGAAGACTGAATTAAAAAGTTATATTTGAATGAATTAAAGCGCTGTAGTTAGTTCACAATGAATGTATCCGAATTGACGAAAACGGAACCACCGTATCCGAATTCAAAACCGAATACGATACCACACTCAAAATACTCACAAAATAAAATGCGGACGCAACTAACAATATTGAAAGGAACGACATCTTTGACCAACAAAGACTAAAATAATATCCTAAGAAGAACCTTGTAACCCTTTTATAAATAGTGCAGTTCCTTTATTACCTTTGAGTGAATAAGAAATGTCACGTCTGAAAGATAAGGTTAATATCTGAAGTATGGGCAACCATTGTTTGTTGGAAACTGTTGCACATGTTATCAGGAAACGCTGAGAAAAATATTTTTATTGACCTAATTGCGTGAATATGACTTTAGATATGTAATTGCATTCGGTCAATAAATAATGACTACATTGAACCTTTCCCCTTGAACATGGAAATCTATAATACTCAGTTCATATTCTCTTTCATGATTAAAGGGTTAACTTCTTTAGGACGAGCTGGTACACACAGCTACACATTAAACTGGGATCCTGCCGTTTTACCAAAAAGATTTTGCCAAAATTTCACTTCCCAAACAAATTTTCGCAACCTTTTATTATACCAATGCAATGTTTGGAATGATTTTAATATGCACATTTTCATTTGGTCAATTTTTTACTTGGCAGATTATTACTATGGATAATGTCATTTAGGCATTTGGTCTTTAATCAAATGATTTATTACAGCAAACAATCTTTAGACAATAAACGTTTGGTCAAATGATTTGTTATGACAAAAAATATAAAGACAAAAATAAGATTTTTTGGGAATTAAATAATGAAAAAATACAATTGTATCTTAAAATAATCATTTCATTCATTTCAAATTTTTTGCAATGAACATTATCGAGAACCAAATTAGTTAAACGAGGTTAATTATTAAAAAAAATGCTTAGGTTAGGTTAAAACTGTGACCTCCTACGCACGAGCCGAGCGAGCGGAGCGAGCGGTGCCGCGGTAGCGGCCGGCGAGTGCCAGAAACGACTAAATTATATAGAAAAAAAATATGGAAAAAAACAGACTACCCGAAACTGAACTAGTTTACTAGACAAGATTAATTATTTTTAAAAAATACTACCAGAATACTTAATATTATTATTACCTGTTTAGAATTTGTCCCAGTGGAAAAAACACCCTTGTAATAAAACGTCTTCAAAGTTAGATCTTATGCTTGAAATGGCTGCCTTAAAACTGCGAAAACTGACGATACTAAATATTTGGCAAATGTAATTTTGCGTAAATATAGTTATTCCAACTGAAATATTTGACTAAATAAAAATTGGTAAAAGTACTAGTTGGTAAACAAGTTATTGTTTAAACGTTCACTTGCCAAACATTAGGTTTGGGTTACAATTATTTGTGAAGAGATTTTTTGCTAAGTAATAATTTGGCAAATGAAATTATGCGGAAAATTGTTTGGGAAGTGATAATTTGGCAATTTCTTTTTGGTAAAACAAGGGAGACCCCATTAAACTATACATTTCCAGTAATATCTGATCGATTGTACGAAAACCCTAAACAATGCGAGGGCATTCTGGGCATTGTATAGGGTTTTCGTACAATCGGAAGCCAACTTATATTTTACAATAACCAGTATAAGTTGACTTCTGACACATGTGTGCCACAAGCGGTACAAATTTGAACTAGCTGGTCCATAGTAAAATACATGGCAACTTTAGCATTGCAATAAGAACTATCGAATCTTTGATCGCATAAAACCACTCGTAGAACGAATTCCAATATTCAATATCCACTCGTATCTCCACAACATTGATATTTCCTCACAAAATATACATTATCAGCCTATAACGTTCCCACTGCTGGGACACAGGCCTCCTCTCAGGTGAGAGGGCGTGGGCCGTAATCCACCACGCGGGCCCAGTGCGGGTTGATATTTCCTCACAAAATATGAACTAACAAAAACACCACGGCCTTAATACCGCGGGCTCAGAGTTAGCAAAAACAATAACTCATCATGCAAAACACAGATTGTTTCACAACACAGATGGAAAAATATCTGTCACACTCTATATTACGAAAGTTGTTCTGAATTGGTCAAAACTGTGGCATTTGAGTCCATCACTGTGGGAAAATAAACGTGAAATTCAACGAAGTGAATATTATGATAAGCTGTGCGATGCATAGGTATATGAATGTTATATGTTAGTTTCATTATTACTCTACACCTATGTATGGTTACATTCTGAGCAATGGCCACCATTGCTCAGTGGTGACGGCCGTGACTAAGGAGTTATAGGTCGTCGGTTCGATTTTGTTCAAAGACATGCATGCATTACTTTCCAACTGAGCAGGTTATCATCATACGCAGTTGTTTATAATGCCACTATTATTAATTCTACAAAATGGTTAATATGCAGAGCCTTGGAACAGTCTGACGCGGCATTTACGTCGCCACATACGAACTACGTATCATACTGACGTCACGGAAAAATCCTGCATCGCGCAAGCAGAGTTTACCGCGCAACTAGCTTACATAAAACGTCCCGACATCAATCTTCGGGCAGTGGCCTACCGGATACAACACTCGTCTGGTCGGAGGATCCTCCTTTTTCTATGGATGGGTGAACTTTACACTGTTCCTCATACCTCTATAAGTCCATCGCGATGCATTCCACTAACATTTTGTGATAAATCCTTCTCACTAATCGGCTTTTCATTAAACATTCCATTTGACCGTTCTGCCCAGACTACCTTTCTCAACCCTTATTGCCACGACGTTTTCTCTCAGACCAAAAAGATAGTGTGACATTGTTTCTCTCGGTCCTAGTTAGCAATTTCGCACCTTCTACCCTTTTAAGGTCGATATTCAGTTACCTTGTGGTTTAACACTTAGGTAGGTACTAGAAAGTAATAAGTAAGTAATTTTCTAAAAATACCTACATTTATGACTAGAAAAAAGCTTGTGTTCAAGAGCTCAACTGTGACTAATGAATGAGACACAATTACTTTTTCTATTGTTACCCAACTTAATAAGCTTTTCTAAAAGACGAGAGCTACTTAATCTCAAATAAATTTAATTATTAGACCATCCATCCATCTAATGTTCAAAAATTTTGGACCTTATCGAAAAAACAAGTTAACAAAAACTAAAACATTTTTTGAGATTAAACCCATTTAATTTACAATGGAAAAGCTAAACGACCATTTTAAAATAAGTTAGTTTTTCTCCAACAAACAATGTTAGTTTTTCATTCACGGTCGCCGTGTTAGGAACGTGACTGCGGGTGACATTTTCTAAGCGACGAACACGATAGACGGACACGTGATTAAGATAAACACTTCATTATACGTTATTACTTTACTTATCTCTACAGCTGTGAGTACGGGTATTTTGTGTGTATTCTTTTGTTTAAAATTATATTCATTCTGGAAGGTGCAATTTTTATCAACTTTAATAAGTACCTTTGACAATTTTACAAAGGTATGTTACAATGACTAAGATTTTTTTTTTTTATATTTTTGCCTGCTTTATGGCAATAGGCTAGCCCCTTTTAAGGGCCTTAACACATAACCGAGTTACGGCGAAAGTTCGAGATAGCAAGTTCGGACTTTTTTTCCAGATTTCGGCGCGCAACGCGGTTATGTCTTTCGGCCCTTAGATAATAATAATAATATAATATTCCACAACTATCACACAACGCCGTCTAGTCTCAAGCTAAGCAGAGCTTGTGTTATGAGTACTAGACAACTGATAAACATACTTATATATTTCTAAATACATACATATATAGATAAGAGATGAGGGCGAAATGTGCACCTCTGATTAACCCTTCGAGGAATACAGGCCTTATAATTATTATTTTTGTTTGTATGTTTATTTCTAAAGGACCAACGTTTTTTACCTCAAAGACTAAAAAAAATGTTTTTCGTCTTAAGGCTGATTTTTGACGTTTGATAGTTTTTGTATGAAATAACTGTCAAAATTTCAATATTATTCCTCGAATAAAGTTCTCAGATGATAGAAAAATCAGTCCTTAGTCACTGTGTATTTTTTGTCTATTCTGCGTTCGTGGGATTTAAAAACAGACAAAAAAATTAACGTCGAAATATGGCTCTGCCTTACACTTTAGGAACTTATGGTGTGATGTTAAAGTATTATTAGTTAGTTTCTATCTATATGTATAAGAAAAACCTGAGAGAATTGCGTTACTCCAGTGTTTGTAAAGCACTTCAAATACGTAGGGATGCTGTTTATTTAAGAAAGAAAAAACATCTTCAACGAGATCCAATATTAAACAGCAGATTAAAAACGTAATTGTAAACAATTGCCAAGTTAATTGAAACACGCAAATAAAAGAAAAAAAATACAATTAAGCTTGAATGGGATTCGTCCAAAAACTGTCCAGTGCCATAAAATTATTTGCCCTTTTTGGAAATGACTTTAAACCGCAACGAGGAAATAAAAATAAAGGAGCCTTTTTATTTGCTTACGAGTTTTTTTTTGTTCCTTTTTGTAACATTGAGGGCTGATTATTCCATAGCCAGATAAATTTTATTTGAGGAATAAATTGAAGTTTGGCAGTTTTTCTAAGAAACAACTGTCAAAATTTCAAAATTATTCCTCGAATAAAGTTATCAGATGATTTAAAAATCAGCCTTGTGAAGTATGAAATTAATTCCAGTGCATTTTTTTTCTTTTCTGCATTTATTAGGTCAACTTGGGAACATAGCTAACCAGGTTGACCTGTGGATGCCTTAGTAAATTAAGGCCTCCGGCAAGGGCGTAACACTTATAAATTAAGCGACTACACGCTAAGGGCACACGCTCCGCCTGTGAGGCACGAATCTCGACTTAGGGCGTCGCTAGGGGAAAGCAGCAAGGAACAAGCTAGATCATCTACCTTTCCCAACTATGTTGGGGTCGGCTTCCATTCTAACTGGATGCGGCTGAATACCAGTCTTTTACAAAGAGCGACTGCCTATCTGACCCCCACAACTCAGTTACTGGATAATAAGATACCCCTTGGTAAGACTGGTTGTCATATTTTCGGGCTTCTGACGATCCGTAACGACTGTCAAAGATCCAAGAAAAACAGAAAAACTATATACTTAACATCATGTTTATAGATTCAACTGAGGCAAAGTTGTAACAAAGCGCTACCTATAGGACTCTAGGTAAAGCAAATTGAAACACATAGATCGAATAACATTATTATGGTTCATTACATAAATACCATAATTAAATAGCCTGTGAGCACCTAAAGAAGAGGGAAGTTCGTCGTTTAAGTTCTAAATTAGTATCCAAACATAAACGTATAAAATGACCAAGACAAACCATACGAACCTATGAATACAGCTATAAACTAACAAAAGACAACTCCCACTCGTATGACTGAAGAATTACAAACATCAATCTATGTCCTAGACACCCACGATTTACCCATACAGACATTTGTCAAGTACAATCACACCTGCGCAGGCAGAGTTAAGAAAAGCACATCTAAACGACGTTTTCTTATAAAACAATCTAGGGCCAACTATTAGCACTCAAACTAAACGATATTTGACACTCTATAACCACAGAGTAAAGCCGAGAAAATCCCAAAATAGTTAGTAAATAAGTCCTTATAGACGCTAGCGTTGGGAGCAGTGGTGGCCAAGTGGTAGCGACCCCGACTTACCAGTTGTAGGTCGTGGGTTCGAACTCAGGCAGGCGCTTTACTTTGTGTAATTTATTTCATCACCACTGCTCTCAAAACGGTGAAGGAAAACATCGTGAGGAAACCGGATGGTCCTAGAACCAACAATTTCGAAGACATGTGACATCTAAGCTACCAACCCGCACTGGGCCCGCGTGGTGGATTATGGCCCACTCCCTCTCACAGAGAGGAGGCCTGTGTCCCAGCAATGGGAACGTTATAGGCTGATTATGCTAGACGCTAGTAATTAGTAAGATAACGCTTTACGAAAGAACTAACAAAAGACAACTCCCACTCGTATGACTGAAGAATTAGAAACATTAGTCTATGTCTCAGACACCCGCGTTTTATCTAGGCAGACATTTGTCGAGTACAATCACACCTGGGCAGCCAGACTAAATTAACTTACAAGAAAATCACATATATATGTTTTCCAATAAAATAGTTTAGCACCCAAACTAAACGATATTCGACATTCTATAACCACAGAGTAAATCCGACAAAAACCTAAAATAGTTAGTAAATGGGTCCCCATTTACTTGTTATGTCAACATTGATAGCCCACGTACCGTTTATTAAATTAAACCCTCTTAATATTTCAGCAGGGTCTCTATTTACTTAGGATGCTAAGTTATGCTCTTATCTTCCAGTATATAATGCGGCACCGAGATTATATGAAAGCACTTTCCGAGGGCAGTTTTCCGAGAAAATCTCGTGTTACACGGACTTTTCTGCTGACCGTGTTGATTAAAGGAATATAGACTAATAACAGCTCATTTTGTGTAGGTACTTGCTTTGGTTTATTACCCGTTCTAGGGTAATACCTAGGAAAAACCACTGAAGTTTTTTGCTAGGTTTGCCGTAGCACAAACAGAAACGAAGAAGTTGCGCTTTGATATCAATATATAAGAGCCTTTTGAGACATCTGAAAAGAATAATAAAAACGTGTTTATTTCAGTTGAATATTGTAATTTTTCTATAAACATAATTATTTTATTTTTCAAGTAAACATATTTTTTTACTGCAACTTCTTATTGTACGTACTAATTATCCTCGAGTACACTGTGTGTATAGTTTTTTTACTCAATTATTGTTTCTATCATAAGAAAATCCTGTACCCAGAAATTCGCTACTAATTCTATTAACAAAACGCTTACACACACAATTCACCTCGACGTCCCTACAAAATCCCAGGGTTGTCCCGATTGAAACTAATGTGGATGTTAGGCATCAAATCACGTATTTAATATGGAGGGTGCGGCGGGCACAGCATCATGAAACGCTCATTAGTTTTCATCACCAGCCCTGAAATAGGTTAGGTATACGAGTTGCCAACACTTCAATTGTGGTTTAGCACGGAGTGAGAGTGTTGTAATTTAATCTGAGGAGTGAATAAGATGGTACATTACGCATTTCTTCTTCAATCGATCCCTCATTACTGAGGATCGTGTTCACTGGACCCCTTTAAGTGGATAATCTGTCTCCATCGACTCCGGTTCAAATTTTCCAGCACTACCTGCTTGAGGACGTAGCTTCTTTTATTTGGTCGGACCATCGACCGTCCGGGCGACTGTATTCGTGGTAAAAAAAAAGAAAATCCTATCATAAGTTAATCCCGATTGGTAAGAGCACTAGTTCTCCCGTTATTCTTCTATGGAATTGGGACATGGACAATCCGAGCAAGAGAAAGACAAAGGATAGACACATTCGAAACGTGCTGCTGGAGGCGAAAGCTCCGAATACCTACAATGGGCAGCTAAACGCACAAATGTGTTTGTCCTTTCCCAACTCGATATCAAGACCCGATTGGCTACAGTTGGCCTACAGATAATGCGAAGGGGAGATAGCAGCCTTCAAAAGCTGGTCGTTGTTGGCTATACAGATAGGAAAGATTACATACGAAATTACATTATATATGGAAATTAATAATAATAATATGATAAACGTGAAAACATTTCATGTGGTGTTTTTGATTGGACGGAATTTTTTTACAAAACTTTAGATCCTTTGAGAACTCCTAGGAATACAAAATGGAAGTTCTATCTAATGTCCAATAAATAAAGGAACATATTTGTTCCCTTGGGTTAAAATACTAGTATTACATCTACATGGTGTAGCCCAAAATCTTTCAACAATAAAAGAGACATTCACAGCGCTATTTATATCCAAAGAAGAAATTACGGTAACAATGCATATTTATGAAGGAAAACCCTCATTTATTTCAATTTAGCCTCGAACACAACGTTGATGTATGTAAAATATAAAATGTTACAAGATTCTTCGTTAACTGCGGCCATTTTGCAGCGAAACGAAGTACCCTTTGCAAATTATAATTCATTTCCATTTCAGAGGAGCTTAATTGATTTAGCAGTTAAGGCCACCGTTTTTTCTATTATGTAGTTACCTCCTCCATTGAAGGTGTTTAAAAAGATTTTTTAATTTTTCTGACCGTCTGAAATGTGTGACTATTACGAACATATCGGGAATGACGATGGCAATTATCGACGAATAAGGAGGTCCTCGGTTTAAAAAGCATTCATGGACGAGGTCGTCGAAGTCTGTGGAGAATTAAGTAATAGGAAAGAGGTTTATGCCTTGTAGTTAGTTGTAATAAAATGAACAAACAAAAATGGAAAAAAAAATTAATGACCTACAGGTCATTATTTTTTTTTTTCCATTTTTATTTGTCTTTCAAGATATTTATCATGAAAGATCTTTTAAAGCGTAAATTTATTTACATACATACATAAACTTCATCCCATGGGACAGAAACTTCAGAACGTGACCTACGACCCTTACATACTCCTTATTTTGCTTCGTTTACGTTCATACATCGGGTCATACGCGCACGCTGGTTGCGAGTAGGTACCTACTACGTCCCTTACCTTTCTGAAGAACATCACCAAAAAGGACACTATTATTTCCTTCCAGAGCGACCCCTCTCGGCGTTTCGTAAGCAAATTTAGAAAGGGTAATTATATTAATTATCAATTTCTGCCCGTCATTTCTTCTGCGTGAAATTTATTGTTCCCCGACCCACCCCGTCGCATCGCATCGCCTGCGTGCGCTAGTACAAACGCCAGCACATCAAGCTACCTGAAACTGTCAAATTTTCCCAATCAACTTTCAACCTTATGCTTTAGCGATACAGTTGAAAATCTATTAAAGAAATTTGACAGATTGTAGTAGCTTGATATGCTGGCGTCTGCACATCGTTTACGCTCAGCGTTCTTCCTACTGTCTCTTTTTTTGCTCGGCTCCTAGCGTGATGTTCCTTAACTTATTATTAGCCTTCCTCAAGAATTGGACTATCAAATGCAAAAAGATTTGTTTTTAATCCGACAGGCTGTTCCAGAGATTAGGTCGTTCAAACAAACATTACCTATATATATAGATATAAAAGATGGATAGAAAGAAAGATGATGCACATCATGTCAGGCTTTGAACGTACAACCTTGACTTTAATGCTCATAAACCTCTGAGGCATCATGACTTACTTAATTAAAACTTGTTACACATTTACGTAAAACGTTGCAAATTCAAAGGCTTGTCCGTCATCTCTACTTAGCCTTATACGTATGAACATCAAGGAGGACAGCTTACGTCAGTTCTCTGTTTCTTTAGACGAGGGTTTTAGATACTTGCAAGTAAACATACCTACATGTAGGTAACTTACATTATAAAGAATGTAATGTCTCTGGCTCGTAACAAGATAAATACTTAAGTAAATAATAATCCTTCCTATATTTTATTGAGTGGCTTGTGGGTAAGTAATAACAGCCACACGGGTCGATCGATCGCCGCGGTTGGTTCGTGGATGGGTACCATCTTTATATACTAAGACCCTTCGTGCTTCGGAAAGCCCCGGCTGTCATTCGTAGATCTTTGATAGTCGGTACGGGTCGTCAAAAGCCCGAAAGTTTGACAAGCAGTCTTACCAAGGGGTATCGTATTACGCAGTAACGCATCCGGTTAGACTGGAAGCTGACCCCAACATAGTTGGGAAAAGGCTAGGCAGAATGGTTGATTGCCCTTCCTATATTTTATTGAAATAAGAGAGGTGTGTTGAAGTTTTCATCAAAAGCATGGCCATACCAAAAACTGTGACCATCCCGAGATAGTTTTGAAGATCAACGTGGTAATTGCGTAATTGACTAATTGGATAGTTCAACATTCATTGCGTTATTTACGTTGTTGAGCAGACACATATTCAAACATATGAAGCAATGGATTAGCAATATCCTTCAAAATGATTCAGATTGTGATTGATAGTGTGTTACGGAATTAAGGAGCTGAATCTTGTATTGAAGTGGTAATAAAGATCACGAGTCACAATAATGCGAAAAAGAGTGGCCTCTCTGACGCGCGCGAGATCTGGGAGGTGCCCTTTTTTATAATAAAGTAACATAGTTTTATGTATTATTTACCAGCAATTAAAATTATTCTGAAACAAAATTATTTATAACAGTAATTCAGCATTGTTATCATTTTCCTAAGTTTTATCCAATGTTCTAATCTAATTTTGTACTACCAACTATTTAGCATTACAAACAATGCAACAAAGGTTGGTCGACTCTTCACGTGAAATGAGGGCTGGCCTATTTTTTTACCGACTTCAAAAAAAAGGAGATTATCAATTCGATACGTATGTATGTAATATTATTGGAATTGCATTATATTCACATATGACAATCTATTAGGGCTTCCAAACAAATATACAAAATTTTATAGACGTATGTACCTATGTATGTATGTTTGTCCACGCATATCTCCGTAACTATTAATCGGATCGTGACCATTCTTTTTTTATTGGCTTACATTTACTTCAACTTAGGGAACAGTGCAAGTTTCATCAAAATCGATTCAGTAATTTTCAAGATATGGACTAAGACGTGAAAGTGTGACGGCCTGGCTTATTGATACGAGCTGCGGGTGTAGTGTCAAAGCGAAAACATCTCAAAACCTTGGTCAAATTCTAGTGCAACAACTAAAAATTACCAAATCAAAAGTAATTTAAAAAAATTAAACCGACTTCAAAAAGAAATGAACTCAAAATTATGAAATAACTTTAATTTCGGAAGTCGGTGGCAAAAAACTAAAACTAAAATACAGATCCCAAGACACCGACTTCCGAAATTAAAGTTATTTCATAATTTTGAGTTCATTTATTTTTGAAGTCGGTTTAATTTTTTTAAATGACTTTTTATTTGGCCAAAGAATTAGCATTGCCAAACAAAGTCTCAATGCTGCCAGCCTTTTGGTCACTTTTCCTATTGACAGCGATGCGGACGAATTTTTTGATGCCCTTTGATTATTTCCTCTCCTTTTTATATACTAGTACCTACATATATTAATATTATTTTAAGACTGTTAGCTTTTTATGTATTAATATTCTACAGGCGAAAGTTTGTGAGTGTGTGTTTACATGTTTGTTGATAAAATTTGGTATGGAGGTAGCTGACACCCTAGATTAACATATAGGCTACTTTTTATCCCGATATTCCCACGGGATCGAAACATATGCGGGTGAAACCGCGGGGCGCAGCTAGTTAACAATAGTTAACAAAGCATTCAATACTTCAAAACAAATACAGCTGCCACACATGACCATAAGTACTTGATCCACATAAAACCCGATACAACATTCCAGAAACAAAACAATGTTAAAAGAAACTACACTAAGGTACAGTTCAGACGGTATGAGACATAAAATTCCAACAGAGTTTTCTTTCAAGAAAATTGAATATTCATGTCGGGAGATGAGATCTATGCTTCATACAGGCGCGAGGCGCTCGTTTTAAATCGTTATACCGTAGCTCAATGTTTTATATTTAAAACTTTGAGCTGTAATAAGCCATTCATAAGGCTTTGAATATATCTCGGTACATTTATTAGGCGTCTGTTTTAAGTCTAGAATATTGATTGGACTTGTTAGTTTGACTTTAAAAATTGTTTTGGAAATTTTAAGATCATTATCTGCTTAGACTTTTCCTAACAATGTCTACTGACTACCAATCTAACCGGATACAGTTGAAGGCCAGTATTTTACAAGAAGCGACTGCCTATCTGACTTCCGCAAGCCTTCTCAATAAGTTCATCGGGTTACTGGGTAATACGATACCCCTTGGTAAGACTGGTTGTCATACTTTCGGGCAACTCACGACCGTAACAACTGTTATAGATCCAGGAATGACAACCGGAACCAACTCCTTAACGTGCTCTCCGAGGCACAGAGGGGTTTTGATATGTAAAGGTCACCCATCCACGGACCAACCGCGGCAAACGTAGCTTAACCTGATCGATCGACCCGTACGACTATTATTACAGCCTTTTTGGATATTCTAAAAATAGTAGGTACTTAATTATTTATAATTTACAAAACACTGACAGTTTAGATTCTCAAGAAAGGATAAAGTTTCAAATGAGTTAAATCTATTCTATTTTATATGACAACTCAGTGAAATGTTAATGGAAACGAATTGAATAATGTACTTTTCAAGTTCAGTCTTCTAAAGGGTTCTCTAGAAGATTGAACTTGAAATGTAGAAAATGGAATTATTCTCAAAACCTTCATGTACATGAAGATTTTGAGAATAATTCCATTTTCTGTGCCATTCCACAGAAAGAAGAGAAAAGTACGTAAAGATGGAGCTGTGTTGCTGAATTTTAAGCGGTAAAGTAGTTGTGACAGGAGGGTTTTACCATCTGACAGAACAAATAACAATGATACATAAAAATTGAATTTTCTTTACAAGTACTTTAAGCCTCATGCATTATAAGTCCGCCATTGTACAATATATTGTTTTCTTGTGCATAAAAATTCAAAAACTAAATAAAAGATAACATTAAAACTATTTTTTTTTGAGGATGGGAAATCATCAAATGATCCTTCCCGCTCTGGGTGCAGCGGAATGTACATAATTATGTTTTATCAATACAGCACAAAGATCACAGAAGTAGAAATCCCCGTAACCCTTCACTGAGTTAAATGAATCATAAAATCAATACGAGACCAGCTGAAAATTTTCCAATGCAATTAGTGTTGCATCGTTATGAAAGTGGCTCTACTTGAACTAATTGTCGATACAGTACGAAAGGTGCTCAATTAACTCCAAGTCATGCACAGGTGTTTGATTTTAAAACAGAGTTTAATTTTGTATTTTCGATTATAGTTACGTTGTTGGAAAATGGTGTATCGGAATCGAATGTGTTCATTTGATTGGGTAGTTTTCAATTTTACGCTTGAGGAAGTATTTTTTTGGTAAATGATGTTTTTCTGGTTAATTAAGAATTCAAATTTGTCTGTTTTTCACACGAAACAGAAAAGTATATACTTACAAAGATATATTATATATTACTTACATATTTAAAGTATATATTATAATAAATAGTATGTATGATTATTATTTTAAGTCTTTATCTCATTTATGTATTTGTGTTCCTATTTTATTTATTATTCAATATATTTAATAGTTTTTTATCCTCTAAACCAAAGCTCCTGCCATCTAAATATCTGTTCACCACACTTGGTTGACTGGTAGTGAATGCTAAAGGCCTTTGTACCTTTTCTGTGTGCGAACCATAGATATATTTTTTATATTTCGAACAGTTTAAATAAATAAACAGTCACAGCAAAAATAATGAAAAACAACTACAAAAACATAGAATTAAAAATAATAATAATTAATAACGTCTCCACAATAGATCGTAAATCTCAGTGCACCTAAGTTTGTCACGGAAGAGACGTCGCGTCATAATCCGGAGAGCATCGACGCAAACAAAGACGAAGTGTATCTCAACACAGTCACAGGTGTGTTTGTGTTATATTACGTCACAGATGTGTTTGTGTTCTATTACGTCACAGGTGTGTTTGTGTTCTATTACGTCACATCTTGTGTCAACGCTGTGTTGCTCGCGAGGTGATCCTCGCTCGCGTTCATAGGATCTCCTTTGGTATGGATTGGAGACATTTAGTTGGTTTTCTGAAATTAGGAGAATCTTCATCACTATTTAAATATTTTCGGAGCAGTTGACCTCTTTGAGAAGGAAGTTGGCCGAGGAAGTACCTACTATTACCATAATAAAACCCCCTATTTCTGTCACTAAGGGTGCATTCCACCAAACTTTTATACATAGAATAACTTATACTTTGAATAAACTTTGAATTTTTGACAGTTTTTCCATACTAGAACTGTCAGACGTCAATTTTATTCCACAGATAAAAGATAGGTTACTTTCGTAAAATTTGCCTTAAGTAAAATATGCTGTTTGGTTAGAAGGGTATGGTTGTCAGTGTATCTACAGTCTCAGGTGCATTCTAGGTTTGTTGGCAAAGCACCTATGAAGACTCTATCATTTCAGATCTTCATTTGCGATGGTGACCACTTACCGTCTGCTTGTCAGTACTACGTGACTCCTTGGGCTGCTTGCTTGTTTGCTACTCAATACCATAAAAGAAACATACTGATTCTTCATACTTTCCTTCTTCACCTTCTGGTAGCATAATATTTTTACTATTACTATCGAGATATTAGAATAAACCCGGAAAAATGAATTTCTAGAGCACTTGATGGTCAAGCCACGCAATGTGCCATTGCGTGGCAAATCTCTTGGGATCGAAAGCAACCGTGTGTCTCGATGCACGTGTGTTTGGGTTCCATTACGTCACAGCGGACCCTATCAGAATACCATGGAGCATAGAAGTAAAGAGAACTTGCGACATTTAAAAATAAGAGTCGCAGCGCCAGCGCTGCGACTCTATATCGATTATAGTACTGCAAATACATATTTTTTACGGCCGCGAATCACATTTTAATCAACGTACAACTTAATACTGACCAGCAAATTGCAAAAAACGTAAAAAAAAAAATTTTGCGGGCTACCCTGGCGCTTTCGCCTTAAATAAAATGTCTGCCTAGCTAACGTAAAATATCAAAGGCAAAACACTGGCGCTGTCTCAATATTTACATTCAAAATCCTGTCCAAGTTAAATATCAAATAAACTATCTTCAGAAAACTTTGCTTAGGACCCTTTTTTCGGATGACTTGTTAAGTTAAAGACTCACCTGAGACCTGTAGTTTTTTTAAATAAATAGAAAAAGGGAAAAAAGATATTGAGTGTTGTGACCTAAATAACTGCTGACGTGTAAGTTACTTTACATAATGAGCCTATAATGTTCCCACTGCTGGGACACAGGCCTCCTTTCTTTTTGAGAGGGGCCGTAATCCACCACGCCTCATGCGGGTTAGTAGAAGTCACACGTCTTGGTAATTTTTTTTTCTAGGACATGCCGGTTTCCTCACGATGTTTTCCTATTTACACAAAGTAACACGCCTGACTGGGTTCGAACCCAGGACCGACAAGTTACAACTCGTAAGTTGGGGCAGTTACCACTGGGCCACCACTGCTGTCATTGATAAATAAGTAAATAACACTAATATGATAAAGTCGAGTGTTTATATGTTTGTTACTTCTTCACGCTTAAACGGCTGGACCAATTTTGATAAAATTTGGTATGGAGGTAGCTGACAACCTGGATTAACATATAGGCTACTTTTTATCCCGATATTACCACGGAATCGAAACTTATGCGGGTGAAACCGCGGGGCGCAGCTAGCGTAACGTAAAATAAAACCGAAGATAGAAAATAAAGATTCTAAAATCTTTATTTTCTATCTTCGGTTTTATTTTACGTTACGCTTTTTCTAGTGATAATCACTGGACGTTGATTTTATATGATACTAGCTACGCCCCGCTGTTTCACTCGCACAAGTTTCGATCCCGTGGGAAGATCGGGATAAAAAGTATCCTCTAAGTTAATCCAGGGTGTCAGCTACCTCTATTCAAAATTGGTGCAGCCGTTTGAGCGTGAAGAACTAACAAACATATAAACACACACACACACTCGCAAACTTTCGCCTTTATAATATTAGTGTGATTTTCCACTGTCCTTAGTGCTGACTAAATGACAAACTAACGTACACTAGCAAATGACGAAACAAACCACCAAAAGTTTGAACACCATTTACCAATTCAATTTCAAACGGTGTTAATTCCCAAAATTATTTCGGCGCTGCAGCGGCTGTCAAACTTCTGTTTAACATTTCATTTAGCACAGTATTTTCGTTTAGTTCACAGATAGTGACGCCGCCAACGTTTTGCTTGCTATATTGAAAAAGTAATGAAAAACTCCCGACTCAACTCAAAACTCGGGGCGTTATTGAAAAACTATTTTTATTTGAAGCGAGAGATATTTCTAGAAACTCTCAATATCACTTCGGTAGGAAAAATTGTTTATTTGAGTCCTGATTTTATACTGTTACGATAAATATTTTATCATAAAAGCGGACGCCCGGCGAAAACCAATAAGGACGGAATTATGGAAAAGTCGTGTTTTAAAGTTTCGTCACAAACTGAAAGTTGATATCGTTGATCCTGTCGGAACTTTTAAATGTGTACTTTTAGTACCCAGTTTCTTTACTCACACAGTTCATAAGTACCTATGCAAAATAGCATAATCAGCACATTTTGTAATTTTTAGTTTGTATATTATTATCTTGATTATTTAAAAACTAAATTATATCCTAACTAATCTAAAACAATATACAAACTAAAACATTAGCGTTAAAAATTCATCCGCATCGCTGTCGACTGGTAATTACCCAAGAGACTGGCGGCATTACCACGTTGTATGGCGATGCTTAGCCTCTCTCTGGCCAAGGTAAAAGCCAGCCCTTGGGTCACGGGTAGTGTCAAGTTCATTGAATTTTTTAATAAGTACCGTCTACAGTATTGACGTTTACAAGGACTGGCCAGCAAAAGTGGATCCACTAAAACTAGTCAAAAGTATATTCAACCAATGAATGTATAGGTACCTATCTATTTCAATGCACTTTGTTCACACATTCACGTGGTAGATACTTACGTTAAACATCTTCAACAAACCACAATGCTTCAACTATGTACCGAGTCGATTCTTCCAAGGTTTTATTTGTTCTCCTCGTAGAAATCTCACAAAGCGTTGCACCGAGTGCACTTGTAAATTCTGAGCCTCTTCTGATAGAGGGCGCACGATCTCTTGATACAGGAGGTGACGTAAAAGACTTAAGTATTGTGGTTTAGAGTGCATTGGTGGAAGATCTTGAGGTATTTGCAAAGCGGTTGTTACGTAAATTGTATTCAAATGTAAGTCAAATGTATTGGAGTGTCAGGTTATAAGTTGATCGAAATATGATTTGCGACCGCAACAAAAAGTGTATTTACAGAATTATTATAATTATCAATAGAATTATCAATGCAACTGTCAAGTTAGATGTACAATGGCCTCAAATATCATGATTTCAAGAATAGTAATTCAATAGGGCAATTTGTACCTTCAGAATTACCGTGTATATTTTTTGTAATGTGCGTTTTATTTGTGCAAAAAGAACAATTTTTGTTTCTTTCTTTTCTTTATATTAAAATAAATAAGAATCAGAACAATATTAGGTATTATTTGTCACTTACCCCGGTTCCCGAAAATCCATTAAAATCAGTCGAATCCAAGAGATTTGATTTTCATTGATTTGATTTGCATAATCAGTCTATAATGCTCCTTTCTTCGAGTGGGAGTGGGACGAATCTATTACGCAGGCCCAGTGCGGGTTGGTAGAGGTCACATGTGATCGAATTTTTGGTTCTAATTCATGTCGGTTTCCTCACAACGTTTTCCTTCACCGTTTTGAGAGTGGTGATGAAATAATTCACGCAAAATAAAGTGCCTGCGTGGGTGGGTTCGAACCCGCGACCGGGACTCGTAAATCGGGGCGGTTACCACTGGGCCACCACTGCTCTTGAATTGATTGACTGCTGGTAATTCGGACAACCAACCTCAACACTTGACTTGCTCTTTGCTATCCTGCTTGTGTCCCAAACATGCAGTCAAAGTTACCTCTGCGCTGCCACCGACAACGCCGTGGAAGTGGCAAAGTTTTGGAAAAACTAGATTTAAAAAGAATAAAGAAAAAAAGAAACATTGTTTATTCTGCACAAATAAAACGCACATTACAAATTAAAAAAAAAAAGACAAAATATACACATACAACGTAGTCAAAAGCCACGTATCTACTCAAGCATATAAAATGTTGACAATTTTGTCCATAAAAGATACGTTGTCTTTTTGACATCCCATTAATTGTTGAGTTAGTTAATAGTAAAAACATTTTTCAAAATCTACAAAATGAACCCACCGTTTGAAAAAAATAAAATCTACTACCTACCTAATCAATTCCAATAAATAGTACCGCAAAACTCCGAACTCTCGTGGATTTTTTTTAGCTGGCAACCAAAACTCAATTCGTCTACATCACTCATTTGTCAAAGTGAGTTATTTCGCGCCTAGAGTTACAAATCCGGCGATATCTAGACACCGGGCCGATGGGGTTCGTTTCGGCCGATAATGTTTTATTTGGAAGTATTTGATTTTCATTTTCTTTTCTTTTGTTTTTCTCTTTTTGTGTTCAAAAGCTGTCTACTGCTCCATAATGAATTGATTGTTTGGTATCCATTTGGAAAACTGGGCACTGCTTTTCAAAATTATCTGAGCATAAACCCATTGACTGCTTCAACTGTTTCTGCTTTTTTATTATTCTGATGCTGATGCTATAATGAAGAGTATTCTATCTATAGTCCGACTTTTAATTAGCTGCAGTAAAATGACACTTCTTAGTAACTCATTTCGGACTGAGTTTAGAGAATGCATGTCAACTAGGTACTATTCTGTACTAGAAAAACAAGATTTGGTTGATGGCCGCGAAAAAACAAAAAGACGCCAATTTCAGTCATTTAAGTAACACATAAGCTGTCATTTTACAGCAGCTAATTAAAAGTCCGAGTATATGTATTTTCAATTGTTGCCATGGAAAGAGAAATTATAACCTCACATTAAGTAAGAAAGACTTATTCTTTTCTGACTATACATCTGCTTTTTCATTTTAATGTTAGCTTATAATTTAATTTTTTTAAATTACTTTACTAATAAAACACAATCATTCAATTTTATGAGATTTAATAGAATTTCTTTCAAAGTCAAAAGAAACTCCACCACCACACCGTTACTCTTTTGAAATGTTTTAGAGTATTTTGATACATTAATTATATAAATATTCTGGCAGCTACTTTGAGTAGTATTGAACTTTCAATCGTATTACTACCAATCAGTAGATAATAAAAAAAAAACAAACAGTAAATACTAGATAAGTTTTTGTTTTAACCTGTGCTATATTTGTACCTATATATTGTATTCGTACGTATGTAGTGTATTCTATTTGTACGTATGTATCATTACGTTGTATTGACAAACAAAATGTGTTATCAGTCAGTTCATCTACTACTATGCCGTTTGTGGTAAAATCAATTTGTTTTTAAAATTGACAATTGTTTTTATTAAAATAAAAGTTTTTTTTTTCTATTTTCAAACGAGGTTTTGTTTTCAAACCACATTGACTTTTCTACCAAATGTTGTCCATATACTAAAGACCTTCCACAAAGATACTTTCCATTCTTCACTTTTGATTAAAACAATCGAGCGTGTAACAAACTCCAAAGAAAGTGTCATGTTCCGACCGAATTTATAATGCACAAGTGTTTGCGCAGACACAGGTGCACTCTCTCTTCCCTCACTCTCATAGTCCAATGGGACGACAATCCGACACGACCGAAGAGAGATCAGGCGTAGGACCAACGAGTCTCGGGCGTATCACACCGCCAACTTCCAAACTCCGGGCTGTTATTAAGAAATTCTTAATGGAAATACCCAATAACCTTGCCCGACCTGTGTTAGAACCACATTGACTTTCCAACTAATGTTCCAAATAATGTTCATACACCAAAGACCTTCCACAAAGACATTTTCCATTCTCCACTTTCGACGTGCATGTTGACATTATATAAGGCTCCTTCGGGGCGAACATAAACAAACGTGGTATTAAACCCAAGAGAGTGTCGTATACAAACACAGTGACGTACACCCAGCATAGGGCTACTGACAGTTGTTATTAAAATTTTCATGAATTTCCCTCAGACTGTGACAAATAATGCCGTTTTGGGAACGCTGCAGTGAAGGTAAAGTTTTCGCGGGTTACAATTTCGTGTTTGTGGAATTTGATTAATTTTGGACTTTATACTGATGGGAAATGGTGTGAATATTGTTTGGGACGGGCAGCGAAATAAAATCATGGGTTGGACTTTCTAATGTATCAGGTATTTTCCTAGGTACCAGTGTTAGAAAAGTAGGTAGGTATTACAGATTCAGTTGTAATATTAGTAGGTACCTCGTATTCAAGAACCATATTTGAACACTGCATTACGGATGTTATTAGGTACGTATTAAGACTTTGCATTCGTACCCATTTATTATCACAATCATTGTTTCCGCAATATTAAGGAAAAATAAATGCCTTAGTTTTATGATTATTCGATCAATAACGTGGCCTTTTTTTTGCGGATGGGAAATCATCAAATGACCCCTCCCGCTCTGGGTGGAGCGGAAGGGAGTGTCAGACTCTTACTGACTAAAACCCACCCGTGTTCCTTCCTTAGCCCTTTATGTTCCGGGCCAGCGGTAACCCTTTCGGACAATCCCGCTGACCCGGCAGGCTTCGGCCCTATGAGGCCCCTCCTCGATGCTGACATCTCTTTGAGGCGCGCGTGGAACACGTACGCGCCGTCCGGCACGGGCCTGGTCCTGATCGGACGGTGAGCTACCCATTACTCTCCGCCCGCAGGCCCGCGCCTACGGTGGCCGGGAGTCGCCACGCGGCTCCCGACGCCCGGAGCGTCTCCCGCGGCGGCTGGGACGGGAGGCTCTCTCCCTGAGCCGTCCCGCCACCTCCTTCGCTAGCATGACTGCTTCGCAGAAGGAGGTGACTGCCTCCCACTCCCTCTCGCCCCGGACCATGGCTTGCACCAGGGCCGGGCGTGAGAGGTCGCCGCCGCTGCCGATCGCCTCTACGAGGACACGGCGGTGCTCCGCCCAAGCGGGGCAGACCTCCACCGTGTGCTCCACCGTGTCCTCTGGGCGATCCTGGCAATGGTGACACCCGGGCGTTTCCTCCCGCCTGATGATGTGCAGGAACCTCCCGAAGCTTCAGCGAAGCGAATAACGTGGCCTCAAGTCCGTAAATCAAAGTTCCATAAATATAACATTTTGCACACAAAAATTGTTCCACGTTACCTCGATCGTAAATTGTAATTCATACTAAATAAACGATTTTACTTTTGTCTCTTTGTGCAGAGAAGAATAAATAAGGTAAGTTTACACATCCGAACCCTATATCCGGTAAGGCGTGGTTGCTGAGTGAATAAGCTACTGCGTGACATGCCTAATCCACGCGCGTGTGCACACAGCCTTTATTGAAAGGAACTTTCAAGTAAAAAGTGTAGTGCATTTAAACTCTAGAGTTGTTTGTTCTAGTAAATGTAAAAGGTAGTAGATTGAAAAACTGGCTGAAGTTTTTAGGGTTCCGTACCCAAAGGATAAAAACGGGACCCTATTACTAAGACTTCGCTGTCTGTCCGTCTGTTCGTCCGTCCATCTGTCCGTCACCAGGCTGTATCTCAAGAGCCGCGATAGCTAGACAGTTGAAATTTTCACAAATTATGTATTTCTGTTGCCGCTATAACAACAAATACTAAAAACAAAATAAAATAAATATTTAAGGGGGGCTCCTATACAACAAACGTGTTTTTTCGGCGTTTTTGCCTTGTGGTATGGAACCCTTCGTGTGCGAGTCCGACTCGCACTTGGCCAGTTTTTATTTGACTTGACTTAAAAAGTGACAAAAAAAACTATCGCAAATGAACATACCTACTTGTTTCTGTCCAGCTGTCTAGAGGATGCGTTCCTAACACCTGTCAGTGCAACAATTCTAGTAGCTAATAAAGATCAAATTCGTGTGTGAAGCGTGAAGGTAGCTGCTGTCAATAGTGTCAATCCCTAAGCATCAGGTGGAATAACAACTCACTTTTAGCTCACTTCATCTTAGTTTTCACGTTGAGATTTTTACAGAATAGACTGGTTAGTATATAACATTTTTAATAATCTACTTTCTTTTAAAAGCCTCCTCTGCCTGTTTATACAAAAAAACATAAAATTCCAGGATGTCTCAGGAGAGGTTCCATTTTGACAGCTACTCTTGGGGCTTTGCTTCTAAACGCCATTTTCATATTAGTTTTTTACGGTCCTAGTCGTATTTTGCGTCAAGATCCCAGTCTCAGTACCACTTTTTAGTGGCAACACTTTCATGAGTCCGTGGGATAATAATCTTTATCTATACTATACCTACTAACAACAAAGCTAAAGAGTAGGTTTGTGTAAACGCGCTAATTTCCGGAACTGCTTGTCGAATTTGAAAAAATATTTTTGCATTTGATAGCCCAATTCCCGAGGAAGGCTATCCTTACTTTATATCTTACTTTTTTTCTTCTGACTTTTGCTCATCCCCTAAGGGGATGAGCAAAAGTCAGAAGAAAAAAGTCGGAACGAACGATAAGCGACAACGAAATAATATAGCGCGGGCAGGCATTGCGATGCGACGGGACGGGGGTCGGTATTAAGTCCGCCTTTGCACCTTTTTGTGCAAAAAGTTTAAATTAATTAATAATAAGCAGCCATTGTACATTTTCAAACAGATGACCATCCACCGACAGCCTCGTCAGTCTAGTGGTAATTCATTCCTGGCCGCCAACTTTTTATTTTTTATCCCAAGTCGCCGAACAAAATGAGTGATCTCCTTTACAAGTTTGACTGTAGGTACACCCATACACCTCTACCTCTATGGGTACACCTCTGCCTAACCGTTCAGAAAATACAGGCGTGATGTTATGCTATGAATATACCTCCTTAATTTAACTTAGCCTCTCAAATATCCGAGTCACGATTTAGGAGACTCCTCGTATCATCATTTTGGACTAAGTAGCCTCCCATGACATTTTTTTTCACATATTTTCGTACTTATACGATTATTAAAGCTCAAGCCAAGTGTTATGTTAGCAGTTAGACGTGCCTCCGAGTATATTAACGAAGGAAACGACTGGAGGGTGGAGTCCGACCGAGTATTTTTTTCGGTTTTCGGCAATTTTCGGCTGAAATCAGTTTTCGGCAATACTAGTTTTCGGCCGGAACAGAAAAATATTTTCGGCCGCTGCCGAAAAATATAAATATCGCGTAATCAATACATTAAATTCATTTATTCAGCGAAAATTCATGGTTACAAAAACTAAAAGTAAAATAACTGCCAATTATGCTTAAACGCGCATTTATTAACAGATTGTTTGATTATGTATTAGAGAAAAGTATAGTTTCTTGTGATGTAAGTTTAGACCGTTAAATAAAACTATTAAAAGATTGGCATTGCACTTATTTTACTTTTACCGAAGAAAAACCAATCGGCCAACCAAATTGGGTTTTCGGTCGAAAATTCAAATCTGGCCGAATTTTGTATTGGTTTCCGACCGAAAATAAAAATCCATTTTGGTCGGACTCTACTAGATGACCATAATTTAATATTACTAAAGGAAGTTTTATAGCGGAGAGGGATGGTTAAATGTTACAATGAAATAAATAAAGGTTATAGAAGTTAAGAACGTGGATAGGAAACAAACATTGTTGCATTAGTAACTGCCGTTGTTTGTAGTCAGTTTTCATATCCTGTTTTTATTTCTCTTTAGAACTGTAATGTTTGAGACGAATAAAACCCAGTTCTTGAAATTCACTGATCAGTAAATCTACTATCGATCGTTAACATACTTCAGCTAATCAAATCTCTCGTCAACCGGTTGACAACCGGTTAAATTGAATAAGCCTTTAGAAATCCTTGGTGAATCTATTTCTATGTTGATGAGGTTTTTCGCCTGATTTACTCCTAAAATCGGATTGGGGGCCTCGCAACCAGACATTCAAGCTGATATCAGATATTCTACATATTTTGAGATGCGTATAGTTGTTCCGATTCTGAGAGAGTTGTGCTCCTAAGTAAACGCACAATGATGGAGTAGTGGTAGTGTGAAAATACGCACTGTCAAAATGTATGGAACAGGAAATTTTGTTATGAAGAACCGACGGAAAATTTCAACGCCGGGTTAGAAAAAACGTGTCCGTCAACAAGCTTCCATAGTGATCCATACAACACTGACGACCGAGCCTACACACGGCGTATAAACCGCGCCCTAGAAAAAACTTGTGCGTCAACAAGCTTACATAGTGATCCTTATGACACTGACGACCGAGCCTACACACGGCGTATAAACCGCGCCCTAGAAAAACTTGTGCGTCAACAAGCTTACATAGTGATCCTTATGACACTGACGACCGAGCCTACACACGGCGTATAAACCGCGCCCTAGAAAAACTTATGCGTCAACAAGCTTACATAGTGATCCTTATGACACTGACGACCGAGCCTACACACGGCGTATAAACCGCGCCCTAGAAAAAACTTGTGCGTCAACAAGCTTACATAGTGATCCTTATGACACTGACGACCGAGCCTACACACGACGTATAAACCGCGCCCTAGAAAAAACTTGTGCGTCAACAAGCTTACATAGTGATCCTTATGACACTGACGACCGAGCCTACACACGGCGTATAAACCGCGCCCTAGAAAAAACTTGTGCGTCAACAAGCTTACATAGTGATCCTTATGACACTGACGACCGAGCCTACACACGGCGTATAAACCGCGCCCTAGAAAAAACTTGTGCGTCAACAAGCTTACATAGTGATCCTTATGACACTGACGACCGAGCCTACACACGGCGTATAAGCCGCGCCCTAGAAAAAACTTGTGCGTCAACAAGCTTACATAGTGATCCTTATGACACTGACGACCGAGCCTACACACGGCGTATAAACCGCGCCCTAGAAAAAACTTGTGCGTCAACAAGCTTGCATAGTGATCCATACAACACTGACGACCGAGCCTACACACGGCGTATAAACCGCGCCCTAGAAAAAACTTGTGCGTCAACAAGCTTACATAGTGATCCTTATGACACTGACCACCGAGCCTACACACGGCGTATAAACCGCGCCCTAGAAAAAACTTGTGCATCAACAAGCTTACATAGTGATCCTTATGACACTGACGACCGAGCCTACACACGGCGTATAAACCGCGCCCTAGAAAAAACTTGTGCGTCAACAAGCTTACATAATGATCCTTATGACACTGACGACCGAGCCTACACACGACGTATAAACCGCGCCCTAGAAAAAACTTGTGCGTCAACAAGCTTACATAGTGATCCATACAACACTGACGACCGAGCCTACACACGGCGTATAAACCGCGCCCTAGAAAAAACTTGTGCGTCAACAAGCTTACATAGTGATCCTTATGACACTGACGACCGAGCCTACACACGGCGTATAAACCGCGCCCTAGAAAAAACTTGTGCGTCAACAAGCTTACATAGTGATCCTTATGACACTGACGACCGAGCCTACACACGGCGTATAAACCGCGCCCTAGAAAAAACTTGTGCGTCAACAAGCTTACATAGTAATCCTTATGACACTGACGACCGAGCCTACACACGGCGTATAAACCGCGCCCTAGAAAAAACTTGTGCGTCAACAAGCTTACATAGTGATCCTTATGACACTGACGACCGAGCCTACACACGGCGTATAAACCGCGCCCTAGAAAAAACTTGTGCGTCAACAAGCTTACATAGTGATCCTTATGACACTGACGACCGAGCCTACACACGGCGTATAAACCGCGCCCTAGAAAAACTCGTGCGTCAACAAGCTTACATAGTGATCCTTATGGCACTGACGACCGAGCCTACACACGACGTATAAACCGCGCCCTAGAAAAAACTTGTGCGTCAACAAGCTTACATAGTGATCCGTACAACACTGACGACCGAGCCTACACACGGCGTATAAACCGCGCCCTAGAAAAACTTGTGCGTCAACAAGCTTACATAGTGATCCATACAACACTGACGACCGAGCCTACACACGGCGTATAAACCGCGCCCTAGAAAAAACTTGTGCGTCAACAAGCTTACATAGTGATCCATACGACACTGACGACCGAGCCTACACACGGCGATCAAACCGTAGTTTCTCATGGCTAGAAAAACGTGTTTACAAAGGGCCTAATAATATCCAATTGTTGCTCCGCTGCTCGAGCGCGATTCGAATCATAATTTCACTTACAAACGAAGTCCTCATTCCGTTTCATTTGTTTGTCTGCAGGTATATTCGACACGGACGGCGCGCACGTCCCCGGCACGGAATGCGACTTCCAGTTCAGCCGGTCCGGCAGCCGGCCGACACATGGCCGGTTGTACAGCCCTCGGTACCCGTCCATCTACCCCAACAATGTGCGGTGTTCCTACCATTTTCATGCGAGGTAAGACTGGGAAGGAAGGTGAATTAACACTAGTCTGGTCAAAAAATGTATCCACAAATCTTTTTTTTTTAGTACCGATACCTATCAGGTCTGCGGAGTTTCGCTAATTAACCTAATTGGCCCCTGTATAGATAGCAGGGAGAGGAGTCATTCACCCTGCAGGTATACTTAAGTACTTCGTACATTTACCGATCACAGCAATTCTTAACTCACGATGAGAATTCCCAGACAGAACAACCTAACAACACTTTGTCAGAACTGTAAGTCGGGTCTTAAAGTTTATAGGGGTCCGTTTGGAATAAAAAAAATACTTTATAATAATAATACTTACTTAATTATTCATAACGACAACACTACTAACAAGACCCTATACAAGCTAATACTAAATTATATACAAATCACACTAATATTATAAAGGCGAAAGTTTGTGAGTGTGTGAGTGAAGGTGTGTGTGTGTTTATATGTTTGTTACTTCTTCACGCTCAAACGGCTGGACCAATTTTGATAAAATTTTGTATGGAGGTAGCTGACACATATAGGCTACTTCTAAACCCGATATTCCCACGGGATCGACATTATGCGGGTGAAACCGCGGGGCGCAGCTAGTATACAATAAAAAATTAAAGAAAAGGGAGGAGCTTATTGGGCATATTAGAAATTTTTCCGCATCGCTGTCAATGGGATAAGTGCCCAAAAGGCTGGCAGCATTACCACGTTGGATGGCAATGCTGATTCTTTGAAAAAATACTTTTGAATTGATCAACATTTCTAACCTTGGAGTGTATATCTCAGGAAGGTTTTTGGAAAAAGCACGACCACATGGTTAAGTAAAATCGGGCTGGTGACCCAAAATAGACGAAAGTAACTCCAATTGCTTTTCTAGGAAATCCTGATTTCGATTCAGAACTCCAAAGTGTAATTGCATTCTCGTTAGGGTACTATGATAGTTCCAAGAACCTAATACTGTATTTACGTGCATAAACTAAGAACTCTTCAAGATCCAATTTTGTTTCTTTTTCAGACCAAAGGAACGCGTGAAAATTGTATTCGAAGAAGTTGCTCTTCAAAAAGGTGACATAAGGTGTGTATAACAATTGTAGTTTATTCTTATACTTACTTACAATATTTCGTTTACAAAGACATTTAAAATTCACGAAGTGACAGATATCTCTCCAAACTCAAGTGAAGTGAGCTGTCAGTAGTGGCAATCCCTAGCATCACGTGGAGTGACATCCTACTTCAAGCTCATCATTTCAGCCGAAAGACGTCCACTGCTGGACATAGGCCCCCCCCAAGCACCTCCACTTCGACCGGTTCTGTGCTTCCCGCATCCAACGGGTTCCTGCGACCTTCACAAGGTCGTCGGTCCACCTTGTGGGAGGCCTTCCAACGCTACGTCTTCCGGTACGCGGTCGCCACTCCAGAACCTTTCGGCCCCATCGGCCATCTGTTCTGCGAGCAATGTGCCCTGCCCACTGCCACTTAAGTTTGGCAATTCTTCGGGCTATGTCGTTTACCTTGGTTCTCCTGCGAATCACGCAGATTCCTGATTCGATCACGCAGGGAAACTACAAGCATAGCCCTCTCCATTGCCCTTCGGGTGACTTTTAGCCTTCTTATAAGGCCCACTTCAAGCTCACTGCACCTTAATTTAAACGGTAAGATTTTTACAGAACAGACCGGCAGAGCTTCAGGTCTTTAGAGAGAGAAACTCGAGAACCTCCTCACAAATCAAATCAAAATATTTTATGACTCATAAACCTACATGGGCACTTATGAAACGTCTGAAGCTAGCTGCACAGTTCCAAATGGTCGTTTCTTAAGGAGAAGAACCGGCAAGAAACTCCCCGGTTACTCTTTTTAAAAATAATTGGGTTTTACAATGTTTTCAAATTACAGTAGGTATGGGAGGACAGCGTAGGCCTGTCAACAAGTACCAGGTACTTGATAAAATAAAAAATGGTCTACAGATCTAAAGTCTACAAGGCCTACAAAGTCCTCACATTTACAAAATAAGAATCTATCAAAAGGATATATAAAAACCTACTGAAACTAAGTGATATGATTGCCATTATGACCACAATATATTAAACAATGTTATGACAGCATCATCATCAGTGTATCAGCCGGAAAACGTCCACGTTTAACGTGGGTTTTCCTTCCCTATCATAAATTGCTATTATTATAGCGAGCCAGACATCTGAAGGCCTCCATTTTTGTTACCAGTACTTTTTTTTCGTACTCTACCTCTGAAGGAACATAATAATTGCAGTTTTAAGATGTTATTTTAACAAAAAATATGAAGTCACAAATTGTCTTAATAAATAATATGACGCAGTATTAAAAATAAACGTATAGATTATTACACCAATAAAAGTTATCCGTAAGCATAAAAAAATACTCCAAAAAAAACCCAAACACGCATAGCGAAATTAAACTCAAATAAAAACACTGACGACACAATCATAAAACACTTCGGCAGCCATAATTCTCAAGCTAAAAATCAATCTATAAAAATAAAATTGCACGTAAAGTTATTCCGTAACGTCACCGTCATACGAAGACTGGATGATAAAACTGGGAAGGTACGCGTGATAATCGAATTTCTGATCGAAAATATTGAATATGATGACGGGCGTGCAACGTCAAACGTACGAGTCGAAGTACCTAGTGACACCAGATGGCACCGTACTTTTGGGACGTCTTGATATGCCAAAACTATTATTATCATATCTATTATCTTTGAGGATATTAGAAACCTGAACAATGTAGAGATTTGGAGTTACATAGCAATTTTCTTAGATATTTTTAGGGATCCGTACCCAAAGGGTGCCAACGGAACATAAGCCTCTACTGTCCTAAGAACTAAGCCTCCGCTGTCCGTCCGTACGTCTGTCTATCAGCGGGCTGTATCTCATGAACCGTAATAGTAAGACAGTTGAAATTTTTGCAGAGTGTGTATTTCTTTTACAACAAATGATGAAAATAGAATAAAATTAAAGGGTTCCCCATACAAGAAACGTGTTTTTTTAGCATGACCTTTAGCTGCTATCACTATGCCCCGTCGTAGTGGGATGAAAGTTTAATGAACCCGCATAGTTGCGTTCCATAGATATTTTTACATTTCTATGTTGCGTACCAATGTATCCAAGAAATTACACCAAATAATTACAATACCAAAATATTAGTTAGAATAACATCGGTTGCAAAATAAATAAAACCGACTATGCGTACAATATTGTGTTAATTCACAAAAGAGTAAATTATGCAGTGCTGACCGCCAAGCGATTTCGGGTTTCGGTTGCTGGCTTGCTTCGTTACGATCCACTTTGCATTATTTTAACAAAAATTCAGACATTAAAATGAAAGCGTATGAGATTTTTTAAAGATAATTAAGACCAATTTCATCACAAAATGTTATTGAATTTTAAAATCACCATTAGAGCTTCTTTCGTTTCTTAATCGACCTAAATTCATTTCAATCTAAAACTTTTCTTCACAACATCAGATCAAGATTTAAACCGTTCCGACTTCAACACCCTTTTTCATATCCGTGCATACACGAAAATATTGAAAACCGTTTACTGTAACGGCTAAATCTCCATGACAAACAATATTCACCCCTCGAGAATACATCCAACACGCATGATTTCGGTTTTTACTCCAAACCGGTTAACCGAAATAGCCCAACCGTAACCAATCCCTAAAGCGGGTAGTAGAGTTGGCATAATTAAATTATGGTTTTAACGGTCGACTAGTGCTCACGTAAATGAGCCCAGCTCATAAACTATACGTACTTGTTTAATTAAGCGGATAATGCATGAATGGGTCGCTTTAGGTCGCTACGTCATAATGCAGCCTGAGGGTCTTTTGCATAACAGTTTCGGTCAAGTGGTGCGGATAAATTAAGTGGTATCCATGGGTGGCTGTTAGATTGTAGTTAATTATGTTTCAGTTATTTTACTAGCAATAGCGAATAGAGTCTATTTTCAAGTGAAATGAAGAAAGAAAATAAAATTTAGCACAGGCTAAAAGACACACAGTGACACAACATAACACAAAGTGCTGTGATTGTAAAAATGTCTTCTTTGACCAGTCATTTTGGTGTCTTTGCGAGACTTATGAGACATGGTTGCCTGCTAAATACAGCATAATCAGCCTATAATGTTCCCACTGCTGGGACACAGGCCTCCTCTCGGCGAGAGGGAGTGGCTCGTAATCCACCACGCGGGCCCAGTGCGGGTGAGATGTCACATGTCTTTGAATTGATTGGTTCTTTGTTTCCTCACGATGTTTTCCTTCACCGTTTCACCTGCAGGGTTAGCATTAAACGTAAAATGTCACTTTCTAAAGAAAAACACGTTTTTTGTCTAGTAAGCCCAGGCCCTCTTTTCCATTGGGCAATCTGGGGAAGTGCCCAGGGCCCCGCGATCTTCGGGGGCCCCGGCCTGCTCTCATGAAACACATTCTTTGCAGCCACCGTTTCATTCTACGCATTATTAGTACCCGATTCAATGACAAAATAAGTTATTTGCAGTGCGATTTCGAATAAGTTTCTAGCCACTCAGTTATGAAATATTAGTATGTTTCTCTGACTGTCTCTTATCTACACTGGGGCCCCGTGATCCTTTTGTGCCCAGGGCCTCCAATAGGTTAAAGACGGCCCTGACTGTAAACCCACTACTCGTGCCCACGTAATCTAACCATACTAAAACTGAATTATATACTGCTATATCAGTCACAAACATAATATGTCCCTACACTAATTATTGTTTGTACCTAGATAACGGACAGGTCCGGACAATCTACCTGACCGCCACCCCCGCATAAGCATAACACAACCCACACGACTTTATAACTGGGTCAACCCAAATAACTTCCATTTCATTTACCTATGCTATAATAACAACAACCTGTAGACAATCTGTTTTTCAACACAATGTGTCGCAACGTGATCTAAGACAATGATATTATCACACTAGTATTATAAAGGCAAACGTTTGTGAGTGTGTGAGTGGGGGTGTGTGTGTGTGTGTTTATATATTTTTTACTTCTTCACGCTCAAACGGCTGGACCAATTTTGATAAAATTTTGTATGGAAGTAGCTGACATCCTGGATTAACATATAGGCTACTTTTTATCCCGATATTCCCACGTGATCGACACTTATGAGGGTGAAACCGCGGGGCGCAGCTAGTATACAATAAAAATATCGTTGATATAAAATATCACAAAATTTACCGCTGTAGGTATATAAACAACTTTTGCTGTTGTACTAAAGTTGTTACATGAGTCAAACTAAAACAGTTAAACAAAAAAAACTAAAAGTGGTACCAGCGGGGTAATTGCGTAACACACTATCAGTAGCAATGGCTTTCATTTTGACAGTTCAACAACATTCATGTCGTTATTTGAGTTGCTGAGCAGACAAATTTTTCGAACATATGAAGCAATGGATTAGCAATATCCTTCAAAATGATTCAGATTTAGTTTGATAGTGTGTTCGCCATTACCCCGCTGGTACCAACTTTCAGTTCTTTTTAGGGTTCCGTACTTACCACAACTTACTTAACTAACTTACTACAACTACTAACGGCACCCACTTTAGTAGTTGTAGTAAGTTTAGGGACTTTAGTAACGTCAGGTCACTTGTGAAGGCTCATGGGATTTATCACAACAGCCATTGAAGGTCTACAGCTGATCATGGTCATCCCTCATAGACCGCAAAATCGCTTGTATATTATGGCACTAATTTTGTTGGCAACAAGAAACAGACTGAGCAAGTCTATGGCTCTAAAACTCGATTGTTTACACCCCTGAATCAGATAAAAAACACTGAACCTGAAAATCATACTGTCTTTCGATAATTGGTAGCAATCTACTTACCTAATGTAATCTAAATTCTCTCTGAAACGTTGACAAAGGTCCTCAAATTGCGTAACACTCATTTCGCAGGTTTGTTTTCCAATTACGATACAGTGTTGCCAGTGCAGCTACAAATCAACGAAACAAGACTGAATATTTTAACACCGTGTATACCTCAGGCGTTGATATCGGCAAGCCGGAACACCTTGTAAAGGTATTTGCTCCAGCTAATCCGTTTAAGGGTGGTACCGTAACTAAATTTAGTTGCACGCCGGTTAGAGGAAAATTTTAGCGGCTCGTAAACACGCAAGGTGATAAATATTGTAACGTAGGCTTAACTTAATATAGTGATGTTGATAGTGGTGGAGTTGCATTCGAAGAAAATATCAACCCGACGCCAACCAATCACGTTAACCTATCAGCATCATTGAGTGCACGTAATATCAGCGTCGCTCAGCGAGCTATGGAACGGGCTATGCTTGGAGTCTCTCTGAGGGATCGAATCCACAACGAGGTGATCCGGCACAGAACCAAAGTTGTCGACATAACTCACAGAATAAGCAAACTGAAATGGCAGTGGCCACCCATATTAGCCGTAGAACCGATGACCGTTGGGGTTGACGTATTCTTAAGTGGAGATCGCGAATCAGTAAACGTAAGGTACGACCTTAGGCTTGGTGGAGTGACGATCTTCGCAGGATGGCTGGTAGCAGCTGGATGAGAGTTGTCGAAAATCGAGTTGAATAGCGTGCAATAGGAGAGGCCTATGTCCAGCAGTAGACTGCTATAGGCTGATGATGATGAATATCAGCGTAATTTTGTCTTCTTATAACAACATACTCTCAACATTCATATATCCTAGATGGTCCCTTAACGTGGCAGCTTTGCTAAGGTCATTTCTAACAATAGAAATTGGCTCATGATATAAATGGACAATCATCATCATCTGCCTAGCCTTTTGTATTTTGGGACCGGCTTCCAGTCTAACCGGTTGCAGCTGAATACCAGTATATTACATGGAGCGACTGCCTATCTGACCTTCACAACCCAGATACGATACTCCTTAGTTTACCAAGGAGAAAGCCCTTAAGCCTTAGCCCGGAAGTCTGACAACCAGTCTTAACTGATCAGTATTCTAACGTGACGTGATCGACCCGCGCGGCTGTTATTACTTAGCCATGAGCCCCCGGGCTAAAGCTGATATCACAATTTCTGGCCTCGGGTCAGAAATAACTTAATTATTGTCGGAAAGATTCGTAACATTCAAATAAGTGTCGTCAGCTAGAGCTGTGTTTGCTTGTCAAGATGGCGGTCAGGTTTTTCAGGAAAATTCAAGAAAAAAAAAAAACACTGTTGGTTCTGGCAGCATTGTTATGCTGGCGCATTATTTAAGGTACCTACCTAGATATATCCTTTATTTTTCGATTCACAAAGTGTCCCCGACCTAATTTCGAATATCACGAAACAGTGCAAACCATTCTACAATTCCGAGTTTATATTCCAACAGCCGTCCTTAACATAACTTGACTAAATTCAGGACATTCTTGTAAAGGAATTCCGTAAGTCCGGCCAGTGAAACTTGACTAACTAAATTAACCTAACTGAATTGTTCGTGCAGTAATATTATGTGGGCTATATCCCTTTGCTGTGATTTTGTAGGAATTTGCCTAAAAATATATAATTCTATTTAAAAGGTTGATCTTTGGCTGTAGATGTAGCGTAGGTAATTCAAATACTTTTCATTGCACAAAGAGATCCTTTAGCCTTTCAAGTAAATTGGTTTAGTTTTACCTAAAAAATTATTTTATGTTATTTTTTTGATGCTTTATTGAAATAAATTGGTTTTGAAACGGAATAATTTCACTTTCAAAACCAATTACAGAGATTATTGTAGTCTCTTAATTTCTGTTACCGGCAAAGGCATTGTATCTGTAGGATACTTAGTGATGATTCTATACAATGCCAAGAATTATAGAATTCGATATTCTATAGAATACCGGATTATACAGATTGCCGATAACATCTCTACTTACCTTCATATAATAATATTACGCTACATACCTTTGAAATATACAAAATTACCATGGGCATAGGAGCAAACAACTAAAGTTACTCAAACATTGTATTAACCCAAAAAACACAAAAACATTACATAAGAAACAGATACAAATTAATAACAACTCGACCACCTACACTGACTTACCTACGGCAAAAAACGACTGACTTAGGTACATAAAAAGACTTACATAAAAATATGTGACAATTTTAATATTTACAAAAAAAAAAAAAAAACGCATATTTACACTCACTATTACTAATGAGATGCTGCTGAACAGATTATTTAGTTACAATAGTATGAAACTTTTCGCCCTAAGCTAAAGCTTTTTGAATTTTATAAGATATTTTTGTGAATCTCATTTTAAGTGAACTATGTTCTTATGAGAAAATAAAGTTCTTTAAACCTAAAGGGAACCATCATTTTTTTTATAAGCGGAGTAGAAAGGCCACTAAAGGATTTTATCGGTCGGATTGATGACGGTTTGCAGCCACACCGCGCTGTGCTCGGTATAAAGGATTGCAAAGATTAAGTGACAGCTAGCTGTAAGGAACTACCTCAAAAAGTCACCGCCTTAAGAATGAAGAAAACTTTGTACTTTTCAAGCTCTCAAAAACTTTACAAATGTTTCCACTTTATGCAGCGTTTCAGATAAAATGGATTTACAAATCTCATAAAAAGTGGTAGATGATAAATTATTTTATTTTATTAAATAGGTAGGTGTTTGTACAAACACTTTTGACACGTCAATCATATTTTAAGAACTAGATGAGGTCGGCGTTTCCTATCCGAGTACTCTGAGGAGAAAAGCCGAAACAATCTCAGGGGTCACAGTCTCTTTTAAAGTCAGTCATAAGTTTGGTTAGATCATATAATGATGATTTTGCATAAGCTGTTAATGAGTGAAGGTCCATATTTATAGCAAGGAAATGTTTGCTATAAATATTGATATTTAGCAGCATTACCTGCCCCCTAATTGCGTAAAACAATTATAATCACAATCTGAAGGATAGTTAATCCATTGCTTCATAGGTATGTTCGAAAAATGTGTCTGCTCAGCGACGTAAATAACGCAATGGATGTTGTTGAAATGTCAAAACGAAACCCATTGCACCCAACCCCGCTGGAAGCCAAACCAATAACTGTAATAAAAAACATATACTAAAACAAAACACTTCCATTAATGTATAACTTACCTTATGTAACACAAAGCTAGGTACTTAAGTGCGTACTTGTAACAGTTTCCCAGTCTGTCAACATTACATTACCATAATGACGGAGCTCCCATACATATTGCTCATAACATAGATCCTGAATTCCTGTTGAAGCAATTCAATTACTTGTTTATCTTTAGACTCTTCTTGCTTAATGGATTAAGAGAATTTTGAACGTTGTCCAAGTTTGGGCTTGAAATCCTATATAGACTAAATAAAACGGTTTTGCATTTATCTCAAATGTTTAGTTTACCAGAATAGAAACGGTTTTGTGGTGGTAGTAAAGTTGATAGTTTTAGTAGTAACACATCTGAATATTGTTTAAAACTGGTCTATTAATACTAAGTAAAGTAGTACTAAAGATTTGGCTAAAGTTCATATTCCTTTCAGGTATAGAAGTGTAAGGAACAGGTTTTAAAGTTCACTCAGTAGAAAAGGAAGGATCCTTCGAACAGACGGGTGTCGTGTCTGGTGGGCAACTGCCCGAAGATTGATGTCGGGAAGTTGTATATATGCTAGTTGCGCGGTAAATTCTGCTTGCGCGATGCAGGACTTTGAGTGACGTCAGTGTGATGCGTAGTTCGCATGTGGTGATGTAGACACCATGTGTAACCAAAATCCAGATAGAACCAAAGAGTAGTGATCGTGAAGGATATACTGCCAACTATGGGCTGCCATGGCCAAATCAAGCAACAATTTAGCTCAAAATAATCATCATCTCATTCTCTTTTCATAACATTTTTGTGTTCAGTGGCAGATAAAATTGATTATAATTTTTTACGTGTAACGTTTGATTTATCTGCGTATAGCCATTTGACGTGGGCCATAATGTCATTCTATGGTGAGACTTGCAGTTTGTCAGCGCAATTAAAAACGTGACCCATTTTATTTTGCTACAAAAAACTCAAAATGATTTCCAAGTTCATTGAATATTTTGACACACCGACATAGAACTCCCATAACTCTTCTAACGTCACAGCTCGCTTAATAAAGCAAACACGACAATTTGCCGTAACGAGAGTGTTGCCATAAAATGTATGAAGCTACGACGTCATGTATGTCAAAAGCAGAAGCCGGGGATATATTGCAGGAGGCTTTCTATTTCATACGGGAAGTTGCCCACAGAAAAAATGGGGATTGCGTTTAAACGAGACGATGAGAAAGAAGATCGATAGGTTTTGATACGGAACACTTGCTTTAATATTAGAAGGTAGGTAGTTACCATTTCTTTTTAAAAGCAAGATAACATAGCATCACATATGTAATCTCCGAAGGGTTTAAGAGATATTGTAGGTAGACCCCATTTTTTTTTACTTTCAGTTATTTGGGTTAAGAATGCAGCTCATCGCATTAAGCATGAAATTCTTGGAAATTCATTGCGATTTTGCTACCTCATAAGAAAAAATATAAATTTAGAATTCGATGTGTAAAAAAATCAAAAGCAGCCAAAACAGTATAAATCAAAGAAAATTGCTAAATAAATCGATACCACTGGGAACGGATCATTCGCTTTGTAGCGGTATAAATCACAAAAACAAAGTGGCTATCAACCACCTATGTTAAATATGTTGTGCTATATTTATCTAGGTAAAAATATGGTGATACCGTCACGCGGTCGCACCCATCCCGTATAAACCATAAATGTCGTGTTAATTATGTCGTTCCCGAGGTATATAACCACATAACCACGTAACAGTCGACCACTACCGTTACCGCAACCATATAAACTATTTGTGGTTGCAATATTGGTCACAAATACACCGGAGGTACGTTATATAAAATTAAGCGGCATATTTTACTGACCTGTGTATATTATACCCTTTGTTGCGGCGGAGTCGCGGTACTGAATCTCGATTCCTATGCCTATTTCTATGTTAAATATGTGAAAAACTTCATCATATGTCATCCGTCACTTTCATTCAACAATCATCATCATCATCCACATCCCGACTTCACCCACAGCTAGGCATAGGACTACAGAGGTATGAGGAACAGGGTGTAAAGTTCACTCATCTTCCATAAAAAAGGGAAGATCCGACCAGACGGATGTCATGTTGGGCCGTTGTGTATATGTTAATTGCGCGTTAACTTTGCTTGCGAGATGCAGGATTTTGCGTGACGTCAGTATGATGCGGTGTTCGCATGTAGCGTTGTAAATACCGCTACAGCACTCTCTTTTTAACCGACTTCAAAAAAGAAGGAGGTTCTCAATTCGACGGTATGTTTTTTTTTTTTTTGTGTGTTTGTTACGCGATTACTCCGCCAATTGAGGACCGATTTTCAAAATTCCTTTTTTGTTCAAAAGGGTATACTTTCGAGGTGGTTCCATTATCATCAAGTTGGAATCTGATGAGAAGATCCCATGGAAATCGAGGGAAACCCTCAAATTTTTTTTTTTTTTTTTTTTTTAAAGTAACTTGAGCATTTGCTCTCGGAAATCATCATTTGGTAAAGTGGAACTGATGATGAAGACCACAGATGGCCATCGGAACTACTCAATGACAAATATTTCACGGGTTGCGATTCCATTACTTTAATATGGTTGCTAAACGATTTATCCTGTCACAATGCGTATGGTGAGTGGTTGTCGAGGAGTTCTCCTGGTTCTTACCAATAGAACTCCTCTACAATTACCGTCCCTGCATCGGGAAAAGCAATATTTTGTAAAAGGTGATGAGCAGTTGACATTAGGCTATTGTAACTTAGATAAATTACAAACTGACCCACTAAAAAGTGAAAAATAAAAACTTTTTTACAAAAAAAAACAACCGACTTCCAAAAAACACTATAAAGTGAAAAATAACTTTAATTTCGGAAGTCGGTGGCAAAAAACTAAAATACAAATGCTAAGACACCGACTTCCGAAATTATCTTGTGCCAATCCAACCAAACCCTATGCCAGTGCCAGCCTCATCTAGCCCGCGAAGGGACATTCGGGAATTCTCATTCCACAACAGCAGAGGGCATCCCGACAAGCTAATCTGTATGAAAAAAGTTTACCCCTGACCTGACATACAGGAATCAGGATGCCCTAGTTCAGGGATCGAGACGTCTTCAATGTAACGTCTTACAAACTATAAAAAATTATAACTACAATTATTATAAATATAAAAATAAATTACTTACAAATAATTATTTATTTAAAAACAACTAAGCCTGACGATGATTGTCTGTAAATAAATATTTTTGCAGCAAGTTGAGTTAGCAAAGGGCAGACAGACTCGCCATCAACCAAGTTAGCTAGCACACTTACTAATCTTATTGCTTTGACATGAACCTATCATTCTGCAGCCAACACCGACACGTACAATAAAAGAGGAAAATAAGTCACTTTCCTCTTTCATTGTGCTTATCGACACTTAGTCGATACATTCAGTAAAAATCTTACTGTCTAAGTGAGCTGTCATTCGAAGTCAAATAATTTATTTCAAGTAGGCACATAAAACTTTCATTTTTTTTTATTGATTCTAGTTGCCCCTTCCTAAAGGTAGTTTCGTATGGACAAGAATGGGCAAGAAACTCAACCGTTACTCTTTTAGTATGTTTTACAATATTTTGTACACATTTTATACAATTATATGTGAAGACGATGCATTCCAACTGATGATAGGGATTCACACTTTAGACCACTCACACTAAGTTTTCAAGCTTAGAATTTTACAGTATAGACAGTTTAAGAATGTGTAATCTTCCCCAAAACTCACCACCATTGTTATAATCTACTCAAACAAAACAAACAGATACAAAACTACATCCTTCATTAATTTCATCTCTAACATAATATTTCAGTGCTACAAGCGACACGCTACTTTCTACAATGCGTTGTTCTACTTCATCTGTCTCATTCATTATTACAGTATGTACTCCCATTTCAGTTGCCTGCGCCGCGCGGACATCATCAAAGTCTTTGATGGCAGAGACACCAACTCGCCAGCTATTGCCATGCTGTGTAACGAGCTTACAGGTACTTTTAATATATTATTACTCATGAACATAAAGTGGCTGAAGTACGTCAGTGACAAAGCACGGTTTAACTAGACGTGCAACTTTGAGCAGAAATTATGTAACTAGCTGGAATATTTGATAGAAAACGGTCCCGAAACACTTCTATTTTGGACGGTAGTTATTTACTAGTAAAGGAAGAGATAATATTCAATTTTGCTAACATTTAATTTTCTTTGAAAACGGTATTTATCAAGTTTTTTTTCTAAAATCTTCCCTCCATTAGACATCATCATCTGCTTAGCTTTTTCCCTACTATATTGGGGTCAGCTTCCAGGCTAATCGGATGCAGTTGAATACCAGTATTTTACCTCAACAACCCGGTTACTGGGTAATACGATACCCCTTGGTAGGACTGGTTATTAGACTTTCGGGCTTCTGACGACCCGTAAAGACTGTTAAAGATCCACGAATGACAGCCGGGAACGAGCCACGAACGGGTTTTGGTATGTAAAGGTGGTCTCCCATCCACGAACCAACTGCGGCTACCGTAGCTTAACCTGATCAACGCGGCTATTATTACTTAGCCACAAGCCCCTGTCTCTCCTCTAGTCAAAGACCACACAATATTCAACTAACTCAATTTACAGCAACTCTTATTCCCGCACATCTCCACAACTATCATAACCATAACCATAATCAGCCTATAATGTTCCCACTGCTGGGACACAAGCCTCCTCTCGGTGAGAGGGAGCAACTATCATAACAAGATTTTATTTCTTGACTTCCCGACACACAATACTAATATAAGTGACGTTGAGAAATCGGTTTAGAGATCTAATTTCACGGGATGCGACGAAGCGGGACATTGCATTGCAGTGCCCAGCAGTCCCGGCATCACGGGATTCTTTGTCGCTTTACAATCCTCTGCACTTTTGGGACAAACAGAGTTCTCCGACACAGATCTGGGACATAAAATGTTATTTTATCTGCAGCAAAAAGTAAAAAGGTAAATGTTTTATAATTTATTATAGAAGCAAAGAATTTTATATGAAAGCCGATCCGATTCAGCAAAAGATCAAATAGTTTCGAAAGGAATAAATGAACCGATTCCTAAATGCTTCTGTCTCATTCACAATAATATAAATATCGAATACGTCAGTAAATAATGTTACAATAATTTAATCTTTAATTGCATCCGGGTAAAGATAGCGCATCTCCTTTAGTAACTCCTTTAGTAACTACCCGTCAGGAACATCGGACGTCCATTTGGCTGAAAACTGATTATGGAACGCTGAGTTAGTCTAGCGCGGTCACTGTCGGACTGCATAGAAAAGAAAGAGAAGCGCGATGACACAAGGCTGGTCACTTATTGCAAAATATGAAGCAATTATCTACTTACAAACAATCTATTGTTTGGCCGAAAAAATTAAACACTATTGCTTTAGTATGTTGCTTGTAGAATAATCTGACAAAAAATCAGAATTATTGTATGTAGGTATTAGTATGGTTTTTATTGTTAAAAGAAAAAAATTAGAGATGTTTTGATGTTTTTTTTTTCTATAGTATCAACACACTATCGACCTAGCTAGCATATATCCTGAAGAATATTATAGCGGTTGGCGCAGCGGTTAAGCGATTGACTGCTGCGCTGCGTGTCGCGGGTTCGATTCCCGCACGGAACAAATATTTGTATGACCTACAAGTAGTTGTTCCGGGTCTGGCTGTTTGTGTATGTGAATTTAAATGTTTGTAAACGCACCCACAATACAGGAGAAATTCCTAGTGTGGGGCAATGTTTGAAAAAAAAAAACATATATTTTGTTTACTGTAGTCGATCCTATACTTTCATTGTTTCTGAAACTTGTGTTTTTTGCGTTTAGGTCCCGTAATCCCCTTAAGTTACCTTTTCTGGAATAGACAGGTGACCGATAGTTACAACTACAGCGCTATAAGTAATCGTCTACTACAACGGAAATAATTGCACAAAATCTAGCTTCAACTGAGACACAAGAAGGGGTTTAGACGGTTTTTAAGACAGATGACTGATGATATCTAGTCGATAGATAATAAAGAATCATACCGTGTTGGCTAGTATTAAGTACGATTTTATTAGATTTTTGAAGTGAAAACTTGCGCGTTGCGCATTTTTTGAGATGGGAAAAATCTATTGAACTCGCGTCACTGTTACCGTAAGCGACACCGCGCGTGTTTTGTTTATAAGACGATTAAAAAAATACCCGCTTCGGATGTGTTCGGCTGTCCTCGGGATGTACTCGGTTTTAATGTATATCCTATACTTATGTCAGTGAGTGATGGCAAAGTGTTCTGTTTGTGTTTTGTTTTCACTTCTGACGGCACTCCCGGAGTGCCACTGTTTTTTTTTTTATTGCTTTACTGCAGGGCAATGGCCTCTTCTCACACAGAGAAAGCACGAGCATTATGGTCATAGCACACGTATCAAATTGGAAAGGGATCGTCACCGTATGCCGTATAGCGTTTCGCCTCGGCGTCAAACAGGCGACAGGGACATTCTCAGGGTTAAAAAGTTTGGAAATGACCGAATGACCTTGCCCCCGCCCCTATTCGATTTGATCCTTACTTCCAGGGACACCCTGTGTAGATATAGATAAGTCCAGGTTTCCTCACCATGTTTTCCTTCACCGTTGTGAGTAGAAAGTACCTACATATGAATTGAAAAAGTAACATGGTACTTGCCCGAGGTAGTAACGAGGCGAGGTCTTGTAAGCTATCATTTTCTTTGTAAAATGATCATTTACGGTACCCATACAAAGCGTAATGATAAAAGTAGGTACTCACCAGGTAATGTCAAAATAGCGTATAATAACTACATAAAAGATTACTCATACCCATCTAATACCATTCCAACTTGATTCAATAAGAAAATTAGTTTTCCCAGAAATAATAGGAAAGTATTTCTTTTTTCCTGGAAAACTTTTGGGATTTGATTCCCTTTAGATTATTTAAATAATCTTGCTCTCAAGATTATTTACATACAACAAATACTAAAAACAGAATAAAATAAATATTTAAGGGGGGCTCCCATACAACAAACGTGTTTTTTTCGGCAGTTTTGCCTTGTGGTACGAAACCCTTCGTGTGCGAGTCCGACTCGCACTTGGCCAGTTTTTTACTTTCTTTATCGACTTGAAAATTCTGTCGTATGATACACAACGTGCCACGAACCACAGACTACTTCCACGAACGGATCGAAGCTAGTTTAGCATGTATTCTATTCACATTCGTATCGGCTGTCACCTAGCTCCTACGACGTCCACCACCTACCTTTTTGAATGAATAATGCCGCGTCAATGTAGCACTGACTTTCGGGGACAGGGTTGACACCTGGGTTTATTATTGTCTTAAGTTTTACGCTGTATATTATCACACTATCACACTAATATTATAAAGGCGAAAATTTGTGAGTGTCTGTGTGTGTGAGTGTGTGGGGGTGTGTTTATATGTTTGTTACTTCTTCACGCTCAAACGGCTGGACCAATTTTGATGAAATTTTGTATGGAGGTAGCTGACACCCTGGATTAACATATAGGCTACTTTTTATCCCGATATTCCCACGGGATCGACATTTAGGCGGGTAAAACCGCGGGGCGCAGCTAGTGACACCATATTTCAGAAACTCAGAGCCATCAATTCAACTCAAAACATTTTTGAAGTGAATACTTCTGTAGGCGCGTTGGGCATTTTTTGAGATGGGAAAAAACTGTTTAACTCGCGCTACTGTTACCGTAACCGACACCGCTTCGGATGTGTTCGGCTGTTCTCGGGATGTATTCGGTTTTAACACATGAGTAGACACAATCTATATCCGATATGTCAGTGAGTGATAGCAAAGTATTCTGCGGTGCTATTCTGTATAAACCTCACCGTGAAAACTTAGGTGAAGTGAGCGTGGAGTGAACTGTCAATAGTGTCAACTCCTAGCAAAAACAAACTCACTTCACCTAAGTTTTCACGGTGAGATTTTTACAGAATCGACCAGCTGTTTGGGTTTTGTTTTCACTTCTGACAAAACTTTTTCAAACTAAATTCTAGATACTCTTTGCTTTATGGATGAAGAACACCTCATCACCTGGATGTTTAGGATTTATTTTTCTATCTAAAATAATATTGATTTGTCTCAGATTATTTTTTTTACCAATGTATTTCCTTGGAGACACTGCCACCCCTATAGGGAACCCACTCGCTCCAGTTCCGCAGCGCTGTGATTGCACGCGGCACTCTATACCTAATTTCCAGGTTTTACGTATTCAAACAATGGCCTCTGTTTCTTCAGACTATTTATACAAGACGTAGGTACACGATGAAATAATATCAGCCTTGTCATTAAAATCACACTTATAATATTATAAAGGCCAAAATTTGTGAGTGTGTGTAGGGGTGTGTTTATATGTTTGTTACTTCTACACGCTCAAACGGCTGGACCAATTTCGATAAAATTTTGTATGGACTGAGCTGACACCCTGGATTAACTACTTTCATATAACATTAGGCTACTTTTTATCCCGATATTCCCACGGGATCGACATTTACGCGGGTGAAACCGCGGGGCGCAGCTAGTTACTAAATATAATTAATCTTGTGAAAATTCTATTCAGAGTATTCAATAGTAAATTGACGTCGGCAATATTCAGCAGTTTTTGAAACAATAAGGTTGTTGGTAATGAAAATATAAATTTTAGCTATTGAAGGAGAAAAGTGATTTGCTTGCCGTTTTGTTGATTATTTTCGGTTGATATGGTCACAACAGAATGTTTTACTACAGTAGGTACTTCTATAACAATAGATAGAACTTATGAGAATCATGTTTGAAGTTTTATACTTATCATCATTATCATAATTCACGGCTTCTCAATAGATCATGTTTTATACTTATCATCATTATCACAATTCACAGCTTCTCAATGGATCATGTTTTACACTTATCATCATTATCACAATTCACGGCTTCTCAATGGATCAGGTTTTATACTTATCGTCATTATCACAATTCACGGCTTCTCAATGGATCATGTTTTATACTTATCGTCATTATCACAATTCACGGCTTCTCAATGGATCATGTTTTATACTTATCGTCATTATCACAATTCACGGCTTCTCAATGGATCATGTTTTATACTTATCGTCATTATCACAATTCACGGCATCTCAATGGATCATGTTTTATACTTATCGTCATTATCACAATTCACGGCATCTCAATGGATCATGTTTTATACTTATCGTCATTATCACAATTCACGGCTTCTCAATGGATCATGTTTTATACTTATCGTCATTATCACAATTCACGGCTTCTCAATGGATCATGTTTTCCCTGTTTTCGTCCAGTTGTATGTGCTGCGGGGACAATTGCTTAACACATTAACAGTAACAATGGCATTAATTTCGTAGGTACCAAAAAATTAAAGTGCCGACGAAAAAAGTACTGGTGTCTGGAAAATGACCTCTTGAGCATTGTATACTAATACAACGAAAGTCTACCATTATTCCCCGGCTGCTATTTATGATAGAAAATGCCAAAAATCATATTTTTTTTATCAAGTTTATAGATAAATATGTTCAGGATGTTAAATTCAATTAAAAGTTGGTCTTTTTCCCCGAAGACAGCAGTGTTTTTTTTGGCTGGCAGTACCTTAATGCCTGCTGTACTTTAATTTTGATTTATTCCGGTCTGGGGGCCTAAAAAGGCCACTTTGGCAGAATCATAAACGTATTTATATTATTATTTATTCATACTGGCCTGTTGGTCTAGTGGTCAGTGACTATGACTGCTATGCCGGAGGTCGTGGGTTCGATTCCCACCCAGGACAAATGTTTGTGTGATGAGCATGATCATTTGTTCTGTGTCTGGGTGTAATTTATCTATATATGTATGTATTTAGAAATATATAAGTATGTTTATCAGTTGTCTAGTACTCATAACACAAGCTCTGCTTAGCTTGAGACTAGACGGCGTTGTGTGATAGTTGTGGAATATTAATATTATCTATATATATAAAAGAAGAAACTGACTGACTGAATGAATGACTGACTGACTGACTGACTGACTGACATATCAACGTACAGCCGAAACTACTGGGTCTAGGAATGTGAAATTTTGCACACGGCTTCCTTTTATAATGTAGGGGAGCACTAAGAAGGGGTTTTTGGAAATTCAACCTTTAAGGGGGTGAAAAGGGGGGATTTCGTTTGTATGAAAAATCTTATTTCTTGAGTTAATAAACTTGAAACTTGGCACGAATACTTATCTAAGTAAATTATTAAGTTTGGCATTTTTTGTTTTTCTTAACTACCCCCTAAAGGGGGATTGGGGGGTGTCAAATTTTGTATGGAAGAATTTTAACGGGCTGTCCGAATATCTCGAAACTCAGTATTTATACTTAAGACCAAAAATAGAGAATAACGTGTATCAGGGTTTTTCGAAAATGTACCCCTAACGGGGTGAAAAGGGGTAGTTAATTTTACAGGGGAGGATTTTACTGCGTGACTTGATTTACTCGAAAATTGGTATAAATAATCTTTGAGTCAAGTAATGAACACATCACAAACTATTTTTCGAAATTCCACCCCTGTGGGGGTGAAAAGCGGGGATACAGTTTATATGATAAAATCTTATTCATTTGGTTAATAAACTTGAAACTTGGCACGAAAGTAAATTATGAAGATTGGAACTTTTTGTTTTTCTAAACTACCCCCTAAAAGGGGATTGGGGGGTGTCAAAATTTGTATGGATGAATTTTAACGCGCGGTCCGATTAACTCGAAACTCGGTATTTATACTTAAGACCAAAAATAAAGAATAACACGTATCAGGGTTTTTCGAAAATCTGCCCCTAACGGGGTGAAAAGGTGTACCTACTTAATTTTACAGGGGAGGATTTTAATGCGTGGCTTGATTAAGTCGAAAATTGGTATAAATAATCTTTGAGTCAAGTAATGAACACATCACAAACTATTTTTCGAAATTCCACCCCCGTGGGGGTGAAAAGCGGGGATACAGTTTATATGAAAAATCTTATTCGTTTGGTTAATAAACTTGAAACTTGGCACGAAAGTAAATTATGAAGATTGACACTTTTTGTTTTCTAAACTACCCCCTAAAAGGGGATTGGGGGGTGTCAAAATTTGTATGGATGAATTTTAACGCGCGGTCCGATTAACTCGAAACTCGGTATTTATACTTAAGACCAAAAATAAAGAATAACACGTATCAGGGTTTTTCGAAAATCTGCCCCTAACGGGGTGAAAAGGTGTACTTAATTTTACAGGGGAGGATTTTAATGCGTGGCTTGATTACGTCGAAAATTGGTATAAATAATCTTTGAGTCAAGTAATGAACACATCACAAACTATTTTTCGAAATTCCACCCCCGTGGGGGTGAAAAGCGGGGATACAGTTTATATGAAAAATCTTATTCATTTGGTTAATAAACTTGAAACTTGGCACGAAAGTAAATTATGAAGATTGACACTTTTTGTTTTTCTAAACTACCCCCTAAAAGGGGATTGGGGGGTGTTAAAATTTGTATGGAAGAATTTTAACGGGCGGTCCGATTAACTCGAAACTCGGTATTTATACTTAAGACCAAAAATAACATGTATCAGGGTTTTTCGAAAATGTAGATACCCCTAACGGGGTGAAAAGGTGTAGTTAGTTGTAGGGTTTTTCAAAACTCGACTCCTACCAAGGTGGAAAAGTGTAATAAAGTTCAAGGGGTGGATTGCTGGGAAATATAGTAGGAAATGCTGTATCCACTAGCACATAGCGCCACCAGTGGTTCGCAAAGCACTGGCTCCAGCGAAAGAGCCAAAATGGTCTCCGACATATGACCCTTTGCACGACAACATCCTTGTGCCACAAAGGCTGAAAAGCCGAAACAGTTTTTTAAAGTGTGTCGTCAACTCACTGGTGAACCATGACAAGAAAGACTGAAGCTGTGGCGAGACAGTCCTTCCTTACCCAAACCGTTCGTCCCACCCGCTGAAGACCTCCCACCTGGACATGGGACACCTTGGGTAACCTGGAAGTCTTTAAACAGACTCCGGACGCAGGTTAGGTGAAGTAAGGAAAACCTGTTCAGGTGGAGATTCATAGACGACTTCGCCTTGGAGTGTAAATGTGGTGCTGTTCCACAAACGATGGGACACTTAATATCGTGTCCTGCATGTCCTGTCAGCTGCACGTTATAGGAACTGGTGGACGCTGGTAATGGCGCCAAACAAGTAGCCGAATTCTGGGCCGAGTCCATTTAGATTGCTATCGACACGCTAAGAAGAAGGGGTGGATTTTACTGCTTGCTTCCATTAACTCGAAAATGAGTAGGTATCGGTCTTTGAGTCAAGTTATGGACACGTCATCCCAAACGATTTAAAAAAAATCCACCCTTGTGGGGGTGAAAAGCGAGGATCCTGTTTATTTGAAAAATCTGATTCCTTTGATCTTAAAAATTGACCCGAATACTTATTAATCTAAATAAATGATAAAGATCATAAACATATTCGAAATTTTTAGAGGAAAGTACGAAATACACGCGGACGAAGTCGCGGGCAAAGTGCTAGTTATTATTATATTTTGCTTTTTTTCGTTGCAAGAGATTGGGATTGGATTTGGCTTGGAAGCACAGACAAAAAAAAATAACTGAAATATCCTTCACCAATGGGATTTGATACGATTAACTTAACAGTTAACTGTCTATTATGATTTATAATGATTTGATAAATTCCTTTTATGATTCTGCAAAAGTGGCCTTTTTAGCCCCCCTGATCGCCTGAACCCCCCCCCCCCTTTCCTCGATCCCCTGCTAGTTAGTCTTGGGTACGAAATGAATGGGTCCTTTCTCGAACATATTATGAAGCAATGGATTAGCAATATCCTTCAAAATGATTCAGATTGGGTTTGAAAGTGTGTTACGCAATTTCATCGAAGATTTTTATCATCCTACTTATTTATTTATTAATTTATAACATTGGCAGAATAGTCGACATCGGCTTTGCTTGCCATAATAAAAAATAGAATAGGATTAGGTTACAGGTCTTACTATGTTTTGAATCTATTCTACAATCGATTCATGATCTTTGAGGTAATTTACACATCAGCTATTTTTGTGTTCAGCATGCATCCGGTTAGACTGGAAGCCGATCCCAACATAGTTGGGAAAAGGCTAGGCGGATGATGATGATTTAAAGCTATTTTTGTAAAATTAGTTACCGAATTAGCTAATAGAAAATCAACAACAATATCACACAATACTAGCAACTGTTTGCTTCTAAAAGGATTCGTCACCCACTCGACCTCTAAATAACGTGCCTAAGCAATTATTTGTTTAGGTAATTACAAGTACGAAGCGGCTAATAAACATAAAGTGACGATAAGCTATCAACAACATTTACTCTTGACATTAGCTGAATGTAAACTGGACTTATACCTTGAACCCTTATCTGTACTTACGTGTTAGAAATATCGCGCGATAATCTTACTTCTTTTGTTTGATTTAACAACGACATAGTATATGTCACGTCAGATTTATTAACCATTCGATATTATGAACGTTCGAGTATTTACACTTTCGATTTATAGTGGTCGATCAATTGATATTCGATTATTTGGCATTCGATTTGGCATTGTACACCCTAACAGAATGGTATCCCAGAGAAGGAAAGAGGAAGACAGTTTCAAAGATGGGACGATGATTTAAAACGAACTACTGCGGGAGGGACATAGAGGAGAAAAACACACGATCGTGAGCTATGGAAAGCCTGGGAGAGGACCTATCGGATATCTATGGGACCTATGCTAAAGAGCAAAGCAATCTGGAGATTTCAGAGTCTAAAGTTTAGACTCTGAAATCTTTTAAACGTTTAATAATTTAAATAAATTGTTAAACTAGTTTTAAGATTGCTAAAGGCTATTTTTTAATTTATTGAAATAGTGAGTCAGTTCGTTTACGTTACAATTTTCAAAGACTAGCAATCCGCTCCTGCTTTGCACGGTTTTTACGACATTACCAAATATCAAGATTGTTTGCTAGTAAGTTTAATACTTAGCCTAATCGAGCAGCCCATGCTGCTGTTATTACTTAGCCTCGAGCCCCCGGCTAATGGTTCAATAAGCGGCAGGGGATTATAACAAAAACTTTCCTTAACATGGTTTGAGAAGAGTCTTCGGTTAGCTCGCTTCTGGACCCGCGGGTCCAGTTGGCCAAATCATTTAAATCTTTATTTGTATTGGTTAACTGGACCCACAGTCAAACCTAAAAAAAACATCTTTTGTTTAAAGCTACCCGTGAATACAGTAGAGACAAAAAGACAAGAAAAAGAATCTACCCGATTTTGAAACAAATTACAAGGACTTACGCCTTTCAAGCTAGTTTTTTTCACCAACTTTACCCTGATATTCCATCCATAATAAAACAAAGTTACTACAACATTGACCTTTAATCCCAGCTCGCTGTTTCTATTCTAAGAACCCTTGACCCAACATTAGATATAAACCAACGAACAAGTAATAAAGTTCTTATCTACTTACTTACTTCTATATATATACTAATCCAATCTTCTTATTCCTTTTAATTAAGTTTTTTATACGCAGGATTTACTGAACCCGAAAGTCGGCAACAATGAGGATCATTCAATCCTTAGTGCGCTCATCTTTTCAATACAAACCCTCTTCAAAAACCCTCTGTAACAATGGAGGATCCGAGATGTTATTCAGTACACGTTACGTACATCTGTTTCCGTGGTATATAACAAAATACCTATATGACGTGTTTATCACGGAAGTGACGTGTCATAAGAGAATTTCGTCTCTCAAATTTCGCCTATGCCTGGGAGTTCCTTTGATGCCAAATACGAAATTTCGTGACGTTTCGAAAATCAGTAATGCCATTCTTTTGTTGAATTTCCAACGGAATCTTACTGGAATGGAAATTTTATTTTAGCTCCGCGCCAAAGAGTTGTGTTGAATCCCAACGAATGGTATTGGGGATTTGCCGGGTGATAGATTTTCAGTTTAACTTTTCATGGCTCGGGACTGTAAACCGTTAATACATATTAGAGTGCACTATCGGAGATTCGTTAAAGTTTTCGATGAAAGTCGGTCACAGCTATTTGGTCTCCAAAATTGAAATTGGGGTCTATAACTTGCGAAAGGGATTAAAGGGACTGTCCCTTTCAAATATCTTCTTTGTTTCGGCTTCGAAGCTTTTGGCCTTGTTGAACTTCTGTTTCAAATCCGGCTTTCCATGTGGATGCGGTTTTGACGTACTGTTGTTGATTAGTTTATTTAGCCAACGATTATATTGGATTGTAATAACTACTGATAACTTATACACACTACATAGGTACTTTTTTTTTTTTTTTGGTGGAAACCTTCAAAAGGCACCCGACCTCCGGGGATCCCGTCCCGGAGGTCGGGTGCTTTTTGAAGGAAGGTCGGGAGATTTTTACCTCACTAAAACCACCCTGGTGATCACCATCAGACTGATGGGCTGAAGAGTTTTAAAATTTTTAACGTTATTTTAGTAGGTACAGCCAAAGACATTAATTATTAAGCAAATTGATTTACAGTGTTACAACCATTTTCTGTCAAAGAATGACAGTTGTGATTTGAACATGCGAACAATTTATGTGGATAGTTATTCTGCTTAACAATATTTTTTCCTGACTGTACCAAGTATCAATTGATTGTATAAGTATGTCTAGAACTAATGAAACCCTTACATCTTCCAGGATACGAGGTGCTGTCGACGGGTCCGGCGCTGGTCATCCAGTTCACCGCCAACTCCGCCACGCCTGGCCAGGGGTTCGCGGCCACATTCCTGTTTCAACCACCCCCTGATTCAACGGCTGCTGGTTTGTATTGTCATCTCACCGTGTGTGTGGGTGGTTTTCTAATCCATGATGTCAGACGGCTACTGTTGGTTTTATAATCGTAGACACTCACACAAATTGGTTGAGCAAAACTATTGGTTGAGCAAAACTTAAGATCAAGATATTTCTATAACTGGATTTCAAGGTATCTACAACGTTATTTTAAGTATATGCGAAACCTGAATATAGTTTGTTCAGATTAAGGAACTGAATCGATTCCAATAATTGTTACCCCATGTTATATTTTGTCCCAAAAATATTTAAAAAAGGTTAAAAGTTGGACACCGAGCGACACTAAGTAGGTTATCCAATCTACGCACCGAACGGTTGGGTACCTAGGTACTATTATCAATGAGCGCAAGACGGCGCGAGCGGCGCGGGTGAGCATGTTTTTGTACGGACAAACAGGTTGAACGGAAAAAAAATTGCAAACGCATAATTAATACATAGATACGGTAAAAAAGTGGGCAAACTTTACTTTTTCAATAAATCCATTAACCATACGTCATAAACTCATAACGTTCAAAGCCAAACAATTTAATTTACCTAATCAAAATATAGAAAATCATAGCTGAGCTTAATCAACCACCATGAAACTCACATTAATTCCCCCATAACTCCATGATTAGTTATATCAAGTCTAAGATTCATCAATTTGAGATACGGACATTGCCAATGTTGTGGTACAATTCTGAACCGCCATTGTCCCACTAATGAACGGGAACCGTTCAAACTGAACAGTTCCAACTATGTTGGTTAGTTACCTACAACATCAAGTTACTCTCAACTCAATGCGAACTTAGAACCGCAATTTGCCCAATTCATATTGAACTCTACTCAGTATTGTGCAGGTGTTGAAGCATGGAAGTCAGGCATCGTTTAAATTAAAACAGGTTTTTGCTCTGACTCGTTTCGTACTTTATTTGCTTAAGAAGGTCTATCATGTCTTTTATGTATCATATCATATATTTATTTATCAGTATTTTAATGTTATTATTTTTTGTTTTTACAATGTTACTAAATATTGTTTTTATGTGACACAAATTTATTTTTATTTATTTATGTAATTATGCATACACACGTCACGTTGCAGTATATAACTGGTTTATATCCGTCACCTCACACAACAGGTCCAGTTGAAAACCAGCGTCAGGCACTAGTTGTCTGGCATTTTTGCTGAACTGGGCCTTTTTGGCGCTAATTTCTTACATCGGACTTTGCACTTTTTATTTTTATCCTTTTTATTTTTTGTTTTTATCTGATGTACGATTATTATCCGACCATCTGTGTATTGTGTGTCTTTTAGTCTGTGCTAAATAAATGTATTTTCTTTCTTTCTTTTATAGAATGTTGTATGGTACTTATTAGTTTAGTTTGAGATGATCCATTTTGTATTAGTTAGCAGGTTGATTTTAGATAAACAGGCTATAAGTTCCTATAAAAAAAATACTTTCAAAGTTGTAACCTTAAGAAGTCATTTGTTTTACAGTCTTAAAAAAGATTTAGGTATATATGCCGCAGCCAACTAGCTTAGTTAGCCTTTCAGTTAACTGCCTAGCCTTTTAACTAAACGGCGCTGTAAAACATTTAATGAACTGGCTGGCTAATACATAGGCTATATAAATAGTATAAATACATCCAGAAGAATTAATTTAATTGTCTACAGTACCTACCTCTTTTTAAAGCTGCCGTACCTACTTATAACTTCGTTCGTGATTTAGTTTCCAAAATTATGTAAACAAATATGTGTTTTTGGAAAAACCTCTTTATCACTCACAAATTAATAGAGTTTATTTTCCATTACAACTTTGAAATGACTAACATTTTAATGGATGTTTGTAATCATTTTGAAATCAACTCAATTTACATTTTCATAAAGTTGATATTCTTTTAAATGGTAGAAACACCAACTGGAAACAAGAATTTCAATAGGCTATAGATACAACATAGTGCACATGAATAAGGGTTTGTCGTTCGCATATTATTTATTTCTATCAGTGTTGTTTAGATGAACTGTGGACTGTACTGATTAGATAGTGTTAGTAAAGTAGGATTCACCCTTGATTGCTGCCCTTTAGATCTATGAGTCATGAATTCATGATTTCATCAAAATATCGATTTCCCTACTTAAGTCCCAGTCAAAACTACCTATGTATATGTTACGGCTAATGACCGAAGTGCGGCTACACCTAGTTTTAACCAAACCTAACCTCGGGGTGCCCTTCGCTCGCTCTTGCATCCTACGTCGACGGAGCACCGCTTCGCGGGGCTCCTATTTCTGTGTAAGGGGTTTAAAGGAACCTAACCAAACCGAACCTCGAGGTGCCCTTCGCTCGCTCTTGCATCCTACGTCGACGGAGCATCGCTTCGCGGGGCTCCTATTTCTGTGTAAGGGGTTTAAAGGAACCTAACCAAACCTAACCTCGGGGTGCCCTTCGCTCGCTCTTGCATCCTATGTCGCCTCCCGAAATACACACGAACCGCATGTGGCCGGCTAAAACTAGGTTTAGCCGCACTTCGGCCAGCTAAAACTAGGTGTAGCCGCACTTCGGCCGGCTAAAACTAGGTGTAGCCGCACTTCGGGTATTAGCCGTGACATATATATGCCTATTTTAGTTTAACCCATAGAAAAAACTTGAATTATGGAAAAAACCGGCCAAGTGCGTATCGGACCACACACAATGAAGCGTTCTGTAGTTGGGATTCATTTGTCTCAACCAACATAACATTGTAGTTGAAAAACATACTTTCCTATACATCGATATACGTCACAATCTATTTCTCCAACTGCAAATGTAAGTTTGTAATCGCATTTTTTTTCTTGATATGAAAACTACAAATTAACTATTATTAATTTATTTGCGAGTATCAAAATTATGTCGCATAAATGGCTTGATTTTGTTAGGTCTAAGGGACCGTAGACCTATCTACTTAATATTAATTTTCAACTTGGTTGGTACCTCCACGCGTCCCCGAGGAATGGGGGCCTAAAAAGGCCACTTTTGCAGAATCATAAAAGGAATTCATCAAATCATTATAAATCATAATAGACAGTTACCTGTTAAGTTAATCGTATCAAATCCCATTGGTGAAGGATTTGTCAGTTATTTTTTTTTTTGTGTGTGCTTAAATACCAATCCAAATCCAATCCCAATCACTTGCAACAAAAAAAGGAAAATACGTTTATGATTCTGTCAAAGTGGCCTTTTTAGGCCCCAAGGAGTCTTGACTGACTGAAGGGTTCAGTTTTTCCTTTTGAGGTACGGAACCCTAAAATGAACCTATTGCATTTATTTTTGGTGGCCACTTATTCAATATAAATTGGAGTGAATTCGTAACGAGGGGACTCGTAAATGCGTCGGCTCCAGTTAAATTTCCTAGTGCCAACACCAACCTAGGCAGGTACTATGAATAGGAATTTTGGCGGTTGTCCAGCCGACCTCTTGGAACTGCTTATTTAGATTGCAATCGCAAGTCTCACCTGATACTGTTGCATAAGATGCAAATGTCTCATAAAGCTGCCTGCTTGAGAATTCCTCGGTGAATTGGAAATAAACAAATAAAGTACTGTAGGTACATAGGTTTTGGATATAGAAAATTCCAGAAAATATAAACGAAATATACTCGTAAACCTATTAAGTACAGGTATCATACATCCAATTAAAAAGACATGTTACCTGCTTAGAACTGACAAAACGTTTAATATTCTCCCAGTGGTTCACCGTATGCTGAATCGAGAATGAAAGATGCTGATGCGTCTTTTATAATGCTTTTGATCAACTAGTAAAGTTATTATAATTAGATTATATTATATAATAATTTCATAAGAAACTATTATTTACATGAAGAAGAAATTTACCGCACTGTGCAGCTTTATAAAATTTATGTCAGCGCCATCTAGCGAAAACCGTTTACACGTTTCAGCCAGTAAGCTTACTAACGTATGAATTTCACTCACCGACCAACTGTGTGAACCCACCCTTGTTTGTCGATGTACTTCGCTGGCTGAACATAGATGGCGCAGTTTAAAAAAAATGATTCTAAGCCAAATTATTTGTTTCAGATTCAGATCGACTACTTAAGCTGAGTTTTGGCAAAGCTTTCGAGTCTCTGGGGCCCGAAGTAAGCGCCACAAGTAAGTACAGCCTTGTTTCGTTATCATTTATTCAGTACCTGTTCAATATTATATAGGTAAGTGCGTGCAAACAGCAGGTATCCACGTAAAATAAGCTGTCTAATCCGTACCTACGGGAATTTTATTTATATTAGGCGCTAAAATTTAATGTGGGTTTTATTAATTGGATCACGATTTATCGGGATTAAAACAATAAATTGTTGTATTTAATTAGATACATGATAACTAATTAAATACAACAATTTATGGTTTTGTTGAAGTTGAAGTGAACGGCTATCGCTATTAATATCTACTTAATTGGTATTTGTTTTGCAAAGAGAGTTCTCTCAGTACGTACACACAGCTCCATTAAGTAGTTACCCCACCAAAAGACATGTGCGTTCAAATCCGTGATAGGCCCAAGTTGGTTTTTGTATTTTGCAAAAACATTTTACTTTAAATAATGTATTGTTTTAGTGAATAAATAAGTTTAAGTAAGTATTTTTTTTTTTTATTCTGTTTTTATTATTGTTTTTTTCAATAAAACAATACTTTTGCGACGACAAGCAACAATAATAGGGTTAACATTTACGATAACTTATTCATCGTCTAAATAGACTGGAGGTTTCAAGACCGCTTACCGTGCATAAGATTGGAAGTTCAAATCCTATATAGGCACGAGATGTGCTTTTTGTTCATTATATTATTTTGATATATTTTTCTATTTTGTTTTAAGTAGTAATTATTTATAAAGAATTAAAAAATCAAGAAAAATAAAATACTTTATTAATCATTTAATAATATTTATTATTGCTATTATTTAACAAAACTATGATCTTATTTTACAACAAACAGAACAACTATTTTAGTTCTCATAAAATAAGAAATCATTTAAAAAAATAATTGATAAATAGTAGTCGTTTACTCTTTGTCGTTTTAAGTGAACGTATACAAAGTTCTAACTTGAAGGTATGGATTAATTTTATAAAGACAACGTAAGTAAGTAAAATTAATGGATACCCTCAAATTATAACATCTTTCGATTAGACAGGGACCTAAAGATATAATGACTCAGCCGATAGTAGATAACAATTTCATCGCAATTCATATGGGCTCGCTGGCTAGTTCGTCAAACTGCCGGTATGAGTATGACGACGTTCGGTGATGCGATGGTTCGAATCCGAGTCAACACAATGGACTTTTTGAAGTATTCTTTAGATTATTCGTAAGGAATTCAATGTCGTAGCAGTGTAACATTTTAAAACTTGAGGGGTTAGGACATAGTGACGCTTTCTGTACGACTTGTGCATTTCGATCCTACAATCATTTTGTTTTATAACAGAGGATCAAGCATCTGCCGTGTTTTAAATTAACTTAAATATATTATAAAAAAAATACTTATAGGATTTTTTCTCTCGTAAAAATTTGCGTGCAGTAGTGCGCAACAGCCCCGGATCTAAGGGGGGCAAACCGGGGCACTTGCCCCGGGCAGCAGTTTCATGGGGGCGCCAAATCCTTGAGACAAGAATTCGAAATATCGAACAAATGAAGCCTCTTTTCCTACAATCTCATAGGTTTTTATCAAGTAATCGAATCTTAATATAATATGTTTGAAAAACAAACTTTTCTATTTCCATACGCCCAGTTAGTCTTTGAATACATAGGTACTAATGAAAGTTATTCGATAATAAAAAGTTTAAATTTATTAAAGGATTATTTATTTTAACAAAATAATGGTCACAAAAATGCTACTCATTGGCAATTTTACCAGTTTTTCTCAAACACTGAAGAGAGGGGGCGCCACTATCAAGGTTTTGCCCCGGTTCGAAAAAATCTTAGATCCGGGGCTGGTGCGCCATGTAACACATGCAAAACATTGTGCTTATGGGTGCATGCAACGGTACAGGGGTTGTGAACTTGTGAGTGTATAAGTACGTCACTCGAGCTTAAAATAGTGTTTCTCCCGACGTAGACACTCTACTTTTTATCACCCTCTATGAAAAATTAAGTAAGTGCAACATATGAATAAGAATAGTACGTTTATTTACTTACATACAATTACTTGAGGAAAACATACAATTTTTTTATAAAACTAAGTAAAATGCTAATTTGAGTAAACAATTACGAACGAAGTCAGAATGCTTTTCGCGCGTTTTTTATTTTTTCACACAACTTGTTTTTATTTGGCTCGCGCGTTTTACTTTATCATACAGCCTGTAACTTGTTCATACAATGTTTGTGATTGATCTCTTTGGTGATTGGAACTTTTACTAACAATATCCCCATTCCAAATTCAAATCACTTTTAGTCCCTCTTTACGAAGAATAATAGGTATTTTTGAATAGATGTGATAAAAAACTTATTTTCGTATAAAAACGTCAGTAAAAGTTGAATTTAGACCTTCAATATCTCCGTAACCAGAAGGTTCCCAGGTATGGTTCAGTACGAAAAAACTATTACAATGAAGGGGAATTAAGTCCGCCTCTGTACATTTCAGTATGTGCATGAAGTATTAACGAGCGCTGCCGCGCTGCAAGCAAGAATAGCCCTTACGGTGTGTAGATGGAAGTTTCCTCAATAGATTTCAATTCTCAATTCTTTATTGCATAACATATATTATATGCATTTTATGTGTAGGTACGGTCAGCAACAAAAGTCGATTAACACTTAATTTTTTTCATTTCAGTTATTGAGCAAAATATATTTGTTTTAAAATTGCAGTAGAAGTACAATGCAATTTTGAACAAATATTTTGCTCAATAACTGAGATTTAAAAAAATTAAGTGTTAATCAACTTTTGTTGCTGACTGTACATCAATAAGAAGTCCCCAGCTGCAAAAGTTTCTTAAATAACGAAGGTTAGCAAGCACTAAGGAAGAATTTTTCTACATTCAAAGGAGCTAAATGGGGATGAAAGTTTAGGGAAGCTCGTCATTTTTTACTGATGAGGAATCCCATCGGGCATACAGCTTGTTTCCAAGTAAACTTTCATTATTATTACTTATATTAATTTTGTTAACCGTTACCGTTTGTTGATAAAATGGACCCATCCAAATTCATCATCAATAGACGTTTACGCTTTTCTCTCATTATTACTTGAGTCATTCTTTACCCGAAAATCGCCAAATTGTAATAATCAATTTCAAAGTACAAAAATGATATCGCTTCCCAACATTAATTTTTGGCTTGTTTGTAATTAGAGAGAAACCATAACATTTTCTTCCGAGGCATAAAATAACTTCATAAAGAAAATTATAATTTTTATTTCGTTCTTTGGACTACGTCATCACACTTATTATCAAACAAAGATACTGTGAGAAATCAAACAATGTTATGATTTCTGAACGTTTATTCCAAGCGAACGTATATATGTCACGGCTACTAGCCGAAGTGCGGCTACACCTTGTTTTAGCCGGCCGAAGTGCGTCTACACCTAGTTTTAGCCGGATACAACTAGATGCAGCCGGCCACATGCGGTTCGTGTGTACTTCGGGTGTCATCGGTTGCATGGTTGCGGTCGGTCGATAGGCGACGCAGGATGCAAGAACGAGCGAAGGGCACCCTGCGGTTAGGTTTGGTTAGGTTACTTTAAACCCTTTACACAGAAATAGGAAACCCGCGAAGCGGGGCACCGTCGACGTAGGATGCACCTAGTTGTACCCGGCTACAACTAGGTGTAGCCGCACTTTGGCTATTAGCCGTAACATATATGTACCTCACTCCCGCTATAATATTATCTCTGTTTTATTCCAAACAAAATCCTAGTAAAAATATTTGACACCTTATTCTAAACTCGCTTGACTGTTTAACGTTATTTTATTACCAGCCTGCGCCACATAAGGTCGACTTTAGCAGACAACCTTTGCAGAGTACCTACACGTCGAGTAACTGCGGTATATAGTTACAAGTAGATACACAGAGCAAGAGAAGCCATGCTCCTCATTAAGAGAATCGATAGTTGCATCCCTTTGACAAAAGACTAGTGCATTCATTTGGAGCAGAATACGAAGTTGGAACTCCCGTACTAACACTGAAGTCAGGTGTGACATACATTACACAATAGATATATTTATTTTAATTGCAGAGCTACCTAGACCTACATGGGCGCTTCAACCGTCAGATGCGGTGCACGGTTCCAATTAGTCGTTTCCTATGGAGAAGAGCCGGCAAGAAACTTATAAAAATAATTGGCTTATAGGGGTATGAGGAACAGGGTGTAAAGTTCACTCATACTCTATAGAAAAGGGATGATCCTCCGACCAGACGGGTGTTGTGTCTGGCGGGCAACTGCCCATTGATTCATGTCGGGCCGTTGTATATATGCTAGTTGCGCGGTAAACTCTGCTTGCGAGATCCAGGACTTTGTGTGAGGGCAGTATGACGTGTTGTTCGCATGTGGCGTTTGTAGATACCATACCGCTACAGGCTTTTACAATGTTTTCAACGAAAACATATCAAGACTTATAATTTTACCATGATAGTTTTTGATACCTTTTGGCGAATTGTATGAAACCTTAGAAGTTTTCTCTGAAGACTCTAAACTCTCATCAATCTTGTAAAAGTTACTGTGCTACTTCCCAATTTCTCTACATCCCAGAAACAGCAAACCACAAACCCAAAGCCTTCGCAAATAAACATTCAACTGTACTATGACGTCACAACACACTTTACGAATGCATCCCTGTGCAAGTAACTGCGGCGCATAAAGTATACAAGGAAGGCTTAAATAAATAATCAAACGAGCTGCAGTGGCCAGCGTTACTCACACTCAGAATGGGGGCCAAGGATTTGTGGCACAACAACGGTTTGAATCTTTTATGAAAGTTCTTTTAGGTTTTTTAAAAGAGATTCGCTGTATGATGTTGTACGGTGATTGACTGAATGGTGAATGATGCATCGAATGTAGAATTTACAGACACCAGCACAAGATCAAGCTACCCGAAACTGTAAAATTTTCCCAATCAACTTTTAACCTTATGCTTTAGCGACAAAGTTGAAAATTGATTTTAAAAAATTGACAGATTGTAGTAGCTTGATATGCTGGCGTTCAGTATAACCCTACAAGGTTCTTTCGACGCGTGTTCAAAATCGGAACTAACGCCGCCATTTTGTTTTGTCACAATTTTACAAATGTTTATTTATCTAATAAAACTTTATGCACAAATAAAAACTTTACAAAGGCGGACTTAATGCCTTGGGCATTTTCTACCAGTCTACCTTAGGGTGCAGAGACAATACACAGTAATGCAATAACAATGTTTACCAAAATATTTCCTGTAAATGTAGGTAATTTAGGCGCCAAAATTGGTTGTGGTTTGTTGTTGAAGTTCATCGGGGTAATTTCGTAACACACTAAAGCAATGGGTTTCGTTTTGACAGTTCAACACAACAACGTCCATTACATTATCACAAATTTTTCATACATATTAAGCAACTAGCTTCCGCCCGCTGCTTCGGTATGTCGGTAACTATGCTATGTCCTTCCCCGAGATGCAATCTATCTCTCTGCCAATATAGAAATCCGTTCAGTGGTTTAGGCGTGAAAAGGTAACATACAGACAGACAGAGCTACTTTCGAATTTATAATATTAGTATAGATGGATTAGCAATACTTCAAAATGATTGAGATTGTGACTGACAGTGTGTTACGCAATGTTCTGAGCAACCTATATCGGTAAAGTCAATTTTCAATCAACCTCGTACCACACAAGAAGACCTAATTTCATCCCTCGGCGCAAAAAGAGGAGTGCTATTTGTGGCATCCTAAGTCTAACCTCCTTGACGACCTTGTGAAGGCCGCAGGAACCCGCAGGATGCGAGAAGCACAGAACCGGTCGAAGTGGAGGTGCTTGGGCCCGGCCTATGTCCAGCAGTAGACGTCTTTCGGCTGAAATGATGAAGTCTAACCTCCGTTTTCTGTAGCCCGTTCAAATTTCCAATGTGATATATGTTCTCAAATCCCGTGTTGGCTGTTTGATCAAAATAAGCAAAATAACATATGCCAAAAGATTTTGGTTCTAAAGATTCTAATTTTTCCAACCCCAGATAATCTTATCGGAGAAATAATTTTGAATTTTTGACAGGTCTTCCTTACAAAAACTATCAGACGTCAATTTTAGCCCACGAATAAAAATTATCAGTCGATTGAAAAATCATCCCTAAGTACAATATCACATAACATCACGCCTCTAATCCCCGGAGAGTTGGACAGACGTGTACCTGCCTATATTACACCATTTAAGTACCATGTGATAGCAAGCCTATTGTCATCAACCGGGCAAAAATCCAGACTTGCTTTTCAAAAACCGGGACAGGTTAAATGATAAGCAATGAACTCCTCATTGTTATTTAAATAACATCTCATAGTTCAACAAAGGTCTTCGCCTCTCCCATCTAAAAGCTCTTATTTCGGATATTGCATTTGCCTTTAATAAATGAGAACAGCACAAACCGTTCTCTTTTGGGAGTTGAGAACTTTAATCTGCAAGTGGTTTTAAATATTACAATGAGCTGTGGAACAGCAGACAGATGGAATGGAAACGCCAACGCTTCGCGCCGCTAAAACTGTAGCTACACAGGCGGTATAGTTTTTGTTAATTCGCTTCGCGTTATGAATTTTAGATTTAACGTCTCAATTTGAAAGAACTGTTTTGTTGCGTCGTTGTTACGTCTTGCCAGTTTCGAAAAAGTTAATTTGGTAGCTCTACGGGAAATTCTACCAACTTTTGCCTTCAGTATCTTACCGCTGATAAAATAATAAAACAAAACAGAAAGCGGTGGTGGTGCTGGATTTTCTCAAGATTTTCCAAATTTGACAGTTGAAATTCAAAAGAAATGTAAATCTATATGTCCGTTTATATGATAGAGCAAAATTTTCTGAGTTTTATCTACAGCGCACCATGCAGCATCAGAGTTTTAATTATTGGCTGTAAGGTAGGGCGCACGTTAAAGGTAACAAAACCAGTGTAAGCTGGCCTGTAATTCTAATTAACACTTTGCGGGACACTTAACGCCACTCGACGTAATAACAATAAAACTTCTATTGTGTCTCGTTCAGTGTCCTTCAGTGTACTAAACTTTGTGACGCCCCACCACATCAAGCTACCCGAAACTGTCAAATTTACCGAATCAACTTTAAACCTTATACTTTAGCGATAAAGTTGAAAATCTATTAAAGAAATTTGACAGATTGTATTAGCTTGATGTGCTGGCATCTGTACTTCGCTAGGCCAGCTGAAGGTCAAAGTGTTACCCCTATGTGTGGCCTACTGTACGTGTAGCCTAAAGCCAGTTCTAGTCGTTTATCCGATATTAATTCAGGATCCGATATTAAACAGGCGAGAAAATCCATCACGTGGATTTGTGTGACGTAGGTATATCCACAGAAATGTAAAAAACAGTCTTAGGTATATCTATGTAAATAACTATTACCTATATTCTCATTTTTAACTAAATTGAAAGCGCTTTTAAATAGAAAAATAATGCTACCCGTCTCAGCAATTAAATTAGTGTTGTCATAATCAAATTAAAATCTCGCGAGAAATGTCCTGGGGCGAAAGTTTAGATGAAATATACATACAGCCATATTATAAGGTATTTCGCAGAATTTTCCTTGTTGAGAATAATGAACTATGTAACTAGAAGTAGGAGCCGGGGGCAATAGGCCAAGCTTTTTTAAGTCATACATGTCTTAGACGAAGTATGTTTTTTTATTTTTTTTTCCCCCAATTATAGTTGGTATTGGTTGACTAAAAGTTTGCAGTTAAAAAAAAAACAAACTTGTATGGTTCAAAATGCTCTAAATGGTGTCAACTATCACCTCCTTAAAGCTTTGCCCTCAGCTTCCAAACACCCTATATTTTATTTTTGTCCTGTCACTCATGTTATGTCAATAAGAATATTTTCAACATGAACTACGTAAGTATTATCATTTCGATCCATAAAATACCTCTCAAAAAAAAGTATACAGGCTTTTCTTTTATGATTTTATGAATATTTCATTTAAAATCTTGAGTGAACACGTGTGGTCGCTGTGAAATCTTGGGTATGACTGACGAATGACGATCAGTCAGAATGAGCGCCTAATGTCTATTGAATTAATTAATTAATTAATCCATCACTCATCATTCTTTCGTCATTCGTGACTTTTGGAATTGTTTGACGCAAAACCTACCGTGTAATGGGCGCTTTAGAGATCATAGGATAAGGAATAGCTCTGTTTTCTATACAGAGTAGTTCCACATTCACTGGGTTATCCTGAAAGTATAATTGAATTAGATAAACTAATGGTTGCTAGTGGCGGGTGGGTAATAATAAGAACTGTCCAAATAAACCCAAAAATAATTAATAATAACACTTAATTATTTGAAAGATTTTTCTATCAGATCCGTGACAGATCAGCGGGGTAATTTTATAACACCATCGTATAACAAGATTCATTGCGTTATTTATGTTGTTGAGCAGACACATTTTTCGAACATATGAAGCAATGGATTAACAATATCCTTCAAAATGATACAGATTGAGATAGATAGTGTGTGGTATGCAATTAGGGTGCTGATATTCTATTCTGTAAAAATCTCTTCGTGAAAACTTAGGTGAATTGAGCTGTCAATAGTGTTAATCCCTAGTATCGAGTTGAAAACTTAGGTGAATTGAGCTGTCAATAGTGTTAATCACTAGTATCGAGTTGAAAACTTAGGTGAATTGAGCTGTCAATAGTGTTAATCCCTAGTATCGAGTTGAAAACTTAGGTGAATTGAGCTGTCAATAGTGTTAATCACTAGTATCGAGTTGAAAACTTAGGTGAATTGAGCTGTCAATAGTGTTAATCCCTAGTATCGAGTTGAAAACTTAGGTGAATTGAGCTGTCAATAGTGTTAATCACTAGTATCGAGTTGAAAACTTAGGTGAATTGAGCTGTCAATAGTGTTAATCCCTAGTATCGAGTTGAAAACTTAGGTGAATTGAGCTGTCAATAGTGTTAATCACTAGTATCGAGTTGAAAACTTAGGTGAATTGAGCTGTCAATAGTGTTAATCACTAGTATCGAGTTGAAAACTTAGGTGAATTGAGCTGTCAATAGTGTTAATCCCTAGTATCGAGTTGAAAACTTAGGTGAATTGAGCTGTCAATAGTGTCAATCCCTAGTATCGAGTTGAAAACTTAGGTGAATTGAGCTGTCAATAGTGTCAATCCCTAGTATCGAGTGGAAGCACTTGGTTGTTGGAGAGTTTTTGCGCCACTTCTTCTTCCCAGCTAAAGCACTAGGAAGTGGTGAAAGGCGTGCGTTTCTGACTGTAGGTATTCTGTAATTTTAGACGTTCAAAAAGTGCTGATTCTCGGCCTAGTTTGACTTTTGATTTGATTTACTAACTCTAGAATGAATAAAAACAATGTTTACAATCTTTCGTCAATAAAGACAGATGTAGGTAAACAAATAAGTAGCTAAGTAAGTAATAAGAACGAACGCGGAAGAAAATAGTTATTCATCTTCATTTGCGATATCCGCCCACTGATTAATATATTTCTTGTGCCCTATTAGTGATGTGCCACGCAAGAAACTTACTCGTATATCACCGTAATTTTATCAAGCAAGCTGCAAGCGAATTCTTATCGCTTCTCAGTGATAATTTTAATTTTCATAGGCATTCTTCAGTTTTTGTTTCGGCCTTTCTACTCTAGAGTAGTCGGATAGAAAACGCCGTCCTCATCTAGTTTTTAAAATATGATTGACTTGCAAGAGCGTTGGTACAAACCTACTTACAGAAATAAAGTCATTTATTAGAAGTTGGAGAAAATTAAATGGGTAATCTAAAGTTAATCATAACAATTAGAATATTGCAAAGAATTGCAATGCCTCTCACTTTAATAATTCGACAACATTCATTGTATTATTTACACTGTTGAGCAAACGAATTTTTGAAACATTTATGCAGCAAAGGATTAGGGATTTTCTTAAATCCTTCGGATTGTGAGAGAAAGTGTAAAATGAAATAAAATATGTAAAATACTGGTATGCAGCTACATGTTTGGAAGCTGACCCTAACATAGTTGGGAAAAGGCTAGGCAGATGATGATGATGTGAGAGAAAGTGTGCTACGCAAATGGGGCGCTGAAATAAAATAAAATTTATATTTATGTATTTTGAAAGAAATATTTTAATTGATATTTTGTGCACATTTGATAGACAGCTTCTACAAACGCCACAACACTACTCCTCTACTACCCACAAATACAGATCTCCCTTCCACACTTTATTTTTGTTCTATTTACCGTTTCGTAAATAAAACAAAACATCTGACTGTCCGTCCGTTTACGACTTACGGACCTCAATTTTATTCCGAATCTTTTACGGAACTAACTTTTACGTGTAAAGGTTTCAGACTTTCAGTCCTTACATTTCTTTTCTCATAAGTTGTGATTCGAGTGAAAAACATCAACTTGCTCAGAAAGTGGGAAACTGCTCTTAACTTCAAGTACTGTAAATTAAGTTACTTGCTGAGTGTAAACAAGTATTTTTTAGTTCGGCTTGAAAGGAAGTTACTTCGTTTCGTTAAAGGTAGTTATAGGCGAATACTTCTATCTTCTAAGTACACAGGTACAAAATTCACCTGTGTTATGGCAGCCATAATGTACATAAATCACATAGAAAGACAGGAAACAAATTTTGTTTATTTAGGACATACAAATGTGCTCAAATATGTGCAGGAGACGGGTGACCGAAAAGGCTTGAAAAATCCAATTTTGTCACGTCTCGCGACCGGTATCTGTAAAAGAAGTAAAGAAAAGTTAGGAAAAATAATGATGGAAAGTATTTTTAGAGGTTTTATTTTCTTCTATATTGTGTTCTGGTTTCGCTGAAAATAAAATATTTGTAGCAATATATTCAGTGGCGAATCGAGACCAAAATATGTTTCTTCGTCACATTATTACATTATACATATATATATATATATATATATATATATATTATCAGTATATATTATAGTAAATAGTATGTATGTGTATGTAACCTATTTATGTACCTAGTTTTAATAGTTTTTTTTTTAATTTTTATCATTGTTCCTCTCAACCAAAGCACCTACCATTCAATCTCTTCACCACCCTTGGTTGACTGGTAGAGAATGCCTAAGGCATTAAGTCCGCCTTTGCACCTTTTTGTGCGAAAAGTTTAAATAAATAAATAAAATAAATAAATTATTTGATGGATTTTGTAGGCTACATATCAGAGAGGGGCATCATTCCCGTAATTTTAAGAACGTTAAAATTTTCCCTGTTTTGCCCTATAAAAATATAGGTAGCAATATTTTAGTTTTTTCATTGGCGAATCGTGACCAAATGTAAGTTTTCATCACATTATTTCATGGATTTTGTAGGCTACATTATTATCACGTAACTACAAAAAAAAAACACTGCATATAGACATTACAAATAACTCTGTATTGTTTGCCTTTTCATTAAATTCCCTTTTCCTACACTCTGTACTTACAAAAAACAAACGCACAACACTATATTGCTCCGCATGCATCAACTTTTTTAAACTCTGCCAGTAATTATAACTGGCCAGTTTCAACAGTTAACAACAATCATAACACCGTGTGGGCTTAGGTACGTTTGTGTTATTAACTAGCAAAAACTAACCGCAGAGCAATCGTGTAGCCCCGATGTGGACTAAAGTTGTGTCGGAGTTAGGTAAAGGCACGAACACAAGTCATTGTTACACTACGGACTGTCTATTGAATTCGGTTGAATTGTCCGACAGTGTAAACAAGGCGTGATTGTGAATGGACCAATTATCCAGTGTGTGGTTTCTTGCAGAAAATTGGTCAGCCCCATTTATACGTTGGTAGGTAAACTACCTACGTAATATACAGGGTTATTTTAAATTTAAACTATAGTTCAAGTGCTGAATCTTATAAAGAACACGTGAATCAAGTGTCTTAATAAGAAAGACGTTATTGGACGATTTCTTTTTTTTTTTATCCTAAAATTAAATATTTTTTACGTTATCATGTTTAAATATCGATACCCATCCCGTCTGCAGAGTTTACCTAGCCATTTTTTTTTCCTTTTTAAAGTAGCACAATTGGTGATACTTTATTTACATTACAATCTGGCCTATTAGCTAATCAGTAATTTAAATATAATTTAGGGCTGATTTTTCCAACGCCAGATAATTTAACAGAGAAATAATTTTGAATTTTTGACAGTTCTTCCATTCAAAACGTCAATTTTATTCCACGAACCTTATTCTCAATGTATTTCGAGAGACAAGTGGAATCGACATTATCTTTAGTTATTATTTTGCTAATATTCTCGTAATTTATTCCTTGATTCCTCGGCTTAACTTGAATTATTGTTCAACCTCATGTAATAAATTAGCATTACGTTTTCAGCGACGACATCTCTAAATTCCATAACCAATTAGATGTGCCAGACTGAAATTGAATTCTCAGAAATCTTTTCTCACATTTATAGACTCCTAATAAATTGAAATTACTTTCTAAACGAACGACTAAGAAGTGAACTTTGGCAATATTAGTCGTCAGTCGATAAGTTGGCGTTAGATAAAAACAACTTTTACTCTTAATCATAAAGTTTTTGTTTGCAGTGCTTCGGTTGCCAAAATTGCCTACAGCCAGGCCGGTAACCCCACCACATTTCTCGCCTATTTTTGGAGAATGTGGTTACATAAATCGTCGTGGACACACGAGAATATTTTCTGTACTACAGAATTTTTCCGCGTAATTGGTCTAGACTCGGATCGATGGCGCTGCAGCTGAAAGTTGAATAAGGAACGCCTAAAGTCAAGTTTCTGTTGGATTTTTCTGTTACGGAATGATCATTAAATTTGGTATATGAGGTGTTTGTTTTCTAATAATAAAATTTAATTTATTTCGAGAATTATGTTGGCATAATACGGCCCCAGGAATGTGTAAAAATACCGTATAAATAAATACTTACCATGCTTTATAGGACTCCTACATTCTGTTGTTTTTCTGTTGGGATACCGTTTATGTGGATTCAACTTTATGATCCGATACAGATTCGATAGCCGCATAACAAATAGATAGTATTTCTCAATCAGGAATAAAGCTAACATGGCTGCCACTAGCATTGATTGCTTTTGTTGCATTTGCAACATCAGTAACGAGGTATATGCTCAGGTTAATATTGTTCTAGTATCGGATGATGCTATCTTATGTTTATTCGTAAAAAAAAAAGAAAGACATACAAAAGTACAACAACACATACAATACTGCAATTAGTGTAGGTACTGCTGTTTACATTAGATATAAAATGCATGGAAGTGCAAATCTTATATCAATTTTACTGTATTTAACGCTTGTTTGCAATGACTCTGACCTATTTTCGTTTTGAAAGAAAATGGACAAATAAAACGTGTGCGGTCGGGGGACCGCCATCCAGGATTTTCATTTTGATCTCAGTCAGTAGTGAAGCCAGTGCTTCAACACCCTCCAAAACCATGAAAACGACACCCATGATGAAAAAATTTAAAATTTTCGCAGTCGCCATCTTGGATTTTCATTTTGACCTCAATATCGGCTTAAGAACCCTGGAAAACGGTTTCTACCAGTTTACTCCTACCGCAAGGCGCGTTAAAGAACTTCGTTCCAAAAGTATAATAATGTATTATTTCAAGTCACAAAATAACCAGATATGTACATAGGTACTTTATTTACACAAAAATATCTGAAACAACTCTAAAACAACATCTAAACTAATCCAGAACCACAACACAGCAAAAATTCAAGACGGAATCACTCACCTCTCTACTTCAAAGTAAAGAAAATCCTTGAAAATAGAAAACCCGCTAAGACGAAGATGTACGAACTAAACATAATTCACTAACTTAGTACATTCAGAATATTAGTGCACTTTGAGTGCAACTATTTAGAACACGTCGAACCGACTAAAAAGAATCCGCTATTGTCTGGGAAGGAAAAGTAAATTCCTCAAGTACAGTTAACAAAAGAGAAGTATAGTTGAAGTTTAGTAAGAAACCGATGGATGTTGTCGACTGGAAATAAAATTTTATTCGAGAATATCCACATCGGTGTCTTACTAATCTTCAACTATATCCGACGATCCTGCATACTTTTCTCTTTTGTTAACTGTACCAAGGTACCTTTTCTATTCTTCGTAATATTTTTACGAGGAAAATATATTTTACCGTACAATTTTAATTGGACACGCTCACTTATAGGCAATTTTGGGTGAAAGGAAGTATTTAGAAAGAGATGTCGAAGGACGTGTTTTTTATCGTTATTTGTTAAATGTGACTGAATAGAACTTTTTGTTTCAAGTGGTTTTCAAATTATCGGAGTACAGGAAAATTCCTACGCCGGTTTTTATAGAAACATGCGTAGTAGGTATTTGGTAACGCCAAATGGCGTAGTGTATCTATTCAATAGGTACAGGTAAGCCAATTTGATGCTCAAACAGAAAAATATACTATTGAATCTACGGCAACAATACAACTAACGGAACTCCATTACATTTCATGTCTTCTCAATCCAAAAAGAAAATAAAACCTCTTTTAACAACCCTGGATAGTGCGTAAAAAAACTAGTTCTTACGCCTTAAACTAGTGCCTTAGGTAATTCATTATACACCTTGTTACGTGTTCCGTGCAGGAATTCACACGCTCCTACAAATTCCTTCATACCGATACAGGTGTTCCTTTGCAGATAAACTTTAGCACAAGTGCTTTAACAAGGCCACAGATTAATCAGCTTTAAGCGCACTGTATACGTTCGAGTATTGCGTACATTCGTTTCGCTAACGAAGTGAACACAACCTGAAGTGATTCTGACAGGAACATATGGGTATCGCTTGAAGGCAATTAGGTAAGAGAACATATAGAATTTAAAGTAACTGTAGTGGATGCATAAGATAGAGCAAAGTAATAAGAAATTACGATTAAAGCAGCTATCTGTGTGTACACAGATAGCGGCTTTAATGAACTGCCACAATCATGTACACATGGTACACCATGTTTACATGATTGTGGCAGATCAAAAGGTTTATACACAGGTGTTTTTGGTATCTATATCGCAGCTTGATTAGGCTTTCAGTTAATATAGCCTAACAGTTGGATAAACGGAATTTATAGACTTAGGGTGGATCCTCAGACATTACGTTTCCGCGTATTATACGATATGGTGGATTTTTTGGTATGAATAACCAGAATAATCGCAGCCAGTAATGTGCTCACTTCTTGGAAATTATGCATAGGGAAACTGAGTTTTCATAACATTGCTTATTGAGTGTTGGCAAACTAGATTTTCTGATTGTCGTTCTGAGCAACATTTGAACGCACACATAAAAGTATTTATTAAGTCGCATTGACTAGGGACCTACTCCGCAACGCCTTCTTTTTGGTTTTTCTACAAAATGTAAAACTTACGAACCAGACTTTTCTCTTAGAACCTAACAAACTACTTACACTATAATAACTACTTCTTATTCTTCCTCAGAAAAGTATGAAAGTAGGTAAATAAGTGGAATATGTTGTAATGGATTTTACAACGGTGTACGGCGATGTCGGACTGTTCTTGTTTCTTACACTCGTATGCTACCAGCAGGATATTGAAAAAGTAATAAAAACTGGGCCTCTTGTAAACATTGCATTGTGCAGAACAACAATATTGATTACGGGAAAGTAATTTTGATGAAAGAACGATGTTCAACTGTTTGTTTGTCTTGTATCAATTTGGAATATATCTTCAGAATTTTGTAAAAGTTGATAATGATTGAGTCACTTTTACACGTCATAATTACTCACAAAAAAAATTGCTTGGTGTGGTCGGCCGGCGTTTCCAATCTGACTACTCTCAGAAGACAGGCCGAAACAAACTCAGAGGTCACATTCTCTTTTAAAGTCCAGTCATAATTTTGGTCAGATCGTGTGAAGACCATGTAGATTGATGTCTGAAATGGTATTTTGAGGAAACTACCACACAGAGTTTCATGAGTGGACCAGTCCAGTCAGTGCAAGCATTTGTCAGTAATCGTGTAGCTCAACTCAGAACACGAGGAGCTCAACTATGACTAATTAACTAATTTCCTTCATCTATGACAGTTTTACTCGTATGTTAATATTAAGGACAGCTTCTAGTCAGACGTAGGTACTTACTAATGTTTTATCAAGTTAGAAAAAGACTTAATTTGTCAACAAAATAAAATTAACGTCTTTTTCTCAAAAATGTATTTCGTATGATATCTTGGCCAGAAGTTAAATAACGTTTCGTGCATCGTTACATAAAGATTTACCCACGTATAAGGATATAGCAATAAAATTTAAAGCGAAATATAAATTAATATTGAAATGTACGAAGCAAAACATTTGAGGTAAAACTATGTATGTAGACGTATGTAGCTCCATGTTTCAGCAGAGTGAGCAATAGTTGGCAAACCTCGAACCTGCAAACAACAACCGAAACCGCAAACTTTAAAATTAAAACCGACTGGTTTTATTAAATAAGCGCAAATCTGTGCCAACCCTAGCAGTGCAAACACGAGGAATCGCTGTGAACTTCTCTGTTCATTTCATACCTACTTTGTTTATGAGCACATGCCTAGTTTGTTTAAAAGTATATAACTTTGAAGTTAAAATACGAACATGTTTGAACAGTTTATTTACAGCCAATGAATGTAAATGGTTAATATGAATAATGCTAGGTTCTCTGAGCTAGGGCTGGCACTAAAGGGGGCAGCGATTCATGGTAAAGTACAGGCGATAAGTGACAGTGTAGTGTAGTCAACCTTGAAGATCGTTGCCAGAAATATATGGGGTATATTATATTTTCTGGGGAAGTGCGAAAATGTTTTGTATTTTCGGTGACAAGAAATAGAGATACGTACAGTAGATTATGGCTGTGACTACGCATAGAGGCTGAGTTCTAGACGTTGCGGAACCAATGAATACCCAAAAGTTTTCTAAGTAAGTTCATTAATTAAACTACACTTACTACTCGGACGAAATCGTAATGTCTTTGAAAAGTTCCTGCTATTTACGAAAATATAGTCGGTACTGTAGTTCATTGACGATTTTTTTGAAAAACTAGTCCATAGTCACTCTTTTTATTACTGAGTAAAGACGACGTACTTAATACAGTGTGTATATATGGTAACAAATCCTGAGCTTAGTTAGTTTGAAAATCCTTACATCAACAAATAAAGATGAAAGCGATACGAAAAATGTGATTCAAGATCTATAGGCAAATGAAAAATGTCATAAAAGTACAATGCACAATTAATAGAAAATAACAATTAACACTAATGTCATACTAGTCAACTCCTCATTAACAAAAGATAAATTTTGTATGAAAAAATACGGTTTCAAAGTCAGTGCAACAATTTAAACGAAGTTCTGGTTTAGTACCGCGACTCGCAACAAATCAATTCATAAGTCACCCAATATTCCGATATTTCATTGTCCATCTCTGAATAAAGTCGTCAGCAAGAGGAATTGATTCAAACCTAGCCCCGGCAGGTTTACCTAGTACCGATCAGTCAGCGAATCAACTCGGCTGCCTTATATCAAAACCCAGTAAGTGCTTCAAACTAAATTTTTCCATAGATAGCCAATACAAGAGTGGAAATGCTTTTTTTAATGGTTCATTTTCCTGTTAATGTGCGAAATATAATATAATGAAATGAAATGATGAAATGATTTTATTTTTTGTAAGTAGGTTTGTACAAACACTTTTACACGTCAATCATGTTTTTTTTTTTAAATTAGATGAAGTCGGCGTTTCCTATCTGACTACTCTGAGAAGAAAGGCCGAAACAAACTCAGAGGTCACAGTCTCTTTTAAAGTCCAGACATAATCTTGGTCAGGTTATATGAAGACCATGTAGATCGATGTCTGAGGTGGTGTTTTGAGGAAAGAACCACACAGATTGAGAGGACCTGTCCAGTCAGTGCACGCATTTGTCAAAAATCGTGTAAATAATAAATTAACCAATTTTTTTTTTGTAAGCAACGGACACTTTTTGCTGCGGTTTGAAATGGTCATAGTGGCTGCCTATATTTTTTATTGGTTTGTAAATAGTAGTTTTTGACACGCAACGGACATTTTCATACTGCTCAAACTAGTAATTTAGCAGTATGAAAATCTCAACAACCTATCCAACTAATCTTATGAACGTCTTCGTTATTGCTCATAATCTAACGCAGGTGTTTTTACAATTTGATGAGACTTACTATGATAGTAAAGGTTAAAGTGTTATTGGGTTTTACCATCAGCCCGGAGTATGTATTTGTGCCCGGTTGATGACAATAGGCTCGTACTTACATGAGATTTGAACATCACTGAAAAAATGTGGCTGTAATAGAGTTACTACATCTCTGCGTACAAGTGTTTATGTAAAGATTTTGTGAAAAACTTTTTTCCTCATTTGTCCTAGGTTTGGGTTTGTACTGGGTTTTGCTTTTGATATGAGGCAGCCAAACTATCTAGGTCAATCTGCCGCCGACAAGTTAAATAATTGAAATCACTTTGGCCGGATATTGATATAGGCTGGTGTTTCATTCTGTGGCGTGCATTTTGTATAGATAGTCGAATATTCATTAACTAGTATTAAAATTAATTTGTGGTTTGTAAAATGTATGTGGGTCAGTGGCTATAAAGGTAGGTTCATACAGAAATTAATTGCTGCATGAAAACCACATAGTTTATTACAGTCTTGTATTCATTACCAATATGACGATAACTAAATAACAGTAAAACAAAAATAAATAAGAAAAACTAACCTTATCATGCTTCTTATTCAAAATGACGACACATTTCTAAATAAATAGCAAAATCTTGGCATGATCAAGCGTAGATGGCTGCACAATTTTCACACATTGTGACCCTGATAGCGATGAGATGGCTGAGCAATATTATCAAGGGCGCCGCCGGATAGTAGGACCTTGACATCAGCTAAAAACGATACTGGCGGAAAAGCTAACACGCGGGCAAAAATATGGCACATGGTACGGCTTTTCAGAGGTTCGTCTCTAAAATCAAAGTCAAATCATTTATTTCAAATGAGCACATAAAAGGCACTATTTAATGTCAAAATTTACTGCCAAAAGGGGTTTAGAAGAATAAGCAAGAAACCCCATAGTTAGGTACTCTTTTAAAATGTTACACAATATTTTGTATACTTACAATCATTAGGTTTATAAAGACGATGTACCTGGAAGAAAATACTATGGGTTGATACAAAAAATTTAAAATGATGCAATTCATCATCATGCCTAGAGCCTCCAGTCTAACCGGATCTAGCTGAATACCATTATTTTACATGAAGCGACTGCCTATCTGGCCTCCACAACCCAGTTACTGGGTAATACGATACCCCTTGGTAAGACTGGTTGTCAGATTTTTTGGTTTGGGTTTTTGTTTTTTTTTTTTCCTGACGACCCGTAACGACTGTCAAAGTTCCACGAATGACAGCTTACACCAACGGCGGCACGGTGAGATCTTGAAATGTAAAGATGGTCACCCATCCATGGACCAACCGCGGCAAGCGTAGCTTAACCTTATCAATACACCCGTGCGGCTGTTACACCTTAGCCACAGCCCCACAAAAAAAAATGATGCAATTACAGATGAATTAATTATGACAAGTGACAGATACACAGTGCTCACTTATTTACAAATAGTAGGTACCTGTAGACGCTTTTCCTAAAATTTTAGCAAATAATGAATTACTTTGTCAGTTACTTTGTCATACATACCTGTGTCTTGTTAACCTTTTGAACGCCAAAGCATAAACGCACGCGCGTGCCCTCCGCGCCAAGCCACAATTTTAAATATTTAAGGTATACATTACTTTATGTACAGTATTAAAATAATAATAAGAATATGTACAAGTATATAAAAAGGAAAGGAAAGAATCAAAGGGCATCAAAAAATTCATCCGCATCGCTGTCAACAGGAAACGTGCCCAAAAGACTGGCAGCATTGCCACGTTGTATGGCAATGCTGATTCTTTGGCCAAAAAAAAAAATGGTTGCCTGTAAAGTCGGTTTTACGGGCGAAGATTTTACGTGACAACGACCGATCATCCGATCATAGTTGAGTGGGAGAGAGACGCAAGGCATTCGGCGGGCCTCTCTCTCGTTCGGTGACTCATCGTAACGTTACCGAGCGTTACACTTTTTCATAAGTGACTCCCAGTCGCAACCTAATTTAAGACGTTGTCACGTCAAAAATAGGCCAGCCCTCTGGTCACGTGAAGAGTCGACCAACCGCTTGGCGATGTCTCGAAATACCACGTGGGCACTCGGGTCCCATGGCCCTAGAGTTTCAACCCCAAACGGCTCAAACATATACGTTCCAAAGAGATTGGAGTATTTGCGCCGTTTGAGGTATACAAATAAAAACACACAAAAGTAATGATTTAATTGTATAATTCGTGATAAAGTGCACCGCCTTTTTTGTCACATATTTGTGTCGCTCGTAATAGGATAGGCGACACACGACTGGCGTACAGGGCACGCGCTTGCTTGTCACGTATATGACAATGGCGTTCAAAAGGTTAAAGCGCTATTATGCCATGTTAACGAACTGTATACAATTTAAGATTGTTCAGGGACATATTTAAACCTACTGTCTCAGCAAGGCAGTCTCGCAGCTACGTACCGTAAATGTAACCTCAACCGCATTTCTATGTACAGTCAACAAAGGAGTTAAGTATACAGGAGCGTCGGATATAGTTGAAGTTTACTAAGAAACCGATGGATGTTCTGGACTGAAATTTAATTTAATAAATGAGCTGTTTGTTTTCTATTAATAAACTAAAATTTTATTCGAGAATATCCATCGGTTTCTTAGTAAACTTCAACAATATCCGACGCTCCTGTATACTTAACTCCTTTGTTGACTGTACCTAGGTAAACGAATAAATAACCGTTACTTGGCATGCCGACCCCCGCTCTGCGTTCCTCGGAACATAAGAGCTCTTATATTTTCTGCAGTAAATTCAAACCTGTTGGACAGTGAACTTCTGGGTAAAAAAACTGCACAGTGAACTTTCCACTGAAGGTTTTGCATTTTTCGTATTTTCAGATTCTCTTTGTTAAATGAAATACGCATTTGCAATGCACTGACGAGCAATGAACAAAGTAATAATTGGAATTTCTGTGACGAGACAATTGATTTATTCATGAAACCTTCTGTTCAATGATCGTCATGAATTTGGTTCAAAAAAGAAAACGGTTTCAGCCCACTTCACACTAGGTAATCGAAATGGTGATGGCAGAATATCTCGTGTTGATTACGATGCAGCCGGTGGATTCTGTAAAAATCTCACCGTGAAAACTTAGGTGAAGTGAGTTTGTTTTTGCTAGGAATTGACACTATTGACAGCTCACTCCACGCTCACTTCACCTCAGTTTTCGCGGTGAGATTTTTACAGAATAGCACCGCAGGCCGTCTGTGATCGTCATTTATTTTTGGCATTTGCATGACTGTTTTGATGGAGTCCGTTCGCAATCACACGCACTCATTTGCATTGAAAGCGTGTTTTCTCGCTCTAGCGAATGACATCTCTAAGTGACAGAAAGAGATACCGAAACAGAATAATGCTGACCCGAACGTGAAGTAGATTTTACACATCAAACCTGCTATCAAAGTTTATTTGCTGGCGTACGATGCAGTAAAATAAAGATGGGGAAGTCAGATATTTTGCACTTTCCCCTCGAAGAATTTATAGCTTAGTAGCATCTCCATATAGATAACAGACAATAGATACCTACCTAATAGTAATTATGCATGTAGATTGATTGAATTCTCTCATCCCATTGATATCTGAATGGGAAGTGCGTTTAATATTCATAAGGAATCGATTGATTGTAGCATTCGTCATGATCTCCGTATTGCCAACTGAACAGAATTCTAAGTTATTATCAAGACAGATACATTATTTATCGTCGCTTTAACTCCCAGATATGAGTAATAGCGGACATCATAAATCACTGTTCTTCTTCTTCTTCAGAAGAAGAAGAATCACTGTTTTTATGAAGGCGTTGTTTTTAAGACGCCTTTATGAAAGATTTTTAAGTTCCCCTGCCAAAATTGCTGCTGTTCTGTAGCTTTAATCTATGGGACGTAGTTTAAGAGGCAAATGACATCTATGAATACACATTGGATTGTGTGCAGCTGGCTTTTTTATTATTATTTTTTTTTTCTGGCTGGGAAATCATCAAATGACCCCTCCCGCTCTGGGTGAAGCGGAAGGGAGTGTTAGACTCTTACTGACTAAAACCCGGGCCAACGGTGACCCTTTCGGACAATCCCGCTGACCCAGCAGGCTTCGGCCCTATGGGGCCTTTGGTACCTTTAATGATATATAGCCTACCCCTAGCCCCAACCCAAAGGCACGCGTAAACCGAAATAGTATCATCATCATCTGCCTAGCCTTTTCCCAACTATGTTGGAGTCGGCTTCCAGTCTAACCGGATGCAGCTGAATACCAGTATTTTACATGGAGCGACTGCCTATCTGTCCTCCACAACCCAGTTACTGGGTAATATGATACACCTTGGTAAGACTGATTGTCAGACTTTCGGGCTTCTGATTACCCGTAACGACTGTCAAAGAGCCACGAATGACAGCCGGGACCAACGGCTTAACGTGCTTTCCGAGGCACGACCATCTTTACATACCGAGACCCCTCCGGTCTCGGTATGTAAAGATGGTGACCCATCCACAGACCAACCGTGGCAAGCGTAGCTTAATCTGATCCAGATACTATTTCGATTTATCCGGAGGTTTCCGTGGTTAAATAATAACAGCCGCACAGGTCGATCGATCGGATGCGATCATTCGTCACTTTAGCCATTTCGTCGCTATCCCTAATAGGTCACATTCACTAATACGTCACCTTGTGCATCTGGTCATTTTCTTAACTCGTTTCATGCTGTATTTCGGATCGATCGACCTGTGCGGCTGTTATTATTTAACCACGGACCCCTTCGGATAAACCGAAATAGTATCTGGTCATGAAATCGATAAATATTAAGAAGTTCCGAGCAATTTATCTATGAACAATCCAGAATTACAGCCCAACTTTTTCCCAAATAATAGAGGCTACACATTAATATCATCGCGGAATGTTCCCAAGGGGAGGGACAGAAATTACAGAGCATTACGTGTTACGAACCAAGAGGAAATAAATTCAAGAAAAAAATTCTGGACCTTGCGCAACAATACGGCATTCTCAGATTGAGATCGGCAGACGCTGTATCGGTCGAACATAAAATACAAAACTTTAGCATATTCTACAAAAAACTATTCAGTGTCGAACTTATTCGGCGACAACAATGTCCCGTAACTTGTGTCAAGTTTTGTATTAGCTACATTATCTACTACTTACCCGTAGGCAGGTAAATATGACCCGAAACAACGCTGAATATCCCTGGGACAAATATTATTCGTCTTTTAAGGATATCTCACTATAGTCTCCACTCCAGGACGCGTCTGCTTCACCGGCCATCGATCCTTCGACAAACAGGGCCAGCTCACTGCCGCTTCAGTTCGCTTAAGCTAGGTTCATATTGCTGTGTCGGGGTGTGTCGGGGCGCGCCAGAACGCAATCGCTTACGTTCATTTACTATGCATAGATTCACATTAGTAGGTTGTGTTGTGTTGTGGCGACACAACCTACTAATGTGAATTAGTCCTATCAAATATGGAATGAAGTTTAGTTCGAGGTACTCTCTCTAGTCTACTAACTTCAACGCAGTTTGACTTCAGGAGACCGCTTTTGTGACGAAAATCAAACGGCCGCAAAAAGCACACAGACGGTTTGGTCTGACTATTTTCGTCAGGCAGCGAATAATCGCTGAACATATCAGAATGGATGAATATTTAAGTTATCACTGTTCTTTTTGACTATGTTTCAGTACAGAGAAATATAATCCATTGAAGGACTGAACGAGACACAAAAGAAGGTTTATTATTAAGTTATTATGTCTGGGAGCGTTTAGTGTCCCGCAAAGTGTTAATGAACTGACAATACTCCTGAAACATTACTTATAAGTAAATGAAGAGTGGCATTTAGCCTGTATGCAGTAGTTAGACACATCGTCAATTTTTAATACTTGACACAGATAAAATATCGTTCTCGTCTTGTCACCTATACTCTATGCTAAGCTTATGTCAGATACACACAATTGATATTAGGATTTTTTAGTAATAATCTGAGGTCGGTGCCGCGCCTACTGGAGCGCAAGGCGTCACAGATATACAAAATTTTGCCGCCATGCGCTCCGCAGGGCGTCACAGACGGGGGGATATGGATACCAGCAGACTAAGACATCATTCTTGATACTGGCAGCTTTCAGATTAGATTCCAAATTCGACATAGGGGAGAGCTAAAGATAAAAATGCTTCAAAAAAAATGTTCTTTTCTTGTCTGCGGTGTTTGCGTTTTTAAATTTCCCCTGGCAAAATTGCTGCTGTGCTGTAGCTTTAGTCGATGGAACTTAGTTTAAGAGGCAAATGTAGGTAATCTATGAATACACATTGGATGGTGTGCAGTTGGCTTTATGGTACTTTAAATGATACATAGCCCACCCTCCTAACCCCACCCCGAAGCAACGCGTAAACCGACTAAGGGGTGATTTCACCAAAGTCAGATATCTTTTATCATGAAATGAAATTGACGTCTGACGGTTTTAGTGTAAGACGTCAATTTTATTCCAAGATAAAAGATACCTATGGAAAAACTGTCATAAATTAAAATTTTATTCTCAGGATATGACTTAACTTAACTTTGACTTAAGAAGTCATCCTTTTTGTTCTTTTGTTTCTAGGATAATGTTTGGTGAATATCGCCCTAAATATGTTTACACCTTCATACCACAAACTTTTTGTTTCAACATTAAAATTAACACAATGTATGGTTTTATTATAACAAATGAGCCTCGTGAGTGACGTGAAATGTTGAAAACTAAAATAACAGCAGTTTTCCGTGCTAGTAAAATAAATCATAACATGGTTTACGGCCAACTAACATTGTTAACTTGAATTTAGAAAGAAAAATATAATTTTATAGACTTAAGGCTGATTTTTCCACAGCCAGATAACTTTTAGTAGAGGAATAAAATTGACGTTTGACAGTTTTTGTATGAAATAACTGTCAAAATTTCAAAATTATTCCTCGAATAAAGTTATCAGATGATTGAAAAATCAGCCCATATAAAGTTACTATTAATTGCAATTACAGACGTCCTGTTGGGTACTTGCGTTCACACACATAAAATGCCAATTGGTCACAATAATTTTCATTTTGACAGCTCAGCTACGTTCATTGCGTTATTTACGTTGTTGAGCAGGTGAATTTTTGAAACCTATGAAGCAATGGACTGTCTTTGGAATATCCTTCAAAACACTCGGGTTGTGATTGAAAGTGTGATTAGCAATTTATTAGGGTGCTTACTTTATAATTTTGCACCTCTATTAGGAACTTTTTTAGAAGATTTTCATTCAAAAAACAACGCCATTATTTTCTTTCACGCTTTTAACTGTCGGAACAGTCTTATTCAGTTTTCTTAAATAGAAAATGCATTACGGGACCTTTTTTTTTTTGGGTGGGAAATCATCAAATGACCCCTCCCGCTCTAGGCGGAGCGGAAGGGAGTGTCAGACTCTTACTGACTAAAACCCACCCGTGTTCCTTCACTTGCCTGTGCCAGGGGCCACGGTATCTCTTTCGAACAACCCGCGACCCCGGCGGGCATCGGCCCTAGCGGACCCCGTCAGTTGGTGCTGACATCTCCTTGAGGCGCGCGTGGAACACAACGCGCCGTCGACCCGGGCCTGGTCCTTACCGGACGGCGAGCTGCCCATTGCTTGCCGCCCGCAAGCCCGCGCCTACGGTGGCCGGGAATCGGCTATCGACTCCCGACGCCCGGGGTGTCTCCTGCGGCGGCATGCATTACGGGACCTCATTTACTGGCTTTTAAAGGGACTCTTTCTAATAGATAAATTCCTCTTGTTTTATCATTTTAAATGCTACACTGCTAATAGTGCGGTCAAACGATGTTTCCTATAACGACTTTATGCTGTTTATCTGTTACAATAACTTTGTATTGCCGTGAAAATTGCTAAAAAAATTACCCCTAGACGTTCAAACGTCAAAAATATATGGTGAAACAGTCGCTAATCATTACTTAACTTGAAGCAACGTTTATAAATAAACCCCTAAACCGTTTCAAATATGACCACAACACTGGTCACAAAGTAGGCAGTTCATTGCAAAATATATCACTTTTATGAACAACACAGGCTGAACTTCCCTGTGTTCACACTATGCAAATGAGCTCATTTAAAAAAGGAACTTGCCAACGAACCAGCCAATGACAGTCGAGGAAATTAAAATGTATGAGACAAACGAGGCTTAATTTTGAAAACTTTTATTTGTTCCAAATTCGAATGTGACATAACGCTAGGCTGCAAGAGCGACCTTTACGTAACCCTGCACCGTTTTAGAATTTACTAGCTTTAGGCTCTCTTTGGCTTGGAAATAGGTATGCGGCAAACAGGGGGTTAGGAAGTTTGAACTTGGAATGGAGATTTCTGGCTGCGTTTAGTTTTATCGCTATGCCGATTGAGAGGTTAATAATAAGCCATTCTGGCTCAGGGCAGGCCTCCGTCACTCCATGTACTTGCGCGCTATAAGTGCCTACCGCCCAGCCGAGCGGTCTCGGTCCGCCGGCGGATCAAATTCAGTGCGGTTTTCGCAAGCGAAGCGCGCGCACGCCGTTCAATTTTAATAGTGCTGTTCGTTCGTACGCGTATTACGATGCCGTGTGGTGCCTTATGTGCTGTAGATGGGTGTAAATCAAGCAAAAGAAGGGATAAACACCTTTTTTTTTCGATTCGTAATTACCAGCTGTTAGCACTAACATAAAAAAAAACCAAATTATTTCTTACGGCTTAGTGCTTTATTTGAAGTCGGTTCTCTTTTTTTAAGGCTTTTTTTTTCATTTCTAGTGAACATCTCCGAAGATCATCATCAAACTAAGAAGTATTATACTTATTTTAAAACGTTCTCCTAAATGTAACAAATCCTTTTCTGAAAACCGCATCGATATCGGTTTAGCCAAACGCGAGATTATCGCGCACAAACATACATACCTACAAACCATACAAGTCAAACATCTCAGTTTGGCCTGTATGTCTGATCACCTCCTTTTTTTTAAGTTGGTTAAACATTTTATAAATGATAAAATTTTTAACTGCCATATAAAAGTCAGAACATATTCACAGTTCTCAATAACATAGATAAAAAGTTATGTTAATTTAATTTTATCGAAGAGGCAGCCCTGCGATTACTGTGGAATCGCGCGGTGCGAAGCAATCACTGCTGTATGCTTGAGCATTTAGGCGCATTTTAGCATACAGTGGTTGTTGACGCGAGGGAGTAGGCAATTATCGTAATAGGTATTGGAAATTTTCTACTGAGTGAAGTATCTGTTACGTAGTAACTATTCAGTAATCTGTGCTCAGGGTCTTATCAATAGTTTCGAACTTGTTGAACGTAATTAACTACCATTAAAGTCAAGTAATCAAACATAACGTGATAGTCCCTCCTTTTTAGGGCTAAGCTTCCGTTGTCCGTCTGTCACCGGGCTGTATCTCATAAACCGTAATAGGTAGACAGTTGCAATTTTCACAGTGTGTGTATTTCCATTGCAGTAAAAAAAAAAATAAGGGAGACCACCTTAAATTTTTACAATTTTTTTTATACACCATGAAAGAAACGTGTTTTTATTTTTTATACGTAGTGTTAAATATTATACGGTGTTACATAGCCCTTCGTGTACGAGTCTGACTCGCCCTTGACCGGTTTTTCTACTATCAGGTATCATTCAATCATATCCCTCGATTGTAGTAAAAAATATCCCAGTCCCAGTTCCTTCAGCGAGGTTTTTCCTTGCCTACTAGAGGTCTTGCGCTCATTAAAGAAAATGTTTTCTTTGTCAAAAACACATTGTCTTGCTTTCTAAAGAACAGCCAAGGCCAAGCTCACATGGAATGGTTTTATAAGACAAACGTGTGCTAGTATGTAAATTGAAGACACTGATGTTCACTTTTACTTTGAAAATATGGCGTGGTAAGTTCACGTAGTCATACTGTTTATGTTTTCTGCAATTTCTTCAAGGTCAACTAAAGCTCTAACTATAAATGCCTGTCACTTGCCCACTGCATTATCATCATCATCATCTGCCTAGCCTTTTCCCAACTATGTTGGGGTCGGCTTCCAGCCTAACCGGATGCAGCTGAATACCAGTATTTTACATGGAGCGACTGCCTATCTGACCTCCACAACCCAGTTACTGGGTAATACGATACCTCTTCGTAAGACTGGTTGTCAGACATTCGGGTTTCTGACTGCCCGTAACGACTGTCAAAGAGCCACGAATGACAGCCGGGACCAACGGCTTAACGTGCTTTCCGAGGCACGGAGGGGTCTCGGTATGTAAAGATGGTCACCCATCCACAAACCAACCGCGGCAAGCGTAGCTTAACCTGATCGATCGCCCTGTGCGGCTGTTATTATTAAGCCACGAGCCCCTCGGGCCGCTGCATTATTCAGGGTCAAATTAAATTAGCTAGAGAAACTCCGCAGATGTGATGAATATCGATATCTAAACATGATAAAACAAAAGTAAACAGATTTTCCAACTCATACTTTGAGTAGTGAGAGCAGTGGTGGCCCAGTGGCATCGGCCCTGTATAGAAAACAAGCTTTGTAAGTAATGTAATTTATTGTAATTAACTTCAGTCTTTAACGTTAATTAACTTGTTTTTAACTTCCCGTCAGAGATGACTTTCCCCTTTATTCATAAACGTTGCTTAAAGTTAAGTAGTGATTAGCGACTGTTTAACCATACCTACATTTTTGACGTTTAACCGTCACTTAACTTTCACACACCAACAACACTGGTCACTGACACTGGTCTGACAACCAGTCTTACCAAAGGGTATCGTATTACCCAAAAACTGGGTTCGGAGGTCAGATAGGCGGTCGCTCCATGTAAAATACTGGTATTCAGCTGCATCCGGTTAAACTGGAAGCCGACCCCAACATAGTTGGAAAAAGGCTAGGCAGATGAAACGTCACTTAACTTTAATCATAGTTTATAAATAAACCCCTTTAACACAAAGTTTTTAATTCACAGAATAATGAAAGCAATCTCCGGTCCACGGCGACATAAACAAAACACATAAGTACAAAAAAAAACAAGCGTAAAAAGTTTTTATTCATCCAATAAAAGAGAACTTGAGCGAACATTGCTCTCATACAAACAAACAAAAATTTTACACAAATGGCTTTTGCCTGCGGCATGGTATTTCAGTGTAGTTTCTCTCAACAGTACACCACCATAGTGCAGTGTTTTAATTAATTAACAGCCTGTTAGTGTTTCTCGCGAATATTCTTGTAAATAAGGGGTTATTCCGTTTCAATTAGTTTTATTTCGGCTTGTTGTTTCGCGTGACGACTGTGGTGTCAGTTGTCCCTTCAACACAATTGAATTTGAAACATTATTATAAAAGTCGCAAAAATGGTTGTTGTGTTGTTTTACTTGGCAGTGGTATCGGCCCCGACTTACGTGATGTAGGTCGTGAGTTCAAAACCAGGCAGGCACTTTACCTTGCGTATTTAATTTCATCACCACTGCTCTCAAAACGGTGAAGGAAAACATCGTGACGGAACCGGCTTGTCCTAGAACCAACAATTCGAAGACATGTGACATCCATCAACCCGCACTGGGCCCTCGTCGTGGATTATGGCCCACTCCCTCACACAGAAGGTAGGCCTGTGTCCCAGTAGTGTGAACAGTACAGGCTGATTATAATTATTGTTTTAATTACTCCTGCAATACTCCAGCGAATATCAAAATGATGGATTTAATTTAGCAAGTTTAGTCTTTACACCTATCCGAACACATTTTATGTAATTCGAAACGTACGCATCATAAATGCGCATACTAATAATGTACAAAGTTTCAGCAGGTAACGACAGAACCACTTAACACAGGGAAACCGGTCCATAAGGCTCTTTATAATCGACCCTACAATCAAACTTTCCCACGTTATAGACGAAAATACTATGTGTTATTTTTAGGGTTCCGTACCCAAAGGGTAAAAACGGGACCCTATTACTAAGACTTCGCAGTCTGTGCGTCCGTCTGTCTGTCACCAGGCTGTATGTCAAGAACCGCGATAGCTAGACAGTTGAAATTTTCACAAATTATGTATTTCTGTTGCCGCTATAACAACAAATACTAAAAACAAAATAAAATAGGTAAATATTTAAGGGGGGCTGAAACGTTTTTTTTTTCGGTGGTACGGAACCCTTCGTGTGCGAGTCCGACTCGCACTTGGCCAGTTTTTCCTTTTGTTATCTTATCGTATGCTGTACCGGTTGACGTCATCACGTCAATGCCGGCTGCCGCTAAATCCAGCGCTGGGGCTCTGTCTCGCATAGGGTCGTAGGCATTATGCTAAGCGATGGTCGTTTTGCGTGGATGTGACGCATATTTTACCCTGACTTGTTCTTTTTTGTGTTGGTGTTCTTTCTCTGCGTCATGTTTAGGTACCACAAATGAACGTATTTTCTTTATTTTTTTCAAGTACTTAAATATTTCGCCACCTACCGCTAAAATCACAATATATAGGTAGTCTTTATTTTTCTTTATTTTTTTCAAGTACTTAAATATTTCGCCACCTACCGCTAAAATCACATATAGGTAGTCTTTATTTTTTTCAAGTACTTAAATATTTCGCCACCTACCGCTAAAATCACATATAGGTAGTCTTTATTTTTCTTTATTTTTTTTATCTTTTATTTATTTATAGGAGAACCAACAGCTATAACAGAAGCATAACCCGGAACATAAAGGGCTAAGGAAGGAACACGGGTGGGTTTTAGTCAGTAAGAGTCTGACACTCCCTTCCGCTCCACCCAGAGCGGGAGGGGGCCATTTGATGATTTCCCATCCGCAAAAAACAAAAAAAGGATAACAATAGTTTATAGAATATTGTTTATCTTTTAACTTCTTTTTCATTGAGTTAGCCCTGCTACAGTTAAAGTTTGCTAACAGCTTGTTTTATGTTATTTAATGTAGTAATTTGTGGAAAATGTTGTGGGTAGTATATTTGTTAAGTTTAATTTTAAGACAACACTGTTTAAGCTTAATATACTACTGTTTGTTTTCCCAAATGTAATAAATAAATAGTCACATATCACATATGTCTTTCCAGTTCCTAAATTAGAACATAATAGCTAACCTCGATATGCCTGAAATCTAAGAATAGGTTGTCTAAGAGAGATCAGACGGTGCATTTCAACTTTTCAATAAACTAGGAGCCTTATTTCTGTCAATCATTTCGAGAACGAAAATATATGAGAATAAGCTGAAAACATTTTTAAATACCAGTTTGTTTATAATAGTTCAGAATTGAGTTTGAAACAATATGCGAAACCAGCCACTATAATTATTAGCAGTAAAATATTAATTTTCATTTTATACATTCACAGTTTCATATTTTACACATTCGACTCAAACAAAATACCTACATAGCCGAAATAGTCCACCAGGCTTTAAAAGCTTAGGTGGGTTACACAAAAAAATCCGATATCAATTTTATAGAGCCTACACTCCATTATTTTTGTTCACACACTGTAAAATAAATCGGATAGCGAGGCCTCGATACATCAACAATTATTGGACCAATCGATTCTTCATGAACGTTGTACTGTTACAGGAAACCGAATTGACCGTTATTAATAAAGTTCTGGAAGAAATAACAGAGTCAACCACTGACACTCCATTGAAAGAAATGGCATAGAATGGTAATCTCGTACATAATGACAAATGAATTACTGTCTTACGGGGGAATCTGCTAAAATTTTGAGTTACTTTGATCAGTGACCTACCATTAGAACGTCATTGTGCAGTCATTGCTTTTAATTCGTTACGAGTATCGTATATGTTCTGTGCCAATGATCGACCATTATGAATTTAGCAGATTACGAACTTTTAGCAAAATGACAATGGGATAGTGTTGGAATGACGAATTTATAAAAATAGCAGACTTAGGCCCCTGTTCTTCCTAGCGAATGCACTAGGAAGTGATGAAGGGCGGGCGTTTTTGGGAGACTGTGTTCTGCAACTTTGACGTTCGAAAAGTGCTGAATCTCAGCCTAATTTGAATAAATGACTTTGATTTTGATTGTTGCGAAAGAGGATAGAAAATGGAAAGTTTGAAACAATTAGCAAGTCAATATAACAATCCCTTCCCTACCTAATCTATTGCTTCGTAGAAAGTTTGTGAGTAACGTTCTTATTTCTTAAACAAATAAATGAAGCATTGCATTCAAATCAATTCAATGCAACATTTATTGCTACTAACTTCCAACAGAATATTGCAAGCGTACTGAACGCAACTGCACTCGACTCAATCGGCCTTAGAGTATACACAAAACGTCTGAATCCATCCGCTCTGAAGCGAAGTATCGTTATCAATGTATACGATCATATACGTAGTAAAGTACGCCTTCAAAGTAAACTTGATGCATCAATTCAAAGTGTCTCAAGTTATATACAAAAATAAATTTAAGTTACTGAACACCTGTCCAACAAAAAATGAAGAATTCAACATTTCACGAAACGTACATGAAAAACACGCAACGAAAGTGACTCGACAAATTGTAAATATTGAGTTAGCCAACTTTTTAATTTCAAACCACTCAAAGCATTTTATGCATATAAAAAGCCGCGTGAACCTAACGAAATTTCTGCACCAACCTTGTTTGAAATAAAAAAAACACGGGGGAGAACTAAGCCGGTGTACTGCGCAGTGGTCCATTTCTCCCGTTCCAGTTAGGGGGCTCGCTCAGTCGGCGCTCACGTGTCGAGAGCTCTCGACCTTTACCGAGCAACCAATCGACACGAATCTTAAAGCGCTTTTTTAAGCGCATTATTTGAATACAAACAAAACATCGCAAAATAAAAAATATAATGTGAAAGTGAAGTTTTACCAAAAAAAATATTTTTCAAAACAAAAATGCAAGAGTTTACAAATTAGTTTGCGAGCGCCAAAAGTGAGAAGCAATGATCAAGAAAAGTTATCAAGGCGTGTTTTTAAGCTTCGCTTCCATCTCCTTCTGCTGTCAAATTAATGAAACTATAGCCAAGAGTGCGAGTAGATTCATTGGTAAGTACCATAATTAACTTTTAAACAATTTTCGCGTACTCGTAAAGGCGTATCGACAGGATTTACGTTACAAAACTGCCATAAATCGTGTCAATACATGAATAATAAATGATAAGGCGTTTTACACTTAGGTCTCAGAAGTGTAAATTATTTATTTACGCATATCGTACGAGACCTAAGCCTTAAAACTCGTACTTAATTCAAGATTTAACTACTAAGCCCTCAGAGAGTTGGTTTTATACTACAAGTTTTTGTACCGCGTGAAGTTGTCACTATTGTAAAAAAATATACGGTCGAATTGAGAAACCTCCTCCTTTTTTTGAAGTCGGTTAAAAAGTACGACAAAACTCTTTGCCAAAAATCCGCATGGCAAATTGAATACATTATTCCTCGATCCGTGACAATATTTTTACCTGAAAATGTACGTTACAGGTTGCAGATTAATTATTTCTCAAAAGAACGTATTTTCTTTAGGTATGAATTTTCAGCGGAAAGGTTATATACGACATCGTTTATACTTTAATTCTACTTTGCAACGACTTTCTGGAAAATGTTTAATATTGCACAGAGTACGAGAGTGCTAACGCGTTATCTCCTTAGGGAATAGGCAGCTCTAGTGGCATCGATGCGACGTCGTCTTATCTAAAATAATTTATCAGGCCTTTGAAACGTGCAATTCATAAGTTACAAATACATAAGTAATACTATAGTTTGTAAGAAAGTTGTGTCGGTAATGTAAAGCAATAAATGTACTTACAACAATTGATATATTTCAACGCACAGAAAGATATTGTGACATTAACAAGTCGATTGGAACAAGGGCCTCCTTTCCTGTCAACAAAAAGAGAGAAACATTTCCTCCATTCACAAGTAGCCCTAGAAAATTGAGCCTTCGAGCGCAAAATTGCCTTCTACAGAGGCTCTTTACAGACGTTAGAAGCTAAAAGATAATTACTCATCAAAATACTACTCCAAAGGCATTAAATGACGCCATGACATCAAAGGCTTTCGTTGGGTTATTATTATTTCAAATACTCGGCGATTTTCATGGCGCTGTAATCACCAGGCGCGGGAACCAGCTCTGTTCATCTATAATGTACACTTTTGCATAACATGCATAGCATATACTGTTAGGTTGTCGTTTGTGACGTCGTGTATGTGTGATGAGCTGGGAATTGTCAAATGGATGAGATGGGAATAAAGTTCGTAGGGGTAGGCAGAGTTTTAGATGGTGTATGTCAACAATAAAATTAACTAGCTAAGAAATAAATAATTATTTGTGCGTTACATAAGCAACGAATAGTATTATACATCTGTCTACTATAGGTAACATACAATTTAAAACGTTATTGTGTTCACCACTGCTCTCAAAACGGTGATGGAAAACATCGTGAGGAAACCGGCGTGTTCTAGAACCAAAAATTCGAAGACATGTGACATCTATCAACCCCCACTGGGTCCGCCTGGTGGATTACGGCTTTCTCCGTCTCACCGAGAAGATGCCTGTGTGTCCCAGTTGTGGGAACATCGTTGTGTGTTGTAATTCTGTTACTCATTATTGTCAAAGTTTATGTTTTTGTGAATAAATTATTATTATTATTATAATTAGCTCCCTTTTATTTTTTATTTTTCTATTGACAGCAACACTTTTCCGATGCTGATCTAGTTGGGAAAAATCTTTTGTCTAAAGAGGATTTGACAAAGTCTAGTATTTATGTAGCGATTTATCGATTACCGATACTGCTCTCGATACTTACCGCTGCAAAGAGGTGCAGTTTTTTTACAGCGTTGAGTGGTTACGAAGCTAGAATGTTATCCGTAAAGTGCAGAATGTGAAATAGTTGACTTTTTTGTTCATTTTGTTGCACTATTATGGCGGTAGCCCATTTGATTGTGTATGTTTTTGTTTTTATACTAAACGTTTATTCTTTCGTTTTTTGTTTCAACATTTTCGATTTGTTGATGGCAACATGGAATTTAATAAACATATCTGACGAAATGTAGACAGTCAACAAAAGAGTTAGGTTTCTCGAATAAAATTTTATTTTATTAATAGGAAACAAATAGCTCATTTATCAAATTAAATTTCAGTCGACAACATCCATCGGTTTCTTACTAAACTTCAACTATATCCGACGATCCTGCATACCTAACTCTTTTGTTGACTGTACATAGATACACCTCTGCCTAACTCTTGGGGGATTACAGGCGTGATGTAATGTATGTTTGTTCCAATCTTTTAGGTCTTGTGCTGATGTCAACAAAGCTCATCTTTAGGTGTTCAGCACATCTAATCATTTTTTCCTAGGTCTGTATGTTTCGGTCATAATCAGCTTATAATTTTCCCACTGCGGGGCACAGGTCTCCTCTCTGTGAGAGGGAGTAGGCCATAATCCACCACGCGGGCCTGGTGCGGGTTGCTAGATGTCACAGTCTTCGAATTTTTGGGTTTTGGACATGTCGGTTTCCTCACGATGTTTTCCTTCACCGTTTTGGGAGTAGTGATGATGAAATAATTTACACAAAGTAAAACGTCTGTTGGGGTTCGAACCTACGTCCTACAACTACATAGTAAGTCGCGGCCGTTTCCACTGGACCACCACTGCTCTCCACCGTTCCGAAAATCATCCAATAATAACTGAAACTGAAAGCCAATAAAAGATTTATGATTTTACATTGAAACCTCAAATCCATACTTCTTGGAGACTGTCCAGTTCAATTTACCACAAAATATAGCTCCGCCATTACCTGATTTACTTCGCACAACTTCCCCACTGCAACATGCCTGAGTAACTCGTGGGAAGGCACCGTAAGGCACCTGTCCTACCGCCGGCGAGTTACTAGAAGTGAGTAGAGCTAGCTACTGAAACGAGTTGACGAGCATCGAGTAGCGAAGGCGGCTACGAGCGATTACTCATACGTGCCAAGCGTGAGTCTCTCGGCGAGTGTGCTGCCAACTTGCCAAGCGAGCGTCACTAAGCGAGTACAGTCACGAGCAATAATATGTCAACACTTGGCAACTTTCAATTGCGTCTTTTTCAGGAAATAACCAATGCAACGTTGAAATACGACACTTTACATAAACCTATGGATTCGAAAATATTATGTTCGTAATAATATAAAATTCAATTCAAAAATAAAGGAGAAAATCGCCTTTGAATAAAACCAAGTGTATACATACTTATGCTCGTGACTGTACTCTCTTTGATAGCTCTCGCCGCTGCCCGCTGCGACAAACGAGTAGGTACTCGCCGGCAACAGTCAACGATCAACTATTAACCTTTTAACCGCCCGACTTCAGAACAGTTGGCGTGTCCCTAGCGCCCGGCACAGTGAATCGAAAATTAATTTTTGATAGAATACAGCGTAATTAAATAAAAAAGCTGATTAAACGAGCAGTGATATTTTGGTCGTAAATATACGACTCTGGCGAAATGGGCCCGAAAATATTTGTCGGATTAATCCGACGTAGGCGGTTAAAAGGTTAATATATAAAGTGGCGATTAGGTTATCCCACTAAATAGTAGCTGTACTATTTATTTATTAGGTTATCCCACTAAATAGTACCACAGCTACTATTTAGTGGGATAACCGAATAACCGCTGGGTTACAAGTTGTTATCAGTCTGTTAAAATGGTTACGTATTATATTAACTACAGTTATTCTATTTTCGATATAACTACGGTTGATTCACATACCTATATTATGTTCATAACACATATTGGTCGACTGAACTACTGGTATACTTAAGTACTTAATTTTGATTAAACTAAAATTAATTGCACTAACGAACGATGAATATACAGGTTTTTTTAAGATACATAGTTGAAATATCCAATATTTCAACTATGTATGAAATACCTAATGGACGACTCGCCTACAGCTTATTAATACTACGCGCTCGTTTTATTTCTATTTCTAACGACGACAGGTCGACGGATTTCTGTCTGCAGGGTTTAAAGGAACCTAACCAAACCGAACCTCGAGGTACCATTGACGTCGACCGTCTTCTTCTGGTTCAAAAGCACAAAAACAGACAAAATCACATTTTTATTCAAAAACCAAAAGTAGATGAATCGACCATTAGTTCAATCAACCTTAGGTTTATTAATTGTAGCTGAATAAACCGTAGGTGAGTTAACCGTAGGTGAATTCTCCTTTAGGTATTTCGTTCATTAGTTATTACAAAAATCGGTGAAACGATCTTTAGGTATTTAAACAGTAGGTCTTTTGACCGTAGTAACTTTAGTTTTTAAACAAAATAAATAGCGTTAAAATTGGCACGAAATAAACCACCCCTTGGTAATAAGGCTCTAGACACGCGCAGGGCGCGGCGATGGTATCAACAATTCAATACAAACTTTATGGTAAATTAAGTTTAACGTTGATACTAAAACCAAAAATGTCCTACAACTAGAATGTTAGTTGTTATTAATTAGTTTAATTGTGTGTATGTTTGAAATACGTAATGTAAGATAGGTACGTGATTTCAATTAATGATAACCGCCATACTGTATATTTTGCTTACACGGGATATCTATGCAAGGGACTCTGATATCTATGCACGGGACCTACAAACTTTTGTACGTGTCTTGAGCGAGAAAATCGTTGATATCAATAGTCCGCGCGGAACTAGTTGGCCGCGCCTTTGGTGGGGACGGGAGTGAGGGCAACGGTGTTGCCTAGTGCTCGCAACACACGTACTAAGTATTGACAAAGCGCCCCCGCCCGGCCGTTCCACCGCTCACTTATCTAAAGCGCGGCCGACTAGTTCCGCGCGGACTATAGTCGCTTCCTAGTCGGCGCGGCGGCGGCGGGCGGTGGGAAGCCATCATAGGGTTCAACTTAGTGAAACACATTGCTTAATGGTGCTCGTAATTGTTGAGCTGACTACTTATCACTACACTGCACTAATGCAGGGTAGACTTAGCTCGATTATGATGTAACTTGTGTGTTGGAGATGTTTATGGCTAGGAGTTTGTTGTATATTGTTAATTGAGGATATACATATTATAACGAGTAAATCTATACCTACTATATCATAATATAAAGAGGTAAAAGTTTGTTTGTTTAGTACCAGTTGGATTTGAAAAATTATTTTTACGTTTAATAGCCCAATTCTTGAGGAAGGCTATAGGCTATTTAACATCACGCTATGACCCTTAGGAGCCGAGCAAAGAGACAAAACGTCAGAAAGAGCGCTAAGCGAAAACGAAGTGATAGCGCGGGCAGGTGATGCGATGCGACGGATCGGTTGATCGGGGAACAAGAAAAAAAGTTGAAATGTAGGTACTAGATATTACGGACGACTTCACACAGAGCCGTCGCGTAACCGTCGGCTCTGTGTGGAGTCGTCCGTAATATCTAGTACATTACAACTGCTCAGCGCTGCGTCGCCGTCCCGCCCCGCCGCGCCGCGCCCGCTGTGTGCAGAGACCTTTAGCTTCTGCATGCGTTTACCTCACAGAGCCTCACGCCTGCTTTCCTGAAAGGGTTAGACAGGAGTCTATAGCTACATTTCACCAATTCCTAGGTTTGTATTCATCTCTAATAGCCACAGTTTCCTTAATTACCAAGCTTAGCTAAAGAACTAGTGATTGTCTAGGTCCCTCATGTACTACAAAACCTTTATGTGCCTTAATAAATTTATTATTATTACTGTAGTTTGATACATTTAACACTGTAATTTGAAAACATTTTAAAAGCCATTTATTTTTAAAAGAGTAACCGTGGACTTTCTTGCCGGCTCTTCTGCATAGGAAACAACCAATTGGAACCATGCACCTTCTAACATTTCATGTAGGTTTATGTGAGATCAAATTAGTTTGGATTTTTGAATCTAATGGTCCTTAATATCGTAAGGGGAGACAAGCATTTGATAGATATATGTGATGTGTGTGTGTGGGTGTGACCTGTATTCCCCAAAAGGATAATCAGAGGTGTAGGTACCTACTTATCTCTGCTATCAAATCGGCGAATACTGGTACGGATTGATTGCAAGAGTCAGTCAATACTATACTTAACTATAATTGCAGTCGGATAGTCATTAGTCTTGCACTGATCATGTTCATTGTCTGGCTGTATTATATCAGTGTTCAATTATTTACCTCTTCAGAGAGAATGTCCCGAAATTACCACATTGAACAAAAGTGACCAACCCGTGATTATTAATTCAAGCAGAATGTTAATCTTTATGACAATGTATCAGGATTCGGTCAAATTCGGACTTCAATTGAAAGGCGCAGAATTGAAAGAAAGAAAGAAAAAAAAAGATTGGCGCATTTAAAATTAACAATAATTAAAAAACAAATAAAAAAAAACCAAAAACAGACCTGTGCGAAGCCAAAAAGGCTCCTATCGCAGAATAATGGTGCTATTTAAAAAAAAAATACCGCAGCTCTGGTATTTTGAAATTGAAGGGTAGGTATTGCAAACAGTTCTATATTTACAATATTTATGTGTTCTATATGGTTCATCAGCATCCTATCAGTGTTGTGCTGGACGTAGGGTGTCGGGTGTCTCATACATACATACATGCATAAACTCACACCTTCTTCCCATGGGGTAAGTAGATAAAATAGAACGCTACCAGCTACACTAAAAACCTTACATACTCCTTTTGCCTCGTTTACTTTCATCTGACGGGCAATTCTCGTAATTTTAAGAACGTTCACAGTCTGATTTTTATTTGGTCTGAGAGTCTGACCCTGATCAGTCTCAATTTGTCAAGTTTTTGACATTGATTGTCGTTAAGATGAGATTGCGACTAGGTTTTGAACGTATTTAATTCCGGGAATTGGCCTTCTGGTCATATACGTGCGCGTCTCATTTAACTTAATCCACGACTACCCTTATTCAACTTCAGCAATTCAATTCAGTTAGAGTGAATCGCATGATTGCAGCGTTAAACAAAAAAGGATACCTGGCAGTAGCGAAGGGTCAATTTTTGTAAGAGGTAAGCCAAGTAGATATCTTTAATATGATTATATTATTTCTCTATAGAATACTGACTTTGCCATTTTTCAAAGGGAAGCCGATAGGAATCAAGTTGTATGGAACCTTCGCCACTGAAACCTGCTTCTCTAGCCATTACTTTCGTAACAGTGGCAGTTTACCTAGCATTGCTTAGGTGTTATCCCGCCACCCGTTGATCATTAGAGCTTCGTAGTGCAGTCATAGGATGCACCACCTGCAGGTGAACGTGACGTGAACATACGTGCTCTTTCCTCTATTCATTTATCTTCATTCATATTCGCTTACATGGCGTGGTGGTCTAGACTTTTTGGACCTGCTTCGTGAACATCAAGTTGCATGTTTTAGATCTGGGAACTACTATGTATATGACTTCTGCGTATAGAATTTGGTGAAACGAAATTAATTGTAAGCAAAATGACACCCTAAGTCAATTTCTTGTAGCCATTTCATAAGAAAGAATGACAGTGGTGATTTGAATATACGGAAAATGTAAGTTGACTGTCAATTTAGTAAACAATGAAAATCCCTAACTTCACAACTTATGCTCTACCTCATTAGAGCATTGCGTTGCGTCGTCGCAACGTCGACTCAATAATGACTAATGATTAATTAAATTATGACAATTAAATTACTCAATAATAATGTGTAATGTATTAGTCATTATTATATTCATAATGACTCAATACAGGTGTGGCATACAATGCGTCGATCCGTTGCAACGACGTAACGCAACGCACTAATGAGTCATCGCCCCTATGTAATTTGTTCATAGTAGGTATACCTACACTTTATTATTATAACATAGATGCCTATGACTTACTTGGAATAACTATATTCAAATCTTGAAAAAAGAAGCCTAATGTCTGAAATAGCCAACACAATTAGCAAGCGTATAATGCAACGAGCAATTGTACGCTTTGCCTTCACAAAATTCGTTCTCTGTTTCAAATGATACATTTTCCCTGAAAAAGAACACTGACCAACGGACTGCTATTAGATTTTCATGTTTGCTTAGTAACGCTCAGTTCTCACCGGTTGTCGAAATGTCAGTTTACTTTGCTTTAAACAACCATGAACCTTGTTTGGACTATTAGATTAGTCGTTTCCTCGTTTAGGGAGACTGACCGAATTATCCTCTAGGGTAAACTGGCTATTAAAATTGGGCAATAGAGGTCAAAATGGCAGTTATGTGCAATATATTGGGCAACATCTGGTTGTGTTGAAGGTCAAACCCGACGTGCTATGAAAGGGTGGAGATGATTTTTACATTAGGTGTAAGTTTCGTGACACGTAATATACCTACATTTTTGTAAAGTCTACTCCAATTTGGTTCAAATTGATTTTATTTCCAGTTAAACAATTAGCAAGTTTATTTTAATTGTAATTAAGTTGATTTCAGAGTGACTAGCACTATCGAAAAAGTTATAAAAATGTTTGAAGTTGTAGCATAAACTGAACTTTATTGTGTAGGAATTAAAGTTATTTTTGCATAAACTTATGTTTGTTTACAATTTGATAACATAACATCACATCACGCCTTGTTTCCTCGAAGGGTTGGGCAGAGGTGTACCTCTAGCAGGTACACCAACATTTCGCCAGTTATGTTTAAGTCCCATGTAATAGAGGGTGATTCTATTAGCATCAACCGGGAACAAACCCATATATACTCCGGGCTGTTGCTGAAAAATCCTAATTAAAAAACCCAGTAAGATTTTGTTCGACCTGAGAATCGAACCCTGGACCTCAGTAGCGACCACTAAGCCACTAGGCATGGTTATGTTATTACTGAGCCACATAATAACTAATAATACTTAGACTGAGGTATCTTTTGGGTTTGCCGGACTATACAGTGTTATTGGTAAAACATTAACAACCTCTTAAGAGGTCATTGTACTCATCATTATGAACAACTTTTACAATGGGACCAAACCTGAAATCGCGGAAAAAGATCAGCTGCTCCCTACATTTATGTTCGTATGTATAACTCGTCAAATTGTAGGGAACAGCTGATTTTTTTTTTCGCGATTTCTGGCTTGGCCCATAGTAAAAGTTGTTCATAATGATGAATACAATGATCTCTTAAGAGGTTGTTAATGTTTTACCAATAACCCTGTATAAGTAACTGTTTCTTATCTACATAGGGTTAGGGATAGTATTTTTAGATCTCGTTGCCAATCGATCAAGTAATCCATTACTTACTTATCTTGTCCAATTTCATGAAAGCAAGAAGTTACTTTCCACTTCCTGAATCACTTTTCTAGGGAGATCCAACTTAATATTCTGCGTTCGCAATTTATTTGCCAAAAACGTAAGCGAATATGAATTAATGGAAAAGTAACTATAATTCCTAAACACTAAAGTTCAGTTTACGCTACAACTCCAAACATTTTTATAACTTTTTCAATAGTGCTAGTCACTCTGAAATCAACTTAAATGTCATTGAAATAAAGTTGATATTTATTTAACTTGAAATAGGGTAGGGGTGTGCAGCACTGCGCATTTTTACAATAGCTATTAAAGGCAATCTATACTTCATAATCATTTAGTTGCAATAGGTATTGGTACAGCGTTGGTCTTAAAATTTAAATAAGTTTCCCAATACATACATTTGACATGCAAAATTTTACAATAAGTAGGTATATGAGTATATTTACGTCCAATGGCATGCTTTAAATACTAATAGTTTCTAACAATCATTACTTTTTCAAAACATTGAATATTTAAAACACATTATTCACATTCAATAATTTGAAACACATTATTTATAAATTAATTTAGATATAGAATAAAATCGTTTTTCCAGCAGCCATATTTTTTAACTTTATAAAAAAATAAATTGTTCGGTATAATTCTTTAGTTTTTATTTTCTCACACAAGCATTGTAAAGTATAGGTATATTGTGAGTTTTATACTGTGTACTACTGTAGAGCAGTGGTAGCCAAGAGAGCAGTGGTAGCCAAGAGAGCAGTGGTAGCCAAGTGGTAACGGCCGCGACTTACGAGTTGTAGGTCGTAGGTTCGAACCCAGACAGGCGCTTTACTTTGTGTAAATAATTTCGTCACCACTGCTCTCAAAACGGTGAAGGAAAACATCGTGAGGAAACCGGCATGTCCTACCAAAAATTCGAAGACATGTGACATCTGCCAATCCGCACTGGGCCCGCGTGGTGGATTACGGCCCACTCCCTCTCACCGAGAGGAGGCCTGTGTCCCAGCAGTGGGAACATTAAAGGCTGATTATGGTTATGGTATGGTGAGTTTTATAAGTAGGGTACATCGATCACTATGAGGGGGTACCTAATCTCCGAAACTACACATCGGACTTCAGAAAATCGTTCGCTGATAGAAAGCTACACTATTGCTGCTGCTGAGTCAAAGGACATGTTTTATGGTAGGTCATAATAACAGCCGCACAGGTCGATCGATCAGGTTAAGCTATGCTTGCCGCGGTTGGTCTGTGGATGGGTGACCATTTTTACATACCGAGACCCCTCCGTGTCTCGGAAAGCACGTTAAGTCGCTGGTCCCGGCTGTCATTCGTGGATCTTTGACAGTCGTTACGGGTAGTCAGAAGCCCGAAAGTCTAAGGAGTATCGTATTACACAGTAACTGGGTTGTGGAGGTCAAATAGGCATTCGCTCCATGTAAGATACTGGTATTCAGCTGCATCCGGTTAGACTGGAAGCCGACCTCAACATAGTTGGGGAAAGGCTAGGCAGATGATGATTGTTGAATTCCACGCGTGCAATGTCACACGCAGATCGTTTCGTTCCATTGATGATCTGAAAACCACAAAAGGGGTCAATACTAGAATATACAGGGTCAATTTAAGTAAGCTAGCGAAACCCCGCAGACGTGATGGGTATCGTATCGTATCGTTATATCAATACATAATAAAGCGTAAAAAAATATGATTTGATAAAAAAAATCGACCGCAGTTATTGTAGGTATGAACCTAACTTACAGAGTTTAGCAAATCATTTTATTTTTGTGGAAACTCCACTAGGTACGTGATGGATATCAATGTTTAAACAGGATTAAATAAAATAAACTGATTTTCTAAACTCGTATTTCAAGTAACGATAATAGTTATGTGAGTTGTTGACCACAAAAAAATCCATCGAATCATATTTAAATATCGACCCATCCCGTCTGCGAAGTTTTTCTAGCTAATTTAATTTGACCCTGACAAAGCCCTTCTTAGTTCCAAAGGTCAAAGTGAAACTTCCGTAGATACGTGGATACTCTTAAAGCGTCTCATAAAAGTCTTACTCTACTTACCTTTGTTAAAACTTCTTTACTTCAGACACTTTTTAAAGCATAAATAATGGACATGAATTAATCGCTCCGGAGACCAAAGTTGACTTAATTACCACTAGAAAGTTACGGGGAATCGATAAAGTTTCCCAAGATGTATACATATAAAGTACAGAAGCTGCTACAAGATTAAATTGTCTGTAGGTTGTTATAGAAGGTAGCCTGTCTTATTTACGAGAATAATTAAGGTGAATGGGTAGTGGTAGACCGCGAAATTCAAATTTTCTTTCGTTTTTTGCAATTTAAAGGTAAGTGTCAGGTTGTATCTTGATCAAAATATGATTCGCGACAATAACAGGTACATATTTAGAGAATTATAATCATTAGAATCATTAATACATCTTTCTATGTTAGATTTGTAGGTACCCTAAGAACAAATCTCTTATGGAAAAGTAAATAAGGTACAAATCTCAAAAAATCCCACCGTGAAAACTTGCGTAGAGTGAGCTGTCAGTGTCATCCCACTGATGGGATTGACTTAGCAACATTTACAATCATAATCGAGATTTCAATAATATTTTTTATGCGAATTCCATTGATCATTTTATATATCATTTTATGTATTTCAGCTGTCAAAACATTACTATTTTTTGGGGTTTTAAAATAAAATAGCAAAACAGGAACTTAGTCAGAACCTCAATGTTGCTTTTTTTTTCCTAGCATCAACGTTTAGGGATCAGCAGAATTGCAATATAAATAAATCAATCGTTTTCACTTCACTACGGTAAGCATCGTCCGAATCTAGACATATAAATTATTATAAGTTTAATTGTAATTTTTATCTTAATAAAACCTTATTAAAATAATTTCGGGTTTTTTTAAGTCCTCCGGCTGTCATCATCGTAATTGGCTTGGACATGCCGGTTTCCTCACGATGTTTTTCTTTACCGTTTTGAGAGCAGTGGTGATGAAATAACTTACACAAAGTAAAGCGCCTGTCTGGGTTCGAACCTACGACCTACAACTCGTAAGTCGCGGCCGATACCACTGGGCCACCACTGCTCTTTAAAGTAAATTAGTCAGTAATAAAACTTACGTTAATACCTACGTACGTACCATTAGTAGTCTTTAAGGGCCTAAAGTAAAGCCTGGCCTAAAAATGAGCAACCTTGATGTCGAACTTAGAACCTCACGCTACGTAGCGGCGGTAAACAATCTCGCAGTATAATGCTAACGACACCCAAGGGGTAAGACGAAATACTCCGTTTAAATCTTCCAACTGAACGACAAAATGATAGGAAATCGGGACCCATCTTTAGAACGTTATAGATATGGTATTTTCGATAAAGCTTTCGTTAAACTCGACACGAAAATAAAAGGCCTTTTCCCAACTTTGTTGGGGTCGGCTTCTAGTCTAACTAGATGCAACTGAGTACCCGTATTTGGAGCGATTGCCTATGTGTAATAACCCAGCAACTGGGTTGTTGCGGACAGATAGTCGATACCCCTTGGTAAGACTGGTTGTCAGACTTTCGGGCTTCTGACGACCCGCAATGACTGTCAAAGATCCACAAATGACAACCGGGACCAACGGCTTAACATGCTTCCCGAGGCACGGAGAGGTCTTCAACTCAAACTCAAAGCATTTATTTCAAACCAATTACAGGCACTTTTGAATTGTCAAGGGGTCGGTCAGTCAGAAAGATGAAGCTAGATTGCCCATTCCAAAGCGTAGGTACCTATGGAGAAGAACGGGCAAGAAACTCCATGGACACTCTTTTAAATCAAAATAATATGGTTACAAAGTCTTGTTTACATCATTCATGTTAAAAATTATGCATGTGAGAACGATGCAGAATGTTAAAAGCGTCAGTAATGAAAAAAAAAAAAAACAATTCAAATATTAAATAAAATTAAAATAAGCCATGGCAGCAAAGAGATGACCAGTCCCTACTGACGGCGCCCGTTCACGAACATGACGCATGTATTAGCACCATTCAGCTCAACCATGGTATGTAAAGATGGTCACCCATCCATGGACCAACCGTGGCCAGCGTAGCTTAACCTGATTGATTATGCGTGCGACTGTTATTACATAGCCACCACAAGCCCCTCCAAAATAAACATTTGCAGTAAAGTTGATGTTAATACACTCAAATGGTGTTGTTACAATTCAGATACAAAAGGAAACTATTTTTCATACATCAGAAATGAAAACACGAATTGGTACAGGTAAACCCACAAAAGCACGCCTAGGTAATTTCACATCTGCGTCGCCGTCATTATGTCGTGTCGTGCCTTTGCGGTGACATCACTCGAATGAAAGTCACATTCGACTTCATGATTGATCGAGTTGTGATTGTGACAGTATAACCCCCATCTTTCACGGGAACATCGAGAAAAGTTTCCATTTTAAACGTATGTTAGGATGAAAGAAGCTTTGTTACGTGTAAATTGTTCTACTCATGGCTGATTTCTCAATCGACAGATATTTTTTATTTGTGGAATAAAATTGACATTGACAGATTTTGTATAGATGAACTGTCAAAAATTCAAAATTATTCCTCGAATAAAAGTTATCTGGGGATGGAAAAATCAGCCCTTACTCGTATACAGCTTCTCTTGGTGCACTTTTCGATAGGAATAAAAAATCGTGGATGTGGTCTTTTTCGATTTGAAAGCACCAAAATTACGATTGGTAAGTTGAAAAGTATATACGGTACACACATAATAATAATGTGGTAAAGAAGAATTTTTGTCCTTTTGTCTGTACAAGATTAAATTGTCTGTAGATTATTAGAAGTCTTATTTACGAGGATTTATAAGTAAACTAGCTGCGCCCGCGGTTTCACCCGCATAAGTCTCGATCCCGTAGAAATATCGGGATGAAAAGATTCATATGTCCTAATCCAGGTCATGGTCTACCCATGTGCCAAATTTCATCCAAATCTGTTCAGCCGTTTTAGCGTGAAAGCGTAACATATTATTAGCAGCGCTCCGCGGTTTCACCCGCATTAGTGTCGATCCCGTGGGCATATTGGTATAAAAACTATCCTATCCTATCCGGGATGCAATTATCTCTCTTCCAAATTTTATCGAAATCCATTCAGTGGTTTAGGCGTGAAAAGGTAACATACAGACAGACAAACAGACGGACAGACAGAGTTACTTTCGAATTTGTAATATTATTAGTATGAATACTTAAACATAACACGTATTCCAAGTAGGCATATCTAAGATTTCAGGGGTAGGCGCAAAAACATAACGGATTTGGATGAAATATGTCTATAGTCTATTGGCGTGTTCACATAGGTACTTTTATCCCTGTAGTACGTTCTCGTGCGTTATTTTTCGACAAAAACGCTTACGAAGCCACGGGTAAGAGCTAGTATTTAATAAGAGAACAAATTAAGGTTCTCAATGAAAGAGCAGAAATTGTTATTAGTTCTTCGAGTACTTCAAGTTTACTTAAAGTTTCGGATGGCCACTTGGACTCGACCAACCAAAAGTTTGATTAAGCATCAGGTCGATTTCGAAGTACCTATAGAAACTTAAAGATATACGTGTATAGTGTTTCTCTTAGCCTCGAGGTATTTACTGGGGTTACTGAGAAATTGAATTCTGCCCTAGTTTTAACCGACTTCAAAGCACCATAAGGGTTCCTTTTTATCATTTTGGTACGGAAACCTAAAAAGGAGGAGGTTATAAATTCAGTTGAATATTTTTTTCGTACAAAAAGTTCTACTAGAAAAGTTTCATAGAAATGTCACGACCGCTGCGGGTACAGCTATATTCTTTCTTTATTCTTTAATTTGAATTTCGCGGTCTACCTAGCGCATCCCCCAAGCGCTAGGTACCTAACCTGCAAAATTCAAATTTCGTACGACCTGCAAATTGCAATAAACGTAAGAAAATTTGAATTTCGCGGGCTACGCTGGCGCTTCCCCCTTACTGTGCTTATACTTAAATTACATCATAACAGTTTTATTATAAAACTAGCTACTGCCCACAACTTCGTCCGCGTGAAATTACTTGGTCCCAACCTACCGTGCATCACATCGCCATTAGCATTCTTCCTGTTTTTTTTTTTTGCTCTGCTACTAAGGGTCGTAGCGTGATGTTAAAACCTTCCTCAAGAATTGGCCTATATAATGCAAAAAAAAAAATTATCACATCTTTTCAAAAAGAGCTAGTGTATTCTTCGTAAACAGGGACTAAAATAGCTCTTTAATCCCTAGGGACTAAAAGTGATTTGAATTTGGAATGTGGATATTGTTAAGTAGTAAAAGTTCCAATCACCAAAGAGATCAATCACGAACATTGAATGAACAAGTAACAGGCTGTATGATAAAGTGAAACGCGGGAGCCAAATTAAAAAAAAAGTTTGTGAAAAAATAAAAAAACGCGCGAAAAGCATTCTGCCTTCGTTTGTAATTGTTTACTCAAATTAGGATTTTACTTAGTTTTATAAAAAATGAGGATGTCTTCCTCAAGTGATTGCATGTAAATAAATAAACGTACTATTCTTATTCATACGTTGCACTTACTTATTTTTTCATAGAGGGTGATATAAAGTAGAGTGTTCACCTCGGGAGCAACACTATTTTAAGCTCGAGTGACGTACTTTGACAAGACAAAGAAACACTCTCGCCTTCAAAATAGTTTGTTTGCTCCCTTGGCAAACAATCTACTATTTACAATCCAACCGGTAGTTCCAGAGATTCGTTCAAACAAACAAACTTGACTATATCAAAATTGAGTTTCCCAAACCCTTGAGCTCAGAGCGACAGAGGGTTAAAACTAGAACATTATTATTATAAATTTTTTACATAAACTACAAATAAATATTAAAGCAGCTAGTAGTATAGTTGGGATATTGGTTGGCTTACGTTTATATATCCTCTGGGAACGACTGGTAATCCCTGTTCGAAGCTGAAGCTTAACTTGCGAATTTATTTGTATTATTTTCACATTTAATAACTGTTTGCTGCTAATTATAGGACAATCTACCTAAATATAATAAGCCCGACCTTTCACAACTAAAGCACAATAATCGAAAATCATGACAGCGACTAATGAGGTTATAGAACACAATGAATTCGATTAATTTCAAATGGGCTCGAATTTGGACGGATAATAATTAACTCAGCAGAGGGTGTGGTTCTGAAATAGGCTATACGGGGTGGGAGGCACATACATATGCAAACTGTAACCATGAATTCAGGACATGATTCTAGACCACTTTTTTTTTTTTTTTGAGGATGGGAAGTGATCAAATGACCCCTCCCGCTCTGGGTGGAGCGGAAAGGAGTGTACTGACTAAAACCCACCCGTGTTCCTTCCTTAGCCCTTTATGTTCCGGGGTAGCGGTCACCCTTTCGGACAATCCCGCTGACCCAGCAGGCTACGGCCCTAGCGGGCCCCCCTTCTTTGTTGCTGACATCTCTTTGAGGCGTGCGTGGATCATGTACGCGCCGTCCGGCACGGGCCTGGTCCTGATCGGACGGTTAGCTACCCATTACTCTCCATCCGCAGGCCCGCGCCTGCGGTGGCCGGGAGTCGTCACGCGGCTCCCGACGCCATTATACCCCTAAGCTATTGCCCTTATTCTAGACCCCTTAGCTTAGAAATTATTCGTCGGTTAACTGTTTCATAGAAAAGTGCAAAAAAATTGCTGTTGTACCTATTTTTTTTTTACTATGTAGGTACAGTAAAAAAGTATAGAACAGCAATTGTTTTTTTAATAACCGACGAATGTTTTCTGTGCAGGGTATTTTTATTTAATAGATAAAGTCCTCCAGACCGTATTTCGGCCACGGCGGCCTATCTCAACGAAGACTAGTCTTCTGCGCGGGAGACATTATAGTGCACAAGTGTACGCGCAGACACAGGTGCATCACTCTTCCCTCACTCTCATAGTCCGATGGGACGGCAATCCGACACGACCGGAGAGAGATCAGGCGATCAGGCGGATAGCCGTTTTGTGTTAAAGTAAAATAAATAAATATACCTACAGGAAGTCAAAAACTCAAATTGTATGAAACAGCTCCTCTGTTTCATACAATTTGAGTTTTTGACGTGGTCATAGGAATCACAAAGACCGGGACCACGCTTGTTTTTAGGTTTAAGTATCTTTTTGAAATCAGCGACTTACACGGGAAACTTTATGTGTTTTTTCCCCAAGTACACGAAACGAAATGTTTGTAGTTAAAAATTATTCATCAAAAAATCTAACACCCATATCTAATGCTCTCGTGTGTCATCACAAAAACTTTTTAAGCGATAAGGAAGACTCCTTCATCTATTTCTTTACACTCTTCGCTTAGTTTTATATTAAAAGAGCGTATCATCAGAAACGATCTCCAGTGTTCGTACACGATCAGAATGCAATCTGTTACCTGGCACGCACTATTAATCTCTAGCTAGCTAATAAATTGCGTCTGCGCCTGGAGCACTACAGTCCCAGTGCACTAATACATCGCTGGATATTATGTGCACGGTATTAATAGGAACACCCTGTGAAAGGCGATTAAATCTGTGAGAGACCATTAAACATCTTGGAAGTGGCAAGATTTTTATGACTGTAATAACATTGTATGACTATATGTGAACGTGGGTGACGGAAAAGCACTTCGTAAAGATCGTAACAGAATGCCAAATTCCGTAATTAAAAACTTCTAATCTCGTCTCAGCCACAATCAATGTCAAAAATATAGGGAAATTAGAGGTATTTTTGACAGATTTAGACCGAGATCAAACTGTGAACGTTCTTAAAATTACGAAAATTGCCCCTCATGCATTGCATTATATTAGAAACGGAAATAATGCCAATATTATATATTATAATAATATGCATTTATTTTTATTTAATTTACTATATTAAAATCTGGTTTTTATTTTAATCAGATCAGTCTACTTATTTTACATCATGACGCGCTCTGCCAGCTCTCCAAGCTTTAAAGCTCTTACTTGTTATTATTATTATCTTATTCAATAATATATTATATTTATTTTAATATTCAATTATATCAATAATTATATCATTACATTGCATTGCCCCTGTTGCTGTAGTTTTGGTCTACTCCAATAGAAATTTATTAGTTTATTTAGGTGCACAATTGTGTATAATAATTCATTTATAGATGTGTCATGTTGTAAAAGTTTCATGCTCGCAGACTAGGTAGTCTGCGAGCATAAAACTTTGATAAACTATACTTGAGATAAACTATTTTCCGCTTGCAATACATTACCGATTCAACTATTTAATTAATAACAACCCTTACAACTAGCTTAATATTTCAGACTGACCAGTTGGTCAGTCAGAAAATTGGCATGGAATTGGCAAGGAGTTCCTTGCCAATTCAAATGTACCTGTAGGTAATTGGTTTATTTGAAATACATGCTTTACATACATAGGTTATTTAATGTGAAAACTGAGAATATTTCCAACTAGCAGAAAAAATCCACGTCGTCGTCGAAAAATCTGGTATCAGAATAGTTTTTGCATCGTATCTCTTCATTAAGAATCCCTCCGACTTCTGCCAAATAGGTCATCATTTTGTGTCGTATGGCAAAAGGGATTCCATCAGTTCAATTAACAAGGCCGGCGCACTGTTTCTAACCATTGCAACTCCTAGAATTCGCAGTGGTGACAAAAAGCCCATTTACATGGTGCAAGTTTATTGCATGTTGCATACGATAAAATTGAAGACTGAAATTGAGGGGCTCGTGGCTAAGTTATAACATCCGCACGGGTCGATCGATGCTTGCCGTGGTTTTTCCGTGGATGGGTGACCATCTTTACATACCGAGACCCCTAAATGCCTCGGAAAGCACGATTAGCTGTTGGTCCCGGCTGTCATTCGTGACTCTATGACAGTCGTTACGGGTCGTCAACGTCAGAAGCCCAAAAGTCTGACAACCAGTCTTACCAAGGGGTATCGTGTTACCAAGTACCTGGGTTGTGGTGTTCAGATAAGCAGTCATTCCACGTAAAATAATGGTATTCAGCTGCATCCAGTTAGCCTGGAATCTGACCCCAAAAATAGTTGGGAAAACGCTATGCAGATGATACCATAAAATTGAAGCAACAATTGACTGGTACCGTATAAATAACACGTACATTTGTTGCACGATAAGGGCAAGTTAGTTGCCTATCAAAACTGGTTTAGGTACGATAAAACGTACAATAAAATTGCACGAACAATAAAATTGTATTCAATTCTTGCATGAAAATTATATTATTTACATTCAAAGTTAAAGAAAATCTTGATAAGACGTTCAATAAAAACGAATAAAATTATTGGCAGCGCAAATACGGGCAATGTTTGAATAAATTGTACAAAGACGTGCAACAACTATGTTAAGACGAGGCAAAACTTGCATGCAGTAATTGCCTTAGTGTAAGCTAAATTCGCATGTAATTATGATGGCATACAATTCAATTATTGTATGCCATTTCATGGAAATCGCACCCATGTAAACAATTGCATACAATTCTTGTATGGCAATAAATTAACGTGCTTTATTGCAATATTCTTGAGTGTTCCAGAAACTTGCACCATGTAATGATGAAATGAAATGATTTTATTTTTTGTAATTAAGTAAATGGGGCTTAACAAGAAGTACATGGAAACAGTGATGTTTGGCGAATCCCAGAGAAATAATTTTGCAAACTTGGACGAAATAAAACAAATGAATATTGAGAGTTACCTAGGAATGGATGGGCATTCAGCAGTACACAATAAACATACAACAATAACATGTTTCTAATTTCATCTACCAAATGCAGAATACGGATAGTTTCCCCTAACTAAGCTCGTTAGCTGCATCGCGTTGCTCTATTATAATGGTCGATTTAACATAAAGGATATTTCAGCATTAAAAATAATTACATATTACGTCCAAATAAACGTGTATAAAACAAGATTTTTTTATGAATATTATAGGATAAACATACCATGTTGTTCTTGACCTTCACCGGCATAAAATGAATTGATATGAGAAAATGATTTATTGTCAACGGAAAGTAAATAGATACATTCATCTTCCATATCGGAAATCGTACGTTTAGGCCTCGTATATTATGCTTACAGACCATTTAGACAAGTATTATCATTTACTTTATACATTTTCGTTCTCCCTCTTCGGTGATCGGATCGATCTGGACTATATGAGAAATACAAACTCGTGCCATCGTTGTCCTCACCCATCGGTTTTCATCAGGCGAGGTCCGCGAGGTCCAGAGGAGGCCCATTCACTAATCCTAAATAAAAAAATACTCCAGTCGTGGTGAAAATAAATACTAGACAGTAAATTGATATCTCGTAGCTCGGGCCCAGGGACCATGAACTAACCTGAAAATATCTGAAATAGGTATCGTCCCCCTTAGAGAGAAGATACCATATACTTGGAGATACCTTAAAGATAGCCTGAAGATATAGCTCATAAAGTACTCCCTCTTATTTGGCGGTGACGATATTTACGAGTGATCCTATCCTATCCTATGTAATAAGAGACGAACCAATTGCCATTCAATGGGCACAACTCCAAACTTTCGGTTGCTACTGAAAGATTTCTTAAAATACAATCACACTTTTCCAGACGCAGAAATCAAGGACATTATATACACTAGATAGCAGAGCTTGTTAAAACTAGACCAGTAACAGAGTTAAGATTTATACGATTTGGAATTCCTTTAACATTTTCTTCTATTACCATCCATTAGCTGATTGTAAAGGGCCCTCAGTTAGCTAAACTAGGAAGAATGAAGATGAATATCTGAACGAATTTGCGCTTTAATTTCTAGAGAGCGAGATCTTCATAATTTTCAGTTTTAGGCGAAGCGACTACCGGCTTTATGAGGAAAGATTTTAAGGAAAGTAGGTTTTTGGTAGTATAATATTATGTGCAGGTAAAGATAGGAAGAAAAGTTGATATAACCATACTTAGTTAAGGATTCAAACCACATTTTATTAAACTGCAAGGAAGAGACATTTATTACAGTAAGCTTTATATTGTTTCAAGATTGTCATAAGCTAGTACTTTCATTTATTCAACAACGTTGTGTGTCAAAAGGAAACTACGAAATTATAATGCTACACGGGGCAGCTGCGCAGACGTCTCCGGCGCGCTGGCGATTCGGTCCCCACGGCGTCACATCGACGTCGTGTCTCGCGGGCGACTGGTCGGCGGCGGGGGCGAGCGGGATCGCCACGATCCTGCTCCCTCGCACACTTTAATACTATTGGCTATCTGTCTCGCGACGTTCGCAACCACCCCGCCTTTTTATTAGAATAATATGTAGAGAAACACAATAACATTCATACACAGAAACAAACAGTAAATTGAATAAGGATTCTTAATCTAAAATAAACACCAAGTACCTACTTACATTACTATCTTATTAAAAAACAGCACTGAGCCGTCCATCATCGCTAACATCCTGCCCCTCAGTGTCGTCATTACGACACTCATCACCACTCTGAAGTAAAGCTATACGCGATGCTGGACGCTTCATGATACCAGTTTTTGTCCTTATGTCTAAGACTCGAACCCGTCCGTCAGGCCCAGGGTATATTTTCTGAACGATGCCCTTCGGCCATACGTTCCGCGGCGAAGCGGGGTCTACCACTACAACAAGATCTCCTACCTTCAATTGCGCGCCTTCGCGATTCCACTTTTTACGCGGAGCTAAGGTAGGTAGGACCTCTTTCATCCATCTAGACCAGAATAAATCGGCCAACCGCTGAGCTATACGCCACTGTTTACGCAAAAGAAGATCTTTGTCGTCAAACCTGCCAGGTTGCGGTAGATTTGACGACGAACCTATAAGGAAGTGGTTGGGCGTCAATGACTCCGAGTCATGAGGGTCAACGGACACGTGAGATAATGGTCGACTGTTTACCATGTTCTCCACTTCGCATAAGAAGGTGGAGAGCGCTTCTTCCCTAGGAGCGCGTTCTTTCAAAACAACTTTTAAGGCAGTTTTTACACTGCGAATGAGGCGTTCCCATGCACCTCCCATATGGGGGCTAGCAGGGGGAATAAATTCCCAGTGGACTCCTTTATTTAAGGCTTCTGTCACCAGTTGTGGCTGATGGTCAATCACCTCCTGATATGCCTTCTTTAATTCGACATCAGCGCCTCGTAAGTTGGTGCCATTATCAGAGAACACTGTGTGTGGCCAACCTCTGCGCGCGGCCATCCGGCGCAAAGCCATTATCATAGAGTCGGTTGTGAGGGACGAAACTAATTCTAAGTGCACAGCACGTACTGTAAGGCAAGTAAACAGTACACCGTACCTGCGTACCCTTTGTCGACCAACTACTACTTCCAGGGGGCCAAACAAGTCTACACCACACATTGTGAATGGCCTCTGATGATGGGTAAGCCTGCACTCAGGTAAGTCACCAAGGCGTGGAGGGTTAGGTGAAGCTTTTCTAAAGCGACAAATCAAACAATTTTTGGCAACAGTTTTAACAGTAGGCCTTAAATTTACGATCCAGTACCTTTGTCGTAATTCGTTAATTATCATCTCGTTACACGAGTGTGCAGCATTCACGTGATAATGCAACACTATGAGCCGCGCTATATGGTTTTTACCATCTAAAATAATAGGAAATTTAGTCATCTGATCTACATCTTTCACGTTTCCGATTCGTCCGCCAACACGTAAGAGATTATTTTTGTCGATGATCGGGGTAAGTGTTCGTAAACGACTTTCACGCGGTATTTCTTTATTTGATTTTAACAAATTAATTTCGCTACGAAATGACTGTAACTGTGAATGAGAAAGTAACAACATCTCTGCTTTATGCATTAAATCTACGGTAATACAGGTAATTGACCTTTTCTTACATTTTTCAATAAATAATAAAACTGTAGCCGTAGCACGTAATAATCGCAGCCAACGGGAAAATCTACTTGGATCCGGTACAGGTAAGTCACAAATTATTTTATTATTATTATCACACACGATGTTTATTCTTTCTAATATTTTATCATCACTAGTAATTATTTTTATTTCCGGTTGCTGAGGCCAGCAAGAAGGCGGTTGGTACAAAAACGACGGTCCGGAAAACCACGTGGAATCACTACTAAGCACGTAATCCGTATTCTTCGTTCCTAAGTCGGCTACGTTTAAGTCCGTAGGCACATAGTGCCACTCGTCAACCTTGCTTAACTCATCAATTTCCCCGAGTCTATTTGCAATGAAAACTTTATAGGTTCGACATTGATTCTTAATCCAATATAAAACTGTAGTCGAATCCGTCCAATAGTGTACTGAATTCGGTTGCAAACGATGTTCTTTTTTTATGCTATTAGCTAATTTACACGCTAACACGGCTCCCTGTAACTCCAATCGCGGCACGGATACTGGTTTCAGGGGAGTAACTTTGCATTTGCTCGCGATGAACGATACGGTAACGCGTCCATTGATGCTTTCGCGCCGCCAGTAAGCGACCGCGGCGTACGCACTCGGTGATGCATCGCAAAACATATGAATTTCCAAACTCGCTAAACTATCGTTTGTTAGGTCAGTCGAAAAATACCATCGCGGAATTCGAATATTATTAATAATTTCCTGAGCTTGACTAATCCACTCTCTAAATAAATCATATAAATTATCGCTTAATTTATCATCCCAGTTAAGATTCTGTTCCCAAACTTTACGCATTAAAATTTTCCCTTTAATTGTGAATGGACTTAGGTAACCGTGAATGTCATAAATGGACATAACTATACATAATAGTTCGCGTTTTGTCGGTATCCGTTTCAGAAGTAATACCTCTTGCGGTATCCGTTTAAAGGACAAATCAAAGGCCAACATATCGGTACTTGGAAACCATAACAGCCCAAGTGCTCGTTCCGGTTGGTTATCTATATTGAACCTTATTGCCTTGTCATTAAGGGTTTCTTTGGGGACTTCACTTAATACGGTCGGTACGTTACTTAACCAATTACGCATTTCGAATCCACCTTGTTTGTGAATATAGGAAACGTCTTTTATTGTTTTTCTAGCTATGTTAAAATCGGTAAAACTATCTATATAATCATCCATATACTGGTTAAGTTTAATCGCGTTAACAGCGTCAGGCATTTGCTCTTGAAAAAGAGAAGCATTCTTGTCTTGGTTTATGAATTGTGCTATAAAGGGAGAACAATTAGCACCGAATATGAGTGACGTCATGACGTATTTATTGACCTCATCGCTCCCTTTCTCTGTCCATAAAAATCTTAATGCGTTTTGATCATCATTTTTAATTTTAATTCTTAAAAACATATCTTTTATATCGCCAATTACACCTATATAATTTTCTCGAAATCTAAACATTATGCCGTACAAGGAATTCAATAAATCAGGTCCCTGCAGTAAAAAATCATTAAGTGAAAAATCATTAGATTTAGCAGCGGCGTCAAATACTAACCTCAACTTCTTTTTATTTGGGTTACTGACCCCAAAGTGAGGCAAGTACCACGTACGATTAGTGAGCGTGGCTCTACACTCAGACTCGCTAAGTCTTCTAGCGTAATTATTTTCAAACAAATGTGCGATCCGTTCTCGATATCGCGATTCATATTCCGAGTCGGATAACATCTTCCGTTCGACTGATTTTAGTCTTTTCAAGGCGACGGAATACGAATCGGGCATAACGCAAACATCTGATTTCCAGGGAAGACCCACTGTCCATTGACCCCCGATTAACTCAGCTGATTCGTTAAGTATGTTTAAAGCTCTTGTTTCTTCGATATTTTGACGCGGATTATTACAAATCCCGATAGAGTCAAGCGAGAAAGAACGACGTATTAGTTCGTGTAAATCTATATTATCGTTATTTTGTTTGAAGGTAGTAAGATCTCTGTTGTAGGTATCTAGCGGTTTGAATGTGGGCGGCTGACGCTGTGGGTAAGTTGTGCACGCGGGGATGGTAAGTAAATGCGAGTCGCTCGCGCCGCTTGAGGAGCGTGCGCGCGCACGTTGTTTACCATTTTGATAAAATAAGGCTCCGTGCACACACCACCCGAGCAACGTATGTGTAATAAACGGCCCATGAGGTTCAAACTTTTTACAAACAATTGGCGCAATCAAATCATAGTTATCTTGACCTATTAACAATGTAGGTTTTATGATATCACAATTGCAAGGATTAAACTTAATGTTATACAAGTTTTCGTATTCACTAAAGTCCATACAAGAAGTCGATTGTACAGGTAAGTTCAATTCTTTTAATTTGCGAGCACGTAATTTAAACTTATTACCGTCACTGTTACTAATGTTCAAATTTAACATTTCAGTTTTACATACCAACTCGCTGGAGTCCCATGCACTCGTAGCACGCATCGTGACGCACTCACCGTGTAACCCAGCCTTATCCGCGATATCAGCTGCGATAAGGCTCACCGTCGCGCCGTCGTCTAACAGCGCGTGCGTGTGAACACTTTGTTTGGGTCCATGTATGGTAACCGGCACTATTTTAAGCACTATTTTTGACACGTTAAGCACTTTACACTTTTCAGGGTTATTATTTAGGACGGACACTTCGGAACATCGCGTTTCGATCGTGTGGGCTACGAGTTCGTCGCTGCTAGTGCAGGCGCGCGGCGCCGCGTCCGCGTCGGGCTGCTGAGACTTGCTGAGCGGCTCGGTTGCGGCCTGGCGCGCTGCCTGCGGTTTCACCCAGTGAAGCCAACGATGATGCGGCCCACCACATGCGTCGACGTCGCAGTTCTCGGCGGTGCACTCCGAGTGATTTTCATGTCGATCTCCGAGACACTTGAAGCACAGTTTGTTTATGCGAACATAGCGCCATCGGTCTTTGCGCATAGCGTGTTTGAATCTGTTGCACTCTGTTAGTTTGTGGATAGGTTTTTTACAGTATTTACATTTATCAGATGTGGAGGGGTTGTTGACCTCCGCACACACTAACACTGATTGCTTGTGATTTCTATATTTCTCGGTATTAGATCTCGGTTTTGAATCGATTTGACTGTGCACGTAGCTCACTCCTGTTATTGCAACTTTCTTGGCTTCCTGAAGAAGAAACTTGGATAATAATTCTAATTTTGGTGTGTCGTCTTGATTATCATACTGATATAGGTAATCGGCCCATTTATTAATCAGTTCGGTGGGCAACTTGGAGACAACAATGGTTACTAGTTCGGGACTTCGTAGATAATCAGTTTGTTGCACAGTGCGAGTAGCTGTAACATAATTCTTTACTTTGATGGCGAAGTTTACGACCTCCGTATGATATGCTTGTGGTAGAGGATGTAATTTTCTTAACTGTTCCGTAACTGTCCTCATTATGATTTCAGGTCGACCAAAACGAAGTTCCAATGTCTCAAGTATCTCTTGAGGTGATGTGGCGCTCATCAGTAAAGATGACGCTGACTCCTTTGCTTCTCCGCGGAGGCACTTCCGTAGGCGCCATAAATTCTCGGAATCCCTGTAGTTGCAGAGGCGTGTGGACTCGTAGAAGGCTCCTTTGAAATGTAGCCACTCCATCGGATCTCCGGAGTATATGGGCAGGTCTTTACAGATAGCTAACCTTGACAACAGTTCATGGTTTGTTGATTTTGAGGTTGAAGCACTGATGGCGTCCTTTATAGCGTTAGTGAGCGCCTCAATTGCAGGTTGAGTACCGGCCGACTGATCTGTGGGTTGCCGTGTGCGGCTGGCGCTGTTTTCACAAACATCGCCGACCACGTTCCGTTCAAGCGACGACCCGGGTGCGGTAACGGATTGTTCCAGCCACTTTTCTACTTTACTTTTGCATGATATTGACGAAGATTGCTTTGAACATCTGGAATCTTCTAGGTGTGCCAAATCAGCGGCTAATTTTTTCTCTAATAACTCCTTTTCTATGCGAGCTTTAGTCATCGTCATTTCGGCTTGAGCTTTAGTCATCGTCATTTCGGCTTGGGCTTCTTCCAATTCGATGATGGCTCTGGCTTGAGCTGCTTTATATTCGAGCTGCTTTTGCCGCGTGGCCGATGAGGAAGACGCGTGGCTCGTACACGTGGCGACTTGTTCGCGGCTGTGCACGCCGCCATCTTGAGCCGCAACGATGTCGGACAGAATCTTTCCAGCGCTTTTCCTGTTGTACTGGACGTCTGAACCCGATTCTAGCTTCATTTTCGTTTCGGTAGCCATCATTTCTCTCGATTGTGCACGCGTTCTCCCAGTACGCGGCGTTTGAAATAACGGCATCCTGCTACACAGGTTTTGTGCTTCCTTACACTGAACACTACTGATCCGGCTCGAATGACCACTTTTGTAGCGGATCGTTGCACTGTTGTGTGTCAAAAGGAAACTACGAAATTATAATGCTACACGGGGCAGCTGCGCAGACGTCTCCGGCGCGCTGGCGATTCGGTCCCCACGGCGTCACATCGACGTCGTGTCTCGCGGGCGACTGGTCGGCGGCGGGGGCGAGCGGGATCGCCACGATCCTGCTCCCTCGCACACTTTAATACTATTGGCTATCTGTCTCGCGACGTTCGCAACCACCCCGCCTTTTTATTAGAATAATATGTAGAGAAACACAATAACATTCATACACAGAAACAAACAGTAAATTGAATAAGGATTCTTAATCTAAAATAAACACCAAGTACCTACTTACATTACTATCTTATTAAAAAACAGCACTGAGCCGTCCATCATCGCTAACAATTGCAATGCCTCAAGCTTGTCATAAGATAACATTTAGTTCCTTCATTTATTCAACAACATAACGATACCATGTTTCCAACCGGATCTGTGTACCTACATAAATTCCCACAGCTTCAGGTACTAGGAACACAAAGCGTCATAGAAGGTCCTTACAGAAACTATTTGCGAGTTACCGCGAACTGTGGCATAGCTTCGAACGCCACAAATCCTTCCCTTGTCTTCTGCAACGATGTCAGACAAAAGGAACAATATAATTTACGTGTCTGGAAATGACGGAAGCAATTATGTTTACACTGTATCAATAGAATGAGTGAGTTCGGGTTTTGATTCAGAAAAAATGTCTATACTAAGCAGGCACTTAGTATAGACATTTTTAGTTAAATAGCTGCAATCTATTCAATCATATAGGCATATGATTGAATAGATTGCAGCTATATAACTCAATCAACTCTCCAGTTAGGTAGGTCCAACTTCGAAAAAGAGGTCAATCGTCGAATCCGATTCGACTGGGCAGCGTTCGGGAAGCTACGCAATATCTTCTCGTACCACATACCGCAATGTCTCAAGAAGAAAGTCTTTGACCAGTGCGTGTTGCCAGTGATGACATAATGGCACTGAAACGTTGCTCACAATGGGCCTTATTATATATATAAGGCTAAACGTCACCCAAAGGGCAATGGAGAGGGCTATGCTTGGAGTTCCCTTCATGATCGAATCAGAAATGAGGAGATCCGCAGGAGAACCAAGGTAACCGACATAGCCCGAAGAATTGCCAAACTTAAGTGGCAGCGAGCATTGCTCTCAGAACTGATGGCCGATGGGGCCGAAAGGTTCTGGAGTGGCAAACGCGTACCGGAAGACGTAGCGTTGGAAGGCCTCCCACAAAGTGGACCGACGACCCGACGAACCCGTTGGATGCGAACAGCACAGAACCGGTAGAAGTGGAGGTGTTTGGACGTCTTTCGGCTGAAATGATGATGATGATGATGATATAACTCAATCTGCATCTACCTACAGTCGACTTTTCCTATTATTTTTTTGAGTGGGCAAGCAATACCAATGAAATTAAATTAAATTGTTTATTCTATAAATCACTTTTACACGTCAAATTATAAAAAAATAAGCTAGGTCGGCGTTTCCTATCTGATTACTCTGAGAAGAAAGGCCGCAACAAACTCAGAGGTCGCAGTCTCTTTTAAGGTCCATACATAATTTTGGTCAGATCGTGTGAAGACCATGTAGATGTCTGAAATGGTATTTTGAGGAAAGTACCACACAGATTTGAGTGGACCAGTCCAGTTAGTGCAAGCATTTGTCAGTAATCGTGTATCTCAACTCAAAACATGAGGTCAATGTCGATAATTCTGCAAATGACGATAAGTCAAACCAACTGTGTCTGTCACTATGTTAAATAACATGATTACTTATATTTTTAATTGTATTTTAGACTTTGCACTTTTTTTAATTAAAAATAAAGCGATTAAACTAACATAACGTTCAAAGTGGCATTAGCACCTGTCAGTTTACTCCAGTGAATGATAGATTATCTGTATTATTTTTTCTTTTTGCTGAAAGTAATCCTCCCTAGCAGCGCCACATTACTTTAAAGATTAATTAATCAAAATGAATAGTTTCTTGACAGAAAAAAGTATCAACAAAGAGTAGAGAAAGGGTACTATTATATAAATTGATTTATGGATAGTTAATATTAAATATTGCAAAATTGACTTGCTGCAGAGTTTACCTTCTAGCCGGACCACACTCTACGACCAATAACTCCTTAACTAAAGGGGTTTATTGGACCATATTTGTCGTATGCAAGGTACTCTTTAGGTAGTTTTTTTCGGGATATTGATTTATTAATGGTTCATTATACTTTATTTAATTTGAGGTGGCGCGGACAGAGAGCACTGCCTGGCGGCCGGACCACATAAATTGTTAATTAAAAAGATATCGCTTGAGGTACTAAAAATATATATATATTCCGATGAAAGTAGACTTTAGGTAGGTATTATTTCGAACTATAGCATCTGAGTATTAAACTGTGGTCCGGCCACAGAGGAACACACTGAAAGGTAGTAGAAAATGACCGAACATTCGGCCGATACGGTGGTTAACCGCTTCGGAGTAGACCCCCAGGCATCAAGGCCCATATAAAACACATACAATACAATATTAATTTATAAATATTTTATTTATTATTATTAGACAACTGTCAGTCGTTACTTTTATTGTGAACCTGCACCTTACTGCTGAGCAAAGGCATTAAACTCCACCGTGGCGTTTGCTCTGTTTCGCTGAGAAATTGAAACATGATTACACACAACGTTGTAAAGGACTGTTAGTTGTAACACGTCTTGTCTTCTACATCGATGAAACACAAAGGAACAAGTTGATATAAGTGGCAGGAAGCGGCGGAACCAATTATTATCTTTGTCGCTTTTGTTCAACAACATATTTATTAAGCATCATTACGCAATTGTTTGTTGTCCTAAAGAAATAAAAATAAATATAAAATAAAAAACATTTTTGGTGGAAGGGAGAAACTTTTTTGCAATACTGTAGGGTTTTTCTAACTTATCCTATCCAGCCTGTCCTTTGTCGCCCTCCCCAGTGAGACTATAAGCCGAGGTCTATGCCCCACAGGGGGTGCCCTTAGCGTGTAGTCGCCTTAATTTATAAAACCTGCTAGGTTGACCGGCGAGATGCAATTCCCAAAAGAAAAAAAAACTAACTAAACATACATTAATAAATAATAATCGATTCTAAAAAATTCAGCCAGGTTATTCAGTAGCAAACAAATCATCTAGGGTTATTTTCAGGGTTTTTAACAAGCCATTTCTTTTCTAATCTACGAGTTTGGAAGAGAAATAAAATCCTTACGTATGAATCGCGTGTATTTACGACTTTACAACTCTTTTGAACATAAACGAGCTTTTGGCATTTCTTTTAGTTTGTTAAGCTTTGATTGTAATAGTTTAATAAAATTTTACTGGTGAACATGTAGGTCATGTAATTTACAGGAGAAATTAACGTTTTGTATTTTTGTGATTATAGAATTTATTCAAATACTCATACTTGGTAGTCAATATTCATTGACTTGAATGTGTCCTGGCGGCTGAGAGTATATCATGCTTAGTCAAATGTCTCGCTGGTGGTAGCGTGTGTGTTGGATCATTAAGTTCCCTTCAAAATGATTGAGCTGAATGGTGCTGATCCATACGTCATGTTCGTGAACGGGCGCCGTCAGTAGAGACTGGTCATCTTTTAGCCACCACGGCTTATTTTCATTTCTGATTTGTTTTATATTTTTTTTCGCTTTTAACGTGCTTCTACATCGTTCTCGTTTGTATAATTTCAACATGAATGGTGTAACCAATATTTTGTAACAATTTTATGATTTAAAAGAGTATCCGTGGGGTTTTTTTGCCCGTTCTTCTCCATAGGTACAGTCAACAAAAGAGATAAGTATGCAGGATCGTCGGATATAGTTGAAGTTTAGTAAGAAACCGATGGATGTTGTCGATTGAAATTTAATTTGATAAATGAGCTATTTGTTTTCTATTAATAAAATTAAATTTTATTCGAGAACATCCAATTGGTTTCTTACTAAACTACGCTTTGGAATAGGCAACTATGTAGATTCATCTTTCTGACTGACCGACCCCTTGACAATTCAAAAGTGCCTGTAATTGGTTTATTTGAAATACATGCTTTAAGTTTGACTTTGAGAGTTTGAATATTTAAAAACTTATTTCGCAATAGACAGAAAATTATAAGTTGAGAATTTTTAGATTAAAATGCTAATCACTTTGTAATAACTTCAAACACTTTTTTGCCCAAAGCTCTTTTTGGTGATTGACAAGCTCGTTTGGGTAAAATAATAATAGCGTAGGAAATTCCTATGCATTCACATGGAAAATAAGGCACTAAGGAAGAAAAATTTCAAGAAAATGTTCTGCAGCGTAATTTTTTGGCGATTACAAAATATACCTACCTACTAAAGTCAAGAGTGGTATTATTCAACTGTAGTAGAATTTATTAGGAAGAGTTGTTCCCAATACGTCACTGCTTCTATTTGTCATTCTAGCTTCACTTTCTGACTTCACTCGACAATTCAAAAGTGCCTGTAAATGGTATGGTTGAATTAGAGGTTGAAAACAAAACACAACGTTTGATTCGGAACTGCCAAAAATATTTAAAACAAAACACTATTACGAGAATTTAAATTCTATTCAAAAGTTCCCATTGATAAAACTAGCTATACAAGTTCAAATACAAAAAGTACGATGCCTTTCATGCTACTTCGCAATGAAATCAATTTTTGAAGTGAAACACAATGCTTTATCCCCGGTTCAACCGTAGCCATTGAAACCAGGTCGTCTAGTTAATGATTTGTTAATTAATCTCCCCTATTGTGGACTGTGTCTATGTATATAGGCCATTGTATCTTTAGATGATTGTATGTATTGTGTAAGGTGCTAATAATGTCTAGTAGGATTTAGGAATCAAAAGTAAAGTTGGTACATAAATAGTTTGAATTGGATGTTTGTTACTCTTTCACGCAAAAACTACTACACGGATTTAGATGAAATTTGGCACACAGATAGTTTATAACCAGAATTAACATATAGGATACTTTTTATCCCGATATCGAAAATTATGCGGGTGAAATCGCGGGGCACTGCTAGTGTTTAATAATCTTGAAGGTTACAACTTTACAACCGACAGCGTCAACTTGAATGGGTGTTCTGCATACGCAAATAAAAGACCAAGACATGTAAATATTACCAACAGACTTTAATATCTTGGCAGAAGTCAGGACATGCAAATGTACTAGAAATCATACACTGTTGACAGTTGCCTTGCCAGCAGGACCTACATAAGCTGCCAAGATAAACTAGCACACCCAAGTTATATTGTATATTCGTGTGGATGGATTACTTGTATCGTAATTGGTTGGTGATATAAGTTTTTCTATTAGAAATTTCTCTGGAGATACCAGAATTTGTGCCTAGTTAGCAAGGAACAGCTGGAGCTCAGATTTAATATAAAAATATATATTATTGTTTTAATAGTTTGTTAGTAAATTTAAAATAAGAAATTTATTTATTGAATATATTTTATTAAAATACATTAAATAATTAATTAACAGACTAGTATTGTCCCGCTGCATTGATTATCACGCTTGCCCAAGACGGGTCGGCGGTACAGACTTATATTTTAACTATACTTTACTAATTTCGGAAGTCGGTGTCAAAAAATGAAAATGCGGAACCAACGACACCCATTTCCGAAATTAAAGTTATTTTTCACCATGTAGTGTTTTTTTTGGAAGTCGGTTGTTGTTTTTTTGTAAAAAAGTTTTTACTTTTTGGTTGTACCTAGACCTACCCCACACAAATTCATATAACACTACTTGCTATGTAAATATCAGTGACAGGAACCTATTTAAACATAATCAATTATAAACTACGTGGAAAAAATCCTATTAATAAAGCTTACTCAAAAACTAACCAAGCAAAGTCAATAAAATTTATATGGGACCACCTATGAGGCATACCTTATGTATCAAAAAATGAGAGAATTTTTCAAATCCGTCATAATATGACGGGAATTCTTGAGCCCGAACGTACATTAAAAAAAATATATAAACCAAATTAAGAACCTCCTCCTTTTCTGAATTCGGTTATTTAAATCAATTCATAAACAAAAAAATTATGTCCGAATTTACTTGCAAGATTAGAGGTACCCCAATTACAACTTTGACAGAAATGTGGGTGTACCGTGGTATACTGAACACATCTGCGTACCCCTTTAGAGGGTACAGGTGTCATGTTATGTTGTGTGATTGCGTAAACAATACATAGGTACGTATGCGATAGCAGCAATCGCGGTTGATTTTCTGGCAGGCATTTATTGAAGAGTTCCGTTGGCTGTCTCCGAAACTCGTCATCAGATCTTTACGAAATTTAAATGGGACCATTTCGGAATAAACCTCTTTCGAATAAAAAAATAATTTTACAAATCCGTCTATAACGCAGTTATGCAAGAACATACATAAAAAGAAAATATATAAACATCCGAATTGAGTTTTTTTTAAGTCAATCTTCAAAAACGGCACAATATCATACTATTATATGACACGTGGAAGTAGGACGGCATGTCGTAATTAGCGGGAGCGAAAACGAGACAAGGCGATATGTAACTAGGCGAATTAGCCAAGTTTTGACGTAGGTACCACTTGCGGAGCTTGTATAACCACCGGGGCAATTGCGTAACCCATTATCAATCGGAATCGGTTTCATTTTGACAGTTCAACAACATTCATTGTGTTATTTACGTGTCGAGCAGACCAATTTTTTGAACTCATGAAGCAATGGATTAGCAATTTGCTTCAAAATGATTCATATTCCAATTGATAGTGTGTTACGCAATTAGGGCGCTGTCTACCTCTATCCTCTATTGCATTGTGCCTTACGTTGGTTTGAAAAGCTAGATGTTTCTCAAATGACACTTTTACTGAAATACTAAAAGAAACACACAATTTTCAAACTGCTAGAACAGTTTAGTCAACAATTTTCATATTAAATAGTGCTACCATTCCAAACGAATTGTGAATTGACATGCACACAATCCTAGTACTGACACATTTTTATTACAACTTCGGTTGCACAGAAGGAAAGATAAATCGTCTGTTCTATTTTGTGCTAAATTATATTTTTAAAGAACATCTGTGAATACCCTTGGGTAGTAGAGCTGAAGAGAGCTGCTGAGTCGAATCCCGCGAGGGATGCAGGATGAAATTCGCTCGTGTTTAAACTGGCGCAAATAGTCGCGTGACTTTCTTAATCATTGAATAGTAGACGCGCGCAGTCGCGTCCCGCATCCCGCATCCCGCATCTCGCACAGGTTTCTTAATGTGACCAACACCATAATTGCGTAACACCCTTTCAATCACAATCAGAATCATTTTGAAGAATATCGCTAATCTATTGCTTCATAATAGGCTATTTGACAATGTAAAAAATAAGGTCATAATTATTGACACTCGTATAGATTATCGCTTTTAAAATCGATTTGCATTAATTTTACTACAAAACAATGTATTATTTATAAAAAAAAACCCGAAAAAACTTCATCTTTTTAAATCTGGCGCCACGTAATCGAAAACGGTCTGGATTGGCTGAACTTAAGATGACGTCATGATTTAGTAAATTTCTGTCTATCGTTGACAGAACAGATGACTTTTGTCTAGTATCTCGACCGTTTCAACGTTTGTTTACGTGAATCGTGACGTCACGACGCCATATTGTTAAAGATAGCGTTTTGGCGACTTACTTAAACAGTACATTTTTATTTACTATTTTTTAAAGGAAATACATTATGCAATTTGAAGTAATAGGTTTTTGTGGGCTCGTTAGACACCATTAAATAATCTGAGATGTTTATCAGAAACCAGTCAAATATCCTATTATGTTCAAAGAATTTGTCTGCTCAACAACGTAATGAAACGCAATGAATGTCGATGAACTGTCAAAATGAAAGCCTTTGCTACTGTTAGTGTGTCACGCCACCCCGCAGAGCTTTGAAATAGTATCAATTTGAGTTATCTTAACGTTAGAAACGCTTACATATGCATCCAAGCTATTTCAAGAAGTCTGCATCGACGTACAGACACCAGCACATCAAGCTACTACAATCTGTCAAATTTCTTTATTAGATTTTCGACTTTATCGTTACAGCTTAAGGTTCAAAGTTAAATGGGAAAATTTGACAGTTTCGGGTAGCTTGATGTGCTGGCGTCTGTACAAGTTTAGCACAACTGCCTTATATCTTGCAGGAAAACTTATTTATCTATTATAATCTCCTTCATTTCGATAAATACATTTAAATTATATTTTTAAATATTAGAATATCATCATCATCAGCCAAAAGACGTCCACTGCTGGACATAGGCCTCCCCCAAGCACTTCCACTTCGACCGGTTATTAGAATATAAAATAATTTAAAAAATATAAAAAATAGTAGCCCACCGGTATCGCGAACAGAGTCCAAGTTTCCGGCGGTCAGGGCTCCAGAAAGAGGAACCTTCTGACAATGCGAGCTGTGTCCAGAAGTATTACCTACTTTTTTATTACTTCTTTCCACTTAAGTATTATTATTACTAATATAAGTACTTTCTTTGTGTATATTTTTTCTTACTTGGAAATGTATTCTAGCATGTAATAAGTATCATTCCCGATACAATTTTGTTTCATTATAGGTATTTCCCGGAATGTGTTTCAACTTTTATCAGTGAGTGAAAATAATGAGAGCATCATTATTTCTCCTATAAATATATTTTGTTAGACGAACCGAGCGAAGCATTCGAAGCTACGTCATAGATACATGAGGAGAAAGGGCTATAGCACAATGTTACTTCAAATCGATTGTTAACGAAAATTATATGATATAATGATCAAACTCAATCTTAGTGTTTTTCTATCTGGAATTTCTTAGTAGCTGCCCGGAGTATGAATTTGAGCCCGGTTCATGGCAATAGGGTAACCACCTATAACATGGGACCTATACTTAACTGGCTAAATGTGGTTGTACAATAGATGCACCTCTGCTTAACCTTTCAGTGAATACAGGCGTGATGTTATGTACGTTGTCTAACACTAGCTGCGCCCTGCGGTCTCACCCGCATAAGTTTCGATCTCGTGGAAATATCGGGATAAAAAGTAGCCTATGTGTGAATCCAGGGTGTAAGTTACCTCAATACCAAATTTTATCAAATTTGGTCCACCTTACATTGTGTAAAATGTATGAATAATATAAATACACTGGATAAACTTCTGATACTAAATTAACTAACAAACTATTAAAATTGAAATTTATAATGATGTCTTTTGGCTTAAATTGTTGTTAAAACAATTGTCCAAGCAAAAACATAAATACATTACATAGCCATACAATTTATTACGGATGTAGTAAGCCCCAAATTGCCTCAAGATAGCATCCACTCACATTTTATAAATTTTAAAATTAGGACCGCAAGTCTTCTAGAAATTCTCCGGAGAATTGACCAGAAGCTAAAATGCTACCGTTAGATGTCTAAACTTTGACATGTTTATGTATCTAGGCTATTTCCAGCTCATATGAATGTATTGGAACATCTATAGTTTACAAAGGCTGCTCTGAGTGCTTCTAACAATATCTTTCAATAACTATGTCGTGTCGTAACTGTACTTTGCTTTACTGAAGGGAGTTTTGGACTTTTTGTTGGAGCATCTACGACAATCATTGGATTATCTTCTACTTTATTGAATCTTGTGTCATTAGTTATATCCGAAAGTGCCCTAACTGTACAACTGCCATTACGTCTTTCACTTTACATTTTATTGAATCTCTTGAGATGTTGCCAAAGAAATACGTTTTTGCTAAAGTAGGTGCGGTAATGGTATTGACATATTTATGCTTCCAAGCTATTTCCGAAATCAATGAATCATTGGAGAATTCATAGTTCACAGACGTCTGGTCTGTATCTAGTATTTCATTGTAACAATACAATGTGGTTTAGGATTGGTTCGTTAACTAGCTACCTATATTTGTATTTGCTTGTACCTACTATCAATAGATACACTCCATCCGTTATTTTATTAAACTACTAATTTTATTCATGTATTGGTTCAATCAATATCATTAGTATCTACCCTAATTCCCTAACTGGCAAATCAAGTGGAGACCACCAGTTTTTTTTTTTTTTTATAAATGCACCTAATGCTTTTACTGTTTGTTTTTATCAATCAAGACTGTTACTGTTTCAAAGAAACTATTAATTTTTAAATTTAAAAACTTCTCCTACATTTTTTATTATTGAGAACTGCCCAAAACCCCAAAGCCCATACGTTAATTCCTGGAACGTATATATCATTGTAGAGTCCATAGTTTACGAAGGTCTATCGGGGTGGCGGACTTTAGTTATGCATGGCCCGGTGTCCCAGGCCTCCGTTAATTATGACGAGGCTCGCACTCCACTTGAAAATTGGATATTTAGGCCTGAATTTTCGTGTTATGTTATGGATGGTGTTTGTGTTTATTAGGAGATGGGATTTTTTTGTCGTGACCTGTGCTTTGTATGGTTGATACTGTTAATGCTTCTAGCCTAGACGTATTGATTTGTTTATAAATCTTCTAGAATGCACCCATAGTCTTCATTTTTATATGGATTTTGTGGCCATCCTCAATGATATATTCAGGACTCTTTTTTCATCACTAATATAATAGCATTTTTATGTTTCATGCTAAATAATATAGAATATCTTCTTCAGTTACTGATCTTTGGATTTCATTGTTTACTTACTGAAAATCATATCTGCTTCTTTTTTGTTCCATCTAGCATCCAGTTTCTTCCTTAATTAAAAAAAATAACATATGCCTAGAAATTTTAAACGGTCTGCAATGAGGCCAGATCCTGACAGTATAATTTCATCAGTAATATATTCAACTACCTAATTAGCATACAGTTAGTTACTCAACGAATAATGCCACCAATTTGCTAAACCACCGCACATCACTATTACCGCAGCAACTAACGCCAAAATTTTCTAATCGGCAATCCGTACCTGTCAGACCCAATCATTTTATGCAATTTGCAATTAGTCGCACAAAGAGATTTACTAACAATGCTGGCAACGCATTATCTAACTGTCACTATTTAGTCATTTTAATCTTCTATGACCTTTGCGGATTTTTGTGTGAGGTTATTAGGCAGCGCAGCTGGGACATTTATTTATTCGTCTAATTTAAATTAGGGATTACATACTTATTAAACCTATGTGCCCATTGCTAGGACACAGACCTCCTCTCTTCGAGAGGGAGTGGGCTGTAATCCACCACGCGGGCCCAGTAAGGGTTGGTAAATGTCACATGTCAATTAGGGATTAAGTACGTATACAATGGAACTTTACATGCCTTCCGTCTGATCGTATGGTCTGATCTAGACAAAGACGAAATTAGCATTTTATGGGTGCTACGAACAGCACACTATGATCATCAATTATTTTTGGTAGGACCACTATTGCTCTCAATGAGAACGCTTCTAAATAATCAGATGCCTTCCGAATTCTGATTAGAATCCATTATTGACAAAGCTTTTACGAATGACAATGATATTAATTTTTGTATTTTAAACCAAACAGGTAATAAACTTCAAGGAAAGATGTCCTGTCCAGTAGAAATACGATTATTCGAATTTCTCTCGCATGAATCATGAGTAAGAAGCTCTTATTCATGGCGAGAATCTCAAACGTTATTGCAAATTGCAGCATCTGCTATGCTGGTTCTATTAAAACATATCAACTTGAAATAGAAAGAATGAAAAATTGGTTTATTTGTCATAGAAACACGTGCATACAAAAATATAATAACTCTAATAATAAAGAAAGATAAAAACAATATAGATCTATAATCACGAGTACAAAACAGAAATAGTCGACAGACGAATAGTGTTGAAAGACCTGTAATAAAATTGTCGATGAGAAACATGAGCTGATAACATTGATAAAGATAAAAGACGTTTGTGAATTTCCAAGTAAAGATTATGAGAAGAATGTTGAAGCAAGAGGCAATGTTGCGTAAACTGCCAGCTATGTTAGGAGTCTACTAAGGCTAGCCTTACGAAAAGAAATAATAACAACAAACTACAATCCGCAAAAGCTTGATGATTATGACCATTTTCCACATTCTTCTGATACAGAATACAGAAAACTCCAATATCTGGTGTAAACTGACTGATATTTCTCTAATTGAAAAATGGAATTATCGCGTTCAGCGAGGGATTAACCTCAGTACCACCTTAAACTAAAGCAATAAGCCAAGATTAATCTGCAGGTTCATTTACGTCGACCATAAGCCTGAGTAATATATTCCGAGCTAGAAAAATGTCTCTAAAACGGCAACGTTTTATATTCCAGCTAGAGGTGCTTTATAAGTGCCCGATTTACGTATAAATCGCTACCTAGACTTAGTAAGATCCGACGGAGTATCGAAGATCGAATAGTGTATTGATAGGGAACTGGGAATAATAGATTTTGTATAGACGTGTCTGCGAGGCGAAGGGGTATTTACTTAGTCTATCACACTAATATTATAAAGGCGAAAGTTTGTGAGGGTGTGTGTGTGTGTGTGGGGGGTGTGTTTATATGTTTGTTACTTCTTCACGCTCAAACGGATGGACCAATTTTGATGAAATTTTGTATGGGGGACACCCTGGATTAACATATAAGCTACTTTTTATCCCAATATTCCCACGGGATCGAAACTTATGCGGGTGAAACCGCGGGGCGCAGCTAGTATATGATATATCAAAGAACTGGGTATGTTCGTAAGACTCACCCATAGCTAAACGGCTAAACATAGAAACTTGAATTTTGGATAATAGTTGCAGTTTAAAACGAAGTTTCCCCTAAAGAAGTTTCAAGTTTCATCAATAGTAAAGATCGTAATGATTACTTTTCCAAAATACCTCTTTAGATGGGTGTTGAAGTTCGTAGAAGAAAGTCCACGCGGACGAAATTGCGGGCTAAGTATGATATAAAGGATGTATGAGAATTACTGTTTCAGGTTACCAAGAACGAATTACTCCTCTAATTTGTTACTTAGTTAGCACACATTTTACTTTACCAATTACAACTTACCCACTGTAACAAATCTAATTAAAAACCGAAAAGTAACTCTAGACACCTAATCAAACTTAGCCCTAAATAAATTCCTATTTTAATAAACAGTCTTTTGAACGGACAAAAACGGAAAACCTTTAAGTAAGCGACGTTTCTGAATAAAAATCTTTATTGTTTAGCCACCTATTGAATAGCTTTGGGCAAATTAGTCTCTTTTATAAAGCTGTAAACAGCAAAAAGCAACTGAGATGTTAGCATGCGCGACGTGACTTTGCAACTTCGAGAATTTTATATTAAACTAGCTGCCTCACTTGCGGATTTTTCTCATTTCTTTGCCCCCAACTTTGCCATTGTTTGCCCAGTGTTTTTCTATTGCCATGGATTATTAAACCCGGCTAGTTGTAAATGAAAAGTTGTGAATCAAAGGAATCTTTACTCGTGCGCGTCGGTGTAAAGTTTGTATTTAAATTTTCGTTCGAAGTAATTCCGTTTGTGTTTTTAATTAGAGTTGGGATTGCGAATGCATTTTACTGACGTTGCATATATGATTTGGGTTTAATTAAATTTTCTTTTGCTACACGGTGTGTAGGAGAATTTGAGAAAACACGTATGCGAGCGTTAGTAATAATATTATGACTTGCTGTTGCAGATTACTTTGTACTTCGTGTTGCATGTTCTATGTAGGTATATTACATATGTTAATTGTGTTACTTGCCTATCGTTTCTCAACTATGTTCGAGTCAGATCCATCTAACCAGATGTTGGATATCAGTATTTAACACGGACTGCCTTCGGATACAACGATACCCTAAAGTTAGGCTGTTTCCGGTTTTCCGGCATCTGACTTCCCGTGGATGATGTCCTCGTGTTTGTTTAGCTCATATCGATATCAAAGAGAAAATCATGTTTGTATTATCAACATGATGATGGTTGTATGGTTAATAGGCAATCAGGGCAAGCCCCCCGAGATCAATCGACCGGTGTTATTGTTATGAGCAACAAGCCCCTTTACCATAGGTTATAAAATATTTACCAAATCCATCACTATGATGCTTGACTTACATTTGGATTTTGAAAGAAAGAAAAAGTATTTATTGCGGCTCATACAGGAAGATTACAAACTAAACTAAATGCAGCACTGACCTATTTTATACAAGTACGCATGATAGAGGTCAATGAAACCGTCATAAACAAAAAATCTAATCATATAAAAAAAAGGAACAAAAAGTAAAATGAAACAAAGTCATAGGACTTTGTTTCATTTTACTTTTTGTTCCTTTTTTTTTAGGATAGGAGCCTTTTTGCCTCGTATAGACGAGGCCAAAAGGCTCCTATCTCACCATGACACAGCGACATTAAAAAAAAAATGCCTCAGCACTGGTATTCTGATAGGGCCCGCTGTGTGTCACGGGCAGTTACAGAAATAAATAAATAATAAAACAGATATATGAAAAATATTTGCATTTTTATATTTCTTTCTGTTTTGTTACTGATTTATGGCCGATCTCTATAATTTACGGACCGTTATTGGTTAAAATTAAGACTTTTGTATCTCAACCAATAATGAAGCAAAGACCTTTGCAAAGAGCTTTGCATAGAAGACCCTCCTATGTGGAAGTAGCGATCACAGGTAAAATTAGCATACGAATACATTTATATGCCCGGTTTGGCAATAAAAAATGCTAGCATCGGTCAGCAAAAAGATTCGTGCTTGTTTATTTCCTATCAAACACGAATCGTTTTGCTTACCGAGCATTAGGGCGAATTTTACATAGGATACAACGCGATTATCACCTATAAACTTGTTCAAGAACTGTCACTGTCAATGTCAAATGATGTCACTGAAAGCTCTTGAACGCGGTTTAGATGTACTACGTTTCATTGGTGAAATTCATCTTTAATTAATTATAAGTAGCGATAGGATCCGTATAACCAATCTCAAATGAATACCACCGTCTTCTGTTATAATCTCTTCATGTCTATTTACGACATTTGCGGGGAAATGTGGGGTAGCTTATACGTGGTCGTTAGCAGAACCCAGTATTAACGTATTAGTGTATGAAAGAATGGTAGTTGGCTCTTGAGAACAGTCTCATACCCAGAAAACAAGATAAACTACGTTTAGCACTAAACGCATTTAGTAATTGGTGGTGCTATTGGGCCATACTTTTATTGTTAGGAAGTAGGTTTAGAATGCATTACTCCATGGATGTGTATAATTTGTGCAATATTCATTATTCCGATATTTGTAAAAATATTTAAGACTATTTTCAATACCTGGTCTACTGTTTCATTCTAAGTATGTTTTTCTGTGAGAAGCGGTTGAAAAGAACAAAGTGGTTTCTCAAGACATTATTTGACTTTTTCCTATATTTTGTACCCTCGCAAAAAAGGAGCATAAATTATAAAGAAAGAAAAAGTATTTATTTAGACTCGCACAGAAGATCACAAACTAAACACACTCTTAGAAAAATAAAAAAACAAAAGTAAAATGAAAATATTTCAGTGGTATAGTAACAACGCTTGAGTGGCTTTAGAAGGGTCTAAAGTCAATCGAGCATTGTTACCAACACCTAGTATTGTTTATATCACCACCGCTTCTCTCTAACCCTTAGTAAATAGCGAACAAGCCCTTCGGTTGGCACAATAGCACCTCGGTTCAATGTAGGGTGGGTTTATAGATTGTAATAACAAAGTGACAGGTTGCAAGCCCATCGCTTCAGTGGGATTACGGGGATTTACCCTTACTGATAGATACAACTTACTCTAGTGGCGTAGAACGGAAAACACTCGAACATTTTACAAAACTGAAGCTGTGATTTTCTGACATATATAGACGCAAGAGTGGCTCTAACAAGGGGTCTAGGTATTGTATATTTATTTTATTGCTTATTGTGTCATTGTCATCTCTTCGTATACTGGACCGGTTGACGTCATCACGTCAACGCCGGCTGTCGCTGATAACCAGCGCTGGGGCTGTCTCGCATAGGGTCGTAGCATTATGCTGAGCGATGGCCGTATTGCATGGGTGTGGCGCATATTTTCCTCCAACTTGTTCGTTTTTGTGTTTGTGTTCTTTTTCTGCGTTACGTTAACCGCATATAAATGTCATTTCTTTCTTTTTTTTCTTTCTAAGATTGTAGCTACAATTTTAGGTACTTCTATTTAATGTTTAAAAAAAAGACTTATATAGTTTTTATTGTTGCAAATTAAAATAATAAGTACCTAAGCAAATAATAAGTAATACCTAATTAATTAATAAAAATAACAAAATTAAATCCTAACTTAACTAAAACTATACGCAAACTAAAATATTGCGTCGAATAATTCATCCGTATCGCTGTCGATTAGTAATGTACCCAAGAGACTGGCGGTATTACCACGTTGTATGGCAATGCTTAGCCTTTGGCCAAGGTATTTAATGTTGAGTTGAAAAATATTTACGTATATACCGTATATGGAACCCTGTCTAATTATGGCAGTACCAATACAGACCGAGAGTGCAGTTGCTTGAATCGCGCCGCAACGTCAACTTCAAGGCGTTCGTGGTGCGAGTACCTACATGCTACCTGCACCTCGTCATGACAGAGGACTTTTGACCGCAAGGTGTAATGTTCCGTCGCTTCCGCGGACAAGTGCCACACGATTGCACAGACAGTGCTTGAGTGAAGTGAGTTTTACTAACATAGGTTTAAGTTTATACACTAACACACTTTGTATTATCTATCTTCTATATAAATAAAAAGAAAAGTCCTGACTGACTGATTGACTGACTCATCAACGCCCAGCCCAAAACCTTGGACCTAGAAAGCTGAAATTTTGCACAGAGGTTCCCTTTATAATGTAGACTAGGAATAAGGAAGGATTTTTCGAAATTCAACCCCTAAGGGGGAGAGGGTGAAATTTCACGCGGACGAAGTCGCGGGCAGAAGCTAGTAATATATATGTTAGTCTGTAAGGTATTTATCTATGGGCCAAAGTAGCCTGAAAATAAAGGTCTTATTATTATTTTTAATAATAATTAATTAATTCCTTTCTTCCGCTCGCTTATTCTGTGTTCTATAGGTGACTTCAAAAATAAAAACAAAATTTCACTCGCCCTCAAAGAAGACGCAAAAATATCACAGAATTTCCAAAAAATTTAAAACAAATTATGTAAAGTGCTCATTAGGTTCTCAGTTCACGTGGAACACATGAATCTTGCATAAAGGCCGCTATTTTTGGCATCGTGTGAAATGTCCAAACGTGAAATGAAAGAAAGAGAGAAAGATATATAAATAATTAACTAACACGATGTAGCGTTAATTCAATATATTTGTAGCGTTCACATGAATGTTTGCGAGAGAGACTCCATCATGTTTGTAGGAAGCGCTCTGAGGTCCTTCATTTAATTAGGAAAAGTAAATGGCGTAGCGCAACGTTAATTTGTCATAAAATTGTGTCTGTGTTATTTTTTTAAATGGCGTAGTTTGTTGGTTGCTGTATGAGCATGGAGTTACTATATGTACTAAACAGTGTATGAGTATCGGGGGGCACGGCAGTGCCCCCGCCAAGTCGAGCAAAAAGCGGCACGGCCGTACCATCCTTTTCTCGAAGCAGTTCAGGCCATTTTCGACCCCCTATAACTTCGTTGTGGATAAAACTAGAGACCTGAATTTTCAGTAATCAAGCAGGTATTGTATAAACACGGTATATTTCAAATTTCATTCAATTTGAACCAGTAGTTTAAAAATTATAACTAGTCAAAGTTTCTTAATTTTGTCACTCACTGACTGACTGACTGACTGACCGATCATCAAAACTCTAAGGCACTTCTAGCAGACATAGAAGCTTCAAATTTAGAACACAATTAGCGTTTAGTGTATAAATCAAGGAAAAACTAAAATATTTTGCAATTTCGTTCCAGTTTTCTAGATACACCAACTGCATAAATAACTTTGTAATCCCATATAAATATATAGAATTACAAAGTTACATTTGCAGTTGATGAATCAGTGTACCTGAACAAAGTCGCTTCCCGCTGTCTGTCTGTCCCTATGGATGCTTAGATCTTTAAAACTGCGCAACGGATTTTGATGCAGTTTATTAGATAGAATGATTCAAAAGGAAGGTTTATTTGTATAATACATGCATAATATAGTAGAGAAACACTGATAATTTTAGAGGTTTCTAATGTGATGTCGTAAATAAACAGATTTTCTTGCGCTTATATTGCAAAAGCTAGCTGAACCCTACGAGATAGATCAAAATAATGTACTACAGTATTGCACACCTTAAAAAGGTCTACAAAAAAGTCCGCGATGGTATATGTCTATCTGTTAGGGATAACCCACAATAACCATTTTTTATCCTTTACTTTTTACGAGAAATAGTGGCTTGTTTACGAAGCGATTTTAAACAATACAGCATTAATCTATATCCAATTAAGTACCTTAAATACATTGTGCCATTACTATAGATCAATTTGGCCCTTTGAAGCATGTAATTTAAATGAATATTTTTGAAGATATTACAGATTTAAAATGTAGGGACATAGCGGTTGCGCTGGTAAGTTTACCTAAGGCAACGACAGGATATTACGGTTAAGTAGTCACGACCTCTCATCGTTTGGGGTGGGGTGTACCTCGAGCTCAGCAACTCCCCTAAATATCTTGGTATTACCCTGGACAGGTCTTTAACATTCAGCAAAAACTGCAAAAATATCAAGCAGAAGGTGCACACTCGCAACAGTCTTCTTCGTCGACTGGTCTCATCGAAATGGGGTGCTTCGCCTGAAGTTATGCGGACTACTGGACTGGCGCTATCTTTTTCTGCGGGAGAATTCGCGTGCCCCGTGTGGAGCCGTTCTGCCCATGCAAAGCTGGTGGATACAGCTTTGAATGAAACGTGCCATCACTGCCTGCCTAAAACCAACCCCGGTACAAATGCTGTATCCACTAGCAGGAATAGCGCCACCAGTGCTTTGCAGAGCGGTGGCAAGCTCCAGCGAAAGAGCCAAATGGTCTCCGACACACGACAACATCCTTGTGCCACAAAGGCTGAAAAGTCGAAACAGTTTTTTAAAGTGTGTCGTCCCACTCACTGGCGAACCATCACAAGATTGACTGAAGCTGTGGCGAGACAGTGCTTCCTTACCCAAACCGTTCGTCCCACCCACTGAAGACCTCCCACCTGCTGAAGACCTCCCACCTGGACATGAGTTACCTTGGGTAACCTGGAAGTCTTTAAACAGACTCCGGACCCAGGTTAGCCGAAGCAAGGAAAACCTGTTCAGGTGGAGATTCATAGACGACTCCGCCTTGGAGTGTAAATGTGGTGCTGTCCCACGAACGATGGGACACTTAATATCGTGTCCTGCGTGTCCTGTCAGCTGCACATTACAGGAACTGATGGACGCTGGTGAAGGCGCTAAACAAGTAGCCGAATTCTGGGCCAAGTCCATTTAGATTGCTATCGACACGCTAAGAAGAAGAATAAGGTCAACTACGAGATGCCATAGTCAAAAAACAAAAACGCGCTTCGCCCTATTAGCACTTTAAGATTAGCAGCGATCGCACGCGTTTATCGGAGCTCTCTAGCGAGGAAAATAACAATTATCCATATTAATGTTATAAATTCGAAAGTAACTCTGTCTGTCTGTCTGTATGTTACCTTTTCACGCCTAAACCACTGAACGGATTTCGATAAAATTTGGCAGAGAGATAGATTGCATCCCGGGGAAGGACTTGCGGTAGATTTTTATCAAGCGAAGAAGCGGGCGGAAGCTAGTATATAATATAATGGAATAATAGGTGTATATAGGTACCTACACCTAGATATAATTATGTTCAAAGGTAAATTGTAAAATGGTCAACGGATTATGTTAAAAATAAAAAGTTAAAAAGGTACCGGAAAGGAAAAAAGTAGGACTATCTACAAAAAGAAGTGAGATGCCAACAAAAACATAACTTGTAAAAAAAGCCAAGTCTCGCAACTCAGTTCTTCTACCGTAAAAAGTTGTGAGATCCATGAAATACCAAGTCGGTTAATTTATTCACTCCCTACTTAAGGAACCTTCTGTTTTAAGTTATTACATAATTAGCTAACCTAACAACATCTTATAGTGACCATCAAAATTAAAAATCTTCTATGTTTTAAATAAATAAATTGACTTGGCCATCGCCATCGCATGAAAACACAATGTATCTCACAGTGCGATTGCCAAGTCAATTTATTTATTTAAAACATAGAAGATTTTTAATATTGATGGTCACTATAAGATGTTGTTAGGTTAGCTAATTATGTAATAACTTAAAACAGAAGGTTCCTTAAGTAGGGAGTGAATAAATTAACCGACTTGGTATTTCATGGATCTCACAACTTTTTACGGTAGAAGAACTGAGTTGCGAGACTTGGCTTTTTTTACAAGTTATGTTTTTGTTGGCATCAATTCTATTTGTAAGTACCTACTCAAACTGTTTTCAACTTTTTTGCTGCTTTTTAGTCCAGTCCATAACAAAAGTGGCGCCACTACACTAAAGCAAAGACTCAAGTACCGTAGGTAAACAAAAGTTCTAAAATAATCAATAATAAAGTAATTTAAAATTGGATCTCTAAAAGATTGTTTGTAGTAAAGTTTAGACTGTGATTTCGTTATTTTAGCTAAAATGTTTTACACTGTAGCCGTCACGTTAATCTGTTTGATTATAAAAATAAATGAGTCCTTATCTCCATAAATAAAGACTTCGTGATTCTTAGATAGTATTTAAAGTTGTTTGTATTTTAATTTTATAGTGATGGGGATTTGTGATTTTTTTTCCATACATCCCTATTATGAGCTCTATGAGACTTCAATGGGGATTAGTGGAAGAAAACTTCACAAATACCCATTGATAGGGATTGCCAATGGGGTTAAGTGGAATAACACGGTGTTTTTGGTATTTTCAGCCGACGCGATGGTATAAATTGCTCGGCATTTTAGCTTAGGCGCAGTTCTAAAACCGGGCACTAATTGAAGAGTTCCTAATAATCTGTACTTACGATCTTGGCAACCAGGTTTAAGTATTTTGACCAAAATAAAGTTTTTTTACCAAATTCATGTTCTATAACGAGTTTTGAAGGCCTTCAAATGAAAATAATAGCCTTCCTACAAGATTAACATCTTCATTTTATTTACAAAGGTCTCTCAAAGGGATCTCTTTTGATTTGAATGAATACTGAAAAAGTCGTCCTTAGTCATAATTCGTAGGAACCAGCAGACCGGATCAAAGTTAATGGTAAACCAGTTAACTGTAATTGCTGAAGACGGGAACCACGATTTATCATTACTGACCTACCTACTGGTTCAATCTTTAAACTGAGGAAGAATTTGTAATAATACTAATATTATTTTTTAACCCCCGACGCAAAAACGACGGGGTGATATAAGTTTGACGTGTCTGTGTGTGTGTGTGTCTGTCTGTGGCATCGTAGCTGCCGAACGGATGAACCTATTTTGATTTTGTTTTTTGAAGTGAAAGCTTCTTTAGGCACCTTGGGCATTTTTTGAGATGGGGAAAAAACCATTGAACTCGCGACACGGTCACCGTAACGACACCTCTGTTTTAAGTTTTGGCCATTATAAAGAAATCAACGCGCGGTACATTTTCTTTGGGAAGAATGACCTTCAAACATATTAATAAAAATACTATGCTTTTTCAAGTTTTCACTTCAGTCGGCACTCCTAGAGTGCCACAGTTATTTTTTTTTCTATTCATTTTTGTGGTGTACTTACAATAAAGTATATATACATAAATAATAAACTTGCGGCGTGTGCAGCTCCTTTTCTTTGAAAGATTTTTTGATGCAGTAATTAATGGAAGTAGAATAGGGATGAGAAAATTGAAAAATTATATTTATTTCTTTGATGTTCCTTTTTTACCTACCAAGGGGTATTGTGTTACCTAGCAACTGGGTTGTGAATATCAGACACACAATCGCACCATATAAAGTACTGGTATTCAGCTGCATCTGGTAAGTATGGAAGCCGACCCCAACATAGTTGGGAAAAGGTATATAATAGGTAGATGATGATAGGTACCTACAATGTTGGCTGGTGATTATTATTCTAGCGTATACACTCAATTGGGTCATACAACTTAATTAATGCGATAGATAAGGAATAGGGGTCAAATACCAAAAACTCATGACCTGTCCATCGCCAAACCACCACAACTTCATTGGCGTATTGCCATTTTCCAATTTGTATTCTAAACATTTCCGTAGCCTGCTGTCAAAGACTGCTTTCTAAATGCCAATTTCAGCGATGCAACTAAACGCGATCAGAACACCTAAACCGCGTTCTAGACTGCCAGTCTCATCGCTGTTGTGAAATATTGACACTAACAACCTGATCAAGATTATGTTTGGACTTTAAAAGAGACTGTGACCTCTGAGTTTGTTTCAACCTTTCTTCTCAGAGTAGTCAGATATGAAACGCCGACCTCAACTAGTTAAAAAAAAAAACCAGGCAAGAGCGAGTCGGACTCGCGCACCGAGGGTTCCGTACCATCATATATTTTTAAATTTTCATCGGCGAGGCCTATATTCATTAGAGAATTTTAACACTGCGCACTGCGGTGTAGAATATTGCAGTTTTAGGTCAGCGCCGTCTCTTGACTGATAATGGAACTAGTGTAACTTTTGTTGATGATTTCTGAAAAAGTGTGCTATTTAGAGACATGGCTTTATTTTTCCTGTAATCTTTACATACATTTCTATCACATAGAATTATTTCAGATTTTTCTCTTTGCAAACTTCGGAGATAAGGACGGTATTTTTTTAAATTTTTCTTCAAAAGTCGAAAACTATGCGGCTTAAAAAAAAGAAAAAAAAATTGAGAATGTGCAAACTGAGCTCTTTCATATGATACCCCACATGCCCTAGTATTCGAATTTTTCAGACTACCATTCAGTCCTTGTTGCAAAAAAAAATATAAATATTATTATTTCTTTCTTATTTGCAAAATAGTTGGGCAAACGTCACCTAAAACTATTCCAAATTTCAAGTTGGTAGCATTAGATTTCTTGAGATATCCAACTGTGACAGACAGACAGACTTAGTCTCACTTTATGGGTTCCGTTTTACCATTTTAGTACGGAACCCTAAAAAACATGAACTTGTAAAAGTGTTTGTAGGTCAAATCTGCTTACAAAAAGAAAAACATTTATCATTTAACAGCTCTTGAACGCGGTTTAGATGTGCTGATCGCCTTCAGTTTAATCGTTGAAATCCGTCCTTGATCGCTTAGCTTCTCTACTTTGCTAAGTATTTTGGCATAATGAGCCAGTAAGTAGTAACGATTATCGTCTCACATATCGATATCGGATCGATGTTGTGTTGATGTTCGATAAAACTGATATTCATCTACAGTGTGTATCTCTACCGGCACTTTACATATTCAGTTTTCCCGCCCACCGCCTTATTAAAACCATGTTTGTACGGTGCAACCGCACATTCTGCAATTCAGCAGTTCACGCCACACATTCATTTCAACTCATAATAATTAGTTCAGTTCGCGTTGCGCTATCAAGTCAGCCAGGCGTTCTCGTTACAGCCAACAAGGGCCGCGTCACTCACTTCATTTCCACACCATCAGTCCATTAAGCTCATTTTACCTATAAGTACCTTTGGGACAATACAGTAGTGTTTCAGTACTTACCTTCTTTTATTCCATTCATCCCTCATCTAAAAGTAATGTCTGGTCTAACAAGAGATCATACAATGTTACTTACTTACAATAACCATGGCATATAATAAATAGGAATTAAAGAATAGGAGGGGCTTGTGGCTAGGTAATAACAGCCGCACGGTTCGATCGATTAGGTTAAGCTACGCTTGCCGCGGTTGGTCCGTGGATGGGTGACCACCTCAATGCCTCGGAAAGCACGTTTAGCCGTTGGTTCCGGCCATTGGTTCCCGCCGTCATTGTGGATTTTTTGGCAGTCGTTACGAGTCGCCAGAAGTCCGAAAGTCTGACAACCAGTAATACCAAGGGGTATCGTACTTTAATAAGTACCTACGATAACTGTACCCAGTAACTGGGTTGTGGAGGTCACATAGGCAGTCGCTCCATGTAAAATACTGGTATCCAACTGCATCCGGTTAGACTGAAAGCCGACCCCAACATAGGAAAAGGCTAGGCAGATGATGACATTAAATGGGAATTCCTTAGTAGCAGCCCGGAGTCTGGATTCGTGCCTGGTTGATGGCAATAGGCTCGCCCCCTATTACCTATATGGGAATTCAACATAACTGGCGAAATAATAATCCCCGAAAGGTTGGTCAGAGGTGTACGTACACCCACGTTTACACCTCTGACAAACCTTTCGGGGATTACAAGCGTGATGTTAATTATGTTATGTTTATAAAAAACTAGCAGTGCCCCGCGGTTTCACCCGCATAAGTGTCGATCCCGTGGGAATATCGGAATAAAAACTATCATATGTCCTTTCCCGGGATGCAATCTATCTCTCTGCCAAATTTTATCGAAATCCGTTCAGTGGTTTAGGCGTGAAAACGCTTTATAGTACAGCAGATAGTTTGTTCAAACGGATTTTAAAAGGGATTGTGAAGCGAGCGGTTTTATCTCAAACTGCAATCGCGTACAAAGTTTAGATGGAGCGGAATTGTCGGGAAAAGACAAAGGATGCCGAAGATATAGCGGTAAATGGTATATTAAACAGACGTGGTCATTGTCAACGTGGTAAGACGGGTGATATTCCCTAGCAATTTTTTAGTTCATTAACAGACCAGCGATAGACAATTAGACACATAATCAGCCTATAATGTTCCCACTGCTGGGACACAGGCCTCCTCTCTATAGGGAGTGGACCGTACCTAAACAACCAGGAGGGCCAAGTTCGGTTTGGTAGACGTCACATGTCTTCGAATGTTTGGTTCCAGAATATGCCCGTTTCCTCACGATGTTTTTCAACACCGTTTTTAGAGCAGTGGTGGTAAAATAAATTACACAAAGTAAAACGCCTGCCTGAGTTCGAATCCTCGACCTCAACTCGCTGATAGACATTTGTAGGCTAATAGCTCGACCAGAAATTATAATATTACTAAATGTTATTAGTATTCAGAACTTGTTTATGTACCTAGAAGGATCAGAGGAAATAAAGGCTATTTTTATTAAATACCTACTAATATAAATAATTCTAGAAGATCAGTTGATCGTGCAAATAAAGTGCAAAGAGCTTCTCATCTTTGATCATACAAAAAGAAGATATTGAACATACCTAAACTACAATAATTATAGATGCATTATCTTAAAAGTTCTGGGCATACTCAATGGCAAAAGTTTTAATGAAAGCTGGCACTAATTGAAGATTTGACACAGATATGGTAACTAAAAACTTAAGACATTCATATGATAGCAAGAAGCTCCCATGCTGCCAATAAAAGGAATTAATTACCTATGGACTATTAGAAATATTCATTCATAAGTAAAAAATACATTCGTAAAAAAAAGTATAAATTCGTATTAAATATTTATTTTTTGTTCACTGTTAACGTTAATCCCCTAGTAGCCCCCACTTCGAATTTTTAAGACGGGGTCCCTGTTGCAAATAAAATATATATTTTTATTTCCTTCTTATTTGCAAAATACTTGGGCAAACGTCATCTAAAGCTATTCCAAATTTCAAGTTGATAACAATAGTAGTTCTTGAGATATCCAGCTGTGACAGACAGACAGACAGACTGAGTCTCACCCATAAGGGTTCCGTTTTACCCTTTTGGTACGGCAACATAAAACGAAAAAAATCCCGTTCAAAGAAAAGCAACAACATCTTTAGCAAACAACTTCAACGCAACACAAACATAACTTCCTCCAGACAACTCCCAATTGCAGTAACGTCGCCTCAAAACTATATTAAACGGGCAAGACTACCATAAGTTACAATAAGGCCGTAACTAAACACTGCAGATGTAACCCGAAAACCGCATTCACCTAACTTTGGTCTCAAATTGTCACAGCGTTCCAAACGCTCTGAGAAAAGTCCAAAACTTGTGGCAAAGTTGAGTTTTCTAGCTCGTTTGTGCCAATTGTGGAGCGGTGTGGATGTGGTCGGGAAATTACGTTTGTTGAGATACGATCCAAACGTGAGCCTATTATAGTATTAAAGGAATCATTCGGAGATCTAGTTGGATTTATTATTTAGAGACTTTTTTGCTCAATAAAGGAAAGCGTTTCGTCGTTGTGTTGTTTTAAGACTTTTTTTTTTATTAGCCTGTGCTGTCCCACTCCTGGGCAAAGGCCTCCCTCCACTCCTTCCATCTTTCGCGAGCCCGCAAGTCCTCCTTCCAGTCTTGGTGGAACCTATCCAGCTCGTCGCGCCATCTCCTACGTGGCCTCACTGTCTCAGGGCACCAATTCTGCGCTATTTGGGCCCACAGTTTGTCCGGCATGCGGCAGACATGTCCTGCCCAGTCCCATTTAAGTTGAGCAGCCTTTTGAGCCACGTCAGCTATCTTTGTTTTGGTGCGCAGTATTGTGTTTCGAACACGATCCGTTAACTTAACGCCTAGACTTAAGACTTAGTGAGCAATAAATAAACCGTCCTAGACCAAAAAATTCGAGACGTGACATCTGCCAAGCCGCACTGGGCCCTCGTGGTGGATTACGGCCTACTCCCTCGCACTGAGAGGAGGCCAGGGGGTCTACTCCGAAGCGGTTAACCACTGTATCGGCCGAATGTTCGGTCATTTTCTGATTCGAATATTGTTGTCCTACTACGAATTTAAAAAAAAAAAAAGGGTTAAGGTTTCTAAAAAGGTTCGGATTGGCACAGTTTGGTCGGGACCAATAGTCAATATAGGAAATTAATGGTAGTAGAAAATGACCGAACATTCGGCCGATACAGTGGTTAACCGCTTCGGAGTAGACCCCCTGTTGTGTCCCAGCAGTGAGAACTTTATAGGCTGATTATAAAAAGCATAAAAAATAAAAACATACCTACTGCTACCACTGTATATTTGCTTATTAAAAAATAAGCATTCTACTCATATGTAAAATTGAAAATTGATCAAAGTTGGCAATAAACTGTTTAAGGCCCCAAATAATTTAGACCATTTTAAACTCATTTTGTATAGTGTATTAGTTTTATATTTCAATAACGCCGATCATGAAAGCTAAAAAATATTCCTCGCAATGATAAACATGTCAATAACGAGTTGTATAGGTAAACGACACCACTAACCAAACCAAACTATATTGTACCATAAAGTACGTTAATCAATTAATTAATGAGCCAACTTTTTGAAAACCCAAAATGATAAGAGTTAAAAAAAATCTCAATACCAAACACTAATGCCATTTGAAATCTGAACACGTATTTCCCGCCTCAACTTACTGAAGCAAAATGTTTCTCTTAGTACGCGAGTAACGACCAAAGAATAATTATCTATAAACATAGCATAAAAGTTTATTATCATTAATAATAACTGTAAATAGGTCGTGAAAACAGTCAGTCAACACCACCTGTCATGTTCATGTTAAGAGGAAACAACAGGAAAATGGTCACGAGAAAATCTGAGCAGACATGATTCGTAATGAGACCCAAACACCCAATAGAAGATTCAATCTTCTGCCTCCCGTTTATAGGTTATAATTCCACGTACTACGGTTGGTTTTTCACAATATTATTTCCATGAATGGACTTGGATTTGGTCTCGATGATTATATCACTTGGGTACACCGGGATTCTTATTGGATAGATTATAATTATTAGCACCACTAGTTTTTCATTGGTGTAGCTATTGACTTTGTGATCCATGTATTTCTTGGGAGAATCCTGCCACACTTTTTCTTACCACAGCAACTGCTAAAAAGAGATCAGAAAAGTGGCAAGGCAATGAATGTAAACGATTCAACTGTCTTGGATGCCGCTACGGTAATAAAACAAAAAATTTACTATGATTTCCATAGAAACAGAAAATAGCTAGGCCAAAGAGGAGTACAGCTGTGAAAAGGAACGTTACAGCAATCCTTTTCGTACCTAAATCTAATACTTCGCTCTCTTAATATCCCTTCTATCCCAAAAATAACGGCTTCGTATAAATTTTACACGAGCAATATAATTCATAATTCGCGCTGCGTATATCCCAATTGATATAGGTTGATATTTAGTTTACCGACAGCAGTTTCTGTTCGAAAAGTCAGGATTTTATTTTCTATAGTTGGAACGCAGTCAGCATGCAAATTTTATTCCGGGATTTTTTTACGTTTTTGAGAACCTGCTGTGAAACAATTGTAAAGGAAAAATGTATGGTGAAAAGTTTTAAATGCAACTTGAATTTGTTAAGAAAATGTTTGTGATGCTTTGTGAATTTGTAAAGAATAAATAAGCCAGTGAAATGTCGGTGAATTCCGAGTTGTGCGCAGCGACTGTCGAGCTTTCCAAGTCCGTGGGAATGGAGATTCTCGTAACGATGTTAACAATGTGCAGGTTGATGCTTCTTGCTGGTTGCCCTCCTAATTATTCATTATAGTTTACTTTATTTCCCTTCTAGGGCACCGTAAAAAATAGTAAAAAAGTTACTCGCGCTTATTAGTAACGCGCTGTGAATTTCACCAGTCTTCTCATTCATAATACTTCAATGAAAAGACGTCTAGAATTCGCCGCCCCTCAAGTTTCGTTAACTTCATCATCCATTTCAATTAAAATTTACTCCGGCTTAACAAAAACTACTAGGTGCAGCGAAAGGGGGTGTCGGAACTCAAAACTTTTTAAACCCTGTTTAAAATTTTAAACAACTTAAATATCAGGTTCATCTAGTTGGCAAAAGTTTGTTGCGAAGCTTTACTTTTCATATTTAAATTGAAACAAAATTGTAGTACAGGTAATTAATATAGGCGTTTTAGTTAGGGCTCTCAAAGACCGACTGTGTTTGTAATCACTTAGGTATACTACGACTTACCTTTATAAAAAAGTTGATACCTTTTACGATAGATCAAGGTTCAAAGAGGATGGAAGCGAATTCATTTACAGTTGGAATGAAAAAGACAGTTTTAGACTTGAAACACTAGATACCAAATTGAAAAAAACTGTCTCTATAATTAATGATACTGCCTGCTAATAAAAAGAACAAACATTTCAATAGTTAATTAATGACGAGCTAAGTGTAAGACCGCCTACCCTGATGCGGGTCGACAAGCCAATCTACGCTGTGACCTAATTTCAACTTTAGGCTTAAATGATGACACAACTTCTGCCCTTAGGCTAATGTCACCGGGTGCACCTAAGGGACACTAGAGTTCAGTATAAACTTGATGAGAAACGGGATTGTGTAGGCGTTAAGGTATACAAAATGACAAGCTAGCAAGCTTGTAGCAATTAACGACTACGTTGGTACAGGTTTTTTCAAAAAGGGAACATATTGTTATTATGATAGCTAAATTGCCATATTGATAACCTGCTCGTCTTGCAATGATAATGCTTCTATGATAACTTTTCTATGACTTACTGAGAGCAGCGTATTTCTTAACACCATCCTATTATAAACAATTGACTGCACTTATTACCACTCTTCCGCTGAAGCGCTAAAAAAGTGCGTAACTTCAAAAAAAAGCGGCTAACTCACGCTCTATTAGTTGTCAACTAGCCAGAGAGAGCGATGGTGCGAGTAATCCAATTTGAAAGTTGTGCCCACCGAACCGGGCTACGTCATAATTAACTACTGGCAGGGGACAATGTCATGAATAACTAAACTCTGTCATGAAACAACTGGCCACGTCGCATGTATGCTTTGTAATCTGTGGCAGAATGAAAGAAAAATATAGTTTAAATGAGGTTGTTTGCAGCTGATGGAAGGATAACAGTGCGCGACTCAAATGAGGAAATTTTCCTTTGCTTCAGGTTCAGAATAACACAACACATGTGTATGTGTGCGTGGGCGCAATCTGAGACAACTTTAGTGCCTTTAATATTTAGCTATAGGTAGTGACTTCCTGTGCACATAGCTCACGTGTGAGATTATTTTTTCCAGATAAAAATTACCGCTCATCCGTTCTCAGGTATCAAGTTATCATTTTGCCAAAAAAAACAACAAAATTCTTGGGTAGTTAAGCCGTCAACGTGTAGGCAAAGATAGACTTATCTCGCTAAAATATCTGCACTAAATTATTACGTGTCGTTTTCCTACGACCCGTCTTATTTTAACAATGGCAGCACATGGAAGCTTTATAATACCACAGTGTAACAAACACTCTATACATACTGTTTGCTAAACTGCGATAATACTGTTTGAAAGCTGAGCTGTGTCGTTGGCATTTCAATGAGCACCTATTCATACTAATATGCTTGCCTATAAGCCAACCTATTAGTACTTAGCACGTTATTGTTATAACAGTATTCTCATTACATTACCGCTTCGAGCTACATAGCTCCAGTTCCCTTCAAAGTTAAACTATCAATGATAGATGCATTATTGCTCCTAAACGTAGATTTGTATTGCAGAATGGAATGCTCCCAAATGACTATTAGCATAGTTATAGAATGGAGTTATTATCTATGTAGGTTAGACTCCGAATACGCGAAAATTCTGCTCTAATAAATGTACGAGAGCTCCGTGTTACATTGTGTTATAATTTCATAGTAAGTTAACTGCAGTCTAAAATTAATATGTAGTATGAAACAAAATGTTTGTAGGAATTGTCTTGCGAGGAATGAAGGATACGAGCTCTGGAATATTTACATTTTATTTTGTATTTCATGTATTTTAATGTTTTTTTTATTGTGCCTCTGGGAATTGAAGAGAAACATACATTGTATTGGTTGCCTATTGTCTCTAGAAAGTCAAAAGAGTTTATTCCTTTCAGAGAAGACTTTGGCAACATTGTATTAAATTCAGGCTAGTTAAAACAAATGAGTTCCAGCAAATTCGGACTTCAAATAGTGATGTTTTTGTAAACTTTTTCATATTCATATTCATAAAACAGAAGGCCAATTCTCGTAATTTAAAACGTTCAAAATCTAGTCGCAGTCTCATCTCGGCGACAAACAAATGTCAAAAACTTGTCAAAATGTAGGGAAATTAAAGGTATTTTTGACAGATTGAGACTGAGATCAGACTGTGAACGTTCTTGAAATTACGAGAATTGCCCCCCTCGTGATTATAATCACGTGTTTTATATCAGAATCCTTTCATAGTATTTTCCCTCTGATTGCCTATGCATCATTGTCAAAATCACAGTGATCTTTATTCTCGTTATTATAAAGTAGCAGTTGAGTTTGTTCAGTCAGACGTAGAATATCTGTGAACGGACTGCAATTTTCGCGGTGTTAGTTAAGCGTAACTTGACTCCGCTGTAGAAATAACTTTGTTTTCATTTTAAGTAACAATCGGATTGAGTGGTTCTACGGCAATAAGCAAGACACGAAGATGCACTGTCTATCTAAGTCTGATCGAATTCCTTTGACTTTCTTGATTATCACGGCCTCTTCATACCAGTGCTCTCAAAACGGTGAAGGAAAACATCGTGAGAAAACCAGCATGTCCTAGAACCAAAAAATCGAAGACATGTGACTTCTACCAACCCGTACACGTGGTGGATTACGGCTCACTCCCTCCCACCAAGAGGAGGCCTGTGTCCATACCAGAAACCAAATAACGTTCCATTTATTACAACTCTTTTAAGGGTTCCGTACCCAAAGGGTAAAAACGGGACCCTATTACTAAGACTTCGCTGTCTGTCCGTCCGTCTGTCACCAGACTGTATCTCAAGAACCGCGATAGCTAGGCAGTTAAAATTTTCACAAATTATGTATTTCTGTTGCCGCTATAACAACAAATAAAATAAATATTTAAGGGGGGCTCCCATACAACAAACGCGATTTTTTTTTGCCCTTTTTTGCTCGATATAAATAATGGCAACAGGTAGGCACTTGAAATATTCACAAAATACTCAGTTGTATTTTTACTTTAATAATAAATAACAAAATTAAAATAAAATAAATATTTAAGGGGGCTCCCATGCAACAAACGTGTTTTTTCGGCGTTTTTGCCTTGTGGTACGGAACCCTTCGTGTGCGAGTTCAACTCGCACTTGGCCAGTTTTTAAGACCAAACACGAAAGCCAATTTCAAAAGGGAACTCCATACATATTTTTCCTTACAAATCCACTTTAATTTCCTTTTGATACAGTAGCCTATTTAGCTGGCTTTCCTTGGAAATAATGTGAGCCCCTACAGGGAACTAGTTACGTTTATATAAGAACTTCCATCGTTTGTTACACCTAGTTACTCGAGAGTCATCCTGGGACAATTTTTAGTTCCCTAGTCAAGAAGGAAAAGTTTTTATCTTTCGCTATATGGAAATGTCTGCTTTTAGTAATTTCGCTGTCAGGTTAACATGTTATTTGTTTTCTTTCGTTCCTTTGTTAGGTTTTTCCGTACTATGTGTAAACGTTTTTTGTGGGGAGTGAACTTTAAAAGCGTTTTCGTGATGTTTTGCGAAATTGCCAAACAAAAAATTTTAAGAGGCAACGTCAGATTTTTTTTTAAATTTCCTGGGTTTCGCAATTTCTTCTAGCTTTTCTTTCTTCAAATTTGACTATTTTTAGATAGATGAGTATAACACATCTTTTGATACCCATTATGAACTCACTTATGTCAACAAAAGAGATAAGTATGCAGGATCGTCGGATATAGTTGAAGTTTAGTAAGAAACCGATGGATGTTCTCAAATAAAATTTAATTTTATTAATGGAAAACAAACAGCTCATTTATCAAATTAAATTTCAGTCGACAACATCCATCGGTTTCTTACTAAACTTCAACTATTTCCGACGATCCTGCATACCTATCTCTTTTGTTGACTGTACATCATAAGTGATTCATAAAAATCTTAATGAGTATAAAAAAAACTCTTTCGTTATTTATCTTTTCACCCATTAGAATTGACATGAAGCTACAAACTCCCTAACTATTTTAGCAGGACCATTAGCTTCACCACTCTTGTTGGAACCAAAATTCACCTGCACAGTAATTACAATCACGATCTATCCCAATAAATCGCCGCTAAGCGCGCTGATTATCTTCCTATCATCGGTAAGCGCGCTGATTATCGTCCAATCATTGGTAAGCACGCTGATTATCGTCCGATCGCTGGCTCTACTCATTCTGTGAAACTGAAAGCCCACATTCATCAGCGGATATTTACATAAAGTTTCTATTCCCATTTATATCTGCACTGTGGAACTAGTAGCTAGTTGCACCACTATCTAATCCACGTTAACCAATAGGGCTAGGATTAAAGTTCACGATTTATGGGACATGTTACTTGGTAGCAATTTAACATGAGAGTCGCTACGTTAGGAAAATTTATTATTTTAGTAGCAAAACATATGTTCATAATCAGCCTATAATGTTCCCACTGCTGGGACACAGGCCTCCTCTCAGCGAGAGGGAGTGGACCGTAATCCACCACGCGGACCCAGTGCGGGTTGGTGGATGACACATGTCTTCGAATTTTTGATTCTAGGACATGCCGGTTTCCTCACGATGTTTTCCTTCACCGTTTTGAGAGTAGTGGTGATGAAATAATTTACACAAAGTAAAGCGCCTGTCTGGATTCGAACCTACGACCTACAACTCGTAAGTCGTGTCCATGACCACTGGGCCACCACTGCTCTCAAAATATAGGTTATGTCGTACATTTATAGGTTTAGGTGAAGCCTTTGTATACCAGTGTCATGTCCGGTTGGTAGTAGTAATACCGATCAATTATGATTGTATAACACCAGCGGAGTAATTGCGTAACGCACTAACAGTAGCAATGACTTTCATTTTGACAGGTCAACAACATTCATTGCGTCATTTACGTTGTTGAGCAGACAAATTTTTCGAACATATAAAGCAATGGATTAGCAATACCCTTCAAAATTATTCAGATTGAGATTGATTTTTAGAACTTCTCACACGGATTCAAATTAACGAAAAATGTTGTACCTACTCGTAATCTTCAAGTAATTAAGTAGGTAAGTAATAAATTTTGTGATAGATCAATGTTGTGATAGCGTTGCATTAAGTGTAATTAGATACCTTGTAGGTACCTATCAGTCATCACTTTTCCCATCTGTTGCGGATTCGCTATAGACAAACTACTACGTGTACGAGTACCTACACCTCCTTTTCTTTGGAAGCTTATGAGCATCCTTTTAAAAAGTTCCAATCTCACGGAATCCATAAGAAAATTGCATCGCAGTACGTTAGAATACGTTAGGCAATTTAAAATAATGTTTGTTCACTATACGTATCGCGTATGCAGACGCGAACGGGAATCTCTTATAAATATTTGATACAGCTGAGCCAGATATTTGCCTTTGCCAAGCAACAGTAGCTTTGGGCAATAACGTCGAAATTTCAGAGCCCACCTTCGAGCTAATAGAATTTTCATTTCAATAGCAAATCGTTGAAGAGGGGACGGCCAGGTATAAATGGTAGACAAAAGAAACAACGTCGAAGTAAGGTAAGACGATAAGATTGTTTCCTCACTTGTTTTACTGCTCACGTCTTTGTAAGGTAAGACTTTCGATAGACATATGAGCACTGATATAGTCAGTCTCTTTTACTATATTATGTAGCGATAAAAAGTTACGCAACAGTATCAAACTACGTTGATTAGAGAAGTGTTAATTAACATTTGAATCGACGGAAACTGATACGTTTTAAAACATTCGTGCTAACTTTATTGCTTAGTTAACCTTAGGTACAGAGTTTGCAAACAGGAACGAAACACCGGCAATTATTAAAAATTCAACCTCTTGCATGTATTTTTCAGGCATATGTGATTAATATTTAAACTTGTCACCAACTTGTATACAAGTACCCCTTGGTTAATAATGAATTCTGGACATGTGTCCCATGCGAATACTTTAGGCTCTAGCGCCCCTTCGTAGGACAAACATTACATTATGACGGAAACAATGAAATCAAGGACCTTGTTGGAGCATTGGTAATGAGTGTTGACCTTGTTGTTGCTCTTACAGTTCCAAGGATATGTGTTCAAATACATATAGGAGTAAGGAGTTCTTGAGTTTCCTGGTGGGTAATTAGAGGCTAAGATTGTGTCCTAAAAATACTAAGCCTAGACTATACATATAAAGAGAAAACCAAACATTAATGACTCCTCATATTCTACTAGTGAAAGTTTCAAAAGACTAATTATAAAGAAAGAAGAAGTAACTAAGTGTAAGTAACTACATTCCAACTAGTGCCTTCAGCGACTGTTTGCTATTCACACATATTTCCACTAGGTATATCATTAATTAATTATTCATCACATAAACCTGTAAACCTCTACTGAGTAATCTGATATTGACCAAGCAAACAAAAACAAATAAGTAAACGAGAACAAACCCGTAATCACTGCAAAATATAATTATATAATAAGTATATTATAATTCCCCGAAGACTGACTCATTAAATTTTATGGCAAATGTAAATTATTTTGTTTGTTCTACTAAAGATAATATTCAAAATATGCAAACATTCCCGACTCAGTTCATTTAAAGGCTGAAACTCTACGTGGATGTTAATAATTAATTTGCTTTTGCAAAGAGTATACAAGTGTAGGAGAATTTGAGGGTTTGGTGCTGTTAAAAATTTAAAACGGAATACACGGTCGGTCGAGAGGCGTTCTCAGTGGCGTTCTCAGTGTTTATGTCATGTTTGCTGTTTAAAGAGTGGCCTGTGCTGTGACACAGAAAGAAGACGGTACGTTGAATCAATTTTTCAAGCCCTTCTTAGCCTCGAGATGATTTCCTTATCTCCTGAGTTAAGTTGGCGAGGCTTTTATTTATTTTAATTTTTTTTTCGGATGCGAAATCACAAATGACCCCTCCCGCTCTGGATGGAGTGGAAGGGAGTGTCAGACTCTTACTGACTAAAACCCACCCGTGTTCCTTCCTTAGCCCTTTATGTTCCGGGCCAGCGGTAACCCTTTCGGACAATCCCGCTGACCCGGGTTAATCACCTTTCACTCATCCTCTCAACATGACCAAATCATCTAAGCAACCTAGGCTGACTTCCTGTTTTTAGCTTGTACTCTAGTAGAGGTAGCAAATACTATACACCTCTTTTTTATTGCCAACTGTAAAATAGAAGATTGCATTGAGGGGTCTTGGCGTAAAGCCTAGTTTGCCAATCTCAACATAGTAAGCCAATGAGTCTCAATCCGGGCATCCATTTCAAATGCAGTATCATTGAAAATAAAATGATCTACTTGTATATATTTCTGCTTGGTCTGAGACTTTGCTACAATGTTTGTGGTTATCAAAACATATAAGCTCGTAACTATCGCTTGATATTATATCTCGTGTATTTTGTCGGCCCTATTTTCCTCTATAGAAGTGACACTCCAAACTGATTCAGTACAATAAGCGCTGATAACACTTGACAAGACGCTTGCCCATTGCCAACGTGCAATAAAGTGATAGCCTCTATACAGAATGGCCCACGTTAGCTACATGTCAACGTCATCTCTACAATATACCAAAGATATATCAAATAGGTAGCTACAGGATGAGAAGAACATCGTTAGAGTGAAATAGTGAATAGATACAGTGAATCCACTGAAAATACTTTGGGCAGGCAGGGTACTCTCTTTCTTCATCATCTACCTAGACTAACCAAACTCCCCTAAACTCCTCAAAAGTGGACTTCGAGGTTGACTGAACCATCTAGCATAACATAACAGCACGCCCGTAATCTCAGATGGGTTAGGCATAAGAGTACATTAACCTATAGGACACCAATATTTCGCCAGCTAATCACACTAATATTAATAAAAACGCGAAAAATTGTGAGTGTGTGTGTTTATATGTTTGTTACTTCTTCACGCTCAAACGGCTGCACCAATATTGATAAAATTTTGTATGGAGGTGGCTGACACCCTGGATTAACATATGGGCTACTTTTTATCCCGATATACCCACGAGATCGAAACTTACGCGGGTGAAAACGCGGGGCGCTGCTAGTAATCTTTATTACTATGAAAGTGATTACAAATTGTGTGTGAAGCTCCTGTGTTTCCAGTGCAGTTATATATTTTTTAGGTCCCATGCAATACTGGAACAATATGTTTTTTCTAAAAGCTGTTTCTTAAAGATCTCCAATATGCACAGGTTAAATAATCTATATGTTTGCTCACGAATCCTATAAAACTGTCATTATACTGCGAATAAAGCATAAATTATATGATATCAAATCGTAAAAATATAAGCCCGCTGCAGAAAATGGTTCCACTCTACTTCCGCCGTTTCCAACTTGCATTTAAAGTGCATCTGAACTCGGAATCCGTGCGAGATTAAACTTAATTATGTTTCTCTAATCGATTAAGACGTTTAGATAAAGTCTTACCTAGATGGTGTGGATTCTATATTTATAGTAGGCTCATATACAGGGATCCATTAATGAGTAGTATCCTATAATATGGATGCTATGTATATGATGTACAGACGCCAGCAAATCAAACTACTACAATCTGTCAGATTTCTTTAATAGATTTTCAACTTCTATAATAATAATATAATATAGCATAAGGTTCAAAGTAGATTGAAAAACTTTTACAGTTTCGGCACAGAATAAATAGTACAAGTAGTTTCGGGTAGCTTTTTATTTTGTTCTGGCATCTGAACATGGCCAGATTCATCATCGATATTCGTGTTCATCATCATCATCATCATTTCAGCCGAAAGACGTCCACTGCTGGACATAGGCCTCCCCCAAGCACCTCCACTTCGACCGGTTCTGTGCTTCTCGCATCCAACGGGTTTCTGCGGCCTTCACAAGGTCGTCGGACCAGCTTGTGGGAGGCCTTCCAAGCAACGCAACGTCTTCCGGTACGCGGTAGCCACTCCAGAACCTTTCGGCCCCATCGGGCACTGCCCTGCCCACTGCCACTTAAGTTTGGCAAATCTTCGGGCTATGTCGGTTACCTTGGTTCTCCTGCGGATCTCCTCATTTTTGATTCGATCACGCAGGGAAACTTCAAGCAAAGCCTCCATTGCCCTTTGAAAGGTGACTTTTAGCCTTCTAATAAGGCCCATTGTGCGCGACCACGTTTCAGTCACTGGCAATACGCACTGGTCAAAGACTTTTATCTTGAGAGACTGCGGTATGTGGGACGAGAAGATATTGCGTAGCTCACCGAACGCTGTCCAGCCGAGCCACCTTCTATACTATGTCTTATGTATAAGTATCATCGATATTTTTTATTCAATATAATTCTTTTCTCAGACGGCGCAATTCCAACGCACGATTGATCGCAATTGCCGACGCTTTGAGACTTTATTTGAAGAGTACATATTTGAACTAGATAATTACACGCTTCATGTTTTTTCTTTGAACCTACGTTTCGAAGAAGTATGAAGCGATTTTGTTATACTAACTACTACCACAGAAATATTTACAGAACAAAATATGAAGTTAACTGACTTTTTGATTTAGTGGTCGAACGCTAAGCACGATGTCCTGGGTTCGTTTCCCAGGTTGGGAAAAGTGTTATGTGTGCATGTTAGTGTCAGGTCCAGTTGAAAACCAGCGTCAGGCACTAGTTGTCTGGCATTTTTGCTGAACTGGACCTTTTTGGCGCAGCCTTAAGGCACACTTTTCTGTTAATTTCTTACATCGGACTTTATGCTTTTTATTTGTTATTATCTGATGTATGTATCTCGTGTATTGTGTGTATTTTTGTCTGTGCTAAATAAATCTATTTTCTTGCCTTCTTTATTGACATTCCCTATCAGAAATTTCTCAGTGGGAGCCCAATTCTGAATTTGTTAATGACAATAGACTCGCCCCGTATTATGTGGGACTTAAACATACTTAACTAGCGAAATCTTAGGTGTACAGTCACGAGCACTAATATGTCAACATTTGGCAACTTTCAATTGCGATTTTGCATTTGCAATTTTTTGATTGCAACACTTTACACAAACCTATGGGTTCGAAAATACTTTGTTCGTAATAACATAAAATTTCATTCAAAACTAAAGGAGAAAATCGTCTTTGAATAAAGCCAAGTGTATACATACTTATTACATTTTTACTTACATACTATAGGAATACCTCTGTCTAACCTTTGAAACAAAACAAGCGTGATGTTATGTTTTGTATGTTAAATTATGAAATATCCGTATTCTTCAGAATATAAGACTGTCTACGTTTTGAAAAGACGTCGAGACGAGATATTACTAACCGTTTAGCTGGAAATAATGGTTCGTAAAGATACAACACACGTTTGAACGGACGCCCAACGCCTTATGTGTCCCCCTGCCTTTTATGGAAGGGCAAACTCAGGCCGTAACATTTTATACCCCATTCTTTTGACTGACTTCAGTTTGCTACTATTCGCTTTAATTTTTGATTAGATTGTTACATGTTACACCTTGTAGGATTGGCAAAGTTTGAACAAACTGGTAAAAATGCGGAAAGTTCGCCTCTCCTTCGACTTTAGGTACTCTTAGCATTTCTAAGGAAGGTAGGCTTTTTTTCTACGGGAAATCAGAGTAGATAGTTGTAGCAGTAGGATTTTTAGATATAAATTCGTTGACAAGGCTAGGGGTGAAATAGGTAACTATGAACTGAATACTCTTATTTTGACACCTACCTTTCTTCCATCTTATCTTTTCGCATTTAATTTGGCTTACCTAAATAATTTGGCGTACTTATCTAAATAATTTGGCGTACTTATCTAAATAATTTGGCGTACATAAATGATGTTGGCGTGCCTAAATGATGTTTTTTTTTTGTACCTTTGATTATCACAGAACAAAGAAAACATTTATCTTAACACAATGATGGAAGAGACATATTTATTACAAGGAAAAAACCAAAACTAAATTTCGTAATAAATTCAACCGTGAATAATGTCCTGAAACGGTGATAAAAGGCGCTCTAGTCACTTTAAGTATGAAATATACACATCTACGTAAATACCAGAGAGAACTTGGCACTTGACAGTTTACGTAAACAGGGACCTACCCTGCCAGGTCGACCACGCAAATCCTTTACCACTTTTGACAACGTTTCCCAGTTAATTGTAAAAAACTTCAGTACTGTTGAAACTATCTCACTGTCACATATAGAACATTAGGTGCTGCAGCGGCCGGCAAAAGAGGCATTGATGAAAGAACGTGAAAACGTGACACATACGTGAATCCTTCAATGGCTGGTTGCGGCCAAGGCTTGTAGAGTACTTTTCTCAAATAAAATGCGGTAATTAAAAACTAAGCAAGAACATTTTATTTGAAAATCATCAATTTATTATAGGTAAGTCCCAGAATCAATGACGATTGAACAATAATTTTGCAATACGTTCATTTGTTTCTTTTGTACTTAAAACAGCTTTATTTGCAAGCCAGTTCGAAATTTAAATAATATCTTTGATAAGTTACTTCCTTGATTGCCATGTTTTGACGTAAAAGTTCAATTTTTAAATTACACGATAGATATGAGTTTTCATTGTAATTTATTTGGCCGCTAAACATGTCAGGTAAGGATTTTCATACTAACTTGGCCGCTGCTTGCATGTATTTGACAAGTACAGCATTTTCGATTTATTTCGAAGACGGTTGTCAAAATAATGTTCGAATTTCCAAGCATTTATGAAAAAAACAAATCGACGAGGTTACCTTGTCGATTTATGACGTACAAATGACATTCATGGGTTCAATTCAATGCGTGGTAAAGCAATTACGTGGTCAACAATACATACTTTTATTTATTCTAAAGCTTTTCCAAGCTTGATAAACTCTGACTTCATTATTGTTAGTCTGGGTCGGACTTGATCATAAAAAGCCTCGCGTTTATAGGGGAGGATATCTATGTACAGACGCCAGCACATCAAGTTACTACAATCTGTCAGATTTCTTTAATAGATTTTCGACTTTATTGCTAAAGCATAAGGTTCAAGGTTGATTCGGAAAATCTGACAGTTTCGGGTAGGTTGACCTGCTGGCGTCTGTACTATCTAGTTCATCCACGGATATCTATGAGTTCATCACATACGGGCTGATCTTTCGAATTCGGAAAGGGTCTTGTCAATGATTTCAAAAGTACGCTAGTATAAGCCAATGGTTCTTGTACAATTTATGCTTTGTTTGATGATGTACGGTCACAGTAAAAATACGTTCGCTACTCACACTCACCCAGCCAGCAGTACTCTCGTCTGAGCGCGAAAGTGGCGGCTTACGATTTTTGGACGTAAGCTGGGCACGCGAAGTAGTTGCTCTTGCGTTATCTAGGTGTATCTATATCTGTGATTAAATTCGTTATTACCAAGGTAACCGACATAGCCCGAAGAATGGCCAAACTTAAGTGGCAGTGGGCAGGGCACATTGCTCGCAGAACAGATGGCCGATGGGGCCGAAAGGTTCTGGAGTGGCGACCGCGTACCGGAAGACGTAGCGTTGGAAGGCCTCCCACAAGGAGGTCCAACGACCTTGTTAAGGCCGCAGGAACCCGTTGGATGCGAGAAGCACAGAACCGGTCGAAGTGGAGGTACTTGGGAGAGGCCTATGTCCAGCAGTGGACGTCTTTCGGCTAAAATGATGATGAGTACGTGATTCTGAATCCCCGTTGAAATTATTCGTCAATTTAAAAAAAATAGAGTTTCCATACATTTTGACCGCGTAGGTTTGCTGTTTTCTATGAAACAGCAGAAGTTTTTTTTTATAGCCGATGAAAAATGTCTAAGGGTCTAATCATGTGCTGAATTCTTGATTTCAGTTTCCGCGTCGATTTCCCTGCCACCCTGTATAATACATACCGGTCTGTTGTTTTAATGAGACAGCTCCTCTCCTCTTCGCTTTGATGAAAATCAGAAGTATTTATTTTTATTCGATCCTTTTTGATCTTCTAATAATGATCGCCTTTTTTATTCGATGAATCTCTATTTAACTGTTTGGACTTTTTAAAACCTATGTACTTATAGTATTAAAGTTGATCGCAGTGAATAAGCTTTATAATAATACCACCCGATTTACATAATAACATCCAAATTAGTCGCAGTTACTTGGCTAGGACCCATCATAAAAAGGCGATCTTTGAGTATATTAGCGTATCTATTAAGTAGTATTTTCAAGTAATCAAATGGGGCTGGGATTTTTTTTGGAATCCATAAAATACATGCCATGCCAATGTAAACTGAACCCTAGACGGCTTAAATGACTCGAAATAAGAACATTAATAGATGAGAAACCCTTTTCTACCGTCCTGCACTAGAACAGATTAGGTAGTTCTCTAAAAATACGTATAAATTAAACAAGACCTTTCCGCCTCCAGTCACATTAAATACAGGTCAAACAAAGTACAAAAATTCCGCCATTACAGATAAATAAAGTGTCATAACAATGTTTCTAGTCCAGTAGGTGCTTACCTTCCTGTGCGAACAGATAACGAGCTTACACCTACCCTCCGTACACATTTATTTTATTTCCGACATTCAGGAACTATGACCTAACCTTTTCTCTATATAAAATTATACGGAATACCTACATAATTGAAAACACAAATGAGGTAATTAATTGTTTATCAAATTAACACACTACGTTAAAATTGTTAAAGCAATTTCATACTAACAGCTATCAAAATATCAGTTGTGATTAAAATAAACGAAAAAATTTAGTTACAATAAAATGTTAGATTTTTATTGTTGCTACAGGTAAATCAGATTTTTTAGTAGATAAATTTGGTCCAAATTAAGAGTTGTGATTGCAACATGCTGGTAGTTAATTTTATAAACTATTATCTTTTGACTTTACCTATAACTAATGTAAAACCCAAAAAATAGTACCTGATTGGACTTCTGAACCTTGAAACTAAAAAAGAAACTGAGAAAACTATAAACTTTTTCCTTCCTGTGTCGACAATGAACGTCGCCAAAGTTCTTTCTGTATTTCGTGGTGGATTTGAAGAAAGTTCTTAATTAAGTATACCTTAACTGTCTCCTGAAGTCACGTAAGTTACAGTTACAGTAGAGTAGGTTAGTTGATAACCGGTATTGCATTTAATTATTTTCATCTCATTATTAAGTCAATCAACTACCAACATTTGAAGTCTCAGTAATTAATTTAGGGTATTTTATAAACGGTATTTTTTTTTTTTTAATATATTTCAGGCATAGTTAATTAAAATTAAGATCACAATTCAAAAACATAAATTAATGTGTAATTTTTTTTAAATTGATCAAGCTAAACAATGAAAAATGTTCTCGTAAATACTGCAATAGAACTCATATTGGTGATCATAAAAAACTACTATCATTAATCACCCTTTTCTTCAGCAAAAGCTAAAAACGATAAACAGATCTTTTATATTTTTGTGTTTCACGTCAAGATCAGTAAGGGAATAATTTATTGGGACACAAATCAATAGGAATAACTTCAGAAACACGACGTTCTTGGCCTCCTACACACACTCCAGCACGCACGGTTTTATCGAATATTTCAATATATTTATATAAATCTTGGAGGATTCTTATGTCCCTGTACAAATGGACCATTTCTAAGTACATACTTGACTAAGGGAGTATACAAGCAAATGAAAGGGCAACCCTCTTCGATTTGCTAATTGAAATAATACTGCTGTCCTCAATTGGCCAAAAGTAATGTCAAAAGGGAATGTCATGTTGTATAATGATCTTAGGGTAATAGCATTCATCGCTTCATACTACGTCATAGGGGGGGCGGGTCTGTACAAATCTTTAAACCTGAATTGGTTTCAGAGGTCATTTTCGTGTGACCACTTGACTGCAGCACAGCTTCATGCTGAGTTCTTTTCACAGTTACGACGTGCTACTGCCGAATGTTGTCCATTGATCTTTGATAATGTATCACTGTTAAAATCGCAGTGATCTTTTTATTTGTTATAATAATATTGTTGTTAGGTTGCTACTGACAATTCTATCAAATCATAGTGATCTTTAATTTCGTTACAATAAAGTTGCTATTGGGTTGCTGCTGTAGTGCAGTCGGAGGTAATATAACTGTGAATGGACTGTACTTCTGTTTTGTGGGCGTGATTGATTACATATAGATCTATTTTGTTTATTTATTTTCCTTTCGTATGCACGTCGTGTTTTGTGACAAATAAACCTATTTTCCTTTTTTCTTCAAACTCATAATCAGATTTTGGCTTTAAAACTAGGCTTTCTACCACTCCATCTGGAAAGCAATTAACTGGGCTAGCTCTTGAACTTCCCACATATGGAGCTGGTGTGCCAATTTACCAATGACCGTCACGGCTTGCAGGTACCGGGTCAACCATGTAGATTGGTTTCAAATTGGATCGAATGTAAGGACTCCAGGGCCATAGACATCATCACTACTCTCACTGCTCGATGTAATTACCATTTTTTGTAGTAAACCTTTTAAAAACACTTTCTTAAACCTTCAAAATTCAAAATATGATATCGCGACAGAGGGTAACTTTCCTGTCAGAATTGTCGGACAATTCTACAAATATGTCGTCAATATGTCATGACAATTTTCTGTTTAATAAAGCAGATTTGACAAGTTTTTCACGACAAATTGTCACCTGTCACCTGTCGCTTAAAATTGTTTATTAAACAGAAAAATGTCGAATTGTCACGACAATCCGACATATTTGTGAATTTTTCACCATGACAATTTTGTTGCCTGTAAGTTTTATTAAACAGAAAAATTGTCGAATTGTCACTTTTTGACATAGGTATGTCGGACTTGTCGGATTGTCAGCTTTATTAAACAGGGCCCTGACCTTTCGGAGTATCGCAGCAATTCTTGGATATGGATTCTTTTGAACGCTCGTTGGGTGGTCGTACGGGTGATGATGAACCACGCTTACCTTGAAAGTCGTCTTTTAATTTGTGACTTAAAGACTCCTTGCCTGTTAAATAGATCTGGATAGACTATTTAGTAGTATTCCTAATTATCTTAATGATCTACTTGAATAAACATTATGTAGATTTCTGATTATGCTTGCGTATCTGATTAACACACTGGTTCACTGACCCTAGAGTCTAGGTCATTCCAGACTACTACTATAAGATCATGTCATGTTTAATTAATAAATTAATTCAGTTATTTGTAAAAAAAGTGTAAGGGGCTTGTGACTAAAGTAATAACAGTCGCACGGGTCGATCGATCAGGTTAAGCTACGCTGCCGCGGTTGGTCCGTGGATGGGTGACCATCTTTACATACCAAAACCCCTCCGTGCTTTGGAAAGCACGTTAAGCCGTTGGTCCCTGCTGTCATATGTGGATCTTTGACAGTCGTTACGGGTCGTCAGAAGCCCGAAAGTCTGACAACCAGTCTTACCAAAGGGTATCGTATTACCCAGTAACTTGGTTGTGGAGGTCAGATAGGCAGTCGCTCCGAGTAAAATACTGTAACTCAGCTGCATCCAGTTAGACTGGAAGCCGACCCTAACATAGTTGGGAAAGGGCTAGGCAAATGATGATTCTGCAGTTATCTGTATTAAATAATGCTCCGTAATATTTTGCGTCTAGTCAGAATCTTAGTGGTGTTTATCTCTTTGTTACTCGAATTTCTCTTCTACATTCACATAATCCTCTTGTTTACCTCTGCAATATAATAAATGAACATAAAACTACGTCAACTTAGATGATTCATTAATGTTTTTCTACATTTCCAACGTTTCGAGCGCTTTTGAGTTAGTCCTTCACAACCCCAAGCGCTTTAAAGTGCTGGAAACGCTAGCAAGTATAAGATGCAAACGAGAAGAGTGGGACTTAAAAAATACCGTTGAAAACACTAAAAGCAATTTCATTCATGATATGAACACAATAGGACTCCTGCAAGTGTACAGAGACCAGCTGTTAGTGCACTTGTTTTAAAGGATAGTTAGTCCATTCTCGTTCGATGTTTCCATATTGGTACCATAAAATATTAACGACTTTTCGCACTAGTGACTACCCATTTCAGTAAAAGCCGTGTTTCCGTGTACCGAGTAGCTTGCGGCCAACTGTTGTAGCTACCTCTCTATATAGCTGCCTGCCTGAGCTTGCGATAAGAGATTGAATTTAAGTTTCAATTTCGCTGAATTTTCTCTATAGGGGCAATAGTATAAAGAAAGTTGTTGGAAGGAGTAACAATAAAAATCGCCAGCCATTCTTATACTCACCACGAATTGAATTGGAACGACGTAGTTAAGGTACACCTCTTGGTGAAAACTGCAATAGAGGTACTTTGAAACTAGATGGCCGAAACACACGTACCTTTTCAGTAGCAATCTCCAGCAAACTATATATCGAAAGTTCTATAGCAAATTCCAACACGATTCCGAGATTCAAATTCAATGGGATACCTGTCTATTCTATTTCGTGCCTACAATTACTGCTGTATATCACATGTTCCTTTTAGATATTATCTATTGGTGCACAATAGATCCCTCCCTTCGTAACGTATCCTGTAGACTCTATAGGATAGAGTATCAAGCACTGGTATCTATTTGTATGGTGATGTGTTGTGTGATGAAAGGCAATCTTTAGGAATATGATATTGTTGTGTTGGAATATAATAATTGGGTGTTGCTAGAGATGTTTTTATTGAAATCAAGACCGGTCTCCATCAGGTAAAAGATAAAAATAGTTTATTTGCACCTTCACGTAGAAAGTATGGCTTACAATAAAAATAAAGTAAATAAGGTCGTGCTTGGGGGCGGCCTATGTCCAGCAGTGGACGTCTTTCGGCTGAAATGATGATAATGATGAAATAAAGTCGTTTGTTTGAGTTGCAGCTAAGATATCTTGTAATTATAGGTATCATTATAGCCGATGTAGCTTCAATGAATCTCAGGGAAACTTGATAAATCTTAGATGAAAAATAACTTAAAGAAAATCTTTCAAGCAAATCTAGACACTACCTTCATAAAACTACAGAAATATTTTCTTTGAGACAACAAATGAAATAAAATAAAAAAATGTCCAGCAGAAATGAAATACCATCATTTACCTAGACAACAGGCCGCGAATTTTTTTATCAGGGTATTTTTCATTGCGTAAAACAAAGAACTTTGCAGGTAGTGGATAGCTATAGGTAAAGTCAAGAAAATTAATTGTTAAGCAAATTGACACACAAAATTTTGCTTAAAACTGTCAGAGAGTTTTCATTTTAATATAGGTACGCCATAGGCCTATGTCCAGCAGTGGATGTCTTTCGGCTGAAATGATGATGATATAGGTACGAACTCTTTGAAGTTTTTCCGCCCTGGAGTGTATATGAGGAGCTGTTCCACAAACAATGTGGAACAGCTCTTAATATCGTGTGCAGCAAGTCCTATGTTGTACGTTAGAGAAACTGATGGACGCTACTGAAGGAGTTGCCACACTCGTAGCCAAATTCTGGGCCGACTCTATTTAGATTGCTATGCGAAGATTTAACTTGGTAGTCAATTTGTTTAACAATTTATTTCCCTTACTGTAATAACAAACAAAAGGTAACTTAAAAGCCGGTTAATATTGAGTAGACTGTTTGCAAAGTCCCTCTTTGCTATTTAATTTTCATTTTAATCTGCCAACGGATAAACAACGCGAACAATATTGTTATGTTTCAAACGCTTATCATTCTGTGCAGGCATTTAAAGTTGGACTTTAGAAAGTTGTGCCTGAATAGTGCTTATTATGATTGTGAAATGGTTGGGGCTTAGTTGAGGCTGACATTCTTTGGTAGTTTAACCGGTTGAATGCCGGAATTACAGAAACAATTAAAAACCCATTGTGTCTCGCGTGTATATACGTTCCGGCATACTAAGGGTTAAAGGCCAGGCATATGAACGAAATTTAGTCCGAATTTCAGTTTTAATATTCTTTGTATATTATTTTAAATGGTGTGATTGTGGACTGCTCGCAGAACATAGCCGATGGGGCCGAAAGTTTCAGGAGTGGCGACCGTGTACCGGAAGACGTAGCGATGGAAGGCCTCCCACAAGGTGGACCGATGATCTTGTGAACGCAGGAATCCGCTGGATGCGGGAAGCATAGAATCGGTCAAAGTGACTGTGCTTGGGGGAAGGCCTATGTCCAGCAGTGGACGTCTTTTGGCTGAATTTATGAATGAATGGAGGGTGTGGACTGTGAAGAGAAATTGTGGTGTAAATAGAAGTTAGCTACATTGTTTTTTGTGTAGGTACTAGTGTGCTGATTGTCTACGAGCTTTATCATCATCAGGGCTACTTCCCATTTCGCCACTTTCCCAAGAAATCATGCACTTTCATGTAAAATTTTGAAAGCAGGTATCTATCGAGCCTTGAGGAGCAATTTAACGTTCAAGTCTCATTATCGGGAATTCCCCTACATTTTTGACAAGTTTTTGACATTGATTGTCGCTAGAGATGAGATTGCGACTAGATTTTGAACGTTTTTAATTACGCGAATTACTCTGCAAGCTATGTCCGTAACTCCGGTTCTTTTCCGGATAATTTAATTCCTGGTCCATTGCTTTATCTTCGAGTATATGTTCGAAAAATTTGTCTTCTCAACAACGTAAATAACGCAATGAATGTTGGTGAACTGTGAAAATCCTACTGTTGACAAGTTACGCAATTACCCCGCTGATCTCTCATCTCCTAATCTGTTGTTTACTAACCCTGAAAATCAAGAAATAAAAATCCAATTGCGATCCCAACCGTTACTTACATAGAATTAAGATGTCGAGCTAAAAGCGTTATTGTATTAAAACTTTTGTCCGCAAAACTCTAACTTTATACCAAAATAATCCAATTTCTAAGCTTTCCTTATTCCATACGGTGTTACGCGGCTCATATTTTCCTTTGCAACATCGAAGGAGCATTAAGTATTTTTTTGTGCTTTCGAAGATTATTGTGTTATGTTCTCGTATTTTTACTAGGCTAGATGTTTTTTTTTCTTCTATGTTAAGCCGTGCCGTTAAGCCGTGATTAAAATATTAGCCAGTGAGCAAGGCAGGTAGGATAACCGACTCGTCAGTATCGTCACGTGTTCTATCAGAATAGCCCAGAATAGTTACCTACCAACGCTGTGGTATAAGTTTTAAATGCTCCATCAGGGTTCCATTCTCAAAGGGTAAAAACGGGACCTTATTACTAAGACTCCACTGTCCGTCTGTCTGTTACCAGACTGTATATATATATATAGACAAATTCAGATTGGAATATTAGGCTATTTGCAACAGTGGATTGCAATGCCAAGACTTTCGTACTAGCGTACCATTCAAACAGTTTTTCGAATCAGCGTGTTCGCGACAACGTCATTCGATATAGCGGTTTTCGATTTTATGAGTTTTCGAACTGGCGTACCACTCTTAATTTTTTTCGAAATAGCGTGTGTCGCAATAACGTCATTCGAATCTTCATATCACTCCCCTTTTGACCATACGAATCAGGCACAGATGAATCAGGATTTTGCCTACAATCATGCATAACTCATCATACATACAGACTTTATTATTTTCATTTTTCTACACGAATCTATAACCCAAAAGCATCACACGAAACACAGATTGAAGTTTTAAAACAATAAAATAAATTTTATAAAGTAGGCATTGTAATCAGTATGCCACCTGAACCAAACACAGATGAATCAGGTATTTTCCTTCGTAACACCGGGATCTAAGCCAACCAGCCACACATCCACCTTCCAGGTCGTCCGTTGCGCGACCGGCTTCCCCCCGCGCGGGAAGCCAGACTCTCATTATTATTACCCGACCAAGTACGGTCAAGCGCAGCTTACGCCACATTAATCAGTATTATACGCCGGACACTTCTTATTTACTTATTTATAAACAGACTAACGTAGTTATAACTAATACACATTTTTTTTTGTAAGAGGACAATTCATTTCCTTTCGACATAATTATAATTTATATTGATGTATCAAAGGGAAAATGCGACATCGACCATTTTGTTCCGGAAAATGGCAAACGGACGCGCTATATGAATCACAAGAACGAACTTCAAATATTTTTATTTTGTACTTAGACAGCAATTAATAAAAAAAAATCATTTGTCCCAATAAGGGATAAAGCTAAACTATACAAAAAAAAATATTACATGCCGTTTTGTTAGTTGGTTACAGAAATATACCCACAGACATCGAAAATTTTGTCCCTGAAGAATTACCCATCTATACTATGACTGTGGCGGTCAAAAGGTTAATATTATCTATTTTCATCAACATTACACGCTGAATAATTTAGAGAAAATAAAAGTCACAGCGCATGCAAAATAAAATGTAATATCGGCGATAAAAAATGACAAGAAAGTTTTGCTTATTCACGTCTAGTGCCTACCTATTTATAACGGGTTTATCGCAGAGAATTTTTATGGCTCAATTAGGTACACTGCCAAACAATATGTTTGTAAATCATTTGACCGTAAATTCGCTGAATAAGAAGCACCATGATATATGCATAGTAACAAGAGTTTGGTGTAAATGTTTAGCGTAATCATTTTAGTTTAATACTTAACTTGTGTCGATACTCTTGCGCCATCCCATCTTCCTGGCTCGGCATGCTGTGCTGGCGCTGCTGCTGCGGCTGCGGAAAACCTCAAGCGGCGAAAATATAATAACCTCATCGGAAATTATATTTTCGAGCCGTTTGGGGTTGAAACCCTCGGGCCGTGGGGTCCGAGTGCTCATGGTCTTTTTAAAGATATTTCGAAACGGCTGGTTGACACTTCCCGTGACCCAAGGGCTGGCTTTTACCTTGGCCAGAGGCTAAGCATCGCCATACAACGTGGTAATGCCGCCAGTCTCTTGGGTACATTACCAGTCGACAGCGATAAGGATGAGTTTTTCGACGCTATTTTCTAGTTTCTGTATAGTTTTAGTTATGTTAGAATTTAATTTTGTTATTTTTACCTGTCTAAATAAAAACTTTTATCCACTTAACTTGCTAAACAAAGGTTTTAGAAATAAAGATGTGCGCCATCAAAACTAAAAAGCGATACACTGGTCAAGTCAAGACAGTAAACAAAGTCGACTTCAATACCTGCTCCCTGCCTTTGATAGTGGAATAGTGGAATAATGACACCAGTGTACCTCAGATGATATGATTTCTAATTTCCCGACTGTTTTATGACTTTCACTGACTAACCACCTGCACCCTTATTGCGTAACACACTATCAATCAGAATCTGAATAATTTTGAAGCAAATTGCTAATCCATTGCTTCATAAGTTCGAAAAAATTGTCTCATCAACACGTTGTCATTGTGCTTATTTTAAAAGCTGAAAACATGCTGAAAACTCTTCATCGCGTATGCTTATAGTTGTTTAGCTTTAACTGCTAAACCATACTACACAAGAAGTCGCCATGTGTTCGAAATTGTTTTCATAATATCTAGTTGTTATTACGGAAAGCTAACGCCGTACAATATCATTTCCATGCAATGAGCTACATTCCGGCTTCCAGCCTTATGCGATTGAAAGATCTAGTCAATAGCGTGCACTTGACTGCTAGTAACATTATACTGCCATCGGCATTCTGGATGCCAAACGTTGCATTATGTAGGTACGAGCTAATGTGTTGGGCTATGTCGGTACAGTCGAACAGGCTACAACGCTACAATGGTCTTATGGCGCGTGGCCGAAATCGGAAATAATGCCGCCATCTTGTTTTTGTTCAATACATTTCATGCCGCCATCTTGTTTTTGTTCAATACATTTCGCAAAAACCAACAGCGCTGCCCTGTCAACGTTATTCGAGTGCCAAAAGATACTTGTTACTATGTAGGTGTTTGGTATTGGTACTTATACACTGTACTATTAGTTATTATGTACTAGGACAAAATGTTTAATATTTCCACTACACTGCCAATTGCCTTCTGGCTTCTAAGATACAGGTACATAAACCTAGTTTAGAAGTCAGGGTTTTTCACTCTGGAACACTAACTTAAGCCATTTTTAGATCGAAATAATGTATATGCATTTTTTGAGAAATAAATATTATTATTATTATTAATGTTTATTTTTGTTTAAAACACCACCATACCATACCATAATCAGCCTATAATGTTCCCACTGCAGGGACACAGGCCTCCTCTCAATGAGAGGGAGTGGGCCGTAATCCATCACGCGGGCCCAGTGCGAGTTGGTGGATATCACATGTCTTCGAATTTTTGGTCGTTGGTTGGGACATGCCGTTTTCCTTTTCCTTCACCGTTTTGAGAGCAGTGGTGATGAAATAATGTACACAAAGTAAAGCGCCTGTCTGGGTTCGAACCTACGACCTACAACTAAACTGTTTAAAACACACTTAGACACTAATGGGCTCGAACAAAACAATGTTTACCTTTAGACCCAAGTTAGAACAATCGAACCATTTCTGAATTTAGAAGTCTATTTCAGCAAACTTAAAGTTCTATTAACAAATACTGACGTCAAACCCGAGTCTAAATTAAGAACATTAAGAACTTTACCGTGTTTGAATAAATTTCAAAATACATTAACTGGCTCGAAAGACCAAAGGCTTGGACTAAAGTAAGAACTCGTTTTGCAATAAGACGGATTTAAAATTACCTATAAATTATCTGATGAAAAGTATGTAGCGGTATCTACGACGCCAATGCGAACAACGCGTCATACTGACGTCACGCAAATCCTGCATCGCGCAAGCAGAGTTTACCGCGCAACTAGCATAGATACAACGGCAACGGTCCGACATGAATCATTGGGCACATATTATAATGTACTCATAATGGGCAGTTGCCCACTAGACACAACACCCGTCTGGTCGGAGGATCCTCCCTTTTCTATGGAGTATGAGTGAGCTTTACACCCTGCTCCTCATGCCTCTATAAGTATATGTAGGTATGATACTAAATCATAGGATTGATACTAAATCATCAAACAAATATTTGCCCTTATACTGTAGCTGATGTATACCAAATAGGTACGTAGCTTGTTTGACTGTACAAGAACTCTGTAGCGTTCCACTTATAACGTTATAACAAACAGCTCCATAAGTTTCTTCGTTCGCACAGACAAATGAGGCAGGATTGGCAGAGTTTCAAAACTATCGTTTCTGCCTTTAGCAGTTTCTACCCCCTAAATTCAGTTACGCTTCTGTAAGAACTATGTATGTTCTATTTTCGATTCTATTCTATTTGCCCGCCATTTAATAAAAATATTATTAAGTGGCAAGCAAGCCGCGTACCGGAAGACGTAGCGTTGGAAGGCCTCCCACAAGGTGGACCGACGACCTTGTGAAGGCCGCAGGAACCCGTTGGATGCGAGAAACACAGAACCGGTCGAAGTGGAAGTGCTTGGGGGAGGCCTATGTCCAGCAGTGGACGTCTTTCGGCTGAAATGATGATGAAGCCGATGTCGACTATTCTGTCAATGACTAAGAGCTGATTTTTCCATCGCCAGATAACTTGTATGAAATAACTGTCAAAATTTAAAAAAAAATCCTCGACTAAAGTTATCAGATGAGCCCTAAAATGAATAGAAAAACCAAAGTGCAAAAAAAAAAAAAAAAAAAAAAAACTTCAGCGAAATTCTTAGATTGATACCATGATATTTCCACTGCTGGGACATTGGCCTCCTCTCGGTGAGAGGATTCTTAGGTTGATACAGTTGAACACAATGTAGATCATTTGATTGGAAAAAAATCTAAACGCGATTCGCGAGAAAATTAGACACCAATCTGACATCAAGAACCTGAAGGTCACAATTTGATGTAAGTATGTTGGAACACGATATAAGTATGATGATGAAAATGATGCTGGGATAGACTAGACACACCGCGACCCTAAGCATAGCGTAGCGTAGCGTAGCGTAGCGTAGCGTAGCGTAGCGTAGCGTCCATACTAATATTATAAATTCGAAAGTAACTGTCTGTATGTTACCTTTTCACGCCTAAACCACTGAACGGATTTCGATAAAATTTGGCAGAGAGACGGACATAGGATTTTTTATCCCGATATTCCCACGGGATCGACACTTATGCAGGTGAAACCGCGGGGCGCTGGTAGTATATATAGCCTATATATGATACTAGCAGCCGCGGTTTCAGATACGCGATATATTTGTACCCTTTATAATATACCTAGGGTACAAATATATCGCTTATCTGCGCAGAATGCGGGGCAGCGCCAACACCGTCCTGGCGATGATCACCAACAGATTGGATTGCCCATTTGTATCTGTTTGTATAAGAGTCTTGTTACTAGAATTAAACTATTTTTTATAGCAATCTTTTCGTTACTACCACTCAGAAGAGCAGTCTACGTCGCTCAAAAGATATAATGCGCCAAATCATCGTTTAATTCTGATATCTTTCAATAAAGGAAATACGCCTGATTTCACCTTGTAAGAACATCTTTCGTTCAAGTAATTTCAGTCTCTTTTACCGTTTCCTCCATTTAATTCTACAAGTACTTACCGGGTATACTTCGCAGTTCCTATCTCCGGGATTTTTTCATCGTATTTTAGACTCTAGCTGGCCATTTCTCATTAACTTTTCTAAATAATTAAACTTAAAACAGTTTCACGGATTCACTGTACCTACTTTTTGTATCGGTTCAAAGAGAATGCAAAAACTAACTAACAACTCGACAGCTTTGATATTCTCAGTAGATTTGTGCCCGGTTCATGGCAATAGGCTCGCCCCCTATCACATGGGACTTCAACATAACTGGCAAAATGTAGGTGTACTATAGGTACACCTTTGTCTAAACCTTCGGGGATTACAGGCGTGATATTGTTTATTTATTTTATTACTAGCTGCGCCCCGCGGTTTCACCCGCATAAGTGTTGACAAAAACTACCCAATGTCCTTCCCCGAGATGCAATCTATCTCTCTGCCAAATTTTATCGAAATCGGGTCAGCGGTTTTAGCGTGAAGAGGTAACAGACAGACACACTTTCGCAATTATAATATTATTAGCAGCGCCCCGCGGTTTCACCCGCATAAGTGTCGACCCCGTGCAAAGACATAAATAATTTAATGTCTTTGACCCGGTGGGAATATCGGGATAAAAACTATTCTTTGTTCTTCACCGGGATGCAATCTATCTCTCTGCCAAATTGTATCGAAATCCCTTCAGTGATTTAGGCGTGAAAAGGTAACATACAAACAGACAGACAGAGTTACTTTCGAATTTATAATAATATTATAGTATGTACCTATTTATAATATTAGTATGGATATATGGATTTATGTACACACAGTAGGTAAAATGGATACAAATACGACATATTAGTATTGAGTACAAAGGTGGCCTACCTACTGCTTATTTCTTAAGAAATTTCTTCCAGCAGACCTACGAAAGGAGAAATGAAAAAGAAATGAAAGCAATAGTGTGTGAGAACAAGAAGAGAATAATTTGATTTTGTTATGTTATGATATGAAATAACAACTCTCCATGTATCGTCAGATAGTTTGAAATTATTTTGCAATTCGCGGTTTAGTATTCTCCACACAGCTAAACCAATAAGCCTACCTACATTCCTAGATGTCTTATTCTCAAACCCTTTTGGTAACAAAGGGAAGTGAAAAAGAAGGAAGAGAATTAAGTATATCGATCTCAACTCAGAAAACGTGGCATTGAGTTACAGTGTTACTTGTCAGGATATTTTCTCCCAGTGGGTAATTACAGTGTAACAAAACATGGTGTAACTAAATGGGAACAAACGAGCTATCGCATTCGACTGCTGGACATAGGCCATTCCCAGGCTGCGCCACAACCAGTGCCGGATTAGCCCATAAGCAAATTAAGCAATTGCTTAGGTCATCACGTCTCGGGGGCACCATAAGGCAAGAAACAGCACCGAAACAGTATTTGCTAGCTTAGGAACGGCAAGGCTGTTTATCAGCAAGATATTACAAGATCCAAAAGTCATTCTAGCTGCTGGAGATGTGCGCCAAACGCCAATCTTTACCGCTCGTCGATATTTTGGAAAATTACGAGGTGACTAGTGGATAGGAGGGCCTACAGGCGTGGATTGCTTAGGGCATCAAGTAGTCTTAATCTGGCACTGGCCACCACCCTGTCCTCTACCTTCCGCATCCAGTTTGATCTCGTATGTATTTAAAGGATATATCCAATCACCCAATCTCCCTAGTTCTCCCGAATCAATTGGCTATTAATTGAGTTAAAACGAATTAGCTACCAATCTTAAAACTGTCTGAAGACTAAACGTATCGCGGTCCGATGATATTGCGTGAAATGGACCGGCTAACGATACGAGTCGATATCGGGGAACTAAGTACACCCTTAGTTAATAGAATTATATCGGTACACTAGCTTTGTACGCGAATTTGTGCTCGGATAATTTTATCTTCCGTTTAACGTTGCTTGAGTCGTTCCACCAATCTGGCAGGAGCACCGGAACATATCCAAGTGTTACTGACTAGCCAGGTACAACATAGAAATAAATGTGGAAATAATAGCCCTTACTTACCTATCGTGCTCTCTCTTTGATGATCACCTCTAGTCTCGTAGCCTAGTAGCGTAGTCTGGTAGCTGCAATCCCAATAATAAACTTTTATTTTGTACCTCCATCCCACTGTGGGATGGAGGTACAAAATAAAAGTTTAAGTATTATGTTTGTAAATGTTAGGGAAATATCTTGTAAAGTTTTTTTTTTAAACTCAGATAGTAATTTGACAGCTGTAATGTCAAATTCCTATCCATACTAATATTATAAATACGAAGAAACTGTCTGTCTATCTGTCTGTCTGTACCTTATCTTTGTCTTGTCTGTGTTGTATGTAGGTACCTTTTCACGCCTAAACTACTGAACGGATTTCGATAAAATTTGGCAAAGAGATAGATTGCATCCCGGGGAAAGACATAGGATAGTTTTTATCGACACACCTCGCGGGCGGAAGCTAGTACTTACTTACTAAAAAGTAAACACACAGACTTTACTATTACAGAAATTACTATCTGGGTTCAAAATACAAACTTTAGGTAAAGTTATAGGTACTCTACACATAGGTAATCACTGTTTGATAGACTGGTGATAAGTTCACAGTGTAGGTAGGTACGTAATCTAAATCTATTCATTATAAACTAAATGATTTACCCTTGTTTCCAACAAAACCAACAAGTTTTAGAAAATATGAAAAAGGTTAGCGCCGCGCTCTGCCACTGTTCTTGGGTGCCGTCCAAATAGATAAAGTTTTCTCCTTGACATAGGGCAATTACGACCATGATACTTAATGCTTTCCAACCAAAATAGATAGATATCCTTGAAACTTGAAATCTATTGTCTTCGTTATGCGCGTTTACGCCGAACGTCATTTCATACAAAATTTCAAGCCCTTGTTTTCCGAAATGAACGAACCGATTTTAATGAAACTTCATACGCATAAGCAGGATACAAAGGTCTAAAAAGTTAGATAGTAGGTACCTATGAAGTTTCATTAAAATCGGTTCATTCATTTCGGAAAACAAGGGCTTGAAAGTTTGTATGAAATGCCGTTCGGCGTAAACGCTCTTCTAAACTAAAAAAAGAAGCCTAAAAGAAAGACTCAAGTACCTAGACAGACCCGAGTTATCACGGTGATGTTTTTACAGAATAGCACCGCAGCTTGTTAGGTACTGTTGAACCTGAATAAGCACCGTCTGGTGACACAATTATTCCATTTCAAGAACTAGGCCCTCTGATCTAGATAAATAGAAATACCTATCTACAATCCTTCATACCTATTCACAAGTTATAGTTAGTTCATGTGTGTTTGAACTGTCCGATTCGGGCAAATTCTCAAACTTTACCTTGTTAGACTAAGTATGTGAGAAGTTTTGTTGAGTTGAGTGGTATGTACCACGTCTTTGTCGTAAACTATAGTTTACGCTACGCAAGGTTGGATTTATCCTTTACCAGTGATGCTCCTGACATGTGAAGTAATTCAATGAAACAAGAGCAGTCACTCCAAAAATAATGGTAGGTATTCACGCGTAACACACTAACAGAAGCATGGGTTTCCATTTTTCCAGTTCAACAACATTCATTGCGTTATTTGCGTTGTTGAGGAGACAAATTTTTCGAACATATGAAGCAATGTATTAGCCATATCCTTCAAAATGATTCAGATCGTGATTGATAGTGTTACGCAATTAACATACGGACGGCACGGTTGGCGAAGTGGTTAAGCGATTGACTGCTGCGCTGCGTGTCGCGGGTTCGATTCCCGCACGGAACAAATAAGTATTTGTACGATCTACAAGTAGTTGTTCCGGGTCTGGCTGTTTGTGTATGTGAGTTTAAATGTTTGTAAACGCACCCACAATACAGGAGAAATTCCTAGTGTGGGGCAAAGTTTAAAAAAAAAAATTAATTGCTGGAAGCCGACCCCAACATAGTTGACAAAAGGCTATGTAGATGATGAAGAGATTTAATTAAAATAGGCTATTTGACAGGTTTCTGATAAGCATCTCAGATTATTTAATGGTGTCTAACGAGCCCACAAAAACCTATTGCTTCAAATTGCATAATGTATTTCTTTTAAAAAATAGTAAATAAAAATGTACTGTTTAAATAAGCCGCCAAAACGCTATCTTTAACAATATGGCGTCGTGACGTCACGATTCCCGTAAACAAACGTTGAAACGGTCGAGATACTAGACAAAAGTCATCTGTTCTGTCAACGATAGACAGAAATTTACTACATCATGACGTCATCTTAAGTTCAGCCAATCCAGACCGTTTTCGATTACGTGGCGCCAGATTTAAAAAGATGAAGTTTTTTCGGGTTTTTTTTAATAAATAATACATTGTTTTGTAGTAAAATTAATGCAAATCGATTTTAAAAGCGATAATCTATACGAGTGTCAATAATTATGACCTTATTTTTTACATTGTCAAATAGCCTATTGTTTGACAATTCGTGTTACTAGTGTTGCGTTTCAAAGTTAGTTAATCCTATCAGAATACCAGCGCTGCGACCTTTATTTTTTTTTTAATGTCGCAGCATCATGCTGAGATAGGAGCCTTTTGGCCTCGTATAGGACTTTGTTTCATTTACCTTTTGTTACTTTTTTTTTATATAACTTGGATTTTTATTTTACTGTGTTTAGTTTAGTTTGTGTTCTTCCTGTACGAGTCGCAATAAATACTTTTTCTTTCTTTCTTCCTTAATCGTATTACCTTAGGATCCCCATGCGCCTGCCTGACATAATTAAGTAGGTACGTACCTATCTAGTCTTTTTTTTCTTTCATATGCTGATGCATTTGAAACGTTTACAAAAGTATTATGCTCCTCTCTGTGAGCGAGAGTGGGCTATAATCCACCCCGTGCGAGTTGGCGGATGACACGTGTTCAAATTTTTGGTTATAGGACATGCCGGTTTCCTCACGATGTTTTCCTCCACCTTTGAGAGCAATGGTGGTGAAATAATTTACACAATGTAGAGCGCCTGCTTGGGTTCGAACCCACGACCTACAACTTGTAAGTAGCGGCCGTAGCCATTGCACTGGGCCTATGCTCCTAATGTGTTGGATGTGTCTCACGAAAACTAAAATAACAGTTGCAACACGCTTATTTTTTTTTTTTTTAAACGTTGCCCCACACTAGGAATTTCTCCTGTATCGTGGGTGCGTTTACAAACATTTAAACTCACATACACAAACAGCCAGACCCGGAACAACTACTTGTAGGCCATACAAATATTTGTTCCGTGCGGGAATCGAACCCGCGACACGCAGCGCAGCAGTCAATCGCTTAACCACTGCGCCAACCATGCCGTCAAACCAACGTAACGTCAATTTATGAGAACCTCAAGTCGCAACAAAACGCAAGTTGGGTAGGTACTTTTTTAAGGTGCCAAAAATATTTAATACTTAATCTTTTATTACATACTAGCTTCTGCCCGCGACTTCGTCCGCGTGAAATTTCTTGTTCCCCAAACCCATCGCCTGCCCGCGCTATATTACTTCGTTTTGCTTAGCGTTCTGACGTTTTTCTTTTTGCTCGGCTCCTAAGGGTCATAGCGTGATGTTAAATATCCTTTAGCCTTCCTCAAGAATGGGGCTATCAAATACAAAACGATTTTTTCAAATCCAACTGGTAGTTTCAGAGATTACCCCCTACATACAAACTTTACCTCTTTATAATATTAGTATAAGTAGATAAAAAAGACACCTACATTATATATTATCATTATTTTTAAATTTTGGTCAATACTATGAGAACTATAAGCAAATTAATAAATACCTATTAGTACCAAACTGCTACAAAGGACTTTACATAATTGAATTACATTTTGAGCTCCTGATCACATTAATCACTTTTACGATAGGATAGTAGGTGCTTCCAACACTGACCTGCCGAAGCTACCTGTCTGATCCCCTAAATGAGTTTCCACAAGGCTAGACAGAGCAGATTATGTAACTTTCTGCCTAACTTAATTATGTAGGATTTGTTATGAAACCGGCTGCCCAAAATAATATTGAATAAATTATTGTGTGACCAGAGGGCTGGCCTATTTTTTGGCCAGAATCAGCATTGTCATACAACGTGGCAATGCTGCCCGCCTTTTGGGCACGTTTCCTATTGACAGCGATGCGGACGAATTATTGATGCCCTTTGATTACCTATTTCCCTTCCTTTTCATATACTTCGACATATTATTATTTTAAGTTTTTAAAATTATGTAAATATACCTAATATTTATCTACGGATTGAACAAATCAGTAAAAAAAAAAAATTGTTTTTGTTTTAGGTTTTCGGTAAATAAAATTTTAGTTTATCTCTTACCATAGATATCCGATATCCGCGTCTCTTACATATTTTATGGAGTTTTGTGTGTTGCCACAAGCTAAATAAAACACCAAAAACGATTGCCGGCATAATTTTAATAATACATTCTTACGGCTTAAAAACAGTGGATTTGATATTAAATAACCTTAAAAACTCATACAACCAGTAAACAGACTATCACAGTTACGTCACAACAAAAACAGGGTAATCTTTCGAATCACACAATTTCACCTCACTAATACATTGCATTAACCAATCCTTGTGTACATGCCTTACATCTGCAGGCAATTTCTTCGTTAACTTTTTCATTTTTTCAAAATCTATCTCTTTATTGTTATGTAGCACAAAGTCGACATCCATTGATTTGATTGACTTCACAACGTCACCTCCGTAAGCAATCCAATGTCTTTCAAAATGCTTTCTTTCATCCTCTGAGAAGCTTATGAAATCCGGGTAGAAACCTAGACGTTTGTCTTTGAAAACATTCGGTAGAGGAGTTTGTGGTATGAATAAAAACTCTTTACTATCTACCTCATCAACGCTCATATTACTCTCCTCGTTAATATCAACCTCTGTTGACATAGACTCGTTACTCTTTTCTGAAGATGACCGGTTCAGTTTAACTTTCGGCTTTACCTCCTTTTTGATGAAAAAACTATCTATGGTTTTTTTGGGACTAAGTTTTGTAGTTTTTGTTGTACTTGCTTTTGTTTTGGACGGACTTGTTTTAATTTTTTTTGCAGGAGGCTCATCTGCTGAAGCTGCTAGTTTATTTAAAAGCGACACATCCGTTTTTTCTTTAGAAGTCTTGTACAGATGTTTTAACTCTTCTAGATTAGTTGCAGTCTCCCAATCCTTGTCCGTCCTAATTCTGGTAACTCTTGGAAATCTGACCGATATGCCGTCCGCTGTATGTAAATTGGCCTTCGTTAATTCCGTTCCTGAAATCAAAATGATGCAAAATAAATAACGTTGCATTTATAATATGCGGCTAAATCATGTTTTAATTGAATTCGCGGTATCATTGCTTTTGCGTCCAACTGCATTGAATATTAACGGAATATTGGAGTTAATTTACATTTTAATTCCGTTTATAACTAAAATAATGTAGGTAGTACCTATGTTATTAAGTCATATTTTGGGGTCTAAAATCCTGGTGACTCTCAAGAAGATGGCATTTAATGTCCACATATTATCCTGTGATTTTCCCAATGCAGGGCAAACGCACGCAGAGAAAGAACTAACTAAGTTCGAGGTTTCCACGCGTTTTGCCAGCACTATATGTTTGGTGTATTAGAAACTTTCCAACCAATAAAACGATCATAAAAAAAGATTGTCTACACCAAAATACATACCAGTTATCTCCCAAACAGGTTGTTTTTTAGGATCCGAAGCAACAAAATCAGGCACCATTCCTTTATTGCAATCCAACCAAGATGGGATTTTATTGCTGTCCTGTGATATTTTCACCATGAGCGGTGTTAATTCTTTCTGTAGCCTTTCCAAAGTGCTGTCGTCATGTCCTGTGTGTACTTTGGTAACGGTTAACCATTTGTTGCGGCGAGTGTCATGGCACCCCATCAGGAATACGGACATCATACCTCCTTTTTTGCCTGTACCTGTAAATTAAATAGGTACTAGGTATGAGATCATTGAGGGCCAAAATTTATAATGAAAATTATATAGTTGTAGGCTATTTCTGCATGTTGTTACAGCAGCAGAGAAAATATTCACAAATTATTTTGTAATCTGAGTGATATCCCAATATAGTATGAAAGGAAAAGGGGGACAGTGTTGTCCGTATTCTTGGCACAATAAGTCCTTAGTCATCTTTTAGTGACTGTACAACTTGTTCTGTAATGTCAATAATGACTCATCTGCCTAGCCTTTTCCCAACTATGTTGTGGCCGGCTTCTAGTCTAACCAGATGCAGCTGAATACCAGTATTTTACATGAAACTGCCTATCGGACCTCCGCAATCCAGTTACTGGGTAATACAATACCCCTTCGTAAGACTGGTTGTCAGGGTTCAAAGATCCAGTTGTCAGGGTTCAGGTATGACAGCTGGGACCAACGGCTTAACGTGCTTTCCGAGGCACGGAGGAGTCTTGGTATGTAAAGATGGTCACCCATACACGAACCAACCGTGGCAAGCGTAGCTTAACCTGATCGATCGACCCGTGCGGTTATTTTTTCTTAGCCACTAATGACTAGGTATTGGCAAAATAATTTTATTTGTTATTGGCTAAAAAAAACATATACTTACTCATTGTTTTGTGTGTGATGGTCTTATTACATTTTGAGATTAGACTGCCTATTGTACTGCATATTATTTGTTTACATTTTCCTATTTTGTTTGTAAATCTATGCAGGCTGTGACTCATTATTTTCGTTTTATATGCAGCTAGAATTAGCTATACTGCTATACAAATAACAATATAGATTATAGCAGGTATTTAATTTGCTAGTTGCCAAATCGGACACATGTGCCTAATGCTATATAGAGCCAAATTAAATTAACTAGCGAAACTCCGCAAACGTGATACGATATACAACATTATTTTTAGTATATTCGAAACCCGAAATACGTGTCTAGTATATTTATGTAAAGAATTGTACAAAATTTCAAAACTGTATCATGTAAAATCACAAAGTTATAAGCTTGTTAAGTTACCAGTTTGTCCATACAAAAACATGCTCACCCGCGCCGCTCGCGCCGCGTCGTCTTGCGCTCATTGATAATAGTACCTAGGTACCTAACCGTTCGGCGCGGAGATTGGATCACCTACTTAGTGTCGCACGATAAAACATATCAAATTTCAAGTAACCAAACTACCATGCAGCGGTCGTTTACCCCCACAAAAAAATATTGATACCCATCAGGTCTGCACAGTTTCTCTAGCTAATTAAATTTGATCTTGTATAGTGGAGGTTTGGCCTTCAACATGTTTAGCAAGCAGTGTATGTGGTAAAATTATTGTTTAGTTTAAACACCTACCAAACCAAGCTCCTAGAACAACAAGATCAGCTGTGTCAGCCATCGCTCCATCAAACAAATAGTCCTTCTTCACCTTTAACCAATGCCTCTTGCCTGGCTCATAGGGAGACTCCAAATCTTTGAGTACTAATCCTTCGAGGCCAAGTTGTAGTACCTGTAATGTGGAGAACAGAACATTTTGAATCTATGGAGATAATTGATATTGGTTGATATACCCACGAGTCGTACTCAGCGCTTTTCCTCCACATTTATTATGCGCACAGCCAAAGTGTGGAACTCTCTGCCAGCATCTGTGTTCCCTCCCACATTTAACCCGTCTGCCTTCAAAGCAAGAGTGAACAGGCATCTTCTGGGCACGCTCGTTCCATCATAGACCTCATCTGTCGTTTTCTATCAAGTGTGATCGGTCGAGAGCGGGCCCATTTAATAATAAAAAAAAAAGTAACAGTACTTAGCATTTCTTTGTAAGCAATATAATTATGTTTTATTGAAAGAAAATAGATAGTTTGGAATTAATGTCTGTCGTAAATGATTTAAAGTATGCAGCTAACCAAACTGTGATAATTGTTTGTAAATTTTACAGAATTTTTATCTCATGAAACGCCGCGCGCTTTACTTTTGGTAACTAAAACACAATATACACGGTTTTAAACCAAGATGACCTTGAAGTTGTTGTTGTTGCGAGATGCCTGCTACACGGTTTAAAACCAACATTTTCTTCTGCCACTGGTTTGCAACGCAGGCCTTTCTACCAAGGACGTTTAAAGGTCATACGAAATTGTTTTAAAACCACTGTCTACACTGTTTTAAACCACCGTTTTAAACCGTGTAGATAGTGCTTAAATGACGTGTACGAACACGCTGTGAATGTGTGCGTGAAGACGAGTAGCGTCAGCACATAATTAAACACACACACACTTCCGACTTCGCCATTGTCTCAGATGGTACCGAGAGCTCCTGCACACAAATTCACAGCATGTTGGTAGACTTGGTAACCACAAATAAAGCGCGCGTCACTTCGTGAGATATAAATACTATAGGCACCTAAAAGTTCTAAGAGTAATAAATTAACTACACTACATGCTATTTAATAGAGGGTATTTTCTAGGTTTTCTAAGTGGCTAGTTCTAGTTTATATGAACTAGACACTTAGAAAACCTAATAATATTATCAATAAATTGAAGTGCAATCTATTAGACATTCCTGATAGATTTATAGTTGAGTATGATCTGTTATCAGCTCAAAAATAATTATGGTAATAAAGTTAAATTATTTGACATTGACTATCAGTATCACTAATTGAATTACTTATCAATTTTAAATAGTTGAAAAAATAGATCCAAGACATACCTCAGCAATCATTTTCGCTAAATCAGACGGCTTTTCAATCAATTTCTGCTCAGAAAACATAACATGATTTGTTACTTCCACCATATTGTCATGCAATATCTGTCTCCTTTTCCTAATAGGTAGATCTATTAAGACTTTGCCGTTGTAGTATAAACAGTCAAATATGTACAGACACACTTGTGCATCTTTGAATTCCGACTGCTTATGTTTACCTAATGTACCGAATGGTAACGGCTTCCCTGTAGTCACATCTACCATCAAAACTTCAGCATCCAGAATCATATCTGTACCTTTTGGAAAAGCTTGCGGTAAATAATCCTTAAAATGACTGACTTTATGTGCCATTACCGGTTTTAAAGCTCTAGAAAAATATTTGAACTCATTGCCTTTTTTATGTACTTGTACTCTTTCGCCGTCATATTTTATTTCTGAGAACATTCCGTTAGGACATTTCTTCATTGCCATTTCGACTGATTTGCAAGCTTCAGCCAACATTGGTAGTACAGGAGTCATCAGAGCAAGTTTTGCTTCAAAACCTTTTTGGATTGCGTCTTTATGTTTTACGGTACTGGTTTCAGACATAATTCTATCTAACACCATGTCAAGGTCTCTGGATGTTTGAAAGACGCTGTAAGCATCCGGGTGGACCCCTTCTAATATGTGTTTCGGTCCAGCGTTTATTCGTAAATCTCCTTTTATTAACCTGATGAGCATTTTCAAGTCTTCAGCCGTACATTTCTTAACAATCTTCTTAAAATGGTGTATTTGTTCTTCTTCTTTTGTTAGTTTTGAAAGATCTTCTAAGAAGTCTTCTACATTTTGTATTGTGAGTGTGCTGTCTGATGCAGGTTGTACTGCTCTTGATTTGAGGAAGAAATGTTTTATTGTGTCGGCAACATCACCCTGTTCCAAATGTGTTAACATGTCATCATGGTCCATATTGAATACTCTTGAAAATAATTTGACTAATTGTTTACTTTTTAAATTATAAACTCTTTTGCATACTTGTGGTAGTAATAGCTTACACCATAATATTAGGTTACCCTTGAAGGCGGTGTTATCAGTGCCTTTTGTAAAAAAGTTATTGACTACTGCCGTTTTTTCAGTATATGCATCTACGTTAGAGATTTTCTTGCATAATTTGAAAAATGTCACAAACTTATCATCATCGGTTTCCACTTCCTGCTTTTTAGGACTCTCAGCACTCGCACTACTTGCATTTTTTGAGGGACTAGCTTTCGCAGACACGTGTGAAACGTTTTTAATAACCTTAGCCGTATATTTACCACTATTTTTGTCAGCATACAGTTTCTCCATTTCATTTAGCTTTTTCAATATTAGTTCTTGATCTTCCTTGCTCATAGACCCCCAATTACCGATGTCATCTATCGAATCTACCCGTTTGGTCGCAGGTCGTTGCTTCAGTAAGGCATTCATGAAGCAGTCTACATGATGCCATGATTTCATCGATTGACCCTCTCCGTATGGACTTGCAACAAGCTTCGCAATACGCAATTCTCCGCTGGGACAGTTAGTTTTACATCCTTTGCACGAAGCTCGGCCACCTTTAGCTCGATCTACGAAAAACGGTGTGGAATCCGCCATGGCTAAAACTACACTTGATTTTTAGACATTAAATCACATTAAATTTAACAAAGTAATATTTGTGCACGTTTTTAATACGGTTATAGTGAAACATATGTGTGATATTTATGTTACAGAATACGCTATATTTACTTTAAAAACAAAACAAATATTGGTACAGAAACCAAAACACGTAAACGAAGCATGGCGTAATTATTGCCAAAACTCTAAATCAAAATGTCAAACTGACAGACCAACATTGACAGTTCTAGAGGTGTACACTTCACTTTCTGAATCGAGATCACAGAACACTATTACTCCTAGCGGAGATCGAGATTTGGTTTTACATCAAATAATAAGTAAACGAAAAGCTACTATAAATAGAAAATATTCATCTTAAACGAAATTTAAGAAGTCAAACAATTATAATCATTAATATTCTAACGTTTTTACAGTTTGATTGTCGTATTAACAATTGTTTTTTTTTATTCACTGTAACGTAGTCACAGTTTCGTGTGAAATAATCTAATAGAAAGGTCGGTCTGCCTCTATTGACGTTTCGTTTTACGCATGCGTCGATTTAACCAAGTCTTGTCTGCACTGTATGTCGCCCTGACAACGCAACGAGTCGATTCAAAATAAAGCAAATTCGCCGTTGTTGTTGCTTTATGTTTAAAGTAACACTAACGTTATAAAAATAAAAGATTGTGAAATTTTTTAAATATTTATTTGTGTAGGAAATATGCGTCCGTCTTGCATTGGATAATACAAATTATATTTTAGTACTTCAAGTGTTTTGATTTGAATTTGTCTTTCTTTACAGCATCATCATGTCACCAAGAGTTCAGCAGCGACGGTACAAAACACGGCACGCTGACATCTCCTCACTACCCGTCGCCGTACCCTCCGAACACTCATTGCCACTACGAATTTTTCGGTAGGGGCAAGGAGCGAGTTAGATTAATTTTTCAAGACTTTTACTTATATAAATCTGCTGATGGATCTATTGAGTAAGTTTAAACATTCCTATTATATATGAAATATATAAAATGATGTAGATAGTTGTAGGTACATGTACATTTCTCATTCAACGATGTTTGATGATGACTTGAATTACCTACTCACGATTTTTCAGTGAGTTTAACACTATATTCTACTATAATATTTTGAAAAAAAATTCGTGGTATAGTCAACAGCAAAAGTAGATGATCAAAATCAGAAATGCAATACTAATGAACGGAGTTCGCGTCAGAACTCTGCCACACAGCCACACAGTCTCTGCACACAGCTCAACAACAAGAACAGCAACAGCTCTGCCACACAGTTCTGACGCGAACTCCGTTCATTAGTATCGAATTTCTGATTTTGATCATCTACTTTTGCTGTTGACTGTACATAAACTACTTCTTATCCTTGAATCGTTTTAGAAATAAGTGTTGGCCCTACCCTTTGCCTGTAACACAATTCCTCTACACTCACACAAAAACTATTAGGTATGTAGGTACTTACTTAATAAACTTTACAAAATAAATACTGAAATTCAATTTTTATGCATTTACAGCTGTACAAACGTGGATTCGTTGCAAGCATTCGTCAACGTGGATGGGCGGTTAGAAAAAGTGGAGACGTTCTGTGGAATCGACCTCCCTAAGCCTATTATGTCGAATGGACCGAAACTAATGCTGGAATTCCGTGGAACGCAATCATCGAGGTACTCCAGAGGATTCAAAATATCATATTCATTTGTAGAAAGTAAGTATGCATTTGATCATACAAATATTTCTGGTTTAATTGTGTCAAATTATCGAATTGATTTTGACTGAAACGAATTGAATACCTAGTGCTGAGTAAAAACAGTTAGGTACCTATAGTTATTTATTTATTTATATTTATTTATATATACTTTATTGTACACCAGAAAATACATAACAAAAAAATACGATTAATACATTAATACAAAACATACAATGGGCGGCCTTATCGCTTTCTGCGATCTCTTCCAGGCAACCTTGGAATGGACAGTGATTGCGTGGATATAAAAAATGGGGTTGTCAGTGGTGCCAAAATAATATACTATAATAGATACATAGATATATACATATATAATGCTGTATAATAGATACATAAATAAATACATACTAAATATACATATAAGCAACGAAAATAAATGACGACTTTAGATTATTGCAGCTACGAAAACAAGATCACAACAACAAGTAATGTTCCTTCACGAGTCTCTTAAATACAGCTAACGATTGCGCGCGTTTTATTTGAACTGGCAATGCATTCCACAAACGAGCGGCCTGAACAGAAAAGGATTTGTCAAAAAACGTTGTAGAATGCATTGGCATTTTAAGCTTTAAATTATCCGATGATCTCAAAAACTTCGTGTGGGAGTCGCAAAGATACTGAAAACGTTTTTTAAGATAAAGAGGAGTGGAAGGGGAAAAGAGCACATTATACAATAGGGACAGAATATGAGCATTCCGGCGAAGGCGAATTGGTAACCACTTGAGCTTCACACGAAATTCGGAAACATGGTCATATTTGCGCAAACCGAATATGAACCTTATACAGACATTTTGAAGCCGCTCAAGTTTATCGAGTTGGTCTTGGGTAAGGTCAAGATAGCTGGCATCAGCATAATCAAGAATGGGTAGAAGAAGTGATTGTGCAAGCGCAATCTTGGTGGCAGTTGGTAGAAAATTACGCAGTCTCTTCAAAGATGCAGCGGATGCAAATAGCTTGCGGCTAACTTCCTGTAGTTGGGCAGTCCAAGAGAAGTTCTTGTCAATGAATATCCCCAAGTTTTTAACTTTTTCGCTGAAGGGAATAATAGAGTTATCAAAAGAAACTTGGGGAAGAGTCGTCCAGTCAATTCTTGAGACCGTCCTAGAACTGCCAACCACCACAACCTGCGTTTTTATGGGGTTGACCATAAGTCCATACCTCTTGCTCCAGTCGCATATACGGGCCAGATCGCGATTAATCACTAAGATGGCCTCGGACAGATTACCAAGAGGAGCTCGCGCGTAGATTTGTAAATCATCTGCATACAGGTGGTAGGAAGAAATTAGTTCGTCGGAGATTGAGTTAATAAAAACTGCGAAAAGTAAAGGGGAAAGAACGCCACCCTGTGGTACACCGGCAGAAGTATTACTCCAGGAAGACAAAGTCTCTCCGATGCAAATACGTTGCCGGCGACCGAACAGGTAACTACGAAACCAGTCAATTACCGATGGAGATATATTAAGAGAGCATAGAATGCCAAGCAAAACATCGAAATCAACAGTATTAAAAGCATTACTGAAATCTAGCAAAGCTAAGACCGTTAGATTACCGCTTTCCATGGCTGGCCTTATATCATCCGTAATATTCAGAAGCGCTGTGGTGGTACTATGACCAGGACGGAAGCCAGACTGGAAAGGGTTAAGGAGATTATTTTTGGAGAGGAAAGTGTTTATTTGATCGTGGATTAACCGTTCAAGGACTTTGGACAGAAAGGGTAAGACGGATATTGGACGATATTCAGAAAAGGATGACGGATTAGCTTTTTTAGGTAATGGAATTATTTGAGCATCTTTCCATGAACATGGAAAGACACCACTCGATGCAGAAAAGTTTAGGATATGACAAATGACGGGAAGGATTACATCCAGCACAGGGACTAACATTTTACGGCTGATACAGTCACTTCCTACTGCATTGGAGGTAATCGATAGTATGCTCTTCTTAACATCACATGCGGAGAATTGACCAAAAACAAATGGAGAATAACTGGGAGTCGGAAGAGATGAAAGATAACGCAGTGTATTAAATTTTATTGTCCTATCAAAATCGGACGAAGCAGTAAAATGATTATTCATTGCATCAATGTCTAAATCTTCTGGGATTGTCTCTTGTCGGGTTTTACCGACCCCCAATGATCTAAGAAATTTCCAAACTTTGGATGCGTCCCCATTTTGGACAGATGTATGAATGTGATGGCGATTAGCATTCCTACACACCTTATTGCAATGAGTACGGATTGAGACATATCGTTCTCTGTTAGTGTCATTAGGCCTACGCTTAAACTTAGACTTAGACTTTGCCGTCGCCTTTTTGTGCATTATTGCTTTAATGTCATCTGTGAGCCATGGTGCCGGCAAATGTTTAACCTTAACAGCTCGAACAGGTGCGTGATGATCATAAAGCTCAATAAGTTTATCCGCAAAAATGTTGACTTGCTCATCGACAGATGTAGACGCAAATAAAGCAGACCAATCTATATTGCTGGCATCCTTGCAAAGATCGTCAACATTCATACCATCGAAATTGCGTTGCATAAGAATTTTTGCTTTCGCCTTAGGCGGGCGAATTTTATATGAGAGATAGATCAGGTCATGGTAGGAAAAGGCATCGGCTGAGCATTGGCCATGCTTAGCGACGCGATCAGGAGAGGAAACAAGAATCAAGTCAAGAAGCGAAGGAGTAGAGTTAGGAAAATGGTGAGTTATTAAGTTAGCTTGCTGTTATTGCTTTAAGACAAAAAGCAACCTTTGTGTAACTAAGCCGTTACCTAAATCAGGAATTCAGGACCCTTTATAAAGATGTCAACCCCGTAGAAATAATATGTGAACCTATTCTGAAATCTCTTTGTAAATAATTTTTCAGATTTCGGAATAAACACAGGGAGGCAGTTGAAGGAGTTTCCATGCGCGTTCGTGTATAATAGTAGTGAAGCGCGCAACGGTACTTTTGCATCTCCAAACTCGCCGGGACCATATCCAAGGGATACGGAGTGTACATACTTCTTCCACGGTGGCGAGACTGAGAAAGTGCATCTGCATTTCACGAATTTTGACGTTGAAGGAGTTTTGCCGTAAGTATTAAATATTTTAAAATTACCGTAATTTGTCAAAAATACTGGAGCAACAAACCTACGATAACTGAACTTAGTTTAAGCACAGTGTAACTCTAAGTAAAAGTAAAATAACGGGAGCAATGAACTGCCTCAAAACGTTCGATAGTTTCTTGGAAGATTTGATTGATTTTAATTCTTATGATATTATTTTTAAAAAATCGTTCGTCAACTTTTAACAACAGCTTCAGTTCTTTATCAATTTTTGATGCATGGCCACCCATAATAAATAACACTCTGCGTAGCCTTGTACCAACTATGTTGGGGTCGACTTCCAGTCTAACCGGATACATCTGAATACCAGCGTTTCACATGTAGCGACTGCCTAAATCTGACCTCCACAACCTAGTTACTGGGTAACACGATACCCCTTCGTAAGAATAATAATTTTAATAACATTATTACTTAAATACCTGTTCCAGATGCGAAGCAGTATCGGCGAGTGATTATGTCGAATTTTCAAACTACATGACTGAAGACAATAGATTCGGTAGATATTGTGGACAAATGAAGGAGTTCCACGTAGAGTCTGAGAGGAATTTCTTCAAAGTTACATTTAGGTCGAACGACCGCTTAGATGGTACAGGTTTTAAAGCAATTTATCAGTTTTTAGAAGCTACTGATGAATATCGAGCTCCACCGGTACAAGATAAGGCTTCACATTCTCTAGGTAAGTATTTTCAAATTGGAACGAATCTTGTTGTCAATAAATAATAATTATATATCAGACTGATGACGAGTGGCCCAGTTGTATCGGCCCTTGAGAGTGGGTCGTGAGTTCGAACACAGGCAAGCAGGAACCAAAAATTCGAAGACATGTGACATCCACCGACCCGCACTGGGCCCGCATTTAGGATTATGCCCACTTCCTCTCATAGAGAGGAGGCCTGTGTCTAAGCAGTGGGAACAGTTTAAGCTGATTATGCTTTAAACAGACTAAAACAAGGTGCAAACAATTTACCCTGATGAAAGAAGGGTATTTATAATGGGACTTTATTAAGTGATGATGAGCGATCTACACTATGTAAATAAATTTTGAACCCGTGCAAATATTAAAAGGCACCTTCCGCTCCACCCAGAGCGGGACGTCATTTGATGATTTCCCCTCCAAAAAAAAAAAAGGCTCAGGCACTTCAAAATTCAGGCATTATATAGGTTCGATTCCCAGTTACATAAAATGAAGGTACACTCGATCGTAAGTCAAGTCTGAGTGATCACTGACGATCACTCAGACTTGACTTAACCTGCAATATTGGCCTAGCGTTCCCTGACTTTGTGAAAGTATTTCGAAATGCTATTTCTAGAAATTGTAAAACTAATTATGGTGAGAAACAAACAATTTTTTTTTTAAGCGTAGTACGGACTTCAATATAATACGAGGCCAGCTGATACGGGCTTTGTTACCACTGACGCGCGGAAGACTGTACCTACTAATATTTTAAACGATCTGAAACTAACGTTTTATTGTCTCATTTCAGGTATATTTGAACATTTTCTAATGCTGATCATCCTTGCAATACCACAGCTGCATCATCAACTATATCATTAAATAAAGTGATATTAGATTAAATATTATTATAAATTAGTATATAATCCTGTATATTTTGTATAATAGTATGTGCCATACACCTGTAATTACGTAGATATGCAATATTTTCTATAAAGTCGCATTTTAAGTTTTCCTCTATTACCTACCAACTAAAGCAATACCATGCGAGACACAATAAAGATTTATTCATAAAGGCACGTCGTAAAACGAAATAAATTTATTTGAATTTAAAGCGTTATTAGTTTTATTTTTAGAGGCCTTTTTCGCTATTTCAGACATCTCTAGTCTCCTGCATGGCAAAGAGCAGCGCTGGTTTTGCAAAGCAGACCGCAAATCAACTTCACCAGTGTAACGGAATTATCCTGTATACCTCTCAAATCATTGGAAAAATCTTGTAGGATCTTTATACTTTTACCATGCCTACTACGGAAAGACTAAAACCTAATAACTACATCTCTTGGCTCTCTTCCAGCTAAGACGTACGTCAATATTTAAAACTTACTGTAGGATCTCCTCGTCCATTATCCATTACCTATTACTGTCTCATAAAACATATTTTGTTGAAAAACATGACTGTAGTGGTGGATCATACAACAGACAAATTAATATACATCTCTATTTGAGCTAACATTAAAAACAATTCAGTTGTCTGTAGGTACTGTTTAACTGTGGCATAAAGTATGTAATGAACACATATAATTATGAATAAAACTGCCAAGTTCTATCAATAGTTATAAATAAACACGATTATGATTAAGTTGAGTGTATAAATCAGTGCCAACTTTAAGTGAGACAGCTTAATAAATACCTAATAATATGTTAAATCACAGATTTGAATTAACTACGTCAAAATCTCAGTAACATCATAAATTGCTGCCCAAGTAGGCGTTTTGTTACATGACAGGTTGCAATATCGATTAAATGAGCAATTCCGTGTTTAAGTAAATTTTCTCTTACGGTTAATCTGGCAGTAACGCCGCAGTTACACTTACATTCTACAATAACAAAGTAATCAGGATTTCAGGATTAAAGATACTTCCCTATGTAGGTATATACCTATCCCTGAAACGGAATTAAGGTTCGCTTAATCCCGTTTCAGGGATAGGTTTAAAGAAGTCGACCCACAAAAATTACCATTATTTTTAAAGTTTATCAGAACATACATTCATAGAATACAGCAATGAGCACTTGACTACATGGAAATTGCATGCTATTCCTGTAAATACAAATACCTATGTGCTCATTTTTATTTTCACCTAGCTTCTGCCCGCGTCTTGGCCCGCGTGGATGTCGGAAATTATCCCACGGGAAAATGCTACCGGGATTAAAAGTATAGCCTTCCCCAAGATGCCATCTATCTCTTAGCCAAATTGTATCGCAAAACGTTCAGTGGTTTCTGTTAGGCGTGAAAAAAAGTCCCGTCAAAATTGGTCCAGGCGTTTCGGAGATTACCAAACACAGACGAAAATGAAAAAAAATATGTTTTGATGTTGTAAGTAGGTACCGTATACATGCATTTAGTAAAGAGCTGTTATTTTGTATAGATTCTCTTTACCTAAAAAGATGAATACATTTTTGTTAGGCTACAAAACTGAGAACTTGGGCTAGTTACATTACGTCGAGACAAAATTGTTTAAAAGCTTCTTTGACAAGGCACTGGTTTGATTAGAATAGTTGTTTGAGATATTTATGTTCTGCCTTGTTTAAGCAGGGCTGATTATCGGTACTCAGAAGCTGGTCTGGTGGCAGGTACTGTGTAGTGTAGGAGTATTGCTAGAACTATAACAAAACAAGAAGACAGGAAAATGCTCTGAAATTATACTACTTTGCTTAGCTTCAACTGCTGTAACATCAACTGCTACAACGCATCATTACCTTAATAAGCATAGGAATTCTTTAATCATGCTAAGTAAATATTAAGTTTCATAACAAATATCTGCACGCCGTAACTTATGTACCTACACAGCCACAGAGCATGTAATGTACACAGCTGCAGGTACCTAAGTACAATAATAACAAATTGGCTTTACAAAGTTTATGGCTTCCCACAATGATATTCATTACACGGATTGTCAAACAATATTAGTGAATGTTGCGCTAATACCAGTCCTCTATGTAACGAAGAATTTCATTTAACTAGGTATTGTGGCACATTATTCTCGAAGACATTTTCTTCCTGCCTGCACCCGGTTAAGCTTTACCGCCGTTGATTGCATAATCAGAGAAATGAATATCTATTATAGGTAGAGTGATCTGATGAGCGCCAAGTACGATTATTAGATGTCTACTTTCTTTTATCTGCGACACAGGGTATCCTAGTGCGGGATCCAGTGTCATACCTAAAATATTGTAACTTGTTAATGAATCAATAAACTTATAAACTTATTATTATTATTTTAGGTGAGTAAACAAACATAAATATAAAGTATAAAGAATACTGTGCCGACAGTTTGAAAAGTAAACAGAACCCACCCATTAAGTTAGTAGGCAGGTACAAACTTGGGACTTTCTATCAAGTCAATCTTGAATAGTAACAGTATTTTTAAATAGGTAATAAGCACATACTTATGTAGTTAGGTACCAATTTTTTTGTGACTTAGATTTAAAAGTTTTAGCAATCTGCTAGCTAGTTCAACCAGTTTTATCGTTAATAATTATGTAAGATAAAAGTTCATGTAAGTATTTAATTATAGGTAAGGTACAAATCGCAGTATAAATATTATTACTTACTGCCCAGTAATAGTTTTTTCGGAATATTATTGAATATAAAACTTAGTCAAGCTCGACTTAAAAACAAAGTCATTGCACCTCTACTTTCGCCTCGATTCATTGCTTGTCACAGAGTTGTAGTCCGCGCGATGACAGGTGTGGCGGCGCCACGGTCGCGTCGTTTAGTTCGCTATTCACGCGCGATCCCCACTCCGTTTTTCGTCAATTCGAGTTCGTTCGCCGCTCTCTTCGGTGCCGGTCGGTAGGCTGTACGTGGTTATTTCCCAAGTCCGCGAAACTTTTCTCCGAAGTAAAGGGATGTGACAGAAAACAGCGTTAGTTTGATATTTTTGTGTGATAAATTGTGTAAACGTTGTTTTTAATTGTGACTAAGTAAAGTGTTAGGTCGGAGTGGTACTGTGAGTGTGATTGTGGTCACAGGTGTCGCATTCCAGGGGGGACGCCGACGCAGCCTCTGTACCCGATACAGTAGGCAGGTGAACCGTTAGACAACCCTATTTTATTTGTAAGTAATCTACCTCCTTGTTACTAGTGTTTTATTGCCAATAAAAGACCCCGTAAGTATGTAATGTTACATAGTAGTACGCACCTTTATACGGCCCGTTCACCGTTCATGATAGGTACTTCAATAATTTAATTAATATTGTCTAGTTCTTTAAGACTCCTTACTTTGTAAGTATCTAAGTACCTACCAACCAGGCTATTTGTATTTCTTGAGATCTAATAACTGAACTCTGAACACAACAATGTGTAATCTAAGTAGTTATGTAGGTAAATGTAAATAAGAATGACAGAATTTCGCTTAACGTAGACAAAATGTAGGTACAAATTACTAATGGTTGAATGTTTATTGCTAATGTTTATTAAAAATTGTAGGTACCTATAGACGCAGGTACCTAATTCATGCGTTATTCGTACAGTCAACCGCGCATCAGTGGTAACACTCACTACAAAAATCGCTCTTACCGCTACGACATATAGGCGGTGCCAATGTCATACTGTCAACAGCTGCTGCCACTTTTGTTTGGTTGACTGTACTATAATACGCCATGAAATGGATGAGAGGCACCTACTAGGACCTTACCTGTCATAGTCTACAGGTTGCACTAAAGGCACCATTTACACTCAGGTGCCTATTGTGGATAGGATAGGAACTACGAAGTCCACATGATGCTAGGTAACGGGAAAGACGCGTAAGTATCCAGTTTTTGTAACATCGCCTGTGTCTTTGATGGCCATCCGGCCCAGTATTTATCTGATTGATGGCAAATAGACTTATCAACTCAACCCATCCTCAAAAACATAACCTAGAATGTGCTTTGGTCCTGGACTCGTCAAATTACGATAACTCAATCTTTAAATAGGTAGGTAGCTACTTACTGAAAGGCCTGTCAATCTGCAGCAGTTAGTACCTAAGTACAGTAAGTACCATAAAAGTTGGCTGAGACAGACTGGATGCGGAAGGCGCCGGCGCCGGTGAGGGTGTGGCGGCGCAGCCTGGGAGAGGCCTATGTCCAGCAGTGGACCGCGATACTTTGAACCTTTGGGAAGGATATAGACTAGTTTTTATCGTCATACCACGCGAGCGGAAGCTATAGTTATAAAATAAACATAAAATAATACAACGTAGCCAAATGCCTCGTATTCGACAGTAAAAAAGAGAAATAATAAAAAGAGAAATTAAACACTACTTACACCTTTGCCCAGCAGTGAGACATCACAGGTTGAAAAAAAACGCTACTCCGGTGAAAAGACCATTTTCGCGTGTTTCTGTACCGGCTTCACTGTCATCACATCATCTGCCTAGCCTTTTCCCAACTATGTTGGGGTCAGCTTCCAGTCTAACCGGTTGCAGCTGAATACCAGTATTTTACATGGAGCGACTGCCTATCTGACCTCCACAACCCAGTTACTGGGTAATACGTTACCCCTTGGTAAGACTGGCTGTCATACTTCCGGGCTTCTGACTAGCCGTAACGACTGTCAAAGATCCACGAATGACAGCCGGGACCAACGGCTTAGCGTGCTTTCCGAGGCACGGAGGAATCACGGTATGTAAAGATGGTCACCCATCCACAGACTAACCGCGGCAAACGTAGCTTAACCGGTGTCATCTAATAACAATAAAAACAGTTCAATACCTCCGTGCTAACTTTGTAAAGGTCCTGCTGCCTTGGTTGTTGTGCAATGATAGCAGGTTGGTAGGTACCTATAGAATGGTTGTAAAGGTGAGAATAAATAAACAAACACAGCTCAATTTAATTTACACGTGGAGCAAAATTATTATTTTGCCGACATGCGATTGTCAAAATAGGTAGGTTAGGTACCATCTTTTAAAACCTACCTGGTCTACTTCATTTCATCGAAGTCTGTTAATCTGTGAATGTGAGTCACTGACCTTATTTTCGGTTGTTTTTATTTTTAATTTAAATATGCAAATCCGACTGGACCTAAGTATAACGTTAGCGATGTTTTTATTAATAAAAGTTCAAGGCGTCTCGCGACATTCCGAAAAAATAGGTAAGTATCGTGGTGTCATTCTGTGTAAAGTTCACTTCGAACCTCATTTTATTATTTAGACACAATTAGGTACGAAATTAACTTTTAATTTAATTACGCTCAACCGTGACCTTACACAATTTGAACTCATTGGTGTTAACTGTCAATCAACGTAGTTGAGATCTCGACTCTCGAGCATCGTTCTAAATTCATAGTGAATCCAAATGCATAGAGAATAACACTGCCGTCCTTACAAAAAGTGCAATAACTCGGATTTTGGGCTTTAAAAAAGTTACATAGGTACAGTCAACAAAAGTGATAAGTATGCAACCTTCGTCGGATATAGTTGAAGTTTAGTAAGAAACCGATGGATGTTGTCGACTGAAATTTAATTTGGAAAAGAGCTGTTTGTTTTCTACCTATTAATTGAAATTAAATTTTATTCGGGAACATCCATCGGTTTCTTACTAAACTTCAACTATATCCGATGATCCTGCATACTTGTCTCTATTGTTGACTGTACCTACATATCCGTAATCAGCAAAATTTCCTGATTACTGATATGTATGTAGCGTTTTTGACGGCAGAATACTATGGCCACGTGGATTTTGTAACAGTACGAAAAGCTTCGGAAATACCCGATAGGTTATACACAGCATTCCCATTTTGTAGAGAAAGTCGCCGACTAGCACCATCTCATAAAGTCTTACGAGATTTATGTGAGCTGAAGACATGAAGATATTTGTAAGCGATTGGCCTGAAAACTAGTTACGTCTGCACTGTGCCTTTTTGAACGCAAGTTTACAGTTGGATTTTACGTGCGTTTCGAGTTAATCTCACTACAATAGTAGTGAAGGCGGTTATGATAGCTTTTATGATCCGTAGAAGCTTTTAATCGGAAAAAAATACATACCTACGTTACGTAACTATTAACTTACATTCCAGCATCTTAGTCCGCATAGGTAAATCAACACATATGTAACAACTCTAACACATCTATCATTTTTTCTTCATCATCATCTGCCTAGCCTTTTCCCAACTAGGTACATATATTGGGGTCGGCTTCCAGTCTAACCGGATGCAGCTGAATACCAGTATTTTACATGGAGCGACTGCCTATCTGACCTCCACAACCCAGTCAGAGCCAAGCCACACGGCGCGGTGCGGCGCCGCACCGCAAAGATTTCGCCGAATCGGCGGGCACACAAGCAGCTCGGGTGCCCGCCGGCGCCGATTGGTCGAAATCCCCGCGGCGCGGCGCCGCACCGCACCGTGTGGCTTGGCTCTCACTGGGTAATACGAACCCCTTGGTAAGACTGGTTGTCAGACTTTCGGGCTTTTGACTAGCCGTACCGACTGTCAAAGATCCACGAATGACAGCCGGGACCAACGGCTTAACGTGCTTTCCGAGGCACGGAGTGGTCACGGTATGTAAAGATGGTCACCCATCCACGGAACAACCGCGGCAAGCGTAGCTTAACCTAATCGATCGACCTGTGCGGCTGTTATTATTTAGCCACGGACCCTTCTATCATTTTTTCCATAGTCCTCATAGTCGTAGTCTCAGAAAGATCAGGTGCGTAGTATTCACAACCGGTGTGGGATATGACCACGACATGTATGAACATAAACAGAGCAAAGGAGTATGTTAGGTTAGGTTCTGCTTATCCTCTTGGGAATAATGTGTGAGTTTACGTATGTGTATGTGTTGTTAATCCATAGTTGGTATTAATAAGTCTCGGCTGCAATATTTGCGCCAGTTTCAGATAAATAAAGTCGTTAGGATCGAGACTGATATAGGTATTAATAATTTTCCTAATTATTATTAAAATATACCTGACTACTGTCTACACATTTAGCGTGAATTTATAGCTCGAAATTTGCACACGTTCCAATCTAGAATTCTAGAATAAATAAATGTCAGGACCTTATCTTTAAACATTAGTATTTATTGACAAGTACCTCGGTATGACTTATTTTAACTAACCACTAACCAACGACCCTTCTATTCCATTCACCCTGTTTGTACGTGATTTATTAAGGAACTGTTATTCCGCATTATAGTTCACCTCACTATAATAATATATTTCTATAGTGAATTCTCTTCATTGTCATAAACAGATCGTAAATGTTCATTGCTGAACATTGCTCTTTCACTTGATACATTTAAAAGGCGGTGCACACACTGAGTTAATACTGTCTATTAGAGAATACGCGCTATGACGTGGAGTTGCGGAAACCAGCCCATTTTACCTAGAGTGAGAATGAGAATATCGCTCTTAGAAAAAATTGATGGTGAGCACAGTAATAATAATAATAATAGCCTCCCCGACCGTTTTCGGTCACGGTGGCCCATCTCAATGGAGATTAGCCAGGTACGCAGGAGATATTATAGTGCACAAGTGTGTGCGCAAACACAGGTGCACTCTAGTCCGATGGAACGGCAATCCGACACGACCGGGGAGAGTTCAGGCGCAGGACCAACGGCTTTACGTGCTTTCCGAGGCACAGGGGTATTAAACCGCCTAAGTTACTAAGAAATTCCTAATGGAAAACCCAATAACACTTTGTCCGACCCGGGAATCGAACCTAGGACCCCACGCTCAGCAGTCGCACTTGCAACCACGAGACCAACGGGGCACAGTACCTACTTAGCAACAAACTCAACGAAGTTTAAAAGTGATCAAAACTCAAAGCATTTATTTCAATTAAACCTTGTAAGGGCACTTTTGAATTGTCAAAATTAAATAGTCTGTCAGTTAGTCAGAAAGTTGAAGCTTTTTGTTGCCCATTCCAAACCTTAGATCTCTATGGAGAAGAACGGGCAAGAAACTCCATGGACACTCTTTTAAATCAAGATATTACAAAATCCTGGGTACATTATTCATGTTGTTTCTTCTATATGTGAGAACAATGTAAAAAAAATGTACTGAAGCCGTTTTGAGGTTTTGACAGAAAAAACTGCGGTGCTATTCTGTAAAAATCTCACCGTGAAAACTTAGGTGAAGTGAGCGTGGAGTGAGCTGTCAATAGTGTCAATTCCTAGCAAAAACTGAGGAAGAATAAGAACAGCCGGTCGATTCTGTTAAAATCTCACCGTGAAAACTTAGGTGAAATGAGTTTGTTTTTGCTAGGAATTGACACTATTGACAGCTCACTCCACCTAAGTTTGTTTTTGATAGGAATTGACACTATTGACAGCTCACTCCACGCTCACTTCACCTAAGTGTTCAAGGTGAGATTTTTACAGAATCGACCGGCTGTTGTGTTCACTGCCTGGTCATATTATTTTTGGTAACTTCTGAATTTATCCAGTTCTCTTTGTAACAAACCCTGAACCCAATTTTCTTATTTTTAAATCTTTAACATTAATAAACCCGGTAGCAACTTTCAACAAACTCCGCCGGAAGCAATGTTAGCAAAATTACAATGATATTTTTATTATTGTTTAAATGTTTGTTGTTTGGATACGTTGAAATAAACAGTACAGCAAATCCAATTGTTGAAAGAACAATCGATCTTGCTCATAATATGAGTATTTGCGTGTAGCATTGAAGAAGTAAATAAAATAACAATCCTGACAAAGATACTATACCTAAAATATCACCTCGCACATACTGCCCAAAATGAGGCACTAAAGTGTCTCGAGACAAATCTATTGTTACCTTCAAGTAGAGCTAATCAAATCGAGTTCATCGAAAAGATGATTCTGATTACTCGATTAGGCATCACGAGTCTCCATGAGCTTTGTACATCTATAAAATTTTCCAAAACCTTGCATAACAACTTGAGTTTTTAGGACTCCAAAACATTGGCCGCCAAGAGAGCAAAATTCAACCATAGCAAACAACAAGACATGACGGAATCATTGTTTAATGTTTAGCAAAAATAACTAATGCCGGCCACTCACGATCAAGTTCACCGTCAAGTTTGCAGCGGACTTGAAGCCGCGTCCAGTAAACTTGACGGTGTATGGCTATGGGTATGCATGATACCCGCAATAAACACAATCATAACTAACGTCAACAGACACCCCCAAACCAGCACTGCCGTCATAATCTAAACAAATCTGTCATCGCTTCTGTACTGCTGATGCCACGTTTCAAAACAAAAATTGCCAATTAATAGATACTATCATAATTAACATCGTCAATATCACGCTATTGTCCCTAGTTAAGAGTGTTGCTAACAATGCCTATCTGTTTAACGTCTATTGTGTAATGAAATAAGAATTGTACACGATTTTATCATGCAGTATTGTTGTGGTTTTTGTCATATCTGACTGGCTGTTAGTTGAAGGTAAAGTACGGTAAGTAAAGACTTCAACGCGCAAGGTTTACATATTTTATCATTGGCCAAAGATCTTTCACACATCAATCACATAGCGAAACATCCTAAGGTTCGCCTGTCTATGATAGCTGTGTAATTACCGGAATCTTAACGTGACTAATTAAGTGAAAAATAATCTGGACTGTACGGAATTCTTGGCCAAACGACGACTTGAAGCGACAAGTGATGCAAAGCAGTAAAAAGTTAAAAAAAATTAAAAAGGTTTATTGGAATCAACAAGTTTTCAAATTACATCAGTGGTGATTGGAGCCTCCTTTTAAGCGTATAAAGCCTGTATTAGGAGACTCCGCTCTTCCATGCATTATTAGTACTTATAAATACTTGTTTATTTCTATTTTACCAGTTATGTAAAACTATAGTTTTCCAGTATCAACTCTTCCACGGAAAGATGTGATCTTTGGAAAGAATAACGTAAACCTCCTGATCTCTTCATTAAACCATCAAAGAGTCTCTCATCCGGGCATACGTTACCGTGACCCAAGTAGGCCGCAGCACGGACAACCTCCACAAGTGGGGGGTTCATGGAAGGCTCTGACCTTCGGTGTGTATGCGGTGTATCCACAGACAATGGCTCACCTCCCATCTTGCACCGCATGCCTTGTCACCTTCACACATGAGGACCTAATGCCTGCGTCAGCGAATGCTATCCGCGTTACTGAATTTTGGGCCAAACTTCTATTATTTTTGCAATCGACACGCTAAAAAGAAGTTTAATGCTGATTACTCATTGTACGAAAAGCCTATACAATGTGAGGACAGCTAAACCTGGAAATGTATAGCTTGATATGTTGTCGTGTGTACTGTAATATTAATTTTAAAAGAGAGTTCCCATCATAATCAACGTTTGCCCCATTGTCGTGTAAATCTGGAAACTGCCTACAAGTCACAGATATTTCACTCTTTAACGTGGCTACTGTTTTATCAACTGACCTTGGCAACATTTCACATCTTTTACAAAGATAAAATGGAAATATGGCGTCCGTAGTTCTATGCTCTCGATTCTTATAGCTTGACCCTGCCCCTAAGATAAGATATTCAAATTTCGCAAGCTTTCGTGATAATTTTCTTGAATAAACTTATATCTTATTGGCGGAAACCGCTTGATTTATCTATTAAAGATACTACTAGTTTTAGAATTGGCTTTTATTGATTGTTGTTTATTCGCAGTGCGGTTAAACAACGGTCTCTGAACGGCAGAACCTTTTATCTGTCCTAAGGCTAGTCTACTTCTGAACATGGCCCCATTTCCTAGGTAGCTAGCTAGAGCAATCTTGAGGAGATACAAACGGGATCGGAAGATTAGGTTACGCCACCTTTCAAATTGAGTGCGAATTACAGTCACTTTGAATGACGAATTGAGGCTCAATAAATCAGGCGCGTCTAATAAATACATTCTGAATAAGTTTACGTCATTATCTGGAATGAAAATGATATCACTAGTTCGTATTAATTTGACCCGTGATTAAATTCTGCAAGATTTACCACAAAGGGTTTATTTAATTACTAGGTACTGCTTCAGAATCAATAAATGTTAATGTATGAGAAAATTTTCTCATGCTTCAATAGTTATTCTGCTATTCGGGGCAGAGATACATCCAACAAATCAAAGATCATAAAAATCGGTCCAGCCGTTCTTGAGTTATAAATGGTGTAACTAACCCGACCTTGTTTTATTTATACAGGGTTATTGGTAAAACATTGACAACCTCTTAAGAGGGCATTGTACTCATCATTATGAACAACTTTTGCTATGAGACCAAACCTGAAATCGTGAAAAAAAAAACAACTGTTCCCTAAATTTAAGTTCGTATAACTCACGGAACAGATAAATAAGGTTTATCTATTCCGTGGTATAACTCGTCAAAATGTAGGGAAGCTGATTTTTTTCGCGATTTCAAGTTTGGTCCCATAGTAAAAGTTGTTCATAATGATGAGTACAATGACCTCTTAAGAGGTTGTTAATGTTTTAACAATAACCCTGTATAGATATAAGATTTAAACCTATCGCACACTATGAGGTACAAAGGCTGACTAAGGGTGGTGAAGAGAAAAGATGGAAGGTTTGATTGAGAGGAGTATGGGCACTCAAAATATGGGTCTTGGTTAGTTTCCACCAGTCTTCTAAATTGTGTTGTCTTTTCCAACTGTTCTTAATAAATCCACATGTCATTGCGCTCGCAGCATTTCCTGTAAAACTTTGACTCAGAAACAGGTTCACTGTTCTAAGAAAAGTTGAATTTAATATTCTCACGAGAATTCCGTGGCTAAATACGGGCAATTGTGCAAACACAAAACATTCCTCTTGCCTGATAAATATTTAATTCAAATGGTACCTGTTAAGGTACGGTCGAACAAGCTATTTGGTATACAGGCAAAAATATTCATCTTTCCACTACACTGCCAATATTTAGTTTTATTTTGTGCATTGTAACTTTTTTAACTTATGTCATCCTTAATAGAGTGGTGTAAAAAAAATTGACTACTCAGCATACCCACATCATTGTTTAAAAGTAGTTGCATGTTAGCTGCCTGTATACCAAACAGCTTGTTCGACCGTACTTAATGTTCTATCAATATGCAAGAGTGTTCTATTTAAGAGCATGATACAAGTCCGGTTGGTGCAATTTATTTGTTCTACTCCTTAGTTTTTGTCCTAGTCATGGCTTAGAAGAATTATTTGACTTCCTAATACATGGGGTTTGTCACAATAAAATGAATCTTACTAAAAGGTTCATTGGCATCGTCGTAAAGGTATGTACAGACGCCATCACATCAAGCTGCTACAATCTGTCAAATTTCTTTAATAGATTTTCAACTTTATCGCTAAAGCATAAGGTTCAATGTTGATTGGGAAAATTTGACAGTTTCGGGTAGCTTGATGTGCTTGCTGTACTCTTATACAAACAAGTGTTTGGATGTTATTTGCATAACTAACAGCTCAACTCAATATACTCTTCAACCTTCATATGTAACTTAACCCTGTACTTATAAGTTATACGTCGCGTCACTTGAAAAAAGGGCATAAAATAAATCTGCAAAATTAAATAAAACTTTATTTCAGACTAGGCCCATAATTTTGTTAGTATTTTGGTGTTAGTAACAATAATGCTTATTTATGTAGATAGGTTAGTATTCTTAGTTACCAAAACAGTAATTATTAACCCACCAAAAACATTTTCATGTAAACTGTTGCCAAGACGAGACCACATATGGCTCGCACTGCCAAAAAGTTATCAGATCTCATGTAGAGCCAAGCTTCTAACTCTACACGCCCTAACTTCACAAACTCTACACCTTAGTCAAAATATGAGGCTTAGCCGTTTCATTACTACAAGAACTATTGTATGACAGAAAAGTAATGAACGGTGAATAAATTAAATAATTTTTCACCTTACGCCCATGTTATGGTGGTGGTGTGTGGTGGTCCCTGAAAGGGACAGTCTGCTCTGGCAGCAATCATATTTAGAATGCTATTACTACCATGCAGGCTCTGTAGTACGGAGGCCGCTTTCATTCGCATAATGGCATGGAAACCATCTGTGCGAACTTCTGCGAACATTCCCGAAGCACTACAACGCCATGGCAGTCCCAACAGCATCCTAAAAGATACGCAGGACGTTGTAGGCTCGGCGCGTGTATGACACCCACAGGCCACTCGTTTAAAACGATTGACAGAACTCCTTTAAAAGGATAACTCAAAGGAAAGCTCTCCAAAGTATTGACTGAATAAACCTCATCATCATCACTTCAGCCTAAATACGTCCACTGCTGGACAGCACCGCATTTACTGTTAATATTCACTAAAAGGGGCCCGTGACTAAATAATAACAGCCGCACAGGTCGATCGATCAGGCTTGCCGCGGTTGGTCTGTAGATGGGTGACCATCTTTACATACCGTGACCCCTCCGTGCTTCGGAAAGCACGTTAAGCCGTTGGTCCCGGTTGTCATTCGTGGATCTTTGACAGTCGTTACGGGTAGGCAGAAGCCCGAAAGTTTGACAACCAGTCTTACCAAGGGGTATCGTATTACCCAGTAACTGGGTTGTGGAGGTCTGATAAGCAGTTGCTCCATGTAAAATACTGGTATTCAGCTGCATCCGGTTAGACTGGAAGCGGACCCTAACATAGTTGGGAAAAGGCTAGGCAGATGATGATTCACTAAAACCTTTGACTGTCTTAATCTTACCTTAATTTTGACAAAGTTATTTCGCAGTGCATATTATTTTACAGAAGGGTAATTAAGTTAATAGCTCAGTACCCTATTAAATGGCCTATGGCTATCCCACGCACCATCTCCCTGGGGATGAGCTATTCCCATAAAATCGAGTTATGATCCGATCTTATAACCTGTGTGATTACGTATCCTGCCTACTAAAGATTACAGCTATCCTCACAAACTCACAATTAACTGGCGGAAGCACCTAACAAGAACTCTTGCAATAAATGTCGAAACAAATTGCGTATAATGTTCAAGTACATTATTCCCCGGAATTACGCAAGAGGTGGGGAAAAATAACATTGTGGAAAGGAATTCCCATCAAATCTGCAGGTCGATAGGCCGATGGGAGTATGGAATAGAGGTGCTAATTGGGATGAGGAGATAACATCCCATGTTAATGCAACTGCTATTAGATTATTTTAATTCTAATAGGTGTCCGAAAGCGGAATATGAAAGCTTCAAAAACAATTTTCGTTTTTTAACAGACTTCAAAAAAGGAGGAGGTTTCTCAATTCGACGGATATATTTTTTTTTATGTGTGTTCGCGGATAACTTCGTCGTTTATGAACCGATTTTGATTATTCTTTTTTTTATGATCTTTATCAAAATCAAAATCATAACTGACGTATGGATCTAAATAACCAATTAGAAATACGTTGCTTGGTGGATATATTGCTATTGCGAACACGACGTGTCTATAGGTACTAAAAGTAAGTTCTTCATTAGAAACTTTTTTACTTTTATTTGCTTGTATTGATTGAGCTGCCGATACATGCGTGTATGGCATTGTACCCAACTTTTTATGTTCCCAAACTATCTTTGTTAAACTGTCACTACTTAATTTACCCTACAGGGTACAATTCCGCTCCTATTGCACCACTACACAAATCAACTTTTTTTATATTACATTCTTAATTACTTTCGTAAACTAGCGGATACTGCCGCAAAAATATAGAACAACAAGACATTTAAGTATAGTTTTATATTTAAAGGCTATTGGCCCGAACAAGAAATCCGTCATTAATTTTTTTGTTCAAACAACAGTTTGCCAACCGACCCACGAAATATAGTGGAGTTAAAAGTCAATATTGTGAACACCAAGACACCATGTCTAAATCGTTTTTTGTTGAAAGCTTGATTTTGTACCTTCTGAGTAGTTAATGTGGGTAAGTTAGTTATGCGTGGCCAATGAATTTCATACGGGTCTAGAGGCGAAGAAATCTTGGTATGATTGCGGTTTTTTGGTGAGTAACCTTGATATTTCTGAGTAATAGTGTCACTTAATGAAGCTGAGTGGTGACAAAATATAAAAGGAATTTCAAAGCGACTGAGAAATCTTAATCTCGAAATGAAAGGCCTCCATTAAAAAAGCCTTTGCCTCAGATTTGTGAAAGTGTAACATTACGCGTGTAACATTCGCGTACAGGTCCATCCCAAATCTGTTTTTGTCCAGTATCACAATGGGTGACTAATAATATGATAATTACTGTCGACTGCAATGGCGTACCTACTTGCATCATTTTCAGTTTCTCCTCGAGAATAAAATTATTCTCAAATTACCTTCACGCCAAGATTCTGACATCCTAATTTTCAACAGCAAATCATACCTACTGACATATTATCATTAATATGACAAATTGTTCCAATCAATCGGAACACATTATTACATGATCGATTAGATTCAAGTATCTCCAAGTCTTCTAATGCATTGTTCTGTCAAGTTAAGGTCGATACAGACTTGATCGTCGCCCTTGCACTATATTTGTCGCTTCGCAACCGAACAAGTCTCGATATAAATAACAATGCTGGTGATTATGAATTCGTTACTAACATTTACGCATTAGGTACGCGTAGTTTGATGAATGGTTGTGTTGAGTTCGCATTACTTCGTGTTGAGTCGGAGCTTTTCGCTCACGGTCAACTTGGAATGGAAGAAATTGTTTTGCGTGTTGTTTGATAGAAAGTATAGGAAACGATGGATTGTGTGAAAGATGATATGGTTGAGAAGGGAGTGAATACTTAGATCCAGCTTATAGTACATACCTACAGTAAAGGAAGCTTCGTTGAACCCAAAAACATGGGATAATCTATCTAAAAGCAGGAGGTTGATGACGTAAAATAGGCAACAGTATTCAGTGTAAACTTTGTTTTACAAACCAACAATAATAACAAAGAAACACCGTAAGAAATATCTGAATCTAACTCCATAATTTCCAAGCCAGCGATTGCAATTACTATAACATTCCACGATGACTTAAACCTGATATCACATGATCACGTCATACATTACAGATATTACGCGGTCTAGTAATAACTTTTAACGATATTATCGAAGGATATGGACTCCACAAATCTCCATTTATGTCGCTTATCGTGTATTGAATCGAAACCCAAGAAATACATTCAACCTTTTTCATAAACCATAAGTAGTTAAGTAAGTATATTACTTATGATAATAACTATGTAGCACCGTAACACGTCAAGTCAGCAAAAAAATAAAAATAAAAAAAACATTCGCACAAGCACAAGTCAGTCAGAATGACATGACGATGACTATTAACATGACGTAAGATGTTCCAAACATTCTAAAGAATCAAATTCCTTTTTCGAATATCTTTGAAATGGCAACGGCACTCGGCGTAACCGGCTACTACATGGCTTTTTTATAACATGGGTATTTTTATTGCGCATGGACAGAACCAATGAGGTCTTCTTGTCTCTGTTAAAGCGGTACTTTCCTACAGGGGCATTTCAATTGGTTCTTTGGACGTTGAAGTAAAAGCAAATATCAATAAAGAGTACTTAACTTCTAGAGAAGGAATTTTTATTACAAAACTGTCGTATATAAAATCTGAACATTTTGGAAAAGGTAAGAAAATAGATGTCTCCTCAATTCCAAAGAGAATTAACCCAAGTACCACGAGGAAACAAGACTCCAATAATGATCAAACAATGCATATTATTCGCAGAAACCACGTCAGTCTCAAATACCTCCGTATTAACAATTTATTATCTCCAATTCAAACATGTCGCAATCGCATTGTTTTATCTGAGCTTGAAGCACACTAATCTAACCTGTTGAGGAATGTAAGGCCTTTTCTAAGGCACGTAGGACCTCATTTATCTGATGTGACAGGTATGAGAATACAGCATGACTGTGTGCATGTTTGGACACGCAAATTATGGGACACAGGGTGACAAATTGGGTAATTAGTTCGTAACCACGATCTTTGGTAGCTACTTGTTTTGTTGCGAAATTCTTGCATCTGTGGCTTTAATCCATAGGATTTGTGGAATTGTAATCCTTATTATTGTGACTTACAATTGCAATAAGGAGCTTAAAGGATTATTATTGCTGTCTGTTTTATCATTAGGATCAGCTTCCAGAAAGTAAAGGGCTACTTCAATTGCTCTAGATAATATAAGGAAGTGTGGTGTTTCCGCGTTTTAATCCTGATTGGTAAAGTTAATTTAAAGTAAAAATCTACTTTTATCTTCGGCCGTGTTTCGGAAGCTAAGCATTCTTAATTTGATATAAATTGCGATAAATGATAGATATTTTCGTGTGTAATTTTCGTAGTATGCCTTCGATGACATAACCGAATAATTCATTCGCCAATACTTCTAATCGATCCATTAAGAAATTATCCGTAGAGAAATAACGTTTAACTAAATAATGGCTATGCAACGAGACACAACTTCTGATTTCAACTGCAACAATAAATCTAATACTTAGAACACGGCGTGTGTTGGGAGTGGCTTACCTTTGGCTGACGAGGTCGAATAATGTTAATACCTCTACAAGAAGCACTGTATCACCGTTATTTATGTCTACACTTGCATCTAACGTGCATTTGGCATTTTCCTGTTTGTCAGGGTTAAGAACTCTGACTGAGAAACTAAGCATGGGTGTGTGCTGGTTTTAGAAAGCTTTTAAGAGGTAAAAGTGAATTGTGCATCTGCATTGGCTGTTTCTCTTGCGTAATAATACCTAATTTCATTGAAAACGTCTAACGGGCCTCTGCGAGTTGGCTTCTGGCCCCTCGTACGCCTTCCAAAGGACCGGGACCCCATGGTCCCGAGATATGTTAAAATATAAAAATAATAATACCTAATAATGGACCGCCAATGGACTAATAGCCAAGAGCCTCGACCAACACCTGAGGAGGCTCTCGTTGGGCGGCTGGATCAAGGGTCTGATTCAGAAGGCAGTACTCCTCGATACGACTCGCATTGTGAGGAGGTTCCTGTCTCTGGAGCCCTAACCAACGGTAGCTTGGACCCTGCTCCCGACACCGGCGGATCACTATTTTTTATATTGAAATATTTAATAAAATAAGTTAAGTAAATAATAATAACTTTATTTCGGGTGGCATAGCCCCATAGAAACCTTAACCTAGTACACATTTAATAAAATTTTATAATTTGCCATGACTCGCCACACCTACACAAGACATGACCCACTGATGCTGAAAGGGACAGTCAAAACGTAAAACGCAGCGTATTTTTATTACGATATTAGATTGGCGTTCGTTATGGTAAATGATTATGACCTGCATCTGCATTGGCTATGTCTCTTGCGTGTGAAGATACTTAATTGTTGGCGTCAGATATAGGGAATGATGGGCATGGCCACATGCAGCTCGTTCATGTTAAAGAAACACTGACAGGAAATAATAAATGTTTGTTTTATGTGATTGAGTGAGTGAAGGGCAAAGCTCACTGGCAATGACTGACAAGCATCTTGTCAGTAGCTGTTTTATGCTAACGTGCCTGCACCATTACTAGGGTAACCGCACTGAGCAGTAGATGTGAGATTCTAGTTTACCGTTGAGCATTGCTGTCGTTTGATGCTATCAGCGTTCTTTTTGCTTTTGCAGCTGCCGGCCACTTCGTTTGATCCAACAAGGTCACATTGTATATCTATACAAATATTATAAAGAGGTAAAGTTTGTAAGATTGTATGTAGGGGGTAATCTCTGGAACTTGGATTTGAAAAAAATATCTTTGTATTTGATAGCCCAATTCTTGAGGAAGGCTATAGGCTATATTCTATTAAACATCACGCTATGACCCAAGAGTCGAGCGAAAAGAAAAAAAAGTCAAAAGGAACGCTAAGCCAAAACGAAGTAATAGCGCGGGCAGGCGATGTGATGCGACGGGGTGGGTCGGGGGAGCAAGAAATTTCACGCGGACGAAGTCGCGTAATTATACAATGTGTTTCAGAGGGGTGTGACCAAACTTGGGGGTGTGGTACAGACCATCAAACTGAACAACTTTTTCCCGGGGACCAACATCGTAATCGTGAAAAAAAAATCAGTCGTTCCATACACCTGGTCAAGTAGGTATTGAAGTTTTGTATGGGACGACTAATGTTTTTTTCACGATTATGATGTTGGTCCCCGGGAAAAAGTTGTTCGGTTTGATGGTCTGTACCACACCCCCAAGTTTGATCACAGTCTGAAACACATTGTATGTATTTAATTAACAAATAGTAGAAGACGTGCAGATGATTCTCTGTATCGAATTAGTCACACGTTTTTTGCAATGGACCATTAAAAATCATGACAAGATGCACACATATAATTCTGAAAGTGTTGGCTTCGGTGTTGGCAATTTGGCGTACCGCTATGTCAACACGACCGAGAAATCTGTCACTTTTGTCACAATACTCGCAATACACTAGCTCTCGTGACTGCAAGCTAAATATTTTACGTAAGTTCAACCTAATACAGAGACAATGCCTACCTAAGTTTAGCTGATAAATTATTTCTAACTTATAGGGTCATAATCGAACAGCCGACTTTGTAGGTGGCGGTCGATATCGTTATGTCAACTGACTAGTGTTATGAAATGCACTATACGTTGTGTTTTCTTAACTTTCTCATAGTGTACCAGTTAAATAAGCTTTCGCAGTTCCCTGATGCATAATTCATTAGAGTCAGGTGCTTTGAAGGAGTATATTTGCTTGATCTAGTTTTTCTTTTAGTTCAGGCTTTAAATCTAATTGACCTGAAACAAGGAAAGGAATTGCACACCCTGCTGTGCTGTGTTCACTTCTGTCGTCAATAGGGGCAGGAATGTTGTCAATTCTGACAACTATCGGATCCTAAGTTTTGGTAACCTTCAGAGGAACAAATTATTCCCGTATTTTAAAAACGTTCACATTGTGATATCAGTATCAATCTGTCAAAAATACCTCTAATTTTGCATACATTCTTGACACGTTTTTGACATTGATTGTCACTAAGATTGCGATGTGAATTTGAACGTTTTTAATTCTCCTTCAGATACTTATCAGGAGTCGGATGTAAACGAATATTTCCCTGTTGTTTCGCCTTGAAGCCCACTGCGGCCACTGCCATTTCACATGATAATGGTTATTGCAGTGATGCAGTGTAAAAAGGTTTGCATACAACTTAAACCTCCGACGCTGAATGAATGAGCAAAAAAAAAACAAATCATTCTCAGAAAGAGCAGTAATGTACTCTCTACGATTATAATGTAGATATTTTCTCCGTCATCTGAGTCTATTATTAATGTGTTTCCGATAGAAATCTTTATGATTACGATTCTCTTGAATAACATAATTCTTACAAAGCAGTATTTTATTGACTGCGTACATTCAATTGTTTCATGCGTTATAATTATACAGGGCGTCCCACGGCTATGCCACATCGAGGGAAAGTACCTTGAATATTGTAGATGGAACATTTTCAAGAAAGAAGACATTATTTTAATTTAAAAAACAATTTAAACTGCATTCATAGATTTTTAAATAATTACATGGTTGAACCGGGAATCGAACCCGCTATACGAGAAAAAAAATTACCCTGTAGCTTTATCATACCTATCGAAAGGCATCATCATAAGGATTATTTTTTGCTAAATAACATAGTGTCAGAAATAAAAGGAAGACCAAAGACCATGAATTTTAACATTCAGCTATTTTTATTATTAGATCATTTTGTATTATTAGTAAGTATTATGATCAATATTAATTTATTTGAGTACTAAACGATCTGCTAATAATATTAACGGCTGACAGGCAGTAGGAATGTATTCTAGATAGTAGTCGGCCTCAACACGGAGCGAGGACACCAAGCGGTGACGACCACACTTTTACTAAGTAAATGATAATTTAAATATTAAATAACTTCGTTTTCTTAGACTAAAGGCTGATTTTTCAATAGTCCTAAACTTTTATCTGAAGAATAAATGTGACGTTTTGACAGATTGTCCACACAAAAACTGTCAAAATGACAAACTTATTCGTCGGATAAAAGTTAACTGGCGATTGAAAAATCAGCGCTAAGAATAGGTTTTAAGGAAAAAAGTAGTAAGGTGCTGAAATAGGAGGATAAATGGAAAGTTTGGTCTAGCCGCACTGGGCCCGCGTGGTGGATTACGGCCCACTCCCTCTCTTTGAGAGGAGGCCTGTGTCCCAGCAGTGGGAACATTATAGGCTGATTACGGAGTACATTTTGTATTTTAGTTTTTTTTTCGGCGAATACTACCAGTTGATTCTTTAAAAGGTCGTATATATCTACCATATCGTTACCCTTTTGTTACCATATAGAGGGGTCCGTGGCTAAATAATAACAGCCGCACAGGTCGATCGATCAGGTTAAGCTACGCTTGCCGCGGTTGGTCTGTGGAGGGGTGACCATCTTTACATACCGTGACCCCTCCGTGCCTCGGAAAGCACGTTAAGCCGTAGGTCCCGGCTGTCATTCGTGGATCTTTGAGAGTCGTTATCTTTGAGGGTAGTCAGAAGCCCGAAAGTCTGACAACCAGTCTTACCAAGGGGTATCGTATCACCCAGTTACTGGGTTGTGGAGGTCAGATAGGCAGTCGGTCCATGTAAAATACTGGTATTCAGCTGCATCCGGTTAGACTGGAAGCCGACCCCAACATAGTTGGGAAAAGGCTAGGCAGGTGATGATACCATATCGTTATTGCCTTAGTCAGTGTGAGTGTAGCTTTAGTTTGCACTTAAGAATTTTACTGAATCCGGTAAAACTAAGTAGTTAGGTACTAGCGTTAAGTAAGCAAATTACTATAAGTACGTACTTGTAGTAATTTTCTTAGTACTAGCAAGTCTAATTAGATCCTGTTTGAAGGAGCTACACGCATCATTTGCAGGCTACCACAGATGGTGTAAAAATATGGTGTATTAGAAAAAAAAAAGCCTCAAAGTACTTGTTTCTTTAGATAGTACAGGTAAAGATGAATCTTTGAACCTCATTTCCTGCATTAATATATTATAAGAAAAATCATTAAACATGATTCAATCCTGACCTTTGAAGTTGTTAACCTATCACAAAATAATTGCTATGTGGTTTTTCTACTAAAGAAATAATATTATTTCTTCGTGACTGTTTTGACCTTGTCCCCCCGTCGCTTATGTAGCGTGCAAGTGTTTTATAAATTGTAAGACACTATTGAATTGACACCTAAAGTCTATTCAACCTTGTTTTGAAATTAATATTTTTTCAAGATAAACAAATATCAACTTTATTTTAATGTTATTTAAATTGATTTCAGAGTGACTAGCACTATTGTAAAAGTTATAAAAATGTTTAAAGTTGTAGCGTAAACTGAACTTTATTGAATAGGATTTAAAGTAATTTTTTCATAAACTCATATTTGTTTACATTTTTGGCAAATAAATTGCGAATGCAGATTAGACGAATAAGCCAGGTATATTTATGTTCTATTTTTTGCTCTTCAGAACATGTCGCTTGTCACGTTGCTTGCTTGACACTGCTATTGTTTGGGACTAGAATTGTGCTTGAAAATAAAACAACGGTTTAGAAGTTTTTTTACCAAGGGCTGGTTTTTCCAACGCCAGATAATTTTATCCGAGGAATAATTTTGAATTTATGACAGTTCTTCCATACAAAATCTGTCAGACGTAAATTTTATTTCACGAATAAAAATTATCTGTCGATTGAAAAACCAGCCCTACCTAAGTAAAGTATGAGCATTTGTTTGCCGAAGGAATAAAAAAAAACACTAGGTATAGCATCACCTGTGCTTTCTATCATCATCATAATTCTCTTGCCCTTAAAACCCATTTAATTTGGGAACGGCGCAGGATGTCTTGTTTTCCATATTTCTATATGTATTAGTCTTCATCTCAGTATTCACCTCTGCTCTAGCCATGTCATCTTTTACACGGTCCATCCATCGTTTCTTAGGTTCATCCACATCCATACTCAAAACCTTCTTCCTCCTTCCTCCGGTATCAATGATTAATAATGAAAACAAAAGTCAGGTCTGAGCCTATTCTACTCCACGTATGGTATGGTCAACCAAATCTCTTTTATTGTCAGACTAGCTGCGCCCCGCGGTTGCACCCGCGTATATGTCGATCCCGCGGGAATATCGGGATAAAAAATAGCCTAATGTTAATCAAGGGTGTCAGCTACCTCCATACAAAATTTTATCAAAATTGGTTCAGCCGTTCACCCACACACACACTCACAAACTTTCGCCTTTATAATATTAGTGTGATGAAGAAATACGAGTAAATGAAGAGTTAAATATATTATCTGCAACCAGATATAAATTTTATTAGTATTTATTTTATTTCACACGGCGCTATTGTGCGCTACGTTTTGAACAGATATTTTTTGCCATGAAACAGCCTTTCTTCTTGCAGAATCCAGTCTTTTGAAATGCTTTATTATCATCGGCTCTGAATCATTACTGGTGCCGCAAGTACGAAAAACTATTAGTCCCCGCAGACATTAAACTTTACTGAGCGTTTATTTTCTACTGAGCAATAAAAAACTTGAACTGTCAATTTGGATCGTGAAGCAACGGATGGCAACATTTGCTATCTCTTTTCTTGGCACAGGAAATGAACTATGGCTATCTCGTTCTCACAACTAAGCGTCACATACCTTTTGATTGGACCATCATCCTGTTTGTATAGGTGTTCCATCGAGAGATGGAATCGACACACGGGTATCCTGTGCACATTTTTTCCAGCCCATTAGAAATAACAGTGTCCGAGGCAATAGAAAAATAAGGACCACATAAACGACACGGTCTTTTAAGCGTATCTAGTTGGAAAACTTTGTTGAAATCTTTGTGTGGGAATCCAGTGGTCATAATGACATTTTTGTGTCTTAATTAATGCCTTGAGCTCAAAGTGTGTTGCGCCCCTTTGTTCCCATCAAAAGGCAGCTCGTTATTCAACTTCCAAAGGCATACAATGTCCATGTCAGTGGTTTATTACCTGTGCGTGTGATTAATTAGGTTTTGTGATTTGTCATGAATGTATTTCTTGGTCTTGATCACTATGCTTACAAATAGTAGTTGCTTGTTAGATTCAGGTCGTGTCATCTACTTTTTTTTCCATTTTTAAGGCTCATAAAGGGGTTGGAAACAAGAATGTAACAAATTTCATAATGGCTACATTAATCAGATTACATGGTATTCGACAAGTACCGTTTCATAAACTAAAGCGCAACCGATTCACCGAATGATACACCTGTTCCATTTCTCGATTCGGTCTCAAAGAATGTAATTAGTCGTTGCCCAACTGTTCCGCTCGATCAATCTTTGTTTTGGGATTCCAATCTTTTTGTTTTATCATTGAACGTCTTTATTACGTGTCATTAGAGTTCACAAAACAACGGGAATCTTTCAATTAACGCTGATGAAGAATGACGTTTGCGGCTCAGCGGGCAGGAACGATCGCTTGCCTAGAGTCTGGGACATGGCTTCGGTCAGCTTGCGTCTATAGAATTAAGAAACTTCACCAGATAAATGCGAAAGAGAATGTTTTTATTACGTATAAAATAAAATAATTATTATCTTCTACGTTAGTTACTATGTTGTTTTAACTAGTCGGATTTAGCAATGTAGCATTGATACATATCTGTTTGAAACTAAAAAGCTTGCGTTTATTAACCGGATTGCCTACTTGCATGAGTCAATGATTTCGTAAGTTTTAAACTTTAAGATGATTCATGTCACATCCGCCAAGCATTTGACCATATTTTTTGGAACATCTTACTGGAGGCTGTATTTACTCAGTACTGATAATGATGCCTTTGAACTTTAAAACCTGCTGTATTTCTTGTACCGTGAGACTCAGTGAGACGAAATCGAATTTCCTCCGGCTCGACTAACCGCACAGGGTCTATCCTGCGGCTTCTTTGAATGTGCCCGAGCACCGTGTCGTTACCTCCCTCCTCACCTCACCAACCTGACCACCGCACCGCCGAATCATCGGAACCACGGTGTGCCACGGTCAACAGTCTTTTGTTTGTTAAACGCGATACAGAACCAACACGTACACGGAATAAAGCACCGACGTTTTTACTCTTTTTGTGTTCTCCACCGATGCAGCCTCTTGGCCGCAAAACAAATAAAAGGTGCTCCAGATCGATATTTATGTATGAGCACCGATTACTACCTCCATGTTGCAATTGTGACTTGCAACTAGGAGTGTGATGTAAGCGTTTTATAGCTAAAACATGACGAATAATAATGGCTTATTATGTCCAGGCCCAAATGGGATCTTATTTTATCAATGTTTACGGTGAAGTAACAAGTTTATGGGCGAAATATTTTAAATTGTCTATGACAAACTTAAACATTCACTAGCTTTAGCAATAGCACCAGAGACTGATCTTTTTTGCGAAATAAAACATTTACCGGTGGACATTAACGGGTTTGGTCGACAGGCGTTGGAGCGAATAATCGATCTAAAATTAAATAACCAATTGAATGCACTTAACAAATACTTACCTATCTAATTGTTGGTGTCTCGGGCCGATTGTTCAGACGCCAAGCACATCAAGCTAACCGAAACTGTCAAATTTTCCCAATCAACTTTGAACCTTATGCTTTAGCGATAAAGTTTTTTTTTTTTTTTTTTTTTTTTTTTTTTTTTTTTTTTTTTTTTTTTTTTTCTAGCAGCACAATAACAACCAAGGAAAATATAATATAAAGAACATAAAACAATTCGAAAGAGATATAAAATAACAAAATCTCATGACGGACGTATATGGTTGTTAGAGAGTAATTCACACTGACCTCCGTACTAGTAAAAACTGTATCACGGTAGGTCAGGCTTCCTCGTTCTCCAACAATCACACACTCAATCAGTGAACCTAGCAGGTAGTTCAGTAATAATTATTACATTGCTATCAAGTCGTAAGTGGCTAAATCGTAAAGTGGGTAAAATTAAAAAACATTAAGTATATGCAAAATATTTAGACAAAAAATTGTTTAAAAGAAGATGTAGTGTTGATGTTTGTATGGTGTAGTGTGTTGATGTAATTGGTCTATGTGACTGAAAGTGTGTGAAAACGAGCTGTGTGTTTGTATTTATGATAGGCTTAATAATAGCTGTTCCGTGTTAACATAATCAACTTGAAGTAGAAATTCATTTAAAATCTTTTTGCAATTATAGCTTGACAAATCACGTAAACTCAAACTCCTAGACAACTGATTGTATAAATGAGGCCCGATATGGTCAAAAAATCTGCTAGCAAATACCGTGTTGGTTCTAGGAACAGAATACACTAAATCCTTTCTACGTCTGGTTGTCAAAAGAGGTAACTTAGAGTGTTGCTGTAGGATCGTAGTTTTTATAAACAATTGTCTAATCGTAAGCAATGACAGTTCTTTATATAGTGTATGTGTGGGGTACATAAATCTCCTGAAATTCATTACCTTCAGTACAGCTCGCTGCGCTCTTTCTAGGGATAAAATTATTGTTTTAGATGCGCCTCCCCAAGCAGTGATACCGTAAGTTATTATTGACTGGCAAAGGGAAAAATAAATAGTTCGTAGTAGTGTCGGTTGGCAAACATTCCGCAGATTTTTAAATAAGTGGATCATTCTCCTAACTCGAGTAGTCACGGATGCTATTTGTTCCTTCCAAGAGAGATTTTGGTCAACAATAAGACCCAGGTACTTGATGGAAGATACCTGTGAGAGACTGTAGCAGGAGCAAGAAAGAGGGTTTATGCATGAATGAATTTTGATAGATGAGAAATTGATCGGTGGCTGAGTACTATTACGAATGCTGAAGGCAATGTACTTAGTTTTTTGGGCATTAAGGGTAAGAAGGTTGCGGTCAAGCCAGGTTGTAACTAAACCAAACCCCTCATCTGCCAATTTAAAAGCTTCGCTCCATGTGTTGCCTCTAAACAGTAGAACCGTATCATCGGCAAATGTAATTATTTTACCCCGTGTGAGATGAAGGTCACACAAGTCATTTATGTAAATGAGGAATAAAGTCGGTCCCAAAATGCTGCCCTGAGGTACCCCAAATAGGACTTTTTCTGGTTGACTTATGAAATCCTTCATTCTCACACATTGCGTCCTGTTTGACATGTAATCGGCAATCAAATCCAGCGCCACACCACGAATACCGATGCTCTCCAACTTTCTTAGGAGTATGGGAACAGAGACTGTGTCAAACGCTTTTGCTAGGTCCAGGAACACCCCTATGGTCTTATCACCCATATCCAAACCATCGACAACATATGATGTCAGCTGGTGAACAGCATGCGAAGTAGATTTATTACTCCTGAATCCGAACTGGTTTTCCGACAGAAGCCCGTTGGATTCTAAGAAGCTTTTCAAGCGCTTATTTATAATACGCTCAATGATTTTGGACAGGGTAGGCAACAAGGAGATTGGCCTATAGTTTGAGACACAGCCTCCGTCCCCAGACTTATGAATAGGAATAATGAGAGATTGTTTGAGGACGTTAGGAAAGATGCCTTTAGAAAGGCACAGATTACAAATCAGAGTTATTGGAAATGCAAATATCTCTCTCTTGAAAATCTATTAAAGAAATTTGACGGATTAGGTTGATGTGCTGGCGTCTGTTCATTGCCGCATTGGAAGCTTATTAGAAATTGGCCACTTTCAAAACTGGTTTTAAGATCGATATCGATCGAAATGATTTTGTCAGGTACGTAAGTTTTAGAACTACTTAATATGATCAAAATTATCTTGAAATTGCTTCTTACATCACGTGTCTAAATGATTGATTAATTGATTAAATAGATACGAAAATCAAATACGTATGTTTGTCTGGCATGTCTCCATCTAAAACATGATAATCGAGCTTATTATTTTGTGACTTGTGTCAAGTTTGACTGGTTACGAAAGGCTAACATAAATCGTTTTAATTAGAATTTCAATGTTGAGTCTATGTACAGTCAACAAAAGAGATAAGTATGCAGGATCGTCGGATATAGGTAGTTGAAGTTTAGTAAGAAACTGATGGATGTTGTCGACTGAAATTTAATTTGAATAAAAGAGCTGTTTGTTTTCTATTAATAAAATTAAATTTTATTACCTGTTGCCTAACTGTTCTCCAATAAAAAAGAAGAATTACTTAGGTAGGTACCTACTCCACTTTAGATGCTTCAGCTGATTATTTGAACTCTTCTCTTTTTGTCTAAAGTTCATTCACCGAGCTTTACGTATTGGAAAATGGAGGGACAAAAAACTTAAACGACTGTATTTAAGTAAATAAGCAAGAATTCGGATTCCTCATGTTACTGCCTTATTTTAGAGCCTCCATTAGTTTTGGCGTGCCCAAAATATTAGCACTTAATGAGCTGGGATCGGTAGTTGCGGATCAGAGACATGCAGGAAACATGACGTCATTTTAAATGTTTTACCTGTTTCCATGCACCAAGCCTTTATGAATGTGTTATTTCATACTTAAAGATAATTGCTTAGATCCCTATCATTACTGTGCGCACAGCGGGATGGCTCCCGGCGAGGGAACTAATCTTGCCTGTGCTTTTGGACGTATAAAAAAAACTTCGGTCTTTCTAATCGTGGGAAGTTCCGATAACTTTGTTTTCGATTAGCTCCATTATGTTCGGAATGACTCTATTTGAAGAAAGTGTAAACTAGTTTTATTTTTATTATTCTTCAGCTTCTGTTTGATCTTTGTTTCATGCAATTTGTTTACCATTAAGTAGCTATTGCTTTAGCTTCAAAGAAAACGTGACCGTTTATTGGAGTTTCTTTTTTGTCCTCTAAGCCAATATTGCCGACTGAAATGTCTGAAGTATTCATCTTTTTTTGGGTTCCGTACCTGAAAGAGGAAAAAACGGAACCCTTATAACTCTTGTGTCTGTCCGTTCGTCTGTCACAGCCAATTTGCTCCGAATCTAATGGACCTATTAAGTTGAAATTTGGTACACATATGCATCTCTGTGACCCAAACACAGACGTGTAACGGAAATAAATGAATTTTGAACATGGGGGTCATTTTTGGGGGGCAAATAGAAAATTAAAAAATAAAAGTTTCGCAATCTGTACCGTGTGACATATCAAATGAAAGGGCTTGCTGTGAGGAAAACCTATAAGAAGTCTGTGGTCTTAAAACAACATGGTAAATCTCTCGATATTGCATACAAACTTACATTTTCAGTTGTATGGGAACATGTTTTTCAACTACAATGTTAAGTAGTTTGTTCTTGGGATAAATTCATTCCAACTACGGACCGCTTCATTGAGCGTGGTCCGACACGCACTTGGCCGGTTTTTTTCAATAATATTCAAATGTGCTGTTTCATCTTTGATGGACCAGTTCCCCTTTTCAATTTACTAATGGAACATCCAAGGTAGTGTTGATGCAACATGATCAAGTTACAAAATCAACATTTGGGTCTATATTTTCTTACTAAGTATATTAAATCCGATATACATATATTACTTTTTCTTTACCTTCCGTCACACCCGGTACACGTAAACCAACAGACACTTGATACATGCGTCATACCTCCGGATGTGGTACCCTTACATCTGTAGAACCAGTTTGAGACAACAAACTTTTTGTCCCACTATCTCGTTCATTTGTTTGCCGACTCTTGGCCATTAGCCGACTGTTTGATGGTAGGTGTGATAGAGGAATGGGTGCGGCTTTATATTCATACGTGGCCTTGCGATTTCGGGGAAGGTATGAGGTAAAAACTGGGATTCGCAACATTAGTGCAGCTTTTAATGAGTTATTCGGTATTTTGGGATTCAGATGGTGAATGGGATATTGTTTCGGTTCATTAATATTCTTCAAATGCCTAATTTTAAAGCGTCTGGTGTTAAAATTTGGTTTGGAGATCAAGAATTCGATATAGGTGAAACTATATTTTTCAATTAATCACAGTTTACAGCGTCAACTTGCGTTTCCTGCGAAACACGACAGTACAAGACAACTATTTCACAATCAAACGCATAGGTAGATGATTAAGTAGACCGCATCAGTACTAAACATCTCCGCATCGTATTCACTACGATGAGAACAGAACGATACTATAAAGTTAAATTGCATTTAAAGCATGGTTCACATGTTCCATATTCCCGTTCTCCCACGCAGACTCCCATTAAGTAAGTACTACACGCGATCATCAATCTAAGGCCGGAACAATAGGCTTAGGAAGACTTCAGCGTCGCGAATTTTTCGAACCGAATCACATACACGTGTGAAATGACGTTTAGAATCGCTGATGTGTGTATAACTTTCGATTTTTGTATCGTGAAAGCTTCGTGCAGTATCGGTAATAGGGGTTTTGTTTGAACAACGAGCCGCATTGGCCTTTTAGCTATTGTTCGGTTTTAATGGTATGTTATTTGACACGTCAATTTGTTGTCACGGTTTCCCGACGGTGAAGGGGCAGCCTTGTTTTGTTATTTGGCTTTTCTTAATATTTCTGTCTAGACTTCTAGTGGTCTATTCTTCAATTTAGAATGAATAATTAATTAACTAACTTTGTTTTTCTAGTAAAACGAGTTTTTATACGGTTTTTTATTCGATAAGGTGCCAAGATTTTGTTTTTACTTCTCTTTTTGCATAATATGCAGATTGCAATTCTCTAAACGTATGCAAAATTAAAGATCTGACAGAGGTTGTATGGAAACCTGTTGGCTGATGTCATTCGCCAAAAATAACTTTACTGCAGGTCATTTAAAAGCCAAACCTAACGAATTCTGAATCCAAGTTTTTGTGCGTATCTGCTACTATGGATGTCCTAGGACAGAAGATCATTATACCATTTTTGTGTGTTCATTGAAGGTTTATTCTTAAAGCGTTTAACGTATTAAGCGTAGCGTCTAACCTAACGGTACCCATAACTTAAATACCTATGAATGGTAGTTTAGATTTTGCCCTTTTTAATCATGAATGAAATTAGCATAGAGCGATGCCCCAGAATACACGGGGCTTACGCTAACAAGATGTTTCGTCTCAACATTTAAATAGACTGCCTTTGTTTAGTTCTCCCACGAATAGCAATAACGGAACATCACTAAATGGTAGTTGGTAGGTACGTCACTACTCACTACGTGCGAAAATCCGATGCGTTATTTGTTCGTGAGAGAGTAAATTGAAATTTATGCCAGTCTGACAGCTCAATGAGCCATAGTTTATTCGAAACAATGTCATTGGCAGAAGCTGTAAGTACTTGATTGGTTTATCGACGGTTTTTGTTTGCTCAGGCCGTAACAGTAGTTATTTGTTATTTCTTTCATGTAGTGATGTGGATGGGGAAATAAATTTGAGTTTGTGTGATCAATGCTTAATGTTTACAGTGGGACTATGCTATAAGTGGCTTTAAACTTGTGCCATAATAATAATAATTATATAATATTCTTTAATAATAATAATTTTCTTTATTTTCGGACAACAGTGATCCAGCGTGTTAGTAAATAATACTATAACTTACTAGCTGCGCCCCGTGGATTCACCCGCATAAGTGCCGCTTCCGTGGGAATATCGGGATAAAAACTATTCTATGTCCTTTCCCGGGACTCAAACAATCTCTATACCAAATTCCATCTAAATCAGTTCAGCGGTTTAAGCGTGAAGATGTAATAGACACTTTCGCATTTATAATATTTATTAGTATGTCTATGTATTACTAGTGTTAGTAGTTAAAATACAGTACTTACTTAGAGAACAAAAGAATAAATAGTATTGTGAAAAGGACATCCCCAAACTAATGTTTAGTGATTGTCCTTCTCACAAAACTTTTAACAATCTGAGAGTCGATAGGTACAGACGCCAGCACATCAAGTTACTACAATCTGTCAGATTTCTTTAATAGATTTTCGACTTTATTGCTAAAACATAAGGTTCAAGGTTGATTGGGAAAATCTGACAGTTTCGGGTAGGTTGACCTGCTGGCGTCTGTACTTTCCGCCATAGTTTTTTTTTAGAATGCTGTTGCCACTCACCCGCAACCTCGACAACAGCGACACAGTTTTATTGCGAATGAAGAAAAAAAAATTAAATTGGAAAAATAAATAATTTATTAGAATATTTAATCGTTTTGAAGAATGTAGGTAACTTAACTTTTGGTCAAGCTAGCCGTGAACCAAATTATCTAATACTTTGTCTAATTTAAAAATAAATGTATAGCCCTTGACATTTCGCATAATTTTTAATGTTTAATAAAAAATGATGCGAAATGTCAATGTATACATTTATTTATTTGCATAAGATTTCGAAGAAATCTTCAGCCATTTTGCTAAGTAAATTAATCACCGATAAGATCTTTTAAAAGCAAAGCTTTCCTATTCTCAAACAATAAAATGGAGAATTATGTAGTGTTACAGTAAAGTGTGAAAGTATTTTATGCAAAATGGCGACGTCAAAACCGATTAAAGTTAATATAAATTTGAATAAGTGATTTCATATCTCGTATAATAAAGTTCGTCGTAAAGGTTGCATGAAACGTTTCTTCGACCTTTTTATGTCTCCAATATCCAGTCTTTCTCTTTGTCTCTTTTCACTTTTCATAATTCAAGTGGCATTTACTCATGGTTGAGTAATTCTGTTGGCATTATTTTATTAAACTGTGGTATGTGATGTAACTACCTATGTAGGTATGGCTTACCTACCAGTATAATATACGCATTTTGCTAACGGCTAAAAGTTTTGTCTAGAGTTTAGTCGCGTATAGGGTAACCATTTGAAAATTTTAAAAGTTCTGGTAGAATGACAATGCCTTTTTTTTTGTGGGTAATTATCAAATAACTTCTTCCGCTCTGGGCGGAGCTCGACGGCGGCGGCGTGTCAGACTTTTACCGACTAAAACCCACCCGTGTTCCTTCAGTTGCCTGTGCCAGGGCCACAGTACCTATCTCTTTCGAACAACTCGCGACCCAATGCCTTGCATGTCTTTTTAATTTCCGTACCCAAAGGGTAAAAACGGGACCCTATTACTAAGACTCCACTGTCCGTCAGTCTGTCTGTCTGTCACCAGGCAGTATCTCATGAACCGTTATAGCTAGACAGTTGAAATTTTCACAGATGATGTATTTCTTTTGCCGCTGTAACAACAAATAATAAAAATAAAATAAACTTAAAATTTAAAGGGGTATAAAAGAAACGTATTTTTCGACATATTATGCCTTGTGGTACGGAACCCTTCGTGTACGAGTCCGACTCGCACTTGGCCGGTTTTTTTCAGTATTCATTTAACTTTATTTAGGTTTATTTTTTTCATTTTTAGTCAAAAACTGCACGGGAAGCAAAAAAACCGGACTAACCATCAAACCAATTAGCTATCACTACCTAGAATAGAATAGAATACTCTTTATTTATATTTTTTTTTCTTTTTTTAGGTACTTTTTCAAAACTTTCCTCTAACAACTTTAATCCCGTAGCAGTAAACAACAGAAATGAGTACGTAACTCCAGGTTGTTAACCCTTTCATACAAGCGTCAAAATAACTTATTTTCCGTCCGACTCACTGATTGCCCTCCTATCAACTGATAAGCTATGATTTTCCTTCATTACGAGGTCTATAAGAAAACATCGTGGTATTCAAAAACCGTAACACAGTACACACCGCAAAACAGTTTAGTATACCGAGCCAGAAATTACCTTTTTCAAAGTAGGAACCAGAGGGCCAGTCCCCGTTTTTAGGGTACCGTACCAAAATGGTAAAACCGGGCAAGAGCGAGTCGGACTCGCGCACCGAGGGTTCCGTACCATCATATGTTTCACCGGCGCGGCGAGCTACTTACTAGATCTCGTTTAAACCAATTTTCGGTGGAAGTTTACATGATAATGTACATCATATATTTTTTTAGTTTTATCATTCTCTTATTTTAGAAGTTACGGGGGGGGGGGGGTGGACACAGATTTTACCACTTTGGAAGTGTGTCTCGCGCAAACTATTCAGTTTAGAAAAAATGATATTAGAAACCTCAATATCATTTTTGAAGACCTATCCATATCACACGTATGGGTTTGATGAAAAAAAATTTTTTAAGTTTCAGTTCTAAGTATTGTTGTTTTTTTCTATTTTTTTTGTGAAAATCTTAATGCGGTTCACAGAATACATCTACTTACCAAGTTTCAACAGTGTAGCTCTTATAGTTTCTGAAAAAGTGGCTGTGACATACGGACGGACAGACAGACAGACATGACGAATCCATAAGTGTTCCGTTTTTTGCCATTTGGCAACGGAACCCTAAAAAGGAACCCTTATGGTAAGACTCAGTCTGTCTGTCTGTCACAGCTGGATATCTCAAAAACTACTAATCCTATCAATTTGAAATTTAGAATGGTCTTAGATGACGTTTGCCCAACTATTTTGCAAATAAGAAAGAAGTACAATTTTTTTTTTGCAACAGGGACTGAAAGATGGTCTTCAAAATTCGAAGTAGGGCTACGAGGGCATGTGGGGTAGCATATAAAAGAGCGCTGTTTACACATTCTCAAACATTTTTTCTTTTTTTTAGGCCGCATATTTTTAAAAATCTGAAATTATTCAATGTGATAGAAGTTTATGTAAAGATTACAGGAAAAATAAAACGATGTCTCTAAATAGCACACTTTTCCAGAAAAAAAAAAAAAAAACTTTAGCTCCACTATCGGTCAAGAGATTGCGCTGACCTAAAACTACAATATTCTATACCGTAGTGATAAAATTTTCTGACGAATATAGGCCTCGCCGATGAAAATTTAAAAACATTTCACGTTTCACAATACGGAACCCTCGGTGCGCGAGTCCGACTCGCTCTTGACCGGTTTTTTTATGAACGTTCGCATTCTAATTGTCTCACTCTGCCAAAAAACCCCTAATTTAGCTACCTTTCTGACAAGTTTTTGACGTTGATTGTTAAAAAATCAATCAATTCAACCTATCTCAGTCAACTGCTGGACTAAGGCCTCTCCCAGGCTGCGCCACAACACCCTGTAATCCGCCTTCCGCATCCAATCGGTCCCTCAGCCACCTTCTAAAGGCGAAAGCGCCAGGGTAGCCCGCGAAATTCAATTTTTTTTAGGTTTTTTGCAATTTGCTGGTCAGTATTAAGGTGTACGTTTACGATTGAAATATGATTCGCGGCCGTAACAAATATGTATTTACAGAATTATAATCATTAAAGTCATGAACACAACTCTCTAAGTCTCTAAGACCAAGTAATCCCCTAGAATGACTATTTCATGAAATCTTGACATTTGGGGATTGTACTAACTTAACAAGTTGTATTACTGATTGTAATGATTATAATTCGGTAAATACATATTTGTTACGGCGGCAAATCATAATTTAATCTAAGTTCAACTTAATACTGACCTTCAGTTGTAGTTGGGTTGCTGACGTTACTGTCTGTATGGTATCTCTTTTTTCGACTGCACACACTCGTGGTACACACATAAATTACTGCATCAACCACGTTTCTAATAAAGATATAACATAAATTACGTTCAATGTTACCTACATTCGGGTAATTAATGGTTCGGTCAGAACGCATGGGATTCGATCGTTAACTCAACATTTTGTTTCGATTTTCGATCAGTCGTTTCGTAAGATCCCGATCGGCGAGTTCATAAGAACATTATTGATTTCCTTCTACGGATTTTGACTTTATTCTTTTGGTTTCCTGTTCACTTTCTGTAAGGATTGAGTGTGAAAGGGAAACCGGTTCAAACAGTTTTTGACACAGCTTTTGGTTAATTTACTTTTGCGCAATCTGGTTTAAATTATGATGAAGCGTTACGTTGCCGTTTAGCTAATCTTGCTGCCTAAAACATTCTTAATTGAAGATTTACGGGTTTCCGGATTGTCTGACCATCAAATAGTCAATAAACTTGATAAAAACCTTGAAATTACCTTAGGTGCATTGCACATGCATTCACAAAATCGCAGCGTTCGATCTTTAGCAGTCAGATCTTTGCTGTTAACTCCCAAATTCATACTAACATACTGGATATCGAATAGGGCGGTAACCGTAAAGGTCTGTGCTGTAAAGGTCAATGTTTAATTAATAACTTATTCGCGTGCTCGTCAACTAATAACGTTAATTATCTTAAGAATACTTAAAATATATAATCACGATCTAACGAAGGTGATGATTCAACTGTGAAGCACTCAAGGAAACACACATCATATCCATAAATTACAAGAAGTAATCGAAATTAACAACAGACATTCAGCATAAACACTCCTATAACAAAATGATCCTATAGATAATTGACAGCAGTTGAAAAGCTTATATGGATGGAACCTTATTTTGAATGCTTTTACTAATACACTAGTTTTGGTCCTCGACTTCGTCCGCGTGATATTTCTTGTTTCCCCGACACACCCCGTCACATCGCACCGCCTACCCTTGCTATTACTTCGTTTTCACTTAGCGTTCTTTCTTTTTCATTTTTGCTCGGCTCCTAAAGGTCCTAGCGTGTTGTTTAATACCCTGTAACTTTCCTCAAGAATTGGGCTATCAAATTCAACAACTTTTTTTTTAATCAAACTGTTTGTTCAAGAGATTACAGCACGTTCAAACAAACAACAAGCAAACTCTTGAGAGTGAAAAACATTTTCATTTTCTCACTTTCTTGCATATTTATCCCAGAAAAAGGCAATGCAAGGTAGCAAAAGGTAGTCACTCAGCCAAGATAACGCAGGCCACTATTGCTCTATTCTCGTGCCAATAGATGAGGTGACGCCACCAATCTGATTCCCTCACGGCATGCAACTTTATCGCTTCCGCCTGCACCGGCGCGGGCGCCGAGAACGCAAGTAATAGCAGGCCTTATCTGAGACAAAAGGACCGACGCCACTATACCATGTTTTGGTCCGTTTACCCTATTTATAGGATGTTGTGTTTGAATGGTCCTTAGTTCCGATAACAATATTCCCATATTTATTTAACGCCTATGTCTGCTGTTTTGGTTGTCTTTAAGCTATCTCTTAATTGGTTTGGCCCTGTTATTTTTACCCGACTACGGCGAATCAAAAAGGTAGGTTATGAATTTGACCGGTGGTATATATGTACGTATGTTCATCTGTTCCCTCAAAAGTCCTAAACTTTTCTAGTGGTCATGCTTTTTAGAGTGTGATTTTTAAGTAGTCAGGTTTTACTTTTTTTTTTATTAGTGTGGTCCTTTACTGTCAGTGCTACACAATATTTTGAAAACTGTTTTTAGATCGTAAATTTATTTGTATTTTCTTTTGTTTCAGGTTAGTATTTCATTCGTCTAAGTAACTCAGACATCATTATCACTTACTGAAACCCGTTTGGTATTGGTAAGAAATCTTATTTATGAACTTGCTGTACCTATTAATCTCCTTAGTCCCAGTGTTTTTCCAGCATATCAGTGCGTTAGTAAAGGAAACTGATCCTCCGCTTCTTAGGACCATTATTGATGATTTAGAGATAGTTTCTTGGTTTTGTTGCTTTACGTAAAATCAAGAAACCGCCGTCGCCACGTTTAGAGAGATTTCCTATTCTTAACATGATCTTTGAACTACTATAGTAATACTAGCAGCGCCCCGTGGATTCACCCGCATAAGTGTCGATCCCGTGGGAATATCGGGATAAAAACTATCCTAACGCAACTGTTACTAGACACTATAGTCCGACTTTTAATTAGCTGCAGTAAACTCATTTCGGACTGAGTTTAGAGATATAATATGCATGTCAAATAAGTTTCGTTTGTTACACTATAGTATTACTATGATGTACTAGAAAAACAATTTTTTTTTTTTTGTTGATGGCCGCGAAAAAACAAAAAGACGTCAATTTCAGTCGTTTAGGTAACACAAGCTGTCATTTTACTGTAAAACACTACTAGGCAAAAGCCCTCCAGAAAATCCTTTTCACTTATCAAGCCGCTCTTACCTCTACGGCAAGAAAATACCATGGAAACAAAAGACTGTCTGTCTTACACCAAACTTATGAATAATTCCAGATTCCAAACGTTACCATAATCAGCCCATAATGTTCCCACTGCTGGGACACAGGCCTCCTCTCGGTGAGAGGGAGTGGGCCGTAATCCACCACGCGGGCCCAGTGCGGATTTGCAGATGTCACATGTCTTCGAATTTTTGGTTCTAGGACATGTCGGTTTCCTCACGATGTTTTCCTTCACCGTTTTGAGAGCAGTGGTGATGAAATAATTTACACAAAGTAAAGCGCCTGTCTGGGTTCGAACCTACGACCTACAACTCGTAAGTCGCGGCCGTTACCTGTTGTGTGTTAAATGTTCCTAAATCCCTTTGTCGTGACTCGTGACATCTTCACCGCTATTCCATAGTCATACAGTTTCTAGACCGTTCACACAAGTTCTATTCACAGCTATTACACTATTACACAGCTATTATGCAGCAGAAACCAAGTCAGTCACATACTCACATCATCGAAGCTCGAACAACGTCAAGTGTTCGCTCACAAGCGTTTTCCCGTTGCATTCATTGCCATAACGTTCAGCGATTCACCTATTTCGTCTAATGTTTTTATGCAACGCGATTTGTGCATAAACTTGTACATTATTGGTACTTATGTATTCGTAACGTGATTTTTGAATCGTTTCAGATTATATGACATTAGAATTGCTGATCGTGGGCTTTGATATTGTTCTGCTTTTAAATTTTACCATTTATCTATAAATTCCTTTAATGTTTATTTCTGTGGAAGCCAAAGACGTGTCGTGGAATTCCAAAGAAATAATTAAAATGACGTGTTTCCTTATAAAGGCGAGGATTTAGTAAATTAAAAATAAAACTTTGCTGACTAGTTAAATATGCATGATGAATATTCACATCTATACTTCGTATATAGCATTTACTTTATTAGCATGTTCGTATTAGTATCGTATCGTATCGTTTACATCATCACAAACGATCAGTTTTTATTAAATTACCTATTTGAAGAGTTTTGAATCATTCCACTGACAAATACTTCATCAGTCTATTTAAGTAAACTACGATTAACAAAGCTTTTAAATGATCGAATCACATCTCCGAAAACGTTTGCTTGTATAACCCAGCACTTTCTCTCAATGCCAACAAAATGTATACAAAATGACCTACACAATTTTGCATCGCACATTTGTCACACAACATAATCTCGTGCATCTGGCAGTCGGCGCACGCGCACGTTGACATGCATGCCACGCACGCATCGGATAGCATCGCGAACATTGGTCCCTCGTGTTTACAAGCATTAGGTTTATCAATATCCTATATTATTTTATTTACTTAGTTTTGCAGATTTTTGTAGGTTTGCCAACGATTTAGTTTCGATGATCAGCACTAACTTTATCAGTGTTGAAATAAAATAGAAATGGAATCTCTTCTCTCATGAGGGTATTAATTAAGCTTCAGCATCTGCCTAGCCTTTTCCTAATAATTTTGGGGTCAGCTTCTAGTCTAACCGTATGCACTTGAGTACTTACCAGTATTTTACATGGAGCGACTGCTTATCTGACCTCCACAACCCAGTTACTGGGTAATACGAAACCTCTTGGTTAGACTGGTTAATGTCTGTAATCTACCAAACTCTAGCTAGGACATATTAGCCGGTTTACAGCATTGTGAACCACTTTCTCTTCTTTAGTTATCATGATTAGAACCTGATCCAATTTTGTTTTCCAAACCAATTCTTTTGTCCGAGTATAGATTTACTTGATAACTTTGAGTTGACATAGCTAAGAGTTAAAATTGACATTCGACTCACGTCTGTCGAATGTCAATTTTAACTCTTAGTTAAGAACAAATTATGACATAACACGATGGTGATTTTCCTAAAAGCATTCCAAACTGCTTTACATCAGGCAATCAGTTATCATCTATTTCTTTTTATTTTCAGAAAAAAAATGCGAAAACCTAATACCGAGCTAGTATTAGCATTTTAAACTATGGAGACGGATGGTTTCCTCCGTCACTATTTTGATACAGTTCATACTGATACTCAAATGCCTCGAAACCCTTGATTGGTTCTCTGAATGTTTTTGACCGAGATCACACACGTGAAATATGCCGTTTCGTAAACAAGATAAACTATAATATCAGCAATTAAATACATTGTCAGATTCTTTAATAACAAAGACACATTTGAATAATTATAAAGGTTTGTTAACTTCAAATCAAGGTTTATCGTCTTAAATTACGATCGTTAAATCGGTTAAATTGCATATACAATTATTAGAATCTTCCGCATTCCGACTCAAAGCAACAATTAGGGTTTTACTATCGTGATCAACTTTCGAATCTTTTGGGCGGAGTTCCAAATTCCGGTGCCATTTTTGGTCCTTATGCTCATAAATGACGTATTTCAAAAGCAGTTTAGATTTAGATGAAATCGTATGGAGTTCGTACGTCACGGTGCCTGACGGTTGCTCGGGTCACTGCCCGTGAACTCGTCTGCATTTCCTCTATTTACTGGTTTACTGGTGTACTAACCTCATGTTCTGGCTTATTTAGGGCGTGAATTGAATGAATATGCATTGTATAAGTCAACGCGTAACAATGAGTAGGCTCTTTGAAGTGAAGAATATGTATTTATGCAGACGGTTAATTCCGCTACAGTCGTTCCATGTAAAATACTGGTATTCAGCTGCATCTGGTTAGACTGGAAGCCGACCCCAACATAGTTGGGAAAAGGCTAGGCAGATGATGATGATGATGGTTAATTCCTCTACAGACGGTGAAATAATCTACGCCGAACACCAGAAGTTATATTTTGTAAGGAGCTGATAGTGGGCTTGGTTTAAACGACATCTTCGGTAATCCCCATCAAAAAGACGGCAGAACGTTAGAAAATGAAATGATTATGTACAATAGTTCACTCGCCTAATGGCAGAGATGTTATCTCAAAGAGAGTGGTTGCGTTTCACAGCAGTTTTCGTCCTATTATTTAATCAAATCATTTGAAACGTAACATGTGAAATGTCATCACGAACTATACTTTGAGCACATTATCATCTCATTAACTAGCTCTGGCGTCTACGATCGTGTGCGAAATAACCCATCTGCTTGTGGTGAAACTGTGCGCGCCGACCTTTGACACAAAAACCAAGATGGCTGCCGAGCTGTCAAACTAAATACTCTTACTTTCCTTATCTGCTAACGAATCATATTTTACCGTTTCGTAGCCCCTTTTGAAGATTCATTGTGCCTTTGATTCACAGATACCATTGTGAAATCATTTTAAAAGAATTAGCATTTTTTGTTGCCCGAAAATGACTGACTACCGGGTGGTAGTATTGATTGTGTAATTCACACTTGAAACGTGTTCCTTTTCTATAGCATTGTCGATGCAAGAGATGAAATCACGCAAATTAACAATTCAAATGTAACTTTCGGTTATACTAAACCGAATAAGCATTTCTAATTCGCAAATAATAGTGCATCAGTTTAGGATAATGTCGGTTAGGATATGGCGCGTTATCTGAGTCCATAAACGTTAAGTAGCCGTGCAAATCATGTATCGTATTCATAGTTGAATTCTTTATACTTTGAAATTTCATCGAGATGTATTTATCGGCCAAACATGACATTTGAAGAAATTACAATGAAAAGTTACGTGATTTTATTGTGTTTGTTGCGTGCACTATATTATGGTTCATTTATCATGGGCAACCTCGATTCGTCGAGCGCAGTCAAGCCATAGAAATTGTACATTACAGTTTCCTTATGTGTTCCTTCGTCTCTTATATGATTGATGTCTGAAGTTTTCTGCTGAGTTTTTTACTGATCCATGTTCTCCGTTTAAGTTATGACTTAAGTGAGGTGTTTCTTATGAATCAGTGAAGAACTTGTTTATTGTTTTTTTTATGGGTTTGTTTTATTCATTAGTTGTCGTTCACCGAATATTCTTGTTCAGTATTTTTTAAGACTCTACTCATGAATTTTAATTTAACGATTTATAGGTAGCAGATATTTGTTATCAAATTAAATTCAGAGGCTCGGTGAGTGGAGTAAAAGTAGCTCTTAGAATTCTTGCTTTATCATTCAATAAAGATAATGGTGGTCCAGAGGTTCATGAGTTAAATGAGGCTGATTTTATGGTCGGGTTAGGTGTAATATGCCGTAAATCTCCATTAATTTTACGACTTGAACTAGGCCTCGGCAGACCGTTGTTTACTAGCTTTCGCTCGCGCCTTTATTCACGTTCGAAGAACATTTAGGCATTTAACAATTAGGTACCATTAATCTCTGTACGACTTACACCAAATCACAGAAAAAAATGCCAGAAAGTTCACCTATTTCTGGTCCTTTGATCATGAATTTCGATTTTCAAATGCCAGACCAGCGATAGGGCTTAATGAGATATAACTTACATAAATGACCTACAATCTCTAACATACTCAAAAGCTTAGTAAATGAATGAAAAACGTAGAACACCATCCCACGCGGGTCGATAGATTAATGAAATAACGGTGTTTGTAAACAATGGACCAGAAACTTGTCACTATTCATACTGCTACGTTCGAACTTCGAATGCAATGGAGGTTCCAGTTGTATCAGCCAGCATTACGATGCATTGTCTGTGCATAGAACTCGCAAAAGTTATGCAAAATTTTCGCACATCGCATAAATATCCAATAGCCGCTGTGCTTGCGTCCGTCTGATCTCTAGCGACGCGTCTCTCGGATACACAACGCAATGTTTCTCAACCAGGGACAACGTGACACGAATACCTGCTGCATTGCCCAGGCCAAAGGGTAAGCAGAAGAACTGTCAATACAAGTGAGTACACACTCAGGCTGCCAGCCAATTATGTAAGCCAATCCGGCAACTGCATTTCAGTGCATTGACCAATCGCAGCCTCCTTACGGTGTCTCATTATCTTTCGTATTCAGTGAAGCATGCTATTTGCTTAGTGCGGTTTGTAATGTAACTCGGTAATCCAACCACTCCTTATCGAAAATTGTGAAGATATTATCCCGTTACTTTTACTATAACCCTCGTATAATTTTACACGACAGCACCGGAAGAAAACACTTTCAGTGTCTGTTAGGCCGTTAAAGAAGTGGGACTCACTTTCTATATTGCATTAGCGGTAGTCTTGCCTGATAAACTTCGTAAGCTGTTTATCATATACAAGCATCGCATGGTCTATACATAGTACGTTGTAACAAGATGCGTGTATTGGACAATCGGTGTTCCACTTGCGATGGAGATACGCAGAACTATTGACTTTGACATTTCGGACCGTCACTTAAAGGTCTTTGTGCTATAGTAGAAGTTCTTAGAACGCTGTTAGACAAAGTTCACATAATCGATGACAGATCATAAACTTTACTAAGTTTAGAGTTAATGATGCTTAGTCACCATCTCTGAATCTAACTAAAGATCACCAAAATTGGCATAACGACGCGCCGTTTCATTTATTATTTGAGTTTGAAACACCATTAACCATGTTTGGTGTTTACGACTTTGCTGAGAAAAAGTAGGCAGACAGTTAACTCTACAGACGGAAGTTCACAATAAGAATGACATTTACGAATTTACATAAATTGAAGAAATGTCAGATGGACCTACTTATGGAAGTACCTAAATATGCGTGAGTCGCAACATTTGAGATAGAGGAAAGTGCGAAATAAAGACTTAGGAGGCAAGGAGCCAAAACTCTCAAAAGAGAAAGCAGCAAAGAAGATTTCATATTACTAATGAATTTGCAGAAGCTTTTTCACAGAACCAAACAACATGAGAATTGAAGACCAAGTAATGACTCACTCCAAAATTCTCCGTAACAATGAAACAGCATAGCCGGTCCAAAATGTCTCCTACCTATATTTATTAATGACTAGCAGGGCCCCAGCGGTTTCACCCGCATAGGAGTCGATCCCGTCGGAATATCGGGATAAAAACTATTCTATGTCCTTTCCCGGGACTTAAACTAACTCTATACCAATCCAAATTTCATATTTAAAATCGGTTCAGCGGTTTAAGCGTGAAGAGGTAACAGACTGACACACTTTCGCATATATAATATTAGTATGGATTCTTCATTGGCCATTGTATATATGCCCATAACAAAATGCGTTTACACCATAAAGCCAGCCTAATAGAAGCCGTTCGTTATCACTTCGTGTTGTATAAACAACTTTAACAAGTACCCTACGTTCACATACACGACACTTGACCGGCAAACCCTGTAGTCTATGCTATTGTGTGCTATCTGGAAGTAGGGCTCGCTTTCTACCTTGTGTTCATGCGTTTTCGCTGGTTGATAATAATTTCTGAATTGTCTATCTAAGGGGATCTTTATCTGATGTTAGAGAGAAGATTCGAAATTCAAGGGATGCATTGGCGATGAATTGGAGGACATTAACTCTCTCGTGCATTAAAGCTCACAGCGGGTCAACATTGGAGAAGAGTTGCGAGAGATAAGACTCTGTGGAAGTTGTTAGAGGAGACCTTTGCTAAAAAAAGCACTGAACTAAGAGATATTCTGTAAACTACTGAAAATACCGCAACATATTTAATGTTCAGAATAAAAAAGGCGTATTTTATTATAACTATCTCATGCCTCGTGAATATTGAACTGGGAGTTCCAATTTCAATGGGCTAATATACGTATGAAGTAGTGAAATAAATGTATACGATCAAACCTACAACCTTAAAGATGACGTAGGTAAGTTGTTAAGATACGCAATGAATATCGAACGAATTCTAGGAAACCATAAATAAACTATTGAACTAGCTCCGCTTCTACCAGTTACATGTTAGAGCGTAATTATTAAATCTATTAGACTACTAAAATACTATCTATTATTATCATCACGATTTAGCATTCCCGACTTCTGAATTCATTACGAAACTAATAACCATATTGACATTGCGAAACTGTGTTGATTTACGTGGCGTACTTCATTTGTTTCAAAACGAACTTATCTGATACCTAAGTTGTTACGCATTAGGAATGTTCTAAAACATGCCGTAAAATCAATAGAATAATGGTTCCTGTCGTTTCCTGAACGATACATTATTAATATTTCTTGCATGTACTTTATCTTGCCTGATAATGTAACAAAACATACCTAATACGGGTATAATAGGAAGCTAGTTGATAGATAAACATTTAGACCAAATAGTTTACATGTGCTATAAATTGTACTGTTCAGTATTGTTGTAAAATGGATCGCAAATAAATGCCCGACTCCTATAATCTTAGGGTTTACTGTTGAGATGAAGAGGAAAGTGTCCCACGTATAGACGATGTAAACACAAATTCAATGGACATTGTGCATTACTATAGAGCTACTGCGATTAAAAAGCTTATCCAATTAGCAGAAACCAACTAACCTATAACATCGGATGCTATTAAACATGTGTCGGATCGTTAAAAATCTGTAGATGTCCACATCAAGCAGTTTTCCAATAGCCCTTTTAATAGCCCCAAGTGATCTGTAAAAACAACCACATTGCACACTGCTAATGAAGCGTGTGTATTCACTACCACATCTAACGATCGAGCTACTTCTAATTATAGCTCACTAATCACTTGCACTAATCAAAGTGTAAACATGCTGTAATATATTATCTGAGTTTGACAAGAACAAGGCTGTATCTAGAGGTCTTGATTTTCTATGTGCGGAAAGCTAGCCCGCGGCGAACCTGGCGGCGCGGCGCTGTAATTAAAAGGACCGAAGTATGTACTACACCGTATAGGGAGCTTAAAGTTATAGGAGTTATATACTAGAACCAAAGTTTATTACAGTTTAACATAATATATTTTAGCTGTCTGCTACACTACAAGGGCTGCTTGGTGTAAAAATGCTCGTAAAAACTTTCGATGTAGAAGTCTATAATAAGTTGTTGATGAATATTAAAACAATTACATTTCAGAAAAAAGACATTGTGGTTTAAATTGCGGCTGAAGTATTATAGCTTTTTTTTTTCTGAAATGACAATGTTTTTATTGCTGTGAGGTAGAGGAGCCGTTGATTATGAATTGAAACTGCTTTGTTATTTAATAAACGATGAATATTCGGTTTTCCAAAATTGACCTTCGTAACACATTATTCAAATGAGAAGCTTCTAATATTTGTTTGATTTTCATTGTCAAGTCATCATGCAAATTAGGCAAAACATAATATCATATTCATAAACACTTGGTAGCCATGAATTTTGTTTATAATCAAGTGTCATTCAGCGAAGATGATCTTGACACTTATTGCGTCATCATTTCATGTTAGCTCTGTTGCAATAAGTTAACAGGTGCTTCTTCAAATGTTAATATGATATTGTTGTTTTAAGAGACTGCCTCGTTGGTCTAGTCGTCGCAAGCGCTACTGCTGAGCTAAGGTCGTGGGTTCGATTCCCAGGTTGGGCAAAGTGTTATTGGGTTTTCCATCAGGAATTTCTTAGTAGGAGCCTGGGTTTGTGTCCGGTTGATGGAAATAGGTTCGCCTCCATGGGACTTAACATAACCGGCGAAATGTGGGTGTAGGTACAACTCTGCCTAACCTCTTTGAGGATTCCAGGCGTGATGTTATATGTTGTTTTAAGAACTTGGTCAATAATATTCAAAAACTCCATGAATAATTCTTAAGCATGAAATACGCCAACACTCGTTTGGTTCGTATGAACAACATAGGCAACCATCGTGCTTGAAGCCTTGAGGGGGACCTCTTATTTAAAAGTCTAGACAGGTTTAAACATAAAGAAATCTTTTTCAATATACAAGTCTTATTCTTGTCTATGTTTAAGTGTAAAAATTCTAAGTAAAACTCACTTAACTTGCTCGTTGGGTGTAAAACAAGTGACTCGCTCAAGGCAAATTCTTGAGGAGATTACTGCAATGTTTAAATTGTAGGTACCCTAGGGGTGTCTGTAATACCCATATGTCATTTGTCTATAAGATAAATGTTACAGACGGTGGAAAATACTATGGCATTGCCGTAGAACAAATGCCAGATCAGCTGGCTGCAAAACAGTTGCCTACTTAAATTTTGGCAAGAAAGACTATATAGCATGTTTCAGAAATGTGTGTTCATAATATTTTTACTGGATTACGATCTTGGTCCCATTGAAAATGTTGTTTAATTTGACTTTTTTGACTTTTTCTTAAATATGACCACTCATTTTTTTCGCTGTATATGGACTGTGGCGTAAAATACCTTGAAGAAGGTACAAACTGTTTTCTTTGGCCCTTACAATCGGATTGATACCTACAAGTCTCAAGTACTTTAACCGCCTGATGATTATCACCTTTTCTAAACGCGTCTGTCATGTTTCTGAAATTCTCAGAGGCGTTAAGGAACACCATAACTATCGTTTTTCGACAGTTGTAATAACGTAATCAAATACATATTTTTTACAAATGTCCAGTGATCAAATACAAAAAGACACGCAATAGAAACATTAGGTGCGCAATCGCATCGTTAAAGTATTTGTTAAAGTATTGCACCTGCACTTGCTTCACGGTATATCATCCTTAAAATGATGCTAGAAGCTTGAGCAATATAGTCGATATATATTCTGTCAACTGACAGCTGATAATGTAATATGTGAGAAAATTGTTACTATGTATTGAAATATACTATGATGCAATGAAGATTAGTGTTTGGTCCAAAGCTTGGCTTCGCTTGAAACTGATATAGGCTTTAATAAAAACGTAACGAACTGCACGTTAACACAGGTTGCATCTATGGTATTAGAAGCGAAAATGATGATATCGTTATCATTTTCCAGCGCATAAATGGGCTTTTGGAACGCGTTTTCGCCCAAGATAATATTTATAGCCACCGCAAAAACTGATACAATAAATAACGTAAGTTTCAGCTCACTAATTTGTTGACAACCTTAAATAAAAAAAAAACAAGCAACCCTAAATTGGTGCAAGAAGCGTGTGATTTACAACGAGACACGCCACAGGCGACAGAGTTCCTAAGAAGATCTACAGATTGTGCCGCACCGTAATACACAATACATTTAGCTCTACGTCTATTTACCTAATACAGCATGAGAACCGTGCTAAAGTCGAAAATTCAAACAGTAATTGGCGATTGTCTAGTTCATTCACTTAATTCCAATTCAATTTCGTGAAATTTATAGCGTATAAGTGACCATACAACGGTCAAAAGTCACTCGCTCGGATACCAATATTGTGTATCTCGTTATTTCGAAACGTTTACACAATTTGCTTAAAATTCGGTAGTTAGATTCTTTTGCATTAACCTATAATATTATGTAATGTATATCTGTTTCAAAGTAAAACGTTATTGATATTTTAAAAGTTTCATTGCGTGCGATTTTAATGGCTAGTATTTGTAGAGGTCTTTAAATAACTATTTCAGTAATATGTACGTATTTATGTCAGAGGTAATAGATTAAAGGTCAACTTTAGCAATGACTATAATCACTTTGTTGACAGGTTTTGCAATTTGGACACTTAGTTTCTATGCCAAATCGAATGCATAGTACACCCGTAAGCGGTAAGCAATTTTTCTATTTTCCAAAGATCTTCTTCTTCATCATCTTTGGAAAATAGAAGGATTGCTTACAGAATACACATTTAACATTTTCTGACCTTACCGATCAAACTTCCGACTCGGATGATCCGAGCATAAGCGAAGATAGCCGAAGTACTCGTAACATTTATGAGCTATTTCCAAGCAACGGAATACCTATGTGTTAGTTACTTAAGTACTATCCCCGTGCACGTTGTGAAAGTTTACCTAAGGTAAATAGGTTACCATGGTGCTTGTGCAGGCCACTTGTCACCTACTCGTACATAGCTCGTTACTGTTTAACGTGACTTCACACAGTTCCTAGAATACTGGCACCTTACACCTCCTTTGAAATGTAAAACCTTTGTTCGGAGCAAAAAGGTTTGAAGTCCTCCTACTAATTACTGGTTGAAGCAGTGCCGCTTTGACTTCACAATAAAGGGGGATGCGGTTAGGTTGCCCGCAAAATTAAACTTACCTCCTTTTTTGTGATTCTAGGTCAGTCTCAGTCGGTTGTAATTTGATTAAATATGATTCGCGACCATAACAAATATGGCTTTACAGAATTATGATCATTATAATCAGCAATAAAATTCCTTATGTTATTGGCCTCAAATATCATGATTTCATGAAATAGTCATTCAATAAGGCTTCTAGCGGCTCTGCTTTGAAACGTAAATTCTAACAGTGTATAGAATTTTCTATCTTGTCACCTGCCATGTTGTTCTTAGCACCGGAACGTATCAACTTTCATATTATTTGACGTCTCATATCTCCAGTTTAGATCAGACTTAACTTCTCTATATTAACAATGTCATCCGTAAGCTGAAGTAGATTACTTCAGCTTACGGATGAGATTAAAATCAATGATACAACTAGGTAAGTACATTGGAAGAAATGCTTTTCCGTCTAGAATATTAATGGCAACATTAAATGGCATTATAGGGACAAGGCTTGCTGCTGTACTTTGTAACAAAGTTGGTTAGATTACAAAACAGTTTGAGCAAAAGGAGTGTTAAACTCTGAAGAGAATTTTATGGAGCTGTTTATTAAATAACATAATATTGGCAAAGGCTTCCCCATTGCCTTGAACTTCGGTTCGGTTCAATGAGTAGAAAGAGTAATATGAAACTTTTGCTTCGTTGCCCCTGCATTACGCCTTATAAGGTTTCAGTGTGTGTTTTCCAGAAGGTTCCTAGTTATGGTCCAGAACAAAACAATGATTACCTACAATGACGGGGAGTAAAGTGACCTCTCGGCTTCTTTAAGTCTCTTTTTACATCCATTATATGGTATGGTTGTCAAAATTCGCATATAGGTCTTGTATGCTGTCTATTCCAATTGCATGTTTGAACCCTTGTAAATATTTTGATATAAAAATCAGAACTAACTTTATACCTCTGAAATCAAATGGTTTATTCAGTGCTTTAAAGCTAACCTGCCAAGCTTAAGTCTCAATCCTAGTTTACAGATATTAAAGGATGTCACATATTATGCATTTTACGTGCAAAACTCCCACATTTGACCCTCGGCAGTGTAGGCAATTCACTGAATATGTAAATTTTAGTGTCCATAGCATTACGACCATGTCCATAGCACCTTTTGTCAGCTAACGAGGTGTTCAATCGGTTCTTAATGCGAGATAAAGTGGGCTGTGAGCGTAAATAGTCGTTTTTGTTTTACATATTGATATTAAATCGAAGAAGTTTACCAATGGGCTTTGCATTGTTTTGGAAGAGGCTATTGGAAACAGAGTTTTCCGAATCTCGCTCGATAGCAGACACTGCTGAGAAATAGGGGAGCGTTGTACCTAGTGATGTGCCTGGTGGCAATATTGCCACTGCCGGCAATATTCCCAATGTTGCTGCTACCGGTAAAATACCAATATTGCCGGCAACATTGGCAATATTGCCAAAGTTGCCTGTCAAATAATACCAATATATTTTATTATTACTGCAATTGTAATCATCGTTTAGTTAAATTTAGTGTAGTATATCGATCATAAAATATTTGTCAAGATTGACACTTTGTTATTTCCAATATTATACATATACATATACCTGTATTTTATATGTATATGAAAAACAAGTACAACATTAAAAGAAATGTTTCGAATTTATGCCTTTTTAGGGTTCCGTACCCAAAGGGTTAAAAAACCGGGCAAGAGCGAGTCGGACTTGCGCACCGAGGGTTCCGTACCATCCTATTTTTTTAAATTTTCACAGTTGAGCTACTTATTAGATCTCGTTCAAACCAATTTTCGGTGGAAGTTTACATGGTAATGTACATCACATATTTTTTTTAGTTTTATCATTCTCTTATTTTAGAAGTTACAGGGGGGGGGACACACATTTTACCACTTTGGAAGTGTCTCTCGCGCAAACTATTCATTTTAGAAAAAAATTATATTAGAAACCTCAATATCATTTTTAAAGAGCTATCCATAGATACCCCACAGGTATGGGTTTGATGAAAAAAAATTTTGAGTTTCAGTTCTAAGTATGGGTAACCCCCAAAATTTATTGTTTTATTTCTATTTTTATGTGAAAATCTTAATGCGGTTCACAGAATACATCTACTGACCAAGTTTCAACAATATAGTTCTTATAATTTCGGAAAAAAGTGGCTGTGACATACGGACGGACAGACATGACGAATCCATAAGGGTTCCGTTTTTTGCCATTTGGCTACGGAACCCTAAAAACGGGACCCTATTAGTAAGAATTCGCTGTCTGTCCGTTTGTCCGTCCGTCCGTCTGTCACCAGGCTGTATCTCAAGAACCGCGATAGCTAGACAGTTGAAATTTTCACAAATTATGTATTTCTGTTGTCGCTATAACAACAAATACGAAAATCAAAATAAAACAAATATTTAAGGGGGGCTCCCATACAACAAACGTGTTTTTTTCGGTGTTTTCGCCTTGTGGTACGGAACCCTTCGTGTGCGAGTCCGAATCGCACTTGGCCAGTTTTATTCAATACACAACGATTTTCAATTCTAATCTCAATATTTATGTGTTATTTCTTATAGTCACTACCGTGTATGGCAATATAGGCAATATTGCCGGTAAAATACCGGGAATATTGCCAAAAATGCTGGCAATTTTGGCAATTTTACCCAAAACAATATTTTATTGTACACAATGTAGATTATGGCCTTTAAATGCTAATTTTAAGTATTGTAAAAAGTTTTCGTAGATAATTTGACTTATAATTAAGCAAAATTCCCAAATATTTCCACTCCCGGCAATATTCCCACTTCGGGCAATATTGCCGGCAACGGCACATCTCTAGTTGTACCAGTATACTAATTTGCTGAAATAAAACCCGAAACATTGCTATTTATGATTCTAAACGTACTTCACGAAGTGAATGAAAGTAATTTTGTTTTAAACTAGAGAGCCTTTAAATCTTACCCAAAAGTTTCTTCAGTGTTATCTATGTATATTGACTGATTGATTAACAGATACGGCGAGACTACAAAAAGTTTATTATAGATTACTACCGCTTCAATTGCTTTTCGTATAACATAGTGCTATAAACACTTATAAATTGGCAATATCCTTTAACCAAAAACCAGTATAACTGGACTAGTCACGGACGAGGCTTGAGATCCCGTTAGGGAAGTAAATCACATTAATGCTTTCCTACGCGTTGTACCTACCCGTCATAGTGTGGCAGAGTTACATGTGGATAATTACGTGTATAATCCATTTCCGATGGTTTACCAGCGCATTCCTCCTCAAATAGGTTTCGACCAGCAGAGGTCATGTATATTGCAAATATTTGCACTGGAAGTGAGCGTGTTGATTTGAAAATTGGTCTTAAATTGGTTGTTGTTTCCACAAAAATGACACCATAGTACCCACCTTAGCATTTATTTCTAACGTAAATAAACCAAATAAGTCCACAAAATAAATCTGTCACTTCAAACGGTATCTTAAAACACGACAACTTAGGAATAGCCACAGCATAATCAGATAAGAGCGTACAAAATTCCTTTTGTAGAAGCTATAAAGAATTTTAATCTCCAAATGAAATACGCAACTAAATCAAAACGTATCAGTTCGAAGACAAAGTCTCAGCAGGTGGACATAGCTGACGACAACAGAGGTAGAACTGTAGAACACAGTATTCTGTGAGCATCGTTCGTTCTATCACATAAATTATCCGCGTGCTCCCATACGGTGCGGGTTGCGCTTGCGCTGGGTATGCAAGGCATGAGCTGGACGAGATTAGCGAGTTGACTTTGTATTTTGACGCGTAGAACACGATGCTGCGTTTGTGATATTTGATGAAGATTTAAGAGGTGCTAACAACAAGACACTATTTGATTTCATGGTTTTCATGATATGTTTGCAATAGAGAGAGAAAAAAAAACTTAGCTGACAACAAATCTGTACAGGTCGAGTCAATGACAATACTAAACACTTTTATCTATCTTTCTGTCACTAAAGTCACGTAGTCTGCCATCTTGTTTATAATACTAGCTCCTCATGAATGACTCTGCCATCTTGTTTATAATACTAGCTCCCCATGAATGACTCTTTCATTCTTGTTTTTATTTATTTTCAATGAAATAATTGGCTTCGTTGATATGTAGAACGCGTCGTTAAAGGCGATAACAACGCTCCTGCTCCAACACTGAGCCATTAAACACCATGTAATATTCCATACAGGCAACTGAGATAAATAACCTATCCACGATAAAATCGCAATCGATTCGCAATTAATTCCCTTCACACGTAAAAAAAATATATTGGTTACTAATAACAGTAATTCTATCCTAGTTAATTACCTACATTTTTTCGCCACCCACTTGTGCCTTGGGCCATAAATATTGTAACTAATGCACGCCCATTCGCTGTCATGCGGTACCGGCGGTATATCGGAAGAGGTGTGCAGATACGGACTGGTTGACGTATGCTACGTTATTAATTATAGCCGGTCTGGTGAAGTATTTTCATATAAGCATGGGAATTTAATCGTGAGGTCTGTTAGGAAAAGCTCATCGGTTAACGAGACGTGTGAATTAGCTGTTGGTTACCTCTAGTGTAAGGGTGATTTCCTATACAGTACAGTAAACAGGAGATGGTTAGATTATCGAGTCTTTTCTCTTTTTGCTTAGCGTAATCAGCCTATAACGTTCCCACTGCTGGGACTCAGGCGTCCTCTCTGAGTGGGCAGTATTCCGCCACGCGGGCCCAGATGTCACGTCTCCGATTTTTTTTAAATTCTAGGACCTTTTTCCTTCACTGTTTTGAGAGCAGTGAGGATGAAATAAATTACACAAACTAAAGCTCCTGGCTGGGTTCGAAGTTCGAACCCACGACCTATAATTCGTAAGTTGGAGCCGTTACCACTGGGCCGCTTGCGCTACAGCTCTACTACTTTTTGCTTCGGCTCTTATTATCCTTCACGTCGCTCTATTTCCGACAAGGCGTCTGTTCGTAAGTTCGAATGACACATTGCATCTCGTTTCATCTCTGTGCACTATTACAGCTATTCACCTTGTTGTAGATCGAACAAGTTTGATCGATGGTTTTGTATCAACACCATCGACTGGACTGTTATTCCGTTTTGTCTACACAGTTCACGAGCCCTTATTCTAATGAGTGCAAGTCACTCGATTTAATCAGCAAGTTGCAATAGTAGTTCACTCGTAATTTGTAGTGTGGCATATTTAGACCGCGCTGTCTTATTGTTGGGCTAAGCTCCTTTGAGGTTGAGGCCTCTACCGGTCTCCGTGATTCTGGTTTTATAGAATTCGTCGAAAGTCTAATGTATATTTCCAACTGCTCGGTCTATTTCATTCTCGTTACTAATACCTAGTATAGTAGTATCACAATACCAAGTAATCTAATATCTTTGACTCCATTGCGTAGAATTACTAATATTCCTATTAATCTTACAAAACTACGCAAAATTCTTGTTCTGGAAATAGGTTTACTATGATTGCCCAATTTGAACTGGTGACCTTTCGATCGTAAATCCACACCCTATCTCCGGGCTATGTGTCTATCGGTTAAATGTAAATATCTTAAAGGCATTTTAAGCGACCTGACTTGATATGCACGACAGATTTGTAAAATGGCACGGAAAATGGTCCCAAACATCACGCACGTAAAGATAATGTTGGATACAAAGTTGAATACTAAAGGGGAACTTGTGGTGTTTCGACTAGATAAGCTTACGTATGTATTCTGAAAGATATACAAGGGTCATCAGGTGGAAAACTAAAGGGTACTTACACTACACCACACTCACTCCAAAAGTACTACACAAGAAACAGAGGGCCTAGACAAAGTGACATTCTATCAGCGATAACGATGATGGAAAAGTCAAAAACGTATTCGAATGACATGCTACTCAAAAGCTATATAAATCCCTTTGAAAATCGTTGCAGAAATATGAAACGCTCCGAAAGCGTTCTAATACAGGTAATTGTCTTAAGCTACTAAATCACTGAAAATGAGATTTTTGACTGTTAAAATAATCGTTTTCAATCAAGCCTCAGCCGAGGGCCGAGGTGCGCATGAAATATCTTCGCGAAACAAACGAATCATAAATTACTAACATGCCAGTATGTCTGACTGTACTTATTGGACTTGTAAAGTTAAAGTTAGCATCATAGGTAAACGAACTCATTATACTAAAGCAAAGATGTGTGGCACATTGCCAATATTTATTGGAGCTTCGGTTCTCTTTGGTAAGCTATTCAAGAAATTATGAGAGTTCCTAGGCGTTTTTCTTATGACTTTTAATAGGTTGACCAGATACAAATTGCGATTTTGTTGGTAAGTTCGTTGTTAGCGGAAGTTTTAATATTATAAATATCAAGAACTTTAAGTTCAGCAGTAAATTTTATATAATATTTCCCTCGCTTTACTTTATGTCTTGCTTAAATAATCTTAAATCTCAGATATTTGTTTAAGAGCTAGTTGACATTTACATGTAGCTGTATAGATACAGCTAGTTGCAATTCTGACCTATCAATTCCTAGTTTGATAAATTGCATTATATGGGAGCAGTGCCCTTCCCTCTCAATGAGAGGAGGCCTGTGTACCAGCAGTGGGAACATTATAGGCTAATTATGCTATGGATATTATGACATTGTATAGAAGCAGTAAAGGCATTAAATATTCCGTACTATGTATATTTGATCAGGTTTTAAAAGAACTTCAAATGGCCAATGGCGTCGCCGCCGGGTTGTCAAACACCGCATTATGTATGCGTTGTCACGCACTTCCCTTACAAAAAGTACAAGAATCGAAATCGGTGACTACAGAAGAAACCGCTTTAATGAATCATTAATAGGGCAGTAAATAATATAAAGAGATTTTTTATTAATGCTTAGGGTTGAGGTTGACACAAAAAACCGTTTGATTTGAATTGAAACTAGAAAAGTAACAATAAACGGAATTTCCGAGACATGACATTTTTCGGAATTTCCGTTTATAGTAACTTTTATGTGTTGACAAAATGTTTCCTGAGATCAGAATCTGTGAAGGTATTAAAACAATAAAATAACAGTAGGTACCTGAAAGCAGTAATAACTATGGGGATCAAAGGAAATTGAACCGAATGAAAGTTTAAATAATGTCGTTATTCCTATATCAAAGTCAAGAATCAAACATAAATTATATGGTGCAAATACGATCTAATTTCCTGTGTAGTTACTAATTAGTACTTTACAAATGTTATAGTGTTGCTTCATAGACTTAAGGTCTAAGGTTGCGTGAAAATCATAAAATAAATAACACAGTCATGAAATCGTGATAGCATAGTAGTACCTACTTTAAAAGGTTGTATAAATTGCATGTATTTGAGCAGCAGAAGACTGTTTATTAACATTTTTATGACCGATCATGTTGTATAAAGTACTGTTATTCTGAATAATGTGGCTCTTTAGTATGGAATGCGTGTTGGTTGTTCTAAACTCGATGTAATTGATAATCAGGCACCGCGCGTAGGGTTAGAATACCAACCATTATTTATGTATGGTAATGTTGCACTGTTTGAAACAACAAGTGCCGTTATTGGAGATGGTATTTCGTACCTTCACTAAGATTCTCTTAACTTTACAGCTGAACGTTTAAGTACTCATCATACATATAAATCAAAGATAATGCTAAGGAATTATGTTGCGTTCTCTTTGCTTAACTTATACCTAACGATAGACAAAAATCATCAAGATACCTCTATAAACTTGAAAAACAATACTTATATACCTATACATACAATCATTCTGATTTCTTGTCAGATTATTCTACAAGCAACGTACTTACTGTTTTAATTTTTTAGTCCAAACAATAGATTTTTTGTAATTAAATAATTGCTTCATATTTTGCAATAAATTACCACCGTTGTGTCATCGCGCTCCTCTTTCTTGTCTTTGCAGTCCGACAGCGACCGCGCTTTAGGTCATGTAAGTCCCTTAATGCTCATGTGAGAACAAATTCTAAAAATCCTTGGTATAGTTTCAACCTACATACATCCGTATCAGTAACAATCACAATATCTAGATTGAATTCAGCAGTAAACCTACTTTACTTACACAATCTCATTTTAACAGTATTCTGTATCTGAAGTGGCGAATTCGATAAGCTATAAGAACTAGAAGGTCCCATAAAATTGGTCTGTTACTCATACTAGGTTCCTTTGAGAGATAGAATGGTCACCAATCCATTAAACTTTTACGATATAATAATGTTATTCATTCGGACTGAAGCATGACTGGAGACACATTAGGTACTTACTGCATTATCATTAACTAACTAAAGGTGAGAATGAAGAATTGAAGATCAATACATTTTTACTTCTTTTCCTGTCTCGTGGTCGCAAGCAAGACTGTTGAGCGTGGGCCCTGGGTTCGCTTTCCTGGTCGGCTAAAGTGTTATTGGGTTTAGGGTTTTTCTACTAGGAATTTCTCAGTAACAGCCCGGAGTTTGGAAGTTGGCGGTGTGGTGCCCCCGTCACAAAGATAGTGCACCTGCCATGTGTCTGCGTAAACACTTGTGCACTATAATATCGCCCGCGTATTACCACCAATCTCAATACCAATCTCAGAGAGACTAGCCATTGGGCTAGTTTCCTCTGAGATTAGCCTCCATGGCCGAAATGCAGTCTAAGAGGACTATTATTAAGTACCTACTTCTTTTTTTTTAATCAAAAATATACATTGAATTGGGAAAATTTTGTGCATCAGAGAATTCAGACTTGAATGAAAAGAAGCTGAAGTTTAGCTTTGCACAGCACTTTGAAAACGGTTGAAGAATAAAAGAAAACCCACAAACGAAAAATTCTTACTTTTAGCATAGAATAACAACCATATTCTATGGATTTCGTCTCATTATTCATCATTGACAGTTCGTATTACTGTACCACCGCCTAACCTTTCACGTACTGTGACGGTATGTTCTATTTCCTTGCCATTTTCTTGTACAAATTCGACTCAGTCGAACCATACATTACGTTTAGCCACAGAACATTGTTCACGTCGGCTATACTTCAAACTCGATCGGTACGTGAGTAACAAATATTGCGGCGTTCTCGAAATTACTCGTTCGTGACAACGTGTTTCTTGTAATATGTGTCGTGGAGTCAATATTGTATGGATGAAGATTTATGTACAGTAGGTACGGTGACGGGCCATAAATGAGACATGTCGGGCAATAGGTACAAAGAGACGGACGGAAAAGCTGAGATGACTCAAAGACTGCTGCTCATCTTTCAAACCATCACTTTGTAGTTGAACTGGTTAAGGGTTTGTATACCACTTGATCGATACACCATACTAATAATTCTTCGGGCATTAGAGCTGGCTGAACACAATTGTAAATTGATCTTGGAACATCCGTCTTCTTGATCGACTTTTGTTACCAGATATAACGCCACAGAATATTGACGACATTCCTGCTGACAATAGAGTTTGTCAAGTCTACAATTTGTAGATCCTTCTTTTACCTGACTTGATCGGGACGTTATTCACCTTGGCCCCGATGCCATCGCACGTTACCATCGATACAGTCACTCTGTTGAATCGATTCCGAAACAAAAAACGTCTAGTTAAACGTGATGAATGATTCAAGCATCCGGCTGGAACCGCTAGATCTATCTGCTGGGTGAAGATGGAATGTGGCTTAGACTGGATACAGAAGCCATAGAACAGGGTACTGTGGTGTAGCTTAGAGAAAGGTTAAGCCCAGGAAGAGTCATGATAACTAATAGGCGCGGTAGATGGCCTTTTCAAAATATCAATACATTCAATACGAACCAACATGCAGAAAAAAGCAAAAAGTAGCAGAAGATTTAAACAATTCATAGAATTGTGTTAAATATGTTATAACTAAAATGGGGGTAAACTGAGATGACGCTTAACAAAGATGAATGGAAGACGATATACCTACTGGCTGGCCCGACACCAAATTAATTGGGATGAAGATACAGAAGAAAGACCACATATAGGTGCAGAAATAGACGTGGGCCCTGTCTCAATTGCCTGGGGAATGACCTGTCATATTACACGTCCACCCGTATTGCAGTACTTCCATATATTTTAAATCCTTTACGATCTTATCCTACTTCTCACGATTGAAAATTAATACATAGACGGAGAGTTAATAGCAGTTATACGACTTGACTTTCAATGAACCTCGTGAAGTACCTTGGTTTGCGACAAAGGGACTTCAATTAAGATTATACCTGCATTTGATGGTTATGACAGTTACATTAACTGTGAACAGACAAGAACCTCATTGGGACTCCACGTTTTTGATAAAGGAACTCCTCGACATAATTATGAACAGGGCTGATCTGTAAGTAATCAACTTCGTGGATGTGTAGAAATTTATGTCATAATAGCAGCGCCCCGCGGTTTCACCCGCATAAGTTTCGATCCCGTGGGAATATCGGGATAAAAAGTATCCTATGTAATCCAGGAAATGGTCTATCTATGTACCAATTTTCATCCAAATCTGTCTAACGGTTTATGCGTGATTGAGTAACAAACATCCAAACATCTTCACAAATTTTCACATTTATAATATTAGTAGGATTTAATATCAGACTTGACCAAAACAACATTATTAAAATCCAGAATAAAGCTCTAATAATTTTTCTGTAGTAAAGTACAGGGTTTATTGAAGTGTTGAGTTTACACCTAATAAAAGCTCTTTGAACTAAGTCTAGTAAAACAACACACATAACAAATGACATATAACTGCAATAGAGGATGTAATCGCCGATACACATAACCCTAAGATAACCTATAAATCGTGATTGTAAATATAATTAATTACACTGACATAAAACAGTTATATAAAATCAAAAACGCAATAGTATTTCAATAACCGTAGTTACCATAACGGTTCGTTCATTCCGTAATAGGTCTAAACGTATGCATTAAGTCACGGAGATATACGCCTCGTAAGTCTCGTTTCGCTTTCAGAATCACGAGTTTTGCTCTCGAAACGACGTTTAAGATACATTATGTATGGTCTACTAACACGCTTGGCTTGTGAATTAGAGTGTAAATATGTAAACAAACATTTCTAGCTCGGGATATGGAAAAATGTATTGGTTTTTGTATATATAGACGTGTTTTCGGGATAAATTTCGGGACTAGTCAATTTGCTTTCTATTGAGATATATGTTTTCAATACGACAAATAGTTCATGAATGTCCACTTTGTTCAAGGTTCGTGAGTTTACTGAGGTCCAACAAATTATGCGCATGTAAAACGTATTTGTTGACGCATAATAGTCCATGGTATGCAGTTAAGGAGGAACTGCTGTTGAAACATTAAAGATGCACGAAGCAGATGTTTGAATGATAGAAATGTATGGACGGATAGCATTTCTTATTTCTTACTACTTCATTTTTAGATAGGAATTCGTAAAAAGGAGGCTATGCTTAATAAAGCACATGTTTGTCAAAATGAAAGTGCGCCATCATCAAAGAAATGGCATGTGCAAATGAAAAGAAAGTTCATCCACTGCTACACGTGAAGTAAAAATAGAAACAATCAGAATGCAATGTACCATACATCTTGTTTGTACCTTTCATGTTATCAATAAAATAAATCACACTGTACCCGAGCTATGCAAAGACACCGCAGAACTTTTTATTATGCCAGTTGTAAAGGCTATAACCATACAATACATGGTGATGCGCTAATCTGTTTGACACAGCCCCGAGCGTTGTCTCTTGGATTTGTAGACTAAACTCGACAATAAATTAAAACGACTTCAAACTTAATACCATCAATCGAATATGGTTTTTAAATTGATACTTGCAAAGTTGATTTTGGTATGCTTCACAGGTAATAGATCCGTCGTCGATATGCTCATGCGGTGTTCCGTTAGCCGCTCACCTGCGCCCGCGCTTCTCTAGTTATGCTAATGGCTGAGCGCGGCTCGCTCTCAGAATCTCAGTACCTAAGTACTGAGAAACATGGAAATAAGTCCACTGGAAGATTTAGTAGTCGTATTCCCTTGTATGTAGATTTGTATTCGCAATATTTTCCTATGAAAACGGTGCTTGCACACCCAATAGAAGTCCAACGTCATTACGTAGTCATACGTATTCAAATGAGACAATCGTTTAGATAAGCATTTCGCTCGAAACATAGTGCTGATAATAATTCCCAATCGATTCCTGTATAACATCGAATTTACTTAAAACATATCCTAGAAAGACAAAACGAGTTGACAACTAGATATCCGGTGTATTTGGTGATGTTCCTTATCTAGTATGCACCATTTATATCAGGGTATGGAGATATTCTGTTCGGTGAACGAGACCGTGGGTGGACGCGAAACTGTAAAGGAAATCGATTCCGCTGTACGTGTTTGAATCGATTTCTCGACGCCGGGGTTAAGTGTGCGAGTATCGAGTAAGATGTTCCCTAGTTTCATTTACGGGCAAGCGAGACCACTTAATCGGAATACGAATACTGAGTCACGGTATGTGCATGCCTAATTGTGCATGCTAAGTGTTATGTATAACTTTACTAGTTGCCGCAATTAAACTGGCTATGTTATGATGTTTCACGTCATAAATGTTTCACGCTAAAAGGTTCTTGAAAGATTCTATTTTTGCTTGATAGTACTTTTGTAATCAAAACATTTTACGCACGAATCATGGTTTCATACTAGACGTTTTATTTATAGATCGTGTTAATCAAGTAGATTTCGAACAAGGTTTATTGTAAGAAACTAAGATTTCTTAATGACAGCTTCAAATTAACAATGGCTTTCGTCACTTTCGTCTTTCACAATTAACACTATGGCGGCAAATTGCTCTTCTAATGAACAGTTAAAGTTCGACAGCACAGTTCATTATAGTTTCACAAAGCATGCTATTGTGTGAGAAGGGCCGACAGAAGCTCTTGGCGCAAGCGTGAGACATCTTAATGGATCAGCTCTGCACGCATCGCTTTGTCGTCGATATCGAGTACATCTCGCATCGAGTCGTGAAATCGATCACTGTCATACAATCGATTGGTGACGTAAGTTTTTACACTCTAGTTTTGTTAGCGTCATTATTGAATTAGCGTGTTACAAATAGTACCGTTAGTAGGTTGTTGTTGAAAACGCTCACGTAGTTAATGATTTTTGATCGATGAACAGCATTAGCAATGGTTATAAATTTCGCAAGTGATCGATTTATAGGCCCGCTCTTAGAGCAAATAACCACGCAACTAGGCTCACTACAAAAAGATTCGCTCAATAGAATAAAACGAAGTTATTCCAAAACTTCCATTTGTAACCAAAAAGACCTTTAGCCAAGTTTCAAGTTCTGCATTAGCTTGACTTTTGCGCACACGAACATTTTTTCAGTCTCCGTGTCTTCGATTTTTCTGTCGACTAAACAGTTATTCTTTGAACCCTTTGTGGATAGGCTTGCATGAACATTCTCAAAAGCCAATCGATTTTCGATCGAATAAAATATCATAAAAGAGAAGCGTGACCAAGTTGTGTTTATGCTTTTTTGTAGGGACTAATCCCATAACGGCTGTTACCAAAGACTACAGTTGCCTAGCTGTCAACATCTGTCCCAGTTTCTGTCACCCATCTGTCAGGTTAGACTTTTTCATCTGTAATTCGATTAGCGTTGTTATCACGTTCGTGAGTAGACCGTTTGTTCCGCTATTCCACGACTCGGGCTAATTCGTGAATTTTCACAGCACGTGCATGTATTTGATAATGGAGAATCGGAAATAATGGAAGCACTCGGCAGATCGATACGTTTTTGTGGAGATTATAGGTATCCTCATTGCGGAAGTGATAGGCAGTTTAGGCTTACTGCTGTATTTGATAATGGAGAATCGGAAATAATGGAAGCATTCTGCAAATCGATACGTTTTTATGGAGAGTATATACTCATTGCGGAAGTGGTAGGCAGTTTAGGCTTACTGCCATGCAATATGCCCAATATATCTAGAGTCTTAACATTGTCATCGCTAATCCTGTTAGACTGCAGATGTACCAATTCCAACGGCTTCCCAAGCTTAGAATTCATACATAAATCAAGACTTCATTCTGACTGGCACAAATCCACGACAACTTCGTTGTTTTTTGTTCCTCTACTCCCAACTGTATGCATTTCTGTACCTTTCTTTCTTAACTGACTTCCATCAATCCCGTTTTCAGCATTAATTACTAAGAGTAGTATTGATATCTATCTACTGGATGTCAAGCAGCTCTTTTTACTGTTGTCACTGGAAGGTATTAGCGATAGCTTAGCTTTTTACTAGAGTTTAACTATCTATTACGACGGTTTATATGTTGTGGGCGTATATCGTTTTTATATGAACCTAGTGGTTGCGATAGATTACCAGGAATTCTTGCAAATAGGTTTCTAAGAAAACATTAAGTACTTACCTACTAAGTTTCTCTAGGTATGTTGATTTACAAGTCGTATTTGATCATGTAATACTTTGTAACGGTGACAGGTTGGGAATGTCTACGTTACATAGTTTTACTAGAAGAGTAATGGAATTCTTCATAAAGGTAGTTTTGATCTAACTGATGTGGGTTCAAGTAACTTATTTTCTTCCATCATCAATAGCTTTATCAAGAGTCCACACAGCAAGAGTTCAAAGTAGTTGTCATACAGATTTGCTTTTTTTTTAAATTCCTCTTTCGTTTCCTAAATTCCAAATGCATAGCACGTTCATTGTTTATCACTGTAAGTCATAAAGGCAATATACATTCCACAACATCTCAACAAACAAACAGTTCTGACCTAATTACTACTCGCAGCACAATTCTGACTGATAGAATCATCTTAATATCTAATCATTTACCTTCCTAGTTCACGAGTATCCCCAGCAGCCCTTCGGCAATGTCCGTCAGGTAGTCGTCAATCATCGTGACTCGTTCGGGACGTCGTGTCGTGATCGCGGCCCACCCAACCCGCGCGAGCGCATAACTGTTACATCGTTGGGTACAAGACGTACAAGTACTAGATAGATGAGAGCAGAAGGCTTGTCCGCATGCCTCACAAGTCGTTGCGAATGATCTCATTTATAAATCTGTAGGCAGAGAGCGAGGGCTCATTCAAATATCTGTCTGCCTTAACCCAACACAACTCCAATTTCTGTTTTCCGTATGCAGTGTGCTGCTGTCGTCAGTGTTCTTGTATGTTTAGCAGAGGATTCAACTGAACTAGAATTGCACTCTCTTCCAGCATTCTGTCAACTTGACAACCATACCATCTGACTTGGGTATAAAGACTTGGGCATGAGCCGTACTTATCGCCCGCGACATCAGCTGTACAGAACATAAACGGTGTTTAGTCCTAACATTTAGGACACGCGCTTCTAGGAAATACAATGATTTAGGTCCTAAATCTCTCGGGCCATAACGTTTGTTACTTCTTACACTTTAGTTTTATTTCGATGCTCTTGTTATGGTGCATTGAGAGGAGTTACTCTTCTGAACTCAAATTGTTGGTTTAACAAACCGCGCCCGCTATGAATAATCCCCATCTCCGCTATATAGTTCTAATTATCATGGAACCAATTACATATGAATATGTATTAATTTTATATTGCAGGAGGAGGGAAATTGTTGTTTATAATGGTTGCTTCATTGTTATTGCCATTTCCTTTTTCAGATCGGTGAACATTTTATGCCTTACAGGAATCATTTTCGCTCAGCTTATAACCAAAGAAGCTCATAAAAACATGTAAGTACAGCCACGTGACGGTTATGGGACTGGACATTGGACAAGTGACCTACATAAGGGACCTGTTTTATTCGTTGACGCTCACACTTGCGTGGGACTTGCTGTAGGCTACAGGCGTTCGTGTGTAAGTGTCAACTGGAGTTTTTAAAGCTATGTGTTCTTTACGCTTGTTTGTCCTAGCGGCACTTGAAGAAGTCTCTCTACTTTCATCCATCTCTTAAGTTTCTTGTTTGATTTTTACCAAGCTGTGCCATTGATGGAAAAAAGGGCTTTCAGATTTTTTCTACGTTTCTGTTCATTGCTGTCCGGTTCGCTTGCTCTATTTAGCACACTTTTACCAAATATATTTGGGCCAGCTTATAGCCTACAGCTATCAATTATATTACAGTAATTTGTTACAAGACTACTAAGTCAAGTCACCCTTCGAATACTGACTCCCACGACCGAGCTTCGCAGATTGAAACATTCTAAACCATTCGATGAAAATCCGTATCTGTGCCTAAGCTAGCTTAAGATTCTTCATCTTCTATACACACTCCCAACTTCAGTCGTTAATCAAAAGTAAGCCATATTATTTTGTATTTACCTGTCGCGTTCAGACGGACAGATTTACACTAGTTCATAACAGACCGGTCGTGCGACTTCGTCCGATTTATTTGCAGAGTGAGTGAGAAGGCAGCTGACGGATTTGTTGCTAATAAATACATTAGTTTATTACACCAAGTTTGTTTCTGAGTTTTGAATTATAGAGTTGAAACAGGTCGGTGGACGGTGAAGTATTTTTCATGTGTGTACTCTCAACATATTTTTACGTGGTTACGGGTCGATCTATCTTAGTTGACAGTGACATGTCGGAAGCGTGAACCGTGCATGTGTGTTGTGTAATTGGAGGTGTTACTTTTGTTAAGGTTTATATATTTTCTCAAGGCATTTTCCGTCACCTTTTTGATCCAGATGGTAATTCAGTTGCTGCACTGGCTGTCTTATCTTGATCATTAATACTTACTTTGACGTTGTACATAAGTGTGCTACTAAAATAGTGTACCTAATTACCTATTGCCTGAACTACCAGTAGTGCATGTGTGTGTGTGTGTGTAGTGCATTTAGTGCTTAGTTCGCAATAAATGTTTTGACTTTGACTGACCTACCTACATGAAAATTAACAAGATTATTTACTGGTGCAAAATTACGAATCATTGCAATATTGGAATGGTCTATTTCGCAAAGACCACTTACATACTGGTTCAACATAAAGCTACCATCATTATTCTGAAATCAATGAGCACCCTAATTACATAACTCACAATCTGAATCATTTTGAAGGTTATAGCTAATCCAATGCTTCATATGTTCAAAAAATTTGTCTGCTCAACAACGTAAATAACGCAATGAATGTTGTTGAACTGTCAAAATGAAAGCTATTCCTACGGTTAGTGTTCAACGCAATTACCCCGCAGAATGTTAACGTCTTATAATTATGAAACTTAACGACGTGGGAACAATTACAAGTCCAGCACACACAATAAACTTTATAACTGTACTTTCAGAGACCACACACGGTATTAATTTATCGTAGATCGTTAAAATCAAATATTATAATTGCTTGATGCTAATTGCAATCAAACTCATCTTTAAACCTTCATAAGATCACGTTTTCATGTGAGCTATTTGTCAATAGTTCAATACCTTTTGGAGTTAATTAAACATTACCTTTTACTATAATGTGGCCTTTAAGAGCAACTATTTCAGGTCTCTTCGTCGATATTGTATGGTTAGATACCGAGACTTTAATTGTGTTTTTGATTATGTAGCGGTATCTACAACGCCACATGAGAACAACGCGTCACACTGACGTCACGCGAAATCCTGAATCTCGCAAACAGAGTTTACCGCGCAACTAGCATAGATACAACGGCCCGACATAGATCATCGGGCAGGTGTCCGCGAGATACAACACCCGTCTGGTCGGAGGATCCTTCCTTTTCATAGAGTATGAGTGAACTTTACACTCTGTTCCCCATACTTCTATAATTCCACCGATATTTTTCTTGTATATTTGTTAGACACGAATAGACCAGTACCTAGTACATTATCAGGGGTCTACCCAAAGGACCAGTGTTTTAATTTGTGAACTGTTACTAACCTCTAATAAGTTTGTCACCTCCTTACTTACTAACCTGTTATCAAAATTGTCACCTCCTTAAATTATAACTGGTTGAAGTTATTCTGACTATTGATAGCGGTAGCAATTTGAAGACAATCCATTTCTTCCTGTTTATCAGTTATGCCTACTGTCATAACATAATCATTAATGGACTAAGTACCATTTATAATTAGCCTAACAACAGAATAATTACAAACGCATACATGACCTAGCTAACAAGTAGTGTTTAAAAAAAAACAGCTGGCAGGAATGTAGCCTATTCATTGTCATCCATCATCATCACTATTCATATAATATACCCGACAAAGTCCACCTGTTTACAAATAATAAATAGTAATCGTACACATTGTGATTTATATTTTTATATGTAAATGGCTATATTGTATTGAGTTCATTCCCCTTCTTAGTAAAGTGTTGTTGTTTCTCTAACATATTCTAGTCAGGTTTTCGCAATGGATTTACATCTTAAGTGTGTGTGTGTATCGATGACTAATACAACAGTTTTTGACACTTGAAGCGGTATTTTATGATTTCCTAGTACGTTCTTTTAGATGTATTTGATCTCTAGTTGGGTTCTTAGAATTTGTTTCGCTTTATTTGGCTTGCAGCGGTTGCTAATTGGGTCTTCGATCGCTACAAATATTGGAGGATATACATATACTACTTCCTATTATCTGCCGTTTTGCCTTTCGCCATGCTGCCGCCTTTCTTCAGAACGTAAACAGCACTACAATCAAAACAACAGCATTCAAACCTTTCTCAATTTCAACGTAACTTTACCCAAACAAAAAACCAATAAAGAAATTAATCGCCAACAATACTATCCATCATCGAACAGCGTATCGCAATTGATTCGAAATGCAAAAAAAACCGGGCAAGAGCGAGTCGGACTCGAGCACCGAGGGTTCCGTACCATCATAATAATATTATGTTTTTAAACATTGGCGAGCCCTATATTCGTCGAGAGAATTTTAACACTGTGCACTGCGGTGTAGAAAATTGCAGTTTTATGTCAGCGCCATATCTTGACCGATAGTGGAACTAATGTAACTTTTGTTGATGATTTCTGAAAAAGTGTGCTATTTAGAGACTTGGTTTAATTTTTCCTGTAATCTTTCCATAAAACTCTATCACACACACACACACACACACCCCCACACACACATCATCAAAAGTCGAAAACTATGCGGCCTAAAAAAAAAAGAAATGTTTGAGAATGTGCAAACTGCGCTCTTTCATATGATACCCCACATGCCCTAGTAGCCCCACTTCGAATTTTTCAGACACCCCTTCAGTCCCTGTTGCAAAAAATATACACATATTTCTATTTCTTTCTTATTTGCAAAATAGTTGGGCAAAAGTCATCTAAAACTATTCCAAATTTCTAGCTGATAGCATTAGTAGATCTTGAGATATCCAGCTGTGACAGACAGACAGACTGAGTCTCACCATAAGGGTTCCGTTTTACCATTTTGGTACGGAACCCTAAAAAAGGTAAAACATTCGTACCGAGATGAAGCGCGCTTCGGCATCGTTCGCCATCTCGCTGTGCCATTGACCCAATACAGGTTTTTGTACGTATAACGGACCGACACACTTCATCTTTATTGATTAAGTATAAACTAATCATTTAAAACTACGTATACCTATGGACATTTTTCTTTTCAATACCGTTTCGTAATGAAGATTTTACGCTTTCATGGTTAAACGTTTGTCAATCGTCAATTGTTTGATGACTTTTGTTGCGGACAATACCGATATAATGATGGCTCTACCACCAATAAAAGTTGGTTTTCTTCTTCGGAAATGTGTTAACGACGTGCGTGAACAAGAGATTTGGATTGTCGTAATATTTTAATGATCTTCGATTTTTAACGCATCTACTACTACTAGCAGCTATTTCTTAGAAGGTAGATTGGAATTACCCTCATTCTACAGTTTGTTCAGCTGTATCTTTACGTATTGATTCAACGTTTAATCGGTAACTTTCTACAAGGTTCATCTGCACCTGTTTTGCTAAAAGTAAAGATGACACCATCGAAGCTTTTAAAACACATTTTACGATACATTTATTATAATGAGACTCTTAATAAGCACCAGGTTACGTAAAATATGCACACTCCATGCTAATTATTGCCTAATTTGCATTATCATTTTCATATAAAGTTTCTAGTTGCATAAATAACGTCAGAAGTCACAATGAACACCTTATTTGTCCTATAAGCACATCGAATTGAATGAGACTTTCGTCTAATAACAATGAAAAGAGCTTAAAACACTTTATGATCATTATAGTCAACTCCAAATCAGTTTTTTTATTACGCGTTGGTGTGAATGACAACCATTTCAAAATCTGTCATTCGGTAAATCAGGGGTTTCCTTCTAATGATTGGTAACTTCCTCTCATATTGGGTGGAAATTATCATTTAACTGTACGTACGTATAAGTAATAGGTACTACTAGCTAATAGTACTTATACTATCAATTTGTATTTCCGTTGTGGTTATACATAATTATGTACATTCGACCGCAAGTTAGGCACTTAGGGGAATAACATGCCGGGTCAGCGGGATTGTCCGAAAGGGTTACCGCTGGCCCGGAACATAAAGGGCTAAGGAAGGAACACGGGTGGGTTTTAGTCAGTAAGAGTCTGACACTCCCTTCCGCTCCACCCAGAGCGGGAGGGGTCATTTGATGATTTCCCATACGCAAAAAAAAAAAAAAAAAAAAAAAAAAAAAAAAAAAAAAAAAAAAAAAAAAAAAAAAGGGGAATAACATGATCTAAAGCGCGGTCACTGTCGGACTGCATAGAAAAGAAAGAGAAGCGCGATGGCACAACGCTGGTAATTTATTGCAAAATATGAAGTAATTATCTATTTATATAAATAATCTATTGTTTGGACTAAAAAATTAAACATTAGTGCTTTAGTATGTTGCTCGTAGAATAATCTGACAAAAAATCATGTATGGTTTTAATTGTGAAAATAAAGTTTTTAGAGGTATCTTCATGATTTTTTCTATAGTATCAAATTAGTTGTGTTATGTTTTCAAAACACTATCTAACTAGCATAATTATATCCTGAAGAATATCATATATTTTTCTGATTTTGTTTACTGTAGTCGATCATATACTTTTACATTATAAGCACTTGCGTTTAAGTAGGTCCTGTAGTCCCTTTAAGCTGACCTAACGTAGTACGAAGTTTCAATAGGATAAGAGGCCAACAGAACCGGTCTAAGTGGAAGTGCTTGGGGGAGGCCTATGTCCAGCAGTGGACGTCTTTCGGCTGAAATGATGAAGAGGCCAGCTGATACTGGTTTTGTTACCACAGACGTCCGGCATAATGTACCTAAGTACAGTCAGCAAGAAAAGTCGATTAACACTTCCAGTTTTTACAGTGTTTTTAATCTCAGTTATTGAGCAAACTATTTGTTCAAAATTGCAGCAGAAGTACAATGCAATTTTGAACAAATATTTTGCTCAATAACTGAGATTAAAAAAACTGAAGTGTTAATCGACTTTTGTTGCTAACCGTACTACCGTTAGTACCTACCATTAGTTATTCTGTGATACTACTCATCTCGTTCAAATGTTTGTAGGAATGATAAATGCGAAATTAATTACGGTTTTCCGTTGGTAGCAAAACATTTAGACAGACTGTTAAACTGCCTGGCTATATTGGCAATCTGATGCACCGTTAACTCGTAGGATTGGAAGGTAAATAGCACAAAATCAGAGACAGAATCTGGTATTCTGCAGTTATTTACGTATCTAAAATTGCTTTTGGGAAAGTAAGTACAACGACGACAGCAACAACGACGTTCGGAATGTTTTCTCTAAGTAGAGGCACATAATAATAACTATTACTTAGGTACACAGAAAGATAGAGATGTGAAGCTTTATTAGTTAGTAGCTTTTTACCCGGCTCCGCCGCGTGGATGTCGGCAAATATCCCTCGGGAACGTACTTCCGGAAATAAAAGTACCTACCCTAATATTAAAGCAAGTTATAAACTATCTGTATGCTAAATTTCGTCCAAATCCGTTCAGCCGTTTTTGCACCAGTCCGGAACATACATACCTACTATTTCATTATTATGTAGGTGGTATAATTATGTAGATTTCTACCAACCATCCTACTGTAAAATTCCTAAGTGCAATATCCGATAACTCTCACATTACGTTTACCTCCGAAATCCAGGTAAACGTTTCAGGTTTCGTTAGTTGTCACAGTGAAGTATTAATATTCAAATGTATCATGTTACTTATTAAAATGAAGCGGTTCTTGATCTGTGCGCGTTGCCGCCTGCTTTATGTTAATTTGCTTGTATTTAATTAATATTTATTTCTTTCTCTCTTGTTTTGAGGTTGGAGTTGATATGTAACTTATTGATTAAATTTCTCTACTTTATGGTTTCGTATTGCTGTCATAAACGATTCTAGCACTTATATTTTAGTGTATTTCGTAAAAAAGCTGGTTATTCTCTTCATAATAGCTAAATGTTAGGTCAAATATTATTTCATTCAACACGTCTTCACATAGTCTTTGTTTCCTAATAAGTAATTCTCACTTTTGTCGCAATCTGTATACAAAGTGTACCCAGCCAACCAGTTGCGTAGTCGGGAAACCTGACCACGACAATCGTGTCTATCACTCGTTAAAACGCCTTATAAACCACCCAACGACATTTTAAAACACACTTTATTCACAAAAGATAACGTCTATATTTCATTGACGTGATAACCTTGGATATTTAATTTGTGTGCAAGCGAAATTGCCTGCTATTGCAAAGAAGGAAGGACTAGTTTGTTGTAGATGACCAGTATTGATAGTAGAACTCTGTGAGAAAGAGACGCTCTAAAAACCGCGGATTTACTTACAGTGCATAATTGTATAGGAAAAATCGTAGGTATGTAATAACAGTCCACTTTGTAAGGTCGCTGTATGAAAATTAAAACCTTAGGAATGGGCATTGTTATCGATTATCGAGAAATATAGGATAGGATTTTCTCTTGTGAAATAACTTTTTTTGCTAGCTATTGTTGATCGATAGCCCCTACAAATGATTACTTATTAGAACACATAAAAAGATAGCTGTCCAAGTTATTGTATGTATTAAAAGGTTAATCCCCGTAGGTGTAAATTGCCTTTATTTCGCCCAATAGGAGCCTATTCAAGGTAAGCCCCCGCAAGCATAAAGTGTATTAACAAAGCCTCCCACAGCACTGACCACTATAGATCAGAAACGCCTTTGAAACGTGAAGAGAAAACAAACCACCAATTGAAAAATAGCTACTTGTACTTATGTTAGAAACAAATGACGAACGTTTAAACTTCGCTAGGAGTATTACACAAACAGATAGGACCATAGTTCTAATTACAACCAAAACAATATCTTTTGTTCGAAGACAAATTGGCATCCATTTTACAAATACATCTGACATGGCCATTGGGCACAACTCTGGGAGGCATTTAGAATTCATTGCATCATTTTTTCAATCCATATGTAATTACAAGTCAGATAAGATGCATGCTCTACATTGCAAAGTGTTATTTAAATGGAACTGGCCATCATTGCGGAGCCATTAACATTTTCATCTTGGCTGATACATGTGTGCCATATTTAAAATACATAATATCATTAGTTCAGTTTTACATAATACCATCCCATGACCTCTTACAACACTTTGGAAGCTGCATTAATATATTAGTTAATGGGATCTATGAAACCAGCAGTGGTGGCCAAGTGGTAACGACCGCGACTTATGATGACGGTCGCGGGTTCGAACCCAAACAGACACTTTGTGTAAATTATTTCATCACCACTGCTCTCAATACTACAAAAAATTCGAAGACATGTAACATCCGCCAATCTGCACTAGGCCCGCATGGTGGATTACGGCCCGCATGGTGGATTACGGCCCACTCCCTCTCACAAGAGGAGGCGTGTGTCCCAGCATGTGCAGCAGTGGGAACATTATAGGCTTAATATGCATGAAACAACTTCCGTATAATACCAAATTACCAACTTACACCAACTTAGCATTTTAATGACCTTATAGCTTAGGTGTATTGTGAATTAGCATAGTGATGGAATGAGGACAGCCCTAAATGCAAGATCATGACATTTAGATGCATATATGGTTACTCCTGGAGCCTGCAAAAAGGTTATGATTTGAATGAAAATAATAATATAAGTAGTCGCTTGCACATAGCCAGTGTCAATTAAAACTTCTAATTAAAACAACCATCAAAGGCATTACACGTCTGCAAGAAGAATAAAATTTGAATGAAAATGATATTCAGATTTCGGCATTAGTGTTACCAGTCCTGCTCATATGCCAATATTTCAAGTTTGGCTGTTTTGGGTCAAATGTAATATGCCTAACATAATATTACCATGGTCCCCAAAACCTGCACGGTGGTCCATTCACACCACAGTACCTACTAATCGTAATATCATCAAAGATTACGAATTAAAATTGAATATCATTGACATTTACGTACCTATCTATATAGTTAACTGTCTTCGTGACGTCTGCCTAATTAGTTAATTACATACCCACTGGCTTGACGTTTAGTTGAATGACACGAGTTCTATCGATCGTAACATCACTAATGAATTCGTTCTTGATTAACCTTTTGGCATGGAATCCGCATCAAGATATTAGTCAGGCTTCTTTAATCGATTCACTAGTTTAACGGGAATCCAGTAAGTACGAAGCGACGTAGCTAAAAATGCGTAGCTAAAAAGCGACATAGCGAACTTAAGCATTTTTAACTTGAGACATTAAATTAAATGTGGTATTTAATTTTGGAATTAATTTGGGCCTGCTAGAATAACAACCTTAATGACCTGAGCATTATGTACAAAACTCAATTTTGCAGGCCCTATAACATTTGAATGGATCTAAAATTAAAATCCATGATCATTGTCCGGCCATTCCGTCGTCTGTTGACATGCAAGTGAAAAGTAAAATGTGATAGCTTTGATGAAACATTGTATCTTAATACTCAACTAACAACTAGAGAACTTGCATTTAAACCTGCAACACTTAGTAGTACAGTTATGGAAACTTCTACGTCACGAACTGGCGTCACGTCAAACATTCATCAACGCTAACTCTAATTTCTTCCTGGAGCAAGTTTTATTAAGCTTAGGTAAGAATTTAAGAAAACGTGCTCTCATATTTATGACTTGAGCACATATAATCGTTGCAAGATAATTCTGCAAAGAATGTAAACAATCTAGGTGCCAGAGACGGTGTAGAAACATTTGAATTATCAAGTCGAAGGATTCGTATAATTCTGTTTGCGAAGAGAAAATATCAAGTTACTTAAGATTTCAAGTAATTTTGGAGTTAAATTTATGTTCTCGTATTTATGCTTAATTTCAACATAATGGTCGTGTACTTTATAGTTCTGTAAGTAAGCTTTAAATATCAGAATTCCATTCAATTCTTTAACAAGTAATAATGAACAAATATGCAATTCCCAACTATTGTGGCTTTACGACTAAAACAACCGTTAACTAAAGGCTTCAAAAAGATAATAAAACCTAATACCGTACTGTATAATTTTAGTAAAATTATTCCCTAAATCCTTCGTAGTGTAATTGTTGACAATGGTTTGAAGTCATGTAATTGCTATTACGAGCACACGAGAGCCATTATGTGGTAACGCTGCAATATGCAATTATATGCACACGTTTAAGGCGCGAGTAAATTGGACATATTATCTTGTAGAAGAACTGTGTTGAAATGTTGTCCTGAACTTTTTGGGAGGAATTTGTATCATACTTCTGAAGGTGGGAAAGAAACTCACGTACCGATGTACGTGAAGGATCTAATTCCTTTTTATTAAATCAGTGACGGTAGGTAGAAGCTATAAGATAAAGGGAGCATAGGATAATTATGTCAAATTCCTACGGGATGGTCGAAGACATTTTAGTTTATAATAAAACTGCTGCCACAAGAATCTTAGGTTCCAATTCAATGCGGCAATGATGACGCTAGTATATATTAGAAAAGCAATCTCCCATGGTAACACAATATGATTGAGATTACTGACAAATTTGAGAAAATAGAATAACTTTTACAAATAAAATACCGTACTATAGAAGTCTAGACAGTATTAGCTCCTTCATATCCAGGGCAAGTAGTAAATCCCTAACGACGCCAAAGCCACGGGTCAGCATGGATACTTGTGCACTATCGCGATCGTCATTCGAATATATTTATAGCTGGAAGCCCTGCAGCCTAAGAATAAGTATTCTTGTCCAGTTTTACGATTATCAATTTATAAATTTGAATAATCATAACGGTAAACGTGCTTGGTCCTTTACAGGCTTTAAGGTAGCTCACTCGTCAGTCTGTAATTTAGCTACGGTCTGGTAAATTTATCACTCGTATCAGAAGCTTGCAAAGATTTGCGACGGACTTAAGCATTTCATTAGCCTTCCTACCATTTATTGTCCAAAACGAAGAAAACTTGAGTATAGCAAGATTGCCAAGTTCATTGCCGACATTATTCTGGCGACGATCCTTTATGCAAAGAGAGTATAGTCTTTATATCAACCGGTAGATATATTGTAGCCGATATAACATCGTACTCCGTATTTTAATGTTTCTTTCGATGCAAATTCTACCTCTATTGCAATCATTTAAGACTGAAAATTGCATAGGATTACCCTAACTACCCTTTCAAAATGTAAAAACGAACTCACGTGTCGACGCTGAAGACGTGATCGGCAAATGAAAGAGACATCCTTATATTCAGAATATATTTCTTGGTAACCGTCAGTCGTTTCTCAACGGCAAAGAAAAAGCAGTAAAAGTGTTTTAAGATGGCGGTGATTACGTTAAATCTATTGCCGCCATTACTCAGAATAAATAGAATTATTATATTGCCAAGATGGGCTAAGAAAGGATGGCAAAAACTCGTCCAAGTATGGAATGAAAGGAAGATTAATTTATAGTGCTTAAAGTCCTCTAATGCTTGGATTATTCTTACTAATTTTACCTACTTTTATGGCAGGCTCCTCAGTAAGTAGGAATTTTATGGTTAATCCCATGTTATTGCCGCTGTAAAGCATTTCATGGCGGCGTTTTATAATGAAAGCTTTTCTATGTTAATGGTTTTCGGTGAACGACATCTATTGTACAAAGGAGATGTATTTTCCTGTTGCGTGTTGACACTGGGTGGCACATTCTCGGAACGATGAATACCAGAATAATTTCAATTACAGCATCCGTGTTGAAGATTCTCAACCACTCTCGCCTCTGCCACTACATATTCATGAAATAATCATACACTCATTATTAAGCCCTGCAGTAAGACATAAGAGCTTATTCTTAACATACATTTATTTATTGTTCTCAGATTCAAAGATGGCGGAGCGATTATGAGGTCGAACGGCGAACGACTTTTAGGTGAGTCCAGAATGTAAATGTATTATGCAAAGAAACATGTTTATGCCATAAGCACATAATGGGCCTATTCTGGCGATTAATAGACAATCTATATGGATAAATGCTCTCTCGGCAAAGTGAAGGGTGTGGCATGAGGAATTGGACTGCGACCCACGCTTCTTTGGTGACAAAATAAAGTCATTCAATTCATTTTGACAAGACAGTGAACTGTTCCGATGATTTAGGGTCGCCCCACTTTCTGTGTGAAGGCAACAGGTTACCACGATTACTTCGCAGCTCACGCCGTGATATGTGGCGTGTATGCGATCCTAACTCACGTCAATCGTGAAATTGCGAGTTGTTCTCGTCGTAAATCCTTCGCGTCGATACTATTCTACAATGTAGACCGAGACCCGATGAGATTGAGTAACTAGCTCCGTTAAAACGCTCTGAACTTTAATATAACAGGTTGCTCATGTATAATCGAAAGTAATAATCGTTAAACTTCCAGTATCTCAGATTTTACACAGATAAGACAACTTATTTCAGTTGCTACCGTGCTGTGAGCTATATTTTGAGTAATGCTGTGAGTTCAGTAACATTTCAATTCTATGTAGTGCTTTCTTAGTGGCTAGTTCGGAGTTGTATTGTGTTTTGAAGTGGAATGAATAAACGTATTGTTGAAGCTGTTTTCAATTTACGAATTTGAATTCCCAGCAAGCTATTGTATATTTTAATAAATTTCGTGCTTTACTGGAATGTCCAATCGTACAAACAGTTCCGATTTGAAACTCAGCTATTGTCAGAATAAACATGGTTTGTATTAGTTGGTGAGTTACCCACTACCCATATGACATTTACATAAGCATTCAACTTACAATTCCAAACGAATGAAACAAGTTTCTACAACATCTAAAGTTGTTAGTTTACAACCATTTATTTCATTAGTGACGCTCAAAAGGTCATTTTCAAAGCTATTTACTTTCTTTTTTGCGATCATATCTATTGCTAGCTTCTGCCCGCGATTTTGTTCGCGTGGTAGTCGTAAGACATTTATTTCCCACCCACGCTACTATTTCGTTTGGTACCTATTAATGTTATTCTGACTTTTTTCTTTTTACTCGACTCTTAAGGGTCGTAGGATGATGTCAAACAACCTTTAACCTTCCTCAAGATTTGGGCTATCAATTGCAAACAGATTTTTTTCAAATCCGACTAACACTCGGATTTGTAAAAAATCTGTTTCCAGAGATTAGCGCGTTGAAACAAACAAACTTTAGCTTTAATATATTAGTATAGATTATCTTTCTATTACTTCCAAATCTTTGTATATTATGAAACTTCTCCCCCATCCACAGACCCCTTGTTTACTCTACAAACGAGCCTCAGATTCTATTCCTATTTTCTTTCAACCACCTATTTTGTGCGAGGTGTTACAAATTCTGCCTGTAGGCTAGCTAACAATACACCATGTTCAACGTGTACTGTGTGTACGGTATAAATTGGTTACGCCAGTTAACTTACGTCCACTGAATAAGTAAGCGTCAATGTTCATATTACGGAATACTCAAATGACGCCGATTTTAGTGTAATCTTAGTCATGGCGAAAGAATTTGTTTTATTGTGTGTTGTAGGTGTATTGTTTCGTTTGATTGCAGATTTACAAAGTGTGGGAATGTAACATGCTTGTCGTAATTATAGCGTGTCAAGTTCATTACCACATATTGTAATTTGCAAGTTCACTAAACAATGCTAGTTACCTATATGTTCTTTTTTTCTATCTTTATTAAACTACCAAAAACGTTATTGGACTTGCTTCTTATTTATTCATAGTGGTTATGTTTCTTTAGTAACACACTAAACTTCCCGACTATGCTATATCCCGATTCGTAACAACCGTCCCAAATTGCCAATGGGATATAGGTATTCTCTTTTTTTTCTATCTTTATAAACTACCAACAAAGATATTGGACTTGCTTCTGCTTTCTTCATTGTGATTATGTTTGTTTAGTATCGCACCAAAATTGTCTCTCAAGCCCCGACTATGCCGGCCGAATCGTAGCACTGCATATCCGTCCCAAATTGCCAAATAAGATTTTTATATATTTTTTTACTATTCTTCAGCATATAAGTACATCACAAGAACACAATAAAACACAAATATACATGCCGAAGCAAACGGAACATTAATTTTATAGCCCACTACACAAATGCCCTAAAACATTACGATATTCACGATAGCATACAATTAAACGTTCCCATAACAATACCATTAATGAACGGGTTCCGTTACTCTCAACAAATTCCCAAAGAAAACTACAAGTCTCAGGTCAAAGTTCACGGAACTTTACAACGTACTGAACATACATGTTCGTGATATGGGTTTGCTTAATTTAATGTAATCAACATCATTTTATAACATGAGGGGAACGCACCATTGAAAGTTAGTATTGAGATAGCGTAATATGGTGTCACTCTCGTGAATTTAGTTGTTATGACGTAGGTAGTCTGGACTACTCCAGATTTTGCCTTAATTTAGACTAGAATTTACAATGCATGACTAAAGCACTGCACTGGTAATCAGTCCGAGGTATACTTGAACAGAATGGCAAATAAATTACATTTATTTTGGTTTAAGTTCTTACATGCGTGGATGCTGCTGTCCTTTCTTTTGATGGCCTGGAAAGGTTGCACGGAAGCTTCACATTCGATTCCACAATTCCAATTCCCTAGACAATAACAACAACACCGAACTCCTACTACCGGTACATTATCTCCAGCTCTTAATTTCGCTCGCCTTCTAAATCGGCTCATTGAATACCAAATGGCAGTAGACCACACGTACTTCTGCACGCTACTCCGAAATCGCATTAAGTAAATCTTTCACAGGAACACGGACCTTTAAAGCTAATAAGGTCTTTACAATGGCGGTACGGGCTTTTCAAACTCTCGACTTTCGAAATATATGGATCGAATTTACGCGCGTCAACGATAAATTCAAAGGTAATAAGGTTGCGGTATTAGTGACCTATGTTGCTTTATGTGTGTGCGTAGTGACTGCCGATCGTTTCACGGAAATAAATTGAATCTATTGTAAATTAATTATCTATGTCTAAACAGTTTCTGCACACATTTTAATATTTAAACTAAAACTTGTATTGTACATTTTCTGCGCCTCCAACAATATTAACTCCACCAGTTGTATAACCATCGGCCAAAATTCCCTTTACTACACATCAGCCTTAACTTCCTTTATTTATTTGAACCTCTACATCAATATGAAATACGGAAGCACTCATTATGCGCTTCTAAGTAAACTCTAACCGTTAACGCATTACGTATCCGTGTGTTTCTCCTTCAAGTTCTCGCTATAACGGTATGGGGCTGGCGCCCTCGTTTCGAAGTGATAATGCTTCTGAAACAGATACCTGATTGGCCCAAGGAGCAAAGGGACTTATAATTGGAAAGATAAAATACTTACCGCGAAAATTGATCGTGCTAACCAATAAAATAACTATTCTCGTAACTGTAACACAATCGATTGCGATTCATTATTGAATTCCAAAGAATGTATTGAAAGAGTGCGACAAAATACTTTATAGAGAAAAAAATTAGGGCGTGCTTTGGTGAAAATAACAAAGAGCATCAACAATGGACAGTATCAAAACATGTAGTTGTGGAACAATTTCTTGTCAAGTCAATCCATTTTACTGTTGTATTTTATTGCGGACCTATTGCAAATACATGCCTATTATCGATTGTGTTAGAAGCCTTTGCGTTTCTCTGGTTAGCAAGGTCAGTGTTTAAATAAAGAAACGAGTGCACTGAATCTAGACTATAATTAGATTGAATAGTTACAAATGGTGGCACATTTTTTCATCAAACGTCCAATCACTGTTAATCTAGCCTGAAATTCATTATCCGTTGAAACATACACTGGTGAAGATTTATTAACTAAGCTTCATAATACGTTTTGTCTTAAAATTCTCATTCCCAGGGTTCATTACAATTTCTAATGTAATGTATTTGCCGTGCGCTATATTGTCAACGAATGTGTCCGTTGTGTAATTCACAAATGTATCTCTCGTCTCATTTAAATCTTTGGTTCTGTTGTAACGGTCCCTTTATCCTCTTATCCATCTGTGTTTGTTTCCCAGACATTCATAAGATTGCCCTTATTTGACTTCCTATTAAGATTCTAATGAATATGTATCTGTAACTTGCCATTTTCCCTTGTGTGGTGCGCGATTTTCCAGCAGTATCGATATAAAGTTTCTTGGTACCGTTTCTAAGATACCATCGCATCGATTAGAATGATGTCACTGTGAAATGAACAGTTATAAAAAGGTCGTCGTCAAGGTACATCGTCCTAATTGTAGACTAAAACAATTTGTGTAGGATGGCGAAACTATTTTTCTCGATTTCTAAATTAGCATGAAAATGTTTTGTTTCTCAACAAATGCCTTTAACATTACCATTTATGTCAGACAAAAAGTTTCAATTCTAAGCAGTCTTCTTTAGACTTTGTTGGGTTGCGTCTGTTAAAAATGTTGAATCATTATCTTCATGAATGAATGGTTTTATTATACGGTTATTGTAAATTGGTCAATATGTGATCTCTAAATGTTAATCAACGAACTTTCTTGTCTTTATTACAAACAAGTTTCATTTTAGGCGTCAGTGCTTACCGATGCCTTGATTATTATCATTTTCTAGATTAAGCAATTTTTTTAAATTAACAGATTGCTATAAAAATGGTCGAATGTGACTACCGTTACCACGATGATCTTCGACCGTTATAGTTTGGCGGGTTGTCTACCAGTTTTTAATTGAGTGAGCTTGATAGCGTTTTTCGAAATCAACTAAAACAGTTACGTTTTAGAATTCAATGACTCTTTAGTTTGATATTGTATAATAAATAAATGTTGATATACATAACTGCATAGGCCATGTTTTGCTTTTCGGCATATATCCCAATATACTCGTACTATCTTTACAAACTAAAAAGCTCTTAGCTAGCTTAAATATCAATTGAAGCTGGTCAACTTGTCGCATCGAGAAAGATAACAAATCTGAATGGAGTGTCTCATACATTTATTTTGTCCTAATATTTACCAAAACAATTAATCTTAGCTTCTACTTTCTCTATACTCTCGCAACTGCGACTCCCACTTCTGAAAATTAATCATATTCCATCAAAATGCAAACTATCATTTCGCAAATAAAATTCATCGCTGTCGTTTATTTTATTTGTAGGCAGATAATTATAAAGTTAGCTTCTCAACTGACGTGAAAATCGAGATTAATGTTACCAATTAAAGTGGGTGTCATTGCGCAAGTCCTGGACCATACTGTTAATAAAATTTGCGTCTTCGATGCTGATAATTGCATAATCTACGAAGCGATTGGATATGTATTTAATAAACTTTCACTGAACTGGTTAATTTGAAGTGAATTCTGATTCTGACTGTAAAGCTGAGATGCTGTAACGATGTTAATTTATGAAATGCTGGCTCGCTTACATCAAATATACGAATGGATCGTAATCACTCATGTAATGATTTTCATGTAAGTTCTTACAGATATTCATTGGTATGATTATTCGATTTCTGATTAGGTAAAAACTAGCAGACATCACAGACTTTCTTGTTATTACAATTATGAATAACGATAACGATCTCTAGAGACCACTCTATAATAACCCACTCCAATCCTACGATTTGCGGAGGGTGAGAAGCAGCTGACAATTTATTTTTCTTCTTACATTCATTAGTATTACACACGGTGACTTCCTACTATTTTATACTATATCTGACTATAAAATATGATTAGATCGATTAATGATGAATGAACTTTAAAAGTCTCTGATGTCCTGGATGTCCATATCCCAAGAGTTTTATGTCGCGTATACCAAGAGTTGTTAAACTGAAGTTTCAATCACAACCTTTAAATGTAGTTTCCTCAAATTATTATAATTGATGTCTGCGAACTGCTTGTGGTCTGTCCCAAATTTGGGACAACCTGTTTTGTCAAACTTCACCGCTACTTGCGCCAGCGCCGTTTTTGGTACCTTACATGGTTACACGTGTTTTATCTTCTACCTTTTGAATTATGAATAGGTTTTTCTTTAAACTTTATTATGATGGAAATATTGAGACGTGGTTTGAATTTTTGTTTACCGTTCTTCTTGGTGTTTAAAAAGTTATTATAAGGCGTTAATTGTTTTTATATTGAGTCGTTATACGGAGTAGGTATCTGTCATTCTTTGTTGATTGTTATCGGCTGAATCAACGGGTGCGTGATGAAACTGTTAATAAAAGACAATGTTTTTATATCCGCGTTATTAATTGTCAACATGGATATTTGTTTTGTAAACAATTCCTGTATCGTTGTCCTCACAGAAACGTCTGCCAGTATCACAATTTCTCATAGATTAATCAGTCACTTTTCCAGTAGGGTCATCTCTAACCGATTGCCAGGCGACAAAGTAAATATCTCTATCAACTCGATGCGATGCATAGATTGCGGCGCAATCGCCAATCGCCGATATACCGACCCTAAATTCCGATCGTGGCGATTCTCGATAAGCGATACGTAAACGTTCTCGATTGTCTGGTACCGTTCGAGGGGGACTATCGTTAAATTATCGCTCACGTTTCGCTACTGACGGCGCCCTAGTATTACGGTATTGCCAGGATAGTCATAGCTTTAGTTTTAACGGCAACCGACAGTGACACGGGCGCGAATGTTGTGGATTGTGACGTCAGTGACTCATACACCGTGTTCGTGTATGTTTATGGTCTTTTCTATCACGAGGCTTGTATATTACGAGGCGGTGTTAACAGTTCAATGTGCATTTGTTGTTTAAACAAGTCTATATGCAATCACCAAAAACCAAATTAATAGTAAGTTCTTCAGTAAAAAAGACATTCTTTTTTACTGAAGAACTTACTATTAATTTGGTCCGACTGACTGCAACACTGCAGTTTTATTTTCGAAGTATAGATTGTAATTTACTACGACGTTCGGCTCATTTCGAATTGTGATGACCACTGACATCCCATAATCAAGCCTGAAGCCGCATCCAAAAAGAAGGGGTGGATGCAATGCCGTTCTAGCCGTCTTACTTTCTACCAATCCTCTCTCTATACATCTATTTACTTTAGTTTCCAAGCACAGATATCGGCAGTCAAAAAAGGAGATCATTTGTAAAACGGCTTTCGCTAGCGACTTCAATTGCGTTGATTTATTTACTGGTTAACTTTCAATGTGTGGTAAACTGCACATTGCTGGTCAATTAAGGGTATATTTCGCATACATATGCTTATCCATTTCCCCATTTATCATTGAACAGGTTTTCATTCAACTGTTAATCGAAAGATTGGCTATCGTTCCTTCTGCTTGCTTGCGCCTCATTTAGAGTTTATGTAATCAAAAATTATTCATTTATTTATAAACAACTGGATTTGCAAGACATTTGCCGGTTTTACTGTACCGTGATTACAAATCTCCCCACTAAGTGCAAAAATGGCGTTATCCCCCCAAGATCAATGGTGGCACGGTCAATGGGGAAGCCCAATTGCTAACGGTCACATGGTACAGAGCAGTGGTGGCCAAGTGGTAACGGCCGCGACTTACGAGTTGTAGGTCGTAGGTTCGAACCCAGACAGGCGCTTTACTTTGTGTAAATTATTTCATCACCACTGCTCTCAAAACGGTGAAGGAAAACATCGTGAGGAAACCGGCATGTCCTAGAACCTTTTTGGTTCTAGGACATGTGACATCTGCCAACCCGCACTGGGCCCGCGTGGTGGATTACGGCCCACTCCCTCTCTCTGAGAGGAGGCCAGTGTCCCAGCAGTGGGAACATTATAGGCTGATTATGACATGGTACACAAGCTCATACTAGCTAGCTACTCTCTCAATACTAGCTCACTCATTTCCAGCTTACCTCGCATTGGTCTTCGTACAATCAGAAGTCAGCTTATACTGGTTATGTGCAGCCGTACTTGCATTAGAATATACACTCATTTACATCGAATTCATAGAAAATGTGAGTGTTATTCCAAGCATATTGCTACTGATTTGTATTCAGTAATCTTCACTGTTACGCAACACCGATTAAACTCTGTAATGTTATCTACTTTCTATTGCTAGGAACACAGATTCATCAATATCAATTTTAATTGATGACCAATAATATCCAAGTTCTATGTCGTTAATTGTATCTAATTATCACTCTGAAGTCTTGAAATAAATTACAGGTAATTCATTTGACATTATTATACAGAATGAAGTCATTGATTTTTCTTTATGTCCGAATTATGTAAAGTATCGAATGCATACGTTGTGTAACAGTGACGGTTACACCTTTTGGTTAATAAATCGTCACTGCTAATGGGTTTCCGATGTTACGCGTCGGTGTAATGCGCGGCCTCCTTATTACTCGAACAACAATGTTTGTCGACTTTTCATTTGTGGGCGGATTCGCTAAAATTGGCTGAAATTATTGTGTTACTGTAAAAGCTTGAATGGTGGTAAAATAATGCTGTTTATCTTCAAAGTTAGTTTCAAAATGTTTATGTTTTTACAACATAGCATTAATACAAGGTGAATTGAAAAAATGAAAAGGGACCATTGTATTATTATCATGTTTTTTTTATGGTAAGTTTTAATAAGGTGTGAAACCTGAAATGGCGAATAAAAAATCAGTGTATCCCTACATTTTGTCGTGTTATACATATTATAAATGCATGGAGCAAGCAGCGGATTGTTTTTGTTACTACGTCGTCGATGTGAAAGATATAATTTTAAGTTTTTTAACCGACTTTAGATTAAAAAAAATAGAATATTCATGGCAGATATTGTAAAAAAAACTCCAGTAAGTATATAACTTGACTCTTCATTAAATATTTTATATTATCAAGTAAATCTCAGTGTTAACTAGAATTTCTAAGATTCACGATCTTCCCAGTTTCACGGCAACATTTACACCGTTACATTTATAGACGTCACGATGGTTCCGTACCAAAGGAATTTTATTATGTGGGCGAGGGCAATTTGTTCGACGGTCTGCCAGATTGAAAATTGTTTGAATTAATCATTGTGATTACCGGCGACGTGGTCAGGTGGTCCACAATACAAGCTGTGTACTGGTATTTTGTGTAAGCGAGGAGGGTATTCATTACTTCGGCATTTACTGTAGTTTAAAATCTAATCATTCACCCATATAATTAGCTCAATATTTTTAATAAAAAACATGCACACACAAAGAGAAAGTGTGAATTTAATACCGTTTTTAATACCTCTAGTATCAGTATTTAGAAGCTCTCATAAAGTTGCCGCCACCCTGGATTTTTATTTTGACCTCTATCGGTTTCAGCACCCTCGAAAACCATGAACACAATTTCTCGCAGAGATAGAAAGTCGCATGGAGGGCATAACACTTTTAGAACTCCATTGCAATACGCTTGGTCCTGCGCATGATCTCTCTCCGATTGTATCGGATCGCCTTCCCATTCCCATCGGACTATGGAGTGAGGGTAGAGTGAGTGCATTTGCGTCTGCGCACACACCATTATAATACTTCCCGCGTAGATGGCTAGTCTCCGCTGAGATTGGCTGCCATGGCCGGAATTCGGTCTTCAAAAAGTATGGAATCAGGACATTCTTGCGCTCAAGTGTGAAATTTTCGCGCTGCGTTTTGTATGCAGTAATTCTCACCGATCTTACATCACATTATTATTATTATATTGGGTTACTAGCTTCTGCCCACGACTTCGTCCGCGTGAAATTTAACCCTCTTAGGGGTGGAATTTCGAAAAACCGTTTCTTAGTGGATACCTACTCTTCACAAAGAATACACCCTCCAAATTTCATGTCTCTAGGACCAGCGGTTTAGACTGTGCGTTGATATATCAACAATCAGTCAGTCAGTTTACCATTTTATATACTTAGGTATATAGATTTATTTTTTTTGCCTCACTAGGAATTTCTCCTGTATTGGGGGTGCGTTTACAAACATTTAAACTCACAAACACAAACAGCCAGACCCAGAACAACCACTTGTAGGTCATACAAATATTTGTTCCGTGCGGGAATCGAGCCCGCGACACGCAGCGCAGCAGTCAATCGCTTAACCACTGTGCCAACCGTGCCGTCGTTAATATGCAAGCGTCAAATATGTACAAACATGTCGGGTTTAAGTCATACGTTTGACAACCTTACTTACACAGTAAATACTAGTTTCTTATACACACAATGTATCATTGTCAACATTCTAAGTAACCGAGTAACAAGTAACATTGTCTGACCCACTTCTAACAACGTATTTATACATTTCTATAATTACATAGGTCTATCGAAACGCCATTACAAAATTAACAATTCAATTGTGTCTCAACAGTCCAATACTAATAAAAAGTCATTGCTCTAAATAATGTGTGGAGTTAAAAAGCGGCCAAGTGCGAGTCGGACTCGAACACGAAGGGTTCCGTGTTACCGCATAATAACTAACACTATCGAGCTAAAAATGCAGAAAAAAGACAATTCTCTTGAATGAAGACCCCCCCTTTTATTTTTAACTTTATTTTATTTTCATTATTTGTTATTATGGCGGTCATAGTAGTACACACTCTGTGAAAACTTCAAGTGTGACAGACGGACGGACGGATGGCCTGCGGAGCCTTTTAATAATATGGTCCGTTGGCACCCTTTGGATGCGGAACCCTAAAAAGTCGATTAAAGTCCATTCCAAATCGAGTCAGATTCTATCGATTACAATCGATTGGTTATGATGCAGTTTTCGAGTTGTCATTTGACACTAGACAAGAATACTAATCATTTGTTTGGATTTGATTATGTAAACAAAAACGGAACCGACCGGCATTATTGTTTCTTTTGTTCGAAAATTTAATCAATTACGTATTGATTACTTCACCGTGAAATCTGTGGAAAACAATTTATTGCTATCGCCGGTTTTAGGCGATTACTGTATTGATTATTTTTTCGTCTTCTTTTATATTATTATGACATTGTTTTCACCATGAACACGGCCGAAAAGCAAACTTCATTTTTTTTAGGGTTCCGTACCCAAAGGGTAAAAACGGAACCCTATTACTAAGACTTCGCTGTCCGTCCGTCCGTCTGTCTGTCACCAGGCTGTACCTCAAGAACCGTGGTAGCTAGACAGTTGAAATTTTCACAAATTATGTATTTCTGTTGCCGCTATAACAAAAAATACTAAAAACAAAATAAAATAAATATTTAAGGGGGGCTCCCATACAACAAACGTGTTTTTTTCGGCGTTTTTGCCTTGTGGTACGGAACCCTTCGTGTGCGAGTCCGACTCGCACTTGGCCAGTTTTTTTTTCGTGATACCACTAAGTATTAGGTAATCTATATTACTTAAGATAAATTATACATAGGTAGATGCTGTTGGTGTACCTTAATAAATAAATATTAAACACAATCTCGAACGAATTTCACAAATCTAGGCCAGTGGTTATGATCAAATCAGAGCTTAAAACCTTAAATTGTATATTTTAAGCTTCATTTTGCATAAGGCAGACGAGTTTGTCACGAATGCACCATCAAATCAAACGCTTGGCTCGTAAAACGTAAGTGGGTCACCCATCACCCACCATCTTCGCTCTCAGGTCTGTGTTCTGTTATACTGCTTATGATTATGTATAGGGCCGGTTGATGGTAATGCGTAACGAAGACGATCAAGCAGGGGATCGAGGTTTCAGGGGATCAGACCGGAATAACTCATAATTTCATATTCTGGGGGTACAATCACGAGCACTAATATGTCAACACTTGGCAACCTATGGGTTCGAAAATACTTTGTTCGTAATAACATAAAATTTCATTCAAAACTAAACGAGAAAATCGTCTTTGAATAAAGCCAAGTGTATACATACTTATGCTCGTGACTGTACGTAAGTGGGTAACTATGCGTGTGAAGAATTTATCACGATAGTTATGGTAATAGTACTTATTTATCTTTTTGTTTTAAATGACTATATTTAAACTTTATTCACATTTTACATAAACTTCTTAAAATAATAATATTGATACCTACATGTACAAAAATCTCACCCTTTTTATGCAGGTAGGTACATATTAATATTATTAATTGATAGAAAGTAATCATAGGGCATCAAAAGACAAGAATATTTACTTGTCTTAACTTATCTTTTCCTTTTTTCTAATTTGTTAAAAAAGTAATGTTCCTAACTTAACTTTTGAGGCTTCAATGCGTAACATTACGAGAACGTTAGAGCTTTTTTGTAGGGTTTTAAAACAGCATTATGAAAGGTATTCCACGAACTTAGTAAATAGTCGAAATTACTTCTAATGATCACGCAAAAAGAATAAGTACACGCATCTAACAAACAGCTGTTCCAATAAGAAATAAAAGAAACAAATCTAACCGTACTACGCATCGAAGAATGTAGGTACATTCCTAGCTACACTTTGAACCGGCAATGCGGCATCGGAAAGGTATTAGAGCCACGAGGAACAAACCGTTCTAATGTACTATGCGGTCGACGCGACATGTACATGTAAATGCACGCCTTATCCCTACAGCGATATCGTAACTTTGAACGCGGAATAAGGACAGAGGACAGAAGACCAACCTTTGAAACGAACTTCCGTTTGTTTAAAAGTGTAACCGTAGTGTAAGTGTACCTAGTTATTTCCATAAAGCCTACCAACTGTTTTTGATTCGAGAGCTCCAGTCGAACTTAACATTTTAAAAGGGTCAACGAACTATTTACACTAGGTACTAAATTAAATAACTAACTAGCTATACAGCTATAAGTACCTAAATAACTTACTGTGTAATAATAGTATATTAGCATTTTAATGTTAATAATAAAAATGTAAAAAAATGAAAAGGGTCTTATTCATATTATTCCAATTACATTGCCCACACACTGGGTGACTAGTGTGATTACTTACTAAACTACCAGTAGGTAAAAATTACCATCTTTTTTGTGAACTCTAAATAAGCATAATAATAAGGCTGTTAATTTATTTTATTAATTATAATGGGCTATGGGCTAAAGTAATCACACAATGGGTCCCAAACAGCAGTAAACGACAACGCGGCAGGCCCAGAATGAGGTGGCGGGACGAGCTCGACTCTTTCCCGAAGGATTGGCGTTTAACAGCACTGGATAGAGATAAGTGGAAGGAGGGAAGGGAGGCCTTTGCCCTGCAGTGGGACAGAAATGGCTGATAATAATAATAATAATTATAATAGCCTTGCATGTGCTGTCACGCTCTTTGGCAGACGATGCGTTTTCCTTTAACTGCGATTGTGCCCTCCTAGTATGCCTTTAATTTGGTTTGAATTCATCCGAGTGGAAATTCCCGAATTTTTAAGAACATTCGCATTCTAGTCAGTCTCAATATGTCACAAAACCCTCTAATTATCATAAATTTTTCTAAAACGTTTGTCATTGATTGTTGCTGAGATGAGATTGCGACTAGATTTTGAACGTTTTTAATTACGGGAATTGAACTACTGCTATCAAGCTTCTGAACTTTCCACTAAAATATCGGCTTCGTCACTATGCTTGTTGTCGATGCGAGACCAACTTTCGTGTCCAATTTGTAGTTACACACCATTGGTACAAAATCGAGATAGAATGCACCTCAAAGCCAATAACTCTCCAGATAACATTATCTTAAAAACTACCTATACGCGATACCGCAACTTCTGCAATGATTTACTTAGGAAACTAAGAACCGCTTATGAATCAAATGAGTTACAAGAAGGCAAAAACTGTCCCCGTAAACTGTGGCAAACTATTAACACAATCACAAACAGACATAAACCGCAGACAAGTCCCTCTGAGTTGTTGGAAGTGAAAGGTGATCCCAAGTCTTCAATTAACGAGGTGTGTCAGTTCTTTAGTTCCATAGGAAGCGACCTAGCTGAAAAAATCACATCTCAGCATCAAGCTACTAACACGCCAATTACACACTATTCCCATCTATACCGTAATAGTTCCCAACCCTCACAGGTTAATTCCCTTGGTATTTTCGATGTTTGTGAATCGGAAGTTGAGTCCCTCATACTGCAGCTACGCGACAAGAGTGCCGTGGGCTGGGATGGTCTGTCGCCGCTTCTGTTAAAACGTACTCGACATGTATTGGTCCCACCCTTGACTTTCCTCTTTAACCTATCCCTCAAAACAGGCGTATTCCCAGATGCTTTTAAAAAGGCTATTATTCACCCGATATACAAGGGCGGGGACAGAAACTGCGTCACTAACTACAGGCCTATCTCGGTTCTGCCAGCTCTTTCTAAGGTCCTAGAAAGGATTCTAAACAACAAAAGACACAACAGAAGAAGATGCTGTACTGGAACTAACGAAAACCGTTGCTGCAAACTTGGACAGTAAAACTAAATGCCTCGGAATCTTTCTGGACCTTTCAAAGGCATTTGATACAGTTTCTGTCCCCAAACTCATCTCAAAACTGGAAGTCATAGGTGTACGGGGTATTGCTCTAGATATTTTTCGGAGCTACCTTACTAACCGCAAACAGTGCGTCAAGATTGATACTTACCTGAGTGATGAAGAAATCATATCCTACGGCGTTCCCCAGGGAAGCATATTGGGCCCAACCCTATTCCAAATTTACGTCAACGATCTGTGTAAGTTGAAACTTCCTAACTGCAATATTTACGCCTACGCCGACGATACAGCAGTCCTAGTCCGGGGCTCATCTTGGGACACGGTAAAAGTGAATGCGGAAGCTGTAATGTCTGAAATAATGATATGGCTAAACTCTAACCTGCTAACGCTAAACCTAAATAAAACCACTTACATTCCTTTCGGGTTAAGACGTGGTAGTACTCCTGGATCAGATTTCACCCTTGTAGCTCACTCCTGTCCTGACCCGACGGTACCTTGTGCCTGTCCCACGATGAGCCGTTCGGACACTGTTAAGTATTTGGGTGTACAGATCGATTGCGGACTAAGGTGGGACAAGCAAATTGATACCCTTACCTCGAGAACTATGCGTCTAATCCACATTTTTAAGTCCCTTAGAGATTCTGCCGATAATACCACGCTGAGGATGATTTACTACTCCCTCTGCCAATCTATACTCGGGTACTGTATAACCGCATGGGGTGGAGCAGGTACAACTTTTTTTCTTAGAATAGAGAGAGCACAAAGAGCTATACTAAAAGTAATGTCTAAAAAACCTTTTAGATATCCAACTCATGAACTCTATGCCGACTGTAAAGTCCTAACAGTGCGCCAGCTCTTTGTGTTCAAGGCAATACTAAGGATACATAAGTACCTGCCACCTCCGGACCGGAACAAACGCACTCAAATCATACCCAGCACCCAGCACAGAACCTCTTTCGCCCGGCATCAATTTTACATTCTTGGTCCCTATTTATACAGGAAAATCAATAATAAATTAAAAATTATGGATCTAAACTCTCACAACCTGAAAAACAAACTGACTAAATGGCTACTGTTAAAAGACTACTCATTCACGGAGTCTTTACTTACATTCATTGAATAATCCCAAAATCATTACACTACCCGACTTACACTCAATACACGATCTCTCACTCATCTACCTACCTACCTTTAATCACTGCATAACCACTCTCTCTCTCACACGCACCCTTGAAGTACGCACACACCCCCACACTCACCACTCATACACTTACACATCCTTGTGGTCACTCACTCACACACTCAAACACACACTCACACTCAAACACATTTACACCGGCACACAAATGTATTACTTTACCACCCTCACGCTAAACTCCTGTCTGCCGCTATACCTACATGACTCACCACCCTGTATGGCCTAACACTGTCTCCTAAGATACAGGACTACCTAGTTTAGGAGACAGGGTTACTTGATCTGTTTAGATTTATGTAGTTATACCATATTACTTTGTACTTCTGCTCTTGTGTACCATGAATCTTGTGTGTATCGTAATAAAGATTATTATTATTATTATTATTATTATTATTGCACGCACGGCTTGCAGAAGACATTGATGTTTTTGCAATGGTCTTTCCTCCCTTCTTTTCTTACATACCGTATATTGTTCCAGATAATTTTGTAACTACTGTAATTGCCGACATTTAGATACAATCCTGAGTTGCTTATTAAGAATAGAGTGGACATTCTGTATCAATTCTGTCCCTTATCCCAACGATATCGAGTTCAACTTAGCATATCGTCCAGGAAAATCGCAGTATACGGGGTTAATCAAATATCTAATGAATCAATTTGCGATCTCAAATGTTCCTAGCCTTTTATGTGGTGGAGAGATAACAACATAGTTAGAACATTTTGTTTGTAACTGTATTCAATGATAAAATTAGATGTTTGATAAGCGTAATTGATTCTTTTGGTATAGAAAGTTGTATTGCGATTTGAATGGCGCTATCATAATAGGCTGTTCTTTGTAGTGTTTAATAACTAGAATAAATTGGTACGCTAAAAGGTATTGTTAACACCTAAGTGGATGTGAAGTAGCTGAATAACAAGATTGCAATGCTTTGATACGTTATGCAAATTAATTATTGTGATCTGATAACATTTGAATGTAGTAAACACCCAACTGTAGACTAACCTAAAATTTTTAGAGATCTATTGGGAACATCTTTCAGCGTACTCTTTGTTTAATATAGAATGCTAGCTTTCGCCCAGGTGGAGGTTGGAAATAGTTCCACGGGATCGTACCTACTATCGGGATAAAAAGCGCGAACTGTAACCATAAATTTAGCATATGATTCTGAACCGGCGGCGTTATAAATTTTCGTCGGGTATTTAAAAAAAAAAAGCTGTTCCATTAATTTTGAATGCGTAGGTATTGCGCGTTTCTATGAGACAGCAGTTTTTTTTTTAAACCGACTTAAATTTTCTCCGCTACGGTTCTAGAATCATTTACTGAATCCATGTATAGTAACAGGTTGCGCGCCGATGTCACTGCCACCCTGTATTAATAGTGTATATCCCAGAGGCCCAAGTCTGCTATTTTTATAAATTCGTCATTCCAACAGGATCCCATTGTCATTTTGCTAAAAGTTCTTAATCTGCTAAATTCATAATGGTCGATCATTATTCGGTCAATGGCACAGAACATGTATACGATACTCGAAACAAATTAAAAGCAAAGACGTTCTAATGGTAGGTCACTGAACGTAGGAACTGTCAAAATTTTAGCAGATTACCGCCTAAGTCGGTTATTCATTTGTCATTATGTACGAGATTACCATTCTATACCATTTCTTTTAATGGAGTGTCAGTGGTTGACCATTGGAAAGTCATAATGACGCCATTATATTAGTAGATTACCAAACTTGTCAAAATCAACAATTATGAAATCAATGATAGACCATTCTGACACAATTGTAATAGCAGACTTGAGGCTCTGGTCATCATTATATCCGTGTGCCAAATTTCATCTAAATCCGTAGAGCCGAGATCCGTGATAAGGTAACAGACAGACATGTGGAGCTTCTTTCGCATACATACATAGACAGTATGCCAGTAAGATGTTTATGTAAATCCATACTGAACCCCAATCAAAGCAAAATCTCACTTCTTCCAATACTTACATCAAACTTAATCTAGATTCGCACTAAATCTAATCGAACAATATCATCCTCGTAATAAATCCTCCAGTACAAGATAACCAGTGTACCTGCTACGGATGTCGATTACATCAAATTAATCATGACTTAAATACACAGGGGACTTCTATTTCTTCGGGGCCATACAAAATATTCCCGATTCCTGGGATTATGACAGTTGGTTCACAATGGTTTATTTATACGTAGGAAGTCTTGTCCTTTGAAACGATATTTTCTTTTTGTGTTCACGGTTGTCGGTGTAAATTTTATAGAAAATAGAGTACTGTTAGAGATTTTACTGTTTCATTTTATTATAAGTATAACGCCAGCTCTTGTCAATTGAACTTTGCAATTTCCTGTACTGTGGGGTGATTGCGTAACACACTACCAGTAGCAATGGCTTTCATTTTGACAGTTCAACAACATTCATTGCGTTATTTACGTTGTTGAGCAGACACATTTTTCGAACACATTAAGCAATGGATTAGCAATCCTTCAAAATTATTTAGATTGTGATTGAAACTGTGTTACATAATTAGGGTGCTGGTCCGTGTTCTACAGAAAATACTACTTACTAAATATCACAGAGATTGATTTAACAAATCAATGTTATTTCAAAGTTGATCTCCGGTTCTGAATTCCCTTCTGAAAGAGAAACTGCTATATATGCACAAGAAATCGTGCAAACCTCGTTTAACAAGTGAAAACAACACTATAAAAGCCACCATAATTAGCTCCAATAAAAACATAGTAAAGATCAGCGACGCAACATCTTACCATAACAGTACGTCAAGTGTACCTTGCAATAAAACTATACTTCTTCCTTTAACGTCCGCGTCTGACCAGAATAGCCTTTATAGTCAACTTATAGTGAACTTATAGTCAACTTGTAGTGAACTAAACGACGCCTACGTAGTTAGTAATGCCGTTCTATAAATTGCACTTCGTTATGCTAAATCGATAGGCAGGTGGTCTGCCTGCTTACCTGGCAACTGTGATGAATGTATGCGTGTTGGGTTGGACTGGGAGTCAATGATGGGAGAAAGAACCGTTTTGATCAGGGATAATCATAGAAAATGTTCTGCATAGCACCACATATAGTATAGGTCCTATACCATACGCAGACAGACCATTTTGGAAAGACCTCTGGGTTGTAATTGATCAAGAAGTTGGACTATGTAAGATAAGCATTTTCGTAAATATAGTTACGAATCCTGCAACAGTATTCATTATTTAATTCCCCATATCCTGATAGAAACAACATTTTGAAATGTCGTTTTTAGTAAAGTTCATTCCAATTATTTCTAAATATTTGTTTTCTCTTGCAGTTTAGACGACAGAAACTGTTAACCGTTTTGTGTATTCCAAGCTACGCCCATGCATTCGATTAAAGCATTATAGTCTTAACAACTTCGCTGCCAACTCCGCAAATTAGCGGGGTGCGGGGTGAGCGCGGGGTGCCGGCCCCGCTAATATGCGGAGTAGCGCCGCTCGGTTTCTATGAATTAGTACGCGCCCGGCACTGCGCTTGGCAACACATTTGTAGGCTGGCTCTGCGCTTGAATAATACAAAATACCGTTACAAGTTGCGGTTTTTTTAAATTGACTTTTATTTTCAAGTAAATTAGGTTCAAATATGGATGACGAAGCCGGGCCGTCCAGGCCAAAACGAAGCAAATTGCCGATAAGTTATATCATTACGGACAGTGATATTGAAGATCAGCTCTTTGGAGATGATGGTAGTGATGATGAGTACCATTTTGAGGGCTTGGATGTCTCATCAGATGACGAAGAAGAGGCTGCTGATCGGCGGCATATTCAGCAAAATGCGGCTATGGATTTGGTACCGCTGTCGCAGCCTCCAAGCCCATCCGAAGAGTCGCAACCACCAGAAAGCACTGCAGAATGAGAACTGAGAATATTCTGCACTGAGAATATTCTTGGGCTTATTATTCCACATGGGATTCATTCAACTTCCCCGACTACAAGATTATTGGAAAACGAACCGATTATTTTCAATACCTATTTTTGGGCAATATAATAATATAATATAATAAACAATATAATAATTTTAAATGAACCACAATACATAAAATAAACTACTCCGCAAAATTGCGGACTTGGCACTGGGGTTGAAACTGTCAATCTGAGTGCCAGGTCCGCAAAATCGCGGATTTTTTTAATTTAGTTTTTTCTTACCAAAAACTCCTAAAAATATTTAAATATTTCCAAAATAAAAATATTGAAACGGGACGTTAGCATATTTTACAAAAAAAATGCATTGGATTTTCTCATGACGTCACCAAATTCCAGTTGGCAGCGAAGCTGTTAACTTGCATATTTATCGCACGATTTATGTCCTAAGTAGGTACCCATACTGTTATTCGTAAGACGCTTAGTAATTACTTCAAAACAGCTAATACTTAGTCCAAGAATTTCAATAAAACAAACGCAATCCGTGCCACTGCAACTAAATCGACGATTAACGTTCCTAACAAGGCAATATATTTTTCTACTTTAAAATTAATCGTTTCCATATTTTCAAGCCCAGCAATCCTTAAGAAACTTAGTAAATATCTCCTGGAACAATTAAAAGAGAAGGTATAAATCCTTGCCGAGGAGTGGGGTAACTTACAGAATGGTCTATTAAAATTGTCAACTAACGTTTTTCACTTAGACCCGTATTTATCGATGTTACCGAAGCAATCAGTATGTTTTATAGGCTTGTTTATCTCATGACAGTGGTTCGGCCCGCATCGGTAAACGCACAATGGACTAGAGCCAAGTAATATAGATAATTTATTGTATATTTCCTAGTTTATTTGCGGTTTATAATTAATTCTCACGGGGTATATATAGTATGTGGAATTGTGATTGTTATTTTCACATGTTTTGTGATGCCCTTACAGATTTGAGTTATAGAGTTTCTTGAACCGAGTCCGGTTGTTTTTCTTGCTCAGTGATGCAGGAAGTTGAAGTCGTTAATAATAAAGGAATGTAACATTCAATCTGGATTTATAGACAAGCATGAAGTTAACGTAACTACCATAAAATGAATGATCTTTGAGAAATTGATATTGTTTAAACCATAAAGCAGTTTTGGAGAAGGTTCATTCGATTCAGGATTTTTTTAATATTTTTATAAAGGTTGCACATGAAAGAGTTCATAACTTAATTGATAAGCCCTTTTGAAACCTGCTTCTTTTGCTTTTACCTGTGTTCCCAAATAGCATTAGAACTATGTTAATCTTATAAGTAATATGTAGTAAGAGTTCATAACTTAACTGATAAGCCCTTTTGAAACCTGCCGGTCGATTCTGTAAAAATCTCACCGTGAAAACTTAGGTGAAGTGAATTTGTTCTTGCTAGGAATTGACACTATTGATAGCTCACTCCACGCTCACTTCACCTAAGTTTTCACGGCGAGATTTTTACAGAATAGCACCGCTGCTTCTTTTGCTTTTAATTATAAATATTTCTAATGCTATTTGGGAACACAGGTATGTTCCCAAATAGCATTAGAAATATTTAGAATTTATTATATTCTGAAGAAAGCTGCTAAACTTTCTGCGCAATGGCACATCCTTATAAAGCCTTCGCGATATCGTCCAAGAATATTACACAACAAGCGTATCACAGCTGTCATTTTTACCTAAGCGTTAGTTTAATTGAATATTCATTTCCGTAAGTCGCTTCCAATCTTCGTATTATGATTTATAACGCCCAAGTTACCATGTTTGGCTATCGTTCTCGATACTAAACCAACTGATTTAGTACCATTGTACTACTCTTGGCTTATTACCATAGCCTCTTCTTGAACAATGCCATGGAACCGTGATGTGTATGCGTTTCAATGCTTAGATGTATCTTCAGTACGCTCTGGTCATCTTTTACCATTACCAAAGCGATTATCAACTCTGACTGCATTGGTGAAGGTTTATTTTGGTTTGTTTGATAGCATGATACCCATCGAAACTTGATTTACTGAAGTATTTGATACGGCAAAAATTACTACTAGTAAAAGCGTTTAATGTAGGTAAAATATACGAGATTTCATTTGCCAGTAATAAATCTAATTTAATACTCTCGATATTACTTGGAATGCTTATTCAAATACTTGGATAATGCATTGAGAGTTAAGATTTATGAATTGCCATGATAAGTAGTCTCATCTATCAAGTATTTTATTGAGGAGGCACTAAAATTAATTCCAGTATTCGAACCTTTATAAAGGTCTGCTTTAACACCGTCTTCGTTTTTAACGTAGTCTTCTGTAGTTTTGTTACTTGTTATGTTGACTGGGCTGCTATCTTCACTTACTTCATCTGCAGTATCAGCTTCTGTACCTTTGAAGGACATCTTTGTCTTAATACTTCTTCGTATACCTTCTTGTCAATAGTTGAACAGAAGGATTAATTGGACAGCGTGTCCAAATTCCTTATTGGTAAAAGAAATTCTTAGACATCATTGGGCATACAATGTATTTCATTGTGTTCTAAGGACAGTACATTACGTCCAAGTCACAAACAAATAAGTTTTCATATTACACAATAGCTAATCGTCAATATTTTCGAAAGTGTATTACTCCAATAAACTATACATCTCATTGAGCCTTCTATTATTTTCTTAATAGGTTTTGAAAGGCAAAGTTACGATATAAGCTGTAAGCAAATTTTTTGTTGAATTTCATAATAATAGATTAGACGTACCATTCTTCGTTGAGGCTCTTTAGTTTTTATCTGCTATTGTACGTGCCGGAGTCATTACAAATTTGACTGATTTTACTGTTTGCGGTTTGCAGTTCCGTTCAGACGTTATTTGGTCTGCGAAGTTTATGTTTTCTGAGGTTAGTTTTACGAGAACTGTAATATTGAGGCAGGTCATAGTTACAACAGCGGTCGTTGATACTTCTATACTTTAATATTTATTTTATAAAAAAAAACCTAGTGGGTTGTTTCACTCTTGTACTTTTCTCTCTTTTCAATATTCACTCTCTGATTTGCTATATTCTTAATACAGATCCTTCTACATATTGTGCAAGAGTTAACAGGGATTGAATCGCACCGAGATGGGATCTCGGTGCGATTCAATCCCTGTTAACTCTTGCACGGGATCAAATTGCAGCTTGTAAAATCTGTCGCTAGTGGGGCTCCTAACCATCACGATATAATTTAAGGATTTACGATCATCGTTGTTATTTAGTAGCAGACAGGAGGACACTGATGTCAATTCTCTACATTATCCCTTTTTTTTTTTTTTTTTTTTCGGATGGGAAATCATCAAATGACCCCTCCCGCTCTGGGTGGAGCGGAAGGGAGTGTCAGACTCTTACTGACTAAAACCCACCCGTGTTCCTTCCTTAGCCCTTTATGTTCCGGGCCAGCGGTAACCCTTTCGGACAATCCCGCTGACCCGGCAGGCTTCGGCCCTATGGGGCCCCTCCTCGATGCTGACATATCTTTGAGGCGCGCGTGGAACACGTACGCGCCGTCCGGCACGGGCCTGGTCCTGATCGGACGGTGAGCTACCCATTACTCTCCGCCCGCAGGCCCGCGCCTTCGGTGGCCGGGAGTCGTCGCGCGGCTCCCGACGCCCGGAGCGTCTCCCGCGGCGGCTGGGACGGGAGGCTCTCTCCCTGAGCCGTCCCGCCACCTCCTTCGCTAGCATGACTGCTTCGCAGAAGGAGGTGACTGCCTCCCACTCCCTCTCGCCCCGGACCATGGCTTGCACCAGGGCCGGGCGCGAGAGGTCGCCGCCGCTGCCGATCGCCTCTACGAGGATCTACATTATCCCTTAGTTATCCTTAACGACATCTTCAAGAAGATAGCGGGTGGCCCATTCCTTGTTATGTTTACGAGAGCTATTAGATATTACATCGTTAACATAAGTAGGATCACTTAAAGGCGAGTTTATAAATAGTTATAAAACTTAAGAACCAGATATTGCCTCCTGTTAAATAATTGTAAGTGGACCAGGTATCGCAATACTATTAATTAAGACATCGTAAAATCTGTTAGGCCACATTGCTTGTTTCATTATTTCCCATTTGAATTAAAATACCAATTTATAAGTTGCAGGAAGAGGCCTGTAATAAAATTTGCAGACAGGTGCCGATTATAGGGTTGTTCTTAATAATTGTTAGGTACTAAGATTAACTCTGTACTGGACTCGTTCATTTTCGCATTGAAATTTGTAATGAACATGCTCTATATGTATTATTACACAATGTTAAGAGGAAGTAGTTTACGCAAACATAAAATAAATCATTAACAAACCGTTAGTTATAATGGGTGTACTGAGAAGCAAGACATCAGCCATAAACTTAACAAGGTACTTAGTTCCAGGTTAATATAATACAATAGTTCCTTGTTAGGAACGTTAACTAGGCATGCCATTTCGTTCACGGCAGTGCTAACATTCGCTTAATTTTTTTCGCATTCTTGAAATTTTATCGGAGCAACAGCCCTATTCGGTGCAGTTAGCGCAGCGGGTGGCTGTCTGAAACTACCTCCAGTAAGGTTTCTTTCACAATTGTAAAATGGATCTCTTGTATCGATTAGATAGGTACCTACTCGATATCGTAAGCCCACGTTTCGGGTGCTAATTATAGCTATCGGTTTATAGGCTTGGGGCGAAACGAGGGCTTTGAAAACTGCAATAGATAACCGATTGTTACGACCAATTGTCGCTTTATGTTTGCGTTAGTTCTGCCAACTGCTACTGTTGCAAATATTGTTTGAGAATGTTGTTCCTGAGCTTTCAAAATTATTGAGCCTATATTTCAGAATAATGAAACGAGAGATCAAATCTCGGGAAATTCAAGCTGCTACTGTAAATACACTTTGACTCTTAAGGAGTTCATTAGAAATAATAGGAACATAGCTAGTTTCAACAATGATAATGCTTTAAAAAAAATACTGTCTGTAGCTTTTGTTGGAGATGTTACTCTGAACAGTTTAAATAAAAGATGTTCGTAGACCTAATTTAAATTCAATTTATCGGCACATCTTTCTCTTGTTAGACAGCTAAGGCTGGCAACACACTAGCTGTGTGGACTTCAGAGGGAAGTGTACACGGACGACTGGGGCTGTTAATGATCCACACATCAATCTCTCCGGCAGTCCTAGACAGCTGAATCCGAAAGCTGTCGACTGTTTGAAACTTCGCAGTTGTAAAATGCATTCTGAAGAAGAAGCATTATTGCTTGGGTTCCTGTCTGGGAAGATTTAAAAGGAAAAGTTCAAACGCGGTTCTACAGTTGGCAATTTGAGCTTTGTTACCCTTCTAGTTTAAACTTCTCCTGTGTGTAACCCTAGTTTTATTGTCTTTTTTAATTAAGTTAAGGATCTAGAGCAGACGATTTCGTATAGACATCTCAATTCAAAGCAGTTTAAAGTTAACTATTCATCCGAATCAGAAGTAATTTAGCAATCTAATCTAATGTACTCTATTGTTCTCATGTAGAATAATTTAACTTGACCTCTTTTCTTAGTTGCTTCATTGCTTAAATATCTCACAATATTCTTCTTTTATTTCGTCTTTATTTCAATATTATAATAAGCAAATCATATTATTATAGTCATTAAATGTAGGTATGTAACTAAAGATTAATTTCACCTTGATATGCCAGTTGTAGGCGCGAACGCATTATTTTGGCAATATCAATACACGCTTCGAATACATTGACCTTGTTTTTATAGAGATTGTAATTATGTTTCACTTAATATAATTATAGGGGTTTGCGATACAAAAATCCATTGAAACATCTAATTGGATGTTTAGATAAATTGGTATCATCTTCTATTAATCAAACAGCGTCTTTATAATTATAACGTTAGCGAAAAATGTAATTGTTTTATTATTTTGAAACCATACATCCATTCATATTATCATTAAAACCAATGATATATGCAAATAGTTCATGACACGGTAGTTTCACACTTGATCAAACTCAACACCTGACAAAATATTAAATTCTAAACAAACCACACGTTATTTTGTATGGCACGAACCATGAAAGCGTAAAGGCGAAAGCAAAACCATTATCAAAATCATTAATTAGTTCCAGTGACATCCACTACTAATATCAACTTTCTTGATACAAAGTCAATCTAGCGAGAAATTATGATGACTGTGGTAAAAAGTAGATAACCATATGGTATATGGACACCATAGAATATCCGAGATGGACACCGTTCAAAGATGCGATTCATAGGCGTATGAATGGCAGCATTACGTGGGCAGTATAGCTTCCGTGTCCGTGAGTCAGTGACTTTTCAATCGTATGCGTTGTTATTGATGCGATCTCACCTTTAACATAACATAGCACCTGTATTCCCCAACAGACAGACAGACAAACTGCCAGAGGTGTAGTTATAGTACACCCACATTTTGGTATGTTTATAGTGGTCGCAAATCCTGTGTTCGATTCCCGGGTCGGGCATAGTCATCATCATCTGCCTAGCCGTTTCCCAAATATGTTGAGGTCGGCTTCCAGTCTAACCGGATGCAGCTGAATACCAAAGTGTTATTGGTCTTTTTCCATCTGGAATTACCTACTCCGTAGCAGCCGAAGTATTGGTTTGTGCCCGGTTGATGGCAGTAGGCTCGTCCCCTACAACATGGGACTTAAACATCTCATCTATAGTGTGTACTGAATCCAGGCTAAATACCAGAATCAAAATAAAAACAAACTATTGTGTTACTTCTGGAGCTACCAAATCGTGCTATCTTATAAGGACCAAGGTCCCTTTTCTCTTTCAATAACTTCTTACAAACACAGTTTCGTACGCACTCTGACCTCAATGTAGCGTAACCGCGAGACAGCGAAATTGTAGCAAAAAAATCGGGTTTCCGAATTTCACCATCTAGTAATTGTTACGAATCGAATTATCCGCCAGATTTCGGTCGGCTTAGCTCGCGAGTGTGGTTGTGTTTGCGCGTGACTTTCGCAATCGGTGACATTATCGTGTCGTGTCTGGCCAAAAGTTAAACGCCTAGCTGACCTCACGGTTTTGGCTACTCGACAAACTAGATAGTTTTTGTGGAAAAGAAACCGAGTTGGCTAATGCAGCTAAACTGATTTCTGTACAATGTTGCAGACTTTATCCTTGAACATTTTCAAGTTATAATAAAGTAGCTCAATTTATAATACCACTTTAAAATACAGTAAACCATTGTTTATTTCAATCTCTTAAATTCACTTTCCCTTAATGGCGATCAACTAAACGCGTTAGCGCCGCTTAGTTCTGTAATGTTCAACATTTTCGAAATTATATTGCGTTCAATCAGATTTGGTAACTAAAGCAAACTCTAATGGGACAAGAAAAGGCTGACATAAATAAAATGAACGATAGAAAACACGAAACTGTTTAGCTCTATTTCAACAGTATAGAAATAAAGGATAGAATTTATGCTATTTTCACCAACAGTACCTATAACATTCTTCAGCAACAATAGCTTCTTGTTACTAAAGCCAATCCCGCCCATCTATTTGTTCCTCTACAATCATTTACACGCTATACAACCAATGGAAGTAAAGTGATATCATACCGTAGATAATATAATAAAATGTTCGGAACAACTGCCAGTGTCTAATCGTCACAGCCCGATATGGAAACGACTAGTCCGTCCATTACTTACGATTTCATTCGAAAAAGATCTTAATCTTTGGCCATTATCGTCTGTATATGTACGTGAAAGGCTATCCGATCTATGTTGGCTTTATTTGGCCAGTAAAATCGAAATTAACTAGGTGGACCGAGGTTTTGAGAGGTTTGGGATAGTTTAAATGTTTTTATGTTTGTCAAACAACGTTTTTTGGCTTGTTACACACGTTTTGAGGCAAGATAAGTGCTGCTAGTCCTTATTTTTCTCGTCAGAAATTATTATTAGATTATATTTTCGGCTTCTTTAATCATTTTATCGTCGTCTCTTTCATCAACATTTCCTATCTAATTGCTAGTGTTAAGGCACGAGTTTGTAGCCGACCGCATACAGCAGCAGCAGACGACGTATCGCTACGACACCACTGGTTTGTATGTATTTCTATGGAATACCTTCCGCAGCTAGCAGACGTCGTGTCGCCCGACCGCAGATCAGTAGTGCCACCGACACTGGAGCGAAAGGGGCGTTGAATCTTTCTCAAAAAAAGAGTTTTTCCGATTCCAAAGAAAGAAACACTGATAAACCTAGGTGGCCTAATATCCTGCACTGCACTACACACTATCCTGCGATGCATCTCACAAAAACTATATACTGGTATAATAAAAACAAGTCATCGTCGTCTTCTTCCAGTAAATCACGATCGCTAATCCCAAACAGGTCAGCCATTAAATTTGTCTCACGGAAAATTCAGAACTAACTGGAATACGGCGCTGCCGTCAGCTGCTGCATCCATCTGTGGTTGGGTTCGGAATCATGACTGCAGCGACATGACGCTACGACGTGTCGGTACGATATGTCGTAACGTCACGTCGTCTGCTGCTGCTGTATGCGGTTGGCTACGAACTCGTAACTTTAGCGACAGGTAGTCTAGTACCTACCCTCATTAGCTGCTACCAGTTCCTTCATCCATGATATGTCAACTTTCAAGTTTTTTGTTTCATCTACCTCTATAATTACTTAAACGGTTTTAATTTTGTCTACCATATACGGTGCTCGATTACTCAGCTATTCGATCATTGCGATCCCAATTTATTCAACAGCAGTGCCACTCTACTGGTTAGAGTGGCACTGCTAGAGTTAGACAATCAACGGGCTTCTTAGCTCGGTTCTTGATAATAAGTAAATGTCGGTCGTGACGTTGCCAATACCTGTTTCCATTTATGCACGAATTTTGACGTGTTATAGATAACGTACAGATGTCAATTCATTTTTTGGACCGAAGTTACGTAGTTGTCCTTGTGTAATGTTGGCAAGTGTTGTAAGTTTTGGGCAATAAACTCTTAAAATTTAATGTTTGTTAACCCCAAGCTTTTTAGGGGAGAAAGCCACTGAACTTGATTGATCCTCTGTTTCAGGGACCTGTCTATTAACTAAAGTTCACGTAACGGTACCTATCTCAGCGCAAACTAAATTCGCGCATAGTTCCATAGATCTTTATGTAACTGCGATGATATTCCCTTCGATGTAAAGGCAAGCTTAATCGAACGGCCATCATGGGCCGACAATCGAAGAGAAAGCAATTACCGTGCTTTCACAGACGACATCCTAAATCAAGTCCCGACCTTACAATGGAAACTCGTTGGGCGTGCATCCGAAGTATTCCGAAGTGCAGAAAGCACCGCTCGTCTCGTGACGGTGGTGTTCCGATAACGGCATCATCGGGACCTTGACTGGTCGAAGCTTGAACTTTTATAGACCTGACGATCATTTGCCACGGTTTTAACTGGCTACGGGATTCGATTTTCTGAGAATTTGTATTTAATGAGAGATATTTGTTCGACTACCCTTGTTTATTCTGGAAGTCATTAAATGCTTATTTTTTCAATTGAGGAATATGGAGAATTACATTAATAAAGCAAGTAAATACCCAATCAGAGAGCCATGGTGAATTTTTGTGTCTTTTTCTAAGGGAATGCCTGCGTAATATTTTAATTCTCACTATTTTAGATATTTTATTGAGATTATTATTTGCCACCCGGGGTTACGCCAGCGGTTCACCAGGTTCTAATTACAATAACTCTTTCATAATAATATTTCAAAGCTATTTGGTTTTACCATTCAATATTCTATGGCACTTTAAGGTGTAAGAAAAACCATTACAACGGTGCAATTATAAAGGGAAAATAGTGGTATCCCTACTTGTTGTGTAAAGACATTTGTCTTCAAGTTTCAAATGTCATTGCGAAGCTTCGAACGTGGGAGATTCACATTTTACCAGCAAATCACGTTCCATGTTTAACGTGATTTCTATTGTAAACCGACTGTTTCTTGTTTTATTTATTGCAGCTTGTGGCTAGCACTTATTCTGACGCCTGATATTAATCACTGCTTATGGTGCTAACTGGACTGTTACATCAGTCCTATCCGTATCGAATATTATTATAACTAGCTGTTTGTTACCTAGCATTAAATAATTGACACTTTCTTTGATCTTAGGATCGGTAGATATATATTATACACCTACTTACCGCATGTTGGGACTGATAGTGTGTTTAACATCCACTGTTATTGCGTCGTCAGCTTTATTAGTCAATATTTGAGTAACTGAAGTGACATACGATCTTTGCTCTAACTGTAAAAACTGCGTCTCATTTTCGTTATGTCTCTTTCTTGAAATCCCATATCGTCGTTGTCAAACCAAAACCGGCTATGTGCAAAAAGTATACTTTTGAGATATTGACAAAAGAAGTTTTCCTGAAAAATTTTACATGAGAACTCTCATGTTAACATTTTTCATGTTCAATTTTTTTAAGTATTTTATTTCAAAGTTATCATTATTATACTTAATTTGTATGATAAACACATAAAACTAGTAATTTATTTATTTTTTAGATTATGGTAATTTATTTAGCTGCTGCACATAGCACATTTTATTCTGAGGCCATAGCTCCACAACCAGTGGTCATAAGTACATAGCAGTTCTTTTATATGAGAAATAAGGCAGTGAAGCTGTGGTCAAAATCTTGAAATCTCAAAAAACGGCACATAGCAGATTTTGGTTTGACAACGACGATATTTTAGTTAAAGTAACGGTCACTTGATATATTGCTTTTTAGAATTTTAAAGTTGGATCTATTTATGACTGTGTTTGTGGATTAATATTCTCTAGTAATTGTGTCCAGTAGGTACACCACACCATTAAAGTTCGCCTTTCTACCAATATGTCGTTCCACCGATTCCACTGAAATTAGCTCACTAGACTGATCGACGCGTGTCTACATTATTCACTGACTGATAGATTAAACCAACTTCGAGTCACGGTAGCGTTTTGCAGTCCACTCAGAGCCCACCTTTATTCCAGTTTCCTTCGATAAAGTAATCTAGTCATGTTAGGTGGTGCCAATTAGCTTCGTTCAGTTTACAAACTTGATTGATGGTAATTAATATTCATAAAGAGAGTTTCGAAAGTTTGTTTATGAATATGTAGTGCTCAATCAACGATAGGTTAGAGGGCGATTCTTTTTATCATCATCATGATTGGATGTGATTTACCGCATTTGAATATTCTTTATCTATAGCTTTATAATTAATTCCTATAATTACTCTTTTTGCTGACACCAGAATCGAGAATCCACTGGAATATATATTATGAATTGTGATTATTCGATTTCAAAATTTGATTATACAAATATCTTCTTAAAATTTCCCTAATTTATTAATTAGATCTCAAACTCACATTTAGTTTTAGAATCAGTATCGATTCAGACTTTATTCTTATACCAATTTTTATAATTAATGAAGGGCAGTGCTCCAACTCCAAGTGAGTGGACATGCGAGCAAAAAGTGAGCGTTGCCGGTTGATCGAGTTTATACCGATATGTATTCGTATTCGGAGATTTTTTGTCTTTATCAACTGGCTACGTCGGTCTTTACGCAATTCAAACTGGATACTGTTACGTGCTTTTAACGATGTATGACATAGGGACTTTGCGGCTCGTCAAGTAAGTTGAATTGTGGAAAAAAATGTGAACTGCGTGTTTGTGTTCTTGCGGTAAAGTGTAAACTGTCTTTAACTTAGTTTATTGAGTTTATTGATGGGAAGAACAACATTTGAACGAGGCCAATATTTGTAATATGGTTTTTGATATAAACGTTAAATGTTAAGATATAATTCATGCTATAATAGTGAGAGCTACGAGTAGGTACCTACTAACGTTTGCAAAATGGTAAGTATAGAAAGTTTTGTTTGCGCCAAGTGCCAAGTCGTGAAGAAAACATTGACCATGTTACGGACGGAGTTACAAGTCAAGAAGTAGACGCATCGCCTTATATTTTTTTCATGTTGACTTGCCTTGCCAGCCGTATGTCTCAGTATTGTCTGTGCTTGTTAAAAAACTGCAAGCCATGTAAGACCAACTAAAGGACAAGAGAATGGCTCGATAAAATTCCATTTGAAGGAAATGTCAATTGGCCACTTGCTGTATTCAGTTTGCCGACATTACTTTTTTTATTATTGTTCTACTATTTTATTTACTCTTGTATGATGTGCCGGTATTTCAAAGCTGTGGGCACCGGGTTAGGAAATTGTAAAAGGATTGGATGAAGGGCCATTTTTTACTTTATCTTCGTTTTAACTTATTGCCTTATTTGTAGTACCTACGACAGCTTTCAGTTGTATTTTACAATCTGCAGTGCTATTCTGTAAAACTGACAATCAAGGTCTTAGCAATTGCAGTGAAAATAAAGTTTTGATATTGACAGTCGTCATATTAAGTAGTTCGACGACTAATACTGAGAACTGATTGTGATAGATTAACTGAGTATGAGAGAAAAACACATCTTACGCCGACCCCAAATGCCTAAGGGCAGGATAACGATGATGACGGTGAATATTAACCACTTTGTCAGATCAATATCATAACTCCATTCGTAATAAAAACATGATAAACTAAATTCATTATCTCTGTATCTAATCTGTATCTCTAAATGGCTTTAAAACAGTGTGCCTTAAGCTTTGACATGGTACGTGAACATTTTATGAGTATCTAGGTGCAGTTTTACTATCGACATCCCAAATTGAATCGTGCTCATGTAATCGGTCCCTAGTAAGTGTTGCTCGTAAAACTGTCTGATACATCGACCTGGCCCAGGAGTTTACAGCCTGTCTTTTAATTCATTGGCAATCTTTCACGGGATGAAAGTAGTAATGAATATATACTTATCATCTGCCTAGCCTTTTCTCGACTATTTTTGGGGTCGGCTTTTTTCCGAGGCACAGAGTTCTCGGTATGTAAAGATGGCCTGGCCACCCATCCACGGACCGACCGCCACAAGCGTAGCTTAACCTGATCGATCGACCCATGCGGCTTTTATTACTTATCCATGAGCCTCTCAACTTTTACTACGAGGTGGAATTGAAATTTCGGAAGTATCATCTGCTTTTTTTTCGTGCAACTATGCGATTTTATGAAAATGTTCGGTTACAAAAAAGGTTCATCTCATTTTGTTGGCTATAGTTATTTTTTTTAATTATTATTATTTATTTATTTATTCAAGTTACAAAGACTCATAGACAATATACAAAATTCAAAATTTATGTTTTGTCTTTAGGATCGTGGTCCTAGAGAAAAGCTCTTTAAATGAGCTAGAAAATATCTTACTTCAAAATTATTTATACGTATTTATAAGGTTATTGTTACAATTTTGTAGTAGAGATGTGATATGTTTTGTATATGTAGAGATGTGATGTCACAAGAAATGTATTGAAAATACCAACCAAAACAACAATGATTGGTTAAAAAGCGAGCAACAATTTTTTGATTTTATACAAGCTGTCATACGTAGCTTCTAATCACGTCCTTCACAAGTAAAACTTCCAGCCTTCATTTACTTAAACCATCATCTTTGTTTATCTACACAAGAAGCTAGAACCGTCTTTCTTCCATAGTTTGTGCATGTTAATGTACTTTCATAACGGCATGCTTACTTGCTTACGACCTTTGAGTTTTTACTCATGAACATTGCATTCCGAATTAGCTGTTTTGTCTGCCAAAACGTGCTATATCTTAAGTAGGCCATTTGGCAATATCACAATGGTTTGGAGACAATGATGAGAATATTAACGATAATTGTGACTAGCCATACGTAATAACGGTATTTTGTGTTTATGTAAAATATTGGATGGTGCTTTTTGAAAGTTTTACTGACCGTCTTCAACCGATATTGGTGTCGTTATTATTTTGATTTCACGATGTAAGCCAAGCCGTCTGTGGCATTTAGTATTTCAGTACTTTTGTATCCTGTTTTCATAATTATGTATCTCTTTTCTGTTTGATTAACAGCACTTATCATTTATTGTTTTTTTTTTATTCGATATACCTACTCTACTTCCTACTTCATTTTACGTTTCCCTTGAATTTAAAGTTGGTTTCATAGGAGAACCCATATCGATAGACTCGTCATTCTCGTTCATGTAACACTTTATCGCAATCATCACTACTTTATACACAATTTATATCTTATTCAAAGTCCAAGCTTTTGATGCATTAATATTGTTAGTGATATCTAGGAAAACGTCAAATTGCATCAAGACGTTATCTTCACAATATAGGTAAATCAATTACTATTTCCCTTACCTAAATAGAGACGTTAGATATATCACGATATTTATTTGAATCTGTAGATAAACTTTCGACCAGTATTGAGATCTCAGCGGTCTTACTAAATACATTGTTAGCACAGGCTACCAGTGTGGCACAAATAAATCTTGTTTTGTGATCAGAATTCCTATTATATTCAATGCTTATTTATTCAACCTGTTCATGTTTGTTTGAATGATTTCATTCGGTGTTACTCCCAACTGCCCACGCGCAGCGAAAGCCGAAAAAGAAACTACTATTCTTTTATTTTTTGTTCCGCGTTATTCGTCCCCCCAACACAACACGAATCGATGTACACATAAATCAATTTAGTATACAGTTACATATCGATTACGAAAGATTGAATCGAGTTGCGATTCTGAGGTATTCGGGTGGTCCAATTTTCAGTAAGTGGGTAACTAGGTGTGTTTAGCGTGATAAATTGCTATTGTTTTGGGTAACACGTAAAGGTAATTTTTATGAATGGTTCAGTTGATTTGAAAGTGAAGACTCCACGATATTATATTGAAATCGTAAATGGCTTGGCTAAGATTGTTACAATGTATGCATCTGCACGATCATTCTGTATTATCGTGAGATGTGTGAGAATCGTTTCATGTTATGAAGAACAACAGTTAAACTGCCATCGTTTATGTGATGTAGATCCAAAAGTTCGTGTGCATTTATGCAGAGCTGTTCTAGGTACCTGAACGACTTAAAGTGTATTTCCAAAATCATTGTCGGAAATCGCTATTCAATCAGAGTTTGTGATTGAAGGATTGAAGGCACACTGCACAGATGCTTCCAATGGTTCCCAAACCCAACATATGTATTCCAATAAATTCGTTATAAAACCCATAAAGTTTAGATAGTAAGCAAAAAGAGCAGATCGATAACCCGATACAATTCTCGTTTCTCGTAAATATATTAATGATCGATCAGGTTTGATGCCTAGTCAAACCAGTCCCAAGCAACTTTATAAAGACGTGGCGTAATACACGGAAACTAGACTGTTAAAGATTAAGACGATTGGTATCGTTAATCGATTATCGATGATCAAAGCAAGTCATAAAATCGTCACTTTGATCCATAAATTCGTAATTGGTAAGAGCATTATTGGCGCTAAAAGAATGATTTCCAATCAAATTGGAAATAAAAACTTTAATAAACCAATGTTCGCACAGACATAAATATATCACGCACTGGATTTTCAAATGTCGGTGTTAAGCCGAGGGTTGAGAATTCAACAGACCGCATCTCAGCGCGTCAAAAAACACACCGTTGGATTTTCAACTCTCGGTTTGAAAGTCCAGTACGCGAAAGAAAATCGCTGCGGGAAAAACGCGTCCGTGCGAACCTGGGTTTAGCTAAACTAATAAAATGCTCCATGTTGTAAAATCCTTATTACTTAGCTTTAATTGACGTAAAGTTTTAGTCACAGAACAGATAAAAGGTTTTAGTGGCGTGTGTCATGCAGGTATCCAACTTAATTGTACCAATCAAGAAATTCCTTTCCACAAATTCTGGACTATGTAAATAAGGATTTGCTACTAGTCCATAAACTTTATTAATATATGAAAGAAACATTACCCAATTATATGCAGAAGGGAAAGGGGGACTTGTATTACTCGCTACTAATGTGAGGCAATCGAATTAAGTTATGATCCTACTCATATACTAGCTGCTACCTGGTATGACTGAAGTGGTACTTAATTCTATTTACCTAACACATGGCAAAGCTTTGGTGTGAAAATACTGAATGCTGCTATTGACCAGATTAGTATTGGATACGAGAGATATGATAATTATTTAAAACGGGGAAATAAAAAATTAAAATAAACATGTTCAGTCAACAAAAGAGATAATATGCAGTATATCTATACTGCATAATTATCTCTTTTGTTGACTCTATATAGTAAATAAATTGAATTGAAGTTTAGTAAGAAACTGATGGATGTTGTCGACTGAAATTAAATTTGATAAATGAGCTCTTTGTTTTCTATTAATAAAATAAAATTATATTCGAGAACATCCATTGGTTTCTAACTAAACTTCAACTATATTCGACGACCCTGCATACTTACCTCCTTTGTTGACTGTACATTATAAAGATGACACAGAAGACAAAAAATTAGAAATAAATAACGAATCTGTCGCTGTTATGCTTGTCTATCTATACTCTTTGAGTTTATCTCAATTTCACTTTAAAGCGTCATTTAGATTATGTACAATCAATAACATTGCACAAAATAAAACAGACATGGGACTGCCGAAAGAAGTGAAAACATAAAACTATGAAATAAAGTTGCATAACACGTCGCCCTTATAGCTTCAGTTTTATATTACAGCATGTAGGTGATGCGAACCCATAAGATTGTTTCTTACCAAAAATCGCTCAACGCGCCTGAAGAAGTTTTCACTTCAAACCGCTTCCACAATACATACCACTTTTCGCACACTTGCCAGATTTTACAGCTTTGACATCAACCGGGACTTTACGACCATCGTCCAAAACATTTCAACCCTAATCCTATTAATTTCATGACGTAACTGTCGTACCACCAAAATTATTGTCCAATAAGTGAGTCACGTGGACCGGTTCCCACACCCACTGGGCGCCTACGCAGCGCACCGAAGCATTGACATCGCTTATGCAAGGGTTGTTGTGTTACACTTGTTTTTATTATTTGGTTTCTTTATGTTCATTAATGTTCGTTTTTTCATGCTGATTAATGTTTTAAAGCATATTAATCTCTTTTCTTTCTTTCTCCTATAACTTAACTCCATCAACTACTATATTTTTCAAAGGGTTTTTTACAATAACAATTCCTTTACAGCCACTAAATGGACTTTTATAACAGTCAGCAGCTGACTACATTTCATTAAAGGGCACCCTAGTTATACCCTTTTTAAATATCAGAATCAAATCCGATATATTAAACTCGGTTCACTTCCGAAGAACAATGAGGCAATCCTTTATTCTGCATTCTGTTTCCATGTAATCAATTAATGACAACCTATGGTTACATTACATACCTTGGTCTGTCTCGACATGTTCTCTATAGTATGGTTAATGTGATTTTGCGTATACTATAATTTTATTCTTGGCTTTTTTATTTTTTCCATTATAAAGAAACAATTGGCTCGTGGGTGTGTCATCTACGTTCTTATTGTTCTTACTTATTAACTTAGGTTTATCTTGTATTTTATCTTTAAATGTATTCTACATCTAGGCGAGATATTTTACATTTGTTTATATTGATTTTGAATATATGTGTGTGATATTCAATTATTCATCTCTATTTCTCTGTGAGCTTGCATTGTTTGCGATGCTCCATAATAAAACCCAAAGCTGTATAGAAAATTTAACTGCTGTTTATCTTGTATTTTATCTTTAAATGTATTCTACATCTAAGCGAGATATTTTACATTTGTTTATATTGATTTTGAATATGTGTGTGATATTCAATTATTCATCTCTATTTCTCTGTGAGCTTGCTGCATTGTTTGCGATGGATGCTCCATAATGAAACCCAAAGCTGTATAGAAAATTTAAGTGCTCATCTTTATTCAAACTGCTAACAATATGCCATCTAAACAAATATTTAATTAGTATTGCTAATTGCTGACTCGGTTCTATTGTTTCCTTGGCGATTCTTTCTCACAATTGCCATTGTGGTTAGACAATGTTGGGAGCTGACCTTAAGGATCATGATGCAACGACTTTTTGTTGCTGTAGGAAGCGATGCGTTCTTAGAAAGGTGCCTTTCGATTTAGGTTCTGATTATTGGGAACACTGTCGTATCTTATTGTAGTAAAAATCTTGTGCCGTGTTTGATTTTGTGATTGTCTTTTGTAGCTTCGGTTGTTCATGTGATTTGTTAAAGATTACACGATTTCTCAGAAAATGATGAAACAGCCAACTCTTCCTCTTTATTGCTACAACTATCTTCATCAGCAATAAAATCTATTAATGTGTTATAATCTAGTCACTGCTTTCTCACCTTGTTTTACTTTTAATGATTATTTTAACGTTCCATATATAACACATTTAATTTCTTGTTTCAGATGTACGAGAAGGAAGCATAATTTGAGTAATGCGAACACTTCGGTGTCATAATTTCTGCGTAAGTACAATTTTATGTAACATCCATTATATGCGGTTGCCGATTCGTTTTCAATTCGACACGCGTAGTTAACGGGCTTGAAACTGGTGGTTACTGCTTGATCTATGTTGATGGTAGCAAAAAGATAAGCTGGTTTAGAACTTGAAGTTGTATGAAAAATGTGTCTGCGTACATTTTTCATGAGACTGCTTTTTTTGTCTAATCAGTGAGCGTACGACTCAATTAGATGTGGTTCGTTATGTGATTGATGTGTCATTAATATTTAAGTGCTTCTAAATTGTGCACGAAAAACAACTTAGCTTTTAGGACATTTGCTTCGACTTACAAGCAATGTAACTCGAAGCCTTCTATACTTTTATTATTAGTGAACCTAAGTTGAAATCGTCTTGTTTGTTAAACCCAAAGTAGTATTCTTTTTTCGACGATCGTTGAGGTGTCACTTGTCAGGTAGTGGAGTAAAAATCTTATATTCTCACGCATTGACAGATTGAGGAATCTGATACATACATCTATACTAATATCTATTATCAAGAGGTAATTTTTTTGTTTGTATGTAGGGGTTAATCTCTGAAACTGCTGCATATTTGCATTTGATAGCCCAATTCTTGAGGATGGCTATTTAGCATCACGCTGAGACATTTAGGAGCCGAGTAAAAAGAAAATAAGTCAGAAAGAACGCTAAGCGAAAACGAAGTGATAGCGCGGGCAGGTGATGCGATGCGACGTGGTGGGTCGGGGAACAAGAAAATTCACGCGGACGAAGTCGCTCGTATATGCTAGTGTACAGTATGGACCAAGATCGAAATAAAAATAAATTGCTCCACTTACTATTGAAACCTTAGACTTTTTATTATTTCTAATAGTGATGTTATTAATACATTCAGATGAAGTCGTTCTGATTACTTCTGATATAATATTTTACGACAATTTCTTTTTGAAATCAAGTCATATTCCGTTCAGGTTATGCCCATGGAATTCGATGATGTCAGATCTATAAAGATTATTCGGGATTGTGTATTAAGATGTAAAGGTACGACATTGATTTTGACTTTTATGATTTTATGTATTAATTTTATTATAGATACAATCGCCTTAACGGGTCCCGTAGCTTCAAGGCGGTTTTTATCATATTGTATTTTTTATTTCAATACATAAATTTATGGCAGTACAACGAAATAAACATCTAATTTACAGTGGGTACATTAACGAAGTCAAAATCCAAATTAAGTAAATATGCGTCGACATAATTAAGGCAGCTGATTAGTTTGTATTTATGACCTATAAATATTCTTAAATAATCTCCCTTAATTACCGTCATCCGCTCATTAATTTAATGGGCCCTGTTAACCTAATATTATCTCCACATAAATAATTATTTTTGATCGTTAATAACCAGTAAGTTATTGTTAAGCTGGCCATACCTTCTAATATAATATCACGATATCGTGACGATCTCGTAATCGTATAGATAAATTGTTCAGTGATATATTGCAATGATATTTCAAACATGGCTGGCTACTAGCTATGCACGTAGGGTAATGTTATAATTGGCATTATTTATGGTGTAATAAATGTTGATATAGGCCTATGATATATCTAATCAGGTATAGAAAAAAAAAAGAATCAGAAAAAGAAATAGAGAAATCAGAAAAATAATCAGAAAAAGAGTAATTATCAGCAAGGACAGATCCTTGCTGATCTGATTAATCTTTTTTCTAACGAGATTTTCTTCAGTTCTTGAGTACAAAAAACCAACGTTTCTTTGGAAAGAACTGACACATGCAGAATTGCAAGAGGAGCGGTGTCAAAGACTTGACAACTCAGCACGTGAGCACGAAGCAAATATACCAGAGATAACTGCAATATAATACATATCTCTGGTTGACTGTGCAAGTGTGCAGCACCTACACATCCTAAACAGATAATGATAGGTCGCCTTACTGCGCCATGCAATACCAATACCATTACGTAGGAACTTTTGATTAGCTAAGTAAACATAGCTGCAATCTTTGCATTGGCTAACGCACTATCAAATACCTTATCGGCCTCAGCTTCTTCGAAATCAGATACAAATGCAACCAATTATGAGTGATTAGAATTCTTTTAAGCAATGTAAAATGCAACAGAAGTAAAGTTAGGCAAGAATTGTTTGCAAAACTTGTTTAATAACAAATTCTGCTCCAGTTTAGATTAATCTTTGGCTATAAAACTGCTGGGTTTATTGATCGGTTGGTTTATGCAAGGGAAAACATTATCAGGGTACTTAAACAACTTGTCTTAAACGACGATATGTTTGTATTTATGAAGTTTTGTCCGCTTTAGACACTAGCTTTTGCTTGCCGTTTCGCTTGGTGTTGTTGTTTTGTACAGATTTCAGAGTTCATTTTTGATGTATATTTGTATTGATCTTTCCTTTAAACTTCCCCAGCTGTATTCTTCATGTTGTCAATAAGAGTTTGTTTGTTGATGTGGTGATCTCTTGTCATTGCATTGTGTCCTTTTTTGGATAGTCTGTTTGAACAGCATCAGCAGCAGTAACTACCCTATAATTTTCTAAGCATAGCTTTGAACCCCAAAATATCGTCATGCATGTTCCAGTACCTACTCTGATCCCCAAGATACAGGCAAACGTCTAGTTTGGGAATCACCGTCCAATCTGGAAAGAATGAATTTGAATTTGAGAACCTACATAGGATACCTATGGCGGTTTCAAAATTATCATGATACCTAGATATCCTGACAATATAGTGTACCTTCACATTGCGATTGCTTATCCTGTGTTACTAGTCTAGAAATGATAGAGACACAACATTAAAATAGCAACTATATTAGAGGACTTCGCGAAAATAATATCAGCACTTTATTCAACAATTTTATTACAACTTTATCGTAATTCGATTCAAATGCAATCGCACAACGAAATCGATTCATTAGAACGACGCCCACCTACGTCGATCGAAAATCGCTTATTGTGTTGTAATATCGTAATTATGGTAACAATTTGTTAAGTAAACTATATTTTGCATCAATTTAGATAATACTGCTTAGCGTGACCATGAATGGAGAATTTATTATCATTTGGCAAATGGCTTGCGAATAAACTTTATAATTTTATAACGTTTAGTTTAACAGCGTTTGCTAATATTTCTCGAGTATCATTTTATTGTACCTACCACTTGTGAAACGATAGTTTAATTACCCCTTGCATGTATTGTCCATCAACTCAGAACATCGCAATCTACTGTTGGACATGGGCCTCCAGGCTGCGCCATAACACCCTGTTCTCAACCTTCCGCATCTAGTGTGTCCCAGCCACCGTCTTAAGGTCGTCTGTCTATTTAGCTGGGGGCCGGGCGTCCCACACTACGCTTGCTGATAGACGGTCTCCACTTCACGACTCGTCTGTTCCACCAGCGATCGATCCTTCGACAATTATGGCCAGCTCACTGTTACCTTAATTTAATATATTTAACATATTTTGCAATATGTCTAGTTTCCCTATTATATTTGCACGTGTATGTTTATCTATAACTAAAAATTTCAGCACAGCTCTAAGCCTCTCGAGTAAAGCAATCTACTATCATAATATTATGACTGCAGACCGGATGTTAGCGATCATCTTGCAATCAAGCTACTTGATGATGCTTCTCGACACTCTTTATGCACATCGGCATGACTTGACAAAAGTATTTATACTTTTACGATAGTGGATTTTAGATGTCTAGAGAAAAACAATCTGTCAATTTTGGGGTACTGTAGCGCTTCCGGAATGTTCACCGAGGCCAGGGTTGATGGTTTTCATGCCATTATACGGAAACGGTGCGCTTCTACTCTCGGTAGAATGCGTGCTAGCTCCCACAGCATTCTGAGTGTGTTGTGTGTGATAAGTGGGACAGCCCCATGCTGGCTCACTGGATACGGCTGCACACGTAGGTGTCAGTCGTTTCAATTTTGTGATTTTACTAACATTAGGTTAAGATTTTTTACTAACAACATATTATTATGGAGTTTAATCTGAAATAAATTTATTATTATTAATAGTTAGGGCTTGCGTGCCGTTGTGTAGACACAAAATGACAGTTATCATCATGTACATCCATAATTTTCACTGGTGTTTTGGTTCGATCCGGTGTAAATAAAACCTATAGTTATAAGTTATAATGTGACAGCACCGCTTTCTGTTGAAACCCAGGCTTTAGTTCAAAATCTATTTATATGTGTACAAGTTTTTTTTTTATTGGCATAGTTTTAAACAACATCTGAACTTAATGACCGCTCCAATAAATACGAAAAATTGCATCATCATTATCGCATTCACTTCTATCACAATTATGAAGCTTGAATGCATGACCTACAGTTCGTTTCGCATCTGCTAATTCAAATGATTGATCACAGACGGACAAACTATGACCTTTTTTTCAAGTTTTGTGAAGGTTCAATTAAATAAATTAGATTTATAGGTGATGGTTTACCTAATTAATTATTTTCGCAATTGGTTTCAAAACGGTCCAGTTAAGAGGCGTTAAGTGTTGCACTTACAATATGTTTGTTTATGTGTTGCAATCAAGTTAATTAAAAGTTTATTTGATTGCAGCTTTAGAGGAGTCGTATTACCTGTTTAATTATGTTGTAAAGTCTGAAGAAAATAATCTACCTTTACTGTTGGACCAAAAGTACTTGACCACTATAAAGGCTCCTTCAAACAGGCGCGCCACGCGATAAAATTGCGTGTTTGTCGGAATCTTAATACTAATAATAAAGCAAGAGTTTGTTGTTGAACGCCCCGGAGTATTCCCGATTGAGCACCTATTTTTAGAGCACCAAAGGTATTCCCATTTAACTGGAACTACCGGTCAGATTTGAAAAATTCTTTTTGCATTTGATAGCCTAATTCTTGAAGAAAGCTATAGATTACCATCACGCTAGGACCCTTAGGAGCCGACTAAAAAGTCAGAAAGAACGAAGTCGAACGCGTACGAAGTCGCGGGCAAAAGCTAGTTTGTATTAGTTAATTGCATATCATGCTCTGAAAAAATATTATTAAGTATTTTGTTTCTTGTCCTACCAGTTTTTATCAGAATATTGCTCCCAAACGTAAGACAAGTAGAATATACCCAGGAAAGGTTAAAAAAAAACAGAAGTAGAGCTTCCAATTCCAGTTTCTAATATCTTCGGATGGTAATAAACTTAAACTCCTCATTTTATATAATTTTATGGTTAGTTATAAACAAAGGAAGCGCGCGCACCTGTCTTCCGTACGCGGTGCGATTGCGCAGACCAGCTGTTTGATTGCCAGCGTAAAAAATAAAAGGGTTGCTGTTAAAAAAAATATTACGAGGATAAAGCCGATTAAGTGCTGAGATGAAGTTGTTATAAGTTCCGTAGACAATTTTATTGAGTTTTTTATAGAGTTGCAAACTGTTTTGTTCTTTTAGAAACCTGTGCGAATAATATACTTCAAGGCTTTTCGTTTCTTTTCTTTTTTAGCCAACCACAAGTTGCAATATTCGATGTGGATAAAAAGTCAACTCTGCCTATGCTGTCCTCTGCTGGCCATAGACCTCTGCCAGGATTGCCGCACCCAGTATAACCAGCAATTAAATATAATGTTTCAGAGATATTGTCACAAATCATGCAACATATCGGGACTTGAGAGCAAGTCCGGACCAGCCTCTACTCTGTTTTCATTTCATAACTGTTTCCTCGTTATATTTCCATAAGCTTTGATCTTTAACTTACCTCCCACTCGTTCATAATCAAATTCCTGGTATAATGAAGCCGTTTGCCCATACCTTTTCACCTGACTATATTAGGTCAGCTTTGCTTATACCACACTAGTGACACGCCCCAGGTTCGCACGGTTTTTACGACATGACGAAACATGGAAATTTCCTTATTATATTAATGTAATAAACACAAGTCTTCGGATATGAGTAGGAGATTGATGATGACACATAAATCCCTGGAATAAACTCTTTAATTGATGGTGAAAATCAATCGTAATCTGGAAGAACAACGCGGTCACACAGTTAGACACGAAAAACTACTTTAGCGCCCGCGGTTTTACCCACGTAAATGTCGATCCCGTGGGAATATCGGCACAAAGTAGCCTATATGTTAATCCAGGGTGTCAGCTACCTCCATACCAACTTTTAGCAAAATTGGTCCAGCCGTTTGAGCGTGAAGAAGTAACAAACATATAAACACACCCCCACACACACACCCCCTCACAAACTTTCGCCTTTATAATATTAGTGTGATAGATGTACTCTTTATCTTAATTTTTTTTGTCACTCGGGGGATGGAGATGAGGATATCGTTTTCATACATCGATAAAAGTATATTTTTCGAGAGAAGGAATCATATTCATAATGATGAGAATGTTGAGATGTTTTTTTCAGGGCAAATTGCAAATGCAGGCTATCCCATACATTACCTTACGACATTAGCTTTTGATATCAAATCGAATCAGTTTAATAACTTTAATATACCTTCTGAAGCTAAATCATTTCCGAACAGATTACGATATAGGTGCACGGTGCACATTATTGCCTTTAATTTCATAGTAGGTACTTCAAATAAGCAAGTACCGCTCGCACCCAACGCGGCCTTTGCGTTTCGTCACAGCAACATTCCTGGGCCGCGGATCGAGTGTAGGGCTGACAAGTAATCTAGGAAAATGTCCAATCCAATGTTGAAATGCCTTGAAAAGCTAAACAATGTGGGTGAATAATGGCTATAAATCAAGGGACATCAAGAAGTTGGGCGTTAACACGGAGGAAACGAAAACGTGCAGTAATTCGAATTGATAAGTTTGTAAGTCTTACGGCATTCTGTATCCCCTAAACTTATGGGTCCTGTACTCCATTAGCTGATGAAAATCGAGGAAAAGAATAAGAATATTTTTTGGTACAAAATATGTAGGTTAGTTATTCATAATTATTTAAATTCTTACTGTAACTTGATTCATTTACATGTTTACTTGAACAGTGGAACCTAAACAAGCAGACCCTATAGGTATCTTGGGGGCCACAAGTCATCAGTGTCGTTGTCGAGTTAAGGAATTGAAAAACCCTCTTTAATAGTCTTCTGTAAATCACTCTACATGACAAGTAAATTGTATTACTAAAGTCACAGTAGACGGCATGCGGCAGTGACTGCTGTCATCAATAGGAAAAGATTGCATCTGTTTGCAATTATCTCCTTTCCTTACGCTGCAGGCCACTTTCAGGGGGTTTACGGTGAGTCTTCCATGTTTAATCCTCTAACTACCTCTTACGACACTAACGGGAAGTGACAGGGAGGTCAAATTCTAGCAAGACGATTATACAATATATATAGGTACACGTGGGCCAACCCTAATGTAGCGTCGAGTTGTCTCAGCATGCCGACAAACATGTTGATTTATTCAGCGTGTTATTCTAGTTTTGGGAACTTCCAATTAAAGCAAGACGAATTAGTACAAAAGCTTTAAGGTGCGCTTTGACTGTAAATAAAACGTGTGGCATGGTCGATGGGGTATGAGGAATTATTGACATATCACTTTATAAGAGCATGATTGGAGGAGCTATTAAGTAATTGGAGATAAAAATCCAACTTTTGAGGTCTAATTATTATTTATTGCTGTAAATCTGGAGACCAGTTTATACAGAGATGAAAAGGTATATACATAATTTGGCCCGTGTATCTAAATTCGACTTTTCATCACTTCTTTCTTTAGTGTCACGAATGATTAGTTCTGCTGTATGTTCCGTTTCGTGTCCCAGTAATTGAAACTCATAGTTCAAAAACGAATTAACTTCCTACCTACACAATTCTGGACCTCGCTTATCGGGGAAACCTGCTGTCCAAGCTATAAAGTAACTCCGTAAGTTAATTTCACACCCACGACCTGCAGGTCGTTTAATTAGGAAGTGAGTCATTCACTATGCATTGACGTATGAACCTTGCACATTTACTGACAGCTGGTCAAATTAACCCACTGGCCTACGCTATTGCTAAAAGAAACTTTGAAGCAATAAGTCTTTATTCCTTTGAAACGATACTATTATTAACCATTACATCAAATTCAACAAAAACTTAATAACAACGAAAAGTTGCGGTCACTTTTTGCATAAAAAAAATAGTGTATCGAAGTCGGTTCGCTCTGTTTCATGTGAATTTCGTTCGAAATGGGACGAAAGGGAAAATCTAAGTGAATGTAGGTACGGTTGACTCTTTAAAAATGGCCAATTTTAGGGCTCGTATTTTGGCATAATCGGTGTGATTGGCCGAAAGGAGGGTGCTACAGCTACTACAATACATGTGTGAGAGATAATATGAATTAAAAGTGAGGGCTAAGAGGAGAGAATGGAAGCAAACGATATTTTGCCGCAACATGGAACTAGGGCAGGCAAAAGGAGGGTGCAACCACGCATCCTATCGATAACGCAAGGCTGGAGGAAGAAAAAAAGAAAAGTGAGAATACGGAATGAAGGTAGCCTCATTTCTGAAAACCACACTAGACGTTTGAATATGACATAAATAAAGTTTCTATCAGAATCAGACTACATAGGAAATAGGAATTACTAGATTAGGTTTCGTGGTCGTGAAAGGTAATCTCGCCTACCGCTAAACGTAATTATGTTATGACGTTAATATTTTATGTTTTGTTCATTTCCTTTGCACACAGAACGTAACGGGGTTAAATTGGTCAATTATATTATTGTATGTTAACTATATGGTCATATAGTTAACATACGATAAATTCCAAGTCCCGTAGCGGGATTATATTATTTATTTTAATATGCTAGGTCTAATTACCTTTGCTTCACAGGTGATAGGACATTAAGTATTAGTAAAATTATCCTTTACAAAAGCTATATTCCTCAAATTACAACGGTTAACGAACCTTGCTGCGTTAATTGCCGCTAAATTGCTAATTAACTGGCCTTAAGATTAGCATAATGAACTTTGCTAATTCTATCATTGTTCTACAGTCATGTTTAATTGGACTATTGGTATTTAGCTGCATCCGGTTAGACTGGAAACCGACCCCAACAAATGAAAAAGAAAATGTTAGGAAGATTGATTTATTTATTGATAAAATATTGTTTGACAGTCCTTGTTTTAGCGTGTTGACCTCTTGACCAAAAACAGATGTTTTTGTGTCGACTAATGACCATAGTGTTGTTTCTTGTCGATGTTGATCGTTTATCATTTATCTTATTTTAGGTGGCTGGCAAAAAGAAAAGTATTTTGTTTTTAAATCTCTCTGTAAGTATTTTTTTATGAGGATTGATTCGACTCTTGCTAAATTCTTATTCAACGATTGAATCTTTATTGATTATTAATATAACTTTTTTGTGTAAGGCAATAAATCAGTCATCTCCTGCATACGGCGGGGTAATTGCGTAATAGTTCAACAACATTCATTGCTTTATTTACGTACGTTGTGGAGCGGACAAATTTTTCGAAAATACTAAGCAATGAATTAGCAATATCCTTCAAAATGATTCCGATTGTGAATGAAAATGTGGGATGCATGAAGAAACCTCGTGTAGCGCAGTTTGTTCCGCCAGTTACTCAACTGAACCGAGCGCTCGGCGCGTCCTGGACAGTCACACCCAACACCTTATTTGACTGGCCAATTCTTCCCTTGCGGTGGTAGGGAACGCCCGCCTGGTTTGCGACCACCCTCCCACCGAAGTCCGGTGCCTGGGAGTTCCAATGCCCTGGGCATCTTCTGGGCACGCTCGTTCTATGATAGACCTCATCCATCGCTTTCCATTAGGCGTGATCGAGGTCAAGAACGGGCCCATTGAGCAATAAAAAAAATGCAATTAGTGTGCAGGTCCATCTGATGATGGGTAATCTACGACACGTCGGGTGACTTGTTCAACCATCTGTAACAATAAAATTACTATTTTGATATCTTGGCTTGTATACGTGCAATGGCCTAAGATTCATATGGCTAATGTAATATAATAATTGAAACGAACCAAAGTGATAAACATTTACTTTCTGTACTTAAATAAAATAGCTTTTAAAGCACTACAACTAATGTTTGTCTATAAAAATATTTTAAACAAAAATTGTAATCAAAAGTCAATATTTGTTATTGAATATTTATGAGCAATCGTTTCTAAACAAAATAAGAACATTATGATAATAACTTAAATAAACATGTATTACGAAACAACAGGGTAAAATTGTTTTCTTGCTCATCAATTTATCTACATATTATGTGACCACAGAACAGATAAATTAACTGTTCTGTCTGTCTATAAATAAGTGACAAAGATCTTTCAAGAGTGGTTTTATATCCAAATTCAGATAGACATATAATTATGACAACTATGGCTTTATAATTTTAAATTACCTACATCGAGACATCGGCGCCCAACCTGTTACCCTGGATTCAATACGTGATTCTAAAAACCTGAAACCCCCGGATTGAAATATTTTGACAGTTATTAAAAAAAATTACCGATAAATGCATTTTAACCGCGACGGTATTGCACTTTCTAACCGACGAAAAATTTCTACGATTTCTAAAATCAAGTGCTGAATTCATGGTTACAGTTTACGCGTCGATGGGTACCACCCTGTATTTTTACCGAAATTATGTATGATTCATGATAATGAACAAAAAAATTATCTTTTGAGTACCTATTACCTGTTCCATAAAATACTAAAAGAACCTATATAGTCCTATCACAGTTATACAGTTAAAAAACAGCTGTTCCCTACATTTTGACGAGTTATAATACGACGAACATAAATCGTGTTATTTTATTATGTTAATTTTGTTATTTTGTTTCCTAGTTTATGTTAGAGGTATTTTGTACCGACCTTTTTTGTTGTCTTTTTTGTTTCAAGTGTTTATTAGTGGAAGCTTGTAAATGGCCTTCAGATGCATATTGTTTAAGAGCATTGTTTAATTAGCTGTAAGTTTCCCGAACAGAATAAAATAAAATAAAATAAATGTAAGGAACAGCTGAATTTTTTCCGCGATTTCAGGTTTGTTTCCATAATAATGAGTACAATGACCTCTGAAGAGGTTGTTAATGTTTTACCAATAACCTTGTATAACCCCTGAAATCAACCTTATATTAGCAAAAACAAAGAACACTGTGATGTTTGCATCACTTTGGTGAGAGATAAAATTAGTGTTAAAGGACTGCAGATATACGTAGTTTTGTGACGGCCTCTCGTTAATTTTAATGCGTTTTTCAAAAAAGTAATTTAAAAAAATTAAACATCCTTCAAAAAGAAATGAACTCAAAATTATGAAATAACTTTAATTTCGGAAGTCGGTGTCTTGGGCACAAAGTAGACAAACGGAACAGAGATAAAGCTTCCTACAAACGCGCGAATCGGTTGCACTACTACAAGCACGCGGGGCATGTGTGCGTGACCACTGGCCGCTTGTCGCGTACGCGGCGAGACTGGACGAAACCGGTTTACGCTGGCACAGCCAGTTGACAATCTCAGGGTTGCGACGCACGTAGTTTGTTTTTTTAGTTGCATTGCAAGTTAGCCATAGCCATCATCACTCTTCTTTTGCGTTTCAAAAGTAATTGCATCACTTTCGCTAGCTTAGTAGGTTTTCGATGATTTTAGATTTTCGAGGTAGCGTTTTAATAATGGTTGTTTATTGTCAGAGGTCTTTGATTATTGTACTGTTTATTGTTATTTATCTGACGTTTTGTCAATAAGCTCAAATCTCTATAGTAACCACATGCAGACGAAATGTAAATGAATAAAATATGGTAATGATATGTATACAGTATGATCCTTTAAATTTAATTAATCCTTTTAATTTTATCGCATTTGTTGTATTGCTCGAGCAAAAGTTTCGCGAATATTTCGATCTTGAAATAAATATTGTCAATGTTGGCAACGAAATACTTAAACGTATTAAAGATTATAAATTTGATATGCCATGTGAGTGTTTCCCGTTTACCTACTTGAAAAAACTACATGTTAGATTCAGAATTTACCACACCATTAAAAGAAACAATAAATTATTAAAAAACAAAAAGTATAAAAGTAAATTATTAGAGTAAGTAATTTGTAAATTACTTAAATAAATTATTCTATCATACTGAATAATAAAACTATATAAGTAACAAATCTTTTGTTTAATGTGACAACCCTACCAGAATAGGTAACAATTTTGCACGTTCTTAAGAAGCTTTGCCTCTGTTCCGTTTGTCTACTCATGTGTCTTGGGATCTGTATTTTAGTTTTAGTTTTTTGCCACCGACTTCCGAAATTAAAGTTATTTCATAATTTTGAGTTCATTTCTTTTTGAAGTCGGTTTAATTTGTTTAAATTACTTTTTATTTGGTAATTTTTAGTAGTTGCACTAGAATTTGACCAAGGTTTTGAGATGTTTTCGCTTTGACACTACACCCGTAGCTCGTATCAATAAGCCAGGCCGTCACACTTTCACGTTTTAGTCCATATCTTGAAAATTACTGAATCGATTTTGATGAAACTTGCACTGTTCCCTAAGTTGAAGTAAATGTAAGCCAACAAAAAAAGAATGGTCACGATCCGATTAATAGTTACGGAGATATGCGTGGACAAACATACATACATACATACGTCTATAAAATTTTGTATATTTGTTTGGAAGCCCTAATAGATTGTCATATGTGAATATAATGCAATTCCAATAATATTACATACATACGTATCGAATTGATAACCTCCTTTTTTTTGAAGTCGGTAAAAGTGGACATTGGTTTAACGCCAACCTTGTTAAATGAAGGAGAAAATCTTTTTATGGGTGTTGTACAAAATTATTGCTCCAAGCTAACTTTTATTGAGATGTTAAGTGGGACAAGACGAGAATGTGCCTACAAGGCTGTTATAAAATCCTGATGGTTGAAAAGCCCTATAGACACAAACTAAATTCTTGTTCAAATAGTTAATCGTGTGTGTAGCTTGATGACAGATAGGATTGGTCCACACTAGCTCAAGACTGCCTTTGCCCTGCAGTGAGACTACATAGGCTAATAAAAAAGTAAAAAAAAAAAATATATAATAATAATTATAAGTCGGTGTCTTGGGATCTGTATTTTAGTTTTAGTTTTTTGTTTGTTTTGATGTAAATATTGCACTAGAATTTGACCAAGGTTTTGAGATGTTTTACTACACCCTTAGCTCGTATCAATAAGCCAGGCCGTCACACTTACACGTATTAGTCCATATCTTGAAAATTTGTGAATCGATTTTGATGAAACTTGCACTGTTCCTTAAGTTGAAGTAAATGTAGGTAAGCCAATAAAAAAATGGTCACGATCCGATTAATAGTTGCGGAGAAATGTGTGGGATAAACACATACATCTATAAAATTTTGTATACTTGTTTGGAAGCCCTAATAGATTGTCATATTATGTGAGTATAATGCAGTTCCAATATTACATACATACGTGTCGAATTAATAACCTCTTTTTTTTTAAGTCGGTAAAAATAAATAAAGACATCGTGTACGTTTTCCTACAGTAGTGAGAAATATGCGTTCTTCTATTCGTCAAAGCTCAGGTATGCATTATGCATATCCGAGTGTAGGAATCTAGTCCTAAACCTATTCAGCGAATACTTGACGTTGACGCGTATAGAATTATGTACATTAAAGTTTCGGGTCGACCCTTTCTAAATATCTCGCCAATTCAATAAACAAATACCAAGAACACTTTTTGATTTATTGTTTTAGTAAGTTTCAATTAAATTAAATTATTAATCAACGAATATGACTGTAGGCGGCTCTAGATTTGGAATTGCTTGCAGCAGTAACGTGAGTTTACTTAAATGAATTAATGATGGCCGATTGTAAAATGAAAACAAATCCAATTACATGATTGCTCTAGTTCTTCGATTGTTGGTTGTGACTGGCTAATAAAACAATCGAGTTCTCAGAAATACATAGCTGCGATTTTCTTAACAAAACAATGGGAAACGAATCGTCGATAGTCGAATAAAATAAAACTGATTGGTGGTGCGTCAGATTGAGTTAATTCAATTATTCTAACAGCTATTCAATTGTTTTTTAGAGCAAATCATTTCTTGAACATTTGAATTGTTTGAGTATGATTTGCTTGTGAATAACCTTCAGTGAAATGTTTGTAGGTAAGTAGATATTGTTTCTATAATATAAAACAGTAGTACCACTAAAAACAATTTGGTAATGTAAATAGCTATGCTTCTTCATAATAATAATGAATTACCAAAATGTCTAGCATTGGATATTCAAGGCAATGAAAGTTTTGACCTGTTGCCTGCGGCAAACTTTCCATCAAATTATTTTAGAAGAACATAATTATGCTCTATTTTTCTGGTTTATTTTTTAGATACTTTCAACTGATTACCTAAATCACTCAGATCTCACCGATTACTCAGATCTCGGAGTAGTGGTGGCCCAGTGGTAACGACCGCGACTTACGAGATATAGGTCGTAGGTTCGAACCCTGACAGGCGCTTTACTTTGTGTAAATTATTTCATCACTACTGCTCTCAAAACGGTAAAGGAAAACATCGTGAGGAAACCGGCATGTCCTAGAACCAAAAATTCGAAGACATGTGACATCTACCAACCCGCATTGGGTCCGCGTGCTGGATTACGGCCCACTCCCTCTCACAGAGAGGAGGCCTGTGTCCCAGCAGTGGGAACTTTATAGGCTGATTATGTACTCAGATCTCAAATGCGTGTGCAGCATCTCCCCACAGTCAATGACCCACCTTCCATCTTGCGCACTTGCGCTGTTACCTGTGCACTTGATTAACATGACTGCGTCAGTGAGTGCAGTTCGCGTAGAAAATTTTGGGCCAACATCCATACTAATACCTATTATAAATTCGAAAGTAACTGTCTGTCTGTATGTTACCTTTTCACGCCTAAACCACTGAACGGATTTCGATAAAATTTGGCAGAGATATAGATGGCATCCCGGGGAAGGACATAGGATAGTTTTTATCGACATACCTCGCGAGCGAAGCCGCCGGCGGAAGCTAGTGTTATATAAACTTTTTGCCATCGATTGGCTAAAAAGAAGACCGATTACGGACAAGCGTAGCCGCGTGCAAACTTTATTAAAGTTTCTATCTCCTTATTTATGTATCATTCCATCAGCATTACTTACGTTATTAGCAGTACACTATGTAATACTAATTGTAATCTAAAGCCTAATCTATCGTCTATGAAATTTTACGCTAATCTGTTCACTTGTTTACGACTTACGAGTACTTAATGGTTAGTAGTCGAGTAAGCTTTAGTTACGCATAATTATCTGGGTACCGAGTATTTTACAGATTACTCGGTTTAGATCATCGATTTAGTATAGCGTATCGAATAAACTGGAAGTTGGTATATTTATTTCCTCAAATGTACCTGTCGTTATTGAGCTTTATTACATTTTACGGATTACTCGATTTAGATCATCGATTTAGTATAGCGTATTGAATAAACTCGAAGTTGGTATTTTTATTTCCTCAAATGTACCTGTCGTTATTGAGCTTTATTACATTTTACGGATTACTCGATTTAGATCATCGATTTATTATAGCGTATTGAATAAACTGGAAGTTAGTATATTTATTTCCTCAAATGTACCTGTCGTTATTGAGCTTTATTACATTTTACGGATTACTCGATTTAGATCATCGATTTAGTATAGCGTATCGAATAAACTGGAAGTTGGTATATTTATTTCCTCAAATGTACCTGTCGTTATTGAGCTTTATTATGACCCATGGATATCTATGATTATGACGAAGAGTTCACATAATCAGTCTAGGTATATTGTTCCCACTGCTAGGACATAATGCCTTCTCTCTTCTGAGAGGGGGTGGGCTGTAATTCACCACGCGGGCCCAGTGCGGGTTGGTAGATGTCACATCTTCTAATTTTGGTTTTCTTTCCTTCACCGTTTCGAGAGCAGTACTGATGAAATTATTTACACAAAGTAAAGCGCCTGGCTGGGTTTGAACCCACGACCTACTTGGTAAGTCGGGGCCGTTACCACCGGGCCACCACTGCTCCTTCTAAAGTAATAACTTGGATTCTGAATTAATATTTTGAACGCGAGTAAAACACCTTTAGGCCACAAATATAACACGAAGCACAAAACAATATCGTAAAGTAATTCCACAAATTATCTCGAACGAAACGATCACATAATTTTGCTGACCGTCTTCCTTAGTCACGCATGTTACGTAACAAAGACAATATTATGGAAAATAATTATAATTCGCATAAAGCAAGCGTGAGATAAAGCCATGGTCTGAAGGTATGCGTTGCGTGCGAATGCGAGGTCATACAATCGCCGCTTTCTCATAGACCTGAACGGAAAGAGCTTGAATTATCATTTCAGGTGAGCTTGCAGCTAAAAGGTACACATGAATAAGGCCGCAAATGTGATAAGGTTTTAAGAGAAGGGGAAGATTTAATGAGCATGTCTTTGTAAAGCCTACCACCTAAGTTCATATTGTGGAATGTAATAAATACGAGTGTAGGTATAAACTTACTAAATTAAATAACAAAATATGAAAATATAATACCTTAACTTAACTAGAACAACAAACTAAAACTAGAATAAGGCGTCGGAAAATTGCTCCGCATAGCTATCGACTGGTCAGGTAATGTACCTTGGAGACTGGCGGCATATTGAGTAAGAAACGATGAATGGATTGTGTGAATGAAGATGTCGAAGAAAGTGGGTGAAATCTGAGATGATTGATAGTGATGTAGCGTAGAATGTCGACAACAAGTAAATTGGGATAAGGACTAAGAAACTTGATATGGATACTGCCATAATATTTGGTAATGACACAAGATTTTGGCCTCCAGCACAACTAATATAAAAGAACCTATACACATAACATCACGCCTGTAATCCCAGAAGGGTCGGGCAGAGGTGTACTTATAGTAACACCCACATTTCCTCAGTTGTGTTAAGTCTCGTGTAATATGGAGCGAAACAAATCAAAACTCCGGGCTGCTACTGAGAAATTCCAGATGAAAAAAACCCAATAAAACTTCGCCCGACCTGGGAATCGAACCCAGGACCTCCTGCTCGGCAAAGTGCCTATTTTCCACTAAATTGAAGATATCCGACAGCATAAGTTACATTTCGGAAACCGCCTATTAAACAAATGCACGTTTCCAATTCCAACGACTGAAGTTACAAGTATTACAACATTCTTAAGTTAAATAATTACAGTGATTTTCTCTTATGACGTAAGCAGAACATGCAAATATCTTCCTGCCGCTTCTACATAACTGTTTAGACGAGTTTCTGTTTAAACTTTACCGTTACACATGATTTATCCTCATGTGTCATGTGAATTTTAGATATTTTGGCAAAATTGACCGCGACTGACGAGTTTCAGGTCGTACGTTCGAACGCAGACAGGCGCTTTACTTTGTGTAAATTATTTCATCACTACTCTTCTCAAAACGGTGAAGGAAAACATGGTAAGGAAACCGGCATGTCCTAGAACCAAAAATTCGAAGACATGTGACATCTACCAACCCGCACTGGGCCCGAGTGGTAGATTACGGCCCACTCTCTCTCACCGAGAGGGGGCCTGTGTGCCAGCAGTATACATTATATGCTGATCACGTGGTAGATGGTGAGTCTATTGCCATCAACCGGGTATAAATCCAGACACCGTGTTACTTACTGAGAAATTCTAGAGTACATTTCTATGTTCGACTGATTAGCATATTGATATATGCGCTTAAATAATTAACCTTTTGACCGCCACACATCAAAAACGTGTCCTCGGCGTCAAAGTCTGTCATGTAATCGAACCGTGGCGTGCTGGGCAAATTATGGTTTGTCATCTATACATGACTGCGGCGGTCAAAAGGTTAAGCAAATCTTAATTACTGATGATAATATTAAGTTTTAAGACAAAGTCTAACTTAATCTTTACTTAAAAGTTTAAGGTTCTATTTAAACTAAGTAACGATTGTAATGGAATAGATAGCCATTAAAATGCCGTTCTCACGTTTCAGGCTGTATAAACAAACGCCCAGTCTTTGCAGATACTATTGACAATAAAATATGTTTCAAAGATTTAACTTTGACTGATTTTAAGGTTAGGATAGGACAGCATTCCCTACCGTATTACGAGTTCAAAATATTTAAAATTATAATTGAGACGATTGTTTATTCAGTCGAGAAGCAGTTCTGGTTTCTCAATGAGGTAGGTAATTTATTTTTGAAGATGGCAAAGCTTAGCAAAACTTGCTTAACCAGATGATGAAGCCTTAGCTAATAAAGATCAAATTCGCAAAACACGTATTCGTTTGTATGACTTTGACAGGTGTCAAGAACGCATTCTCGTCTGTCGCACCGCAAGGCAAGGCAAATTTTACCTTATTTTTTAGGTTTTATAAGAAGAAAACCTAAAAAATAAGGTAAAATTTAGGAACGAACATAACATTGTAAAAAAGTAACAGTCGCAGTATGACACTATGCTATGTTCCATTTCCTACGCTTAACGTGCTAATAGTGTGGCCCAACCCGTCTATCGATATCGAGGTCAGAAGTATTAGCACTTATTATCAACATACTCGTTCACGCCCACCCAACTTCCTATAGAAAGCTTAAACAAATACATGAAAGGAAGCCTCTAATGAAGCCATTGATAAATTAATTATACCTTTATGAGCCTCATATAAGAACAGGTTATAATCGGTGTTTTGGGAGTAGTATAAATAAAAATAGACAAGATTTATTGATAAAAGCAACAGTTCAAAGCTAAAAAGATTCGTCTTATTTAGTTAAAAGGCCCGCAGTCAGGTGGGACCGTGGGACGGGACGGTGCGACGCGATTTTGGTAGAACGATTTACATCAAGTTTTAATAGAAATTGTTCTACTACAGTTGCGTCGCGCCTGTCTGCGAGCCTTAGGGTACCTATTAAACAAACAAGAACAGAAACTTTCGGCTATTAAAAAGTCTAAACAAAATAATGACTGACGGAGTACCAAGACCCACGCACTACTTTTAGATCTTCAGATTAGTCTCAAACATACGGATAGACATGGACAAGGACATCGTTACATGGGTGCCTGATTTTATACAACATGTAGTGATTACTCTGTCGCTTATCACATGAACCAAATGAAAACAGCGCATTAAAGTATATTACCTGTTTATCGCCGCGTTAAAGGAGCTGGAAATCAACTGGAAACTGGTTAATGTTTCCGTGGCCAACAGCCCAGCAATTTGTCACTGCTCCTGTACTATTGCAATCATTAATCCCCAACACATTATTGCAGCCATTCCAACCAGGAACGTACTTCTTGTTGACACTGATTGGAGTTCCTTTCACGCGCACAGCGGAAAGAACATGACAACGCGAACATCAAAGCTGCTACTTTGCAAACAGACGGGCTTTTGAAAAGGGAGCGAGACGGCTAGATTGCATCACGTAAGTTATTAGACGCTATGATGAGGGGATATCGACTCTCTTACATAGCTCGACATGCACGGAGTAATACCTGTTCTCAACGGACATAAATCATAAAGCAAACACGGAAAACAATTAACAGAAAATAACGAACAATTTCACCCGACACGAGTTTAAAGATACTGATCTCCAATCAGCTGTCAATTTGAAAAAAGTGTTGGCCTCAATTGCATTTTATCGATACTATTACGCAAATAAGGCGCATGGTCAACTAGCCACAGGAGAGGTAATTAAAGATTACGATTGCATTAAATGATTATGATAATGAAGTTCAATCGTTTCATTTGTTTCCATTATATTTGCTATTCCTGCTTAGGATATTTGCAGAGTTAATTAAAATCGTGGAGTTAATATTACACGCTTCAGAAAGTTTGTTCTGATTTAGCACACATAAGTTCTATTCGGTTACGTCATAATTGCTTCGCAATTTCGATTATGCCGTGGTAAAAGTGTTATTAACAATGTGTTAACAAATTTATTATGTGTGTAAAATGGGATCATTTATTGTACTGTGCTATAATAAAAAGCTATTACATTATAGTTATGCCATCCGCTGTGTAATTAACATTTCTCGTTAACATGTCCAGTTGCTTTAGTTCTTTATTAAGTCCAGTGTGTGCATTACAGTCGTTATTTAAATGCTAACAACGATTTAATTAAAGTTTTATTCGTATCATGAATGCTCAGTCGGCATACTCGGCATCCATTGGCTGTCTAACTACAAACGACAATCGATAAACTGTGCTTTGAAATAAATCTTATAGTTTGTCTTTCTTGATGTTCGATCGATAACATCGTTAGAGTTATTTAAAACACTTGCACCGCGTAGGTGAACGCCTCGCAACAGTGGAACAATAAATCGTCTGTCGAGTAGCAACGACGAGACAAGATTATCGATGATTTTGACATACAACACTAGCCCGCCGATGTTCAAACTCTTGTAATTTTTAACAAAAGCCTTTTTAGTTTTACGAAATAAAAAGGAAATCGGAAACTTATTAATATTTATGCTCGCGAAACACCTGGCCACCTAGAATTATACATTAAAGACTCATAAATAAATTCTTATGTGATATTTTATAACTGGATAGTAACACTATATTTCACTGGTTCGATGCTCGGACTGGGAACTGGTTCTAGCAAATTATACATGTCTCTTTGTATCCGGTGCCTCTTCGCTATAATTTATAGCATCTGCTTTCTAAACCCTACGGTTAGCTTCGTAGACGCTTACATGTTTTAATTCACTGCTGGCAAGCTGTATGTTTCTTTATAAATTTTAAAGAGCTGCATTGTGATTTTATTTGTTAGATGCTATCGTAAATTGGATGGAATAAAAGGCGTTTGCTGCGTTCAGAAACGAGACTTGGAAGTTTATTACAATATTCTAGGAAGTTATGTAAGACGATTTGTTGTTTATAGATTTTTATTAAATTTTATGGTTGTATAGATTTGCAAAGTATTTTATAATTCTACACAACACACACCACATAGAAAGTAGTTTCTGTGTAGTTAATCTCTTTAATAACACGTTAATTTTAGTTTCTCATTAAACATTTCACTTAGGTAACTCTTAGGAAAACGGTGCAAAATAACAAGAAGCCGTCTAATAAATCATTAAAGTAATCGCTTATAATATAAGACACTCAAAGACTATAAGAGAAACTATAAATCAGGCACTGACCACTTTATTCCAAGATGGCGATGGCGGGAGACATATAATAGCATAGTGACAGTGAGCAACTTAAAAAAAATAATAATACGCACAGTCGTCAAAAAAGTAATTCTTAGTAAAACCGCAGGCTACTGTCAAGCTACTATTTTTGCAGTAAAAAGTGGTCGCACAACCATTTTATCGCTAGTTTAATCTCATACCGAAAAGCATATTTTTTACACTGTAATATTTTATCATAGCAATGTTATTTCATGTCTGGTGTGAGTCTGCACTAAAGTACGTGTGAGATTGTGCGTGTGATGAGTGCTAACCTTAAATGTGTAAAATGTTTGGAAAATGTCGGTGGCCTCATATCTTTCAAAGTAGCAAATCACGACTGTTGGATTAAAGGTAGTTTCGAGTCCGTAAAAAAGAATCTCGCTTATGAATATGTTGTTATGATTCTGTCCCTAAAAAGCAGATCTTGATGAATAAATCCAGCATCTGAATAAATAGAGACAAGAGTAGCTAGTGAAAAGACAGCTTTACGAAAAATTTTCATGCAATTTCTGCCTTGATTTTGTTTCTGGTCATGTGTCCTGAATTTTGCCCTGTAGTGGGTGTGACATTTCAAACTTAGAAATGACATTTCTATTTCTTTAATGTCAAATATCAATGTAATACAATCATTTAATTTTACTGGTGCAGCATTACCATTAGCATTAATTTTAGAACCAATTTACATAATGCATTATGCTAAAAACGATATTAGCATAATATCTTTATCACTGTTATAAAACGGTTTAAAAGGTTTAAGATTATAGTTATGTAAATAAAAGTGTTTTAATATAGTATTTACTAATTCCATGCCTTTATTAATAGATGTATGACTTCTCAAATCAATTTGACGTGTAAACTGTTAGACCATAAACATTTCTTTAGATAACAGATTGACGTTGACAGGTTACGTCAGTTAATTAATGTGTATAAATAATTACATTAATTAAGTAAGATTTAATTACAACGTTTTTCGATGTAATTGGCCTGCTTAAAATGCTGTTTTCTTTTTATGGTACTGACTCAAATTGACGTTTATATTAATTTTAATATTTTGTCACTCATTCATAATATTTATTGGAGTTTCCGCTTGCAAAATATCAATTCACACCACACATTGTCAATAATTTACTCACACGTTTACCTAAGAGTGGGAGAAAAATATGAATATAAATTATATATATTATGTGTATTATTATTAGTATATGTGTATTATTCAAAACGTAACCCACTTCTTCTTTCACAGATTTAACAGCCAAAACGAACCATTAACATTTGTAAGTACCTAACCAAATAGGCTATTAAATGTTCTATTTATCTACAAAACTAAGCCATAAAAATCTCTTTAATCCTATTATAAACTTTCTAACAAACGTTCTCCCATAAATCTATCAGAAAAAAAAAAGCAAAAAAGAAGTCTCAAGTCTATAAAACGTAAAAATATAGCACCTTTAATTATTATTGGTGCAGTAAAGAAAAGACTCGCTGTCTAACGCGCAAACCTTGCATTCTTTGCAACAAAATTACAAGACGGTTCAGTACCTTAGTAGCGTATCCGTACCACAGACACTACCTGTTTCTCAGCTTATTGACTGGCCTAACTGGAGCTTTGTTAGGAATTCTCTGTACTGTGCACTTGGCGCAAATGGCTTCTTGTAACGTTTTAAGCTGTGTTCGAATCGTAATTGATTAGTTTCGTTGTGTTATTTTGTTTCGAGTAACTTTAAACCTTTCTTTCTGTTGTAAGTACGAATGGCTCGTTGCTGAGAGTTGTTTATTGGTTATAAACTTCAACAAATTCGCAATTTTGTTTCTGTAAAGTGTTGTTTAAGACACTGATTTTATTTATTTATTTATTAACACTTTATGCACAAGTAAAAGAAATACTGTACAAAGGCGGACTTAATGCCTGAGGCATTTTCTACCAGTCAACCTTAGGGTGATGCAGAGACAAAACATGGCAGGTGCAACAAAAGGGATAAATAGCTAGGAAATGTCTATAAAATACAAGAATAAATACTAATACATAGATAGATACATACATACATACATACATATAAACAAAATCTTTGAGGAGAAACAAATTATCGGTAGAGGAGAAAACGAATCCAGCAAATCAGCGCTGAGATGTAACGGCCAACTTTTGACGGATATGTTCACGTGCCTTCACTTTAAAAGATAACCGACTGGTTGCCATCCTGATGTTCAGAGGGAGCGCATTCCAAAGAAAGACCGCTTGGACAAAGAAAGAAGACCGAATGAAGCCAGAACGGTGAGAAGGACATCGTAGAAGACGATTGTTAGTGGATCGAAGATTCTTAGCATGGGCAGAGCATAAATATTGAATTTGGGAAGTCAAGTAAGAAGGAGCAGTGGGATTATCAAGAATAGAGAACAACGTATTCAGAGCCCTTAACTCTCTGCGCTGGCGAATGGGTAACCATTTTAAAAGCAGCCGATGCTCGGATACATGGTCATATTTACGAAGATTGAAAACGAATCGAATGCAGTTATTCAGAAGACGGTCAAGTTTATTGAGGAGATCTGCATTCAGGTCATAATAACACACATCACCATAGTCAATTATGGGAAATATTAGGGATTGTACAAGCATTGCCTTTATGTGTGAAGGAAGAAGGTTTTATACGTTTTACGAAAGTTGAACATGAAACCTTAACTCAACATAATGAATGCCAAATTGGTTTCTGAAGAGAATGCTGTTTGATATTCTGCTTATCATATAAACATTAATAACTGTTGCATTATTTACCGTTTGTCTTAAAGAAATGAGATACCACCACATCCAATTTCATAGACACCGTCAATTTCCGTACTCCAGCAATTTCTTTAAGCTAAACAAAATACTTCAGCTTGATCTATGTATACATAGGTATTATAAACACAGCTTACACCTCAGCGCAAATCCCGTTTCTATCTTCACGTAATAACACTAATCCTGGCGACTAGAAAATACCCGAGCCGCACCCAACTTTGCATTGGCCACGAATTAAACTCTTAATTGCATGTACATTGCCGCTTTACATTCGCTCTCTGATATGAAGTTAGAGGCAAAATGTTAATGGATTGTTACCTTAAGAGGAAACTTTACAGTCGTGGTTCGCTTGTATCCTGGGAAAACGGGGCAGCCGTATCAGAATCCGTTTGACAGAACAATTGGGTTCAGTTAATATTCATGGGATCTGTCAATTATTTTCTCAACGGTTCAGCGTATCGGTATCTATATTAGAGGTTATTGGATGTTAATTGTGGAATTATTCAGTTCTGAATGTGACGAAACGTGAACTTGTGTCAGGACATGGAATGTGCTCGAATAATGGACATTTACTTTGCAAATAGCTCTAAAATTCTTCAGCCGAATCAGCTTCCAATCAACTCCATCAAAGCTTTTATTGAAAACAGTTAACGTGTGAACTCAAAACCTCAATGGCCAGGCTTTCGCAGTATGTTTTTAACAATTAACAGGGTGCTGTGACTGCCATTTACTTGACACGTCTTTTAACGCCTTTTACGACAACAACGAAATAAATAATATAGGTGACCTGTTTTTAGCCGACGTAAAAAGCAGTGCTACTATAATTATTATTAAAATCGACAGTGTTTTTTACGGTTACTCATTTTCTTATTAACACCGCAGAATCTTAATACTCGTAAAACAGTGTAATCGCCTCTACGTTAGTTTACAGCGCACTTATTCAGTATAACCCGTTGATTGCTTGCTGTTGAAACTGTCACTACTTAAACTTGCTTAACATTAAAACGTGACAGCGATAAATTTCTCATATTTTATGTCAACTTGCTTCCTATTTCATAAATCTGCGGATTACCACGGTCGGATAAGAGGAGCTTATTACCTATTTATGATGTTCGGTCATTACATCCCCTTTGACATTTGGCGTCGTTTAGGATATTACTGCAAACTTAACATACCATCCATTATGAAAAAGACCATTCTAAAGTGAACCTTTAGACTTGGTAATAGGGTTTTATCAGCTTCATGTTCATCAGTATGCGTATGTTTGGAAGTCCGCAGAGACGCGTCGCCTGGCTGATGGTTATCCGATATCCATAAGATGGTATGCTAAATCGCCGTTGATGGTCAGATGTGTTATTCAGTGTACAGGATGAGTATATTATTATATTCCTTCACTGTTATTTTGATGACATGATTGTTAGCCGCTAGTCGTGATTTCTCAATAACAATGAATATGCATATTAAAGTCCTGTTGCTTGGTTGATAATTTTATTAAAAGCAATAAAACGTTTAATAGTATTCCTTAGGCATAAATATGTCTTGTTTTCTCATCAGTATGTCATAGGTAGATTATTAATTGATATTGGTGCTGAATAGTAAAGGCAAGCGTAAAATATTTTTACTACATTCTACAGTTAGCTCATTATTTAAAAATTAGTACTGGCCACTTCGATCAATAATAGTACTAGATGAATGATTAGGAACAAAAATAAGTCGCTAAAGTGGCCACGTTTGCACACACATGAACATTATATTTCTTACTACGAACTATAGAAAAAAGTTTAATAATATTAACAACTTCAGATTATTATAAACCTTAACACACTCACATAAAGTTTAATTACGTTTGCAAATGCTTAATATTTAAGTCCTTCTGTCATCGAAGCAATAAATTTAAAATGTCACTTGAAAATAAAGTCATTTTTATAATAAGTACAAAAATATTTATTCTAAAATGAAACTTAACTTCTAAGCAATAAGGTTAAAAACATTTTGTTGACAATTTCGTACTTACTCGAATTTGGAACTAGACGTAGTTCTTGGAATTACATTCCAATGCTTCAATGTTTGTTAGAATAGTTGGCGCGTTGTCGCAAACATTGGCCAAACAATCATAATATTTGCTAATTGATTTATATTTACTATTTAATTGTGTTCCTATTTTATGAAAAACATTTAATGATAAAAACTTACCGAAAAAAAGATATTCCTTCCAAAATCTTGGTGTTACGGTGGTTATTTACACAACTTTTGAACGCGCACTGAGGCATTTTGACGTCTTAACATTGGCTATGATTGGACCATACTAATTTGAAATAAGAGCACAAAAGTATTCGTGCTCGTATTTTTCGGGCCGTTTTTGAAGCGCTTATCGGGCATCTAGTACTATTATTGATCGAAGACTGGCCACCTTACATTTCTTGTGATACATTCACGCAGGTGCATTTGAAGCCAGCACGTTGCACGCCTATTCAAATGAAAAAGTTAGCAACAAAAGTAAAGTCAACACTGGATTTATTCTAAGAGGTTTCGGTGGCGATGTCGCGGTGATAACATCTAGATCGGATCTCCTTGCGTGCCGATCCGATCTTCAAGCTCCTGCTTTAATGAGGTCTGGTGATTCAGTCTCGTGGGAGTGGTTACAAAATTGTCCGTTTTTATCATACATACGACGTCACTTATGTAATAGTGTGCTTATTATGCACATACATCAGCATCACTTTATCTTTGTTTAGAACTGTGTTTCCTGGATGGTTGTTTTCTGATGTGTCCGGTGTCATTAGAATAACGGAATGTTGTTTAGAAGGCGTTTTGATCCTCATAAAAAAACCTAACAAGGTTATACTAAGGATTGTAGTTTCAAAGTTTATTTAAACAATAACATTTATATCACGCGAGTATCCTATTACACGCCCGTCATCGCCGTCATTTGTTTTTTTTTATGATTTTCAACTACAGATAACTAATTTCGTAATGCTGCTACGAACTCACGGTTTTTGGCACACATGTACTACATCTAACCACTCGACTAAAGAAAATGGAACGCAAGCAATACTCCCATAGACAAAATTACAAAAAAATAAATACTGAGGGGCTTGCTGTCACAGTTTTATGTTACGTGAGTTTTATCCAGTTGTCATTGCGGCGTATTTTAGGTTGCGTTAGTTTATGACAGCGTTCATGTGAGTGGATTAAGAGGTCTGTGTCCCAGCAGTAGGAACGTTATAGGCTACATATGACGGTCTATGTATATATAACAGTGGACAGTGGATATTCGCTAGCGATATTACGAAGTCAAGTCCAGAATTGTTGGTTTGGATTTAATCTCACAATGAACTAAAAATAAAATAATATGAACTTGAATTAATCCGTGAAATTAGTTTTATTGTGGTTGGGCAATATTTGCTTAACCATTGTGATCAATCATTTACGTTATTTAGTGCTCAATCTTTCAGACAGACTTGAAAATGGTACGGACAGTTCTAATCGTTACATTATTTGCTAGCATTTCAATTCTAGCCGTGTAATTGATACTCTATCCTTAACTTTTTCATCGTATCTACGATTGGGATATTATATCTAGTTCTTTAGTACCTAAAACCTATTCCTTTACAAGTTTACACCTATTAAGATGTCTTTTCTATTTTCCCTTTTACTATATGTAAGTACAGTTTTTTTTTTCAAACAAGTTAATATTTACATAATTTATTATGTATTACCTACTTAATTAAATAAAATGTATTTAATTTTAGTAAATCTGTTAGCCTTATATATTAAGCTAACAGATTTCAAATAATAATAATAATATGTACTTACTCTTAATAAAATGTTAAAAAAGGGGAAAGAATCATAGGGCATCAAAAAATTCGTCCGCACACAGGAAAATGCCCAAAAAGCTGGCTATACTATTTAGTTCACTTTTTTGAAGATTACCGCCATTACTATTGCTACAATAATAATAATAATAAATCTTTATTAATCCTTTAAAGTATTGCAGTACATGGGTATATAAATTATACATGATAAAATTACAGGTTTTCTACAATTGTAGTGGGTGCAGTTCTGATCTCCTGACTAGGTTACAGTATAACCTGTATGAAGGAGTGACAGTTCCGATCCCCCTTGGATTACAAGGATTTGTATTTTTACTGTTTATTGCTACAAAACTGTGATGTTATTAAAAGTGCAATCTAATTCGATGTTAAGCAATACTTGCATATTGCATTCTAATATTAATTTAGATTCTTTCCTTTGTGTTTTTATCACGTCCGGCTTTATAATCATTGTAACATCTATATCATTATGTTAATCACATCTGCATCTTATTATCCCGCGTAATGAAATAATATTCAAATGAGGAATGAAACATGCAAGATCTTGTCGTTTCTCTGAATGTCTTTGTGTGAATTCAAAAATTTTGTACCAATAAGACGTGATGCTACTAAAATAGTTTGTTTATTGGTGCATGATATATTAAGAATCTATGTTATTTAAATTTGTCCAAGAACTTGCATTTTGCAAGCAGATGTCAATTTGTCTTTTGTTTTATTTCTTTTAATAACGGCAAAGCTAAACTTAGGAGCAGTGGTGGCTCAGTGGCGACGGCCGCGACTTTGAAGGTCGTAGGTTCAAACCCCAACAGACGCTTTACTTTGTGTAAATTGTTTCATCACCACTGCTCTCAAAACCGTTAAGGAAAACATCGTGAGGAAACCAGCATGTCCTAGAGCCAAACATATGAAGACATGTGACATCTACCAACTGGCACTGGGCCCGCGTGTTAATTACGGCCCACTCCCTCTCACCGAGAGGAGGCTTGAGTCCCAGCAGTGGGAACATTATAGGCTGGTTATGTTGTTGTAAGCTTAAAAACAAAGCTGATTTCAATCTTATATTTATAGTTCAGCTATTCTTAATTCTGACGGATGGTTAGTCATAATTTATTTCAGGGAAATAAACCTTAATCAAGTTCATTTTAATAGCCTTTAAACTGAGGATAATGCTTAGGTATTCCTTTGTGGCTCCTGGTCTTGGCTATACTTTAACAACCATTGCTGATTTAATTGCTACTTTAATAGACCTCTTTTGTACGAATTGCGCTGTGGGCGTTGAAGTGGGCCAAAGTGGGTGTTCGGGAGCTGTAACAATAACATTCTCAGTTACTATTCGCAGTAAAGCCAGTTATAACAGTGACTGGCTTGTTAACACGGCAACCGACTTCCTTAGCCCAACCATATCCTAATATAACATTAAAATAATAAATGATGAGTAGCCAGTAACGATCACTGCACTGCACTAATTACTTAACTTCAGGCTAGAGTTGGCCTTTGCACTTAGCAATATTTTGTTCATTAGTAACACGGTCATTAAGTCTGCGAGCAATAGATCATACGTTACATCTCTATTTCACAAATCGGGTATAATTTCACTGCTCTGTATAGGGTTATCGTTCGTAAAATGTTTGGCTTGAAATGTCAGAATTTATCGTCAGATATCTGACGATAAATTCTGACATTTTTACCAGCTCAATTTCAGCATTTCATTTTCGATGAAATTGGTATTTTCCCATAATACCTAATACCAATTCACGGCCATATTTCGAAGAATTGACGTTTTAATTCAATTACAATCCAGTTTTCAATATGGGAGAAGTTTCGTAAACTGCGAAATGATGTCCTATTTGAATCTTAATTATCAATTTGATCGATAGAGCATTCTCATAAAAAAATGTGTAGTTTTCTATTGCTTTCATTCGTGACTTTTAAGCGCCTAAAGTAAGAAATATTTAGCTTATCCCTAACCCTAGTACACTCATACATCAGAATCCGCTGACACGAAGACGCTGCAGCGCTGTTAATTTACATCAGTCACGAGCAATAAGCTGCGACCCAATGAACTTTAGATGAAGATGTTACGTAAGCCTATGCAAATCATGAGGATGCACCAAACACAGGCTTTATGTAAACACTTTCACGAACTAATAGAGGTTCTATACGTAATGCTAAGGTAATATAAGGGAATGGATCGTGAGGGTTTTGATTTGTTGCTTTATCTTCTCCATCTTTGTTGTCGTTGTTAAGGATTTTATGTAATAAAATTCACACTTTATATGCTTTTTAATACGATAACTTCTCTGGCGTCTTTTCTGGTTAAGAACCGTTTAAGCTCTATAAATTTCGGATTTCTTTCTGGGATTAGGTACTGTCTATCATTCATGCGTTTGGATTTGAGCAGTGGCCGGTGCTGCTGAACTACGGATATTTGCCTCTTACGCTTCAAGAAAACACGCTACTATATATCTATTTATATCTACTTGAGATACTCAATACTCAATTCTTTATTGCATTCCATATGTATTACATAGATGGTATTACAAAGTAAATGATCAATATGGAACCTGTCGGGCACAGCAAAAATTAGGAGAGAGGAGCAAAAATTAGGAGATTCAATATGCAAAACACGTTCGTAAGTGAATTCACTTCTCAGTATTATTCTGTAAATACAGCTCCATGATCTGTTTAGCTTAGCTCCTAACTTTCCATGTCTGTAAGACAATTCACTCTAACAACAGTGTAATTTCGCGTTTAGCCGTAAACGGCCTTTTACTGCATATACGTGTAGGAATTTATGTTGTTTGTCGTATGTGGAGATAGTATCAGCGATAGAAGATAGGACCAACAAGTTCAAATAATCCGACCCGTGGCAGACCCTGTATTTATTGGTGTCTTTTCTCATTGTGTGGGCCTCTCTGTACGCTACTTTTGCTCACCTATGTTCGTTTTTCCCTATAGGATACACATATTCTTTCTTTATGTTCAAAGGTTTGTTATCGTGCCATATTGTAGTTTTATTATTTCTATTGTCATTATCATCAAACATGGGCTATAATTTACCGCTTCCAGCCTAACATAATCAGCCTATAACGTTCCCACTGCTGGGACACAGGCCTCCTCTCAGTGAGAGGGAGTAGGCTGTAATCCACCACGCGGGCCCAGTGCGGGTTGGTAGATGTCACATGTCTTCGAATGTTTGGTTCTAGGACATGCCGGTTTCCTCACGATGTTTTCCTTCACCGTTTTGAGAGCAGTAGTGATGGAATAATTTACACAAAGTAAAGCGCCTGTCTGGGTTCGAACCTACGACCTACAACTCGTAAGTCGCGGCTGTTACCACTGGGCCACCACTGCTCTCACTGCTTCCAGCCTAAGCTGGTGTTTAACTGACTATAAATACTTAATTAGCAAAAACATTTCTAATTTTTATTAGTAAACAACATTCGAGTCTTGAAGTAAGCTGCTGTCGAAATCGCACGGGAGTTAGCTAATAAAAGGAACTTAAATCATGTCAAATCATATCAGTTTAATATCGACCTTTTTCCCACGGGGTAAAGCACGATTTCCAACGCAACACCAAGAGCGTGTTCTACACCTGTCTCGCGAAGGATCAAGAAACTTTAATCTAGCTCATTACAGCTCCGTTCAAAAACGGCGTATGTTCCCTTAAAAGTGAGTCTACTTAAGGCGTTGTTCTTGTTGTTTAATTAGACCACTGAGATAAAAGTAAATGCCACGTAACACGAGACTCGTTTCTGCGGTCGACACTTCGACTTCCAATAAGACTTTATTATAATTAAAGTTCAATTTAAGTTCTACACGTGTTTTTCTTTTTAGGGTTCCGTACCCAAAAGGGTTCTGTTCTGTTCGTCTGTCACCAGGCTGTATCTCATGAACCGTGATAGCTAGAGAGTTGAAATTTTCACAGATGATGTATTTCTGTTGCCGCTATAACAACAAATACTAAAAACAGAATAAAAGAAATATTTAAGGGGGCTCCCATACAACAAACGTGTTTTTTTCGGCGTTTTTGCCTTGTGGCACGGAACCCTTCGTGTGCGAGTTCGACTTGCACTTGTTTTACTTAAAACATTAACGTTTAGGTACATATTACAGATATCAAGTTTATCAAGCCTGATTTTTTAAGCGTTTTTATTATTTTATCGATGAATTTATTTCGAAACTAGTTTTGACTTTTAAGAGCTTATTTATTTCGATTTAACGATTGCGATTAAGCCACTTGCGATACTGGTAAATGGAAAAGTTTTATAATTATTTATCCCGTCCGTTGTCACAGTTACAAATTCAAGATTATCTTCATCAGAGCGATAGCCAGAAGCACCTTAGTGTCTTTAATATGTTTTAGCTATCAGTAATCTTTTATCCCATCTCTGTCAATATCAAAAGCTTTACAGATGCCAAGCGTTTTGAAGATAATACTTGTAACACTATAGGGGTTCGTGTGGGCGGAAACCGATATCCTCTCAGTTCTCAGCTCTTAAGAAGCGTAGGTAGGCATTTGTTATACATCTGTCATTTCCTTCAATCTTGCTCTTTATGTTTAAATTTAGATTGCAATATACTGATCTTGGCTCGTAAATTTTCATCAATCGAGCTTCAAATGTTTTCTTCTGTTTTAAATAAAAGCGCTTGTAATTGTTGTCCCGGATTTTTTGCTTCAATATTATCACTACCCCATAAATGTTTTAATTCTTTAGTCCATGAAATCCACCTTTAACTCCCCACTATGCATCTTCACTGCTGTATTACGTCACAAAGCAATATATTCGCACTCACGGCGCTTATTGTGAACGTTAATAGATTCACCCGCGTGTGGGCCATTACAATAAAGCATCGATCATTTGACTGCGCCGGCGCACAATCGCCGCCGTTAGCAAAGTAAATCGAGGGGTGGATGCGGAAACAGACGGAATGATCCGTGATATTGCAGATGTAACGGTCCGGTTAATGGAAGAGCCTTTAGATTTAAAGGAGTAAAGGGAATAAATGGGTTATGAATTTGATAGTAAGGCTTTAGAGGACCTTTCAAAAAAATAAAGTTTGTAGTATGCGCCGTTGATGCCCTTAGGAAAACCTGATTTTAACATCTGCGCAAAATTTGCGTTGCCCACGAGCGACGATTACGTGGGTGCGACTCCAGATTATAGGTAATAATACTATATTGTCCTATGATTACTTATTGGTTGACTTGTTTTGTGTCAAGTTGAAGGACATCATCACTGTCTTTTATATCTGCGGGAAAATGTAGTATTGGCATTTTCTCGTTTAAATTAATTGATTTCTTATATTGGACCTCACCACTTTTCATTACGTTTGACAGGCCTCAATTAAGTATCTTTAGCAAGCTCATTTGTAGGTTAACTATTAAACGAACAGCAATAATAAAATAACCGGTCAAGTGCCAGTCGAATTCGCGCACCGAGGCTCCGAGCTCCGTACAAATTTTTAGGTATGTAACTACAAATTTACGGTTTTCGGATTTTTTCTTTTACTTGTGCTACATGACATTGCTTCTTGCCAAATTTCATGATTCTAGGTCAACGGGAAGAGGTTTTAATTCCCTTGCGAGTGTCAAAATATGCGGCATAAATGGAACATAAACGCCCGTATCTTTTGATTGTGTAGTTATTGGTTTTTCACTGCTTCAAGGGATTGCAACCCTGAGTATTTGATATTAATTTCAACTTGATAACTCCACGCGTTCCTGAGAAAAAGGGTCTTGACAGACGGACAGACAGACGGTCAATGAAGTGACTTATAAGGGTTCCGTTTTTTCCTTTTGAGGTACGAAACCCTAAAACTGGCTACCAATTTATTGGAAGTATAAAGTAATAAACAAACAAACGTTCGGCAAACGATCCATCATCGGGGTGTCAAAATGTTGATAATGATAAAATTTATTGATCGCTCGCTATCTCTGACGTTGGATTTTTTATTCTTTAATCTTTAGCACTAGTTTTATTAAGTGGCTGTCTAGTAATTAGTTACATTGAAGTCTTGAGTTAATTCTTAGGGTTCCGTACCCAAAGGGTAAAAACGGAACCCTATTACTAAGACTTCGCTGTCTGTCTGTCTGTCCGTCCGTCCGTCCGTCTGTCACCAGGCTGTATCTCAAGAACCGGGATAGCTAGACAGTTGAAATTTTCACAAATTATGTATTTCTGTTGCCGCTATAACAACAAATACTAAAAACAAAATAAAATAAATATTTAAGGGGGGCTCCCATACAACAAACGTGTTTTTTCGGCGTTGTTGCCTTGTGGTACGGAACCCTTCGTGTGCGAGTACGACTCGCACTTGGCCAGTTTTTAAAATTAACTTTGGGTTTTCTATACGTGTGTTCCCATTCCTTTTGATTTAACTTTGACGTAACACTGTAAACATTTTACTGAGTGCATTTCCAAGTAATTCTCGTTTTCCGCCGTTCTAACTGTATATTGCTCAGCTTATTCCAAACTACCTTACAATAAATCGGAAACATTATCTACAGAAATGCTCCAAAGGAACCCATCAACATTCATCGGTGTTAGTCTGCCCCCGAACGTGCGCAAGAGTGCACCGCAATCCGTTAAGACAATGGCGATGGGTTACTGTTGTTACAATACAAATTCCTAACACAAATTACATGTGTGCAGATTTCCGTAGCCCAGACGTTTTTCATTGTTCCGTGTGTAAATTGCCAATAGGTTCTTGAACGATTTCAGTTAGAGCTTTGATATAGGTACCTATATATATTATGCGTAGGTATGACGTTTTCAATTTTCGCGTCTGCTTGGTCAATATTTGTTCGGCCTGTGGGGTAGAAATACATTATGCATTTCCTTCTATGGGTGTGAGAACAGTACCTACCTATTTGTAGTTATGAAGTCTGATAGTTCTGCCCATGCAGTTGATACTATGGCATTGTCTGTAAGTAGGTACAGGCCAGACAGTCTTCTCGGGTAGTCTATCATCATAAGATTAATAATGTTCGAGGGCAGTGGTGGCCCAGTGGTAACTGCCGCGACTTAAGAGTTGCAGGTGGTAGGTTCGAACCCAGACAGGCGCTTTACTTTGTGTAAATTATTTCATCGCCACTGCTCTCAAAACGGTGAAGGAAAACATCGTGAGGAAACCGGGCATGTCCTAGAACCAAAAATTCGAAGACATGTGACATCTACCAACCCGCACTGGGCCCGCGTGGTGGATTACGGCCCACTCACTCCCTCTCACAGAGAGGAGGCCTGTGTCCCAGCAGTGGGAACATTATAGGCTGATTATGCTATTTTATTCTATAACTCAGAATTAACAAAAACTTAATTGGCTAGATAGCATTAAATTTCATTTTACCTTATTTTAATTATGCTGCTTTTAATAGTTATCTCCTTACCTAATTACATTTTATAACCACCATGTTTTATGACGGTTATGGATTGTTTATGATCATTAATTTTGCTAGATTAATATTTTGAACCCCGTGTGGTCTAAGCTTCATTTAGACTCATCTCATCTCTTCAGGTATTAGCGAGTAGGTAATAAAACTACAGTATACTGATGATACAATATTATATATATATATATATATAATTTGTTTTATCGATCCTGTTATCGTCGTAGATGATGCATCATTAGCCATTTTTTGCGATGTGATTATGGCAATATGTCAGCCATGATCCAATGTGTGGGGAAACTATAGTCAATATTCTAGGGAACGAATTGTGATGAGAATCACCAGTTTCAAAAGTTAGGAATGCGACATATTTTTATGACATCCGGTTCCAATAAACACCATAATATGTTAGCATCAGTCGAAGAACAGTCATCACATTAATCAATATTTTGTAATACCCTAAATTACCGTGACAACGAAGACCAATTTCCGAAACATTAATGTTCGGGACACGAATAGGATTATGAGAGACATCAACGTGCCCTACTGTTCGTAATTCACCGTAATGCTGTTAACGGATTATACGGCCGTAATCAAGGCAAACCGTAATCGTATATATCTGGATAAAGGCGTTGATTTATTTTGATTCTTATAGGGCTTCCATTAAACGTTGTGTTTTTTGTGGCCTCTATCTACGCAGCCTATCGTAGTTCGCTGCTGGACATGGGCCTCTCCCAAGCTGCGCCACAACACCCTGTCCTCCGCCTTCCGCAACCAGTCTGTCCCGGCCACCTTTTTAAGGTTGTTCTTGTGACCTGTTTATTGGAATTAAAAACGGTTTGATCAGATTTCTGTTCTGGTTTGAATATTCTGATTCATATAACACCTTTAGCTTCATAAACTTGGTTCAGGAGGCCTACCACAACCTCTTAACGCGATCCATTTTAGGACCTAAACTGAACTGTTCGTCTAATTCGTACCATGACGTCAGTTCAACGATTCAATTTAGGTCACTCCATCTGACAGCGAATATCCCAAACTGAGTCGCAAGTTTTGGGTTCATTCATTTAATTTTGTACTGTGTTTGGTACCATAACGTCCATAGAGCAGCTCAAACTGAAACGCTAACTGTCAAAATAAGCGATTCACTAAAAGTTACTATTTCTCTACATAAACTGAAACGTTTTGTGAATTATTGGCGTAAACGAAGTTTTTTTGTGCTATTTTAGTGGAATTTTACAAAAACCAATGTAAGTGTACTTTAATCTTTCCTTTAAAGTCTAAAATACTAATTTTACATGCATTTTTAACCGCATTTGTTTTTCTTTACAGATGTCTGATGAACTACTTTTATTTGAGTTTTTTGAAGAAGTTAAATACTTACGACATTCCTTGAAATAATGTTAAACTTATACACTTCACTTTTAATTTTCCCACCGTAATCACAACCACAGAGTACATTAATTTAAATACGGGGATCACAACTCCACAGACTACGTATCTAGTTAAACTGACAGTGACATGACAACTCGCACAACTTATTTTTACTCTGGTACGTTCGAAACAGATTACGTCGAAATAGAAATATTTTTTCGGTTAATAAATAGCATAAGGTAAATAAATATCTACTTTTACTAAGAATTATTTTAATAATAGTTAACGTATTAACGTGGAATCTTAAAAACAATTGTTGAGTGTCTGTTTTACTTTTATATAATGATTTACGAGTTAAGAACAAATAAAAATGTTACTCGCTTCTGAACGTGTCGGACACTAAAATGTGCGTGAAACAAACTTATTTGCTAATAATAGCGTTGTCTCTTTTTCACCAATAACGTTTCAAATGCGGTTCAGCCACAAATTGCGATCTTTCATTCACTTTTAACGATCCAAATGCCGATGAGTGTATTGGACGTCATGGTAAGACTTTGAAGCGATCCAGTTTAGGAACATAAACTGAAATGTCTTGCTTTTGAATCGTTTTTAATTAGATCATGGTAGGCATCCTGTTTTGTTATTTTCAACTGCATTCCAATTTGTTTGATTTTAACATCACCAAAGGGTTTATTTATACTATCGAGTTTAGTATCGGCATTCACACCATCGTACTAAGAATACCGCTAGTCGGCGCTCAAACTGATACTATATACTTATCTACGCTTACGAACATGGACGATCCATCAAACGATACTCCTCCAGTTTGTCACTTACAAGATAGCCTCTTGATCGGAGGTATTTAATAAACCGATTACTTATTTATTATAATAATAATGTCTTACTTACAAAATACATTCCTACTTGTCGATGTTTTCTTATTCTTAATTTTAGCCAACTCTGATTCTATTATCATCTGTTGCAATTTTAAACCCAATTTATCAGAACCTTATCAGGATTCCGTGTACATGTCTAGCGTGTTCTACAAATAGTAATTCGTAGTCCCATTAAACTTTATGTCTTTTCGCCAGGGGCCTGGAGACATCCCTTTAGCATGCAAATACAACGCGTGACAAATTAAAGCTACGTGCAAGCAACGCTAACTTCGATCCGATGTCTAACCTAGCAATAATGCTAATTGTGAAATTATTTATGAGAACGAAGAAGGAATGTACAATTGTGCACTCCTTCATATTATCGGAGAGAATAATTTCCTAGTGAACACTAATGAGAGGACAGGTGGAATCTAGAAGCCCTAAGGTTATTGTTTTTATTCTGTACCTACAGTTAGTTCCAAAAGTTAGTTGACATGTTTCTGCTTCTGCTGTAATGCCACTTTATGATTTAAAATTCTAGTTTCAAATGTTGAAACTGTACACTATAAAGTTTTTATTGACTAATTATTATTCAACAAAAAAGAAAAATCTGGTAATCCCATAACATAGGTAATGTTATGGGATTACCTGTTTTTTTTTTTTGATAACCGTCTTCTAGTTGTCAAATACTTTAATTCCTGTCGCTAAAAGATAGTTAACGATTATATGGTCAGGTATCTAATTCCTTATGATAGATAGTTGAATTAGTCAATAAAACGTTAGGTATAGTGTACAATTCAAACACTTGAAACTAGAATTTTAAATCATAATGTGGTATTACAGCTAAAGTGGAAAAATGTCAACTAACTTTTGGAGGGCGCTATGTATAATATTAAAATTGTTTTGCTTGGATTTGACTTTCATTGCCTGCTTACATTCCACGTTTTGACATGTGGAAGTTGTTAAAGTCTAGTTTCATCCAGAACACAAATTACGATTCCAATCTGGGTTACAATTTACAACTGCAACCATTAGCGCTTGCCTTTTCTTTCTCACAATTCTTCTTTTTCTTTTTCAAAGATTAGCACTTGTAAAAGTAAGTTCATCCGTTAGCCGTATCATTGCATTATCTTGTTTATTGTCGTCTCCGCCCACAAACTTAGATGTTGCGTTATTTTAACGATTTCTCATGATTTACCCTGTCTTCTGGATAGCCTGTTAATACTGGGTTTACTTTTTGCACTGACTTGCAACCGGTCAGGACCGCTTCGCTTGTTTTATTGCACCTATAAACCACTATAAATAATTTCACTTAGAACAAGCGCGCATTACAGACAACGCCTTGAAACTTTTTGCATAAAATCAAATAGCTCCATTTAATATATGAAAAGTTTTCGCTTCTTTGTTTGCGTTCTACCGCGTGGGATTATGAGCAGGTGATGCATTCATTTGCAGGTCTGCATAGAGCAAACCCGTCGCATCCGTATTAAAAATAAACACTATAAGATTGTGTTAATAAGAATTTATTTATGTGGGAACATTTATCGGTAAGCTGGTATTGTAGCAATTTCATAATTTGTCTCGATGAAAGATGTCTTCCGCTAGGAATATGCTGTCTCTCATGTTTTTCTATTTGTAGTGCTAGGATTTGTATCATGTATGCACATTAGATGCGTAAGCATTTCTCTAATTCGTATGAGGCAGCATATGACATCAGTAATAATATGCGTGCATTGGTCTTAAAATATATCCTGTTCAGAACAGTTCAGAATTAATGTCGGGAGTGTAGGCTGTGCCTACACTCCCGACATTAATTCTGAACTGCACACATTTTAAAAGCCTCAAGTTCTAGTGTCTACGGTGACTATTTACTTGTTACATTGACTTACAATATGCGCTTGACCTTAATCGTAATGAGAATTTACAGTGCTTGCAAGCAAAGGAGTATTGTCCTTTGTTATGTTTTCTGAATCTTGTGATGTAGGATTTAGGAAGTATGGTTACGAAACTTTGGACACAATAATAAGATAGTTTATGCGTGCCCTAATTTCGATTAAATGTAGCCTGAAGTTAAATTATGAAATGTCGTGCAAATGTCTCTACATTGTGTGCAAGTACTAGAAATTGAAAATACGCATTCACGCGTAAAACCAGAATCTCACAATACTGCGGATGAAGTATTACGACATAAAACCGCTAATGAACGCTTTACCTACCTGTTTTTCAATGAAAGCCGTACCCTAGCTACGTATACGGTATAATAACGACTCATCCTTCATGGGGTACTGTTTAAAATGTTGCAATAAAATTCCTCCCCACATACTACAACTGAATGAAACGAAATTTAAATCTTGTATTATACGCACACTATGCAGCCAAGCAAGCATATTATAAGTTGGTTAGATTACATCGCTGACAAAAATGTTTGGCTCTTGGAGCTGCTGAACATTGAAAACACTATCTTTGCTATAAATTCAATGTCTTAGCATTGTATAATTGCATAGGTACACCGTGTACCACGTGTGAACACTGGTATACTTACTATAAAGCTACCATTTACTGGGTACGTCTTTCATTGGCTTGAAGGTGCCCTGGCGGCTGAGAGTCTGTCATGCTCACTCAAATGTCTCGCTGGTGGTGGCGTGTGTGTTGGATCACTGGTCATCTCTTAGCTGCCACGGGTTACCTATTTTAATTTCGGAATTGTTTTTACATTTTTATAACGGACGCATTTAACGTGCACGTCTTTCTACAACGTTCTCACATGTATAATTTTAACATGAATTATGTAACTAATATTTTGTAACTATTTTATGATTTAAAAGAGTGTCCGTGGAGTTTCTTGCCCGTTCTTCTCCATAGGTACCTATTACGCTTTAGAATGGGCAACTAGCTTCATCTTTCTGACTGACTGACCCCTTGACAATTCAAAAGTGCCTGTAAGTAATTGGTTTATTTGAAATAAATGCCACCTGCCATCTAATCTTTTCACCACCCTTGGTTGCCTGGTAGAGAATGCTTAAGTCCGCCTTTGTACCTTTCTGTGTGCGAAAAGATTAAATAAATAAATAAATGCTTTGAGTTTGAGTATAGAAATAGAAAAAGAAAATTTTTGAGAGAAGGACATCAGAGGAGCGATTCTCGTAATTTTAAGAACTTTCACAGTCTGATCCCAGTCTCAATCTGTCAAAAATATCTCTAATTTTCCTACATTTGTTGACAGGTTTTTGAGATTGATAGTCGCAGAGATGAGATTGCGACTAGATTTTGAATGTTTCTAATTACGGGAATTGAACTTCAGAAATTCGTATAAGGTTTTTGTTTACGATTCAAACATGATTCACATTGCTGCAAAAACGAGCAACGTGAGTCCATACATTTGATGAATATCACCTACAAACTATCTGCCTATAAATTGCACTATAATGTAGACCCGAAGGCTTTGAGGTCTTAAGCTTCGAAACGATATATTGACCGGGGTATCAATACAAATAATTTATACGATACCATTTATTTTTCTGCTTTAGCTTGGATTTCAATGATTGTAAATTGCATTAAGATATAAATGGATTTGCAAAGTGTTCCCAAGGTTGTGCCTGTTTGCTTAATCGTGAGAATTGGAGGTGCGATAACTATGTAGTTTGTAATCCGATTAATGTTATCTACTTCGGCACCAGAAAGTCCAACACTTGGATTTGTTGGTAGCCTGCCATGTTCACTTGTAAAATATTGTTGGAACAGAGACAGTTGTAACTACCTAGGTACCTAAAATTTTGACTGCAGATTAAATTATTGACTGACGCAAAGTTCTTAATCATTGCACCCTTCAACTTACAAGGTTCGCAGATCGAGCGATTTCTATCTGAACATAAAATTTTAGTGTTTGCCGTGCTTGAAATATCGTTTTTATCAAGAACATCTCTGAAATATATAGCAAGAATGGTACTTTGATTTTTCACAACTAGCATGAGAGTTTTAGATTATAACCCGTAGCGCTTATAAGGATTCTGTTATGTTGACTACTGTGATATCTGCATCTGCTCTCCACAATTTATCTTTGGCAGATTCTTCCAAAGGTTTACTGTTATGGCATTGGTGCGATAAGTAGCAGCCCTTAATGCATTTCTGATATTTCTAGTGGCTTCGAAACTAAGTCTTGTGAATATCTTATTTATTATAATTTAAATCCCTTGATCGCAAATATTCGCATTACCATCAATAAGGACAGAACTTGCTGTTATTACAAATGTGAGAATGAGTTTGTTCCACTTATGGCTCGGCTGTTAAACTGAATCGATCTACTTTGAATTTTGTATCAATATAGTCCATGTTATGAATATAAACATTCAATAAATTTAATCTTAAAGTAATTCAAATAGTATCTAACCTATTTCAAGAAACCTAATCTTCGTGGGCAAATCCGCGGACAAGAGTTTCATAATCATCATTAACTTGGCTTATTGCAGTATAAATCTAGTTTATTATAATTTAAATCCATCGATTACAAGCTTTCCCATTACCATCAATAAGATCATAGATATAAGCGTTAATTTGTAATAAACTTGATGATGCGTTTTTATCGCAATCTGGCTTGTCAGTTTAGTGTCAGCTATGTTATCCCTTGGGAACTGACTTGAAGATAAGCTTTGATTCATATTAAGCTTTGTTGCAGATTTATTAGCTTGTTTGTTATTTATTTTGTTATTCTATTACGCTTCTATTGTTTGTTCGTCAGTAGACAGTTCTTACACAAAATACATTATAGTGCAGAAGGCAATCTACATACAAAGTGCGCTCGAGCAACGCACACATAGACACCGCTCACGGACACGTTATCTCGGACGGGTTGGGAGTAGTGCGAGCGCGGGTGCCATCCGCTTGAGACACGCGTCTGTGAAGTGCAAAAATGGTGCAACAAAAAAATGCCTATCTAAGCTCGATTTATATAATAGTTTCCTATTTTGAATCAGTATAAATGCAGTAACTTTTTTGTAAGGTAAATTCACGCCACCAACTAGTACGTAAGTTGAAAACATGTTTTTTTTTTGTTTGTGTAGATATTGTGTTGTTTTTAGTGTCATTTGATAGGTTTAGGTCTAAAACGGATAGGACAAAATAAATTGTGTAAATAGGGTAAACCGTTTTGAAGTTATTAGGGATTTTCGATAGTGAAAATTGACAAATGTAAAATTTTATGTTTTTGTTCTGTAAACTTTTTGTATTGTAATACTATGTTTATTGTTTTGTTTTAATATTGTAGAATAAGCTCAACAATAAATCAAACAACTAGATACGAGTGCCACTACCACGACAGTTTTGTGTGCATAAGCCAAAGTTGACAACCCTAGCGCGACCGCCGAGCGTAGGTATGAAAAGTGAAGTACATACATGTGTTTGCCTTCTGTAGTTATCTGTATTTTGTTTGTGGTTCTTATTTCATTTGTCTATAACAGAGTGAGTGAAAACACGTGTAGTTATTGTTATCGCAATCGCAAGTGAATAGGAGTCTTGTCGTATTTACTGTTGTATTTGAGGTATTGCTTTTTTATTATTTTTTATGGATATTTATTTTAGTTTGAGCTGTGGCCTAGTGATATTGCAGAGGGTGTTTTATTTTTATTAATCGTTTGTCTTTGCACTAATGATGGGTCTATTGCTACGATACATTGCTGAGGAAATTTCTCCAAAATTACTGTTGTGTGAGTAAGTTAAAGTGCAAGTGATTCACGTAGGACGTTTTACATGATTTTTATTAAGACATTTTCATGTTTAGCTGTACATAAAATAAAGTTCATTGTTTTGATGCTCGTGTGCGATGCACGATGAGACGACATGCTGACTCTTCTCATTTGTAGTCGTATTCCATAATATCTTTGAAATATGCGGTTTATCTTTAAATTTTTATGCTGACTTTAATTTTGTGGTTTTTTTTTTTTTTTTTTTTAAAGTTCCGAGCCCATTATCTGTCAAAATGTTTATGCACATTATAATTTAGTAACATATATACCTAAGGAAAATTACTTGAATTGCAGACAGTTTCTGAATAAAACCGTGGAAGTGAATTTCTTTGAAAACAAAAAAAGAATGTGTTGTTCTAATAGTAACTCTCCCTTGTTACAGTGAGATGGCGCGGTGGAGTGCGCTCCAGCATGGACGATCAACGGCTTGGCTTGTTTTCTTCTGCCTACTGCAAGTGGCGAGGACAACGCCTGGTAAGTACCTACCGTCCTTTATTAGAACCTTTACCACAGTGTAACTATTTACAATGGTTCACCGATCATACATCTATACTAATATTATAAAGCTGCAGAGTTTGTTTGTTTGTTTGTTTGTTTGAACGCGCTAATCTCTGGAACTACCGGTCAGATTTGAATGTTTATTTTAGTGTTGGGTAGTCCATTTATCGAGGAAGGCTATAGGCTATATTTTTTTTCTTCAAAATTAGGGATCCGTAATAAAATTGCTATTTTGTAACACAAGGTGTAAAATCGAAAACCTATTTTTGCGTGCGCTGCAAAAACTATTGACAATAGAACAAAATAATGTACTACGGGTTTGTAGAGCCCATTAAGACCTACAAAAAAGTCCGCGAGAACATATATCTAGCTATCATGGTTTAATCACAATAACCGATTTTGTGTTCAAAATAATTATTAAATCGTCTGAAGAAAAAAAACTACGTTAAATATGTATCGTAATATTAATCTTTATCGAAATTAAGCATTATGTTATCAAGAGTATTTATGAAGAAGTAAAATACTTTTTGTTTCATCTCAATCGGATATTTCGTTTAAAAGTTATCACGTGTGTAAGATGTTAAGAGTTGGTACCTAGGAGTTATGGGCCATAGAGTTTTTTATCTATACTAATAATAAAGCTGAAGAGTTTGTTTGTTTGAACGCGATAATCTCTTTAACTACCGGTCAGATTTGAATTCTTTTTGCATTTGATAGCCCAATTCTTGAGGAAGGCTATAGGCTATTTAACATCACGCTATGACCCATATGAGCCGAGCAAAAAGAAAAAAACTCAGAGTGAACGGTAAGCGAATACGAAGTGTTGCGACGCGACGGGGTGGGGGTACAAGAAATTTCACGCGGACGAAGTCGCGGGCAGAAGCTAGTTTGATATAACCAGAGAAATCTCGAACTGAAATTTGGCAGTACAGGAGTCAGTACACATACTAAGGTCCATGCACCACTCTAAAAATGAATTTTAGATCATCGTCCTATTACTGACAATCGTTTGAAGATGACAGAGAAAGAATGATGTTGTAAATAAGTTTAGTTTTAAATTCCTACTGATTTGTGGTGCAAGTGCGACTGTGCCTTTACTATGTAACTTTAAGTAGGTAAGTAGTACAAAAAATAATATCTCGTCAACGTGTTTATGAATACTGAACATAGGCTTATGTTATAGACCTTTAAAACAAACGATGCCAAGGTAAATGGACCAACGCTATACTGGCGAATGGATCTAAGAATTTGTTACCCATCTTGTCTAGGGTTAGTAAGTTTTTACGACACCTGCAATATTAGATAATGGTGGTTTATGCATGGCAGACTCCATAAATGGTATTTTCTCACAAGTTGGTAGAAAGTGTGTAGTCAAACTGTAAAATGTAAAACCAAGTTTAAAAAATATTTTGCTGCGGAAAACGGACGTGTCGTGACGCCTTTACATCTACTTAAGGAGGTAATAAAAATCTAATGTCTATTCATTCTTTCACTGACATACAACGCACAGCCTGAAATTTTGAAAAATACATCCAAAGTGAGCAGTAAAAAAGCTTTTTTGAAAAATTCGTTCCCTATAGAAGTTATAATTAGAGGTAATGATGTATGAAAGTTTGTGTTGAAATTCGTCATTTTAGCCGATGTCGATCCCATCGGGCACACTACACACAGCTTGTAGGTAGAGTTACAAATTCCTAGAAAGGCCACACATGTCAAAATCATTTCACTTATTTTGCGACGTGATTTAAAACATACACAAACACTAACAGGCTACCAAGATCAAATAATTTTCACCGTGTTTATTAACAAACAGATCAATACTCCATTGTATTGTGTTTACAAATAATACCCGTTGAATGGACCGAGTAATAAAATAACGTCACCGCTTCATTCATTCATTCATCAAAACTGAACGTATTCAGTGAAGCTTGTAAAACGCTTGTGTATTGAATTTCATTGAATCGGAAAGGTAGGTAATACTCGTTGGGCAGGATAAGTATTGTGTTTTTATATCCTTTTTGGGACGTTACAAACATTTAAAAAAGAAAATTATCCAATTCGGTCCAATCGTTAATCACGTGATGCGCAGGATATGTTTGTAGTATCAAAGCAGGATAATTAGAAGTATGGAAGAAAAATACATGCTGCGCCGACCCAAATAAATGTCATAAGGGCAAGAGAATGATAAATGATTATTATCAAAACAGGGTAATTTATTTTATTTTATTTTATTTTATTAAAACTTTATGCACAAGTAAAAGAAATACTGTACAAAGGCGGACTTAATGCCTGAGGCATTTTCTACCAGTCAACCTTAGGGTGGTGCAGAGACAAAACATGGCAGGTGCAACATACGGGATAAATAGCTAGGAAATGACTACTTATAAAATACAAGAATAAATACTAATACATAGATAGATAGATAGATACATACATACATACATATAAACAAAATGAACTGTGAGGAGAAAAAAATTATCGGTAGAGGAGAAAACGAAACCAGCAAATCAGCGCTGAGATGCTACAGCCAACTTTTGACGGATATGTTCACGTGCCTTCACTTTAAAAGATAACCGACTGGTTGCCGTCCTGATATTCAGAGGGAGCGCATTCCAAAGAAAGACCGCCTGGACAAAGAAAGAAGAACGAATGAAGCCAGAACGATGAGAAGGACATCGTAGAAGACGATTGTTAGTGGAACGAAGATTTTTAGTATGGGCAGAGCATAAATATTGAATTTGGGAAGTCATATAAGAAGGAGCAGTGGGATTATCGAGAATAGAGAACAATGTATTCAAAGCCCTCAACTCTCTGCGCTGGCGAATGGGTAACCATTTTAAAAGCAGCCGATGCTCGGATACATGGTCATACTTACGAAGATTGAAAACGAATCGAATGCAGTTATTCAGAAGACGGTCAAGTTTATTGAGGAGATCTGCATTCAGGTCATAATAACACACATCACCATAGTCAATTGGTAATGTTTTGTTTACATACCAGTGACGCTTACTTCAAGATTTCATAAAGAGAATTTGCTGTCATTCTGTTGAAACAGAAAAAAAAAACCATCTGGCGATCTGGCAGGCCAGTTCAAATCGTCAAAACGCGGATCAAAAATTGCAAAAATTCTGGCATATTCACTCTATGACATTAATTTTGCCCCACCTTCTAAAAACAAAAAAGCCCAAGCTGCTACAGTCAACAAACCCATGCTTCCAAGAAAATGGCGCTACAACTGTTCCCGTAACATAACCGAAGCACGTTCCAAGTTGCTAAAAGCTTGAACGAACAATTTACAAGAATCCTACGTACTTCGAAAACGGTACGAACAGTATTTTCTAATTGGAACAAATACTTATAAGGATAGTCCCGGTTTCCTTTAGAGGAAGCAAAATATATGTGCTTATTAAGATCACGTATAGGTACTAATTAACACAGTCTTTCATGGTTCCTATTTATATTATTGCAGGGAATGCCCAATGAAAATTAATTTATTGGTTTTGGGAACCAAATAAATAATAAATAAAATCAGAAGGTTAGCGTGTTCGTTTGTTTCATTTTATGGATTATGTGAGTAGTAGTTTTTAATGTTAAGTACCTACTAAATTGTTTACTTCTTGAATACTTCTACAAATTCTTAAAAAGAGTAACCGTGGAGTTTCTTGCCGGTTCTTCTCCATAGGAAACGACCAATTGGAACCGTGCACCTAGCTTCTGACGTTTCATAAGTGCCCATGTAGGTTTATGTGAAATAAAATATTTGGATTTTTGAAATTCATACGAGAGAAATTCAATATTTTCTACTGCTACACGGCTGAACTGATTTAGATGACCTACAGAAAGACCATGTCCTGGATAATTTTTATTAGGATACATAAAGTACTTCCCTTGGAAGGCGAGTAAAACTGCGCGCAATAACTTCTTGAAATTTATTAAATTACGTAGGTACCTAGCTCATAGACTATGTAATACTTAATAGTTAAATCAGGATTCTCGTGGCTGTTCATTATTAAACTTACTAACTTTACGACCAATCTCAACTATCCCTTACACTAAGTTATTTATAATTTTCGTTGTAATAATAATATGAGCTATGTTTAAATTTTATAGGTTCGTATTTTATTAGCCAGTTTGGTGCTTAGAGATGAATAGGTGATTAGCGTGTGTCGATACGAATAACTGGATGTCCATAAACTTTTGATAACCTTTCTCATTACGGGGATGAGGAAAACAGGAAGTTTAGCGACTCGCTAACGCTGGGTTTCTGAAGTCCTTAGAAAATCTTTTAATAGCGCTAATTATTTCGATTAAGTTATCTATTTAATCAAAGTCATTCCTTATCTATTCTATATATTGTGCTGGCCCAGTAGAGCAGTGGTGGCCCAGTGGTAACGGCCGTGACTTACGAGTTGTAGGTCGTAGGTTCGAACCCAGACAGGCGCTTTACTTTGTGTAAATTATTTCATCACCACTGCTCTCAAAACGGTAAAGGAAAACATCGTGAAGAAACCGGCATGTCCTAGAACCAAAAAATCGAAGACATGTGGCATCTGCCAACCCGCACTGGGCCCGCGTGGTGGATTAAGAATTATGACCCACTCCCTCTTACAGAGGAGGCCTGTGTCCCAGCAGTGGGAACATTATAGGCTGATTATGCATTATGATCATAGAAACAAGACTAGAAAGAAGGTTTCGATAAAAGTCTTCTCTCAGGATCTCAGTCATATTAAAATCTAAGGCAATTTTTAAAAGTTCTTAATTTTCGTAAAAGCAAAGCGTGAATGAGGTACTTATTACTTATCAGATTGTTAAAATTGCACATGCTACTGTTAAGAATAAAGAGGGTTTTTTGTTACTTATTAAAAAAACAAAAATTTCGAAATATTTTTGTACTGTACTTTGCAATAAACAATCGAGACATTTTCTCATGTCTATCCATTCTGATATATCTGGCAGGCGCACCTCGATATACAGTAAACATTATCTCTAAACAATTTAATGGGAAAAGGCAACGTTTGCAAAACCTTAATTAATTGTTCAAAGGCCTAACGAAGCTAAGGTCTCGTGCACCTGTCGATTCTCTTATTTATTAGGTACTGTATTTGTTTATACTATCTCTGGAACTGCGGGCTTTGTAGTCTCCCTTATCTTAATGCATTGTGTATTTCGTTTCCACGGTGATAAATGTGGGATTAATGGCCCACAGATTTGTTTTACGATGTGCTGGGAATGTTGGAAAAAGTTGTTTGAAAAATTGTTATATGCTAATTGAAGTAATTGATTAATTTTGTTAAAGAAAAAGTGTTGTAATGTTTTATGACTATGCTACTTAGCATCCGGAACGACGCTTAGCTCAAATGATGTAGTAGCTAGGAACCGGTTTTTTTGTCATAATTAAAATATAAATAAATAAAAAAAATAAAAAAGCCTTTAATATTCCTTAATTACAGTAAATAAAGTTAAATAAATTAAGAATTTAATAATTACTAATTAAGGACCCCTCGACGGGTATAGGCCTCCTCCAGTAATTTCCAGTCTTTTCTGGTTTTTGCTTTCTCAAGCCATGATTTGCCAACTAATTCCACTATCTCGTCGTGCCAACGCTCTGCTGGTCTGCCTCTTTTTCTCCTACGGTGTGGGCCTTTCCAAGCGGTTGTTCTAAGGGTCCATGGGTCCAAGCGGTTGTTCTAAGGGTCTGTCATAATTAGCGAAGTGTTAATGATTTGATGAATGTTCGTTTGTTTTTACAGGTCCATGTGAAGTGGAAACGGGCCAGTCTAGTATTATAGTAGATATTGAAGAGAGCAGAGGAGATCGTAAGTAACAAACCATTTTTACCTCTTTAACACATTTTTTTTGCGTATAAACCTACATGAACTCTCGAAGTCATAAAAGCCATGAATGTTGAAGCGATAATAATTTAAAGAAGATTAATTACTTCTGCCTGTCATCTTTTGTTGTAGTTGTAACTTCTTCACTTTGTCTTCATCACCTATAGGGACTACAATCCCGTGATTTACCCGATATAAATTGGCTCTGGGTTTCTAATCGAATCTTCATGCTTCTATTATTGCTGCTGGATCTCCTTTACATAAATAAACAATATCCGAGTTATTCCGGTCTGATTCCCTGAACCCCCTCCACTCCCCTTTTATCATGTCTATTTCTTTTAATTTCCGAGGTAAACCAAAGCACAGTGCCAGCCCTGCTGCCAATAGTCGGGGAGTCCCCTGTACCCCCCTTCTCATGTCTATTTCTTTTACCAAAGCACAGTGCCAGCCCTGCTGCCAATAGTCGGGGAGTCCCCTGTACCCCTCTTCTCATGTCTATTTCTTTTACCAAAGCACAGTGCCAGCCCTGCTGCCAATAGTCGGGGAGTCCCCTGTACCCCTCTTCTCATGTCTATTTCTTTTACCAAAGCACAGTGCCAGCCCTGCTGCCAATAGTCGGGGAGTCCCCTGTACCCCCCTTCTCATGTCTATTTCTTTTACCAAAGCACAGTGCCAGCCCTGCTGCCAATAGTCGGGGAGTCCCCTGTACCCCCCTTCTCATGTCTATTTCTTTTAACAAAGCACAGTGCCAGCCCTGCTGCCAATAGTCGGGGAGTCCCCTGTACCCCCTTCTCATGTCTATTTCTTTTAACAAAGCACAGTGCCAGCCCTGCTGCCAATAGTCGGGGAGTCCCCTGTACCCCCCTTCTCATGTCTATTTCTTTTAATTTCAGAGGTGAACCAAACCACAGTGCCAGCCCAGCTGCCAATAGTCGGGGAGCCAGGTGAAGACGTGTTGCTGTCCACGGTCTTTCCTAAGGGCCCCACGCTGTTCCAGCTCGATGGGAAGCGGTTGCAGCTCCTACAGCCTCTCGATAGAGATGAGGATAACTTGTCGCATATGGTGTTTCAGGTATTGCAGATTATTGCTTTGTAACTAGAATAATAATAAGAGAATCTTTTAGGGGTTTTATCAAGTCGGCTACTTGTGTTGCCATTTTGTGAACCTAATACTTAGTGTACATAGTGATCTGATTTTTTTTTGTTGAATTATGTTTTCCTCTATCAACGATTTGCAACTTGGGTAACATTACCAATTTGCCAACTGCGGTGCTGTAAACGGAAAATTACAGCACCTACGGATTAGATAGATATGGCTGATTTGCCGAATACCATGCGTTCTGTAGGTATTACTTTAACATGTCAACTCAATCAAGTCTTCTTTAGTTCACCAGTTTTTAAAGTTGTCGTAGCCACAGCCCTATGTTTGTTAGTTTCTGATGCTTAGCATATGCATATCGTAAAGCACTGCATTCGGACTAGATAATAAGGTGCACGTAATCTTGTTAGATAACTCAATAAAACGTGTGGACGGACGATTGAATAGCTTAAATATACTCCCGCGACTGTAGAGGTCTTCGATTAAATAACTGTTACACAACAAATATACAGTATTTCTTATACAGTTCCCACGATCAAAAATGTATTGTAAATTCTACCGAATATACTCTCTGTAAGCCATTATTTAACATTGTTAAAATAAATAATCTGTCATAATCATTTTATGATAATTTGTCATATAATTTAAAAAGATCTCCTAGATACTTCATAAGTTGACACTTAACATTTTTGTACAATCAATTTCCAACTTTACACTTCAAAAATAAAGTTCAAATTTCACTGTTGCTGCCATAGATGCAAATGTGGACCGATTCATATCGCCTTAACCGAATTAAGTCTATTAATATATCGCCTAAAGCCAATATGGTAGTTATTAATCTGTGTTAGAAGTAATTTGGTTATATTTAATGGGTGTTGTTTGCAGCTGGTTTGCCAGGTGAAAGCGACGAAGAAGCGGCGAACGATACCAGTGATAGTAAGAGTCTCGGATATCAATGACAACGCGCCGGTTTTCCACGGGACGCCGTATGAATCTACAGTTTCTGAGGTAAGATAGTAACGATGACTGATGCATGCAGTGGCGTAACTATACCGTTTGGGGCCCGTGGCAAATTCAAGGGATGGGGCCCTCCCTCAATGTAAAGAAGCTCAACCAACGTTATAGTTTTTTTTTACTAGCACTTTTCCGCGACTTATTCCGCGTAGATTTCATATTTTCCCCGACAAAATTTAACACCTGACTGTTTCGTTGATCTAGTGGTCGCAAACGCTACTGCTGAGCATGAGGTCCTGTCCAAAAATTTTGACAAACAATGGGAAAAAGGTACAAAATGTTCGAAACCTGAATGATGTCCTTTGTTGCACATTTTCAAAAAAAGTTTGCATTTATAAACTTATGTTTGGATCCTCCTGTGCTCATGGTCCTCTCGGGCCGGGGGCCCCCTCTGGCTGGGGGCCCGTGGCATTTTGCCCCAATGCCACCCTATAGTTACTGGATGCATGCATCTGTTGGGACAGGTCAGCCCAAACCTGCAATGGCTCTTTTTTCAAAAGGCCCTTCCAGACATGGTCCCGCATTGTTGGACTCGCATAAAATCCTAATAATATAAATATAATGTTTGCAATTTAAAAGAGACCATGACATCTCAGGTTGTTTCGGCGTATCTTCTCAGGGATCAGTCAGCTAGGAAATGCCGGGGCCATCTAGTTTTAAAATATTTACCAACAATATAGAACATTAGTTTTTGTTTATAACTCGAAATAGGGTCATTGTACTCATAATTTTGAACAACTTTTTCTATGGGACCAACCTTGAAATCGCGAAAAAAAAAACAGCTGTTCTATACATTTGTGTTCACTTAAATTGACAAAAATTGACAAAATGTAAGGAACAGCAGATTTTTTTTTTCGCGATTTCAAGGTTGGTCCCGTGTGTTCAAAGATCTACTTCCAGAAATAAACATTTCATTCAACATTAGAAATGTTAAAGTTGCAATACATGTCTGAGCTCAATCTTCAGTGAATGATGATTGGTGTTTTGTAATACAGAGGGTGTACTCTCTAAGTCCGTTAACGAAGTTACAGGCCCGTCCGGTAGTAGTTAAGCCGTCAACAAGTGTCAAATTCAATTTTTCGGACGGACAAATACATATCGAGAGAATGTAAAATGACTGACAACACGATTTTATAGTTGTCCCTACAACTATAAAATCGTGTTGTCAGTCATTCTTATTTCTTTCCCCGAACTAATCATAATAATTGATACGGAGTAAGAAACGCCGAAACTACGGATTTCGTGCTTAGGGAATAGATCTCCATACAACAGACTGAACTTATTTGGTTTGTCCCTTTGCTGTCAATGATTGTGTTTTAGAACATAGCTTCCCAATTTTTTTGCATACAATTAATCAATGACACCACTCATTTAATTTCATTTTTATTTATCAGTTAATAATTGTTTTGCATTATAATTGTTCTGTATTCTGGGTGTTGTATTGCATATTTAGATAGAGAATGAATCAAAACAAATAAATACAAAAATGAATGAATATGCAAAGAAACGATAAAATATAGACCAAACATTTTTTTTGAAGGCCGATTTCTGATCTCACTTTGTTATTGAGAATGAAACTTCATTCACTTTAACATGATTCAATTAATTTTCTTTTAAAATGGCTTAAACACAACAACTCACCCACTCCACAAAACAATTCTTATGAAATACTCTCCTACTTTAACACTATCCTTATATTATTTCAGCTGGTACCAATCGGTTCCACAATATTCGACGGAATCAAAGCACTAGACGTTGACGCAGGCGTCAACGGTCTATCAGAGTACTTCATAATACCAGGAGATAATGCAACGATAGAGGAAGCGAATGCAGTAGATGGCTATGGGAGCTTTGCCATACCACTGCCTCATCAGGGGCAAGTGACAGTCAACAGGAGTTTGGATTACGAGCGCACGCAGAAGTATCTAGTCACTATCCTTGCTTCTGTAAGTATTTCAGGGATTTTCTATTGGTACCAGGAGGTTAGCTTTTAAAGAGGGTGGATGAAGTAGACGGCTCTGGAGGCTTCATGATACCATTGCGTTATCAGGGTAGGTGCTAGTCAAAAGATACCTTGGCTGATAAAATGGCAAATGCAGTGTTTGCTAAATTCGCGATACATCTACAATCTACTTCATTCATCTGGATCAGGTTCTAAACGGTACGCAAGACAGCTACAAAGAAACGAAGATGATGTTTATAAAAGAATTTATTTCTTCATTTGTTTTTACTACAAAGGAAGAATAATATTAGATCAATTAAAATCTCGCATCAGTCTGTCCTCTTATAAAACAAGTGAATAACGAAATACAGTTCCAGTATCAAGTTCGATTGAATAAAACCTCGTCACAATAATTACAGGACCGTGCCCGCGACACAAAGAGACGTCTATCCAGCACCACAACGTTGACAGTGCACATACAAGACGATGATGATCAGGATCCGTCCTTCATATACAAGGGATGCACGCTCCACGAGGGAGCCTGCTTCAATCCGGAGTATACTAGTTTTGTAAGTATTATTTTGCAGTAGTAATGTATCCAATGGATACATTACTACTACAAATTACTACTACTATTGGATGCGAGAAGCACAGAACCGGTCGAAGTGGAAGTGCTTGGGGGAGGCCTATGTCCAGCAGTGGACGTCTTTCGGCTGAAATGATGATGATGATGATGAATGTATCCAATATAAAGCATTTCTCACCCGTAAACTGTGGCGCCTTTGGAAACCTATAGAAGATCGAGACTATCTCATATTCTCCCAAATATGAAGACCATAATCAGAATCATAATTGAAAAGGCATTTTACTCGCAGCCTTCATGATTTCGACGCATATTCTCATTCAGACAAGAAAATACATAGAACTATGTAGTAAGTATTGAAAGAGTTTTCAACTCATTCACACGTATTGACGATTTTAGGAACTTAACGGTGAGATTGATAAAAGACAATGACATGCAAAATGTCTCATTCTACTGCATATATTTAGCGACTTTTGTACTTAAACCGACCTTGAAACCTCCAGGTAAACAGCGGCGTCCTAGCAGGCATCCTAACAATCGAACCAGAGAAGATCCAAGCAGTAGACATGGACACATTAGACGCCCGCATCAAGTATACCATCGACAGTGGGGAGCCTGACTCCTGGGCCACGTACTTCGCGATAGATCCTAATACTGGAGGAGTAAGGCAGCTTGTGCCGGTCGATACTACCATTGCGAAGAAGTTTCAGTTAGTTATAAAGGTAAGAGCAGTAAATACTTTTATATAGCATACGATTATGCAAAGATTAAATATAAGGAATGATAGTAAGTGGCTAGAAATATTGATATTTGTAGGACAAAACCAAGTGTCGTTATCTGCTGAGAAAAATAATATTAGTGACTGAGTCACCCGATTGGGTCTCTTGGCAAAGTCAGTCCATACTTCTATAGATTTTTTAAGACTAAGATTTTTTTATCATAATAAAAGCACTGTTCATTGAACTCATAATAACCGCGAGTACTGTTGTATAATAGTACGAGTATAGTATAGACAAAAAATATAAGTAGCGCACTTAGAACCATTAAATGTGGTTAGAAATGCTAGCCTCCGATTCCGATTTCGATAAAATTTGGCAGAGAGATAGATTGCATCCCGGGGAAGGACATAGTTATATTCCGATATTCCCACGGGATCGACACTTGTGCGGATGAAACCGCGGGGCGGCGCTGCGCGCTAGTAACGTTTATATGGCAACAGTTCATGAAACACAAAATACTAACAAAAAAAGTGAAATATCTTTATTGTTGCTGTTACAAACGGCTAGCTTCTTGCCGAACCATTATTATTAAATAAAGTAATATTAATAATTATTAAAATGTCATTCCAGGCGGCAGAAGTATCAGAAGCGCGTCGATTCACGACAGCGAAGCTAACAATAACAGTGCGTCCAGTAGACGCCAGTCCGCCCGTTGTAGCAGCATCGTCCGATGAAGGAGTGGTTGAAGAAAACTCCGCTAAAGGCACCAAAGTACTGGACGCCGATGAAAACCCTATTAGACTGACTGTTTCGGATCCTGACTTGGTAAGTTACGAATATAATACATTCATAAACATTTCGTTGAAAGTCAATCGCATTTATTTGACATTGAAATTGCTTTTATGTCGTATTAGTAAGGGCGATTTTTGTTTACGTTGTTACATCATGAACCCCGAATAGAGTAGAGCAGTGGTGGCCAAGTGGTAACGGCCGCGACTTACGAGTTGTAGGTCGTAGGTTCGAACCTAGACAGGCGCTTTAATTTGTGTAAATTATTTCATCACCACTGCTCTCAAAACGGTGAAGGAAAACATCGTGAGGAAACCGGCATGGCCTAGAACCAAAAATTCGAAGACATGTGACATCTGCCAATCCGCACTGGGCCCGCGTGGTAGATTACAGCCCACTCCCTCTCACTGAGAGGACGCCTGTGTCCCAGCAGTGGGAACATTATAGGCTTATTAGGATATGATGATGAACCCCGAATGGGTGGGCTAAAGGTATTAGACAAGCGCTCTTGCGTTAATGCGTCTATAAGATGGCTTATCGTGTATACCAGCTAAGTACGCAAGTACTGGTGTAAAACAACTGTTATACGTCCACTTTCTGAAAGGATAAAGGATTTGTAGGACTTCCTAAGTACTTATGAGATTAATTTGAAATGCCTGTAGAAAGCTGTTAGGCTAGTTTAAGAATACTTTTGCAAAAATAATGATTGAGTATTGAGTTTTGATTCAGCCTTGCTAAAACAGATCTTAGCACGCTTTGAACGTGTCAAAAAACCGCCAGAATTCGAGAGCTATTGGCAGATAAAGATATATCTCTGTGAACCAATTCATTGTTTTTTCAGGGTCCCGGAGATCCAGTACCAAAATACACGTTTGAACTGACAACGAACTTCTTCGACATCGACAAAGATGGTTACCTGGTTGTCAGCGATGAAAAACTCGACCGAGACCCACCGAACCCAGACAAATTTAGATTCCAGGTAAGATCTAATACAGTTATTGATGTATTTTTGTAACTTGAACAGGGTTTGTTTTCACTTTTATCATATGCTTTTGGAACAGACCTTAATTATGTTTCCCGTAGGTACTACCCGTCCTACGTCCTATGACCAGACCACAGGAATACACGTCAAGTCTACCAGTCTTTCTTATTGTTAAATACTTTGACCTATTGTCTAATCTTAACGATTGCATAATCAATTACCTAATTATATTTTTCTATAATATCTACTTTTCCAATAATTCTCAACAATAATAAAATATTTAGGTATATTCCATAATAGACTATAAAGCCTGTCATTAAAGTCCAAAATACCTATTTCATCCATTAAATATTTTCTTTCTTAATCGCAATTTTCAGGTGGTCGCCCGCGAAGCGAATGGCGGTGCAGCATCAGCTCCATACTCGCTGGCAGTCCAGCTGCTAGACCAGAACGATAACGCGCCAGTCATACCTAAGACTCAACCGATCATTGTACCAGCCAGCTTGGAACCAGCTGAAGTGCATACGGTCAGTATACTTATTTTTGTTTTTTAATACAAAGTGAACAAATGTGCTGCAGGAGAATAAATTTACAACCAGACATATCTTGTTTTACAGATATCTCATCTATCATCATACAAAATCCTACTTGTAAAATGGGACTACATAGGAGAGGCAGTCTCGAGCAATAATAAAAAAAAACTAGCCAAGTGCGAGTCGGACTCGTACACGAAGGGTTCCGTACCATAAGGCAAAAACGCCAAAAAAAAAAAACGTTTGTTGTATGGGAGCCCCCCCTTAAATAGTTATTTTATTTTGTTTTTAGTACTTGTTGTTATAGCGGCAACAGAAATACATAATTTGTGAAAATTTCAACTGTCTAGCTATCGCAGTTCTTGAGATACAGCCTCGTGACAGACAGACGGACGGACAGACAGCGAAGTCTTAGTAATAGGGTCCCGTTTTTACCCATTGGGTACGGAACCCTAAAAAATGGTGCTTATATTTTATTATTTGCGTTGTGGTCGAAAATACTGACTTACTATTTCTAAACTAAAGTAAGGCTTTCATGGAACAACGGAGCAAATGATTGACGTGATTTTGTGTAAAGAGTTAGTTTATGGGCTGTTGTATTTCAAAAAAAATTCTAACAAAGTGTTTTATATTTACACCCACAGGTAGAGGCGGTAGACATCGATGAGGGTGAGAATGCACGTATAACGTACAGCATATATCACGTATCTAACAATGGCGGAAACAAGTTCACTATACACCCTAACACTGGAGTTATATGTAAGTTGCACCATGTATTAAAATACGACTAGATGTAGCTGTGTCTAAAGAGGTATTTTTGAGTCAGTTTTATTGGTCGTATGTGTACGAGTGGTTTTGTGTTGATACAGTTGAAATAAAAATCGGTCACCTTGTGAATCGGATTCGAACACGAAGGGCTTTGTACCATCATCTGCCTAGCCTTTTCCCAACTATGTTGGGGTCGGCTTCCAGTCTAACCGGATGCAGCTGAATACCATTATTTTATATGGAGCGACTGCCTTTCTGACCTTCACAACCCAGTTACTGGGTAATACGGTACTCTTTGGTAAGACTGGTTGTCAGACTTTCGGGCTTCTGACTACCCATGACTGTCAAAGATCCACGAATGACAGCCGGGACCAACGGCTTAACGTGCTTTCCGAGACACGGAGGGGTCACGGTATGTAAAGATGGTCACCCATCCACAGACTAACCGTGGCAAGCGTAGCTTAACCTGATCGATCGACCTGTGCGGCTGTTATTATTTAGCCACGGGCCCCTCACGAAGGGCGTTGTACCACCGTACAGTATAAAAAAACTCAAACAATCTGCCTAGCCTTTTCTCAACCATGTTTGAGTTTGAGTTGGAGTCGGCTTCATAACGAAAAGTACTCGAAACGAAGAATGAAAAACTGTATCAGTTCAAATGACTCGTAACGATACGACCTCTTTAGCGTGTTTGATTGATATCACGTTTTTAGCATGATCTCACGATAGAATAATTTCTTCTATTTTTTTCACATAGATTTCCTCACTACTTAATCCATTTCTTGTATGTATTTTGTTTTGCAATTATACCAGTAACCACGATTTATTTTCACCATTCTCTGGAACAAAAACTAAATCACCGTATACTAGAACTTAAGCTTTGGTCTTCTAGAAAGCGGTTCCGTCATATTATAAAGGCCATCATAAAAATCTGTCATTTACACCAGTATTTGACATTAAGTAAAACCCCACTGCTCAAAGATTTAAATCTTTCGATTTGCTCTCACCGTTCTTAGTCACGCGAATGAGTGTCCATACTGAGAAGAGTGAGCTCACACATTATTAAATACCGCGTCATTGTGTATCAGAGGTGTCAAAACTAAACAGAAAGGTGTCTATCTTTTGACGCACGAATAGAAGATAATAGAAGTAGGGCGAATCTAATGATTTAAATCTTTGTCGCTGTCATCACTTTCATGACAGCTGTCACTACGGCCGTTAAATGCAGCCACCGCTCTTCTACCCGTACCTTTTCCAGTCAAGAAACACAATATTAAAACCTCTTTCTTTCCCTTTCACAGCAAGCACAGGCCGTTTACAAGCCGGCGAACAATACAGCGTCACAATTCGGGCCACAGATGCTAAAGGCCTCAGTTCTCAAGGCATTGTGGAACTGTCCGTGGCACCGGGGCCTAATACCAGACCTCCACAGTTCTCATCCCGGGATTATTACGCGCCCATCTCTGAAGGAGCTGCTATCAATTCTACCGTCACTACTGTTACTGTAAGTTACATTTTTGAACATGATTGACGTAAAATCTTACACGAATTTTACGAATTTTACCTTAGCGGCATCAGCACCCAAATCCCGTAACATCTTCGACTCAAATGATAATGTCTACAACAACAACTTATTAATTTTTTTATATAACATCAGCTAATTAACATGAACACTGTCCTGTGTCCAGCCTTATTGCATTGCTGTAAACTGTTGACCTTAAAAGTTTGTGTATGTTTGCTCTCCTTTCATTAATTAACTTTAAATTTTATAATTTTCAGGCCAAAGACCCAGAAAACGAGCCAGTGACATACTCCATAGCATCAGGTAACGACCTCCGTCAATTTGCGATCGGGTCCAACACTGGAATCATCACAGTTATCCGGAGTCTGGACAGGGAAGTGCTGACGAGATATCAGCTGGTGAGTCATTTGTTTTACTTTTATAAATTAGGTCCTATAAAGAGGTCATTGTTGAGGGGCCCGTGGATAAATAATAACAGCAGCACAGGTCGATCGATCAGGTTAAGCTACGCTTGCCGCGGTTGGTCTGTGGATGGGTGACTATCTTTACATACCGTGACCCCTCCGTGCCTCCGTGCCCGGCTGTCATTCGTGGATCTTTGACAGTCGTTACGGGTAGTCAGAAGCCCGAAAGTCTGACAACCAGTCTTACCAAGGGGTATCGTATTACCCAGTAACTGGGTTGTGGAAGTCAGATAGGCAGTCGCTCCATGTAAAACACTGGTATTCAGCTGCATACGGTTAGACTGGAACCCGACTTTAACATAGTTGGGAAAAGGCTAGGCAGATAATGAACGAGGTCATTGTTTGACTTCTTCGTATGGTTATAGTAAATGTTTCTTACTAGCAAAACGCTTGGTGATGGCAGTATGTTGTTAGCGCTTATTGCGGGAGGAGATACTTTACGATACCCGATGAGTGGCTAGATTCCTATCGTATGAATCAAGTTATAGAAGAAATAATATTTTTCTTTGCCAGTGACCTTTCACCAAGGGTCTCATCTTGTATTGCTGATATTATGGACTGCAGTCTTGCACTAATAGATTACCCTTCAAAAGGTTTGCTGACTTCTGTCACAAATTTTGGTGACCCAAAATAACAAAGCCCTTAATGTTTCAGATGGTAAGAGCGGAAGACCCAGGTAGACTGTCGAGCACAGCGACTGTGAACATCAAAGTCACTGACATTAACGACAATAACCCCAAGTTTGACGAGGACTCCTATATGTTCCATGTTAAAGAAGGTAAGAAAAAAATTGCATGATTTCAAAATGAGCTTACGCAGGTTAAGAACGTTTACGCCGTACGGCATTTCATACAAACTTTCAAGCCCTTGTTTTTCGAAATGAATGAACCGATTTTAATGAAACTTCATACGCATAAGCAGGCTACAAAGGTCTAAAAAGTTACTTAAAACATTTTCGAAAAATAGTGTTGCAGCCAAATTAGACCGATTTTAAATTTTCCATAGAAACAGAGATTTCCAGTTATCTTTTTTTTAAATAAGACATTTCGAAAATGTTTTTAAGTAACTTTGTAGACCTTTGTATCCTGCTTATGCGTATGAAGTTTCATTAAAATCGGTTCATTCATTTAGAAAAACAAGGGCTGGAAAGTTCCTATGAAATGCCGTACAGCCTAAACGCTCTCCAGTCTTTCAGAAACAGTATCCGTACTAATATTATACATGCGAAAGTGAATTTAGATGAAATTTGGTATAGAGATGGTTTGAGTCCCGGGAAAGGAAATAGGATGTTTTTTGTCCTGATATTCCCACGGGATCGAAACTTATGCGGGTGAAACCGCGGGGTGCAGCTAGTAGTATCTATGTGAAAGAAAATGGTTTTGTCTTACGTAGCCTATTGGAGGCAGTGAGGCAAGACTCGCAGTTTATTTATTGAAATAAACAAAGTGAGAGGTTTGCCTATGCCACGTCACGCTGACAAACGTTTACGTACTTATTACTGACCTAGACTAGAGTCAAAAACAAACCCAATAAAAAAAAAGTAAAAGAAAACTTATCTAATGATGACTCTTTCTTTAAATACCTTCAAATTGTCACTTCCCAGGTGCTTCAAACGAGTTCGTAGGCCACGTGCACGCGACAGACTCAGACGAAGGAGTAAACGCTATGGTCAGCTACAGCATACCGACGCACCTGCCCTTCAGCATAGACAACGGAACTGGCAGGATCATTACCAAAACAAAACTGGACTATGAGCAGACTAAGGTAAGATACAAATATATATTAAACGATAGAGCATAGACAATGTAGCATTACCATTTTAACGCATTCATTACGTACGACAACACAGAGCCCTTTACTGTGCGTGGTTCGACACGCACTTGCCGTATCGATATGTTGGTAATGTTCTGTAATGCTATTCTGTAAAAATCTTACCGTGAAAACTTAGGTAAAGTGAGCTGTCAATATTCTCAATCCCCAGCATCAGATGGAATGACAGCTCACTGCAACAAATAATACATACGTCCCATTACTACAAACTATATGCAAGTGCCGATCGGGGACTGAAAATACCATTAGGTATTAAACTATTCCACAATAGAACCGCACGTTATAAAATTTTGTTTCAGTGCGGTTAGTGGAAAAGGTGCGGTTCGTCCAAGTGCTGTTGAAGTCAGTGCTCTTGAGTGGAATACCTCGTTTTCATCACCAAAAACAATGGTCACATAATAAAACTGTTCTTATTTTTTTCCAGGACTATGCCTTCGTAGTAACAGCAATGGACGGCGCGATAGACAAGCGACTCGGCACTGCCTCAGTCACGGTACAAGTGACGGATATACCCGACGAAGCGCCTGTCTTCACCAAACTAGTCTACTCAGTGCATGTGCCCGAAAATGCGGCTAATTACCCCGTTGTTAAGGTTCAGGTTAGTATAGTAGCATTGTCAATCTTATACTGTCAACGATAAACGTCAAAAACCAAATAAATGGGAAGGATTGACAGCGAAACCAACGAAGAAATATTATTTAATTGCTAACATACTGTTTCTTTGCTGTCGTTTTAACTATGAATAGTCTATTCCATGGGCTCGTAAAATGCACTTAATAAAAAAAAAACAGTAGCACTCCGGGAATGCCGACAGAATTGAAAACAAAATATAAACAGAATACTTTGCCATCACTCTGACACATTAGATTTAAAACCGAGTACATCCCGAGGACAGCCGAACACATCCGAATGTAGCGCGGTGTCGGTAAGTGTCGCGAGTTCAATGGTTTTTTCCCTTCTCAAAAAATGCCCAACGCGCCTAGATGTTTACACTTCAATTATGTTACATTTGACTACTTACTGGACACGTTTCAGAAAAGTATCGATCACCAAACCTATTCTGTTATTCTTTCTTCTATATTCTTCTGATTTTGATTTTGATCATCTGCCTAGCCTTTTCCCAACTATGTTGGGGTCGGCTTCCAGTCTAACTGGATGCAGCTGAATACCAGTATTTTACATGGAGCGACTGCCTATCTGACCTCCACAACCCAGTTACTGTGTAATACGACAACCCTTGGTAAGACTGGTTGTCAGACTTTCGGGCTTCTGACTACCCGTAACGACTGTCAAAAATCCGTGAATGGCAGCCGGAACTGACGGCTTAACGTGCTTTCCGAGGCACGGAAGGGTTTTGTAAAGATGGTCACCCATCCACAGACCTACCGCGACAAGCGTAGCTTAACCTGATCGATCGACCTGTGCTGCTGTTATTATTTAGCCACAGGCCCCTCCGAACATTAAACTAACATAAAATCAATATATTTTCAGGCCGAAGATCCGGACACGATACCAGAAATAACCTACACGATTGTAATGGGTGACACGGAGCTCTTCTCGATAGATCGCAAGTCCGGTATGATACGGACGCTAAAGGCATTAGACCGAGAAACCACGGCGAGACACCAGATCATTGTGGGGACTGAGGAGAATATGGAGGAAGGACCTGGTGCTAGTACTACTGTTGAAGTTTTGGTTGATGTGAGTAATGAATATTTGTTATGAGCTCAACTGTCACTAATCATCATCATCGTCATCATCAGCCTATAGCAGGCCTCTCCTATTGCACGCCATTCAACTCGATTTTCGGGAACTCTCATCCAGCTGCTACCAGCCATCCTGCGAAGATCGTCGCTCCGCCTAGCCTGAGGGCGTTCCACCTTACGTTTACCGATTACTGTCACTAATGATACCGAATTTATAAGCTTGCCTAACAGACGAGGGAATATCTAATAGCAATTAAAGTTGTTCTTCGTCGTCGTAGTACCCGGGGACTGCCCTGTTGGTCTCGTGGTCGCAAGCGCGACTGCTGAGCGTGGGGTCCTGGGTTCGATTCCCAGGCCGGGCAAAGTGTTATTGAGTTTTTCCATTAGGAGTTTCATAGTAGCAGCCCGGTGTTTGGAAGTTGGCGGTGTGATACCCCCGTGTCTCGGTGCGCAAGTGGCGCCGTTGGTGCTGCGCCTGATCTCTCTCCGCGAGTGTCGGAAAGCCGTCTCATCGGACTGTGAGAGTGAGGGAAGAGGGAGTGCACCTATGTCTGCGCACACACTTGTGCAGTATAATATCTCCCGCGCCGAAGGCTAGTCTCCGTTGAGATGGCCGCCGTGGCCGAAATACGGTCTGTAGGACATTATTTTTTACCCGGGGACGGTACTCTAGTTTGAACTAATGTAACGCGCGTGATTATTTACATACAATTTCAATAAAAACGCGCTCCCGTGCGGGGAATTTGGCTCCGTTTCACGCACCCCGCTGCGTAACGCGGTGCAGTGTGCCAATCGCCTTAAGATACGTAATTTTTATTCCAAAAACTCTAGAACGAAAGAAGTGTCGTACCTATCTATTATTTTTTTTTTTTACTTGTATTTTATTATTTCCAGGACAAAAACGACAACACCCCAATATTCACATCCGTGGTTCGCCCCGTTACTATCGAGGGCTCCTCTTCAATCGGCAGTCTCGTGGAGACTGTGGTCGCGATGGACTCTGACGCCACGCCGCCCAACAACAGGGTGCGCTACAAGCTGGTGGGCAGGGGGAAGGCTTCGATATACTTCCATGTTGAACCTGACACTGGAGCTGTTAGGGTGCGGGATGATCTGCGGAAGGAGACTGATAGTGAATATACTGTGAGTAGCATTTTAAATTAATTTTTCCTTATTTAAGTACTAGCTGCGCCCCGCGTGAATGTCGATCCCATGGGAATATCGGGATATAAAGTAGCCTATATGTTAGTCCAGGGTGTCAGCTTCCTCCATACAAAATTTTATCAAAATTGGTCCAGCCGTTTGAGCGTGGAGAAGTAACAAACATATAAACACACACACACACACCCCCACTCACAAACTTTCGCCTTTATAATGTTTGTGTGATTTATTTATTTTCCAGGTGGACGTGCAAGCTTACGACCAAGGCGAGCCTATGATGTCTTCAGTTACTAGTCTTACTGTTTACGTCAGTCATTCTGCTACTGTGCCGCCAGATGTAAGTACCTACTCTGAAGCATTGCCAGCTAAAAGTAGATCATGATAAATTTGAAACAATCTAATTAATCTAATCTAAAACAAATCATGATAAATTTGAAGGCAATATAGAGGTATGAGGAACAGGGCGTAAAGTTCACTCATTCTCTATAGAAAAGGGAGGATCTTCCGACCAGACGGGTGTTGTGTCTGGCGGGCAACTGCCCGATAATTCATGTCGGGCCGTTGTATCTATGCTAGTTGCGCGGTAAACTCTGCTTGCGCGATGCAGGATTTGCGTGACGTCAGTATGACGCATTGTTCGCATGTGGCGTTGTAGATACCGCTACAGCAACAAAATGAACCTAATTTACCTACTCTCTAAGGCGTGCTATACTGGTTCGGCTCGGTTCATTCGATTCGGCAATATTGGAGGAACAACAAAGCCGACCCAAAGCAATTAATACATTATATTATATTCGATTTTGCTGACCGGCTGTCTTAAATGCCGAGCCGAACGAGTCTGTAGCACGCCTAACTTTAAAAATAATTCTGTGCTAATAGGGCCAATATCAATAATCATTATTTTCAGTAATGAGCGTTCTATCAATGAATCAGCATACATAGTTATTATTTTTAGGTGTTATATTGTAGTATGGCAAAAATATTTTACTATTATTTGATTTATGTTTTTAAGTAGATTTATGAAGTAAATTCTAATTTAAGAAAAAAAATGTTATTTTGGAAAAAAATATACTTTTACAATAAACTGGCATTACAGTCTTGTTGCATAGAAAAACGTACTTTGGCCCTTTTAGCACCAGGCCACAGAATTATTTTTAAAGTTAGGCGTGCTACAGACTCGTTCGGCATTTATAATTATTGCAATGCGAATGTTTAACAAGTACAGACGCCAGCACATCAAGCTACTACAATCTGTCAAATTTCTTTAATAGATTTTCAACTTTATCGCTAAAGCATTAGGTTCAAAGTTGATTGGGAAAATTTGACAGTATGGGGTAGCTTGATGTGTTGGCGTCTGTACCTAACTTAACTCGATTTAGCTGACAAGGAGACATTATCTTCAATCGAGTTTCTGTCTAAACTCCTTATTTTTTAAATATTTCTCTCTCTCTTTAGCAGTTTTCTAATCCCCCTATTTCTATCTCTTTCAGGTGGGCCTCGGCTTCGCAGACACGCTATACACGGAACACGTAGCAGAGAACTCTCCAAACGGCACACTAGTCAGAATCCTGCCTTTGTTGAACAAACGCGAACACTCTCCCGACACGCCACTCAAGTGTCGTCTCACCGAATCGTCACAGCAAGGTAAGGTGAAAGGTTAGTGGCAAAATGAAGATATCACCGTGTCCCTGTGTTACTTTTCTTTTTGCTACTCTGTGTACCTACTTCTATAGTTTTGTTTTTTTTTGTGTGTATTTTGGTAATCTGTGGTGATAATATTTTCCTTATTTCTAAAGTGATTGCTAACATATACTTTTAATGAATGTTGAGGAATGCTTTTTGAAATATTATACAAGGGTTTACATAAAACCCTAAGTAGAGAATTCTGTTTTGAGAAAGTGTGGTCAGTAACAATCTAAAATATTCACGGTATGTTTCAATAATGCCTGACATGTGTCCACTTGAATGATGCCTTCGCTGTACGTCCGTCCGTCTGTCTGTCAGCGGACTGTATCTCATGAACCGTAATAGGTAGACAGTTGAAATTTTGACAGAGTGGGTATTTCTATTGCCGCTATAGCAAAAAATAAAATAAAGTTAAAAATTAAAGGAACTCACAAGGAACATGTTTTTTTCGTCATTTTTTGCCTTGTGGTACGGAACCCTTCGTATCTAAGTCCGACTACCACGTGGCCGGTTTTTTTTTTACAAAACTAACATAAAACATCTTTCACAGGAGTATTCTACGTGAAACTAACAGACGAACGAGACTGCGCAATCTACCTCAACACAAGTTCCTTAGACTACGAAACTCTTGGAGAATACTCTTTAGAAGTTCAACTAGAATCCATACAGGGGTTGATAAACCCTGAAAGCAGTAAAGCAACGGTCAAAGTGCATGTAACCGATGCGAATGATAACGACCCAGTGTTTGCGTTCCCTGAACAAAGCAGTATTTCGGTCGCGAAGGGAAAGTACTTCGCGATTGTGACCAAAGATATGCTGTTGGGTACCAATGTTTTACAAATCAAGGTCAGTTTTCATACTTTTTGTATTTTTAGTATTTATTTTTACTAATGTCTGCTCCATAAGTAACTAATGATAGTGTAAAAAAACCCTATTCTGGTTAAATTTTTACGTAATCACTCACGAAAGGGAATTAGCAAAACATTTTGTATTAAGAGGGTTTCAACTTTATACAAGGTGTTGATTTGCATCCTCGTCAAATTTCAGGAGGTTGTCATAAAAGACATTTTAGTACTTTAGTATTTTAGTACTTAGTAAAGTAAAAGGCGTTTGTGTGTGAAAGCGCGGTTTAGGGCTAGTAACAGACGGGCCGCGTTTAAATACGGCTGGTTCACACTTACGGATTTCCGTAAATAAGAAAAAAAAAACCTACCCATTTTATAGTTGATTTGGGTCGAGAATCATTAGCATAATTACGTCCTTGTATTTGACTAGGATGCAAATCAACACCTTGTATTTCTCCACATTTCCAACAATTATTGTTTGAATAAAATTATTAAATTGTACAACACAAACACCCTAATTTCATAGCCGATAATGCATTATGGCAGCTTACTATACTAGACTACCAGCTAAATAATACTGTTCAAAATTCATCAAAATATTAACTACCGCTTAAATTATTACCCTATGATACATACCCTGCGCACTATGCAGTAAAATTGTACTTCGTTATTTAAATAGCGCACTTAATCATGTAATGACAAAACTAATTAACAATACATTGGACAATTAGTTACATCATTACCTGGGTCATTCCATTAATATTACGAGTGTAGTGTTTGTGATCTATAATCTGATATCTGTTAGTCTGTCATGACGTTGTCTCGGGCACACGGGTAGCGGGGTGGACAGTCGTGTGAGAGCCACGGGCGAGAACGGAAGTCTGTCTACTTACATGCTGGTGTGGTAACGAGCCAATTGACGTACCTTTAGTGACACGGTGCACTACAACGAGTCCCTTTAATCGTGAACCATTTACCGACCAGTCACTTATTTGATACTAGGCAAAAGACAAGGACAGCGGGGATTTCGGCAAGCTGGAGTACCACAAGAACTCCTGGACGGAGGCTGCCGAAGATTACTTCAGTCTCGATGCTGACACCGGAGTGATAAGCAATATAAAGACGTTCGAGAACGTGCCTAAAGAAGTACTGCCGTTCAAGTTTAGTGTGACTGCGAGAGACAACCCTAATTCTGCGCAGGATTACAATATTGCGAGGGCTTCGGTTATTGTGAGTATTTGCACATTTTTTAAAGTTTTTTTTTGTAACGATTCGTATTTAAAAAAATCTCAACCATTTATGCAAAGGTAAGGGTTAGATAATTGCTATAAAAAAAACTGACTGTACAAGGAAAATGATTGTCTATCAAATAGTTCGCAGTTTCGATAGAATTGTTAATGACGTCGTTTGCATACCGTGCGTGATACTTACTTGTTTGTAATTTTCGTTTTAAAATTTCCCTTACACCATATATTTTAACTCATTAGGTACTTATATTAATATCTTCAATTTCCAGATAAACCTCCTTCAAAAAGAGAACCAACTAGTCTTCGAAGTGTCAGACCTAAACGCGGACGTTATGCGTCGACGATCGCGAAGCTTACTCACTGCCATTGAAGAGAAAACCGGACTTTACGCTGGATTGGAGAAACTGACTTCAAGGCATTACTTAGGAGAGAATGGAACGCTTGAGAGTGATACGAAGGGCACCGATGTGTGGTTGTATCTCGTTGATCCGAATAGCGGAGAGATTCTCAGTAGGGAATCGAAGCCTGTTAAAAAGTAAGTTAATTTTTATTATGTTGTTCAGAGATAATGTGGTAAATAGTCTAAATAGGGAAGAGTTCATTTCTTCTGTTAATACTAGTTAGGTGACTTCAGTTTTTGAGGTTTGCGTCTTACTAATGAAAAGTTGTTAAAAATATCCTTCATGTCAAAAAATTCGCTTCACCTACCTCTACCGAGTAAGAAAGTGGTATCAGCTGGTTTGTTCAGCTTTAGGGTTTGAATATCAGTTACACCTAAAACTAAACAGATATTCGGGAAGTTAAATGACTTACACGTTCGTCTGAAATAGCTGTATAGATAGGTATCAACAAAAATTACACATAAATAAATAAAAAATAGATTATTACCCATAAAATTTGTATTATTTCAAACATTACACAGGCAACGTCGTTACATACATCAAACTAACTAACCTTTTCCCACCTTCCAGAGCCATAGACAGCGGCATCCACAAAGCGGTCGCAGCCCGCCTGGCGGCCCCGGTGGCCCCGGCGCGGGCCCCGCTGTCCCCGCCGCAACAGCCGCGCGCGCCGCACATGGCCGCGGCGCCGCTCGCCACAGCGCTGCCGGCCGCTTTAATCGCTTTAGCGGCCGTTGTACTGGTCGCTGCCATCGCTGCTACCATCTATATTTGTGCATCTTGGAACAGGTGAGACGCCTATATACCTCGAAGTGTTTAGAGTGTACCTATAGTACACAAACATTTCGCCAGTTAGGTTTAAGTCCCATGTAATAGGGAGCGAGCCATCAACCGGGCACAAATCCAGCCTCCGGCTTGCTACCGAGAAATTCCTGATAGAAAAACCCAATAAAACTTTGCCCGACCTGAAAATAGAACCTTGGACCTCATGCTCAGCAGTACTTGCAAGCGCTACCGCTTGCAACTACTGAACCAACGAGCCAAACAAGGGTTTAAATGACTTGCTAAAGCCACACAGTTTTCTTCTATACAGCATCTATCACAAAAGGTGTGGTCACAGACAAGTTGTGGGTGTAATAATATTTCTATCGAAACATCAACATAGTTGGGAAAAGGCTAGGCAGATGATGATGCGTTTCTGATGTATTTTTTTTAGTTATTTGTATTAATTGCTGTGATGAGTTTATGACACTTTTTTATTGTACCATTTAATTAAGTATGGTCTAAATTGGATTGTTAATTGCTGTGTGTAATGGACGAATTTGAAATCAATTGATGCTGTGTAGCGTCCGACATCTTATGTTTGTACGCTGTTCAGACAAAACATGACTGTCATAATTGTAATTTGATGTAACATCTTGCTTGATATGTGTGTGTATACTCATGTTTTGGACAAATAAAAAATTATCTTATCTTAACATCAATCGCGAAAAAACCCTGTCCCATACAAAATTTCAATACCTGCTCGACCCAAATTAATGTCTATGATATGAAAGAGAATGGAGTGAATAATAGCGTGAAGGTTGACAGGGTAGAATGGAAGAAGAAAACGTGTTGCGCCGACCCCAAGTAACATGGGATAAGGGCAGGAAGATGATAACTCGACCCAAATGTATGGGGCGTCTGATTATTTTTTCGCGATTGCGCGATGTTCAATCAATAAATTTATTATTGTTGGTGGTAGAAAATTGTTCGGTTTGATGGTGTATCTGTACCACACTCTTAAATATATGACAATACCTTTCTGATAAATGTTGTAATACATGCTTTATGCTTTTACGTATTAAATACTAGCAGCGTCCCGCGGTTTCACCCGCATAAGTGTCGATCCCGTGAGAATATCGGGAAAAAACTATCCTGTGTCCTTCCCCGGGATGCAATCTATCTCTCTGCCAAATTTTATTTAAATCCGTTCAGTGGTTGAGGCGTGAAAAGGCCAGACAGACAGACAGACAGACCGACAGAGTTACTTTCGAATTTATAATATTAGTATGGATACCGGAACTGGAAAAGGACTATCTAGACAATAATATTTAGAAACTAATCATCAGTAAGTACCTATTGAAAATCTTCTTCAATTTAACCTCCAGATGACTCTTGGATCTTTAACCACGCAACGCATGTACTCACGTCTATAAACCCTTGTTAAGTTATAGATGTTAAAGAGCTGCAGTGGAATTTGGAAATAATTTTGTAGTAAACACCAGCTTTATTGTCCCCAGATACAAGAAACACAAAGAACAAGCCATACAGCAGTACGGTACGCTCAGTATGAGCATGCCAACACCACGACCGGCATCGGGTTACGAATCAAGTGAGGACGATCCCGCGCCCCGGTACGAAACACAGGTAAATAGACGAGTATGTACTACCTTTTTCATTATCATTCGCATGGTAATAGTTAGTACTGGCTTCGCATGCGAGATAGAAAATGTTGCAAGTAAGTTTTACCGAGTTTCATGTAACTTATTGAAGCGATTTTAAAATTTGTAAATGTCTGTAGAATTAACGAGAAAACTGTACTAAAATATATTTACTGGGCAAAAAGAAAGCGAGATTGAGGTCAAGAGCAGCCACATTTCGCAATAAAAAAAGGCATGAATATGATACCCAAAACAAAACCAAAAGCTTCGTCAAATGATTTACCTATTTATCTATGTTTTTAACTTGTAGCACTGTATAATGTCTTGTAATAAAAAATAAAAAAAAACAATAGAAAATAATTTGCACTTTTGCACGCTGCGCTGTAACTTCGCAACAAAATTCGCTCATTATTCATTGACATCGAGTAGGTTCTGGATAAAAGTATTAATATCACTATATTTACAGGTCCTAAACATGGCAGTGGATGACGCAGATTTACAGCTAGATTTCAGTCCAAACAACCACGCTTTTAACATACATAGCGTGCAATACCTATCGAAAGATAATGGTGAGTTTTCTTGTTGGATTATTAAATAAAAACTACATCTCATTTCATGAGCCTAAGGGTAGTTAAAACAATAATTTTATTAGTAAACTACCTACATTTCATATACTTAGCGAACGTTACGATAAATCGACTCTATAGTCTTGGGTCATAAAAGAGGCATTGAATGTTTCTTGCACAACAACTCGCTCAAACAAGCGATACAAATGATTAGCTTATCACTATAACGTGTCTTATCCTGCAAAAATATAATATGGCTAAAACAATGTGATAATTATTTTCAGGTGAACGCAGCCCAACTCTCTCAGAAACAGCAACCACAGCCCGCGCCTCAAGCGTCAATGAGAATGGCGGAACACTCAACAACATGCACAACAGCCAACTATTCGATTCAATAGCCAATAACTCGACACTCATACGCAACACTCAAACGCTCAACCGTCGAGTACCAAACGCTCATCCGCTGAACAATGCGATAGGAACGTTACCACGCGTCAACAACAATGGAGTTGGTGGCGGGTTGTTGGCTACGACGCTGGGAAGGAAAATAAATGGTGGAAACAATCATAAGAAGAAAGGTACTCAGCCTATTATGGCATATGATGAGATACCTGGATTGCAGAGGTTCGTTTCGATCATTATATTTTCATGCTCAATAACCTACAGCTTGAGATACATACAGATGGTCATACTTGGTCACCATTTAGCTACGAAAGCCCTCCATTAGACCGATAAATCTGTCTACTGTTGTGTTGTCATCTTTTTGAGTCCCGAGTGGCTATACTGCAGCTCGGGATACATACAGATCAAATGCACGTTTCGATAATTTATCGGCCTTTTTACATTTCTATCGATGATTCGGTTGTCTAAGCTACGGTATCGTGGCGTTCATTTTGTTCGGCTAACCCAAACGCGTGGTCCTGTTGACACTGTCTGTCAGGTTTTTGCACAAATGAGTGACATATGAACGCGACGATCGCGTATTCGCACGAACGATCTTTTTGGTTAGCCCAGCACGTACATTTATCTAACAAATGGAACTGCTCATCGTAATAATAGCTTTTTCTATTCCAGGGCATCAGACAACGATAATGTAACGTTCGGCAAGAGAAACTTCTCCGGTTATAATTACGACCAATCACCAGTCGAGACCACTACGGAGTTATAAAACCGTAAAGTAAATAGTGAATAACAAGACTTTGTCTCATAAAGTGTTAACACAAGACATAAATAGTGACTAAAACTCTGAAGTGAATGAATGGAAGTGGATTCCGTCCGAAATCATTAATTAATTTTAAAAACATATTTTTATAACGTTTGTGTTCAACGAATATAATAATTCTCTTCGTGTAAGAATACGACTGAACTTTCGAATAATTATTAAAGTTTAAAAATGTGAATAACGAATTTTTAGATAATTATATTTTTGTACTTAATGGTAACGTGATTTCTTAGCCAAGGCTAGTCTCGTTTTTATGAACAAATGTGCATAATAATGATGTAAATATGGCATTACATGGTGATGTATATATTTAAGGTACCTGAATTGTAAATACAGGTACAAAGACTTCTATACTATTTTTGTAAAACTCAATTTTTACGCATCTCTGGCAAAGTGCCACCTATCAACTTTGTTTAAATTTAATACGTAATTTGACATCGTTTTTATTGGCGCCAATGTTTGTTCTGAGACTTTTTTAAACAATCGATCCTTGACTGCCTTGTGGGAACAAACGTTGGACCCAATATATTGACGATAATGTGAATTTTTCTTACGATTACGTGTAGCTTTTAGCTGAAATTTCATTCTTGATTTCTTGAGAACAAAACTGTTTATCTTTCTTCTTTTTACATATTCTTTACGAATTTTGTGCCAGTTACTGTTAAAATGTATTATAAGGTTTTTACTACGTCTTTACTTGCGTGCAGAAAGCCGCAAAATCGCGAACTTTCAACTATTTTTATAAGAAGGAAACATTTTTATACCATCATAACAATACGTGGGCGTAGTTTTATAAAAAATAAAATATAATTAGCATAATAAATAAAAATGCTCAGTTTTTTAGGGTTCCGTACTTCGAAAGGAAAAAACGGAACCCTTATAGGATCACTTTGTTGTCCGTCCGTCTGTCTGTCACGACCCTTTTTCTCAGGAACGCGTGGAGGTATCAAGCAGGAATTTATATCAAATACTCAGGTCTACTGTCCGATGGATGTTGTCGACCGAAATTTAATTTGATAAATGAGTTGTTTGTTTTCTATTAATTACATTAAATTTTATTCGAGAACATCCATCGGTTTCTTACGAAACTTCAACTATATCCGACGATCCTGCATACTTATCTCTTTTGTTGACTGTACGTCGCAATCATAAGGATGCGGTGACAGATGGATCATGTAAAAGATATTATTTAAATAACCCAGGCGCTGCAAACGGCCATTGTGAATGCTTGCATTTTGAAATGTTTTATGTCAGAGTGATAACTGTATATAGGTCACCACAATGTCCAATTAATGTTGCAATAGAATGCATAAATACAACAATATACTTACGGCAGCAACCTCAATAGGTATGCTTCATGTTCTCGTCTGATTGTTGTGGGAGACTAAACTTCAATATCGATTTTAGAATGAATCCCCAAAATGGAATTTCCACATATTTTTCATCCATAAACATGTTTCCGTTAATAAACACTAGCACTACACGAAATAGTACAACTATAGATAACGTTTTTTCGAACTTCAATGTTCAATGTGGTACTATTCATACCTCTTTCAGTCACCATTTACAGATCTGGTTCAAATTTAATACTTAATTAGTATTTTTGTACCAGATTTCTAAATAGTGACTAAAAAACTTTGTAAATAAATAACTTTGATAAAAAACACTTGCCATCATTCATCAGTAGACTTTTGCAAGGTTGCTGCAAGCCTAGTGTAGCGTAGGACGCATTTCAGTTATATTATAAAATAAATGATAATTATGTGTTATTATAAAATAAAGGATTACTGAAACGATAAAGCTCCTCCAGCTTTCCATAGGATTTCAATTTGCAATAAAAATACCATAACTATGACTCAATGGTCGTGATGGGTGAACTATTACTTATATACCTACCGGTTTGTACGGAACCCTCAGTGCGCGAGTCAGACTCGCACTTGGCCGGTTTTTTTTTTATAGAATTTTTAGTTATGAATCTGGCTTCAAAATGTGATTTGTGCCAAACCGATACTAACGTTTTTTTTTTAATTTATTACGTATTGGAGAGTAAAATGTTACTTACTGTAATTTCATTGTATATCTTGTAAAATAATAAAATGTTTATTTTGATTGTGAAGAATAAATTGTATCATAATTTTGTGGTAAAATTGTTAATATAATTTTTGAAATAAATTAATTTTTATTATCAACTTTTGTTTTGAATAAAACTTCCCATTTCAATCTTACTCAAATGTTGGCTCGTGTGCATTTCAAGTTGGCATGTTATTGTGAACAAGTTCAATAAAGGGACCTTCTCGATATAGTACAGGGTTATTTTTAAAATACTAATAACTTCGTGGTAAATATTAGTAACATCATAAACAACAACTTTTGCTCTATGACTTGACAAAACTTAATAGATTTACCAAAAATAATAAAATTAGATGTGTATTTTCTATCAATTACCGCCCCTGCATTAACAACGTTTTACCTACTGTTTTTTTACTTATCTGCTTTATTTTAGAACCGCGTAGTTTTTCACATTTAGAGCGATCAATTTAATAATAATTGTTAATTACTACGAACAAAAAAATTGATGAATTATTAAAATTCATAAAACAACAGGTTGTTATTTATGATGTTATCTAGTATTATAGTCCTACGAGGTTATTACAGTTTTACAAATGACCCTGTATAAGAAACTACCTACCTATGTACTCTGTTGAGAATTTATACATCCACAAAAGTTCTGGAGTTCTATTAGGTAACATCATTTTGCGGAACTTACACAAATAAATCCACTTACCCTTACAATATACCATATCTCCTAAGGTACAACGCAGTAAAATAGTGTACCCTAAGGGCGACGTAAAAGGCATTAAAAGGGTAGGTACAGGTAAGACCCAAAAACCCCATTAAACCATTCTGAATAGTCGTGTCAAATTGAATTTTAATGATCAAACCCAATCCTTTTTGCTGAACCTTCTATGATGAATTAAGTTAAAGTGGTCGAAACCCGTCTAAACTTAAAGTAATTTCATAGGTTTTATGTTTGAAACTAATCATTGTGAATTGTGTGACGGATTTTTGATAATTCATTGAATGGGCGTGTATGGAAATTCGTATTTTTTGCCGATAACGAATCCGGCAGCAGCCCTTTCTATAAAATAAAATGCAAGATTAGTTGATCACTGTTATATTAGGGTATGTTAACCTTGTCTTTTGTCCTTGTCTAACATAACTAGCTGTTTTCTTTGATGTTTTGTTCAATTACCCAATCGCAAGAAAACATAAATGCATTTCATCGTTGAGGAGTTCCATGTCTGTAACTTCTTTCAAAATCTAGGGTCAGTTGATAACAGCTATGTTAGGTTTGCCTAACCTAACTGTTATCATCGCATCGATCACTAAAATTAGTCTGAGTCTTACACCTTAATGCTATCCATCTACTAGTAAAGTAGTTACATGTACCTACCTAGGTACGTTCAAAACCTAAGATTAGCTGATGATGATGTTCATACTATTACATCATGTAAGGAATACGTGGAATTATAAGTCAACCTGTAGAAATATTATAAATGTATAGACGCCAGCATATCAAGCTACCCGAAACTGTAAAATTTTGCCACTTAACTTTGAACCTTATGATTTAGCGATAAAGTTAAAAATCTATTAAAGAAATTTGACAGCTTTTTGGCAGCAGTACTTAGGTACATTACGTTAGTGCCAAGGTCGTTTTGTCATTACGAAATTGAACCCACCCACCCTGCAGCCCTCAAGTTTTACTTATGTACCTACAGTCAACAAAAGAGTTAGGTATGCAGGATCGTCGGATATAGTTGAAGTTTAGTAAGAAACCGATGGATGTTTTCGAATAAAATTTAATTTTAATAATAGAAAACAAACAGCAGATTTATCAAATTAAATTTCAGTCGACAACATCCATCGGTTTCTTACTAAATTTCAACTATATCCGACGATCCTGCATACCTAACTCTTTTGTTGACTGTAGGTACATAAAAAAAAAGATGGGACCTCATTGACAAACCGCGAGCGTCAACTTTTGATGGATCGTAAAACTCGGAGATGTCGAAGCACTTGTTTCATTCCTTCAAGGAGAAGGATTACCTACTTAATGGTGGATAAAATGTGGACTCATCATCATCTTATGGGTAAGGTACCTATAGGTCAATAAGGGTTCGATTATACTCGTACAGCATGGATTTTTGTGTCAGGGCAGTAAGGGCAGGCACTTCAACCGCTGTAGCTATAGGAAAATTTCCAGAAAAAAAAAAATCAATCAATTCGACACGTATGTATGTATGTAATATTATTGGAAGTGCATTATATTCACATATGACAATCTATTAGGGCTTCCAAACAAATATACAAAATTTTATAGACGTATGTAAGTATGTATGTTTGTCCACGCATTTCTCCGCAACTATTAATCGGGTCGTGACCATGTTTAGGGTTCCAAATGGCAAAAAACGGAACCCCCCCCCTGTGATAATTTACACAAAGTAAAGCGCCTGTCAGGGTTCGAACCTACGACAGCTCGTAAGTCGCGGCCGTATCCGTAATTCTAAAGTTAATCCGAGGAGTTGATTGATTGATTATGGATGTCTTGTCCAAAAATTAACCCAATTTTGGTGTAAATCTACTGAAAATCGGCCTTAAACTTGATGAAACGGCATTAATAGTGACGGATTTTTTCATTATAACCAGAAGAGTTCATTCGAAATAAATATTAAAAATTCAACACTAAATGGTGCATAAGTAATTACATTACCCAATCTCGTCTTCAACCCTTCACAGAGAAGGCCCGAATATTTCCCGAGCACATCGGTCCGCGCCAAGCAATCTTACTTGCGTACATTTTTAAATTTAATATCTCTTTGTAGCGTGGTCCCCTGCGAATATAACGTCGTACGGAATTACAGAAACGTCGAATAATATAAAATTCTATGTAGCCTTACCTAATGGCTTATTCCGTTGCCGACCTATACCTACATTTGAAATGTTTTGCTCTTCTCGGTAGTGGCAGCGAGTTATCGGTGAGTTTTGAGTAATGTGATCCGTAATGTAAGTTAATTTTACTAACGTTCCTGTGAATATGCCGAGAGCCTAGAGTTTACCTTCGAGTTGAATCGACCCTTCTTTTCGATTTGTGTCAAGCGCTAGAGAATACCTACACGTCAGAAAAAAGAGAGCTGTATGCCTAAACGGAGTCCTAACTGTAACAAAATAACCATCTTATTACACAGAGAACAGAACTTGACCCATAAAATATCTTGGAACACCCGCTTTAGGTCCCAGACGGACATCGCTCACAAATTAATGTTTGTGAAATTAGTTCTAGTTTGATGTTTCTCAGTAACTGCTGGCGTGGGAGACGTTGTCCTCCTTGTATTGTAAAGGCGAGAAACGGGGAGGCAACAGTGTGCATTCTTGCTATAATGGAGCATGCTATTTCGGATATCCATGATGCTATTGTATAGGTAGTAGGTACCTATTTGGAATATTCCCGATTAGTTTTGGAGCTGACCGAAGAAGTTCATCCATACTAATATTATAAATGCGAAAGTGTGTCTGTCTGTCTTTTACCTCTTTACGCTTAAACCGCTGAACTGATTTCGATAAAATTTGGCAGGGTGATAGATTGCTTTCCGGGGAAGGACATAGGATAGTTTTTCATCCCGATATTACCACGGGATCGACACTTATGCGGGTTAAACCGCGGGGCGCTGTTAGTAATGTATAAATTTCTCTCGCGTTTTCTCTCTTAGCTCAGTTTACATCCATCATAATGACTACGTTAACGGCCAGTTTCTTCATCAATAGTAACAGCCAAAGTAACGTCACAAAGCCAAAGTAACGGTCAAATATGTTTCTTCACAATTTTAGCTGATGCTTTTATTGTTACTTTTGCCCCTAACCTTTACTGCCCATTAAGCAGATGTGAAAGCTAAAGTAATAGTCCTTTTGTCAAAGTTGTATTGTTCTAGGACTTGTTCGACGCCTGTTCGAGTTTTTAACTAATATAAATCTCATCAATTATCTGTGTAATAGCTTCATAATAACCTAGATGTTATTTATAATATTAAAATGGCATCAAGATCGTCAAGTGTAAGTTCCAGTTCATCAGACGATGAACTTATCGTGCGTTATTTAACGCATAGGCGTAAGAGATTTAATATTCGCAAGGATCATTTTTTGCGTGTTATTTGAGGCGTTGAACTCTTTTGCAAGAACTTCGCAAGTTTCATCCTCTTGTTTTATGGATAACCCATTAGTTTTTTTGTTTAATACGAGTAGCACCTATGAATATCTATTAATTAGCTTCTTCAACTTTTCAATTTCAGTGTTAGTGAAGTTGGAAGATCTTTCACTGTAAACAATAAAACAACATTTAAATTGAACATATTGGTACTCATAGTAAATAGCTCTAAACCCTAAGCTACCTACTAAAATAAAAAGAAGTTTAGGAACAAATACTAACAATAACTTTTGTAACAAATATAACTATAATAAACCATACATCTACTTGTGGCATTTAAAACACCAATCACCTAAAAGAAGTTTAGGAATCTTTTGTAACAAAGCATATTTTTTACTCTATGAACAATGCATTATGCACTTAGAAATTGTGGTGCTGCCATGTATAAAAAAATCTCCCCACGATTTTTTGGGGAAATTACGACGTTTGTTAAATGGCAACTCTTTTGACTTTTACTTTAGCTGTTACTTGAATGAAGAAACACATTAGCCGCAGTATCAGTTATGGTCAAGTAAAAGTCAATACTTTTACTGATTACTTTAGCTGTTGATGAAGAAACTGGCCGTAAGAGATGAGATAGAAAACGCTTGGTACCTTTAGATGTCGATTTAATCAGCATCTGATCGACTCTAAAAAAAAAACTGGGCTCGACCGTCACAAACACGTCGACAATATAGCAGATGGCTGGGGCTCTGCTCCACACGACATGTTTGTCTACACGATATCCTGTAGATAAAGATTGAGACAACCGTGTAAAACGAAACGCATATAACATATGTATTACAATAGAAAATATATAAGCAAATTACGCTATACCTACTCACTGTACACAATTATTATAAAACCATAACATAACAATATATTATTATACACCAACAAGTAAACTGGTACACACCCACGCTTAGAAACATAAACTATTCATTCATTACAAATATCATATTATTATCTATACTGTGATAATCAAGTAATCCAGTAGACACTAAACAAGTATTTAATAAGTTTAAAATTTCAAAATCTTTCCGTCGGTTTTAAAAGCAAGTCAATTGTGGGTACTTACCACCTTTCTAATATATGCGCCGCACTATGTAGGTACCATTTAGTTGAAACTCAGATGTGTCTTCTCGACGTCCGTGTGTCACTAACGGGATGCAGCAGAATACCACCGTCAGGTATTGTACCTGGCATATGCTGAGCTGGACTCCCATTTGGTGCAACCATGAGACACACACCGCCCAGTAGTGATCGACCGTTATAGATGTATATGAGCTAGTTGTCTATGGTTAATTTATCTTTATAATCTTTCTTTTTTTTTCCACCCATTTTGATGTTTTTTTAATACCTGTATTGTGTCTTTAAATCTGCCCCTAAGACGACCCACTGACCGTGTCTTTTGTTGCACTGAATAAACATTTTATCTATCTGTCGCATCCGGTCTTACGTTTGACTATTCGGAACGCTAGCGCCATCTGGTGGCGCTTGACAGAGTCTACGCTTGCTGCGGTCGGTTCGGTGACCATCATCGATATCCGTGGTGACCATCCATTCCATATCGAGACTCCTCCGTGCCTCGGAATAGGTCGGGCTTTTATTCAAAGATCTTTGACAGTCGTTACGGGGAGTCAGAAGCCCGAAAAAGTCTGACAACCAGTCTTACCAGAGGGTAACGTGTTACCTAGTAACTGGGGTTGTGGAGGTCAGATAGGCAGTCGCTTCATGTAAAATACTGATATTCAGCTGCATCCGGTTTAACTGGAAGTCGACCCCAAATATAGTTTGATAAAGCTAGGCAGATTGAGTTGAAGCAAAGAGTATCACAGCCTAGGTACCTACTGCATTTCTAACTTAATAATGCATGATGCATGCAACACGGTGTTACGACAGTGTAACCTAGCCTTAAGGGGATTACAGGACCTAAACGCAAAAAGCACAAGTTTTGGAAACAATAAAAGTACCTATATGATCGACTACAGTAAACAAAATCAAAAAAATATATGATATTTTTCAGGATATATTATGCTGGGTAGATAGTGTGTTGAAAACATAATTTGATACGATAGAAAATAAATCATGAAGATACCTCTAAAAACTTTCTTTTTACACTATAAACCATACTGATATACATACTCGTACAATTATTTAGATTTTTTGTCAGATTATTCTACAAGCAACATACTAAAACACTAATGTTTTAATTTTTTAGTCCAAACACTAGTTTTTTTGCAATTAAATAATTGCCTCATATTTTGCAATAAATTTGTCAGCGTTGTATCATCGCGCTTCTGTTCAGTGACCGCGCTTTACGTCATGTAAGCCCCTTAAGGCCTTAACAGTCTGTTAATGTCCTACGACCGGACCATCGTTACTTGCATACTAATGCGCCTGTTGAGTTATGGGACTATTTGGAGGTAAATCATGATGTCTTATTTCAATTATGTAGGTTAAACTTGTCAATTCAATACAATTTAGGGTCAGTTCACACCGAGACGCGACACGACGGCAGTTTTCAAGATAGAAATACAATTACAGACCTTATTTACTACACAAAAAAGTACACGATTCAGTGAGCTGCGCCGCGCTGCGCCGCGCTGCGTAGCTCGACGTAGTAGACACGGAAATGTATTTCTATATTGAAAATTGCGCGTCGCGTCGCGTCTCGGTGTGAACTGACCCTTAGTGTAATTTTTAAGATGGTTGTTATTATAACTTTAGTACCTACGATCGACAGTCAAGTCAAGTATGACATTTCTCTACTAATCAATCTACTTATTTAAAAATAAAAGTTAGTTACACTCAAGAACGACTTTACCGATTTTTATGATCTTTGATTTGTTCGATTTGTCTCCGCTCCGAATAGCAGAATAACTATTAAAACATGGGAAAATTTCTCAAAAATAAGATAATTAATTTTCTCATACATTTTGTATGAAACGGCTTTTTTGATGATGTCTCGAGAACGGATTGACTGATTTCAATGGCGGTACCTACGAAGTTAGTCGGGTCAGCTAGTATTTATGAAATGGTAAGCAAAACCAATGTCGACCATTCTGCCAATGTAAAAGTGAGTTGGAAAAGCAAGTGCTTATGATAAAAAAAATAAACAACAAAATTTAAAGAGATCAACAAAAAATCTTCGATTGATACAGTTGAAGACAATGTAGATCTTGTTGGGTTAGAACGGGACTGAAACAAACAAAGAAATACAAATAAATACTTATGTAAGTTTATGATAAACGCTCTGGTCAACTTACCATAACTTACCTAGCTAAATACTTACCTACTTGGAATTTTAGTGCATGCATGATTAAAACGGCATATCTACTTCCATAAACCTTAGAGTTACTCTATAAGAGTAAACTAGTCGCGAGCTCGAACTCACTAGTGGTCATGGTCAAAAAGCACGCTGTCTCACTTGGCTTCGTGTTCGACAGAGCTAGTATCAGTAGCTAGTATCTATCAGCAGTTCGACGCTAGTCTACACAAACAACTTCTAGTTCTCACGCACAGAAACACCGTTCCGGATTGATAGGCGCGTAAAAACATTCGAAAAGTGCTTCGGACCTACATGTACCTAATGACGTAATGTTATGTAATCTCTACCTACACCGTAATTTTAAATCAAACTATTGTTGCTTAGTTGTGCGAGTGTAACTTCTGAAAAACACATTTTCATTGTGTCATGCAAACTTTCCACTCCTAACAATTTGAATATATACATTTTTAATAATAATTGTTGCGACACATTATTTATATAATTACTTAGTTGCTCATGCAAACAATGCCAACGATTTATAAGAGCTATTACAAACGTAAAGTTAGTTATGACTCATTATGTCAATTACAATAATACAGTCAGTAGTTAATACACAAAGAAAGCGAACGACAAAACTATTATTGATCGAAGACAAAACCTGAATAAATTTTAGTAACCCCATTTTTTTCCGTGTGGAAGTCCTCATGGATGGTTCCTCAGGGTTATGTCCGGGTAATTGCGTAACAGAGTATCAGTAGCGATGGGTTACATTTTGACGGCTCGACAACATTCATTGCGTTATTTACGTTGTTGAGCAGACATTTTTCGAACATAATATGAAGCAATGGATTATCAATATCCTTCAAAATGATTCAGATTGAGATCGATAGTTTTTACGCAAATAGGGTGCTGGTTGGAGGGGCCCGTGGTTAAATAATAACAGCCGCACAGGTCGATCGATCAGGTTAAGCTACGCTTGCCGCGGTTGTTCTGTGGATGGGTGACCATCTTTACATAGCGTGACCTTTCCGTGCCTCGGAAAGCACGTTAAGCCGTTGGTCCCGGCTGTCATTCGTAGATCTTTGACGTCGTTACGGGTAGTCAGAAGCCCGAAAGTCTGACAACCAGTCTTAACAACCATCGTATTACCCAGTGACTGGGTTGTGGAGGTCAGATAGGCAGTCGCTCCATGTAAAATATTGGTATTCAGCTGCATCCGGTTAAACTGGAAGTCAACCCCAACATAGTTGGGAAAAGGCTAGACAGATGATGATGATGAGGGTGCTGGTTTACCCGATGGGTTGGACAGAGAACTTAGTACAACCACATTTCGCCAGTAATAGGGGGTGAGCTAAGTGCTATCAACCTGCCACAAATCCAGACTCCGGGCTGCTACTGGGAAATCCCAGCTAGAAACACCCAGTACTTTTCTCGACCTGGGAATCGAACCCAAGACCTCATGCTTTCATACTGCCTCAGTTTATGAAAAATCGTTGGTCTAGTAGACGCAAGAGCTTGCTGAAGTAGCGCTTGAACCCGACGATTTTTCATAAACTCTAAAATTAACAAGTAACTCTACCAATCTACTTTCCAAAAAATAACACAGAACTAGGACCAGACGGCCATGTTTACCTTATCTTAATGATACGAACTGACCCTAAAGTATCCCATGGACACACAGAGGGACCACCAAAGGCTACCGGGCATATTATACCTTTGAATATCTGCAGGCAGCGCCTAAAAGGTTCACGAGCTTTCATTATAAACCCTTTTAAAACTAAAAGCCTTTTCGTATGTTCCTGTTTACTTATTTATAGCAGGTATAAATCAAAAGTAGGAAGAAGGAAGGTTTATCAACTTTGTTACTATCCTACCATAAAAAAATATAAGAATATCATACTAATATTATAAATATGATAGTTTGAATTTTTGGATGTTACCTACTCAATCACGCAAAAACGGCTGAATGGATTTGGATAAAACTTGGCACACAGACAGTTTATAATCTGGATTACACATAGGATACCTACTTTTTATCTCGGTAGCGATAATTTCTGACTACTACGCGGGCGAAGCCGCGGGCAAAGCTAGTATTATTATAATCCTACTATCCATACTAATATTATAAATGCGAAAGTCTGTCTGTTTGTCTGTTACCTCTTCCCGCTTAAACCCCTGAACCGATTTAGATAGGTATAGTGATAGTTTGAGTCCCGGGACCTTTTCCGTGGGAATATCGGGATAAAACTATCCTATGTCCTTACATACGATAGTTTTTATCCCGATATTCCCAAGGGATCTACACCTAAGCGAGTGAAACCGCGGGGCTCTGCTAGTAATATTATAAAATGTGAAAGTTTTTACGTTTGTTACGGGTACTTTGTAATCGTGGTAGGAAGTTCCCGTGGGATATTTCCGAAATCCACGTGGGCAAACCCTCGAACAAAATCTAGTAGTTTAATAAATTATACCTACAAACCTAGAAAATTTAATTATTAAGAGGAAACAGGAAAAACCAATGCAGGTTTCATCAATTTGGAGCACCTTTAGCATATTATGTCTGTAGGTACCAACAACAAAATAGGCTTTTAAAAATCATGAAAATCAATCTGCCCAGCCTTTTGCCAACTATGTTGGGGTCGGCTCCCAGTCTTACCGGATGCAGCTGAATACCAGTATTCTACATGGACTGTCTATCTAACCTCCATAACCTAGTTACTGTGTAACACCATACCCCTCGGTATGATCGGTTGCCAGAATTAAGGGCTGCTGACTACCCATATCGACTGTCAAAGATTTATGAATGACCAAGCCACGGAGGGGTCCACAAACCGACCGCGGCAAGAGTAACCTAACCTTCGATCGACCCGTGCGGTTGTTATTATTTAACCACGAGCTCCTCTTTACCTTCGAGGCCTTCTTTAGACACGGGCCCCTCTTTACCTACGAGGCCTTCTTTAGACACGGGCCCCTCTTTACCTACGAGGCCTTCTTTAGACACGGGCCCCTCTTTACCTACGAGGCCTTCTATAGACACGGGCCCCTCTTTACCCACGAGGCCTTCTTTAGACACGGGCCCCTCTTTAGCCAGGAGCCTCTCTATAGCCATAAACCCCTGAAAAAAATCATGTAAGTAGTTTTTTTTGTAACGCCTGTAACTGAAGTAATAAGTGCTCCAAGTGCAATGACATGTACATAATATATTGTTATTCACATTCGGTGGTTCCACAATGTTTTTCAATGCACGTAGGTACCTATCCGTGTACCTAGGTAAGTCTGTATCAATTCAAATTCGTTCCGCGACGTTGGAAGTTTCCACGTTTTATTTTATTTATTTAATGAGTAAAATCATAATAAAAGTTATTGCTTTGGGTTATTTACCTAAAAATGGAATTCGTTAAAATATTCTAGTAGGTAATTCCTATTTTAATATGCCCAGATAAAAGTAACTTTTCCAGGTGAAATAAACACAAAAATTAGGTTCAGAAACAGAATTTAAGTACTTACAAAATTAAATGTCTACAAGAAGAAATTCAAGGAAAATGATAATAAGCTTTAGGAGTAGGAGTCCTTAGAGTATTTTAGAGTCGGGTAGATACCAAAGAAACGGTTTGGGATCCTTATTTATTCATCATCATCATCATCACAGCCGAAAAACGTCCACTGCTGGACATAGGCCTCCCCCAAGGACCGCCACTTCGACCAGTTCTGTGCTATTCGCATCCTGCGACTTTCACCAGGTCATCGGTCCACCTTGAGGCTACGCTACGTCTTCCAGTACGCGGTAGCCGCTCGCACGCCACTGTTCTGCGAGAAATGTGTCCTGCCCACTGCCACTTAAATTTGGCAATTCATCGGGCTATGTCGGTTACCTTTGTTCTCCTACGGATCTCTTCAAGCAAAGCCCTCTCCATTGCCCTTTGGGTGTCTTTTAGAAGACCCATTGTGAGCGACCACGTTTCACCTTATAATTATTATCAAAGGTGTAAAGACTAAGGTCTTCAACCAGTGTGTTCTGCCTGAGATGACTTTTGGAGCCAAAACGTGGACACTTACGGTACGGCTGGTACAAAACTAAATTTCCGGTGTATGTTTTTTCATAGATCACAGATCATAAATCGGTCATAGACTATTAATTCTGCTTTTTATGCGCCTAAATCACAGATATAGATATACCTAGATAACGCAAGAGCAACTACTTCGCGTTCCTAAAATCGCACCAATTTACGTACAAAAATCGTAAGCCGCCACTTTCGCGCTCAGTCCTGTGTCCAGTAAACTTGACGGTGTATGGCTATGGGTATGCATGATAAGTAGCCATACACCGTCAAGTTTACTGGACGCGGCTTCAAGTCCGCTGCAAACTTGACGGTGAACTTGACCGTGAGTGGCCCGCATTATCAAATCAGTTTTTTTTTACCAGTCAGCTATATAAAAAGATCTATCGTATCCATAGGTACTCAAAATAGGTACAGGACCTGATTATCAAAGTCACAATTAGCTGGTTTTATAATTAGAACAATTAAAAACAGTGTATCGTTTCCATATTATACTCTGCCTATCAAATTAAAAACCAAACGATTCAGTCAATTAATATTCCCGTTGAACTAATTTGAACATTTTCATTGTCAACAAAAAGGAAAAACGAGCTATGTCCTGATAAGAACACATAGGTAGATCCCGTACCCACGGGCGATTTTTTAACGCGGCGATTTTCAATCGCGCACTGCTTATCAACGCAATGCTTAGCGCCGACGACAGTTGAAATTCAATAGTGTATTTTTTTGACGTGCTGGGATGGGATGGATTCTCAATTCTCCGCCCAACACCGAGAGTTGAAAATCAAATGCGCGAAGAAAAATCGCCCGTGCGAACCAAGGCTTCGTGTTTGTTAAAATGTCGCTCACAAAGCTAATGATGCGACCTGTTATTTTATTTTACGACAACGGCACACATAATTTTTTTTATTGATTAATCGTGCAATATTCGCCCAACGTTTAATTATTTTATCGAATTTGTTCAACTGTAATCTTGTATGTTTTTTTTAATTGTTTGAAACCTTTTCAATAGATAGTGAATAATTAATTAATGTTTGCACGGCGAAGATAATAAATACTGCTGCGGTTGTACTAAGCACAAACAGTTCAGTTAAAATGTTGGTGTACGTTGGTTTTTTTATTTTAACTTTTGTAGGAGGTGTTTTCAGCGGTCACAAGCCACCACCATGTGATTCAGGTATGCTTAGGTATTCTTTTACAGTTTAGGCATTTGCGTCAGCAGATCGATTAAAACAACCATGACGATATTTCTATATTTTAACCAGAATGTTGTTTAGTCAAACGCCTTCAAAGAAAAGTATGCAGATATATGTGGAAATCCAAGCAAAAAGTCCAGTAGTGGGGTATTGAGTTAAGACTAGATTCGGGATCTAGAATAGTCAATTTATAATAAGGATTAAAAAATTATTAAAAAACTGGCACATTTTTTTTGTTGATTTTTAAGCAAAAATTGAGATGGGGTTTCTTATCGCAAATGTTTTACATTCATCTTCTTCTTCAATCGGTCCCTCATTACTGAGGATCGTGGTCACTGGACTCTTTTAAGTGGACAATCTGCCTCCATCTACTCCGGTCCAAAGTTGCCATCATCACCTGCTGAAAATTGCTTGAGGACATAGCTTCTTTAACTTGGTCGGACCATGGTGTTGGCGACCTGCCTCGTGCTCTCTTTCCTTCGGTATTGCCAACAATAACCAGCTTTTACATTCGTCTACTATTTTTAAAATTCTCTTCATTACATCCGACAATAGGTTGATGTAATGTACACAATCAATTCGGACATCTTGCAGTGACCAACCTAGTGTTGCTACCCTGTGTCTTAACCGAATGCGACTGTCGTGGATCATTATAAGGCCACCATGAGAAATAAAGTCTTGTAAATCCTATTCATCATCGAGGAGATCCTCCTGATCTCATGCCAATTTATTTTGGGGCCGCTCAGCATGTCTTTTCTTCCATACATCTTTCATTATCTAATAGTTCGTATCTCAGTATCTATTTACACTCTTTCTAGCTTTATCATCTTTCACACAATCCATCTTCTTTATCACAATTGATATTTTACTCTTATTTATATAAGTTAACACACAACAACAATCCTTTTCTTCATGGGGATTAATAAATTAATTCCATTTTGAAGTGCAGTGTTTCTGTTTGAAAAGAAATGGGTACATATCTAAGTATGTGATATTACCTATATGTAATGCTTTAGTGCCATTATCAGGATGGTAAATTAAATGAAATAAACATTTATTTTCATTGCATTGCATTTAACACAACAATACAAATCGTACAAGTGTTTTAAAAAGTTACACAGCTGGTTTCATTCATATAATTGTTATTCGTGTAAGAAACAATATTAGGTGCCTACTTAGACTTGTTATATACCTACGTAAGGTTTAGCAATCTCGTGCGTCAACATTATTTGTTTTAAAAAACGTGTATAATTAGCAAATCGTTAATACTTTTTGTTGACATTGTTTCCAAAACCTAGAACGATGTATTTTTTTTTAAACCTTTGTTATTGATAGCAATGCTGACTGCCAACAACATATTTTCACTCACACGAAACGGTATAATGAATGTCAGAGAAATACCTCCGTTAGAAGCTTATTATTTGCAAATATCGTCGACCGTAGGTTCAATTAAGGTAAGGGACAAAATACCCAAAATGAGTTGAGTATACAGTTTTGTTCAGAATTTTGCGCTCTTTCGAATGGTGTATAAGAAATAATTCTAGCTTAAAAAAAAAGTCCCTTACCCTACTGATTTTTGGATTCGAATTTAGAATCAGCCCCATAATAACAATGTATCTGAAAAACTATGCAATATAGCAACTTGAAATGGTGTAATTACCGCCGCCAATCCACTTCAAATAAGGTAAGGGTCTTCCCAATCAACGAATTATTCTTCACACATTTTTTCAACAAGACCTTTACACTATTTTTTCATTATAGATTGGATCCAACGTAGAGATCAATTTAATGTAAGGGACATTACTAACAAAATACGTTGGTGTAAGGGACGTCTATTTTCTTAAATAGCTAACTTATTTAAATAAATGTTACACAGGTAGATATAGCACTAAAATACAAGATTATGTGTGAAATCAGATCCGAAAAAGGTTAATAACAAAAAAAGTTATAGGCGATTTAGTCCGAAAAAAAACTTTGTCGGCCTCTCCTGAAAAATCGTATTATGTCCCTTACCTCAATTGAACCTACGGTCGACGATATGGTCAAGTTGTGTAATTTTACTTGCATTCCAAGCATATTGTTGATCGTCTAAATTATGTACCATCTCTTTAAGTAGCGTCGCATCGTTATCAATTAAACTTCATAATTATATCTGTCACATCACATTCATGGATATATTTTTACGACATTTCGTGAATCATGCTTTGCATTGTTTACATTTTCAGCGTATAAAGACGATCCGAAAAATCCGAATAATCCAAAGCTTCAATTATATACAGCGCATGTAAAACCTGTAGCTTCCGCAGCAGTAACTCAAGGAAAGACAACTTCAGATGGAAAATCATTAAGTCATTCCAGTGCAAAAGCTTCATCTTTTTCTAAATCATCATCTTCTTCTACATCTGTTTTAACTAGTAACTATAGAGGTAATTCTTCTTTCTTTTTATTTGTATCTTTTTAAATTTTATTCTATCTTTCTTTATGTATTTTATGTAACATAATTTTCCTCTGTCGTAATCATTCATTACACGGTGAAAAAACATCGTGAGGAAACCGGCACGTCCTAGAACCAAAAATTCGACGACATGTAACATCTACCGGTAGATTACGGCCCACCCCCTCTCACAGAGAGGAGGCCTGTATCCCAGCAGTGGGAACATTATAGGCTGAGTATGTATGTATGTCATCATTTTGTCAGCAAATTATCAGGTTCCAGTGCGGTTTTATTCTTATGACGGCTCTAGCCGTATAGGAGCCTTCAAAGTGTTATCCTACGGAGACGCACTACCGGGATAAAAAGTATCCTAAGTCCCAACGCAGGTCATGGTCTATCCGTGTGCACAGACAGACCGACAAACAGACAGAGTTACTTTCGCATTATAATATTAAGATGGATTTAATAAGAGATTAAATGCTCACGTCTATAGATCCGTCCTGCCCAAAAAATGAACATTATACAAAAAATTGTAAACGATGCATAAGGACCTGTGCCAACAAGCAGGTGGCGATCTCCGATAATTGCAAACCCTTCACGGGATGCGTCTGCGACGGTGACCTTGTGAGACTCAACGATGATGCCAGTGGGCCCTGTGTACCTGAACAAAAATGCCGTAAGTGGACATTATTTCAGAGGAACATCCGAATGGAAAGATCGTGGCAGGAGTGCGGTTTAGTTATTTAGGCCCGCTTGCAACACAAGTCACTAAATTCGTATAACTTTTGTCGAGGTTTTCTGTCTCTGTCAATAGTTTGAAGTTGATAGAGACAGAGCGATATTTTAAATAGCTACTAATATGATTTGTGGTGCAAGCTGGTCTAAGTCAACTCCGTTCTAGTCGTGTTTCCAGGGTTTATGTACATAGGTTGTTAATCCTTTTTTATTTAGTTTTAAGCAAACATAAGATGCGGTTTCTTATTGCTAATGTTGGACATTCGTCTAGTATTTTTTAAATTCTTTTTATTACGTGTGACTGGGTTAATGTCATTTATAGGTACAATCAATTCGGACATCTTGCAAGTGCCAACCTGTAGTTGCTATCTTCGTTTACATTAATTATACTTAATGCCATTATATAAATCTGGTTAATATGAAATGTTAACAGATGGTACAATTAAATATTTTATTAATTATGTTTACCAGACTTGTTTTTTACAACAACAATACATCGCACAAGTGATTTAAAAAGTTATACAGATGGTTTTATTCACGGTGGATAAATAATTGCTGTTTGTCTAATAAACAAGTGGGTATTTAGATTCATAAAAAACATGAGGTTTAAAACATACTCGTGCGTCCACATTATTTGTTTTAAAAAAACGTGCATATATCACAAATCGTTATTTTTTTTTGTTGCCACTGTTTTCCACAAAACCTAGAAGTATGTTTTTTTTGTTGAAAAATTCGGTAAAATTGGTAGCAGGGCTAACTGCCAACAACACCTTGCACTCACACGTAAGGTATAATTAAGGGCCTGTGCACTGTAGCACGTTTTTTAAACGCGCCGTTGACGCGCGTATTAGAAACGCACGTCGACGGCGCGCTTTTATCCTACAGAGCAGTGCCTGCCAGTATCTGACTCGCGTGCATATCGCGTCTGTATCGCGCGTCAACTGCGCGTTTAAAAAACGTGGTGTGCACAGGCCCTAATATAAGAGAAATACGTCCGTTAAAAGTTTATTAATCTGCAAATATACTAAAACTAGCTTTTGCTCGCAACTTCGTCCGCGTGAAATTTCGGCCCGACCCATCGCGTTGCATCCCATCGCCCGCCCGTTCTACTACTTCGTTTAGGTTTAGCGTTCTTTCTGACTGTTTTCCGCTTGCTCTGCTCGCAAGGGTCGTAGCATGATGTTAAAGGATACAATTTAAATGCTCACTAAAATAATTTTTAGACCCTAAGACTAATTACCAAGTAAAATACTCGTATGTTAACTTCAAATAAAATAAACTCACTATACCGAGGTGCTTAAAGAACAACGTTTTAAGTTCCAAAATAATTATACACTCATCAGAATAATTGTACGTGTTGTATTTATATTCTTTTTCCCTACCAAAATGGATGAATGCTCACCAAATCTTGTTTCCCTGAAATAGTAACATTAATACCCAAAATGAAAAATATTGGCGACATACGATGCAAGAGCGAGCGAAGGGCACCCCGAGGTTAGGTTTCACAGAAAAAGGGTCCCCGCCAAGCGGGGCTCCGTCGACATAGGATGCAAGAGCGAGCGAATGACAGTACAAATACCAAGTAACATGTGTTTGGGATACGCAATATTATATATTTTGATATTCAAAAAAATTGTACGATCGACCGTTAGCTTTTTGCCTCAGTAAAACTGACTAAATTGAGAGTCGTGAAATAAAATTTTGGTAACATCTATTTAGCGATAATATAGAATATTTGGTCTGAAATTAATTTTAAAGGCGTTTATAAATCTCTAAGGCATAGAATAAAAAGGAAAATAGGTTCATTTCTACAATACTTTATGAAACACAATTTGGTGAGCATTTATCCATTCTGGCCGGTATTTCGAAGTTTTTGGTAGTAAAATAGGTAGAATAGAATAGAATACTCTTTATTAAGTACACCATATAAATTACAGACATAAAAATAGAAACAATACAAAATGTGACACAATGGTCGGTTAAACACAAGCCGATGTTAAATAGCATATAACCTTTCTCAAGAATTTGGCTATCAAATGCAAAAATATTTTTCTAATCGGACTGGTAGTGGTTCCGGAGATTACTTCCTACATACAAACAAAACAAATGTTACATCTTTATAATATTAGTATAGATATAGTTTGAGTTATTTTACTTGCATTCCTTATATGCTAATCGCCTTAATTATGTGCTACCTAATTCACTAGCGTCCCATTGAACTTTATACATGATTATATCTTTTCATATCTGTCACATTTATGAATATATTTTTACGACATTTCGTGAATCATGCTTTCCATTGTTTACATTTTCAGCTTGTAAAGACGATCCAAAAAATCCGAATAATCCAAAGCGTCACGTACATACAGCTAATGTAGAAGCTGTAGCTTCCGCAGCAGTAACTCAAGGAAAGGCAACTTCAGATGGAAAATCATTAAGTCATTCCAGTGCAAAAGGTTCATCTTTTTCTAAATCATCATCTTCTTCTACATCTGTTATATCCAGTGACTCTAGAGGTAATTCTTCTTTCTTTCTTTTTATTTGTATCTTTTTAAATTTTATTCTCTTTCTTTATGTATTTTATGTAACAATATTTTCTTCTTTCGTAATCATTCATTACACGGTGAAGGAAAATATCGTGAGGAAACCGGCACGTCCTAAAATCGAAAATTCGAAAACATGTGACATCTATCAACCCGCACTGGGCCCGCGTGGCAGATTACGGCCCGGGTTGGGCCGTAATCTCAGAGAGGGGAGGCCTGTGTCCCAGCAGTAGGAACATTATAGGCTGAGTATGTATGTACGTATGTCATCATTTGTCAGGAAATTATCAGGTTCCAGTGCGGTTTTATTCTTATGACTGCTATAGCCGTATAGGAGCCTTCAAAGTGTTATCCTACGGAGACGCACTACCGGGATAAAAAGTATCCTAAGTCCCAACGCAGGTCATGGTCTATCCGTGTGCACAGACAGACCGACAAACAACAGAGTTACTTTCGCATTATAATATGAAGATGGATTTACTAACTAAAACTAGCTTTTGCTCGCAACTTCGTCCGCGTGAAATTTCGGCCCCGACCCATCGCATTGCATCCCATCGCCCGCCCGTACTACTGCTTCGTTTTGGTTTAGCGTTCTTTGACTATTTTCCTTTTACTCTGCTCCTAAGGGTCGTAGCGTGATGTTATATAGCATATAACCTTTCTTAAGAATTGGGCTATTAAATGCAAAAATATTTTTCAAATCAGACTGGTAGTTCCGGAAATTACCTCCTACTCCTCAAACAAAGAAACAAAACAAATTTTACATCTTTATATAGTATAGATTAGTTTGAGTTATTTTACTTGCATTCCATACATGTTAATCGCCTGAATTATATACTACCTAATTAACTAGCATCCCATCGTCAACAATTAAACTTTATACGTTTATATCTTTTCATATCTGTCACATTCATGAATATATTTTTGAGGCATTTCGTGAATCATGCTTTCCATTGTTTACATTTTCAGCTTGTAAAGACGATCCAAAAAATCCGAATAATCCAAAGCGTCAAGTATATACAGTTCATGCAGACGCTGGAGCTTTCGCAGCAGTAACTCAAGGAAAGACAACTTCAGATGAAAAATCATTAAGTCATTCCAGTGCAAAAGCTTCATCTTTTTCTAAATCACCTCCTTCTACATCTGTTATATATATTAACTATAGAGGTAATTCTTCTTTCTTTCTTTTTATTTGTATCTTTTTTTATTCTATCATTCTTTATGTATTTTATGTAACATAATTTTCTTCTTTCGTAATCATTCATTACACGGTGAAGGAAAACATCATCGTGAGGAAACCGGCACGTCCTAGAACCAAAAATTCGAAGAGACGTGACATCTACCAACCCGCACTGGGCCCGCGTGGTAGATAACGGCCCACACCCTTACACAGAGAGGAGACCTGTGTCCCAGCAATATTATAGGCCTGACAAATTATGACATACATACATTGTATGTCATCATACAATGTATGTATGTCATCATTTGTCAGGAAATTATCAGGTTCCAGTGCTATAGCCGTATAGGACCCTTGAAAGTGTTATCCTACGGAGACACACTACCGGGATTAAAATATTCTAAGTCCCAACCCAGGTCATGGTCTATCCAAAAAGGTAACACACAGACAGACCGACAAACAGACAGAGTTACTTTCGCATTATAATATTAAGTATAGATTTAATAAGAGATTAAATGCTCACGTCTATAGATCCGCCCTGTCCAAAAAATGAACATTATACAAAAAATAGTAAACGATGCATAAGGACCTGTGCCAACAAGCAGGAGGCGATCTGCGATAACTGCCAACCCTTCACGGGATGCGTCTGCGACGGTGACCTTGTGAGACTCAACGATGATGCCAGTGGGCCCTGTGTCCCTGAACAAAAATGCCGTAAGTGGACATTATTTCAGAGGAACATCCGAATTGAAAGATCGTGGCAGGAGTGCGGTTTAGTTATTTAGGCCCGCTTGCAACACAAGTCACTAAATTCATATAACTTTTGTCGACGTTTTCTGTCTCTGTCAATAGTTTCAAGTTGATACAGACAGAGCGATATTTTAAATTGCTACTAATAGGATTTGTGGTGCAAGCTGGTCTAAGTCAATTCCGTTCTAGTCGTGTTTTCGGGGTTTATGTACAAAGTATTTAAAAGAAAAAAATGGTTAATCCTTTTTTATTTATTTCTTTTTAAGCAAATATAAGAAGCGGTTTCTTATTGCAACTTTTTTACATTCGTCTAGTATTTTTGAAATTATCTTTATTACGTGTGACTGGATCAATGACATTTATACAATCAATTCGGACATCTTGCAGTTGCCAACCTGTCGTTGTTATCATCAAACGATGATAGCAACGACAGATTTGTCAAGTACGTCGCGTTTGTCAAGTACGTCTTAATGAATGTAAACACATTAATTAAGACGTACTTGACAAACGCGACTTCACTGATCGCGCGAGTACGTCCTAAACATAGAAACGAACGCGACGATCGTGTACTTGCACGAGAATCAATTTCGGTTAGAACACGGCCGTAGACCATGGACAAAGTCTACACTTGACGTATCCAGATTTAGTTTAAGTTTTTCACGATAACCAACAGGCGATACACGTCGGGTTTTTAATATACGCAACTTGCGTTCAAGAGGTTGATCGTTATACGGTCAGCATGACAAATGAATTCCAGTAAACCGTCTTCATCATAGCCCTCCACCTCCTGATCTTATCCCAATTTTATTTTATTTTGAGTTGCAGCATGTTTTTTTCTTCTATACATCTTTCATTATCTATTAGCCCGTATCTCAGTACCTATTCACGCTATTTTTAGCTATATCGTCTTTCACACAATCCATCTTCTTCATCACAATAATTGATGTTCTCATGCTTATTTTTGTAAGTACAAGCCTTTTCATCATAAGGATTAACAAATAAATTACATTTTGAAGTGAGGTGCTAACTACAGGGCTAACTACCAACACCACATTGCACTCACACGTAAGGTATAATTAATATAAGAAAAATACGTCCGTTAGAAGTTTCTTATTCTGCAAATATACTAAAACTAGCTTTTGCTCGCAACTTCGTCAGCGTGAAATTTCGGCCCCGACACATCGCGTTGCATCCCATCGCCCGCCCGTGCTACTACTTCGTTTAGGTTTAGCGTTCTTTCTGACTGTTTTCCTTTTACTCTGCTCCTAAGGGTCGTAGCATGATGTTAAATAGCATATAACCTTTCTCAAGAATTGAGCTATTAAATGCAAAAATATTTTTCAAATCAGACTGGGAGTTCCGGAAATTACCTCCTACATACAAACAAAACAAATTTTACATCCTTATAATATTATTAAAGATATAGTTTGAGTTATTTTACTTGCATTTCATACATGTTAATCGCCTGAATTATGTACTACCTAATTAACTAGCGTCCCATCGTCACAAATTAACCTTTTTAAGTTTATATCTTTACATATCTGTCACATTCCTGAATACATTTTTTAAGGCATTTCGTGAATCATGCTTTACACTGTTTACATTTTCAGCTTGTAAAGACGATCCAAAAAATCCGTATAATCCAAAGCGTCAAGTATATACAGTTCATGCAGACGCTGGAGCTTTCGCAGCAGTAACTCAAGGAAAGACAACTTCAGATGAAAAATCATTAAGTCATTCCAGTGCAAAAGCTTCATCTTTTTCTAAATCACCACCTTCTTCTACATCTGTTATATATATTAACTATAGAGGTAATTCTTCTTTCTTTCTTTTTATTTGTATCTTTTTTTATTCTTTCATTCTGTATGTATTTTATGTAACATAATTTTCTTCTTTCGTAATCATTCATTACACGGTGAAGGAAAACATCATCGTGAGGAAACCGGCACGTCCTAGAACCAAAAATTTGAAGACATGTGACATCTACCAACCCGCACTGGGCCCGCGTGGTAGATAACAGCCCACACCCTTACACAGAGAGGAGGCCTATGTCCCAGCAATATTATAGGCCTGACGAATTATGACATACATACATTGTATGTCATCATACAGTGTATGTATGTCATCATTTGTCAGGAAATTATCAGGTTCCAGTGCTATATCCGTATAGGACCCTTGAAAGTGTTATCCTACGGAGACACTACCGGGATTAAAAGTATTCTAAGTCCCCACCCAGGTCATGGTCTATCCAAAAAGGTAACACACAGACAGACCGAGAAACAGACAGAGTTACTTTCGCATTATAATATTAAGTATGTATTTAATAAGAGATTAAAAAATCACGTCTATAGATCCGCCCTGTCCAAAAAATGAACATCATACAAAAAATAGTAAACGATGCATAAGGACCTGTGCCAACAAGCAGGAGGCGATCTGCGATAACTGCCAACCCTTCACGGGATGCGTCTGCGACGGTGACCTTGTGAGACTCAACGATGATGCCAGTGGGCCCTGTGTACCTGAACAAAAATGCCGTAAGTGGACATTATTTCAGAGGAACATCCGAATTGAAAGATCGTAGCAGGAGTGCGGTTTAGCCCGCTTGCAACACAAGTCACTAAATTCGTATAACTTTTGTCGACATTAGTTTGAAGTTGATAGAGACGGAGCGATATTTTAAATATCAAAAAAGTCAAAGCATTTATTTCAAATAGGCACATTAAAGGCACTTTTGAACGTCAAAAATTACGATAAATAAAATAGAATTGATTCTAGTCGCCCATTCCAAAGGGTAGTTTTCGTATGGAGAAGAACGGGCAAGAAACTCCACCGTTACTCTTTTAAAAAGTTTTACAATATTTTGCATACATTCATTATATAATAATAATATGTGAAGACGATGCACCTACAATAAAAATACTATACCACAATAGGTAAAAGAATTAAAAATGAAACCATGATATATAAATTATCTAGATACTAATATGATTTGTGGTGCAAGCTGGTCTAAGTCAACTCCGTTCTAGTCGTGTTTCCAGGGCTTATGTACAAAGCAATTAGGTAAAAGAAAAAAACCGGGCAAGAGCGAGTCGGACTCGCGCACCGAGGGTCCCGTACCATCATATGTTTTTAAATTAACATCGGCGAGGCCTATATTCATCAGAGAATTTTAACACTGTGCACTGCGGTGTAGAATATTTAAGTTTTATGTCAGCGTCATCTCTTGACCGATAGTGGAACTAATGTAACTGTTGTTGATGATTTCTGAAAAAGTGTGCTGTTTAAAGACTTCGTTTTATTTTTCCTGTAATCTTTACATAAACTTCTATCACATAGAATAATTTCAGATTTTTCTCTTTGCAAACTTCGGAGGTATGGGGGAGACGGTATTTTTCATCAAAAGTCGAAAATTATGCGGCCTAAAAAAAAGAAAAAATGTTTGAGAATGTGCAAACTGCGCTCTTTCATGTGACTTGCTCTAGTAGCCATACTTCGAATTTTTCATACCCCCTTTCAGTCCCTGTTGCAAAAAATATACAAATATTTTTATTTCTTTCTTATATGCAAAATAGTTGGGCAAACGTCATCTAAAACAATTCCAAATTTCAAGTTGATAGCATTAGTAGTTCCTGAGATATCCAGCTGTGACAGACAGACAGACTTAGTCTCACCAGGGTTCCGTTTTTACCAATTTGGTACGGAACCCTAAAAAGGTGTTAGTCCTTTTTTATTTATTTTGAAGCAAACATAAGATGCGGTTTCTTATTGCTAATGTTGTACAGACGCCAGCACATCAACCTACTACAATCTGTCAAATTTCTTTAATAGATTTTCAACTTTATCGGTAAAATATAAGGTTCAAAGTTGATTGGGAATATTTGACAGTTTATGTGCTGGCGTCTATACATTTGACTATGACTGCTATGCCGGAGGTCGTGGGTTCGATTCCCACCCAGGACAAATGTCTGTGTGATGAGCATGATCATTTGTTCTGTGTCTGGGTGTAATTTATCTATCTATGTATGTATTTAGAAATATATAAGTATGTTTATCAGTTGTCTAGTACTCATAACACAAGCTCTGCTTAGCTTGAGACTAGACGGCGTTGTGTGATAGTTGTGGAATATTATTATTATTATTTGTCTAGTATTTTTGAAATTCTCTTTATTACGTATGACTGGGTTAATGTCATTAATACATAATACAATCAATTCGGAGATCTTGCAGTTGCCAACCTGTAGTTGCTATCATCGTTTACATTAATTATGACGTACTTGGCAAACGCGACTTCACTGATCGCGCGAGTACCTACGTCCTATACATAGAAACGAGCGCGACGATCGTGTACTTGCACGAGAATCAATTTCGGTTAGTTAGGACACGGCCGTAGACCATGGACAAAGCCTACACTTGACGTAACCAGATTTAGTTCAAGTTCTTCACGATAACTGACAGGCGATACACGTCGGGTTTTTAATATATGCAACCTGCGTTCAAGAGGTGGATCGTTATACGATCAGCATGACAAATTAATTCCAATATACCCTCTTCATCATCGCCCTCCACCTCCTGATCTTATCCCAATTTATTTTTAGTCGCAGCATGTTTTTTTCTTCTATACTTCTTTCATTAGGCTATTAGCCCGTATCTCAGAACCTATTCACACTCTTTCTAGCTATATCTTCATCACAATTGATCTTCTCACTCTTGTTTTTAACCCCCGACGCAAAAACGACGGGGTGTTATAAGTCTGACGTGTCTGTGTGTGTGTGTGTGTGTGTCTGTCTGTGGCATCGTAGCTCCCGAACGGATGAACCGATTTTGAAAAAAAAAAAAAAATCTTATGAAAGTCGGGGGACCTCAGAAGCAGAATAGAAGGTGTTCCACAGAATGGTCCCCCGACTTCCATAAGATTTTTTCAAATTTATTTTTTTATTTCATGCTTTTTGTAGGGATTCCTTAATTTTATTTTTCTCGGGGGTTTTTTTTGTAAGTACAATCCTTTTCATCTTAACAAATAAATTACATTTTGAAGTGCAATGTTTCTGTTTGAAAAGACATGGGTACGTACCTAAATATGTGATAATATACGTAATGCCACCTACCTAAATGAATCTGGTTAATATGAAATGTTAACAGGTGGTACAATTAAATATTTTTAATACAGTTGCTCAAAAAGTGGTGTATTGCAGGGACGTATAGCGTTCGGGATGTGGGCTATTACATAATAGTGCTTTTTTTTTACCTTTCCCGAACTCGTGCGTTCTCTTTCCCAACTGTCAAAATAATGTCTATTAAAAAGAAAAACCAACCATGAAGTTTTTACTAAAGAGTTTTTGTGATTCATACAAATACGTATATTTCTAAAAAGAAGCTACTAATTTATTTCAATATCAGATTTAATGATTTAATTGAATGAGTTAGGTTTCATTTCATCTCATTAAATTTCATTTTCATTTCATATCAATAAAAAAAATATACTGAAGACTAAGCTGTATGGATAGTTCCCTTTGCTTACCAAAATGGGTGAAGAAAAAAAAACTCTACGGTTGGTTATATTCTACGGTTGGCGCCATTTTCCAGAAAAAATGATTAGTTAGTTGAGTTTATTGTTTTTATTATTTTATTAAATTGCTTCATTTTTTCGCAACTGTATTAAAAATAGTCGTTCAGTACACCTGCGGAACCGTCATTGCAACTTGTTCCGACTGTCAACCCTCGCCTTCGGCTGCGTCTCGGCTCGGGTAGACATTTGTCGGAACTCTTTGCAATGACAGCCTTTCCGCACTTGTAATGAAATATACTATTTACTAATATGCTTACCAGACTTGTTTGTTACAACAACAATACATCTCACAAGTGTTTTAAAAAGTTATACAGATGCTTTTAATCACGGTGGATGAATAATTGTTCTTTGTTAAACAATAGTTGGTATTTAGATTCGTAATATACATGAAGTTTAAAACAATCTCGTGCGTCAACATTATTTGTTTTAAAAAAACGTGCATTTAATAAATCGTTATTATTTTTTGTTGACATTGTTTTCCACACCACCTAGAAGTATGTTTTTTTTTTTGTTGATAAATTGGTAAAATTGGTAGCAGGGCTAACTGCCAACAACAAATTGCACTCACACGTAATTTAAAATTAATACAAGAAAAATACGTCCGTTAGAAGTTTATTATTCTGAAAATACACTAAAATTAGCTTTTGCTTGCAACTTCATCCGCATGAAATTTCGGCCCCGACACATCGCGTTGCATCGCATCGCCCGCCCGTGCTACTACTTTGTTTTGGCTTAGCGTTCTTTATGATTGTTTTTCTCTTACTCTGCTCCTAAGGGTCGTAGCGTGATGTTAAATCGAATATAACCAGTCTCAATAATTGGGCTATCAAATGCAAAAAGATTTTTTCAAATCAGACTGGTAGTTCCGGAGATTACCTCCTACATACAAACAAACAAACAAAACAAGTGTTACATCTTTATAATATTAGTTTAAATATAGTTTCAGTTACTTTACTTGCATTTCATACATGTTATTCGCCTGAATTATGTACTACCTTATTAACTAGCGTCCTATCGTGACCAATTAAACTTTATACATTTATATCTTTTCATATCTGTCACATTCATCAAAATACTTTTACGACATTTCGTGAATCATGCTGCATGCATGCAATCATGCTTGTTTACATTTTCAGCTTGTAAAGACGATCCAAAAAAACCGAATAATCCAAAGCGCCCAGTATATACAGCTCATGCAGAAGCTGTAGCTTCCGCAGCAGTAACTCAAGGAAAGACAACTTCAGATGGAAAATCATTAAGTCAATCCAGTGCAAAAGCTTCATCTTTTTCTAAATCATCATCTTCTTCTACATCTGTTATATATATTGACTCTAGAGGTAATTCTTCTTTCTTTCTTTTTATTTGTACCTATCTTTTTAAATTTTATTCTATCTTTCTTTATGTATTTTATGTAACATGATTTTCTTCTTTCGTAATCATTCATTTAAGGTCATTTGATGTAGGTACAAGGCAAGCTTGACTCAAAATTGAGTTGGGAATAGTAAACCACATGTTTATAAGGTCTTTGGTAATATTTTGCATTTCTTCATTTGCCAATGAACTGTGTCACTATATTCCAGTATAAAGAAGTAGTGATCCAAATGCAGTATACAAAGATTGTCCTAATCCATGTCCCTTGACATTGTGCTAAACCAAATCCAAGGCCATGTGCATTAATGTGCTTATATAAAGGAGGTTGTGAATGTGCCTCAGGATTTGTTCTTAATGAAGCTACCGGTAGATGTATCAGGCCAGAGGATGTCCAGGGACTAATATTAATTTAAAAATCGATTTATATTAATTTAACAGTTTCATATTTTTCATTTCATCATCTGCCTAGCCTTTTCCCAATTATGTTGGGGTCGGTTTCCAGTCTAACAGATAGGCAGTCGTTCCATGTAAAATACTGATTTTACATGGAACGACTGCCTATCTGACCTCCACAACCCAGTTATTGGGTAATACGATATCCCTTGCTAAGACTGGTTGTCAGACTTTCGGGCGTCTGAATATCCGTAACGACTGTCAAAGATCCACGACTGACAGCTGGGACCAACGGCTTAACCTGCTTTCCGAGGCACGGAGGGGTCACGGTATGTAAAGATGGTCACCTATCCACAGACCAACCGCGGCAAGCGTAGCTTAACCTGATCGATCGACCTATGCGGCTGTTATTATTTAGCCATGGGCCCCTCGGGTTATGCATTATTCTATAACTATTCACTGCACACTGTTTCAAATTATATTACCAATATTTTAACTTCTTATAACCAATATTTTTCTCACTATTTTAGGAAGGAAATGCAAAGATCCAAATGCAGTGTACAAAAGTTGCCCCAACCCATGTCCTGTGTCATGTGATCATCCATTTCCAAAGCAAGTTTGTAATAGGGCGTGCGTTGAATTTGGATGCGAATGTGCCTCAGGATTTATACTGGACCTCAATGACGTGGACGGAAAATGTGTCAGACCTGAAGATTGTCCGGGTACCTACTGAAACTTTTTTATTCTGTTATTTCAGTTTATACATATAACAATTTTTGGCAAAACCCGCCTTCCTCTTTTTCTTTCTTACGCGACACCACGTTCCTTCTTTCCTGACTGACAGATTTTAATTAATAAGTATCTCATATTTTTTCAGTGCCAATATGTTGCCCAAAACATTCACATTACGTTTTAAACGATAACCAATGTCCAAAAACTTGTGGGAATAGATTGTTACCTACTCGTGACGTAGCCGGCGCCTGCGTCCCATTCACAGGATGTACCTGCAATCCAGGTTTCGTCAGAAAATATGATAACGCTACTGGACCTTGCGTACCTGAAAGGGAATGCCGTAAGAATGGACCTTTTTATGAAATAGCTTGCAAAATTGAAAATTTATCCTAAAATAATGTTGATACTTTTAATTTTCTAGCACCAATTCCGAAACATTGCGGAATTAATGAAACACCAACTAGCTGCCGAATAATCTGTCCTCCACAAACATGCGAAAGTATCTTCTCTAAATACGCGTGTCACCCGACCGACTGCGAGCCAGGGTGTGACTGCCTCAACGGCTATCTGAGAAATAAAGATGGAGTTTGCATCCTGTCTAAGGATTGTTTCAAACCTAAACGTAAGTATTGTTTTAAATTTTTCTTGCACCCCTCAAATATTATTAAATTTTTTGGAGCTGCACCTATGATATCAATCAAAATGTGGGTAATTTTGTTTTCAGCGGGAAAATGTGGACCAAAGGAAATCTGGTCTGACTGTGCAATTGTATGCCCCCCTCAGTCATGTGAAAGCCTGTACACAACATACATGTGTGCCAAAACGAACTGTACCCCAGGATGTAATTGTATTGATGGTTATCTTAGAAACAGTCGCGGGGACTGTGTGGCGAGTGCCGAATGTTCTAACGGTGCGTGTTGAACTAAAAATAGGGTTTTATTTTTATTAACATGAAATATAACACCAATTAGCTATCCAAATAAATATGCAATGCAACATGAAATGTATCGCAACAACAAGGCGAATTTGTTTCAACGTTTATAACATTTCATGTTACGTTTCACAAACGTTTACCCGGCATTAGTACCTGATACCTGCAACTCTGTATTATATTGAAAGTGTGTTCGTAATACCATTATCTTTAGTTCAGTCAATTTTGTGATTTATCAATAATAAACTCACGCCCTTTTCGCCTGTTGGTAGGCGTTATAATATCACAAAATCATACACACTTAGAAAGTTTTATTTTTCAACTAACCGATCCATACTTACAGACTAACAAACCGACTGGTTACAGTGTTACAAAGAGTGCCACAAGGTTTTATCTTAGGTCCAGTACTCATTTAATACTTTTGATCGTACCATAGATCCATCCGGATGCAACGGAGACCGCAATGCAACACGCGTGAGTGGGTGCAGTGATGCGTGTCCACCGACCTGTGAAAAACCGGAACCTAAAGTGTGTCCTGCTATTTGCATATTAAACGGATGTGATTGTAAGCCGGGATACATTCGGGCAAGTAATGCGGGGTATTGTATTGATCCAAAAGACTGTCCGGGTGAGTGAATATATTCTTTTGTATCAGACTTTCCTGGCAATAGACTTGCTGACCCGATGATGATGAAGCGTGGCAAAGTATGAGAAGTTTTCTTAAGTAGTGATCGACTAATGAAAGTGAGGTATGCCTACAGGATCTTGGGAAGGCCTGCATCACCAACCACTTGTTCCCATTTAACTATGAGCTCTGAACTGTTTTACTTTCCAAGGAATCCTATAATGCCACCTGCTATGAATCTTCGTATGAATTTTAATAAATTATTTTAAAATATCAATTACTTTTTCAGGCGGATCGCCAAAATGTGGAGCAAATCAAACATATGTCGGTTGCAAAATAGGTTGTCCAACAAACTACTGCCCAGTTGATGATAGTCGTGCACAGGTAGCTTGTTCCATGCCATATCCTTGTAGAGGCGGTTGTGCTTGTAAAGCTGGACATTTGATAGTCAGTCGTGAAGACCCGCGATGCGTCTTAGCTTCAGATTGTCGTAAGTTAAAATTTTCATTTATTCTGATTGCAATAAGAATTAGTTTTCTGTTGCAGCCTGATGGAAGATAATTTAACTAACTTTCATTCATTCACCCATAATTAATTTCATTCTATATTCAATTTTAATTTTGGATTTGTATTGAAAGAGTTCTATTGAATTACGAAACCATTTCTACTATATTCATATTTATGTATTGCTTTGAAAGAAAAATAGATTTATTTGGCACACATACGATACAATATGTAAGATAGTTAGAGGGAGAGAGAGTAAGTTTGGGAGTTAAAGAAATTATAAAATATTATTCTCATCTCATTTCTACATGATTTTTCAGCTAAAGTTAAATGCACAAGACCAAATGAAGTTTGGGATCGCAAACCCTCAAATTGTTTCCTAGAAAGATGTGAAGATAGAGGCAGTGTATGTGACCAGCCTAATCCGTACCCTGGGCCAAGATGCGTCTGTGAAAAAGGTTACTACAGAAATGAAAGCGATATATGTATTCCTGCTTCAGAATGCCGTAAGTTATACAGTAGATTAAACTGTTTTATATCATGTGTGGCTGTCAGCAAGTTATATTGGTTAACTTCTTCTAAGTCGCTGGTGTCGTATATAGGGTAAGTCCGGGGGAGATGGCCCTACTAACATTAAGGATCTATAGCCAGGAAACCAAGTACAATAAAAGAACAATTTTAATCACAAACAAAGCAATATGTATATTTCTTATAAAATCTTAATGGAATACAGTCTTTGAATCAACATAACATAGAAAAACTTTAAGTTAAAAAAAAAATACGATTGGCCATCTCACCCAGAGTGTCCGGGACTGATGGCCACAGGGCTCGGGGGGAGATGGCCAATACTTTTTTTGCCGTTTCCTTTACCCGTCCTGTCTCTAACGACGGTTAGGGAAAGAAAAAGAGAAGTCCTTTTCTTTATTTCCGCAGTTTGAGCACATGTCTTCAAACTCTGTGCAGTTTTCGTGCAATGCAAGCTTGCAAATATTACATTGCAACTAATCTTCGACTAGTTGTGTCTTATTAATTGTTCTCGCCGCAGCCTCGGCAGTTGTCCACTTTATTTTCGTCTACTTCACTTCCAGAGGAATCGTGATAATCTACTGGTATTTCTTTGCAACTGCTGTTTGAGATTTGACGGTATTATGGGATTAAGGTCATCTATCCCAAATGCACGGGAGAGATGGCCATATCAATTTCAAAAAGTATTTATTATTTTATTTTAGATCATGCACCTGTAATAAAAACAATATGGAATTTACTTACTTTTTCAATGTTTTTTTTGCAAAAGAGCATGCAGCAACTTGTTGCCGATCACACAACGAAGCGAACTAAATTACTATTTACGCCATTTGTTGTTTGTAATTCGCATTACTTTCTACTGGTCATCTCTCCCGTACGGCCATCTCCCCCGGACTTACCCTAGCTGAATGCTCTTATATTAGGAACTTAATATTTATTAACAATATGACCGTTCCTGAAATACTATTTAATGGGAGGACCTGGTTCACCCTGGTGGTTTAAAATTTTAATGTTCAGAATAATGGTTTGTTTATTCTCAACAGTTGCAGTGTGGTTGCAGTTTATCTATTTTTAATAAATCCATTATCTGTAACTATAATTGTACTGAAGTTATCTTTTTTTCGTTGCTTTTGCTAATTAATTTTATTGTTGTAATTGTTTACGGAGAGCAGTTATGGCACAGTGTCGGTAGCACGGCCGCGACTTACGAGTCGTCGTCGGTCGTGGGTTTAAACCCAGCAAGCAGGCAATTTACTTTGTGTACATTATTTCATCACCACTACTATCAAAACGGTGACGGAAAACATCGTGATGAAACCGGCATGTCCTGGAACCAAAAATTAGAAGACATTTGTGACATCTACCATCCCACACTGGGCCCGCGTGGTGGATTACGGTTTGTTCCCTCTCACCGAGAGGAGGCCTGTGGACCAGCAGTGGGAACATTATAGGCTGATTATGCTAATTGTATATGTTTCTCAAATGTTGCAGCACCACTTGCATGTAAGGGCGATTTTAACGCAACACTCACGCAATGTCCATCACCATGTCCGAAAACCTGTGATGATCCAAATGCTGGAAGCAAAGGTTGCATAGAAATATGTCTTCCGGACGACTGTGAGTGTAATCCCGGATTTGTATTGACCAAAAAGAAAGGAGGAGTATGTATCAAGCTCGAAGACTGTCCAGGTAAGACTTTTTTCCCTTTAGAGACTGACAACTATTCTTACCAAGGGGTATTGTATTACCCAGTAGCTGAGTTGTGGAGGTCAGATAGGCAGTCGCTCCATGTAAAATACCGGTATCCAGCTGCATACAGTCAGATTGGAAGCCCACTCCAACATATTTAGGAGCAACATAGCTAGGCAGATGATGATGAGAGACTAAAATTGTGTAGATACTGAAAACATCTGTGCCAGCTTCAACATAGATTGACGACTGACAGCAGCAGGGACACTGACGAGGAATTATCTTTATCTTCAGTAGAAGCCTATGTCTCGGATATACAGAGTTTTATACCATTTAAAAATTTTCGGTGATAAATTATGAAAACAAGACTATCACAAACGTGTAAAGTTAATTAAATACTGCGGTGCTATACTGTAAAAATCTCACCGTGAAAACTTAGGTGAAGTGAGCGTGGAGTGAGCTGTCAATAGTGTCAATTCCTAGCAAAAAAACTCACTTCCCCTAAGTTTTCACGGTGAGATTTTTACAGAATCGACCGGCTGGATCGGATCGTCTATCATTATTATCATTAAAATCATAGACGAGCAAACTGTAACCATGACTTGAGCACATGATTTAGACCATAAGGCGTAAAAAATCTACAGAACAGTATTTTTTTTTAATAACCGACGAAAAATTTCAACGCATGGGGTACAGAGTCATGTACTGAATTATAGGATGCACGACGAAAAATGTTTAATTACGAGATTCAATGTACTTGCCGCCCTGTTTAGCTATGGATCATCGTCTGTCATGTTTCTTGCCCTTGTTTGTGTGGGCAAGAACAAGTTGTTACTTTACTCTCCCTATTTCGTTGCCACCAGGTTGTGGAGGAGATCCCAACGCAGTGTACAAAAGCTGTCCAAGTGCTTGTGAACCAACTTGTACTAACCCGAACCCCCGAGTATGCACCAAGCAGTGTATGCCAAGCGGCTGTGCGTGCAAACCTGGATTTGTGAAAAATGAAAAGACTGGAAAATGTGTTAGGCCTGAGAGCTGTCCAGGTAATATTTTAACCATAAACTTACCCATGACAAACATTTGAAAGGGGATAGGCAGCCCGCGGATTCAAATTTTCTTACATTTTGCAATTGATCACACTAATATTATAACGGCGAAAATTTGTGAATGTGTGTGTGTGTTTATATGTTTGTTACTTCTTCACGCTCAAACGGCTAGACCAATTTTTATAAAATTTTGTTTGGACGTAGTTAACACCCTGGATTAACATATAGGTTACTATTCCCACGGGATCGACACTTATGCGGGTGAAACTGCGGGGCGCAGCTAGTATTTCATAAAATAGTCATTTCATAGATTTTAAGGATTACAGTTCTGTAATACGCTCGCGAATATAATTTTGTTCAACATACAACCTGACACTGAATTACAAATTGCAAAAAAAAAATGAAAATTTTAATTTCCCGGGCTACCCTGGGGGTTCCCCTTAAAGTTGATACAAAAGTTCAATAAAATTACCGAACTGTCTTTTTCATATTAGTAGTGGGGTGCAAAGGTGATCGCAACGCAACATTCAAGGAATGCACCAGTATGTGCCCTCTGACTTGCGCAGAACCGGACCCGAGGCCATGTATAGACATGTGTGGTCCTGCTGGCTGTGAGTGCAACCCAGGATACGTAAAGAATGAAGACGGAAAATGTATCAAACCTGAAGATTGTCCAGGTAATACCCTTCTGTGCCTCGGAAAGAACGATTTTAAGCCGTTGGTTCCGGCTGTCATTCGTGGATCTTTGACAGTCGTTACGGGTCGTCAGTAGCCCGAAAATCTGACATCCAGTTTTACCAAGGTCTTTCGTATGACCCAGTAATTGGGTTGTGGAGGCCAGATAGGCAGTCGCTTTATGTAACGTACTGGTATTCAGTTACAGCCGGTGAGACTGGAAGTCGACCCCAGCATTTTGGGAGAAGGCTGGGCAGATTGTATTTTTTTTTAATTATTACAAAAATTCAATAAAATTAACGAACTATCTTTTTCATATTAGTAGTGGGGTGCAAAGGTGATCGCAACGCAACATACACTGAATGCACCAGTATGTGCCCTCTAACTTGCGCAGAACCGCACCCGAGGCCTTGTATAGCCATGTGTGGTCCTGCTGGCTGTCAGTGCAACCCAGGATACGTAAAGAATAAAGACGGAAAATGTATCAAGCCTGAAGATTGTCCAGGTAACATAAATGCATGAATAAAGTATTTAGAGGTAAAATGTAAGGGAGGACTTGTACACACGTGTTCAAGTCGGTACATTCGATTCCATTCCATTACATATCGAGACCTCTTCGTGCCTCGGATTTAGGTATTTCGTACGCTTACCGCGGTCGATTTGTGGATGGGTGACCATCCATTACATGTCGAGAACCCTGCGTGCCTCGGAAAGCACGTTAAGCCGTTGGTCTCGGCTGTAATTTGTGGATCTTTGGCAGTCGTTACGAGTCGCAAGTAGCCCGAAAGTCTGACAACCAGTGTTACCAAGGGGTATCGTATTACCCAGTAACTGGGTTGTGAAAGTCAGATAGGCAGTCGCTTCGTGTAACATACTAGCATTTAGCTGCAGCCGGTCAGACTGGAAGCCGTTCCCAACATAGTTGGGAAAAGGCTAAACAAATATTTTTTTTTTACAAAAATTCAATCAAATTAAAAATCTGTCTTTTTCATATTAGTAGTGGGGTGCAAAGGTGATTACAACGCAACATACAAGGAATGCACCAGTATGTGCCCTCTGACTTGCGCAGAACCGGACCCGAGGCCTTGTATAGACAAGTGTGGTCCTAGTGGCTGCGAGTGCAACCCAGGATATGTACGGAATAAAGACGGAAAATGTATCAAGCCTGAAGATTGTCCAGGTAACATAAATGCGTATTTTGCGATAAGTGTAAGGTGTGCTATTTTAAGTATATATTCGGAATTATGTGTGGAACAGAAAAGCTGACTCAATCAATGTTCAGATTTCATCTGAATCGAGCCATCTACTCTCGTTTAATCATATTCGGGTCGGCTCGGCTTAATTCGAGGTAAGCCGAGCGGCATTTTCCCGAACACATATATCTACATAGGTATATTCGATTTTGCCGCCCGGCTGTTCCGACTGATGCCGACGCGGAAAAGTGTGTCGCAACCCTAAGATCTGAAATAAAAGTTTTTGCGGTTTGATTGGGCTGATCAATAAAATTTTAACAGTTTGGTATTTCCTACGCTTGCCGCGGTCGGTTCGTGGATGGGTGACCATCCATTACACATCGAGACCCCTCCGTGCCTCGGAAAGCACGTTAAGCCGTTGGTCCCAGCTGTCATTTGTGGATCTTTGGCACTCGTTACGGGTCGCAAGTGGCCCGAAAGTTTGACAACCAGTGTTACCAAGGGGTATCGTAACTGGGTTGTGGAGGTCAGATAGGCAGTCGCTTCGTGTAACATACTGGTATTTAGCTGCAGCCGGTGAGACTGGAAGCCAACCCCAACATAGTTGGGAAAAGGCTAAACAAATATTTTTTTTTTACAAAAATTCAATCAAATTAAAAATCTGTCTTTTTCATATTAGTAGTGGGGTGCAAAGGGGATTGCAACGCAACATACACGGAATGCACCAGTAAGTGCCCTCCAACTTGCGCAGAACCGCACCCGATGCCTTGTATAGCCGTGTGTGGTCCTGCTGGCTGTCAGTGCAACCCAGGATATGTAAAGAATGAAGAAGGAAAATGTATCAAGCCTGAAGATTGTCCAGGTAAAATAAATGCTCGAATAAAGTATTTAGAGGTAAAATGTAAGAGACGACTTGTACACACTTGTTCAACATCGGCACATTCGATTCGCAAGTATTTGTTGAAGAGAAAAGCCGATCCAAACCAATTGTTACACATGTTCAGATTTCATCCGACTCGTGCCGATCGGCAAACTCTGTTTGGCATCTTCTACCCTCGCTGTGTCATATTCGGGTCGGCTCGGCCTAATTTGAGCTAAGCCGAGTGGTTTTTTCCCGAACACACATATCTGTAATACGTAGGTATATTCGATTTTGCCGCCCGGCTGTGTCGACTCATACCAACCCGGAAAAGTGTGTAGGAACCCTAAAATCTGAAATAAAAGCTGGGCTGATCAATAACATTTGAACAGTTGGGTATTTCCTTCGTTTGCCGCGGTCGGTTTGTGGATGGGTCCATTACATACATGTCAAGACCCCTCCGTGTCTCGGAAAGCACGTTAAGCCGTTGGTCCAGGCTGTCATTTGTAGATCTTTGACAGTTTTTACGGGTAGTCAGAAGCCTGAAAGTTTTACAACCAGCCTTTCCAAGAAAAGGGAAGGGAATGGAAGGGAAGGGGAGGGGGGGATTGCTCTTTAACTGGGTTGTGGAGGTCAGATAGGCTGTAGCTCCTTTTAAAATACTGGTACCGGACTCAATCAATCAATTTTGATTGACTTGGTTGGTTGATTGACTTGGTTATTTCATTTCCTTCATAAATAATTGCAATTCTCATATTACAGTTGTGGACAAAGGATGTAACGGTGATCTTAATGCAACATATAACGAGTGCCCAACTGCTTGCCCAGTTACTTGTGAGAATCGGTACAGTATAGAAAGAGAAAACTTAATCTGTCCCGCTGTGTGTGATCCGAGCAAGTGTGTTTGCAAGGAGGGATACATTCTTACTAAGAAAGGTGGAAAGTGTATCAAGCCTGAAGATTGCCCAGGTAATATGAACTCTGTAAGGCTATGTAAAGACTGACAGGTAGCTTGCTTAGCGCCTAGACCAGGGGTGGCCAACTTGGTTAGACCCAAGATCTACTGTTCACTGACGACACCCTGTGCGATCTACCAATAACATACTTCTTGAAATCTTAAATGAAACAGCACAGTTCAGTAAACAATTATGTAGTATTTTTTATTTTATTACGAGGGAAAATATAACTCGTAACCACCCGTAACTCCGCTAGTCTGTCGTCAACTGACTGACGGATTTACAACCGCCCGCGCCCCACTCCCGCGTCCCACATGCTTCCCGCTTATTGTTATCGCGCACCAAAAACAAAAGAGAGCTATAATACTGCATAGAAGAGAGAATAAATAACGTGACGGAACGGCGATTGAAACATGATACAAGATGATGCGTGCAGCAGTTAGTGATTAGGTACGTACGTTGCGCAGTCTGTTCTACGCATTTATATGTTTTTCCTTGCCACGATCGACTGGACTAGTAGTCGCGATCGACGGGTTGGCCACCCCTGGCCTAGACCCTAGCGAGTTACCTTTGTAGTAGCGAAGTGAAACGAACGCTTTAGAATTTTCGCAACCGGCTCTATCTATATAATATGTAACATAATAAATTAACGCAAAACCTCATACACCCCAATTAGAGTATTGAGTTAAATAAGCATAATAAAAATGACCAAAACTATTTTTTAGACCTTACTTTTTCATTAAAAAAATCGTATTGACCCTAGCATTACTTTATGAATTAAAAACTCAGTCTTATTCCTTCAAATTAAGGTTTAATGTTCTTTGTGAGTATGTCAAAATACATGATTTTTTAAGAAATTACTGATATCGTTTTAGCATCAAAAGTTTACCTGGTAATTATTTTGTTAAGTGAATTATTTGGCCAACTTGTTGTTGTATAATGATGAAATGACAAATCATGTTTTTGACAACGTTGCTTGTCAAGTAAAAATTTGTAAATTAATTTTTGGTGAACTGACACCAGCGGTCACTGACCTTTTTTATCAATTTTTTTTTTGTTTTATTTTGTTTATAAATCGATACACATCGCGTTTGCTAGCTAATTTAATTGTACCTACCTTGTAGTATCGTCACATTCTGATTTTATTGTTTTTTTTTAAAGAATATAATAATATCAATGACTTTATTGTCGAAAAAACTTGACTTAGGTACTTCGTGATTTGAGAGTTTAACTTTGACTCTCTTTTTTAAAACAGGGCCAGGTTGTGGAGGAGATCCGAACGCAATGTACAAAGAGTGTCCAAGTGCCTGTGAACCGAGTTGTGCCAACCCGAACCCCGAAGTATGCACCCTGCAGTGTATGCCAAGCGGTTGTGCTTGCAAACCTGGATTTGTTCAAAGCAAAAAAGGGGGAAAATGTATCAAGCCCGAACACTGTCCAGGTATGTCTTTTTTGTTTTTTTTTTTCATAGGAAGAAAGCGCAAATAATTCAGCTTAATCAACCTATAATGTTCCCACTACTGGGACACAGGCCTCCCCTCGGTGAGCGGGAATGTATCGCATACCACACGAGCCCAGTGCAGGTTGGAAGATTCGATTTTTTTGGTTATAGGACATGCCGGTTTCCTCACTATGTGTGCCTCACTAATTTACACAAATTAAAGCGCTTCCTGTCTACGTTCGAACCTACGACCTACAAGTCGTATGTCGCGGCCGTTAAGACTTAGCCACCACTGCTCCTAATTCGTTAATTGCTGATAATTCAGGGATATCTATAATTTTCAACTGGCTGATAAAACGTAAACTAGAGCATGTTTTACAGTAACCGCTACCGATCAGTATCCATCAGTATACAAGTCTGGAGACTGGAATCAGTTACATACAGTAACCAACCATATTTAATAAAATGTCGTGATCTCAGTTTCCGATTAACGACTTGAATGTCCTTACTTACTTATATAAACACTTTATACAATATCATTCAGTTACGTTTTAAATAAACGAGAAATTTAATGATATACGTCTAGGATCCATAGGCCATCGCAACGCCATTTTGGTAAAACGTTAATATTGCTGTTAAAATTGTAGATCTATGTAATGGGGATCGCAATGCTACATTCAGCGAGTCTCCAAGATACTGCCAGGCCACCTGCAAGCATCCTGACGTCGACGGGTTAGGCAATGACAAGTGCTCATCCCCAGGCTGTATGTGTAAACAAGGATATCTTTGGAACAAGAAAGGTGGACGGTGTATTAAGCCTGAAGACTGTCCAGGTGAGAAAGATTAGCAAATTTTTAGTAAAGCTTAGAAGACAAGCTTCACATAGCAAAGTTCTGTCTATCAAGTTCAGTCAATGACTAACATTGAAGAATGGTTTCTTTGTAATTTTTACAAGTTTCAAGTTAATTATTCTTTATTTTCAAACGAGTTATAATATTTACAAAATATAAACTAATAGAATTACAATTACACTAATATTATAAAGGCGAAAGCTTGTGAGTGTGTGTGGGGGTGTGTATATGTTTGTTACTTCTTCACGCTCAAACGGCTGGACTAATTTTGATAAAATTTGGTATGGAGGTAGCTGACAACCTGGATTAACTTTATCCCGATATTCTCACGGGATCGACACTTACGCGGGTGAAACCGCGGGGCGCAGCTAGTATTAAATAAAAAGGAAAAGGGGGAAATAATCATAGGGCAAAAAATTCTTCCGCATCGCTGTCAACAGGAAAAGTGCCCAAAAGACTGGCAGCATTGCCCCGTTGTATGGCGAAGCTGATTGTTTGGCCATAAAATAGGCCTCCTCTTTGATCATGTCAGTTTCAAGTTGTCCATAACTTACTCATCATCTGCCTACCCTTTTCCCAACTACGTTGGGGTCGGCTTCCAGTCTAACCGGATGCAGCGGAATACCAGTATTATACATGGAGCGACTGCCTATCTGACCTCCACAACCCAGATAGGTACTGGGTAATACCCCTTGGTAACACTGGTTGTCAGGCTTTCGGGCTTCTGACTACCCGTAACGACTGGCACGGAGGGGTCACGATATGTAAAGATGGTCACCCATCCATAGACCAACTGCGGCAAGCGTAGCTTAACCTGATCGATCGACCTGTGCGGCTGTTATAACTTACTAATATAAATTATTATTCCTCTTTTTAATTTAGGTGGATGGCCGACCTGTCAAGCGAATGAAACCTACGTCCACTGTAAAGTAGGTTGCCCAACTAACTATTGCCCAGTCGATGACAGCCGGAGTTTTATCGCTTGTGATCCCACGTTTCCTTGTCCCGGAGGCTGTATTTGCAAAGGAGGCTACTTGATGGTCAGCGAGGAAGATGAAAGATGCATTTTGTCTTCAGAATGTCGTAAGTACAATTTAATTATTTTCGTAGCTGAATTCTTACAATAATCGACCAAATGAAGAAGATGTTAACTCGAGGCCAATTCTTAGAACGATCAAAACTAGTCACAATCTCATGCCAACGACAATCAAATGTCAAAAAATGAGGGTGAACGCTTTGTAAATTATTGCCAGATTAAAATTAAAACTGAGGTGATGCGTATGTTTATAAAAAAACGTGAATTATCTGTCTGATTTAATAAAAAAATTGTTATTAAAAGCTCTCATATTTTGGAATTATGTCAGCATACACCTCAAAGCTAACGTCGTCTGTATCTCTTGAGATTAAAGAAAAAAAAGGACAAGTGCGAGTCGGACTCGCACACGAAGGGTTCCGTACCACAAGGCAAAAACGCCGAAAAAACACGTTTGTTGTATGGAAGCCCCCCTTAAATATTTATTTTATTTTGTTTTTAGTATTTGTTGTTATAGCGGCAACAGAAATGCCTACATAATTTTTGAAAATTTCAACTGTCTAGCTACCGCGGTTCTTGAGATACAGCCTGGTGACAGACAGACAGACGGACGGACGGACGGATGGACAGACAGGGAAATCTTAGTAATAGGGTTCCGTTTTTACCCTTTGGGTACGGAACCCTAAAAAAGCAGAAATCTTTAAAAAAATATATTAATGTTTTTTTAGCGGAATTAAAATGCACCAGACCGAACGAGGTATGGGACGCAAATGCTCCAGGTTGCTTACGTGAAAGATGCGACGATAAAGACATTCCTTGTGATTTCCAATACCCCGGTCCACCAAAATGCAGATGTATTAAAGGCTACTACAGAGACAAGGATGATGTTTGTGTACCGGAATGTCAATGTGGTGAGTATTATTAAAAAAAAATATGACAAAGAGTTCATTCACAGAAAAACAAAAAAAAAAACTATATCAGCTTTCCTTAAACGAAACAGAAACAAGATTTTTTCATAACAGTAAGGCTAAAGCAATAAGTCTAACAGAAATTGCCAACATCCAGTGTTCTTGTACGTTTTTTAAACTTAGGACACTCCCGCATCCTTCAAGATTAAGGACTCCCTTAAGTCTAAAATAGACTAGGTACTTGTGATGTGTAAAAGTAATGTAAGTTAATTAGGTATATCAAATCAGTTTTTTTTTCCTCTTTACCCTTATGGATGAACCAACCATGCCACGAAGGCTCAAAAGAAAAAACCCTCAGGATCTATTAATAATGATAATTAATAATATATAAATAATATAATTAATAATATATAATATAATTAATAATATATACTAAATATTATAATAATTAGTCTTTAAAGACAGAATCGAAAAGCGAACTAGCCGATGGACAAGTAACGCACAAGTCTGACAACAAATTCCTACCTATTTCTGAATGTTTAAACAGATAGATTGGAATACAAGAGGAAAAAAAACTCTTGTGTGAAACATTTGTAAATATCGAAGAATCTAAGTTATGTATTCGTATTACCGACCAGTAACAAAGATACTACACATATTGCAGCTCAAAAAGGATGTAAAGGCGATATGAACGCAACATTATCGGACTGTCCCAGTAAATGTCCTGCAACCTGCTGCGACCCAGATCCAATATGCACCAAAGACTGTGCAGAACCCGGCTGCGTATGCAATGAAGGATTCATTCAGTTAAAACCTGATGGTCCTTGTGTAAGACCCTACGATTGCGAAGGTAAGACCATTTTCTATCTCCACCAAAAGAAATTTCAGCTTAACTAAAATAGCATTTATTGACCTGCCTTTTCTGTATAATTGCTCATTCTGACATGTCTTTATTATTTGTAAGAATTATAGTTTTTAGTATATTCGTGTATAGGTATTTGTGGTTTTATTTATATATTCTTAGATGGGCCCGTGAGGGGCCCGTGGCTAAATAATAACAGCCGCACAGGTCGATCGATCAAGTTAAGCTACGCTTGCCGCGGTTGGTCTGTGGATGGGTGACCATCTTTACATACCGTGACCCCTCCGTGCCTCGGAAAGCACGTTAAGCCGTTGGTCCCGGCTGTCATTCGTGGATCTTTGACAGTCGTTACGGGTAGTCAGAAGCCCGAAAGTCTGACAACCAGTCTTACCAAGGGGTATCGTATTACCCAGTAACTGGGTTGTGGAGGTCAGATAGGCAGTCGCTCCATGTAAAATACTGGTATTCAGCTGCATCCGGTTAGACTGGAAGCTGACCCCAACATAGTTGGGAAAAGGCAGATGATGATTTATATTTGGATATATATAAATATAAGTACAAATAAATATATTATATTCATAGTTTTAATAGGTATTTTTTATATAAAAAAATCGTCAATTTTCACAATTGCACCTACCACTGTAATGTTGGTACTTTCAAAACTAAATATTGTACACAACAACACTGTAAACAGTGTATCGAATGGTTTTGTGTCAATTTACTCGTAGATCATAATATACAGGATGGTCATTTTAGATAATACAGGATTAAATTGAAAACTTGCGCCAAATCGAAACAGAAGGTGCAGTAACTGTCACATGCTCTAAATTTTCTTTATAACACGTTGAATTAGAATTTTAATTCCGCGCACCCATTCTATTTCACCCTCTATATAAAAGAAAAAACCGGGCAAAAGCGAGTCGGACTCGCGCACCGAGGGTTCCGTACCATCATGTTTTTAAATTTTCATCGGCGAGGCCTATATTCATCAGAGAATTTTAACACGCTGCACTGCGGTGTATAATATTGCAGTTTTATGTCAGACTATCGGTCAAGAGATGGCCTCTTGACCGATAGTGAAACTAATGTAACTTTTGTTGATGATTTCTGAAAAAGTGTGCTATTTAGAGACTTCGTTTTATTTTTTTCCTGTAATCTTTACATAAACTTCTATCACATAGAATAATTTCAGATTTTTCTCTTTGCAAACTTCGGAGATAAGGGGGGGCGGGGCGGTATTAGCCCCACTTCGAATTTTTCAGACCCCCTTTCAGTAACTGTTGCAAAAAATATACATATATTTTTATTTCTTTCTTATTTGCAAAATAGTTGGGCAAACATCTTCTAAATCTATTCCAAATTTCAAGTTGATAGCAGTAGTAGTTCTTGAGATATCCAGCTGTGATAGCATTAGTAGTTCTTGAGATATCCAGCTGTGACAGACAGACAGACTTAGTCTCACCATAAGGGTTCCGTTTTTACCATTTTGGTACGGAACCCTAAAAGGATAATCGACTTTTTATTTATATATTTCAGGCGATGCAGACCCATATATTGCGCACGCGCGCTAGCGCTTTTCATAGCGCTATCCAGTTTGAGTAGAACTAAATAGTAATGTTTCCACTTTTTAGGGGGATCTCCACACTGCGGTGACAACATGACCTACGTCAATTGCAAGATCGATTGTCCGATGAAATATTGTCCAGAGAATGAGAATGAAATATTTATAATTTGTGATCCTGTATGGCCCTGTCCGTCAGGCTGTGAGTGCAAAGCAGGCTATTTGATGTCGAATACAGCTAATAAAACATGCATTTTGGCTGCTGATTGTCGTGAGTTTTCTTTTTTATTTTATAAAAATAGCTAAAAACAATACAAATATAATACTTGAGCTTCCCCGATTGTTTAAAATGAGATTAGGCTAATCATTTTAGAGCCACCCTGAAACTAGGCTTGTTCACATCATATTTGAAGTTTCTCAAATTATTATGTAAATAAAAAGTGTTATGCAATATCTTCTGACAATAGTAGCTTTGTCTTCTGACGAAAATCTTATTGTCTTTCCTATCTGCAGCTCCAAGGGAATGCACACGTCCGAACGAAGTATGGGATCCCAGTCCTTCAATTTGCAACTATGAGAGATGTGACCAAATGTATTACACATGCGAAGATCCGAACCCTGGACGGCCCAAGTGTGTTTGTAAGGAAGGCCACTACAGAGATAAAGATGGTGTTTGTATTCCTGCTAAAGAATGTCGTAAGTACCTTAATAATTTTTCGCAAGAAGGAAACCTTTTCTACTTAGAGCGGCAGGACAAGGGACAAAAGAAACCCATAATTAAACGTTTTCGTTATCTACATTCGCATATTGTGTGATAGTGCAATTTCATCACGCCTAGAAGATGAATAGCGCTTTGTACTGTACTATGTGTTTGTAGAAGTTGAGGACTCTAGATCATCAGTTCATCACTAATTATAACGGCTTGGCACTACCTCGGAAAAAAACCATCCGCTTGTCGCCAACACGCCATCAGCAAGATGACCGCTCGCTGCTGGCACGCCACCAGTGAGGTGCCAGCTTGTTGTTCATGCGCCGCTTCCTAGTTGGTAGCTTACCGTCCTCGCACCAACTAGTTTTCAGCTGACAGGCCGGTTTGCGAACAAAGTGAGTGATCTCACTTTAGAAGCATGCGATTCTACTTTTCCTTTACGCGAACTGCCAATCATAGCTATTGCACTCGACGAAGAGAATAATTGGAAGATATTAAAAGGGGACCCCGCGTGGACGGCTAGGTGCCAGCATGCATGCCACTTGTCATCGTAAAACTTACTTTATTTGTTTTAATTGCTTTGTCGGAGCTGTTATAATGAGTGATGTATTTTATTGGATACTTACACCTGGATACAAGATACAATCTTCAATAACGGGTTGGTTAATGCTATTCATAGCAAGACGAGGTACGAGTGGTAGGTACTTACTCACTTTTCACCTGGACGAAAAACCTTTAGAATAAGAAAAATCAGTTCCATCTTCGTGGAGTTGAGAAAGATTTATTGTCGCTTGCATTTCAAAGATATTGCAATAGAATAACCTTGACGGTTGGACACTGAACCTTATTACCATATTTTTCATTTGAATTTTTTCAGGATATAGATCTTGAGCATAAATCTGTTTGAACAGAAAGGGAAAGATTTTTTAGGATTCTAATGTTGCATGAAGAATTGATGCTTGTAAACCGTTTGAAAAGTTTTTCCGTCTATGTTCATAGTCACTTCCATAATTCTTTTATATATTTTGCTTTTGGCTAGACTACAAAGAATTTTCTTCTATGCCGATTTCAATTTCATTCGTTATTGTAATAAATGTAGAATGCTAATTTTAATTAAACTGCTACAATACAAATTGATTATTAATTTGTCTTCAAACAATTCCGTCGCTCCATCCAAGGGTTTAAATGAGAAATGCGTTTACTCCAACTATTGTTTGGACAATTCGGAATCCTAACAGGTACCTTTATTTATTGAATCACTTCAAATGCCATTGAGCAAATAACACGTAACTGAAAAGTGGAAATAAATCCCGGATTTTTGGAAGGAAAGTCGATGGCTTAGGTGGAAATCCAAGTGAAACAGGGTCCTTCGATTTAAGTAAATGTAATAGAAAATGTTTCGCAGTTGGATTATGCTTTATCGCCAACTTTCTCTTACAAATGACGCTCTTTTAACAGTAAAATACTATGTAGAGGATTTTAATTAGACAGAATTCAACTAAACAACGAAAAAATTTAACTAAAAAAAAACTCCGAATAATTAAATCTTAGCTTTTCTGTAGTCATTTTTGGTTAGTAACCAACTAAATAACCTTAGGAACGAGAAAATGGGCAAAAATTCTTTTATTAGTCAGATGGCTAATTTTAAGAATTTTCCACCTCGCTGTCTTTGAAGGCCGATTTATAGCCAAAGTAAGTACTACTTTTTTCTAATGATTATGATAGCTGAGAGTCTGGCGCATTCTCGAGGCCTACATAGAAACCATGCAGTTACGTATTTATTAGTTTTTTAATTTAAAGTTGAAAATTGAAGTCATTATTTACGGAACGTAAATTTTAGCTTTAGACCAACATTTTCGTAACTTCCGTCACAGTTAGGAAGCTGATTATTTTATGCATAAAAGTACTACTCATGAAGATTCAGTTGCAAAAAAAAAACTCTTGACAAAGTCTTTTACTTTTTTTTTTTTAAATTGGTCTCCCCGAAAATTCTCAATAAATTCAGAAAAATTAAAAATTAATGACTCGAAAACTATGAAAAGTCGCGGAACATACATGTGGGTGAATCGGATACACCACGATACGAGGGACCTATATTTTATTTTTGAACGTCAATGTTCCGGCCACCCTGTATATTGAACGAATCTTAATCGCACTGCCGTAAAATGTGCTAATTGAAATTTTTGAAAATAATTTATTGTAAAAAGTGTGGTATCGAGCAAAAGTCAATTTATTCCTCGATAGGTTAATTAATGAAACGTTAGGTAATGTAATAAAACGATCTTGTAATTATTGTTCATTATTTGTATTGATTATTTTTATTTAAATGTTTTTGTTTTAAAGGCACCGTAAAAATGAACGTTAGTAACATAGGCGGAAACAGACTTATAACACACAACGTTACGCGACATCAATGAAGTTTACTCATTGGCCATATTTTTCATCTCTTTGGCGCTATTTTCGACATTTGGCCAATAAGTAAGCGTGGGATGGCGTCGGGTGTTACAAGTGTGCTGCGGCCTTTATTTTCGTTAATATCAGCTTGCAACTTAGTACATTCTAAAACTTATGAAGTGTACAAAAATATATCAAATGGACACGTTATCCGACAAAGTAACTTTATATGCACATTATTGCAGATTTCTGGTCCCTGTTCCGTCATAATGGAGTGTCAGTTGCTGCTACTAAGTTACACGCTATTCTGTCCGTCTGTCTTTTGTTAGCTTGTACTTCTTACGAAGTGTTTTCAACTGTATTGTTACGTATCGTGTTTTGTTTTTTCCCCTGTTGTTTGTATTGGTTTTGTTTGATGGAAGGATAAACACTTAGGTTGCATTGTTCAGAAAAACATGTTGTTTTTTGTTATAGGTAAACACTGAAACCTATTTACGAGTTACGATAAGATTTTCAGGATCTATAGGTGTGTCCAGACCTGGCGAATGCGCCGCTCGCGAGCGACTTGCGAACTGCGCGCGTGTTGCTTGCGTGTGGTTACAGACTGGGCCGCTCTAGTGCAACTCCAGCAAGGCTCGAGTAGGGCACGAGAAACGCGCACATAGCTTCTTTCGCGTTTGAACTATGAGCTCAGTTGTGAATTTGCTTGCGCCGGTCGAGTACGGCGCGTACGAACAAGAAATGCACGCGCGCAGTTCGCAAGCGGCTCGCGAACGGCGCATTTGCTAGGTCTGGACACACACCTTATGGTATATTATGATGTCACATTTTTGGTAGCTGATAATGATTTCGATTAGTCAGCCCGGGGAAGAGACAAATTATAACTCTTCTTTCTCTTGTTTTGCTGAGCTCGTTATATAAGTGGCATTTAATTGAGAGGAACAGTGTCATACTATGCTGTTGTTTTCATACATTTTATTCTAAATTCAAACACAAATTGTTCAAGTAAATCCACAATGGGCTCATCAAAGTCAAAATCGTAATAATACCAACTGAAATCTGGCCTTCTAATATTTTGGTCGTTACCAGGGGCTTTATAGGCCTCCAAATGCCTTAATGACAGCCTCTGTAGATGATAATTGGGTACAGAGGGCTTAACTGCCTTCTCAAGTAAGGATTTGGTATATAACCGTCTTTGAAATTGATTTTCAGCTTGCGTACGTTTGTAAACTAACGCTGTTTCGAATCGAGGTCATTATTTTTTCAAAGGTAGGTACTGTTAGCATCGGAGGGATGCTAACTGTACCAGGATTTATTAATTAAGCAAAGGTTTGTCGAATAACCTTGATAATTATTTCTAAACGGTCCTATGTTTATTTTGTATAGCATGACACCCGCTTGTCATTTTATGTCATGATCTTAAAATTGCTAGAAAAGGTTGCATGCCGCAAACTATGTATCACGTATGTATGTCACGTCATGACACGTCTATGTGTCACGTGTGTGTGTTTGTCTATATGTATGTCATAATCTCTACAGTACTCGGGGATAAAGGATGTATGATTGATCTGGGATTTAGAAGTTCTTTTGTTTCACAGGAGACTAACTTTCTTCAAGTATTATATTTACTCCCTAGAGAGAGCCACATACATATTAAGTAGGTACTTGAAAGTATAACAACTATTTTAAACTTTTTGTCTATCACTTGTTTTATTTTGTTTCAATGCTGAATTGTGTTTCAATATTAAGCATACTTTTCAATATGCTTTATTGGTATTAAAAACGAAGTGCTCCTAAAATCTAAAATTAAACTAAAAGAACTAGCCTATGAAACATTCACCCACACAAGTTTATTTTAGAGCTGAATTTTTCAACGTCAGATAATTTTATCGGAGGAATAATTTTTAATTTTTGACAGTTCTTCCATACAAAAACTGTCAGACGTCAATTTTATTCCACAATTAAAATTTTTCTGTCGGTTGAAAATTCCGCCCTAAAATATTTTCACGAACAGACAAGATTATTTGTCACCATTATTTTTATAGCCAAACCAAAATGTGGTTACAACGAAGTAGAAGTCGCCTGCAGACAGATATGTCCACCGCAAAACTGTGACATCGCATACACTGACTACGCTTGTACTGAAGAATCAAAAATATGTGAACCAGGTTGCAACTGTCTACCCGACCACCTAAGAAACGGTAGCGGAATATGCATACCGAATGACCAGTGTCCGTGTAAGGATTTTTAATCCAGCAATTTCATCATCTATCGCTTAAAGTTCGTTTTTTAAACCCAGATACCAATTTGACAGGTGTAATGTCAAACATCTATACAAAAAAAAAACGCAAAAACAAAAGACTTAAAAGTCAGATTAGCGTCTGGGATTAAAAAACTAACTACTAGTTCAACAATGAGAATCTGCAACGAAGACAAAAAATATGCGGACTGAATTGCGATCTGTTGCGGTGTGCGGTGTGTCCCAGTGGTAATGGCCGAGTAGGTTCGAAACTTCGAACCCAGACAGGCGCTTAACTTTGTGTGAAAACATCGTAGAAACAAAAATTCGAAGTCATGTGACATCTACTAACCTACACTGGGCCCGCGTAGTAGATTAAGGCCCACTCCTTCTCACTGAGAAGAGGCCTGTGTCCCAGAAGGGGAACATTATAGGCTGATTATGCAGTCTTTCTCTAGTATTACTATAGTCAAAGCTTCTAGTTCCATAAACTATACATTTGCTAAGATTTATTTTATACCAAACATCATAATACTCTACGATTCCGAGCTTCACACAAAAGATTGTATTCAAATTGCTAATTGCCATCTCGATAACTTCTTCGACCTCAATTCCGACACTGTACGTCAATTTTAGATCCATCAACTCCCGTGTGTGGTATAAATGAAATAGCCAGGGACTGCAGACGGATCTGCCCGCCACAAACTTGCCTGAGCAAGTATGCGTTCTTCCGTTGTGTTGAAAACTTACCCTGTGAACCAGGGTGCGACTGTGTTTCCAATTATCTGAGGGACGACAGAGGAATATGTATACCGAGCGAACAGTGTTCTCCGCGTAAGATATGTTTCATGTTGACTGTCTTTGCTTTCTGACTTTTTCCTTCCTCTCCTTTTTTCCTAAAGTCAAGTAGTCGTAGTAAGTTTATTGAGTGTCAATATCTTTTAATGATATTAGACTTCTGACTAATACGAGTATGACTTTGAAAAAACAATTATGTATTCTGGACACATACCATTCGTTCATTTGACATCAATGTGTGTTATAGCCCAACCAATATGTGGTTACAACGAAGTGGCAGTACCCTGCAGAAACAAATGTCCACCAGAAAACTGTGACATCGCGTACACTACATACGCTTGCACTGAAGAATCAAAAATATGTGAACCAGGGTGCGACTGTCTTCCCGATCATCTTAGGAATGGTAGCGGCATATGCATACCGAATGAACAGTGTGCTCCGCGTAAGATATGTTTCATGTTGACTGTCTTTGCTTTCTGGCGTCTTGCTTCTTCTCCTTTTTTCCTAAAGTCAAGTAGTCGTAGTAAGTTTATTGAGTGTCAATATCTTTTAATGATATTAGACTTCTGACTAATACGAGTATGACTGAAAAAACAATTATGTATTCTGGAGACATACCATTCGTTCATTTGACATCAATGTGTGTTATAGCCCAACCAATATGTGGTTACAACGAAGTGGCAGTACCCTGCAGAAAAAAATGTCCACCACAAAACTGTGACATCGCGTACACTACATACGCTTGCACTAAAGAATCAAAAATATGTGAACCAGGGTGCGACTGTCTTCCCGATCATCTTAGGAATGGTAGCGGCATATGCATACCGAATGAACAGTGTCCTCCGCGTAAGATATGTTTCATGTTGACTGTCTTTGCTTTCTGACTTTTTCCTTCCTCTCCTTTTTTCCTAAAGTCAAGTAGTCGTAGTAAGTTTATTGAGTGTCAATATATTTTAATGATATTAGACTTCTGACTAATACGAGTATGACTTTGAAAAAACAATTATGTATTCTGGACACATACCATTCGTTCATTTGACATCAATGTGTGTTATAGCCCAACCAATATGTGGTTACAACGAAGTGGCAGTACCCTGCAGAAACAAATGTCCACCAGAAAACTGTGACATCGCGTACACTACATACGCTTGCACTGAAGAATCAAAAATATGTGAACCAGGGTGCGACTGTCTTCCCGATCATCTTAGGAATGGTAGCGGCATATGCATACCGAATGAACAGTGTGCTCCGCGTAAGATATGTTTCATGTTGACTGTCTTTGCTTTCTGGCGTCTTGCTTCTTCTCCTTTTTTCCTAAAGTCAAGTAGTCGTAGTAAGTTTATTGAGTGTCAATATCTTTTAATGATATTAGACTTCTGACTAATACGAGTATGACTGAAAAAACAATTATGTATTCTGGAGACATACCATTCGTTCATTTGACATCAATGTGTGTTATAGCCCAACCAATATGTGGTTACAACGAAGTGGCAGTACCCTGCAGAAAAAAATGTCCACCACAAAACTGTGACATCGCGTACACTACATACGCTTGCACTAAAGAATCAAAAATATGTGAACCAGGGTGCGACTGTCTTCCCGATCATCTTAGGAATGGTAGCGGCATATGCATACCGAATGAACAGTGTCCTCCGCGTAAGATATGTTTCATGTTGACTGTCTTTGCTTTCTGACTTTTTCCTTCCTCTCCTTTTTTCCTAAAGTCAAGTAGTCGTAGTAAGTTTATTGAGTGTCAATATCTTTTAATGATATTAGACTTCTGACTAATACGAGTATGACTTTGAAAAAACAATTATGTATTCTGGACACATACCATTCGTTCATTTGACATCAATGTGTGTTATAGCCCAACCAATATGTGGTTACAACGAAGTGGCAGTACCCTGCAGAAAAAAATGTCCACCAGAAAACTGTGACATCGCGTACACTACATACGCTTGCACTGAAGAATCAAAAATATGTGAACCAGGGTGCGACTGTCTTCCCGATCATCTTAGGAATGGTAGCGGCATATGCATACCGAATGAACAGTGTGCTCCGCGTAAGATATGTTTCATGTTGACTGTCTTTGCTTTCTGGCGTCTTGCTTCTTCTCCTTTTTTCCTAAAGTCAAGTAGTCGTAGTAAGTTTATTGAGTGTCAATATCTTTTAATGATATTAGACTTCTGACTAATACGAGTATGACTGAAAAAACAATTATGTATTCTGGACACATACCATTCGTTCATTTGACATCAATGTGTGTTATAGCCCAACCAATATGTGGTTACAACGAAGTGGCAGTACCCTGCAGAAAAAAATGTCCACCACAAAACTGTGACATCGCGTACACTACATACGCTTGCACTAAAGAATCAAAAATATGTGAACCAGGGTGCGACTGTCTTCCCGATCATCTTAGGAATGGTAGCGGCATATGCATACCGAATGAACAGTGTCCTCCGCGTAAGATATGTTTCATGTTGACTGTCTTTGCTTTCTGACTTTTTCCTTCCTCTCCTTTTTCCTAAAGTCAAGTAGTCGTAGTAAGTTTATTGAGTGTCAATATCTTTTAATGATATTAGACTTCTGACTAATACGAGTATGACTGAAAAAACAATTATGTATTCTGGACACATACCATTCGTTCATTTGACATCAATGTGTGTTATAGCCCAACCAATATGTGGTTACAACGAAGTGGCAGTACCCTGCAGAAAAAAATGTCCACCACAAAACTGTGACATCGCGTACACTACATACGCTTGCACTAAAGAATCAAAAATATGTGAACCAGGGTGCGACTGTCTTCCCGATCATCTTAGGAATGGTAGCGGCATATGCATACCGAATGAACAGTGTCCTCCGCGTAAGATATGTTTCATGTTACCTGTCTCATATTTCTCTCTTTTTCTTCCACTTCTTTTCATTTCTTCTTCTTTATTAGTTTTAAATTGTCAGGGTTATGCTATAAGATAAAATGTAAGTAAGTATTGCTGCCGTTTAACTCTGTGTATGTTATGCTATTTCTGCGATTAGTCGTCTTATTATTCAACAACACGAACGTGGTCTCTCTCATTATCAGAGTACTAATTTTAGATTTAGTATAATTTAGTGCAAGTTTTAGTAGTAGTAGTGTAGTATTTAGTGTTTTAGTAGTAGTGGGTAGTTTAGCAGTGGTAGTGTAGTATTAAGTTTTTAGTGTAATTTAGTGCAACTGACAGTTGAGCAACAATACTTGCGAACTCGGTATAAACTGTTGTTTGTGAATATTTAGATTTGAATCGTACTATGTCGTTTGATTTATTGCTATTGTATGATCCAATTGTTGATTGAATTAAAGGAATTGAATTGAATTAATTAATATGTATGCCCAAGGCATTAAGTCCGCCTTTGTACCTTTTTGTGCGAAAATTTTAAATATATATGCAACAGGTTTGTCTCGTTTCTGAAAAATCTCTCACTCTATGTTTTGCCAAACACGTAATTGGTAGGAAAACTTGTTTTTATTAAATACCTCGCGTACTGGATATGTTTGAACAATAGGCTATTTGACTGGTTTCTGATAAACATCTCAGATTATTTAATGGTGTCTAACGAGCTCACAAAAACCTATTACTTCAAATTGCTTAATGTATTTCTTTTAAAAAATAGTAAATAAAAATGTACTGTTTAAATAAGCCGCCAAAACGCTATCTTTAACAATATGGCGTCGTGACGTCACGATTCACGTTAACAAACGTTGAAACGGTCGAGATACTAGACAAAAGTCATCTGTTCTGTCAACGATAGACAGAAATTTACTAAATCATGACGTCATCTTAAGTTCAGCCAATCCAGACCGTTTTCGATTACGGGGCGCCAGATTTAAAAAGATGAAGTTTTTTCGGGATTTTTTTTATAAATAATACATTGTTTTGTAGTAAAATTAATGCAAATCGATTTTAAAAGCGATAATCTATACGAGTGTCAATAATTATGACCTTATTTTTTACATTGTCAAATAGCCTATTGTATTTTTTTATTTAGATTCGTGCCAATATCCATCAAACAGTAAAGTGCTTTTCTACATGCTTTGTCTGTTGGGTAGTCGACGTCGGAAGTACCCGACGGCGCCCACCGAGCACGGTGGGCAATATTTGTGAAAAAGCCAGATAGATAGATAGATAAACCATTTATCTGGCGCACACAAAAAGACAGCACAACACAAAAGTACAATATGAAGTATATAGATGAACGTATGTTTAAAAATAATTACCTAACCATATCTCTACTTCTGTTACAGTCTGCCAAATTCCCGATAAATGCAAGCGAACCTGCGCAGAACCGAATCCTCCAAACTGTGAATACAATCCACCAGAAGTGAATATGGACGGTTGCGATTGTAAAGATGGATATATTCTGTCAGAACTAGGAGGGAACTGTATCCCTATTGACCAATGCCCGCGTAAGTGTCAGCATCTACTGTCTTATTATTATTGGATTAATTTTATCCTTTTTAGGATTCTACAGAATACATATAAGTTAGGTTAGGTTAAAATAAGGGAAGTGTTGAATCAATCAACAGGTTTAAAATTGCAGTTACATTCTGAGGTTCCCCGCACTGATACTTCTTCTACAACTTCATTGTCATACAAACATAAAATCAACGTGCCAAAGCCACAGTTCTATTATGTTATAGGTATAATTAAAAAAAAAAAAGTTTAGGTAACAAAACCGTTTTCATGTTGGGGCATTGCGCGATTGGGCAAGGAACGACGCAACAATCTGATCGTTAATAGTCTCTCTATAATAACTCCTTTGTTACTTATATTTCAGCTGAAATAGCCTGCGACGGTGATCCCAACGCAAGACCTAAACGTTGTCCTAAGCCATGCCCATCTACTTGCGAATCACCAAACCAAACTCCCTGCAAGAGAATGTGTGAACCAATCGCATGCGAATGCAAATCTGGATATATACGATCTAATGATACTGGTCGATGCATCTTACCTGATGAATGTCCTGGTAAATGAAAGAGATACATAATTACGTAAAAAGTGTAGAAAATATGGCAAAAACCTTGTCATATTTTCTACACTTTTTTTAGTCTATAAAATGGTGAAAAAAAGTTTCTCTAAAACCTAGATGAGTCAAAGCATCGCTATACTCGTACAAAGAGCTTGATGATTTTTCGATTTCATTCGGAAATTAATTTATAGTTTTCTGACTATTTTTGCTAACACATGAGTTCAAAAAGTTATTTTCGATATCAGGGACGTCTGATAAAAACAATTTTCCAATATTTTCTTAGGTGGAAATCCATGTGGCAAGAACGGACGCTTCGTGGATTGTAAGTCGACTTGCCCAGGCGAATATTGCCCAGTGGATGACAATCGGGACTTAGCATTTTGTGAACCTCCTCCAGTAGGCGAGTGCCTGTCGGGCTGTATTTGTAATCTGAATCATAAAAGGAAAAGCCTCGAAAACCAAACATGTATCGTGTCGTCCGATTGCTGTAAGTGATTTCTAATGCAAATTGCATTTTTTGATAAACGAGGATTTTTTTATTTTTTCCCAGTTAAAGTTGGTATGTTATTTTTGACTAAATGTTTGTAGTTAAAAATAAAAAGAAACATACTTCGTCTAAGACATGTATGGCTCAAAATGCTTTAAATTGTGTCAGCTATCACTCCCTTAAAGCTTTGAACTCAGCTTCCAAGTAAATATTCATCATCATCTTCCTGCCCTTATCCCATGTTTACTTGGGGTCGGCGCAACACGTTTTCTTCTTCCATTCGCCCCTGTCAACCGTCACGCTATCATTCACTCCCTTCTCTTTCATATCATTCCTCACACAATCCATCCATCTTTTCTTCGGCCTTCCTTTCCCTCTCCATCCATCAACATGATGAGAAAAGATAAACTAACTGTAACGATAACAGTACCTATTGCAATTGATGATTTTGAAGATTAAGAGTGAAGATTATCATAAACACACAAATATTAATAGTAGTAGCTAGCAAAGATTTAGGTATCCGAAACTATTATTTCATCAAAATGAACATGTTTTAACAGCTCCAGTAAATTGCACAAGACCAAACGAAGAATGGTGTTCCTGTCCATCAGCATGCCTTGCTGAAAATTGTGAAGATGTCAACAATCAACCAACTGTTTGCAATACTTTGGTGTTGAACTGTGAACCTAGATGTATCTGTAAGAAGGGTCACTTCAGGAATTCAAGTGGAATTTGTATTCCTGCTGAAGATTGTCGTAAGTTGAACTGTACTGTTGCAATGTGTTATTGTGTATATTACATTGCTTTTTATCCGTATTTCTTTAGGCCCGGCCAATCCACCGGCGTCCCGGCGTGCAAAAATGCCTTCAATTGAATTGAAAAGATAATAAAAAGTGATAGTTAATTAGGTCATAACAGTGGACCAAAAATATCTAAGAAAGGATTATAATTTTAAAATAGGAATAATGACTGTTTATTCGACCGTGAAATCTTGTTATCAGAATCAAATGGGCAGCTCATTCCTGAGCTATTAGGCCACCACTGCACTTGGTGCGCCAGGAAAGCTGTTTACCGCTGAATAACTTTTATTTTTAACCGACTTCAAAAAAGAAGGTTCTGTATTCGACCTGTATGTTTGTTTGTATGTCCGCGATTTTCTCAAAAACTTATGAAGCAATTTTGATAATTCTTTCATTTATGTGATCTATATACTTTCAGGAAGGTTTTAGTACAGAATACATTACGTAATTGTTAAAGTACGAAGTTATATGCATAAATGTAGGTACTATATCTCCGGCATTTCTATGCTAATTTTGATGATTCTCCTAGTCAGTGTCTTCAATTTTTCAATGCACTAGTATTCATTGAATTTGTGTGGTGTAGGTACAAATAAAAAATAAAAACATTTTTACCAAAAAAACAACCGACTTCCGAAATTAAAGTTAGGTATTTATCACTTTTCAGTGTTTTTTTTGAAGTCAATGGTTTTTTTTGGAAAAAAAAAATTACTTTTCCGGAGCGGTTAGCTCGAAGACGGTTGAGAATTCGGTAAAAGTGTACCTATACAGTGTGAGTCTTCATAATGTGTACTTAACGAAATGAGGGAAACAGCTTAATTTTATCGACGGAAAAATAATTTGAAAAAATAAAAAAATATTTAAAAGGATCTTTACCTGCTAAAGTATGGTGATTGCAAGGCCTTTCTTTAACAGTTGATAGGAAATGTTGTGATTGAGTTATAAACATGGTATTTTTACGTTTAGAAATCTGATACGATGGAGAATAATTTAAAGTAATAAAAAAGAGTAGGTAATCGGGGCTTTTATTGAGTAATTTTACAATTATTATAAAAATTGATGAAAAAATATCAGATTTTTGTTAAAAAAAAACATAATTCTCAATTGAGGGCGATTGTTTACACAAGGGTCACAGCAGCGAACAAGAATTTTAATAAAAATGCAAAAAAAAAAATTTTTTTTGATTTTTTTAAATATTTTTTCCGCCGATAAAATTAAGCTTAGTTTCCTAATTTCGATATGTGCACATTGTGAAGACTCACACTGTATATAAAAGTGGTAGCAAATGTTACGAGATTTCATTTGTTCAAAGATATAAGTAAGAATACATCATATTGCAGCTCAAAAAGGATGTAAAGGCGATATGAACGCAACATTATCGGACTGTCCCAGTAAATGTCCTGCAACCTGCTGCGACCCTGATCCAATATGCACCAAAGACTGTGCAGAACCCGGCTGTGTATGCAATGAGGGATTCATTCAGTTGAATCCTGATGGTCCTTGTGTAAGACCCTACGATTGCGAAGGTAAGACCGTTTTCTATCTCCACCAAAATAAATTGCAACTTAAATGAAATTATAATTATATAATTATAAAACGACAGTCGATTTATTATCAATTAAATTTTTTTACACAACAACTTTGAAAAACAGTGAATAGAATGATTTTGTGTCCATTTAGTTGATGCACATAGTTAAAGCGTTAATGGGAGGCTTGTGGCTAAATAATAACAGCCGCACGGGTCGATTGATCAGGTTAAGCTACGCTTGCCGCGGTTGGTCCGTGGATGGGTGACCATCTTTACATATCAAGACCTCTCCGTGCCTCGGAAAGCACGTTAAGCCGTTGGTCCCGGCTGTCATTTATGGATCTTCGACAGTCGTTACGGGTAGTCAGAAGCCCGAAAGTCTGACAACCAGTCTTACCAAGGGGTATCGTATTACCCAGTAACTGGGTTGTGGAGGTCAGATAGGCAGTCGCTCCATGTAAAATACTGGTATTCAGCTGCATCCGGTTAGACTGGAAGCCGACCCCAACATAGTTGGGAAAAGGCTAGGCAGATGATGACATAATTAAAGCGTTACCATAAATACTCTAACTATTTTAAGGGCCCCTTTTCCGAAATTTACGTTTCTAGATCGAGTTGTTTTCATAGAAATCACCATATTTAAATTCGCAAAAAAAAATATAGTACAGATACATGTTTAATCTAGTGACTTTTTTGGTTAAAAACACAATATTTAACATTTTGCTCGACAAAAAAAAAATCAGAAGTAAAGTCGATTTTGAAAGGATTTTAAGTTGTATGAGACTTGGGGGAACGCAATTTTTATGAAAATTTTACATTTCATTTACTAATCAGGTTTAACAGGGATATTATTGGATAGATTTTTAATATGGCACTTATTTTTTCCCATATAAAATAAATGCGTGAAAAACGACTCGCGCGCACCGCGCCAGTGCCGCCAGTGTCCTGCCGGACGTCATCGAGGGAGGACCTATGCAATTTTTGCTCGCAACCACATTATCGTCTTCGCGCGCGTAATAGTGCCTACTTACCTGAGTAAAAACGTGTTGTATTAGAAGTAATTAAAATGGCAAATAAAAAAAACAAAATTAAGAAAAAAAGGGCATCTGAAGTGAAAAAAACTTGTGGTTCTCTACACAGACTAGCGAAGTCAGTATGACTAGAGTTTTAAATCTTTAATATTTTTAATGGAAACATTCACCTTTACATATTTTTACATAAACTGACGATCCGAATGGCGCAGCGGTAGTGAGGCCGCCTTACGATCTTAGGGTCCGGGTTCGAATCTCGGTAGGGGCAAATGTTTGTGTGATGAGCATGGACATTATTTTGTTTCTGAGTCATGGATGTTTGTACATAAGAAGTAGGTACCTATATATTTACCAAAAAAGTATATATTTATTATATCAACTACCTGGTGTCCACGACACAAGCCAACGATATTTATTTATTTACTAGCTGTTGCCCGCGACTTCGTTCGCGTGGAAATTTGAAAGTGTATGAAAAAAAACATGTGTGCAATTCACACGTGGTAGAAGTGAAACCTTCAAAAAGAGCACAAAGAGAACCATGAACTTAAGAAACACTATACAATGCTTCCTATCTAATTTTTAACCCCCGACGCAAAAACGACGGGGTGTTCTAAGTTTAACGTGTGTGTGTGTGTGTGTGATTTTTTTATTTCGTGCTTTTTGTAGGGATTCCTTAATTTTATTTTTGTCGGGGGTTTTTTAAATTTTTAATTTAATTTTTTATCTCCCACGTTAAATCTTATGAATTTATGTGTCTGTCGCCAACGCCAATAACACTAGTTTACAGCGTTTTTGTTCATGAGATGAAAACCATGTGTTTGCATAGAGCATAAAATGCTTAATGAGATTCTGAAGTGGAAAAAATTTAGATCGTCTAGTTTTCAAAATTTTTACTTTTTTTTTGTTAATTTTAAGATTAATTACCATTTAGTGAAAGTATTACATATTGCAAATTTTACTCTGTTTTAATTCAGATTTGTATCAGTATCTCTTAAATTAGACCAACAGTAATCTGCTAACTTTTTTTTATACCAGAAATCTTGACTTTGACTTTGCCATCCTTCAATTCAGATCCTTCGAAATCAAAATCATACATCTGGCTCGAAATGGGGTCTTAGGTTCTGTCTCCAATTCTGTGGGTTTTGCTTCGTTTTATTGACTGAAACTACTAGGCAACATCGGGTAAGGCATTCTTTTCGAATGTAGCATAAGATTTGACCCACGGTGTGGAACCTAAGATAGAAACACGCTTGTACGATACGACTACATACAGATAGCACAGCTAATAGAAATCTCTATTCCTAGACAGCACGTTTCGCCGAAAACTTTGTTGATAGACAACATTGTCCGTAGATATCACGGTTCATAGTGCCCTAAATACCAATGCAAAAACTTATTAAGAGATTATCTCCAAACACTAAGTTATGATAATACTGAGGATCTTCTACTGGGTAATTTACAATGAAAATAAAAATAAATCTAATAAATCTAATTTTAACCATAAACGGATGTGCACTGACTACACCCCACACTTCTCACTACACTCAGTACACTCACCCTACACCTACTCACTACATTTGCACACACACATCCTACACTTATTCACTACACACACACTCAGACCTTACAGTAATTCACCACTTCACACAGTTAAACGTCTCTCTTTTGTGTTTCCCTTACATAAATTATATCCTGTTTTCTTTTACACCATTTGCTTATTGTTGAATCGTCCCGTTTTAGTATAATATGGCTTTGTTTGTAACGAAGAATCGCTGACTCCTAAGACACAGGCACCTACACCTAGTTTAGGAGTCAGAGTATTATCATTATTGTGACCTAGTTATAAGCCTTCACGCTCTTTTGTCCTTGGATTTTGTATTGAATTGGCTTTTGGTGGAATAAAGAATTTATTTATTTATTATTATTTATTTATTTATAGGAAGGACTGTTGACAGAGATCTCTGTTCATAGATAGCACTTCTTGCCGTAAACTTTGTTCATAGAAACCACTGTTTCCCTTGGTTAAAAAAGCGCAACATAGGATGCAAGAGCGAGCGAAGGGCACCCCGAGGTTCGGTTTGGTTACTTTAAACCCTTTACACAGAAATAGGAGCCCCGCCAAGCGGGGCTCCGTCGACATAGGATGCAAGAGCGAGTGAATAGGAATACAGCTTACTTGAAAAATAATGATCTAATTGGTTTCCGTGAACCAAAGGTGCTTTCTGTGAACCAAGGTGAAACAGTGGTTTCTATGAACAAAGTTTCCGACAAGAAATGCTATCTATGAACAGAGATCTCTGTCAAAAGTGCTTCTTATGAACCGAGATATCTACGAACAATGTTTTCTATCAACAAAGTTTTCGGCGAAACGATCTGTCTAAGAATAGAGATTTCTATTAGCCATGCTTTCTGTATGTACCTAGTCGTATCGTACAAGCGTGTTTCTATCTTAAGTACCACACTCTTTGACCCATGGGTCATCATTATATTGTATGTAACACCACTTGTTCTGGTTTTTAAAGGCTACATATTTAGTTAGGCAAAAATAACAGCTAGTTTCGTGATTTGTTAGGTCTTGCCACAAAATTGACAATCTAAATTGCACGTATTTTTTATTTCTTGCTACCGAATTTGTTAGTACTTTTCATCTACTACTTGAAAAACCCTTTTTATTAAAATTTGCTACCGAAAGTTGAAGTTAAATAAAGTAGTGCATCCATTTTTATAGCTTCTGTAACCGATCTGTTTTTTTTACTACATATTTTTCTTGTAAATAAAACAAAAAATGTTATGATCTAATTTGCACTGTCTGAAAAACATTTTCAACAAAAAACACTACAAACTGAAAAATAACTTATTTCGGAAGTCGGTGTCTTAGGGATCAGTATTTTAGTTTTTGCCACCGACTTCCGAAATTAAAGTTATTTTTCAGTTTGTAGTGTTTTTTTGGAAGTCGGTTTTTTTTTTTGTTAAAAAGTTTTTATTTCTCGCTTTTTAGTGGGTCTATTTATAATTTATCTACGTTACAATAGCCTAATGTCAACTTGCCCATCGCCTTTTTATAAAATATTCCTTTTCTCGATGCAGGGACGTTAATTGTTGAGGAGTTCTCCTTTTATTAGTTTTTAGATTAGATGCTGATAATCCTGGCTGCAGCATCAGGCCAGACTTATGTCAACATTGCATTGAACTTAAAATTAGTCCTGTTAAAAATGAGCCCAAACACGACTACGGTGCTGTAATTTAAAGGTTTGTACTTTTTCTGATGCTCCTGGCTTCAGCATCAGGTCTTCGGTGTTCCTCAGTAACAGTACGTCTATCCACACATCGAGCCCTTTTCAATGAGCCTGAACACGATATATCTGCTGTTAGTTGTCGAGGAGTTAGGTACTCTGCAGACTATCCTGACTGCAGCATCAGGTCATGACTTGATGATCATGAGAGCAAATGTGGCAAATGCCCTATCAAACATCAAAACAATTTACTAAAACAGTCCTTGCCTGTTCGAGTACCTTCTTCTTACTGTTAAGGAGTTGTACCTTCCATCATCAGCCCAGCTACCTGAGATGGTGACAACCATACACAAATACACAAGATACTTCATAAAATATGCGAAAAACAATAAGTGAGCCTATAAAATTTGAGGGTTGCCCTCGATTTCTCTAAGATCCCATCATCAGATCCTAACTTGGTGACAATGGGACCACCTCAGAACTATCTACTTTCGAACAAAAAAAGAATTTTGAAAATCCGTCGACAATTGGCGGAGTATTCGATGAACAAACATACAAAAAAAAACATACAATCACCCGAACATAGTACCTCCTCCTTTTTGTGAAGTCGGTAAAAATAGAATTTCATTAAATGTTTCCTTTTTGAGTTTAAGACAATTAATTGATCACTACGTAACCAGATTAAGCCAAAACTTCTTGTGAGTGTTATAAAAAAACCAGACTTGATAAAAACATTTTACATTTATTTTTACTGATTAGAAGGTAGTCACAAAACAAATCCAACGGTTTTGTCCTGTGAACGAAAAAAAATAAAAAATTGTAAACTAGTGTAATATTTGTACTACTGATTTATTTGTACTGTGGCGTGCTCGTCCGCCGCCATAGGTCACCGGAGTTCATACCGCGACGGCTCCTGTGCAACGCGGGCGCAAGCCGACTCAGCGCGTAAAATGCCTAAAGTTTCGGGAAAAGGGGCCCTTAACAGAACCTCATCTAAAATAAACGTATTATTAGATCATTTTATTTTAGGTTACTAGCTGACCCGGCGAACTTCGTACTGCCTCGGATTTTTTTTTGTTATTTTTTCCCATGTTTTAATAATTAGGAACCCTTACAGGCATCCTCAGAATACCCTACCAAAGTTTCATCACAATCTGACCAATGGTTTCTGAACGCATAGAGGACAAACATATAAACATTGATTTTTAAAAACAAAATTAATGAAAAACAAATGAATACGTCTCAAAGTTTTCCAACAAAATAGCGAACTTTAGTGTCATCGCTTCGAACTTACCTACAGGCGGTCAATGTCCGGGTGCCCAGTGGCTGATTGTAAACGTGTGCCGTACGTAAGCCATGCAAGTATCCGTACGTGATTGTCATAAGGTGCCACTTTTCTTTATACTTTTACGGGCTTAGGTTAGAACTACTTAGTACCGAAACAATATAAAAAATCGCTGCATTCAAGCGCATTTAAAACATTGTTTAATCAATAAAACCTTAGTATAATCAATAAAAATCAAGACACGAAGAAGTCTTAGAGAAAGATGGACTCTACGTCCATGCGTTTGACCGTAGTCTATAGAACTCTTCACTATCACTTTTTACAGGGTCAAATCCTCTAAAGATTTTAGTTCCTCTAAATTTTAGCTCTTCATCGCGAGGCGTTAAATTTCACCCCACAAAAAAATCACAGACTTTCACCACTTTCGATCTACACTCTCACCATTTCATAGTATTTCCAGTTACTGCAATCTGCAATGCGTGTATAAGGATCGACCTTGTAAGTCGTGCGCACGAGTAATAAAGAGCATACGCACCCGCGTCACAGTTGGTCGGATATTGTTTGTTCTTTGTTGCGTAATTGTGTTGATGATGAGACCGACCCTAGCGCCATTCCCGCGCCCCTCGCTCCCCACACCTACCCCTCCTGTGTGAGAGAGTGCGTATTAGAAACCTACACTACTATCATTCGTGCTATCATGAACGTAATGTCATTAACTTTGTTATAGTTTCAAATTCTCTTACAGTAATCGGGAACTTATTACGGTTGTTTTTGCTTTACCATCGGGTTCCGTTATCGATTCTGGTTCAGACAAAAAAAAATGCTAAGGGTTTAAAATAACGTTTATAAAGGTAATTGGTAATCGACTTTTGTTGCTGTTCTTACCATATTTTGTAGCAATAGCTATCCAATTTGTGTTGAACTAAATTAATACTGTTTTTTATTTTTAGGGGGATCTCCTGCTTGCGGTGACAACATGACCTACGTCAATTGCAAGATTGATTGTCCGATGAAATATTGTCCAGAGGACGAAAATGAAATATTTGTAATTTGTGATCCTGTATGGCCCTGTCCGTCAGGCTGTGAGTGCAAACCAGGCTATTTGAAACCGAATAAGGCTGAAAAACGATGCATTTTGGCTGCTGATTGTCGTGAGTATACTAATTCATTTTACAAAAAATAGATATCCAAAAATAAGACTGCAGCATCCACGATAGTATAAAATTAGGTTAGGCTTCTAATTTTGGTACCAACCTGAAACGTGACTGCTTCACCAACTGTCACGTTGACTGCCAGACAACAGACACAATAGAAAATCTACTGTTCGCGGTCACCGGTGACCGCGGTGGCAGACTTATTATGTAACTAAAAAGTATCGCGACTAATGATCGTTATTTATTTTTACGAAAATATTATGGTCTGTCTCATTTGCAGCTTCAAGGGAATGCACACGTCCGAACGAAGTATGGGATCCCAGTCCTTCAATTTGCAACTATGAGAGATGTGACCAAATGTATTACACATGCGAAGATCCGAACCCTGGACGGCCCAAGTGTGTTTGTAAGGAAGGCCACTACAGAGATAAAGATGGCGTTTGTATTCCTGCTCAAGAATGTCGTAAGTACCTTAATATTTGTCGTAGATTACCAGAAGGATTGTTTTTCTACGTAATATCACAGCAGTAAACAGAATTGAAGAAACGTCTAATCATAGTGTTTGGCCGAATCTGAACAGTTTTTAGTCATCACGCCAAGATGATGAGTAGAACTTTGTACTGAAATATGTGTTGGCAGGTGTCTATAAGTCTCATTGGAAACGTAGGTTTAAAGTCATATCTTCAAAAATAGTTTTGTTAATATTATTCGCAGCAAGATGCACTTACTTTTCACCTGGACAAAAACCTTTAGAATAAGAATATTCAGTTCCATCTTCGTGGAGTTGAGAAAGATTTATTGTCGCTTGCATTTCAAAGATATTGCAATAGAATAACCGCGAACGTTGGACACTGAACCTTATTACCATATTTTTCATTTGAATTTTGTCAGGATGGAGGGAGACATTGATCTGTTCTAACAAAAAGGGAAAGATTTTTGAGGATTCTTTTGTTGCATGAAGAATGTATGCGTATAAGCCATTTGAAAAGTTTTGTCGTCTAGGTTCATAGTCACTTCCATAATTCCTTTTTAGGTGTTCTCTCAACTAGCAAGAATTTTCTTCTAATGCTGACAAATCGTCTTCAATTCAGTTAATTATTGTAATAGATGTAGAATGGTTTAGGTCAAATTAATTTTAATTAAACTGCTCAGACAAATTGATTATTTGTCTTCAAACAATTCCGTCGCTGCCATGTTTAAATGAGAAATGCGTTTACTCTAACTATTGTTTGAACAATTCAGAATCCCAACAGGTATATTATATATATTGTTTATTGAATTATTTTGTTAAAATAATAACAATAACACGTAACTGAAAAGTGGAAAAAAAGTCAATGGCTTAGTTGGGGTAACCCAAGTAGAACAGGTTCCTTCTATTTAAGTAAATGTAATAGAAAATATTCCAAAGTTGGATTACGCTCTAACGCCATGTCTACTTTCGTGACGTTCTTTTACCCGTAAAATACTATTTAGGTGATTTCACTTGGATAACATTATTGTATTTGTTGAATGAGGGGCTTACAGGACCTAAACGCAAAAAAACGCAAGTTTTAGACACAATAAAAGTATATGATCGACTACAGTAAACAAAATCAGAAAAATATATGATATTCTTCAAGATATTATGCTAGGTAGATAGTGTGTTGAAAACATAATACAACTAATTTGATACGATAGAAAAAATTATCATGAAGATATCTCTAAAAACTTTCTTTTTACAATAAAAACCATAATAATATACATACAATCATTAGGATTTTTTGTCAGATTACCAATAATTCTACAAGCAACATACTAAAGCACTAGTGTTTTAATTTTTTAATCCAAACAATAGATTTTTTGTAAATAGATAATTGCTTTATTTTGCAATAAATGACCAGTGTTGTCATCGCGCTTCACTTTCTTTTCTATGCAGTCCGACAAAGACCGCGCTTTTAGGTCATGTAGGTACAGTAAAATGTGCTAATGGAAAGTGAAATGAATTTATTGTCAAGAGTGCTGTATCGGGCAACAGTCAATTTATTCCTCGTTAGGTTAATTATAGAAACGTTAATTAAATATAATGGTGGTATTAAGTAATAATTTAAATATTTTGTTTTAGGTAGGTATATTACTTGCTCAATATGTGAATGTTTGTTTTGGGTTCTCTTGGTGTACTAAATGAGTCTCAAAAATCTTATGTACCAAGGCAGAATTGATTTAAACGCACTTTAAAAATTTACTTTAGGTACTTACATTATTTCGTGAATATTGCAATATTGTGGGTACATCTAAAAATAATGAAGACATCTACAAAAGAATAGCCAATGGATGGAACGTTATCCGACAAAGTAACTTTATATGCATATTATTGCACATTTCTGGTCCCTGTTCCGACAAGGACTGGCAGTTGCTCTTACTAAGTTACACGCTATTCTGTTCGTCTGTCTATTGTTTATCTACTTGTTCTTCTTACGAAGTGTTTTGAACAGTAGGTATTGTTTTGTATCGTGTTTTGTTTTTCCATTATTTTTTTTATTGGTTTTGTTTGATGAAACAACAAAGACATAATTATGTTCTTCTAAGTTTGAATGTGGATCCAGTTAACCAATAAAAATACAGAAAATAAATGATTACGTCAACTGGACCCGAGGGTCCAGTTCCGAGTGGGTCAAGTCGATCAAAGACTCATAGGTGCGCTATTCAGCAAATAGGTATGTTGTTTTATGTTTAATTTTTTTCGAAATAGCGTGCGTCGCAATAACGTCATTCGAATCTTCATATCACTCCCCATTTCGGGAGTAATTTGTCTGAGAATCGAACTCGCGACCCCGATAAAGCCTTAGCTTTGAATTGGGTTTGGGAAACAAGAGCAGTATGAACTACCTATTATTTTAAGTTAACTTTTGGTAATGAGTATTATATACCACCTATAATTTTGATTTGTTGACTTCTGTGTTGATTACTATACTTACCTACTGGAAATTAAAAAGTTAACTTTTTAATATCCAGTATGTCGGGGGTCGCGAGTTCTATCCTCAGACAAATTCAGATTGGAATAGGTATTAGGCTATTCGCCACAGTGGATTTCAATGCCAAGACTTTCGTACTAGCGTACCATTCAAACAGTTTTTCGAATCAGCGTGTTCGCGACAACGTCATTCGATATAGCGGTTTTCGATTTTATGAGTTTTCGAACTGGCGTACCACTCTTAATTTTTTTCGAAATAGCGTGCGTCGCAATAACGTCATTCGAATCTTCATATCACTCCCGCTGAAATGTATTCAGAAGTTGCGATTCGATTTTCAGGATCTAGAGTATACAACGTGCTTAGATTATAAATCAAAGAATTTCCTACACGTATAAGGTTTCGCGTTTTAATTTTATAAACTTATTTTAATTTCATTTAACTTTATTATTTACTACCAACGCCCCGCGGTTTCACCTGCGTAAGTTTCAATCACGTGGGAATATCGGGATAAAAAGTCTATATGTTAATCCAGGGTGTCAGCTACCTCCATACAAAATTTTATCAAAATTGGTCCAGCCGTTTGAGCGTGAAGAAGTAACAAACATATAAACACAGCCCCACACACACACACACAACCCCTCACAAATTTTTGCCTTTATAATATTAGTGTTAAAGTAGGATTTAAAATTTTCTAAAATAGCATCTTGTGCAACCTGTAGTTATACACTAGCGCAGGGGTCATTTGCTGGGGTCACTGATCTTAATATCGCATCTGTATAGACAAATTAGAAGCATGACACAAATGTAAACAGTTTAAGTAAGTGCATGGTGTAAATTATATTAAAAACATTTTTTCAACACAGCTTAAGCCAGTGAAAATATTTTTGACATTGACATTACAATATTATCAATGTCATATTTCTATACCGTTGCATCACATCAATTATGACGTAAGTGAAGCACAAAATACACGGTTTAAAGCGGTGGTTTCAAACCTAACTTTGAAACAGTGTAGACAGTGGTTTGAAACCAAATTCGTATGACCTTTAAACGTCCTTGGTAGAAAGGGCCAACGAGTGGCAGAAGAAGATGTTGGTTTTAAACCGTGTAGCAGGCATCTCACAACAACAAAAACTTCAAGGTCACCTTGGTTTTAAACCGTGTACTTCGTGCTTAAAACACGAATTCCACCGCTCGCTGCCAGAAAATACAGAATTCGTATGTTTGAGTAAAAAAATCCCCGCGTGAACTACGTCACAACCTTCATAGTAACTCATCTTACATCGTCTGAGTCATATCCCAGTCGAGTTTGGTGTTTTTATTTCCTCATATATTTTGTTTTGCCGAGTTCGTAATATAAGTGATGTTTCATTGAGAGGAATAGTGTCGAATATGTTGTTCGTGTATCTTTCTGTGTGTGTGCTTTCTTTTGTTCATAGTGGTGTTGCAAAATATGTGGAGGAGAAAGGTAATATTCGGTATAATTATGTTTACATTTTTTTTTTGTTGGATTATAACAGCTGTGTCAAGTGAAGAGGGTCAGGTTTTTTAAAATTAATTCATAGGCCTTATTTTGTAACATAACATAACATCACTTATGTGTTGGATAAACGATGGGACACTTAATATCGTGTTTTGCGTGTCCTGTCAGCTGCACGTTACAGGAACTGATGGACGCTGGTGATGGCGCCAAACAAATAACCGAATTCTGGATTGAGTCCATTTAAATTGCTCTCGACACGCTAAGAAGAAGACTCTTGTGTTCGATGGGTTAGACAGAGGTGTAGTACACCCACGTTTCGTCAGTTATGTTTAAGTACAGAGGCCAGCAGATCAAGCTACCCGAAACTGTCAAATTTTCCCAATCAACTTTGAACCTTATGCTTTAGCGATAAAGTTGAAAATCTATTGAAGAAATTTGACAGATTGTAGTAGCTTGATGTGCTGGCATCTGTACCATATAACAGAGAGCGAGCCTATTACCATCAACCAGATTTTGTAGTACCTTCATATTAGAGCTGGTAGTGGTCGTTCATTCCGGACCTGCTTGGCAACCCACAATTTTGCTCAAGGTTCAATCGATTTTGACTTCTGTAGGCTGTAGTTATAAGGATGGCATTAAAAGCAAAAAAGTGGTTACAATACCAACTGTTTACTGCAGCTGCCATTTGTCATGCCACGAACGCGATAGAATTCAAAATCGGTTGAACAGACTGTAAAAAAGTTTTATTTAAATGTCTAATCTTATTTCAAATGGAGTATAGGCAGTTAAAGATTGACGCCAAATAGATAATTCAAATATAATTTTTGAGGTGTGAAGTTATTAATTTTTAAATCTAGAGTCTTTACTTCAACTCGACTTGACTCTCAGAAAATGCTCCTTTATTATTGTTACTATGATTGTCAATTATCGTTCTTCTCGCCTGCCAAGCAATTTCACTTAATTGAATTTAATTAATTAAACTTCCGTTAATTTACGGTACATTGGTTCCCAATGTTTCCTTTGTTTTTGATATACCTAAAAGTAATTAAATCGTTTTTATTTGACGATTTCTTGGGGAAAATGATTTTGCATTTCCGTGGTTTTTTATAAGTCTTGAAATACTCATAATTATGGATTGCTGACCGTTTGAACTTGGGTAAATGACAGTTGTACGAGGACGGTTAATTTTGCTATCGTGTGATATGTTTTTTCATCACTTTATCAGTGAACTAGAAAGACATGCAATAGTGCACCTCTATATACTTTATGTAGCAAATCAAGTCAGACTCGACTTTATTAAATGAAATTATATTTGTATGACCTACAATTCAATACAATTATATTGACGACACGGTTGGCGCAGTGGTTAAGCGATTGACTGCTGCGCTGCGTGTCGCGGGTTCGATTCCCGCACGGAACAAATATTTGTATGACCTACAAGTAGTTGTTCCGGGTCTGGCTGTTTGTGTATGTGAGTTTAAATGTTTGTAAACGCACCCACAATACAGGAGAAATTCCTAGTGAGGGGCAATGTTTAAAAAAAAAATTAACCTTTTTGTCAGACAGAGTTTTAGGTATCAGATCCTATGAAAAATATATATACCCAAATGTAAAAACTGTCCTCACGTGCCATGACTTATACCGACAATCAATTAAAAAAAGCTTTTGGTTTTACCTAATTCACTATTCAGTAATACCCAGTGGCTGGGCGAGGGAAGAGATGAGTTCTTATTACGATCAGTAACGAACATTTTCATAAATTTTCTTAGTGTGTCGAGGGCAATGTAAGTTGTATTGGCCCAGAATTTGACTACAAGTTTGGCGCCTTTAGTAGCGTCCAAAGTATTCAACTGGTCTATATTAAAAAACTTTTACTGTCGTCTTTTTAAAAAGATACAAGGGTCTCGCAGAGAGATTAGTAGTGGTAATGGCAGCGACTTACGAGTTGTAGGTCGTAGGTTCGAACCCAGACAGGCGCTTTACTTTGTGTAAATTATATCATCACTACTACTCTCAGACTGGTTAAGGAAAACACCGTGAGAAAACCGGCATGTCCTAAAACCAAAAATTCGAAGACATGTGACATCTACCAACCCGAACAGGGCTCGCGTGGTGGATTAAGGCCTTCTCCCTCTCACCGAGAGGATGCCTGTGTCCCAGCGTTGGAAACATTATAATTATGCTGACTAAGTAAGAGTCTCCCAAATCAAGAAATAGTCTATGTTTCGATTTCGGTATCTAAAGAAGGCTGATTTCATGTAATGGCTACCAGTAATATAGAATTATGAGTAATGCTCTAATTAGTCACTCATTGTACTCTATATTCAAGTAAATCCACAACGAGCCCATCAACGTCAAAATCGTATCAGTACCGGCTGAAATCACATCTTCTATTATTTTGGTCGTTATCAGGAGCTTTATAGGCCTCCAAATGCCTTAATGGCAGCCTCTGTAGATGATAGTCGGGTACAGAGAGCTTCACTGCCTTTTCAAGTAAGGATTTGGTATATAACCATCTTCGAATTGATTTCAAGCTTGCGTACGTTTGTAAACTAATGTTGTTTCGTAATAAGGTTATTTTTCTATATGTTTACTTAACTTTTCTTTTAGGGATCCCAAATCAATATTTGATTTGGGATCCCTAAAAGAAAAGTTAAGTCTAACTTTTCTTCAAGTATTATATTAACTCCCTAGAGAGACCCACTTACGTATCACTAGAAAGTGAAACCAGAAAAAACTTTTTGTGAAACACTTAAGTTTTACTTTGTTTGAGTGTTGAATTGTGTTCCAATATTTTTTTTATACTTTTCGATGTCCTTTGTTGATATTGAGAAGTAAGTTCTCTTGAAATCGAAAAGTAAACTTAGAAGCTTATGTAACATTCACCCTATGTCACAGTTTATTTTAAACAATATCTTTTATGGCCACATTATACAACACGAGATTATTTAGAAGAATGAAAGTAAGAAAACGTGTTTATTGTGACTCGTACAGGCAGACCACAAACTAAACTAAACACAATCATAAATAAAAATTATATAAAAAAAGTAACAAAAAAAAACAAAGTCCTATAACAGGCCAAAAGGCTACTACGCATATGCACATTTAAAAAATAAGTGTTGCAGCGCTGGCATTCTGATACGGCCCATTGTGACGTCACGTATTGTATGTGACACCATTATTTTTATAGCCAAACCAAAATGTGGGTACAACGAAGTAGAAGTCCCCTGCAGACAAATATGTCCTCCTCAAAACTGTGAGATCGCATACACTGACTACGCTTGCACTGAAGAATCAAAAATATGTGAACCTGGCTGCAACTGTCTTCCTGACCATCTTAGGAATGGAAGCGGAATATGCATACCGAATGAGGAGTGTCATTGTAAGCGTTTGACTTCAGCATGCCCATCATCTGTTGCTTTATTAACTTTAAAAAAGAGAATTACCAATTGAACCAAAAAGGTACAATTATAATTTGAATGTATAACCGACATCAGTGGAAAGGTTGAAATTTGGAAACAAACCTTCTGCGCTAATATTATATCTTGGCCGTTGGACAAATCACAAACTTCGAAATGAAAGAAAAAATCACACAGAATATGTATAGACTTGAATAACTCAATAAGTGGCAGTCTTACACTATATCACTAATATCACAAAGCTTCAAAGGTCCATAAATCATACGACTTCCAAGCTTACACAAAACATTACTAAATATCATTTTTTCAATCTCAAATCCGACACAACGTCATTTTTAGATCCATCAACTCCCGTGTGTGGTATAAACGAAATAGCCAGAGACTGCAAACAGATATGCCCACCACAAACTTGCTTGAGCAAGTACGCGTTATTTGATTGTATTAAAGACATACCTTGTGAGCCAGGGTGCGACTGTGTTCCCAATTATCTGAGGGATGACAAAGGAATATGTATACCAAGCGGACAGTGTCCACCGCGTAAGATGTTTCATGTTGACTATCTTTGCTTTGAAACTGTTTTCTTCTTCTTCTTAAAGTCTTTGGTGGAGCCCCAATATCTTCTAATGAGATTGGATTACTGTCTAACTTGGCGCTTAGTCGTAAAAACAAAAATGATGTATTCTGCAATCAGTAGTTTATTTGACCCCATTATTTTATAGCTGAACAAATATGTGGTTACAACGAAGTGGCAGTACCTTGCAGAAAAATTTGTCCACCACAAAACTGTGAGATCGCATACACTGAATATGCTTGTACCAACGAATCAAAAATATGTGAACCAGGATGCGACTGCCTTCCCGATCATCTTAGGAATGGTAGTGGGATATGTGTACCGAATAAGGAGTGTACTTGTAAGAGATTTCCCTACAGCATGCCCATCATCCGTTGCTTTATTAAGTTAGAAGAAAGATAATCTTTAACTATGGAGTGGATTAGATAGCGCCAATAGTGAAACGACTAGGGTTCAAACGTATGACCTCTTTTCGCCAGTTGGTCCAATCATTTGTAAAATTAATGACTTTATTCAATCTGTCTTCTAAAAGAAAAACAGTTTAATTATCGAGCCTTAGAGTTTCATAAACTTATCAGAATTTCCAACCCTAACACGAAACATAGAATCACACCCAAATTGCTACTAAAAATCACCGTCACCAAACACATCAACTTCAATTCCGACACTGTACATCATTTTTAGTTCCATCAACTCCTGTGTGTGGGTTAAATGAAATAGCCAGAGATTGCAAGCGCATCTGCCCGCCACAAACTTGCCTGAGCAAGTACGCGTTATTCCGTTGTGTTGAAGACTTACCCTGTGAACCAGGGTGCGACTGTGTTCCCAATTATCTGAGGGACGATAGAGGAATATGTATACCGAGCGAACAGTGTCCTGCGCGTAAGATGTGGTTCATGTTCACTGTCTTTGCTTTCTGTTTCTTTTCTCTATTCTTGCTCGTTTTTCTTTGCTTTGTTACTATTAAGTTGACAAGGCTTAAAGCATGCTGCAGGCTAATGAACTATTGACCTTGGGTAGATTCCATTTTTTGGCATCGATATCTTGCTACAGAAAGTATTGTTGTTTCTCCGATTATTATTTCTTCTCTAACGTAATCCTTCGTATGAGAGTAACTTATGGCACTAGAGCAGATTTTTATTTCAACTTTTGATTGAACAGCATATTTTAGGGCATTTTTTTTTTGTTTTTTTATACACTATTTTGTGTGTGTGTCCATTTAACTTCAGTTGGGAATACGATTTCCGAAACATGGAAGTAAACGTTTTATTTGAATAATTGGTTTTACAGGTTAATAGATTGGTGTTATGAGTTATATTGTTAGTTGATCTATACAGTATTTATGGCTTTAACATATGGATTAAGTATATTATAGATTAATGTTACAAACCGAAGAATATGAAGATACTATACTAATTTAAAACAGTGCAACAATTTAACGAACCAAACTAAACCCTTTTCCACTCCTATTGCAGTCTGCCAAATTCCCGATAAATGCAAGCGAACCTGCGCAGAACCGAATCCTCCAAACTGTGAATACAATCCACCACAAGTGAATATGGACGGTTGCGATTGTAAAGATGGATATATTCTATCAGCTATAGGAGGGAACTGCATCCCTATTGACGAATGTCCACGTAAGTATGATTTGTTTATTTAATAAACTATACTACAATATGGCGAATACAGTCCGTATTTTTCTTTTTTCGCTGCACTACGTAGGTATAATCAAAGAGATTGGGATTGGATTTGGATTGGATTGATTTTATTTTAGCAAGGACAAAAAAAAAAACTGAAAATTCCTTCTCCAATGGGATTTTATACGATTAACATAACAGTTAACTGTCCATTATAATTCATAATGTTATCCTTTTATGATTCTGCTAAAGTGGCCTTTTTAGGTCCCCTGTGTACTCGTATTGTTAGGTTGGAAATTAAAATTAGGGCAGTGTTGAAAAGTCTCAAAAAGTTTAAAACTGCAGTTCGTGTCGAAGGTTCTTCGTGAGTTGTATTATAATCAACTTAATTCTCCTTCATAAATAAAATCGTTGTGAAAAAACAAGGCAGTGCTGGTAGGTGTTATTCAAAAGATCAGAGTGTTGAAAAATATCTTTCGAGAAACAAAACTGCTTTAGACCATATTATTGGGGCACTATGCAGCAATCTGGTTCAAAATAGTCTATCTCTATATATTAATAACTTCTTTGTTCATAATATTTCAGCTGAAATAGCTTGTCATGGTGATCCCAACGCAAGTCCCAAACTTTGTCCTAAGCCATGTCCGTCTACATGCAATTCACCTGACGAACTTCCCTGCAAGAAAATGTGTGCTCCAATCGGATGCCAATGCAAATCTGGACATATACTATCTAATGACACTGGTCTTTGCATCTTACCTGATAAATGTCCAGGTAAGTAACATTTTGACTACTTTTAAATTTAAGATCAGAAAAATGAAGTAATATGATAAGATTTCTTCTAATGCTGGCATTTTTGGCCATCTTGCTAAACAATATAGCCTTAGCTGAGTCAAAGTAACGCTTACACACATATTTCAAGGTGCATGATTTTTCGATTTCACTCGAGCTTTCTTGCTCTTTGACTTTGCCATCACATTAACTCCAGAAATTATATCTTAGACAACGGTTGTATTTGAAAAAAAATATTTTTACAATATTTTTAGGTGGAAACCCATGTGGAAAAAAGGGACGTTTCGTCGATTGCAAGACGGATTGCGCAGGAGACTATTGCCCCGTGGACGACAATCGGGACTTCGTATTTTGTGATCCCCCAGCAAGCAAATGCCTATCAGGCTGTATTTGTACTTTCAATTATAGAAGGAAAAGCCGCGCAGATCCGAGATGTATCGTGGCGTCCGATTGCCGTAAGTGATTTTTAATGTTAATTGCATTATCCATTTGCGAGGATTGCAAAAAAATAGGAGTTGCAATAGAAAATTGATCGGTTTTATTGGTTCCTATCCAGATGCAAATTTGTTTTGTAATGTTTGCCACGATTGTGATTTAAGAGCAGTATCTGCTGATAGTGGATATAATATTTGAAGTAGATAGTATTGTGAAAAGAAAGGATGAACTGTGTTTTGTATAATAGTAAAAGGATTTTGCATTTGAAGATTAAATTGTCCGTATGTTTAAGAATGTTATACCTACTTAAATACAAATATTGGTACTGATGAAGAAAATTATTTAAGAATAGTAGCAGCAAGCAAGAATAAAAAAAATTTAACGTTTCAGCTCGGGTAAATTGCACAAGACCTAATGAAAAATGGAGTCCCTGTCCATCAGCATGCCTTGCTGAAAATTGTGAAGATATCGCCAATCAACCAAATGTTTGCTATACGTTGCTATTGAACTGTGATCCTAAATGCATCTGTAAGAAGAATCATTTCAGAAATGCATCTGGAATTTGTATTCCTGCTAAAGACTGTCGTAAGTTGAACTGTACTATAATTGTAATGTGTTATTGCTTTTCGTTCCGTATTCCTTTAGGTACGGCCAAACCATGTGCGTCCGGCGTCCTGCCGCGCAGTTATGGTTTCATTTGAATTTCGAATTTGTGATCGCAGCAATCGCAGGACCCATCGGCCCGTCCGGACCCGAACCTACAAACAAGTTCATAACATGTAACCAAACTCCGTGCATGCCAGAACGCCGGAAGCCCGCAGTTTCCCCGTGCCTTTTCGCTCCGTTGGGCTATTGAAATTCATATCCTGTTAAAAAAGGGCTGCGTTTTAATGTTTCCTAATAATATGGTTTACTAAAACAGCAATAGGTTGCAATGGGGATCCTAATGCAGTGTACAGCGACTGTCCAAGTGCTTGTGAACCAACGTGTAACTGTCCGAAGCCCGAAGCGTGCTCCGCGGACTGCAAGCCGGCCGGCTGTGTGTGCAAATCGGGATATGTTCTTAATGAAGATGATGGAAAATGTATCGAACTGGAGGATTGTCCAGGTAATAATTTCCTCAATTAATTAAATATCAATCTTGCCACATTTTGATTTAACTTGTTGCTGATGCTTTTATTAAATTAATTTTGTAGCACTGTGTGACCTGAACCCGCACTTAAATCCATTTTTTTTTTAACTTAAGTAGTCCACTTTTACACAGAAGAGCATGACTTAAGTGCGCGCTTAGGTCACACATGCTATAAAATAGTATACCATACGTGTTTAGCACCCTTAATGCGCTCTGGCGCTAATTTCACGCCGCGCGCCGTGCAGTAAGTCAAACGTATTGTAATGTACTATCTTTCATTAAAACAGGTTGTGGAGGAGATCCCAACGCAATGTATAAAGAGTGTCCAAGTGCTTGTGAACCAACTTGTGCCAACCCGAATCCTCAAAAATGCACAGATGAGTGCAAGCCAAGCGGCTGTGTGTGCAAAAGAGGATTCGTTCTTAATGAAGAGGATGGAAAATGTATCAATCCCGAGAGCTGTCCAGGTAAACTTTATAGTTTCTAAACATTGTTAGGTACTTTATAGTTATGACATTACAGGGGATAATCGCTTATTCTAATTAATTCATGTTGTCTTTCAGACTGCTGAGCACGAATGAATTATTATCTCCACTTCTCAAGACCGGTCTATTTCTGCAATTAATATTCCTAGGGAATATCATCTATTTTATTACTCTGTTCTAGTTCAAAACTGATAACAACAAAAAAAAACACTATTTCTGTTTTGTTGAAACGAAATCAAATTTTAGTCTTGACAAATAAACAATTTTCGGAAGAATCGAATATATTTTTATTATTCCGAGAAATATTCTTGTTTTCCCACAAAGTACAATAAAAGGAAGGACTCGTGAATCAAATAAACACTATTAATTTGTTCTGCGCAAAAGATTTGTGTGGGAAGACAAATCGGCCCATCCATTTTACGCAGCTTTGTTTCGAAAAATTTCGATTATGGCAAATATGTTGGAGACCCAAGTAAGTTCCTATCCCTATTTCCTATGAAAGGTGAAAATACACAAAATATAGATAATAACAGATAAGCAACTCGCGAACATAATAATATATCACTGCTCTCAAAACAGTGAAAGAAAAATCTAGGACCGAAAAATTCGAAGATAGGGGTTTGACGGACCCGCATGGTGGATTTCGTACGGTCTATTACCGCTCACAGAAAGCGGCTTGTGTCTGCAGTCGGAACGGTATGGGCTGATTATGACTTAGGAAGCCTGAGTCCCGGCAGTGGGAATATAGGGATCACCGCTTTCAATCCGTGGGTTTCGTAAAAGGTGAGTGGAGTGGGTGACTGTGAGTGTGAAGGTGACTGGGTGAGCAATACTGGTTCATAATAATGTAGTGAGAGTAATCCTGATGCTACTAATCCAGAATTTGCTAAAAGTAACCAGTGCACTGTGGTATTCCATTATTTGTTGAGACTGATAATTATGTGATGACTAACACTGAACGCAACTTTAGAACTGTTCACCTTCCACTTAAAATATTTTGTTATGAAATATCTTTCATCTCTGACAATGAAAGTCAAGATACATAAACAAAGGCTCAAAGCAAACTCAGAATTTAATATCCCGATTGTTTAAAAAAATGTAACAGTAGCTGCAGTAACTCAATGCCAACGGGCACTTATATTTCCTCAGAACGACTGTAAAGTGCAGAGTTATTGCCTTTTGGCTGATTGCTTAAAAGCATCGTGTTACCCATGTTTCATACTTACATCGATGAAAATTTAAGTTGGTTTTGTCCATTTAATGAATTATCTGGTGTTTTTTTTTTTAATTTTGTTACCACAAGGTTCGTTGATGGCTATATACAGCCATATAAATTATAATATTTATTTATTTATTAGCTATATCCTTAACCTAGGTAATCCGTGGAAACATCGTAGGTTATACATTTATCAACTTCCAATTATTTTGTAATATTAGGATGTAATATAAAATGTAAGTACCTGGGTAAAATTGTTTGTTTTCCCTAACAAAATAAACAAATATTTAAAAGACAGCTTTGGCCCACAGTAGGTGTTAGTAGTACTTACTATATGACGTACGTTCTAAAGTAAATACTTCTTTAAAATTTATTATATTATTATTATTAATAACTAAATATTGGCGATCTACTTACTAGTATAGTCTTTTATTGAGTGTGTGTACGACTGTAATAGTCTGATGTTTGATTTCAATATTTGGTAACAAACGTCTAAATCAACTACATATATGTAGTACAAACTACTAAGCCTAAGAGGTTTTAATGAAACAAACTTCGTTTTGATAAAGATGCAAAATTACTGCATTCATTCACATTTCCTTTGTGTTGCAGACTTGCAGTATTATTACTTTTTCCTGAAACATTAAGCCCAGAATCTCATTTTGTACTAAGTACTTCCTTCTTCGTATTTACCCTGAACTTCGGGAATTCCATAATCCTTATGCTTAGTTCATCTTCCATAGTTTACTTCAAAATTGAAACTGAAGCAGCCTGATATAAAGTTTCAAAATTTCTCGATGACACCTCTATTCTTGAACAAAATACCTCTCAAATTTTCAAAGTTATAAAAGTTTTAGTACCAAGTGAACAAACTCCGGCGGACGTTAAGGCGTCAAATTGATATTTTAATGTTCCCTTGTTGTCTGTTTGAATCAAATTTTAAAGTAATCTTCGTATTATTTAAGTTATGTACTTGAGTATACAGTTATTTAGTATCCCCTGTTGTGTTTATAAAAGTTTTAAGAGGGTGTTTGTCAAGAATTTAGGCATATATATTAACATTTTGAAATTGCTTCGTAAACATTTTGAAGATTTATACAAAAAGATCGTCGTATCTTTTATTTTGCACGTATTACTGTTGTTGTGGTGAGAAGATCAGGCTGATTGTCCAAGTACCTAAGGGCGGACCCTTAAGTAGGTAGTTGGACAATCAGCCTCATTAACAATGTCAATGAGATTTTAAGAAAATCGCGGGAATCCGCTGGATGCAAGAAGCACTGGACGTCGATGTGGAGACGCTTGGGGGACGCCTATGTCCAGCAGTGGACGTTTTTCGACTGAAATGATGATCATGAATAAGAAAAATGTCCTTCGATGTCTTTACATTTTTTCCATTATTTTGTGAGCCATCAATAAGTCAGTATATTAATTTCAGGTCAGTATAGTACGTCGTGTCGATTTTCGAATATTCTAACATATTACAGTGAAGTGGGTTACTGGATCCGAGGCAACCATTAAATATTTTATAGCCTTTAATGGATTTCCGCTGATTTTATAGATACATACACCGCGCCATTAATAAAGATTACTTAAATTCGTTTTTACTCTGTAAAACTGACGATGAGAGCTGTTGTTGGTTTGAATATTGATGATAACCTATACGACAGAAACACTTTCGTTACTGATATTCACTGACTGATTGACAGACAACGCACATCCCCAAGCACTTAAGGGGCTTAAATGACCTAAAGCGCGGTCACTGTCGGACTGCATAGAAAAGTATGACATAACGCTGGTAATTTATTGCAAAATATGAAGAAAATCTATTGTTTCGACTAAAAAATTAAAACACTAGTATTTTAGTACCTATGTTGCTTGTAGAATAACCTGACAAAAAATCAGAATGATTGTATGTATGGTTTTTATTTTAAAAAGAAAGTTTTTAGAGGTACCTTAATGATTTTTTTCTATCGTGTTAAGAGCCTATACTACCTCAGCTAAAATTCACTCTTTATCTCGCTCGCACGATACTGCTCGCGGACTGTGTGAAAACGAGACAGAGTGCGGTGCTGGGCGGGAGGCAGCGCCAATAGTTTAGGTATTTGCTTTTTACGGTGGAAATAAAGGTAATTCAAAAAAACTACCTAACATAAGACCTGCTTTATAGTTAGTTCAGTTAGTATGCAAAGTTTCATGATCTAATTTGAAGTATTTTTTTAATACCAGCGGTTTATTGTTCGGTTTGGAGGTAACTTTGGAATTTTTTTCTATCGAGAAAATTTTATGGAATCGTGTTTTCGTCTAGCATATATTTATTTCAAAATTAATGCTGCGAAATTTTCGACATAACGGAGGATCATGCTAAGCCATTTGAGGTAGTATAGGCTCTTAAATTAGTTATTATGTTTTTGTGTTTTACCTAGGTAGATAGTACAACTAATTTATAACTAACTACATATATCCTGAAGAATATCATATATTTTTCTGATTTTCTTTACTGTAGTCGATCACTTTTATTGTTTCTAAAACTTGCGTTTTTTGTGTTTAGGTCCTGTAAGCCCCTTAACATAGATACATTAAATTGAGAAAGATGATTGAGATGATGATTTTTTGGTATGTATTTTCTGGTGTACAATACATTATATTATCATACATCATCATTTCAGACGTCCACTGCTGGACATAGGCCTCCCCCAAGCATCGCGACTTCAACCGGTTCTGTGCTTCCCGCTATAAAGTAATATAAATCACACTAATATTATAAAGGCGAAAGTTTGTGAGTGTGTATGTGTGTTTATATGATAAAATTTTGTATGGAGGTAGCTGACACCCTAGATTAACATAAAGGCTACTTTTTATCCCGATATGGGACACGAGGTCGACATTGACGCGGGTGAAACCACGGGGCGCAGCTAGTAAATAATAAAGATAACATCACACCTGTGAGGAACCCGTGGCTAAATAATAACAGCCGCACGGGTCGATCGATCAGGTTAAGCTACGCTGGCCGCGGTTGGTCTGTGGATGGGTGACCATCTTTACATACCGAGACCCTTCCGTGCCTCGGAAAGCACGTTAAGCCGTTGGTCCCAGCTGTCATTCGTGGATCTTTGACAGTCGTTACGGGTAGTCGGAAGCCCGAAGGTCTCTTTGTAAGAACAAAGAGGTATCGTATAACCGAGCAACTGGGTTGTGGAGGTCAAAAGGCAGTCGCTCCATGTAAAATACTGGTATTCAGCTGCATCCTGTTAGACTGGAAGCCGGCCCCAACATAGTTGGGAAAAGGATAGGCAGATGATGATGTTGAACATCACACCTGTTTTCTCCGGACGGATACGTAGAGGACTCATTTCGCCGGTTTCGTTTGGGGCGGAACCGACGAGTATTGCCACTAACTGGACACATCGCTAGACTCCGGGGTGGTGTTGAGAAATTTATTTATTTATTTATTTAATTATCCTCTTAATGGTACGCCTTACAGCAATTACACCAGGCAGAGCGAAAAATTACTTCATGTGCTGCTTTAATATATAAGTCAATGGCTGCTTTCCATTCATCCTGTGCGCGGTGGACATCGAACGGGCGGCGATGGAACACGCATGCTCACACAGCGTTAACTCCACAGTTCCATTACTAAGAAAGGAATAAAAAACTGTAAACTTTATCCCAAAGCAGGTCTTAGGGCTAAAGTTTGTACGAAAACAAAATCGCGAGCAACAACTAGTTCAACCATGTTTAATTACAAACAAAAGTTTTAGACAAATAGTGTAGATTACCCTTGACAGGGTATTCCCTAAGTCCCTAAACATTGCCTTGTCTTCTCATACTGATAGCGAGGGTTTCCAGTATAGCCAGCTGCGGCTGAATATTTTACACAGAACGACTGCCTTCTGACCTCCGGAATATAATAAAAGCAAAAGAGTCCTTGGACTTTTAGTTGGTTTCCAGTGTCTCTGATAGGCAGATATAACAAATAGGTCTTATCTAGGTTTGAAAAACACGAGCAGAATGTTGTTGACAGCATCAGTTAGGGCATAACTTATATCGGACTAAGTGTCAGTTATTATTTTTATGCCAAACTTTAATTAGGTATTCTTATGACAACCGGGGGCTTAATTACTGTGTTGTCAGGACTTCGAGCAATCTCGAACACAGGCTAACCACAGGTCGCCGCACGATTGGCCAAATTGTGTGATTCTTATTTAGGGTCACAGCTCATTAGAGCGAACCGGCACCCACTCCGCACCGCCTCGCCTCCTGTGGCTAGTAAAGAATACTAGCCGAATAATACTAGCAGAATATGGACTTGTATGGGTATGCGCTCACTATAAGTATCAACTCCGTAGCGCCACTGGATCGCCTCGGTCGTAAGCCCTCCACGCGCGGACGGCGGGTGGACCACTCGGTGACAACTCGCTGCTCACATGCTTGCCTTGCGTTGACTGCGCATTGCCTAAGCGATAATGTTATAGGCGACGCGAAGTCCACTGGTTGACCGCGCGACGTTTATTGGTGATAACGCGGCGTCCACCCGTGGTCCACCGTACCTGTCGAGAACGAGTGGAAGCCGTGCGACGAGGCGGTGCGGGGTGGGTGCCGGGTGGCTCTAATGAGCTGTGACCTTTAGTGATAAACTGAAGACATTCTCAGGATACAGTTTCTTTCGTGTGACAGAAATCTCCAACATAATAACTTAATTTTACTTCTGCAAATTTCAGGAGAACGTGGTCTTAAAAAAAATCTATGGCTGGTACCTACATAAAATATAATATATGTTCCAAACTTTCTAAGGCAAAAACTACATTTACTTACGTCACCAGGTATCAAAATAGAAGAAGAAAAATTGCACGGTGTCTACGTCTCGTTTATAAGCGAACAATCTCTGCATTGTGTAGGGATTATAGATGCTGGCGGGAAACATTCCGAATCATTCCCGTCGAATACTTCGGAAGTATTCCGAAATATTCCGAAACTTTGGGAATATTTCAACTGTCAAAAAAAAAACAGGAAAATCGACCTTGCTACCTATTTCGCGCTTGGAAGTTGTAAATTATATTATCTTTAGTTGTGTTGTGAGCGGTAGGTACTTATATTAAGTTTATAGTTGTGCTTGTGAGTGCACGTCGCATCCAATAAGTAGGCACCTATCTAAAAACAAAAGAATAAAAATCCTGTTATTCGCAGGCTAACATATCTACCTATAAAAATATCAACATATACTTAACTAGCTTTTGCCCGCGACTTCGTCCGCGTGAAATTTCATCTTCCCCGCGTTCACCCTCTTAGGGGTTGAATTCCGAAAAATCCTTCCTTATTCCTTGTCTACATTATAAAAGGAACCTCTGTGCAAAATTTCAGCTTTCTAGGTCCAAGGGTTTGGGCTGGGCGTTGATGAGTCAGTCAATCAGTCAGTCAGGACTTTTCTTTTTATTTATATATATATATAGATTTTCCTCTAAAAATTTCGAAAATGTAATCTAATTATCATTTATTTAGATAAATAAGGATTCGGGTCAATTTTCAAGTTTATTAACCAAAAAACAAATGATTAGGATTTTTCATATAAACTGTATTCCCGCTTTTCACCCCCACAGGGGTGGAATTTCCAAAAATCGTTTGGGATATGTTCATTACTTGACTCAAAGATTATTTATACCAATTTTCGAGTTAATCAAGCCACGCAGTAAAATCCTCGCCTGTATAATTAACTACCCCTTTTCACCCCGTTAAGGGTAGATTTTCGAAAAACCCTGATACACGTCATTCTTTATTTTTGATCTTAAGTATAAATACTGAGTTTCGAGTTAATCGGACCGCGCGTTAAAATTCTTCCATACAAATTTTGACACCCCCCAATCCCCCTTTAGGGGGTAGTTTAGAAAAACAAAAAATGCCAAGCTTCATAATTTACTTACATAAGTATTCGTGCAAAGTTTCAAGTTTATTAACTGAAGGAATAAGATTTTTCATACAAACGAAATCCCCCCTTTTCACCCCCTTAAAGGTTGAATTTCCAAAAACCCCTTCTTAGTGCTCCCCTACATTATAAAAGGAAGCCGTGTGCAAAATTCCACATTCCTAGACCCAGTAGTTTCGGCTGTGCGTTGATATGTCAGTCAGTCAGTTTCTCCTTTTATATATATAGATAAATCCCATTCATAATAAAATAAACATTTATATTTTACTTACGTATGTGCCACTGAACAATATTAACTCGCCCACCAGCACCACACCACAAACAAACACGTTTATTCCCCATTGAATTATTCGGGCGAAACATTGAAACATTCGGAAACATTCGATTGCGGGGTATGAATCTTTCTCGCGCGGGCGAAAACTTCTTAGGGGAGCATCTCCCCTCTTGCCGCACCCCACACCGCCATCGCCTGCACGCAAGCAAGACTCGGCGGAAACATTCGATTGCGGGGTATGAATCTTTCTCGCGCGGGCGAAAACTTCTCAGGGGAGCATCTCCCCTCTTGCCGCACCCCGCACCGCCATTGCCTGCACCTGCGCGCACGACTCGTGGCAGTCGGGCGCGCGCGGCGCGGCAATGTAGTCTTTGGGCGCGGCGCCAGCGCGGCGGCAGCGGCAGAGGGGCAGAGCCTGCGGCGATCGACGATCGATGCAAAATGTGATTTTTCGGCAAAAAAAAATAAAAATCTTAATTAAACTCATTTTGAATAATTCTGACTTAAAGAAACTTTCCCAGAAGTATTCCGGAATTATTCAGAATGTTTCAGAAGTTTTGCAACTATAGTAGGGATGTTTTTGTGGAAGTCATAAATCAATCCGCGGCGAAAAGATTCCCCCTAAAGTTTTTGCTACCCTCTATGTACAGATATGAAAAGAGATTTTTAAATGGGAATATATTAAGGGTTTTTTTGAAATAAATCGGGAACAGATACAGGAACACACCATAATATTGAATTAGTCCTACTTGTACACAGCGATCACACTGTTTCTTCAAGTGGATAGACCAGGGTAGATTACAAAACTTGTTTCGTAACTTTAAGAGACTTTGATTTTTTTTAATAATTGCTTATTTTTAATGTTTGTTTACATTACGAAAATTAAAGTAATTTTCATTCAAAATCGAAAGCGATGACCCTATTTTTTTATTTACCTAAAAAATAGCCCCATTCATACCGAATCGAATGACATATAATACATACCATTGTAGTTTCAAAGTTTATTTATACAATAACATTTATATCACGCGAGTATCCTATTACGCACCCGTCATCGCCGTCATTTGTTTTTTTTATGATTTTCAACTACAGATAACTAATTTCGTAATGCTGCTACGAACTCACGGTTTTTGGCACACATGTACTACATCTAACCACTCGACTAAAGAAAATGGAACGCAAGCAATACTCCCATAGACAAAATTACAAAAAAATAAATACTGAGGGGCTTGCTGTCACAGTTTTATGTTACGTGAGTTTTATCCAGTGTGACGCAACTCTCTAATAAAAAAAGAAACTATCGCAACTGTCTAATAAAAAAATAAACTATGAAACGTGCGCTAATCATAGATAAAATATGACAAATTTAGTGCACGTTTCATACAAGAGACGTGTTTCAACTTTTTCTATGGGAGTTCCGTCTCTTATATATGTTTACAGGTTTACTTACTCTATGGTTTTATCCAGATGTCAAAATGGCGTATTTTAGGTTGCGTTAGTTTATGGCGGCGTACCCGTGAGTGGCTAAGTACCTACATCGAATAGAGCCATTTCATCTGATTATTGTGCTTAAACTTACTACAGAATATTCAAATTCAAATACCTATACTTACCTAGATACGCCGGGCGAAAAGTTTCTGCTGGCAGGAAGGGATTGTGTTTTTTTTTGTTGTTTGATGCAACGGGTAGGCAAGGAGGCGCGGGTGAAACTTGTTTTTTTTCTAGGTTGCTGCGTCCTCTTAAAATACAGAAAATACGTAGCTAGCTAAAAAAGTGCTAAATAAATAAAAAACTACACTCCCCCTAGCATTATAAATATACCTGTATTAAATAATTTCAAAAAAGGTTCTACAATAATATTTCACATGGAGCCGAGTTGGGAGCCGGTCACAGCCGAGTTCACAAAATTCTGTTGAGGTCTTAAAAAAAGGCCAGTTTTTGCAAATCCCAGTATTTTAAACAAAATATTCAAGCAGACTAGGCCCCAGGGCAAGTTACGTTATTCAATAAAATAACAATGGTTTCTCTTTTTCGAAAAATAGTGTTACAGCCAAATGAGACCGATTTTAAATTTTCCATAGAAACAGATTTTAAGTTATCTTTTTTTAAATAAGACATTTTGAAAATGTTCTCTACTAACTTTTTAGACCTTTGTATCCTGCTTATGCGTATGAAGTTTCATTAAAATCGGTTCATTCATTCCGAAAAATAAGGGCTTGAAAGTTTGTATGAAATGCCGTACGGAGCAAACGCTTTTAAACGGTCCTCACAGAAACTCGTAAAAGAAAGCCTCATTTGAGTCCACTTTGTCTGTACTCAGACGAGGGCGGCCGTCAACCAAGTAACGTTCGATTAATCAGTCTTATTAGTTCCTCCTGAAACTCTTAACTAAATAATTGGTTACGATAAATGTTATTCGGCGAACTGTAATTGGTTTTCGTCTTATTTGTTTGTTCGCTGTTGATTTTTCTTTTATTTCTTTGTTTGATTTTTTCTGTGTGAACGTTATTTTTGTTTGTGTGGGTTCCTTCTGTGATTTATAGAGCGTCGATGGACGGAGAAATTATCTGAGGTCTTAATTTGATTTTCAGACACTCATTCTGAGTTTGTGTGTAAGTTAGTTTTTTTCTGGAATCATATTTGTGGCTTGACTTTGTACAGTCAACAGCAAAAGTAGATGATCAAAATCAGAAATTCAATAGGAGTCAAAACTGATCACGAATATAATGGCAGGTGTACTAGTAGTAAATGTTTGGTATAATTTACAATCACATACTTTTGAATCACTTCGACGCCACACAGTTCTGACGCGAACTCCGTTCATTAGTATTGAATTTCTGATTTTGATCATCTACTTTTGCTGTTGACTGTACAATCCATTGGAAGGACATTTATTTATGAATAAGAAGAGCGGGTAGTAGTAATTCAATAAATTAAAAAAAAAACATGTTTATATTACTTGATTTGGTTTTCTATTTCAAACTTAATTATTTGCTGGTAATAGTATTAATTTTATCCGAATCCACAAAAAGTAATAAATATTGCCTGAGATAGAAAACAAATCAAGACAATAATTAATCAAAACTTAGGTACATGTATTTAAAAAAATTGTATCCCAATTATTTTGCGTAAATGAAGAATTAAATACGTACCTAACGTTCCTGATTACTACAGGATAATATTGGCAAATAGATGTAACAGATTAATTACGAGTAGGTAGGTAACTAATAATTCTTAATTGGACAGCAATAAAGAACCTGAGGATTGTAATTACGCTTTTGTTATTCGAAATGTCATTTATATCATTCACTTCTAGGTTATTTGGGTTACTTACACAAGGCTATCTTTCAGAAATAACATTGTGATTACAAAAGTTTCGGACCTAATACAAATAGGTATTTTTCCATAGTCTTAGTCCTACTTTTATAGTGATACGAGTATTTAGACCTTACCAAACACGAGAAGAATTAGATTTTGTGGTTACAGGCAATGTAAATAATACTAGTCTGGAACAAATGAACCATATTTTTGACCTGGGCGTTGATAGCTGCGCCACACAGTTTTAATTTTTGTAGCTATCTTCGTTTCCTTTTTAACCGACTTCAAAAAAGGAGGAGGTTTCTCAATTCGACCGTATATTTTTGTAAATTTGTGTCCTGACACTTGTTCCAAATAAACTTCTATTATTATTGTAATGTATTTTATTAGCATCGAAATGCCCAGTGCCAGAGTGGCAGACGAGTCCCGGAGTCGAGACGGGCGTATCGACAAGCGTAGTGTGGGACGCCCCCCAGCTAGGAGGTGGCTGGGACAGACTGAATGTGGAAGGCGGAGGACAGGGTGTTGTGGCGCAGTCTGGGAGAGGCTCATGTCCAGCAGTGGACTGCGATAGGCTGACTGGAATGAAACTGGCAACTGCCAATAATTCAGTCTTTTGTATATACTTACCTAATAATAAACTTTTGTCTATTGTATGTGAAAAAATATAAGTAAAAAATTTAATGTTTTCTTTGTTTCGGGTTTAAAACAGCACTAAATAAATAGAAGTATAATGTAAAAGAAGAGAATACATAGGATTTTATTTAATAGATATCGGACAGTCGGAAATACATCGTCATTAAAAATATCCTGTTGTAATAATCCTTCTTATTAAAATGTTGTATAAAAGCAAATTATACAGAAAGCAAGGTTTCCACAAACAATGAGATCTCAGACTAGGTTTCGCTAGCAATTATCTCTACAAGCATGTTTTGTGCGGAGCCAAGTCATTAGGCAGACATTATAATATAATAAAAAGAAAAATAATATATTTATATTATTTTTCTTTTACTTAGCTCTCGTAAACTCTTAGACTTTCTTGATGTTATCTTATCCACAATGAGTGTTTTACGTAAAGGAAAAAGGAATAATAAATATTAAATTATTAAAGACTAGCGACTCGGCTCTGCTTCGCACGGTTTTTACAACTTGACAAAATATTAAGATATATTATATTCATTTATTTATAGGCATGAAAACTTCCGGAATAAATTCTCTAAATTATGGTGGAAACTGCATCATAATCTGTTGCGTACTTTAGAAAAGCATCATTTATTTAAAATATGTACCTACAGAAGATAGTAAGCCTTTAATATAAAATCGATCATTTTCATTATTTAGTTTTTATAACAGGAAAAGGTTAAGCTTGTAAAACTAGAATGAACAGGAATGTTACTCACGGATGTGATTACCATCAACTTAAGAGGAAATGCGGTTGGAGAGACTTTTGAAAAAGCCTAAGTAAAACATCATAATTCGAGGTTTGTTGTCGCCTATTTCCTCCTCCAATATTGGACAATTATTATTTAAAAGATATTTCATAAACTGAGTAAGAAGGATAATATAATTATAATGTGACCCTATGTTTTTCTTTTTTATTAATAGTTGTAAAATTTGTACACTAGAGGCCTCTGTTTAAATAGGCAATTTTGAGCATTTTTTGAGGGTGCTTATAAAAATAATGTATCATCAAAAAGGAAAACATAGGCCCATAGTAAGTAATTAATATTTATTATTCTGTAAAAAATACCTTGCATTATGGTCATTAACCAGAAAGAAAACAGGCGAGAGCGTTTCTATGGAGAAACGACCACCCGAATTTCCTCTTAAAAAACCAAAAAAACTCGAAATAATTTAAATTTATTTTCCTTAAAATTTCTTATAAATTAGTAAGACATAAGATTAATTTATACAATGCTTAGTTAGCTGGTCAGTCTTCAGAATCCCTCCTATTATCTCAGAGGGTAAAAGTTTGTTTTCCGTTTTTTTTCTTTTGAAAATCCTAAGTTCCTTGAATTCCTCTTTCGGAGTTAGCAACAAATCTTTTCCTGTAAATTAAATAAAAGTTCCTGTTGTAAGAGAAATCCTCAATTAAGTTTTTAAGGGTCTGTACATAAAAGGTTCATCGAAGAGTGAGATTTTGTTCTTAGTTATTGGAGTCATTCAACTTGTTGTACGCATAATATTGTTTATTAAATTACACCTGAGACTTTATTTATTTAATACAAAATAAAATGCACATATTCAATATCAACATTTAAAGCAATTGGTCAAAAGCTTATAAACTATTTATAGCATATTTTAATTACACAAGGTTCTAAGGTTGTAAAATAACCAAACCATGCCTAAATGATAAATGAAAAAAAAAACTGGTCCTATCAAGCAGATAAATCTACTGATGAGGAAGAAGACACGGTTGTAGAAATCCCAGCTCTAGAGCCAAGTTCACAGTTAGCTACTGTTATAATTGTTGCTTCAACAATACTAATTGCAAAGGTCGCATCTCATAATGTTTCCCGACATTTCCACGACAAAGCCGCTTACACAATTTCCCATATTTCCTCGAAAGTGAAGTTATCAAAACAATTTTCAAGCAAAAATTCTTAAAACAGTTTTGGGAAAATTTAAATTTTGTTCCTCATGGCGACAAAAATTCTAAGGGATATAATAAAAATAACGGTCAACCGGTGTTACTCTTTGGATGTAAAATAGAATATCTGAATGCTCCAGGTAAAATGTTTTGATTGTTGTGTTCTCATTGTATAACGACATAGCTTACTTGAACATCTATTATGCTTTTTTGAAGTTTGAAAAAGATAATGAAGACGATAATGAAAAGGTAGAAATAGTTGAAACAAATTTGGGACCAATGTAAAAATCTTTGTAATCTTTTAAGCAATAAAGTTTATTATTATTATTATTAGTTATAAATATACTTACAACAATCAACAGGCAGAACACACAAGCTCAATCCTTCATGGAACACATAACCAGTCCTGCAGTCGCAGTTGTTGTACCGACAACCACTCAAACAAGTTTTGTTAACTTCCTTGTAGTCGGAGCAAGAGTTGCCGCAGTGGTTACCGCAGCCAGATGTGGCGTTGTAGTCACCGTTGCAGCCAGCTGTAACGGTGAGATGGCCATTAATCTTGTTTTCATATGAACGGTACAGACGCCAGCACATTAAGCTACCCGAAACTGTCAAATTTTCCCAATCAACAAGAAATTTGACAGATTGTAGTAGCTTGAGGTGCTGGCAATCTGTACATCTACATATGTTGCTTATGCAGTTTGGGCCCAGTAGGTTGCCACATTAATAACCTGACACATTATTACATAATATCACGCTTATATTCCCGATTCTCATTTCCCCGATTATCATTTTTTATTAAATACTGACTTTTTTCTTTTTGCTCGGCTCGTAAGGGTCGTAGCGTGATGTTAAATAGCCTTCTTCGATAATTGGGCTAACAATGGCAAAAAAAAAATTCAAATCCGATGGTATTTCCAGAGCGCGTTCATACAAACAAACTCTTTAGCTTTGTTATTAGTAACAAAAAAAAAAGAAACGATAAAAAGAAAAAAAAATATAAAGATAAGATAAACCTATCCTAACTAATATTATAAATGCGAAAGTAAGTTTGTTTGTTTGTTACCTTTTCACGCCTAAACCACTGAATCGATCATCCTGAAATTTTGCACATACGTTGTCAGTTGTACAGATCCGGACATAGGGTACTTTTCATCCCGAAAAAAAGTGCTGTTCCCAAGGAAAACCACAATAACGTTATTATGATAATAGATGGCGCCACGTGCCTTTCGAACGGAATCGACACTTATGCGGGTGAAACCGCGGGCGCTGCTAGCTATTTTATAATTATTAGCTTGATGCATAGTTTCGTTAATCATCATGAATGGCCTACAACATGCTCCTGGGACACCGGTCTCTGTGGCAGGGAGTCGGACATTAGTCAAGTGTAAAACATAAATATACCTAGGTATTATTACTATTGACCTTACACAATAATATTTACTTTTGTCATGACGTTTCATAACGCCTACGTGACATATCATGAACTATGACTTCTGTTGACGGTTAGTGTGGATTATATTATATTTTGTCTGTGGTTGGGTTTATAATAGTACCACAATGAAATCATAATAATTTAATTAAGTAATTGTTACCTGTACCTATTGTGGTTTCTATTATGAATATAGCACCTATTCCTTTGTTTGTCATAATATGGTGAATAAACTTGGCTATCTGGATGATTTAATAGGTGTAGTAGATGGGTATTAATAATACCGATTGCCGATATGACATACAGAGCCAGGAGCGAAAAAAATTTGAAAAAAATAAAATCTCGTGAATAAAAAAAAAAAAGTGTCGTTTCATTTCACGTTGTTTTACATAACCTGTAATGGTTGACCCGCTACGTTGACAAATGCAAAACGCTTATAATGCAATTCTGCGTTCAGTAATTACGAAAAACCGCTAAACGTCGTTCAGTTGTTTTACATAGCGGAGCTGTTTTGTTTGTAAAACAGCTAGTGGCTAGCGGACAATCCGTCTGTGACTTAAGCACCGCTCTACAATATATTTTACTAGCTTCCGCCCGCGAGGTGAATCGATAAAAACTATCCTAAGTCCTTCCCCGGGATGCAATCTAACTCTGTGCCAAATTTTATCGAAATCCGTTCAGTGGTTTAGGCGTGAAAAGGTAACATACAGACAGACAGACAGACAGAGTTACTTTCGAATTTATAATATTAGTATGAATAGATAATTCTAGCAATTTATATCAAGGATTTTAAAGTTGTTGTGTGACCTGTTTCGCCACAGTCGGATTAATTCTAGCTAACTTGTCTATTAGGCCTGATTTTTCAATAGCCAGGTTTGATAACTTTTTTATAGAAATTATGTCAAATTGTCATATTTATTCTTCAGTTACAAGTTATCTGAATATTGAAAAAATCAACCCTTAGTCAGTTATTGATTTTAGGTATCTAGTAAAGAAAACGTAAAACATGCTGAAGTTTTTATTAAAACCAGTTTAATAACTTTTATCACAATCATTGTTTTAATGACCATTTGATCAGTTACCATTGTGTTGTAAGAATTCTACCTATTTCATCTGCCTAGCCTTTTCCCAACTATGTTGGGGTCGGCTTCCAGTCTAACCAGATGCAGCTGAATACCAGTATTTTACAAGGAGCGACTGCCTAATTGACCTCCACAGCCCAGTTACTGGGTAATACAATACCCTTTGGTAAGACTGGTTGTCAAACATTCGGGCTTCTGACTAACGGTAACGACTGTCAAAGATCCACGAATGACAGCCGGGACTAACGGCTTAACGTGCTTTCCGAGGCACGGAGGGGTCACGGTATGTAAAGATGGTCACCCATCCACAGACCAACCGCGGCAAGCGTAGCTTAACTTGATCGATCGACCTGTGCGGCTGTTATTATTTAGTCACGGGCCCCTCGAATTCTAGAATTCTACCTTTTTCTACCACAATAATTGTAGTCACAGTCTTAATACCTAGGTACTTAGGAAACTCAGCGTACGTACCCGCTGCCACAGACCGCAAACTTGAGTCACTTCTTAGTTCCTATCGACTTTGAGCGACTTCAAATGACAAACTTATTCCACCTAGAGCTCGTTTAATTTGTACCAATTAAAATTTTCGATTCCTCTTTATCGAAAAAAAAATCAGCTGTTCCCTACATTTTGACGAGTTATACGAACATAAATGTAGGGAACAGCTGTTTTTTTTTCGCGATTTCAGGTTTGGTCCCATAGTAAAAGTTGTTCATAATGATGAGTACAATGACATCTTAAGAGTGATAACCTAATCGCCACACTGTATATATGTATATATCTACTACATATAACGTGGGTTGAAATCATATTCTAGGCATTCAAATTGCTGGATTGTTATTGTATGGGTTGGGCCCGTGATGTTCATAATAGATTTAAATCAAGTACGTGATTTTGTGTTTTCCTTCCCGTGTATTTTATTTAACTTACAAGTAACGGTACTAAGGAAAAGTTGTTTCAACTTTATTTAGGTATAAGCATACATTACGAGTCTTTGGTATGCAAATATAACAATTAGATAAACCCCCTCGTCTTTTTTAATGTTTTTTTTTCATGTCTAAGAATTAGCCGGTCAACATCTACCTTACGACCCTCGGTTTTCAGTATGGAACTTCCGTTAGTAATCGCGCATCATACCATCAGTCTGAGTCAGAGTACACACTTTCCGGTCCGGAAAGTGGTTCTCCCACAGCATAATTATGAGGTTTACCTTTAGATAAACCTAATCGGGGAAGATACGTTGCGCTCTAACATCACAATCAGTTAAACCTGGGCTCGGTGCATACTTACAGTTACCGATAGACAAGGACAGAGATAGGACCCGACACAGTGGTGAGAGCGCAATCGTGTTAGTCACCGAATATTAACGATTATGAATTTTGATAGTAAATATCGCGCGATGCGTCGTATCGTTTGTCTCACGACTGTTTTATCTATCTTGCTCTCACAAAAATGGCGAAGCAAACAATAAATAAAATTACAATTTTCAACAAATTAACAGTTTTGGCTGTACTTATGCGTGAAAAAATAATCCCGTGCGCCTTATATTTATTTTTTCAGTGATTGAAACACTGAAATTATTGAGCTGTATCGACATGCGCTGTTTAAATGATGGTCCGCGTGTGACTGAGTGTCAATATGTCCATTGGACTTGGTTCAGTAGGACCGCCCGCTGTGATCAAGTAATGTATCTACCCCTATTACGTTTATCTATAAAATAACTATTGGTCTACATAATTATACACTTTAAAGATTATTATTAGATATACCTACCTGTGTATAAGCTATTGCACTTCTTTTCTAGATAAGACTATTTTGATACATTTCAAAAGATACGGTAAACGATCGGTAGATCTCTACATAATAATCTACTCAAACGATGAAAAATGACCCTCTAAAACTATCCAACCATTTGAATTATCCAACCATGTACAGACGCCAGCACATCAAGCTACCACTATCAGTCAAATTTCTTTAATAGATTTTCAACTTTATCGCTAAAGCATAAGGTTCAAAGTTGATTGGGAAAATTTGACAGTTTCAATTAGCTTGATTTGCTGGCGTCTGTACATAATATAATATAATATCGGTATGCACTCCAAAATATCCAACTTACGGCAGTCCGTCTTCGGTATGCAAGTTCCATTAGTGTTGCGAACCATGCCGTCTATGCACACACATTCCGGCTTACACAGCGAGGTGCCACCTCCGCATGGTATAGGGTGTCCCAGGTCATCACAAGTCTTAGGGCCACAGTGTGCACACTCCACGTTCACTTCATTTTCCTTGCACACTTCGCGTTTCACGACTAAAAAAATTTATAAAGATTAGATTCATAATTCTTAATAATAAATGAGTTCACAACGGCTAATAGAGAAATAATTATGGAAGAAGAATCCCAAACAAATTGGGATAAGGGTGTAGCGGTATCTACAACGCCACATGCGAAAAACGCATCGTACTGACGTCATGCAAAATCCTGCATCGCGCAAGCAGAGTTTACCGCGCAACTAGCATAGACAACGGCCCGACATGAATCATTGGGCAGTTGCCCGCCAGACACAACTCCCGTCTGGTCGGAGGATCCTCAATTTTCTATAGAGTATGAGTGAACTTTACACCCTGTTCCTCATACCTCTATAAGGGCAAGAGATTATTGATGTTTTTGCATAATGTAAAAACAAAAATATTCAGGGTTCAGTGAAAGACTTTCTAAATGATACGAATTTATCCAGATTATGATTGCTATAATTAATTCCAAAATTGACCCTGTGAGACGTATCTACCTGAGTATAATATTATTTATTGAATTCACTATAATTTTCTGTTTTGTTTTGTTGACATTCTTTTGCTTGTACTTATGTATTAATATTTTAAATTATGTAATCATTTGCACGCCGTAAGGTAGACTGTAACTGATCTCTTTAATTTAGTCACTCTGAATTCAACTTAATTCCCATTGAAATAAAGTTGATATTTTTTAACTTGAAATATCATCTATGGAAACATACATTTTAATAGACCTTAACCCCTTAGCTCCGCTAATGAGACACAATTGATTTTCTATTGTTTCATGACCCATTGGTCACAACAGAGAAGGGGCCCGCGAGGGCCCCGCTAGAAGCCTGCCGGGGATTGTCCGAAAGGGTTACCGGATATTGGTTTTAGTAAGTAAGAGTCATTTGATGATTCCCCATCCTCAAAAAAAAAAAAACCCCGTAAGCTCCGCTAATGAGACACAATTGATTTTCTATTGTTTTGTGACCCATTGGTCACGCGCGGAGCTTTACCGGTTAAATCAAAGACTCAAGGATGGATTGAAAAAAAAAACTTGGAAAAAAAAACACGATGCCGTTGAAACGGTTGAAATCTCTTGCATTAAAATGTACGTCCGCGATATTAAATGATTGGTGGCAAGGGAACGCGATGTTCTGAATTTTGTTTCATTCTTCGCAATTGAATTAATTTCGAAGCGGACTGCTAAAGAAGGATGAGCGTATGGTTTCAGCAGTTCTCTTTTACCCTTGTACCTCAAAGTGAGAAAACTCCTTTCTGAACTAAATGACGAATATCTTGTACCTGACGATGTTAAATAGCATGTCTTTGTAAGACGCGTATTCTGCAACTAGTGTTTTATTAGGTACTTCGTCTACGACGTTCCAAAGAGCGAAGTGTTCACCTTAAGGAATAAAAAACTTGAGAATTCATGCAACTTTCGGTGAATTTAAAAAGTTCCTGAACTAACCACGTTTAATATGTACATTTTATGTAGGTACGCAAAAAAGTTGAAGATGAATGTTAGGCTACGTTTACACGGTTTAAATTTAATCGATTTAGATATGCACGAATGGAGACGGGTTCCCACAAATCAGAGATTCTACGCTCTTGGAATTTGTTTTTCGTACAATTATACTACTGTTCCGATTCAGAGGTGAGAAAATCATTTATAAGAACTGGAAGACGCAGTTCATTAAAAAAATATCGATGATTTTTATGAAGATGACACCGACCGCGCAGTGTCGCCCTCATCGTTTGTTTGGTTATAAAATTGATTTTATCTTAGAATGAAAATACAGAAAAAAAGCATGTTACCTTGTGCTCCACAAGATTATAGGTACGTTATTATTATCATTACACACGGTAGTTTAGTTTAGTTTTATTGTTAGGATTACTTTTTCTGCATTTTACATAATAAAGGGTATTCTATTCTATTCTAATAACAGCCGAGTTGTAGGTCGTAGGTTCAAACCCAGACAGGCGCTTTACTTTGTGTAAATTATATCATCACCACTGCTCTCAAAACGGTGAAGGAAAACATCGTGAGGAAACCGGCATGTCCTAGAACCAAAAATTCGAAGACATGTGACATCTACCAACCCGCACTGGGCCCGCGTAGTGGATTACGGCCCACTCCCTCTCACAAAGAGGAGGCCCGTGTCCCAGCAGTGGGTACATTATAGGCTGATTATGTAACAGCCGCACAGGTCGACCGATCAGGTTAAGCTACGCTTGCCGCGGTTGTTCTATGATTGGGTGACCATCTTTACATATCAAGACCCCTCCGTGCCTCGGAAATTTGACAGTCGTTACGGGTAGTCAGAAGCCCGAAAGTCTGACAAACAGTTTTACCAAGGGGTATCGTTTTACCCAGTAACTGGTGGAGGTCAGATAGGCAGTTGCTCCATATAAAATACTGGTATTCAGCTGCATCCGGTTAGACTGGAAGCCGACCTCAACATAGTTGGGAAAAAGCTAGGTAGATGATGATGTATAGTCTATTCATTGCCTGCATATACGCTTATCCGTTACGTATAGTACCGGGGATCGCTATCCAATATAATTTTCAAATAAATCTTGGAACTTTGACGGTCAGACTCTCATAGTATATAATATCTCAAATATTTGATTCGGAAAGCGTGCATATCGATATCCTACATGTTTCTTGCTCTTTCTCATATAAAATGCAACTAGGAGTTGCAACAGGATAATTGTTGCATTTATCCTGGTACCTATGTTATTTGTGATTATTTGTAAGATGTTATGGTTAGAATGGAAGTGACTACCGACATGATGATGATGACTAATCGAGAATTAATATGGAAGAAAAATCGTTCCCGAGATAAAGGGTCTTGACAGACAGACAGACGGACATCAAAGTAATCGTATACGGGTTCCGTTTTTTCCTTTTGAGGTACGGAACCGTATAAAAGAGGTATAGGCAAGAGGATGATGATGAATTCTGTTGTATTATTTTCTAGTAGTATTATCCTTTCACACTTGATGTGTTATGTAAGAGTCTTCCACGGTTCTTCAGGTACAGCACCTTGGGAATGTATTTCCCAGTAGGTAGCTAAAGCACTTGATGACTGGATAATGTTTTGACTACTTCATGAGAATTTTAATATCACTTTCCGACACAATAGTACAAAGACTACACACACTGCACTATAGTAGTTTTTTAGTTAAATGTTATGTTGTTGGCTTGCTGCGCGCTTTGGTGTCTGTTTACTGTAAGTGCAGCATGCAATTGTTATATAAATTAATAAATAAGGGTAAAGTACTGCAGACAACATTACAAAACTACTTTACTACTCAATTCAAACTCAAAGCATTTATTTCAAATAAACCAATTACGGGCTCTTTTGAATTGTCAATGGCTCGGTCAGTCAGAAAGCTGAAGCGTGTTGCCCATTCTAAAGCGTAGTAGGTACCCATGGAGAATAATGGGAAAGAAACTCTACAGACAATCAAAATATAGTTATAAAATATTGGTTACGTCATTCATGTTGAAATTTTGCATGGGATGGTAAGCTCCTCATGATGAGGTTTACTCTGAAAGCTAGATACCTTTGTATATGATGATAATATAGAAATGGAGCACCCGTTGTCCAGCTTTATTTACATAGACTCTTTATCACTTACAAATTGCTATGTTAATAGTCGGTATTGTTTTCGTCACATCCTCAAACGCTACTAACGTATGCACAGAAACAGTTGAATAATAAACCGCTTACAAAACAAGTCGAACTTACCTTCACTATGTATGAAATAAACCCAGTAAGTGGCCACAGAAACTATCACAAGCAGCTTTGCCATTGTAAAAAACAAACGTCCACTGCATCAGTCGGACACAACAACAGTGGTATTTCAAAACTAATTGAAATAAACTTTAGACTCTTGACATTCAACTTTTTCCTTTTGAATGAGTAATTCGCAATACTACACAATCTGACATGACATTTTCCCTATAAATCTAAACAGTTTAATTGCAATGTAATTCATTTGTTAATTGTAATTGTAAATGAAATCGAGTCTAATTTGACTCGATCATGGTTTGGATTAAAAGGAAAATTCTGTTTAAGTCATCACGTGATTTTCGCTCATCTTTTGATTTTGCACGGCTTTTTTCCTTGTGATGTAGGGTAATGCCTTTTCCTATGGTTGCGGTGATAAGAATGCGTTATTTGTTGGATTATCTTATGAGTATGAGCACGTATTTCCAGTATCTCTGTTTTACGTTGATGGCTTGGAATTCACAGAATGGTACTTGTAAAGTGTTTTCCCCTAACTTAGTTTTTATTAAACAGAAAATATTTTTTCCCGATTTCAATGCCGTAAGATATCACGTTTGTCTGATGCCCTAAAAGTTGGGAACAGAATTCTGAATTCAAATTCAAATAAAGCTGTCACTCCGCCATTAGTGTTTTTGAAAATCGAATAACAAAATATTATGCAAATGCTGCTCAAAAATCGAATACAAAAATTCGGCTAGTAACAAAATATTAAATCCTAAAGAATGGTCCGGTGACAAAATATCTCCGGGCAAAGACCGTTTCCACCTCAATTCCCTCTATTTGTCTCCTCTCAATACACTCTCGGCATCTATCGGATTTCTTTTCAAAAGTCTCTTATCCCGTTTCCTTCGTGTTTATAGTTTTTGCTCGGGTAGTGAAGTGTTTGAGTACTTACAACAATTCAATTTACCTCTCTCAATGGTATATGATCTTAATTTAATATCTGATTCTGTAGCAGAAAACATTTTATGATGTAATTTTATCTTTAGAATAGAATAGAATAGAATACTCTTTATTATTTATATTTATTTTATATTTCAGAAATTCAATTTCTAAGATGAGTTTACTATGAAACACATAAATGATGACATTTATTCGCGATGAATGGTTTCTTACATCAGCGGTTTCGATTGAAAATGTTTTTGATAAATTGTAAGTAAGTAACTATCACATTCATTTTTCATCGATAAAAGTAAATAATAAAATATATTAGATATTGAAAACACAACACCCTAATTTCGTAAAGAAATTCCTAATTAATTGCTTCATTTGTTTAAACAATTTGTCTGCTCGGCAACGTCAAAAACGCAATGAATGTTGTCGAATTGTCAAAATAAAAGACATTGCAATTGTTAGTGTGACACGCAATTAACCCTAATTAACCATGTTCTTTATTGTTCATTTTATGATTAAACTAACGGTAAACAAGTGAGTAAACGGTAAACCATTTAATAAACATGAGTTTTCAGTATGTCTCATGAAAGTTATAACATAACAAATTCTTTATTGCAAAGTTTCGTCGAAAGATCAATAAAAGCTTTTTGTCGAGATCGTATTATGTTCAAAACAAAAGAATAAAGTAATTGTTACTGAAACATGCAAAGCTACGAGATAATATAAACGGGGATATATTTTATCACCAGCCAAATATATTCCGGACTTTATAAGAAAAAAATAGGCTCGTGGCTAAATTCTTCTTCTTAGCGTGTCGATAGCAATTTAGATAGACTCGGCCTAGAATTCGGCTACTTGTTTGGCGCCATCACCAGCGTCCACTAGTGAGGTAAGGGGTGTAAGAAAGGAGCCTCCCCGAGCGACGTATCTACAGAACCACTATACGTCTGGCGCACCCTGGGCAATCAGCGAGTTATCCGCTGATTGGCTAATCCTTTCACCACGATGGCAATCCAAAGTCCACTTCTAAAACCGGCTCTGCGCGTAGTCTCGATTCACATCGAAGGGTTCTCACGAGTCAAATCTGAAATTCTTTCTGATGTCTACCGCAAAACTCACTGCGACATTCTTTGCGTTCAAAAGACCCATCGAGAAGTAACCCAAAGCTGGCCATACATCCCTGGATCATACATCCGAGATCTGTCACCCAAAGCACGGTAACGGTTTCCTGCTCCCGGCGTAAGCATACACAAGTGCTCAAACGAGTGGCTAAATAATAACAGCCGGATCATCGAACATCAGGATCGATCGAAAGTTAAGTACAGTTGCCACAGTCGGTTCGTGGGTGGAGGTTATCTATGTATTACATATCGAGATCCCTTCGCGTCTCGGAAAGCACGTTAAGCCATTGGTCCAGGCTGTTATTTAAAGATCTTTGATAGTCGTTACGGGTAGAAGCCCGAAGGTCTGACAACCAGTCTTGCCAAGGGGTAACTTGTTACCCAGTAACTGGGTTCTGGAGGTCAGATAGGTTGTCAGTCGCTCTATGTACAGGTGCTTTCGGTTAGACTGGAAGCCATTAATTCAATTTTACAGTAAATTTTGACGTTCAAAATTGCCTTTAATGTGCCTATTTGAAATAAATTATTTAACTTTGACTTTGAAGTTAATATTATATAGGAAACGCATATTTTCAATTTTATAATCGTTCACATTGTTCCATGAATTTACGACAATTATCAACTGGAATACAACTATATAAATAATGCTCGCATTTGTGAAGTAATTCACTTTATAAATACATACACTTTTGGTTCTTGGTGCATGTTATAGGCACATAGGGCAGGAGGGCAATTTTGTCATACTTTGTTCGGTCCTTTACAAGTAATTGGCATTGAAACATGAGAAACGAGAATGATGTATCGACGCGGTGTAAATAATTGGAATCTTTTGAATGCGCTTATAAGTATGTTGATCATAATATTCTGAAATAATTGGAAACAGCATCAATTCTGCACCCTAATGGCAAAATACACGTTCAATCAAAATCTGAATCATTTTGAAGGATATTTTTAATACATTGCTTCATAAGTTCGAAAAATTTGTCTGCTCATTAACGTAAATAACGCAATGAATTTTGTTGAACTGCCAAAACCAAAACCATCGTTAGTGTGTTACACAATTACCCCGCTGATCTATTATTAGTTTATGAGGGGAATGCAGAACGCAGTGTCTTATTTGCGGACCATTGTAAGGAATAGATAATGTAAAACTCCCCCTACTAATACAGATCAGATGCGAAAGAATCTGACTAAACAATGTTGATAGAAAACAACCATTCAGAACTTACAAGAATATAAATAACGCTAGTAAAACCCGAAGCTGTTACAAACTACTTAACTTTTTGCGTTGGTGTAATCTATTTTAGCCGTATGAAGGAGCTAAGTGTAGTCAGGAAACTTCAGGGAAAATAAATATCATCGAATAAGAGTTGTTCACTGACTTCAAAGTTGTGCAGGGAGTAGTTTGAAATGTGCCAGTATGTTCGTTTAGTGAAAACAGGTACAGTATTCCCATGTGTAAAGAGCTTTGCGAACAAGTTTTGTGTATGTTTAAAACATTTGTGAAGTTGTTGAAACTTCTATTTGAGTGAGCGATGCGTTGCTAATATTGAAAGTTTGATCAACTTTGCTCTGAATGGCTGTTTAATACATGAATATTTATTAATGTGATTATGTTAGCTGTCGGAGGCTTTATTTGCTTATAAGTTATAGCAGGCGTTATAATAGTTTGGATGTTGGTAGACTAAGATAATGAATTCATCACATCGCATTCAGCGGATTCCCGTGGCCTTTACAAATTCATAGTCCACTTTGTAGGGGCTATCCACATTGCGCCATCCGCTAAATCATAGCCACTCCAGAACCTTTAGGCCTCATCGGCCATTCGTTCTGCAAGTAATGTGCCCTGACCACTGCCACTTAAGTTTGGCAATTCTTTGGGCCGTATCGGCTACTTTGGTTCTGCTGCAGATTTCTAATCCATACTAATATTATAAAAATAAAAAATCGAAAATAACTGTGTCCGTATTGTATGTTATTATGTTCACGCCTAAACCACTGAACGTATTTCGATGAAATTTGGCAAGGAGATAGATAGATATAATATGTTTTTAGGATATTCAAAGCAGCTCTGTATCTCCATTATTGAAGACTTGTATTGCACGACTGTGCAATACAGATCTTCAAGTATTGCGAAGCATTAGTTAGGGCTTTACGATCGAAACATTTCTTTTGCCTCCTTTCTGCAACTGTTTCTATTGTTATGCTCCTACTAGTACACAGAATCTACTTAATTTATATACTATTGTATAGATAATTTAATGGAGATAAATTTCTTACTTTTCAAAAATTTATTTAATGCAGTAGAAACGAAAAAATCATCAAAATATGTCTAAAACAAATCCCGTCAATCAAGTGTGAAACCTTAAGACATTTTAGTTTGCAAAAAAATTTTGTAATTGAGTCAATAATTATTTTAACAGATTCATTTCACCGATACGAGGAACAAAAAAAAAGAAAAAAAATGAATGAAAAATGTATGAATGAAAATGGCTCTTATTATCAAAGTTAAACTACTTTGATAATAAGAGCCATTTTCATTCATTCATTTTTCATTCATTTTTTTTATTTTTTTTTGTTCCTCGTATCGGTGAAATGAATCTGTTAAAATAATTATTGACTCAATTACAAAATTTATGTAATTAATAAAAAACTATCTCATTTATAAATCTATGTTTATCGTTTATGATCAAATGAGCATTATGAGTCGTGCACTTTTGGATTTTCCAAATTTTTTTACATGTTCAACGAAAAAATACTCAAAATGAAACCGGAATAGCTCAACCAATGTATTTATTTTATTGTAGGTAGCTTTACCTGTTCTCTTGTTATTCCACAAAATTTATTTCCAATTAGTAAAATACTTGGAACGAGTGGCGTAGTTTCCTTGTCTTAATTGAAGTGCGCCATGCAATTACTAAAACTTAGCGTTCAAGTTGGATGCAAATTATATCCGTCATAGTTTTCATTTTAATTCCTGTTACATTGTTGGCTTTTGAGGTAGGTAATTATTTCGTGAATAACGTATCTAGTCTTACATTGTTTCGTTAGTTAATATTAACTGCTGAAGTTACTTTATAATTGCGGCTAAACTATGTGTGTTACATTGAAGAAGGCTTATGTTCAATGAGATATTGTCAACGAAAGTAAGGTTCTTATAATGTCACAAACATGAGTGAAATGTTCGGGTCGGCCTTAATCGGTACAACCGGGTGATAATGCGAATATAATTATGTAGGAGGTAAGTGCTTCCGGGCCGGCTTTGTTATTCAGCAAATTATTGCCGAATTGAAATGCCTTTATAAAATACGCGACGCACTATGTAGGTACCATTTTGTTGAAACTCAGATGTGTCTTCTCGACATCCGTGTGTCACTAACGGGATGCATCAGAATACCAGCGTCAGGTATTGTACCTGGCATATGCTGAGCTGGACTCCCATTTGGTGCAACCATGAGACACACACCGCCCAGTAGTGATCGACCGTTATAGATGTATATGAGCTAGGTGTCTATGGGTCAATTTATCTTTTTAATGTTTGTTTCTTTTTTCAGCTTTTTTGATGTTTTTTATTACCTGTATTTTGTCTTTGAGAGCAGTGGTGGTATCTTACTTACGACGAGTTTGTAGGTCGTAGGTTCGAACCCAGACAGGCGCTTTACTTTGTGTAAATTATTTCATCACCACTGCTCTCAAAACGGTGGTGTAGGAAAACATCGTGAGGAAACTGGCATGTCCTAGAACCAAAAATTCGAAGACATGTGACATCCACCAACCCGCACTGGGCCCGCGTGATGGATTGCGGCCCACTCCCTCTCACAGAGAGGAGGCCTGTGTCCCAGCAGTGGGAACATTATAGGCTGTTTATGATTGTGACTTTTGTTGCACTGAATAAACGTTTTATCTATCTATCTGTGGATTTTGTGCCTAATCTACACATAACACAAGTTTGAGTAGAGCAGCATAGCTATTCGGTCAGCGGGATTGTCCGAAAGGGTTACCGCTGGCCCGGAACATAAAGGGCTAAGGAAGTAACACGGGTGGGTTTTAATCAGTAAGAGTCTGACACTCCCTTCCGCTCCACCCAGAGCGGTCATTTGATGATTTCCCATCCGCAAAAAAAAAAAAAGCATAGCTATTCACAATCACTACGCTTCCGTACAGTATAGAACATCCATCAATGTTATCGTAGGAGTCCTCTAAACGATGTTACAAGTCCGAAACCTGATAATTTTGTCAGTTTACATAAAATAGATGACCGCTATTCTTCCGACAGCTGTTTGCAGTCGCTCAGTAGCCGTGACCCACCACCCACGGTGAAGCGAAGAGGAACCCGAGGAGGGGGGCCACTTGTCAGGGTTTTTGCCTATAAGCCGACGACGTAGCGGCCAACAAGTAGGTTGCGGTGCCGCTTGGGCGACACCGATGTCGTATGGGAGGCATCGCGGTTGAAGGTTGGAGGCCGCGGCGGGAGAGGAGTGCCGGTATTGCGGTGCGCCGCTCTTCCTACCTTCCGCGGCCTTGACGGGGTCGCCACCGTCTGATGGCGGACGCGGTGGGGCCGCAGGGGAGGAAGAGTGTTGGTATAACGTTGGCCGCTCTCCCTATCCTCTGCGGCCGAAAATTAGCAGGCGGCGGGGCTAATGACCTGATCCTTCGCAGGGGGGCCAAGGGTGCCCAGACACGGGGTCGTCTGGCGGCCCATGTGCTGGTTTGGTCCCTGGGGTGGTCACGGCGTGCTATGTGTTCTGGTGGTCCGGTGACGGACAGCCGCGGCGGGTTCACGGATGAGTGCTAACGCGTGCCCATGTTCCCGCCGTAAGCGGCAGAGGAGGACACCGTGGAGTTTTAGTGGGTTAGAGTCCCACATAACTGCACTATCTCCCCGTGGTAGTGCAGAATGCATGAGCATTTCTCCACGTTAAAAAAAAAAGGCCAATCATGTTATCTAAATGTGTCATTTTCGATACAATAGCATTTGGATTGAATTTGAAGCGCCTAGAACATTTATAGCAGCACAAAGATGAAGCTGCGCCTGTGTGGTAGTAAAATCTTAATACCAACACTATTGCTACCAATATTTGGTAAGGAAAGAGTATGGAGGGCGAGATGGGATAGTTTTTGTTTAGCAGAAGACTAGCATAAAATCAAAGATGTTAATCGTTAGATTGGCCCTCACCGTACCTACCTACTTTAGTCGCACGAGAAAGTGTTAGTGACTAAGCACACTATGCCGAAGGCACGCGACCGAAGTTTAGCATGATTACGCCTGATATGCTATTTGAATTACTGACCGCTGCCGAAATTACGTTGCGTTAAATAGTATTGCAGGCGAAATCATGCCGAACTTCGGTCGCGTACCTTCGGCATAGTGTGTTTAGACAATATACTGAAAACAGTACGCTCACACAATTACGAATGGCGTTTCCATGACAAATAAGTCACTTTCCATAAGGATGGACATAATTATGTTACTTAATACTTTAAAAGGAAGGAAAAGGCCTTATACTGTGTCACGGTATGTCAAAACAAAACATAAACGCGACCATTTTGACGTGTTAAGGAGAACCTAACTTTCAATATTTGGATAATATCTAAACAATGAGTCTTGGATTGCATCCTCCAGAATTATATAAAAGGCTGAGTAGTCTAGTACCTATTAAAGATGGAGAGCCCTATATTATTATGTATTCATTTCTATTAACGTTGCTATGAGGTAGGTTACAGTAGGTATCTACCTATTAGGTTTTTTCTGATTTCAGTGATGTTCTTATCTACCTAAAGCTTACATTATTTACAATATTTTCTTATTAGCTAAAAAACAGTGCTCTAGTCATAATTTGAATTTAAATAATAATATAAAAAAGGTAAAATCTTTCTTGTAACGTGAATGGCTAAAAGGTTTAAAAAGAGTAACAATGGAAAATATTTAAAGGAATGTTTCAAGAAAACTTTTTCAGAAGACAAGAAAACAAAAGTTCCTGGAGAGAAAATTCTAGCTGCGTAAACAATTAAAAACAAAGAAAAAAAAACAGAACAGAATATTTCCCCTTTTGCACACTTTTCAAAGTTTTCTATTATTATTACTAAACTTAAAAAAATAATTTTGAGTAGGTACGTAGTGTTAGGGGCCCGTGGCTAAATAATAACAGCCGTACAGGTCGATCGATCAGGTTAAGCTACGCTTGCCGCGGTTGGTCTGCGGATGGGTGACCATCTTTACATACCGTGACCCCTCCGTGCCTCGGAAAGCACGTTAAGCCGTTGGTCCCGGCTGTCATTCGTGGATCTGTGACAGTCGTTACAAGTAGTCAGAAGCCCGAAAGCCTTTTTTTTTTTTGAGGGTAGGAAATCTACAAATGACTCCTCCCGCTCTGGGTGGACCCGGAAGGGAGTGTCAGACTCTTACTGACTAAAACCCACCCGTGTTTCTTCCTTAGCCCTTTATGTTCCGGGGAAGCGGTAACCCTTTCGGATAATCCCGCTGCCCCGGCAGGCTTCGGCGGCCCTAGCGGGCCCCTTCTCTGTTGCTGACATCTCTTTGAGGCGCGCGTGGATTACGTACGGGCCGTCCGGCACGGGCCTGGTCCTGATCGGACGGTGAGCTATACATTACTCTCCGCCCGCAGGCCCGCGCCTACGGTGGCCGGGAGTCGTCACGTGGCTTCCGACGCCCGGAGTCTCTCCCGCGGCGGCTTAGATGAGAGGCTCTCCCCCTGAGCCGTCCCGCCACCTCCTTCGCTAGCATGACTGCTTCGCAGAAGGAGGTGACGTAGCTTAACCTGATCGATCGACTTGTGCGGCTGTTGTTATTTAGCCACGGGCCCCTCAATAAAATCAAACCCAACCAGCATATAATTTAATAAACCGATCTAACTTCCAAGTTGCCATTTTAAAAATTGTGCGCCGGTTACAAAATTGCATAACTTGATGCAATTAAAGATGACTCGCTTTAAAAAATCCGCCTCAGCTCTTTCAATATAAAACTTTATTATGAAGGATGGAAAGTTTTAATAATCCCAAGCGACAAGCAGCGGGGACACAGAATAGATAGGTACAGACAGAAGATCGGCTCCAGACAGAGCGAAACGACGTGTACGCACACAGACACGTACGTACAGAAATAAATGCTTAGAAAACTTATTTAGCGCACACAAAAGAAATAGCACTACACACTAAAACACAATTAAATTATATTGAATTGCATGAATATATAGAAAATACAAAGTGCCAAAATTAAAAGAAATATATATTTTAAAAGAAATAAAGTGACAGTATGACTATGACACACTTTAAATCCATTATCGAACACACAAAGGTGGTGTGCGCAACAAGGTTGCATTAAAAGTGGGAATCTCAAACGAATGGCAGTCGCTCGCTGAACGTAAAGCATATATTTATTTATTACAGAATACCAACAGCATATACATTCAACATTGGTTTACAAAAGTACCATTACGTGGTAAGTAAAGTAACCTTTACTTTACCAAATTATACTTACATAAAATTGAGTGATTTTGAATAATATTGCTAATCCATTGCTTCATTTATTTCAAAATAACACAATGAATGTTGTGAACTGTCAAAATGAAAGCCATTGCTACTGTGTGTTACGCAATTACCTTGCTGCTTATAAACTAAAAGTATATGTGTGCGTGTGTTTTCGCTCGTTGTGTGAAGCTGACTTTCTGTGTCCATTTCTTCTGTGGCGAGGACGTCCGAATCGAGATGGTGTAACCTCATTTCACACCGGGTGGATTCTACTCATTCATTTTTAAGGTGATAAGTAAGTTTATTATTAATGAGGTCATTTATTTTGCCCCCAACGAGATTATAAGGCGGTCAAAATGTTGGTTGCATTTTGTTTTAATGTTAGTTTGAGGCTGCCAAAAATAAATTACTTGGGTTTCCTTTCGATCTAAGGGCTTGTACAGACGATCAACCTACTACTATCTGTCAAATTTCTTTAATACATTTTCAACTTTATTGCTAAAGCATAAGGTTCAAAATTGACTGGGAAAATTTGACAGTTTCGGGTAGGTTGTTGTGCTGGCGTCTGTACACAAAACTGCGATGCGACGTCGCATCGTAAAACTCTACGAGCTCGCACGACGCATTGCATGGCAGTTTTCTGCGTTGCGAATTCGCATCGCACCGATTCGCAGTTTTGTGTGCAAGCCCTATGTTGTGAAAATATCGAAGTGATGCGGCTCTTTATGATGCAGGTGCACTTTTGCATTTTGCTCCAATACAGCGTGGCATATCGACGCGCAAACTATAACAATGAATTCAGCACATGATTCTAGACCTTAGCGTAGAAATTTTACGTCAGTTTTCAAGAAAAAATCTGCTGTTTCATAAAAAAAAACTAGCCAAGTGCGAGTCTGACTCGCACACGAAGGGTTCTGTACCACAAGGCAAAAACGCCGAAAAAAACACGTTTGTTGTATGGAAGCCCCCTTAAATATTTATTTTATTCTGTTTTTAGTATTTGTTGATATAGTGGCATCAAAAATACATCATCTGTGAAAATTTCAACTATCTAACTATCACGGTTCATGAGATACAGCCTGGTGACAGACGGACAGACGAACAGTGGAGTCTTAGAAATAGGGTCCCGTTTTACCCTTTGGATACAGAACCCTAAAAACACGATACTTACGCAGTCAAAATGTATGGAACATCATTTTTTTTTTAAATAACTAATGATAAATTTCAAGGGGTTTCAGAATCATGTACTGAATCTATGGTAACAAGCTGCGAGTCGATAGTCGCCGCCACAAAATTGTATTTTGGGCTATTTTACCTCCCCACTTCTTTCGGATGGGCCAAGTACAGTTCGCGTCAAATAACTTTGCCGCTCTGAAGTATGAATACAACAGCAGCGCGCATGGCGCCGATTGGCGCGGCTTGGAAAGAGCCTAGCTTCAGAGCGGCAAAGTTATTTGACGCGAACTGTTCTTTTTTTTTTTTCTTCTTTGGCTTCGCACGAAACGCGAACTGTTGCTTCGATTTGATCGGATTATAAAGTGGTCAATCCGCCTGTTTGAATTCGAATATTCCTGACTAAAAATGTAATCATTAACAGCTAAAACCTGTGCATAATTACCCTTATTTTTAGTTTAGCCTCGGAACTTCCTATCAATAAACGTTCCTGTCCCAGAAAGTTACCAAGCATGATGGACCTACAGCGGCGGACTGTTAACAACACTAACTAGCCAGCTACTCCCGCTGCCACGGACTTTCTGTGAAGTAGGAAACGATATTACGCTCGTTCGTCGCCATTTTTAAAACTTTTCACAGCAACTTGTAACTTTTTTGTTCTTTCTCTAAACAGCCAGTGATTGCGTTGTCGTGAGATTGCTTGTCAAGTGATTTAATTGAGAAGACGGGCAGTTCTTTTTTGAAAGTTTTTTTTTTAATGTTACCAATGTTTTTTTTTTATTGCGGATGGGAAATCATCAAATGACCCCTCCCGCTCTGGGTGGAGCGGAAGGGAGTGTCAGACTCTTACTGACTAAAACCCACCCGTGTTCCTTCCTTAGCCCTTTATGTTCCGGGCCAGCGGTAACCCTTTCGGACAATCCCGCTGACCATGTTACCAATGTTGCGGTTGGATTTTCTTCCTTGTTCAAGGAATTTTGTTTTAGGCCTTACTTCTATTGTTTGACGAAAATAAATGATGACATGTTTTTGATGTCGGGCTTTGACGTGCTCGACGTCTTCTGCTGGACTTGAAGTCCATAGTTCTGCTCGAGCCATCGAATGTATTGGATTAGGTGTCGTATTAGTTTATATTGAAGACACTTTTGTGAGTGTTGTATTTTTAACTGATTTTGAACTTAAAAAATAACCAGTGATCGGACGCACTCACTTTCACATTATGTTTGGTACGATCGGCCGAGTTCGACCGATGACGTACGAGCACAGTTCGGCTGATGACGGATTATTCAGATGTACGGCTCAAGTAAGTTATTTTGTTTTCGGGAGATGACATAGTTAAACTCTCCTAATTAGTGTTGATATTACAAGTTTTCCTTTAATTTTAAGTTAACTTACTATAATAACTATCGCACATTCATTTCCTCACTAAAGTCTGGGCCATCTTCAAATGAATCTCTCTAATCTGTAGACTGACATCTTGAATTGTTAGCTTAACCCAATTATTTGTTTGCCTAATTGAATACATCACTGGTTCAATCTAATTATTGCAATGAATTATGTAAAATAGTTAATGATGTTTTGGTGATCGTGAAAGATTTTCATAGCTTCAGCCCGCGACTTCGTCCGCGAGAAATAATCTTGTTCACCCGACTCACCCCGTCGCGTCGTATCGCCTCGCCTGCCCGCCCTGTCACTGCGTTTTTGATTAGCGTTCTTTTATACTCTTTGCTTGGCTCCTAAGAGCCCTAGCGTGATGTTAATAGCCTATAGCCTTCCTCAAGATTTGGGCTATCAAATGCAAAAAATATTTTTTCAAATCCGACTGGTAGTTTCAGAGATATAGTGCGTTTAAACAAATTCTTCAGCTTTATTATTAGTATAGATAGGTACCTAGCTATTGCGGTGTACCCATCAATGCTTAACCTATATTTAGATATTAAAGGGCTTACATGACCTAAAGCGCGGTCACTGTCGGACTGCATAGAAAAGAAAGAGAAGCGCGATGACACAACCCTGGTAATTTATTGGAAAATATGAAGCAATTATTTAATTACAAAAAATCTATTGTTTGTACAAAAAAATTAAAATACTATTGTTTTAGTATGTTGCTTGTAAAATAATCTGACAAAAAATCAGAATGATTGTATGTATATTAGTATGGTTATTATTGTAAAAAGAAAGTTTTTAGAGGTATCTTCATGATTTTTTGTGTCGTATCAAATTAGTTGTATTATGTTTTCAACACACTATCGACCTAGCAAATTATCCTGAAGAATATCATATATTTTTTTGATTTTATTTACTGTAGTCGATCATATACTTTTATTGTTTCTAAAACTTGCGTTTTTTGCGTTTAGGTCCTGTAAGCCCCTTAATAAAGTAACTACCGATAAAATGTTGCATTTTTCCTGAAGTTATACTCTGCCTAACCTTTTCCCAACTATGCTGGGATCGGCTTCCAGTCTCACCGGATGCAGCTGAATACCAATATTTTACATGAAGCGATTGCCTATCTGACCTCCACAACCCAGTTACTGGGTAATACGATACAACTTCTTGTTATGTAAAGATGGTTATCCATCCACGGATCGACCGCGGCAAGCGCAGATAGACCTGATCGATCGAAATATGCGGCTCTTATTTTTCCTGAATTATGTAACTATAATTAAGACATTATTTTCTTCTTGATTGTCTGTTTCTTGTAGAATGCCAAAATTACGTATCTTATAAAAACTCAACGTCTGCTTCATAAGAACTCATTTTGTTATTTTGCTAAATAACCTTTTACCATTTTATACGTTCATTTAAGTATATTGCAGGAAATGCCTGAATAAATCATATTTGTAAAAGCATAACTTGTAAATAAATTAAATACAACACCCATAATAAATTTAAAGTTAACAATTACAGACGGAATGATTGAATTCGGATTTCGACGAATTGTGTGATTTTCAATTATGAACGTTTTGCTGTAGTCTAATTAATTATTTCACGTGGTAAAAATATTATTTATTTATTTTCTACTGCCTGCGGTCTGCATATTCTTTCCCGTCACGGGAATGGGTCAGCAAAGAGTCCTGCAATTATTTTACTTTTACTAGGTAGTAAAAGTCAAAATAATTGCACATAAATAGGTATTTATGTACCGAACGTGATAATTATCGCAGTTCCTCCGATCGCTTCCCTCTTTCGCTTTCCATTCTTACTGTTATTTGAACAATTTGACTTTAATTTGTATTGTATTATTTTGCCAATTGTTATTATATATTATAATATGTTTAAATTTGTGTAAATTTAATAGTAATAATGCATGCCCATGTGACGAACATGGAGGACTCTTATAATAAAACCTCTATGTACTAAATACACATGTTTGCAAACTAGTAAATTATTTAATTTATGGAACATTTATTAGGCCATTGGAACTCAGCCATGGACGTTTACTAATATTTGTAGTGGTAGCGTTACCACGAATTGCTTGTGCGCCACAATAATATAAAATTATGATTTACTTCCTCAAATATTCTGTCTGTTTGGATGTGGTTTATGATTATTTTAATGTTCTAACATTTATAATTTAATATGTAACTTTATCTTTTTTTTTGTTTTATTCCAGTTCTAACCCCACAAGTTCTAGATTAAGGTCAACTGTAGCATCGTGGATTTTTATCGTTTTAACTTTTAATTTATTTATAACAATGCACATTTGCTTTTCCAATTCACTTTTGACATTAGCAGAATAGTCGACATCGGCTTTACTTGCCTTAAATAAAAATAGAATAGAATCGTTACCACTAAACATCTTATTAAAGTCTTAAATAAAATTAGTTTCAATCTGCAAACATTCGAAAACAAAGATAGACTAACTTACTTTAATTGCGAAGCCGTGTGTATGTCTGTACATCATATCGCACAGATAGGTCAGTACCTACGAGAGCTAAATATAATAACGTTACAACGTAATAAAGTGAAACACACGACGTCCGCTGTCCCGGACTTTATATTTATGAACGCTTGTGTGACCGGCACTAAGCAGGCTTAGGACACTATTATGATACCGCTTGCCCACAAGAAAATGTTAGGAAAGAGTGCGGTGAGCGAAATACTCTTTGAACAATTGAAAGTAGGAAGTAGGTATATAACAGTACCTATGACACAACTGAGATTTACCATATCATAACCATAATCAGCCTATAACGTTCCCACAGCTGGGACACAGGCCTCCTCTCTGTTAGAGGGAGTGGGCTATAATCCACCAGGTGTGGGTTGGTAGATGACGCATGTCTTCGAATTTTTTGGTTCGTTTCTATAGGATGTTTTCCTTCACCGTTTTGGACGGAGGTGTGCCTATTTTAAACTAGTTCGAATTTTTAGACGTAATTCACAGGTTCATCGTTTAGCAGAGCATAGCATAATCAGCCTATAACGTTCCCACTGCTGGGACACAGACCTCCTCTCTATGACCCTCTCATATATGAGTTTCTCGGGCCATAATCTACCTCGCTGGCCCAGGGCGGGTTGGTAGATGTCACTAAGACTTTTTACCCTAGAACATACAGGTCTAGAACGAAAATTATCGCAAAATTAATGTTACAAATTTTCAAGCACGTGTACCTAAACATTTATGATTGGTTGAATGATTTATCAACAGTTCACGCACGCTTGACAATTTTCTCTCTCTTCAATAAACTGGCCCTTAGTCGTATTTGGTACATCGACGGAACCTTCAAGTTGTGTCTTACCCGAGGGCCACGAAATGCAACGCTCCAAGCGAATTCGCTTTGCGCTGCAAGCGTCAGCGTCGAGCGTCAAAAACAAATGTATGACTATTATCTACAAGGCCACAGAGTAGCACTGCAAGCAGCAGCGGAATTTGCTACGAGCGAATTTGCACGAGCGTTGGATGATCCGACGCGCGTTTTTTATGAGCATCGAAAACAATTGTATAAGAAAATTTGAGAGCGACATTTTCACTTGTAATGTCGACGCGTGCTCACTCTGTACTCACAGAGCATGTAACCTGTTTCTGTACTGAACTGATTCATCTCCCCACCGACGTACACGCTACAGGCGAATACTTGAAGTTCGTGGCCTTGCTTTTGACGCTTAGAAATGACGCTTGTAGCGAATTGACGCCTCAAGCGTGGCGTTATTTTCGTGGCCGAGGCATTACTCGTACTATATTATGAAGGCCAATTCTCGTAATTTAAAACGTTCAAAATCTAGTCGCAGTCTCATCTCGACGACAAACAAATGTCAAAGACTTGTCAAAAATGTAGGTAAATTAGGTAGAAGTATTTTTGACAGATTGAGAACAGACTGTGAGCGTTCCTAAAATTATGAGAATTGCTCCTCTGGTACTAATGCCTGATACTTACACATACAGCGGTGCTATTCTGTAAAAATCTCACCGTGAAAACTTAGGTGAAGTGAGCTGGAGTGAGCTGTCAATAGTGTCAATTCCTAGCAAAAAGAAACTCACTTCACCTAAGTTTTCACGGTGAGATTTTTACAGAATCGACCGACAGAGTATTGATCGTTCTAAGTTCTAAAATAAAAGAGATAGGTAGGACTCTTTTATTTCTACAGTTAAGAACAGCGATTGTCTAAAATAGAAACCCTTTCATCTGTAGAGGCTTCGCTCAAAGGTGAGATTACCTTTAGGCTTTTTTTTCTCAGGATTAGTTAGGTACAGAGGCTACCATTGGTAAAACGAGAGATACGTTTTTTGATTTCTAAAAAGGTTCGGTCGATTTGCGTGTTCAAACCGATGTAATCCTACAAATCATTAAAAAAATCTGTGTATTATTCGAAAACATGATAAGTAAGTAACCTTTATACATACCAAGCACAGCGCTATAAGCATAATCAGCCTATAATGTTCCCAATGCTGGGACACCACAGACCTCCTCTCTTCGAGAGGGACTGGGTCATTAAGGGAATTACAGGACCTAAACGCAAAAAAACGACTACAGTAAACAAAATCAAAAAAATATATGATATTCTTCAGGATATACCTATGCTTGGTAGATAGTGTGTTGAAAACATAATACGATACGAATTTGATACGATAGAAAAAAATCATGAAGATAAGATACCTCTAAAAACTTTCTTTTTACAATAAAAACCATACTAATATATGTACATACAATAATTCTGATTTTTTGTCAAATTATTCTACAAGCACATACTAAAACACTAGTGTTTACATTTTTTAGTCCAAACAATAGATTTTTTGTAAATAGCTAATTGCTTCATATTTTGCAATAAATTACCAGCGTTGTGTCATCGCGCTTTTCTTTCTTTTCTATGCAGTCCGACAGTGACCGCACTTTTTCGTCTTTTAAGAGGAACCGGGACCACCCCTAGGTATGTGCTGATGGTGATCATCGGGGTGGTTCTAGTGAGGTAAAAATCGCACATTCCCCGACCTCCCTCCCCGGAGGTCATGTAGAGTCCCCTTAATGTACGCGCGCGCGTGATGTAAACCTACAACTACAAGTTGTAGGTTTACATCACTGTGCGTGTCACCACTCCTCACAACTACTGCTCGAAGCAACGTAAATTACATTTATACTCCGAAAAACATAAGCAAATGGAATGGAATTTCAACCAAAATTACTTTCTACTTGAATAGATTATTTCGTTGCCCAGCCAAAACTACAAAGCCGAAAATAGGAAAAGCGAGGAAATCTCTTGCATTTTAAACTACGCATTACCCGTACTAGTGAGGGAACAAAACGAGTGGTTCATAATAACTCTACGGGTCCATGGAATACTACAGTCGGTCGGCAAATTGCCTCATTACACTTAAAAACATAATTCCTTCGTTGTTGGTTGAAATTTTGAATTGCGAGATTTATTCTTTTGAATATTTTTGGGGGTACTACTCTGGGTAAATAAGCTGTCTGTTTGCTTGAAGCCTTTATAAGAGCACGCTGTGGGTTTTGTCAAGTGGACAAACCTCCTGTGGGTTTTGTCAAGTGGACAAACCTCTGTGAAAGTTGGAGTCTTCAAAGTAGGTAGCGTCCAGTATTCCGTGGTATTCAAATTGAAATTGTTTTTCCGAGATGGTTCCCTAATGGGTTCAATTTATGTTTATGCATCCATTATCGAAAAATTACATCAGATTTAATCACAATAGAATCTGTCTTTGTCATAAAACTTGAAGACAAAATTACAAAACGGGGCGCTCAAGTAATTACAAGTCCCTTACATAAAGGACAATAAAAACAGAATACCTACTTCATGTTTCTTTGTATCTTGTTTCAGAAAGTTAAAGTCAACTTTATTTTTAATCAAACGACTTTGTCACTGAGATAATAAAAAATCGAGTCCTCAATTTCAGGGTAAACAGTTTCTTATTTACTTCCAATATTGGTGGGAAGTTAAATTGAGATTTATAGCTTCGCAGACAAGGACGGGAATTGCGTAGGGTGACTTAATTCTGGAGGTATTGTTTTATTTTGATGAAGTGGGACGGATAAATAACAGATGGAAGCCGTAGATGATTTGATGTAAGATATACCGAATATATGGTGGAAGAGATAGGGAATATACTGTTCAGTTAGTGGTTACGCTAGTTTTATTGTCCTGAAGAAAGTTGTTATCGTATCATTTCGAAGAGAGATGTCAGTGTTTGTGAGCAGATGATTTTGGCGAATAAAAGACATTGCGGATGGGGCTTTTTCTTCAGCTAAATAAGGACAGAGCAAAGGTTGTCGTAGCCCTGGACGCTTCAAACGTTATGGTAGGACTAACGTTGCACTCTGCCCAATCAATCATTGCTTTTCAATTGTGCAAATGCCCAATATCTTTTCAAAACCCACTGATGTAACGTAGGTCCTTACTTAGTTCGCCTTACTCATCATCATCTGCCTAGCCTTTTCCCAACTATATTGGGGTCGGCTTCCAGTCTAACCGGATGCAGCTGAATACCAGTATTTTACATGGAGCGACTGCCTATCTGACCTCCACAACCCAGTTACTGGGTAAGACTGGTTGTCAGACTTTCGGGCTTCTGACTACCCGTAACGACTGTCAAAGATCTACGAATGACAGCCGGGACCAACGGCTTAACGTGCTTTCCGAGGCACGGAACTAGTTATTAGTTTGACATACTTTTATACAGTATCAACTAGTACAGAGGGTATTGTAACTGTTACTGGCGCCCTTAGGTATATATTATATTACAATCTCAAATGTACATATTATGTTAATTTGGATTAGAATAATTTCAATTTAATTTTCAAAACTTATAATACCTACTTTGAGAATATTATAATAATAAATAAAAAAATCTAGGTACTGCAGGATTAGATTGCATTGATGTAAGTACGAAGTGAAAATTAATTTATCGGAACACAAATTAGTTTCGGACTTTTCACTACCTTTGACTTCCGTTTAAGCAAGATAAAGAGAGGTCGCAAGTTTCATCAATAATTATTCCATCTATACTTTACTAGCTTCTGCCCGTGACTTCGTCCATGTAAAATTCCGTGCTCCCCCAACCCATCGCATCGTAACGCCTGCCCGCGCTATTAGGTACTTCGTTTTGGCTTAGCGTTCTTTCTTATTTTGTTTTCTTTTTTTCTCGGCTCCTAAGAGTCTTAGCGTGATGTTAAATAAAAACTTTAGCCTTCCTCAAGAATTGGGCATTCAAATGAAAAAAGATTTTTTCAAATCGGACCGGTAGTTCCGGAGATTAGCGCGTTCAAACGAACCAACAAACTCTTCAGCTTTATTAATAATAATATATACATAAATATAAAATAGGAGCAAGGAGTTCCACTGAAATACATTTGGACCTATTATCAAAATTATAAATCATCTTTATCTTGCGCTCCGTCGATTTCCTCTGCCCATTGTATGTAAAGATCGACGCTTTGTCGACTATGAAATGGTTGTGATTTCCTTATATAACACAGGCTAAAGGAAATTCAACCTTAACTTTACAAAAATTCAGTCTAAACTACGTTCAAATTCGGCGAGAAGTATTTTATGACGTATGCCAATAGATTGATAACTGTAGGGCTGCGGTCACACCAGACCCTTACGGGACAGACCCTTTGAGGGGTTTTATTGTTTTATATTGAAAGTGAAATCGAAAACACCAATGTAGAATGTATCTATTATAACTTGTCTGGTAATCTGGTAAATATTTTTTTATAGATTTTGTTCAAGGGAGAGTGTCAAAGTGACATTATTACTGCAATTTGAAGAGAGTATTTAAATGAATAATCTAAGTGTTTTTTTATACCCTCTGGTTATTTCCTCTCTTTTTAAGGGTTCCGCGATAGGTAGACAGTTGGAATTTTCACAAATTATGTATTTCTGTTGCCGCTATAACAACAAATACTAAAAACAAAATAAAATAAATATTTAAGGGGGGCTCCCATGCAACAAACGCGACTGTTTCGTGTTTTTTTTTGGTGTTCTGCCTTGTGGTACGGAACCCTTCGTGTGCGAGTCCGACTCGCACTTGGCCAGTTTTTTATATACTTGTACTTACATTATTATATTTTATACAGACATAAAATATAATAATGTAAGTACAAGTATATAAAAAACTGGCTATAGTTATTAAATTATGTAAATATTATCAATAATTTCGGATATTAATTTGTGTTTTACAAGTGGAAAGGTAAGGGCATTAACATAAACGGCGATTACATCTCACACCTGCGATTCGCTGATGACATAGTCTTGATGGCGGAGTCGCTGGAGGAGCTAACCCAGATGCTGGACGGCCTAGCTTCAGCCTCGCGACACATCGGTCTCGGCATGAATCTGGATAAAACCAAAGTCATGTTCAATGGCCTCATTGACCCGGGACCGGTCGTCGTGCACGGCCACCCTCTCGAAATTGTTTCCGAATATACATACCTCGGGCAAATTCTGCAGTTAGGTAAAAACAATTTTGAGAGGGAGGCCAAGAGAAGGATCCAGCTAGGCTGGGCAGCGTTTGGGAAACTACGTCGAGTCTTCTCGTCATCTATACCGCAATGCTTGAAAACGAAAGTTTTCAATCAGTGCGTCCTACCCGTCATGACCTACGGGGCTGAAACGTGGACACTCACGATACGGCTGGTCCACCAGTTCAAAGTCGCTCAGCGAGCTATGGAAAGAGCTATGCTCGGAGTCTCTCTGAAGGATAGGATCCGTAACGAATGCATCCGACAGAGAACGAAAGTTATCGACATAGCTCAAAGAATTAGCAAGCTGAAGTGGCAGTGGGCCGGCCATATCTCGTGAAGAACCGACAACCGCTGGGGTAAACGAGTTCTTGAGTGGAGACCGCGACTCGGCAAACGTAGTGTGGGACGCCCTCCGGCCAGGTGGGATGACGATCTGCGAAAGACTGCAGGCAGATGCTGGATGCGTCAAGCTGAAGACAGGGCGCTATGGCGCTCATTAGGGGAGGCCTATGTCCAGCAGTGGACTGCTATAGGCTGATGATGATGATGAAGTGAAAATAATTAAATTTTCTGAAGTTTTTATTTTTATTCGATCACGCCTGATGGAAAGCGATAGATGAGGTCTATGATGAATTAGGTACCTTTTTAGATTAAAAAAAAATCTAGGACCCCGATGCCTATTTATAAAATTACTAGCTGACCCAGCGAACTTCGTATCAATAAGAATGAATTTATGAGATTTTTTTCGTGATATTTTCGATATTTTGATAGTTATTCTGTTATTCGGGGCGGAGACAAATCTAACAAATTAAAAATCATAAAAATGGGTCCAGCTGTTCTGGAGTTATAAATGGTGTAACTAACCCGACTTTGTTTTATTTATGATAGATGGCGTAAGTCAATCCTGCATAATTATAATGTTGTGGTTTATAATAATTATGAGGTAGATTAGATTCTAATTTCCATATCAGCGCTAAATCTCGTTTGAACATGTTTATTATCCACCATAAGGGGAAATTCCACTGACTATCACAGCCAGGTATTACGAGTAATAAAAAAATAAAGACACGAATCTTCAATTGGGATTCCCCGAAACTCTCGAATGTTGTATAATACGTAATAACGATGTACGTACCTACCTATATCTAAATATATTTTATAAATATTTCTTTATGTAATACTTCAAGCACATAAATTCACAGAGGAAAGAAAGAAAATAAATTTATTTAGCACAGACTAAAAGACACGCAAAGAGGCGTAGTAATGCCTTAAGCATTTTCTACCAGTCAAACTTTGGGTGATGTAGAGACAGACAACTTTATATGCACTTTTTATATGCAATGTGCGTTTTGTTTGTGCAGAATAAACAGTTTTTCTTTTCTTTTACAACAGTAGTAGGTGCAATTAGGTAAAATTGAGGAATATGTATTTTTTTAGGGGCCCGTGGCTAAATAATAACAGCCGCACAGGTCGATCGATCAGGTTAAGCTACGCTTGCCGCGGTTGGTCTTTGGATGGGTGACCATCTTTACATACCATGAACCTTCCGTGCCTCGGAAAGCACGTTAAGCCGTTGGTCCCGGCTGTCATTCGTGGATCTTTCACAGTTGTTACGGGTAGTCAGAAGCCTGAAAGTCTGACAACCAGTCTTACTAAGGGGTATCGTATTACCCAGTAACTGGGTTGTGGAGGTCAGATAGGCAGTCGCTCCATGTAAAATACTGGTATTCAGCTGCATCCGATTAGACTGGAAGCCGAACGCAACAAAGTTGGGAAAAGGCTAGGCAGATGATGATGATGATATATTTTTTTATTGCTGAATGGGCCTTCTCTATGGTCTATGATGGAACGAGGGTGCCCAGAAGATCCCTGTTCACTCTTGGTTTGAAGGCAGACGGGAACTTGGAACTCTTTTATTTAAAAAAAAATGTTTTATTCAAGCAGTGCCTAGGCCATGGCATTTATTTTATTTATTTAGAAACATACATAGTCACGTTCAATCTATAAATAATAGTAGGTTAGTTGTTTATGTAATATTTAATATTATTTATTATCAAAACAAACGTGACGTGTTCGTAGTCCCTCAGCCAGAAACTGGTTTTGCTTAGCAACTGTTTCTGAGATATTAATACCAACAAGTTTAATAATAGACACAACTATATATCTGTGTTTTACTTACACACATGTATGTGCAAATAGATTACTGTTGTTTCTGTAATATTGAAAGGTAACAATTATGTTAAGTTTAGGTACCTATATAGATTAAAATTTACTGTAAATATAACTGTAAATATTTTAATGTTGTGTTCATTTGTATCGTGATTTGCTTATTTTTTTTTGTTTATTACCCATAAATATGCCACTGGGCAAAGGCCCTAATCATCGTAATATGATATTAGGCAAAATGTGTCATTGCACTAACAATGTATGTACTTACCTACCATTTTTTGTACCGCATATATACTGAAAATAAATGACATTGACTTTAACATTTGATGCAATTTTATGTTTTTGTATCATATACTTAATTTAGAGTTAAATAGCCACTGGCGCTTTAAAAAACTGCTGGCATCAATTTCGTAGTACATTCATTTTATAGATATAGCAAATGATATAATATCAAATATCATATTTAGCTACTTTGTAGTAGGTAATAATAAAGAATTGTGGATGTCGGGCAAAATCTATTATTATTTTTACACTGCTTTTGTTTTACTTCATTTAATATTTATTTTTTTGATAATTAAAACTAGAGCTTTCGAATTCTTTTCTTTTAAATGGCCAACGTAAAACTTTAAAGCAAGAAAGACTGCTAGCTATTAGCTGGTCTCTGTGGCGATCTCTTTAATCTTGCTCAAGCTACATAATAGCTACAAAAAGTACTTATTCGACCAGTAGCACTGCAGTGCGATCCAAAAAACTACGCCTATTTTAAATTGCTGCACTATCTATCGAAAAACGCAGCGTTAGTAAACGTTTTATGTGTAAAAAATGCAAAATGGAAACATGTTTTCTATTTTAAATTGCTTGTATGTTTTATTTATTAGAATGAGTACTAGAAAGTGTTTATAATAATAGTTTTTTTTAAAATTAATACTATGATTAAAACTATTAGTGCATATATACTGCAAGGTGACAAAGTTGACACATAATAAAGACAGAACCGCGATGTAAGATATTTACGGAAAGAAAGTGTCAGACCGATTCTCAATTCCTCATGACAGACAAAATTCAAATATAAATCATACTCACAGATGTCAGTCAAGCTATAAACGCACAGGATTTTGATATTTTGAGGGTAGTTTTATGGTTATCTTTTATGGGAGTGTAATAAAATGACAACCTTAATAATATTCGGAGAAAAGGTTGCAATCTTGTAAAGAGATGACCGAGCAATGTGAAGTCTTAGGTATCACTTTGCAATTTCTTTGGCAAAATCCATTAGTATTATGATGTAGGTAGTGTTACAAAGAAGATATGCTGGAAGGGAAAAGTTACTACTATTTTTCCCTTTTTAACACTTAATGCTATCGCTATATTATTATATACAAGATAAGTGATGCGTCGTTCTTGTTTGTGAAATGCGCAAAAGGGGTTTGTTGCTCATAAATGTATAAAACATCTATGATGACACCATATAAAAGAAATGAGGTGACATTTACCAGAGACCATAGACAATGAAAACGAGGCATGAAAGTAAAAAAAATATAGACATTATTTTTCCTCTTAGCTCAGCAATATATTACTTACGAATCTCGATTACTTCATAATTTCCGATGGATGTTGTTACATCAAACTAACAGCAATAATATTCCTGACCAAAAGTGCTATTCTGTAAAAATATCACCGTGATAACTTACGTGAAGTGAGCTATCATTCCACCTGATGCAAGTGATTGACACTATTGACAGCTCGCTTTAAGCTCACTTCGCCTATGTTTTTACGGTGAGATTTTTAGAATAGCAATATTGTAACTTTTATGTATTCGTCGCGAATATTACTTTAGGAATTTGCTTGGAAATCCGGTTACTACGGGAGTGTCCTTCAAATATTTATTAGATATTTTCCTCTTTTGTATCTACCTAGCATTTTTGTATCTTTTCATAGATATCAATACTGATGTTCTAAAGCTAGATAGTCTAGAAATATAATAACGTTTATGATAATACCAATTGCCTTATTTGAATACCAATCGAGACTGAGCTCTTCTTGGTGAAGGACACTATGTAGATGTGTTAAAAATATGAAGTGGTGACCAATTTACGAACTGACCATGGATTGTAGGTACTAATCGGCTGTTTCAACAATCGAAACCCCGAAATAACGATTTGTTACTGTACTTATCTGTGCATTTTTGTACACATTAATAACAAGTTTTTTTTTATGTCCTCTTCCAGTATTGTACCACAGAGCTACGTTTCATATGTTACAATTTGTCGCCTCATGGACACATTAAGAGGAATATCATTTCACTAATGGACCGTTGTTTATACGTATGTAGGTGTAAAAAGTTGGCACAAAAACAACTCTAGCGCTCATTCAATATGCGGAGGTACTGATATGCGAAATATCGTCATTACCATACGATTCTTTGAAGGTTCTACGTAAAGGAAAATGTTTATTTCTTAGTTTTGTTTCTTGTCAACGGCGAAATACCCGCTAATGATTGTTTGCTAGCAAACTGATGTGGCTTTGGGACTATTGTATTATATATAGCCAATAAAGCCATCAGTCTGTGTAAAAGCAGCGTTGAATTCTCGTTGCACTACATCTACATTGTTTTGTTTGTTTGAACGCTAATCTCTGGAACTACCAGTTGGATTTGATTTATGCATTTGGTAGCCCCAACCTTGAGGAAGGTTACAGGCTATTTTTTTACACCACGCTAAAACCCTTAGAAGCAAAAAAAAGTCAGAAAGATCTCTAAGCGAAAACGAAGTAACAGCGCAGGCAGACAATGCGACGAAGTCACGAGCAGAAGTTAGTACATTTAATAAATTAACAAAACATTTATTATTCTATTTTTGAGTGTCCTTCGTCTGAAGAAACATAATTTGGCTTTTCCAACATTTTACTCTTCTTACAAACTCACCTTACCTCTTGTTTCATCGTTTGCATAACTCATTGTTGATTTGTTTTTTTCAGAAAGATAGACTACGGCTTCTTCAGTGGCTGACTTCAGAAATCTGTATCAAAAAGTTGTATGTTTTCTTAATCTAATTGTCCTACACTGTTTCTTCATACACAGTTCAGCGAAATTAGATTTGTTTCTAAGTAATTTTTATATAACGACAACAAATCGAATAGCGTTCCGCCCCTTCTTCGCACTTGTGCGTTCTACTGATGTGGCGACATGTCAAAATTTAGTGATTTCTGGGCACGAGTACATATAAGTTAGATTTTAAAGTATATACAAACCTTCCAGAATAAATTATCTGAATAATAAATTCTCTAAAACTACATCGAAAAACATTGAGTAGTTTAGAAGTAGGTACACAGACAGACACTAAACGCGACTTAGTTGTATACAATTTTATAGGTAACTAGCTTTTGCCTAAAACCCCTATTACACTACACGACATTCAGGGACCCTTTCCCTAAATTGGGATGGTGTAATATGATAAAGGGAGGAAGAGGTCCTGTTATAAAAAACTCATCACTATCGTGTAGTGTATATTATTATATTATGGAGTATGGATTGTAGGTTATATTGTAATAAGATTACTTAGTATAAATAAAGTCCGTGGTAATAATGAACTTGTTATATTTACACGACTCACACTTAGCTAGACAATGCATTAATTAGCCAAACAAAATGCAAGTATCTATAAAAGCCGGATGTCTCATTAGATCATTTTCTTCGTCGGCATCGTCTTTAACTAACGTTACTGTAGCAATGGCTTTCTACATACTACCTATTGGCTTGTTCGTAACAGTTTTATCTATTGTTTCTGCTGGTCCACCTAATGAGAAACCTTTTGGTATGTTTTATTATTTAAATCTTTTATTACTGAGAAATTAATTCCATTGTATATATATATAAATATATAGTGATATATATTTAATTATATATTGAATAAATTCTATAATGTATATTGTAGGTTCTTGACACCTGTCATGTGACAATAAAATTCTAGTAGCTAATAAAGATGAAATTCGCAAAACACGTATTTGTTTGTATGAAACTGACAGGTGTCAAGAACACATCTTTCGTCGGTGCCGCACTGAAATTTTTTGAGAATGCATTCTCAGATAAATTAACGTTTTATCGTTTAACGTCATAACGTTGATCGTTTTAACGTTTTATCGTTAATTTAAATTGGTGAGCATTCTTATAGCAATGTCCATAAATATGACTCGGATGCAAAATCAGAAGTAAATTAACTGTGAAAAAACTACAAAAGATAAGTGCAAAAGAATAAGAATTTAAACTTTATCAGTTTCTGGGCCCGCATGGTAGATTACAATCTACCACGCGGGCATAAACTGATAAAGTTCAGACACAGGCCTATAACCAGGCCTCTTCTCCTCGGGAGAAGAGGCCTGTGTCCCAGCAGTGAGAACATTATAGGCTTGATAATGCAATCGCGTCCAACTGACTGGTGTCACTTTCTTCGTTGGAATCTTCATCTTTATCTAACGTACACTACGTTAGATAAACTAAACTAACTGTTGCAATAATTTCTTCCTACAAACTACCTATTTGCTTGTTCGTTGCAGTTTTAGCTATTGATTCTACTACTCCAGCTGATCAGAAACCTTTTGGTAAGTTTTTAATATTTGTATCCTTTTTATTACTAAGAATTTCTGACCATTAATAAATTTGAGAATGCCTTGGAGCTCGCAGTCTTCATTCATCATCAGTGTGCTAGCCAGCGGCAAATCCTCCTTAATTCCGTCCCCCACCGTCCGCTGTGCACTGGTCTTTAAGTCTACTGTTTCATTGTATGACTTTTTTGTTTTGTCTGTTGCTATTTGAAAATTAGGATAATAATTATCTTTATCGTCTGTACCTATGTCTTCATTTTGTTCGAACTTACATCATCAACATCGTATTTACTTGTGATTTTTCAAGGTAACAGCGTGGTAGATAAAGTAATTACTTGCTATGATCAGAGTGCCTATTGATATTCTGATCATAACAAGTAATTATCTGAAGTATTTTAGTTTAGACTCTATGGTTTTGCTCATAAATAAAACTGTCATCATAAAATTCCGTTCCTTTGTGATTCCTACATTCAAATTCATTTATTAAAAATACACATATTTCACAAATATGGCTTGAAAATCTAACCAACAAATTGTAACAAACAATTCTAAAAAACTCAACATCATTAAAAGTTATACTTATTATTTCCTCTTTAACATTTCAGATTGCCCTGCCGATGAACAGTATCACAAATGTGATCAAGAGCTGTGTTACAAGTCTTGTGAACATTTGAGACGCCCACCGGCTTGCCCGTCGCTTGATCCTAATTGTTATAAACCAGCCTGTCTATGCGCAAAAGATACCCTGAGGAATTCTGCAGGCAAATGTGTGCCTTACGATCTGTGCCGTAAGTTATATTGCGACTGTCTATATTTCACATGATGAAGTTGGACTGATTTACACGATTCGATGTAATTACCTTTAGTTGCACCGTCTAAACAGAAGCCATTAAGTAATTTTTTGCTTTAATTTTATCTTACATAAGATAAGATAATGCTTTATTTCTCACCACAATATATAGGTACATCAAGGGATCAAAAACAATACATAATAATTTAACTTATACTGTGGGAGACTGGTGCCTAAGCTAGGCGTAAAGCCTGTATTTCAGGACACCAGGTCTCCACCCTTACAGATGCACTCGCACACAAATGCGGCAAGTTATAGAAGCAAAGAGGAAAAAAAAACAAAAATTAAATGAAAAAAAAAAAAAAAAAATTTGCTTTAATTTTATCGTACATGTAAGAAACTTGCATTGTTTAAATGCGGTTTTAAGATGATATCTCCAGGAATAACGGTCAGACCTTTGCCGTGGTCATTATTTTATCCCAAATTGTGATGTTTACTTATACATTAAACGACTTCTTTTTAACAATGACCTTGAGACTTGAGAGGATAGGCTCGTGAGAGTAATTTTTGAGGCCTGCTACTTTCAGAGCTAGATATCAAAATATTTGAAATGACTGTTTAGAAGTATTTTTTTGTTTCAGCATATTAAGAAGCAACAATTGACCTCGGAATCTACAAAATGAATCTATTTCTAAAATTGTTTACTTTTTTAACCGATTTCAAAAAGGACAAGATTTTCAAATCGACTGTTTTTTTTGTATGTGTGTTACGCGATATCTCCGGCAACTGTGGATCGATTTTTGTAAATAAAACCATACATTTCATTAGCTTTGTGTGTATTTCTTTACCTAAGAGTGAAAACGAGATACATTATCCGTAAAACGAGATGAGGATTTGTGTTGTGATTGAAAACGAGATACGTTGTCCGTAAAACGAGATGAGGATTTGTCTTGTGTACTCTGCAAACACTTCAAAACTATATAAAAGACTGACGCTCGACTAGATTTTGATCATTTCTGGTTTCATCTATGCGTGGCACAACAGAAATGGCTTCCTACATACAACTTTTATGTTTGCTTGTTACTGTATTAACAATAGCTTCTGCTTATCCACCACCTGATAAACCACTTGGTAAGATGTTATTATTTTGATTTATTTTGTCCGATGCTTGTTTTAATCTTCAAATTACATGTATATAAAGCTATTGTTTTATTCACGTGAAGAATAGTTTTCATATCAGAATACAGAATTTAGTATTTTATAAGTGTCCAGTAATTTCTGTGCAACTCTTATCTTCTCATTCAAAGGAGATCACCCATTTTGTTCGGCGAATTGGGATAAAAAATTAAAAAGTATGCCAGAAATAAATTACATTTTATTTGAATGTGCCACCATTCATATTCACATTCCATAGTAGAAACATTTATTGTAAGGCGACAACGCTGTAATGAATTTGAGAATAAAGACATACAACAATCTTATCTTTCGATCCGCCTAAAAATTATATCTCCGAACGCAAATTGACAAGACATTGACGCCTTACTAAAAAATAATTCGTTCTACGTGTACTTTATAAGTATGTAATTATTATTGGTGACCGCTACAAAAAATATACCCGGGATGGGTGATGTCCTTTATTTCCTTTTCTTGTTCTTTTGTATCTATAATATTTCACTTTTCTTACATTGAAAAAAAAACATTCCAGATTGCCCGAAAAATGAGGAGTACTACTTATGCTACTTATACCGTTGTCAACGGACCTGTGATCAGCTTAAGAACAAGCCGTATTGCTTGCCTCTCCTACCAGGGTGCTATTTACCTAAATGTGTATGTGTTGAAGGATACTACAAGAATTCGGAAGGCACTTGTGTGCCTGAGAGCGAATGTTGTAAGTAGTCAATGATGATTAAGAAAACCAGGCCACCTAATGGGCTCAAACTATATGAAAAAAACAACAAGGAAGGGCACCATAGATACGAAAAGAAGAAGATATTCATGTCGGGCTCCAAGTGATAGAGAACTATATATACTCGTATTATATTAACATTACGCTTAAACGTGTGTCAACCAGTGTCGGCTGAGGAAAAACAGTTGTGGTTTTCCTAACGTTATAGGCACTCTTTGTAGCCAATGTTATATGTAGCTATTGTTTAATGTCTATGTAACTCATTGTTATTTTCCTTTTTCAGAATCACGACGACCATTATTTCCATGGCCGATAGAAGAAATCTGTTTCGATAACTTGTTTTTGTACTATAAATATTTTGTACTATAAATATTTTGTACTATAAATATTTTGTACTATAAATATTTATTTATAAATGTATTGTTTCTTTTTTTACAATTTGTGTGTCTTCAATCTAATTGTTGAACATATTAGTATGTTCAAGGAAGTACTAATAATATAGTTGATATATTTAAGCAATAATAAGAGTAGAATGGTCGTTAGTAGAATGATGATTTTAGCATCATTTGACTTCGATTTTTTAGAACATGGATCTAGGACATGCCGGTTTCCTCACGATGTTTTCCTTCACCGATTTGAGAGTAGTGGTGATGAATTAATTTACACAAAGTGCCTGTTTGGGATCGAACCCATTTGGTCGTTATTACGGGGCCACAATTGCTCTCTGCTCACTGATCATTAGTTAATCCGTGGTTAATAATAAACTTTTTATATTTAAACAATTTTCACTTCACTACACAACACATTGACTAGCCAAACAACAAGATTTATAAATATAAGTTGGACGCCTGACTAGATCATTGTATTTGCCGGCATCATCCTTGACTAACGTTACTATAGCAATGGCGTCCAATATGTTACCTATTTGTTTGTTCGCTGTAGTTTTAACTATTGTTTTTGCTGCTCCACCTGATCAGAAGCCTTTTGGTAAGTCTTTGTTATTTGTACTTATTTTTATACTGCCGCATCTGCACCCTAATTGATAACACACTATCAATTAGAATTCGAATAATTTTGAAGGATATTACTAATGCATTGCTTCATATGTTCGAAAAATGTATCTGTTCAGCAACGTAAATAACGCAATGAATGTTATTGAACTGTCAAAATGGGAGCCATTGCTACTGATAGTCTGTTACGCAATTTCCCCTCTGGTTAGACTAGAAGGCAACTGCAACGTCCCCAATGAAGTTGGGAAAAGCTAGGCAGGTGATATATGTGCAGTCAACAAAAGAGATAAGTATGCAGGATCGTCGGATATAGTTGTAGTTTAATAAGAAACCGATGGATGTTGTCGACTGAAATTTAATTTGATAAATGAGCTGTTTGTTTTCTAATAATAAAATAAAATTTTGTTCAAGAACATCCATCGGTTTCTTACTAAACTTCAATTATATCCGACGATCCTGCATACTTATCTCTTTTGTTGACCGTACCTCTTTTTATACTGCGGAAGTATTATTTTTAAACAAAAAATACAATAAAGAAAGGTTGACCTTCATAGTTATTAATATGTAGTTGCAGTATACACTAATTCTGGTCCTGACTTCACCATTTGATATTCTAACCTTTAAGGACCCCCAGACAGTGTTTAAATATTTAAGCGATTAAGTTGTTTACTAATAATCAATTCTATTAATATATGCCGTTTGATTTTTTCCTTTGTCTGCTTTTGGTTTTTATTGTTCATTTGTTTTATAATGATTTTGGTTGTGCTTAGATTAAGCATCTTTTATTTGCATATTTTATATGGTAGCATTATCAATATTCTAGGATTGAGGTCGGTCAAGGTTACAAAGATGTGTCTTAATAATCTTGAGTGTAACTGTGCTTTTATGCTTAGTGATCAGAGGGACAATTTTCGTAATTTTAAGAACAGTCTGATCTCAGTCTCAATCTTTTAAAAATACCTCTAATTCCCCTACATTTTTGACAAGTTTTTGACATTGATTGCCGCTGAGATGAGATTGCGACTAGATTTTGCACGTTTTTAATTACAGAAATTGGCTTTCTGATGCTTAGTGTGATTAATGACTTCCTGTGATCAGTACTTATAACAAAATAATTACCATCAACATGATTGTGTAAAGATATTTATATGCTCGAAAAAAAAAACTTATAAACCGTCATTGTGTCATGTGTGTCATTATTTATCATTGAAAGTATTTTTCCAAGTAAACAGACGTTCGCACTGATGTAAAAATATCGCGGTTGGATTTTATCGCGCAATAGATTATCAACTCTCGGTGTTGAGCCTAGCATTGAGAATCCAACAGAGCACAAAAAACGCGGACGGCGAGTAATGGGTAGCTCACCGTCCGATCAGGACCAGAACCGTGCCGGACGGCGCGTACGTGTTCCACGCGCGCCTCATAGAGATGTCAGCATCAAAGACGGGCTTAGGGCCGAAGCCTACCGGGTCAGCGGGATCGTCCGAAAGGGTTACCGCTGGCCCGGAACATAAAGGGCTAAGGAAGAATAACGGATGGATTTTTATTAACTAAGAGTCTGATACTCCCTTTCGCTCCACCCAGAGCGGGAGGGGTCATTTGATGATTTCCCATCCGGAACAAAAAAAAAAAGCGGTGCGAAAAAATCCAGACGCGATGTGTTTACGTCCGCGCGTGCGTTGGCTTACTTTTTCTTGTTTATTACATTTCAGATTGCCCTACCAATGAGAAGTATTACAAGTGTGAATTGGCACAGTGTTACCAGATATGTGATCATTTGAAAAATCCCCCTCCCTGCCCCTCCATTGCTGCTAATTGTTACAAACCTGCCTGTCTTTGCGAAGAGGATCACCTAAGGAATTCTGAGGGCAAATGTGTGCCTTCCAAACAGTGTTGTAAGTAATTTTGCTTGATATTGTATGGGGTCAAATGGAATTAGCTAGCGGAACTCCGCAGACATCATCTGCCTAGCCTTTTCCAGTCGTCGGCTTCCAATCTAACCGGATGCAGCTGAATACCAGTATTTTACATGGATCGACTGCCTATCGGACCTCCGCAACCCAATTAATGGGTAATACAATACTCTTTGGTAAGACTGGTTGTCAGACTTTCGGGCTTCTGACTACCCGTAACGACTGTCAAAGATCCACGAATGACAGCCGGGACCAACGGCTTAACGTGCTTTCCTAGGCACGGAGGGGTCTCGGTATGTAAAGATGGTCACCCATTCACATACCAACCGCGGCAAGCGTAGCTTAACCTGATCGATTGAAGTGTGTGGCTGTTATTATTTAGCAACGGGCCCCTTGGGTGAAACTTCGCAGACGTGATCTATATATAAACACGATCAGACAAAAATAAATAAATTTGATGTGTTTTTTTGGGGTCATCAACCGCAGGTAGCGTAGTCACTTGAAATGTCAGTGTCAAAAATCAGTTTTTTTTTTGTGTCAACTTCGCAGAAGTGATGGGTATTGATATCCAAACACGTTAAAAAAAAACTAAAGCTTTTACTCCTGTGAAATGAGAGGCCTATGCAGGCTGGAAATTACAACATTGTACTTTTGGCAAGTTATGTCTTATGAAAAAAATGGCGGTAACCACTTTCCAATAATAGGATCGTTAACCTTTTGACCGCCACACGTCATAAAATCAAAAACGTGCGTCCTCGGCGTCAAAATCAGTCATTTACAAAATCAGTCGAACCGCGGCGTGCTGGGCACATTTTGGTTTGTCATCTATACATGACTGTGGCGGTCAAAAGGTTAATCTTAATACGTTTTTTATCACAAGAAAAAAAAGTAGACATCCTTGTTGATTTACAATTTTATTGGCCTTGATAAACCGTTTCAAGTCTCCATATTTGCCTACTTATTTGTGATTTTGAGCTGAAGGAAAATTATTTAAACTTTAATAATTTTCTAAAAATGGCCCTTTCTTTGAACTTTGTGTAAGTAAATGATTTCATCACCACTGCTCTCAAAACGCTGAAGAAAAACATCGTAAGGAAACCGGCATGTCCTAGAATCATAAATTGGAAGACATGTGACATCAACTTACCAACCCGCACTGGGCCCATTACGGCCCACTCCATCTCGCAGAGAGAAGGCTTGTGTCCCAGCAGTGGGAACATAATAGGCTGAATATGCATGATTATACATGGTCCTTACTTTGCCGAGTAATGAAAAGCAATGTGATTGCTGAATCAAATTGTTTCAAAGTGTTGAAATCGCGAAAAAAAATCTGTTGTTCCCTACATTATTTTATGCTCGCACAACTCGTCAAAATGTACTAAACAGCTGTTTTTTTTTGCGATTTCAAGTTTGGTCCCATAGTAAAAGTTGTTCATAATGATGAGTACAATGACCTCTTAAGACACATCGTTACACGTTGTAGATAAAGGTGTCAAAATAAAATTATTAACAGAGTTTTGTTTATTGTTCCAGGACCCGAACCAGTGCACATTCTACTTCCACGAACTACTAAATAAATGTTAAAATGTTCATCTTTAAATAAAAACATATTTTTTATAGCATTGTGTTTTTTTACTTACTTATAAAGAACATGGAATCATTTTCATTTTCAAAATGATTGCATGTTCGTTCCACAATAATCGTTGGTTTTTTATTTATTTTTCGTATATAGATAACTTAATAGATTACCTATTTCTAATTATCCATTTCATCCTTTTATGATCATACTGGAAAAAATGCAAGTAATTTAAATTTCAAATTCTTACGAGTTAGGTCGTGGGTTCGAAACCAGGTAGGCTTTACTTTGTGTAAATAATTTCATCAACACTGCTCTCAAAATGGTGAAGGAAAACATCGTGTAAAAACCCAGTTCTAGAACCAAAAATTTTAAGACATATTGTGACATCCGCCAACCCGTAATAAGTCCTAGTGGTCTATTATGGCTCCCTCATACAGATAGGAGACCTGGAGAGATTGGAATGCGGAAGTGGCCGCTGTCTGAAGCCTACGTGAACAGTATAGTACTTTGAGAGGTTTTAGAGAAGAGCAAGTGGATCTTATCCTAAATCCTAATCCTAGCGACTGGTATTTTGTTGAAACATTAAACGCCACATGAAAGATGTATTAGTCCATTAAGTCGGCATTTCTATTACACGTCATTTGGCTCATTCCATAATCTCTCGTATTCAGCTGCTACCATCTACCCCGCGGAAATCGTCACTCCTAGCATCGGGACGTCCGCTACGGTTGTTTTCGCGGTCGCCACTGAAAAAGATTTCTACGGCTTAAATGGCCTCTTCAGTTTCCTTAATCGGTCGGCTATAATATTTTAATTACACAAAAAGTGTCAGCTTTGTTATTTATAAACTTGATTTATTAGCACGACTCGCACATTGCCAAATTTTATGACATTATAAATAAAAAGGCGGATGCGTCACTATATTATTGTCTTCGTCGGCATCATCTTTGACTAACGTTACTATAGTAATGGCGTCCTATGTGTTACCAGTTTGTTTGTTCATTGCAGTTTTGGCTATAATTCCTGCTGCACTAACTGAAAAGAACCTTTTTGGTAAGTCTTTATTACTTGTTTCCAGTAACTAGTGTTACCTCGAAAATCTAAACTCCTCGAAAACCTACTAAGCGAGCGAAAGTGATGCAATTACTTTTGAAACGCAAAAGATATAGTGTGCGTGCGCTCGGAATAAAACGACGTATGTGCCAAATAGAATTTACTCCTTTTTTAACAAAATAAATGAATTAAATTTAAAATAAACTTGAGTAAACTTTGATATAATTTTCTATGTTTTAAAGTAAATTCCATTGAATAACTCTTAAACGTTACGCCGTGATGTCGAAAAAAGTAAAAAAAAATATATAATTTGGCAATTTTTTTGTATCGAGAAAAATTCATTGAATCGTGTATTCCTTTTACGTGATTCTAGATCAAAGAGTCAAAAAATATATACCAAAATGTTAAATCCCTATTCCACATAGGTACTTAACAAGTTAAACGAAATAGAAAAACCACATTTTTTTCAATATAACACCTTAATTAATTCTTGTTTCTATTTTATTGGTATGTTGGAATCCGCTTTCTACTACACAATTTGGTTATATTATGGATGAAACAATAAAATTAATTATTATTGTGGTCTTCATGGTTTTGGTAATCTCGAAAACATTTTCTTATTAGTAGACATGGCAACTTCAGATTAGTTTTGGATGTATTTTTTTATGAGTTTATGATTCTTAAATAGTGAAGAAGTATTATAAGCCGGGAGTAAGCAGCATTACCGTTGCTAACTTCTACAGTGGACTAAATTCGTAAGAATTAAGTCGTTAGTTAATTAGTTTGATGCTTTTCCAAGAGATGTCATCTGTCATACGGATACGGGATACCCCGCGTCTTAACTGAAAGCGCGCGCTATATTCGCGTGACAGTCGCTTTCGGTAAGTATGCGAGTACCTTAGAGTGAAATATTTATGATATTGCCTTGCTTTAGATCATTAATATATTAATGGGGATTATTATAATTATATTAATGTGCATCTAACGTCTTCTAAGCGTTTCGATGACAAACTAACTACTATGATTATATTGTTGCGGCCTAGAACTCAGCCAATTTAAACTTTGTAAGTTAATTTTAATATTTCTACACCGGCAACGGTAGTGTATGTGAAAGTGTTTATTATTAAGATCTTAATGTACCATATACTCAGAAATAAATAAATCTATCTTTCTATCAATCAAAGTTTCAATACACATAATTATGTGTATTTGTGAATTATTTATAACGTGTGGAAAAGGGAGAGGGAGGCCTTTGCCCTGCGGTAGGACAATAAAGGCTAGTTAGATTAGATTTATAACGTATTATCGAAAAATTTATATTTCCTCTCTAATATTTCAGATTGCCCTGTAGGCGAGCTGTACTACAAATGTCAAACTGAGGAGTGTGTTAAGACCTGTGCTGAATTGAAGCAACCACTCGACTGTCCTTCTTTTCAAGCTAGTTGCTTTGACCCAGCCTGTCTTTGTGATTATGGTTACCTTAGAGATTCCATGGGCAAATGTGTTCATGAAGATAAGTGCTGTAAGTGGTTTCATTTGAAATTATTGGTCTTATTACAATTTCTTTTGACATGGTTTACATCACTGAGACAGTTTTTATGATAAGAACGTAACTGGGATTGAAATACAGTTCTACAAAACTGACAATTTAGTCCGTTACTAAGTCGACAGCATTGTATTAAGAGCGTTAAAGTTACTTAGTAGTCGGAATAACTATCGAAATTTGAAAATGGCTCTGACTGAGTCCGAGTTTGAAGATCAACCTTGTTTTTAGTAGGACGGTTTATCTTTCGTCTAGTTTTAGTAGGTAGGTACAGACGCCAGACACATCAATCTACCCGAAACTGTAAAATTTTCCCAATCAACTTTGACCCTTATGTTTTAGCGATAAAGTTGAAAATCTATTAAAGAAATTTGACAGATTGTAGCAGCTTGATGTGCTGGCGTCTGTACATTTTAGTTTTTAGTTCAAGTTCGTATACCATACCAATTTATAGATACTTATGAGCAGCATCGTTGAGTTTGCAGCTATTCGTGAATGGGTGCCGGTGAAGTTAAGTTAAGTGGTTAAGTAAGTGCCCATCACATATTGTAACTGTATCTCTAAGGATAGCAAAATTGGCAATGCTTCAAAAGCCCATCATTTGCCTAACCTTTTCCCAACTATGTTAGGGTCGGCTTCCAGTCTAACCGGATGCGGCTGAATACCTACCAGTATTTTACATGGAGCGACTGTCTGTCTGCCTATGCTTCAAAAGCCCATGTTGGTATATTCTCTAAATCATTATGTTTACGTATTTCTGATCATAGTATAAACGCTATCAATCCTACGAAAAATATTGCTGAAAAAAACCCAAAAAAGGAACCTTATTTATCTTTTACCACTGCATTCCGATCATTGTTGAAGACTCTTTGGAAAAATGGATCATGTTTTTTTTTGCCATTTTCAACTTGGGGTAAATTACGCGAATTCGCACATTTTACGTAAAGTTGCTTCGTAATTATAATCTTAATTAATATGGGATAATAGCACTGGGTGATAGTTGGATTTAACAGGATTTGCATGTAGATAATACTTACTGAACAAAGTATTAAGGTTTAAATTGTGTCTTTTTGTTTCAGGATAATTGGAAGCAACTATATAGTCCATTATCGACTACAGAAAATCTGATTTCATGAACAATATATTTTAGTAAATTAAAAAGTAATCATTACTTAAGTGTTTTTTTTTCTTACGTAGGTTACTTTACAAAATGATAACCTGTCTGAATCGTTTCTTTTTTAGTGCGGAAAGAATTTCTATGGGGCGATTTTAAACTTTTACTTATAAGAAAAACAGAATATCTAAATATTCCAAGTGTAATTTGAATGTTGTTGTCGATAAAAAATCTGCTGCTTCCAACATTTTGTTGAGTTAAGTGGACATCAGTGGCGAAGGTTCCGTACAACTCGATTCCGGCTTCCCTTTGAAAAATGTCACAGTTAGTAGATAAATGATTTTATTTTTGTAAGTAGGTTTGTACAAACACTTTTAAAGTCAATCATGTTTTTTTTAAAACTAGATGAAGTCGGCGTTTCCTATCTGACTACTCTGAGAAGAAAGGCCGAAACAAACTCAGAGGTCACAGTCTCTTCAGACATAATCTTTGTCAGGTTATATGAAGACTTGAGAGATTGAGAGGACCTGTTCAGTCAGTGCACGCATTTGTCAGAAATCGTGCAGTTCAACTCAAGACTTAAGGAGCTCAACGATTCGACGAACAATACCAAAAGACAATATCTATATTCTATAGACAAATAATATAATCATATTAAAGATCTACTCCGTCTTACCTCTTACAAAAATTTACCCTTCGCTACTGGTGGACATACCTATATACGTTTAATTATGCTCATTTATCTATAAAAATCTGTTGCATCATGTATGAAGCAGCAGATTTTTTTTCTTTTTTTAGGTGGTTTCCATAGTAACAGTTGTTCATAATGATGAGCACAATAACTCCTTTTCATGTTTTCAGTTATTTCAACTACACATTTATATATCAGCATGTTTTTTAAGTGTAACGTAAAACAAAACAATAAATCGTTTCTATAAATACGTTGTCCTATTTAATATAATATTGATATTCATTAAACCTGGTTACCAGTTCTCTGATGCCGGAACTCATAACATAGGGACAATAATAACAGTATCCTGTTTTTGACGTTATAACAAAGCAATCATGTTATATAATTTTCAATAGAATTAATTTCGCAATTATTCGAAGCATTTTTTTGGTTTCGTTCAATATAGGTGGATTTTTGCTAGATACTTTACAATAAATATTATGATTTTAATTGGTATAATAATATTCTTGGAAAAGATAAAGATAATTAATTGTAAACAAAGATCCTAGAAGTAAATAAAGAGCAAAAAGTTACTTTTCTTACTTATGAGCTAAGTATGATTTTTAACCGATTTTAAAATAGTGGGAGGTTAGGCTTTCGTCAATTTTTTTTGTAAATGTTTTTCATTACAAGCAGGGTAACGGTCTCCCTACTCTTTTTAGACATCTCTCTATAATAATAATGTTTATTTGCCAAAGACAGGTTACATTTCCTTAAAGTCTACTCTAATAGCTAGGTTTACAAAAAAATAAAAAATACAAACTAAGACGCAAAGGAAGGATGTTGCTTATGAACTCCACACTAGGTCGAGCCTGTCTCGTGGAGTCCATTGGTGGTATTACCATAATTATAGTGAACATGCGCATTACATTAACAAAGGAATTCTTCAGAGGTAAGTATGTGAGAAAGCGTTAATTTTTAATTTTTAGGGTAATTAAAACATTATTTAGGTTTAAAATTAAATTAAAACAGTTTTTTAAAAAAGTAGAAAAATTAAAACAAAAAAGTTAAAGGGTTATTAAGGCTACAATGTGCACTGTGTGTGGGGGTGTGTGTATGTGTGTGTGTGTGAGAGAGAGGGTGAGTAAGTGTGTAGCCGTGTAGGTAGGTATATATTAGTGTGTCCAGTCATGTGTTAGTGTGTTACGATATTACCTTTAAAAGAGATTCGGATTCACTATGTGATTGGGCTAATAGCCATTTACGAACAATCTTTTTTACTTGTCTTGTTCCAGAGTTACTGACGCCACACATTCTTACCGCTTTGTTGTAAATGTGGCTGAGCAAGAATTCTTGCATGTGTTGTGCGAAGGTTGTCCGCGTCCTTATCGAAGGACACTTGAAAACTCTACGTTTGAGAAGCAGCGAGTATTCCGGGGTCTGTGTTATGATTTTATGCTGTTTCAGTACCATTTTGAAGATATATAACTGTCGGACATTGAGTAATACGGCTTCTTTGTACAAAAGGGCTGTGGGGTATCTGAATGGTTTCCTGAGCATGACTTTCAAAACCGATCGCTGAGCTCGTTCGCATTGGATCATAGTGGTGATCCCAACTCCACCCCATACTGTTATACAGTAACACAGAATTGACTCACATAGTGCCACATATACCATGTTAAGAGTTTTTATATTGGCAGAGTTACGCAAGAGTTTCATTATGTGAATCAACTTTCTGGTGCGTTTGGCCACCAGGTCAATATGGGGCTTGAAAGAGAGCCGCTGGTCTATTATAACCCCCAGATATTTTATCCATTCAACCCTTTTTATTTTCTGGCAGTTACACAGGAGAGGGTTACAGGTTGCAGAGTGGATAATGATGCCAAGTGGTAGTTTGGGCGCTGAGGCTTGGGTTTTGTGGAAACACAAGTAGTTCGTTTTGTCGATATTTAACGAAAGAAGATTGTAATCGAGCCAACGTTTGATACTGGTCAAACAGTTTTGAGCCTCTTTATGCACTGATTCCCAGGATTTGTCATTAAAGAGAATTACCGTGTCATCAGCATAACATATGATATCTGCATCTTGATTTAATGAGCGATGTATATCGTTTATGTAGATGATGAACAAGGTCGGGCCGAGAACACTACCCTGTGGGACTCCACAGATCATATTTTTCTGACAGCTAGTGTTCTCACCCACTTTCACACATTGTCGTCTGTTAGTTAGATAGGTTTTAAACCAGTCTAATGACAGTCCTCTGATTCCAATGACCTCAAGTTTCTTTAGGAGTATGGGTATTGCAACGGTGTCAAACGCCTTTGCAAGATCTAGAAACACTCCCAAGCATTTTTTATTGTTGTCTAGATAAGACGTTACTAGTTGGGTCAGGCGGCTCACTGCATCTTCAGTAGATTTTCCACTCCTAAAACCATATTGTTTATTGGAGATCAGCTTGTTCGAATCTAAGAAGGAAACCAAGCGTTTGTTCACTACCTTTTCTAGAATTTTGGAGAAGATTCCTAATAGTGATATCGGTCTATAGTTCGCAGGGTTATCTTTTGATCCGTTCTTGAATATAGGGACGACTCTAGCTTCTTTCCATTTATCAGGGAAAATACCTGTACTTAGACTAAGGTTGATGATGTAGGTTAGTGGAATTAAAATTTCACTTCTTATTTCTTTAATAATTTTTGGTGTAAGACCATCAACGCCAGGAGCACTGTCCCCATTAAGGTTAACAATCAGTTTGTCAATCTCATAGACATCAGTAGGGTGCATAAAAAAAGTAAGCCCTAGTGGTTCTCCTAATTTTTGTTTTGAAACCACTGACTCCTGAGTTTCATTTATATCATTTAGAATTTGGCTTGCCAAATTTGTGCCAACAGAGGAGAAATATTCGTTGCAGTAGTCAACTGAATCTTGCGCCGTGGATTTACATTTTAGTAAGTCGCTAGAGCTGCTTCTGTTACTGTGTTGCTCGGTAATTGTTTTTATAGTTTTCCATAATCCTTTAGTATCTGATTTGTTTTCTTCTAACTTTTTACTTTCGTGTTCATGTTTAAGCTTGTGCACTAGATTGGTGAAAAAGTTTCTGTAGCGGGTGTAAACGAGTTTTCTTGTCTCGTCTTTTGGGTGTTTATGAGCTTCTTTGTGGAGTTTGTCCCTGTGATTCATACATTTTATAAGGCCAGGTGTGATCCAGGGCTTCCATATGTACTTAGAGCGGCTAATAGTCTTTTCAGTTGTGTGTTTCTCTATTGCATCTGCCAGAAATTTGTGAAATTTGTTGGTTGCTGCATTAGCATCTAAATCTGTTATCACTTCATTCCAGTCGAAGTTACGGAGGTCGTCAATTAGCGCGGGAAAGTTGATTTTGTTAATTGTTCGTTGTTGGCATTTAGTGGCAGTTGGAGTGACCGTATTGTACCCCATCATTACCAACTTGTGATCGGTGATGGCAGCTTCACAGATGACACCTAAAGCTCTCTGTTGTCTCGATTTTAAAAATATGTGGTCTAGGCACGCATCCCGTCTGGTTGGCTTGGATATTACTTGCTTCAAACCATGTTCAGACATAAGGCAAGCAAATTCTGACGAAGATTTGTCAGACATAGACAGAAGGTTTATGTTGATATCACCGGTCACTATAATTGTTTGGTATTTATTAATTGAATTGAGGATTTTGTCCAGAGAGGAAATAAAGTGGTCAACCTGTCTATGCGAGGGAGATCGATATATGGCAATTAAACAAATATCCTCAGAGAGCTGAAGCAATAGAGATTCAGCGTCTTGAAGTTCAGGCTCCGAAACGGAAGCGTTCCAACAGTTTCTGACGTATGTTACAACCCCTCCGCATTGGTTGAGATTATTTTTAGTAGAGTATGACGTGTAACCCTGTATCTGACCTACCACTGGACATCCTCTCAGCCAGCATTCAGTGAGAATAATAATATCGTAAACAATGTTGAGTCGTTTTAATGCAATGCAAAATGTATTGAAATTGTGCTGTAAACTGCGTATGTTGAGTGTCAATATCTTAAAATTATAATTAGAAGTCAAATAATGCTGGCAAACTTCAAGTCTATCGAGTTCTTGACACTCCAGATTAGTACTGTTATCTAATTCATCCACTAAAAAATTTGCCATTTGAATTTTAAGTTACAGTACAGTCGGTATAAGCAGTAAGGATATTTGGCGTCAAGAACTCTGTGATGTAAGTTGAAGATAAGTAGCGACATTGCGCGGGTAAGCATCCGGTATTCTTTTAATGCATTAATAGAGCCAGGGTCTATTTCCTTTAATAGCGCGCAGCTAAGTGTAATCTTTTGCATATTTGTTGTTATTGGATAAACTTGATAAGCAAGTGAAAGAATTAGTATGGCTGGTGGTGAGTTGTGTGTATTTTGTTTGTGTATTTGGAATGAGAAAGTGGGTCTTAGTGTGTAATTTACATAACAAAAGAGGCGTGAACTTCGGTTTGTGCTGGAGTTGTGTTTGTAGGGTTTACGGATATTTGTGTGTGTGTGCATTGTACACAAGTGCATTTCGTATAGGTTAACTAATTTAAAAACATAAAAAGTACACCTTGGTGGGGGTAAAAACAATATAAGCCAAAGAGAAAAAAGGTTCTTAAAATTATTGGTCCTCAAGCGCCTGTGCCAGTGACATACCGTGGTCTGGGTCAGCAGCATCCATCGCAAGGAAGGGGCCAATCTTCTCGTCCAGGTCAGTCGTCGTCCGGATGGGAATAGATGGTTGCTTCTCGGCTTTCCGTATATTGACAGTGCCATTTCGTACCCAGCAGTATCGGAAACCGTGTGCTTGTGCGCGTGTCCGAGCCTCACGAAATAACAATCTATTATCTATTATATTTAGAGCTTCTTAGCATCTCCAAGAGCCTTCCAAGACGTTGATTGCCACGTATGTAAAGTTTTGTGTAATGATATTTTTAAGAAGATTGTATTATATTCTTGGTCCAATTGTCTTTATTTTATAGCCAACAAAAATTCCAAGGCTTGTGCACGGAGTCCCGGATATCTTTTTTCTGTTCGCAGTAGGTAGGTACACTTTAAAAGCCTCAGTACAGTAAAGCCCAGCGGACTTCAAGACCGCTTGCTGAATAAGTATAAGGTCTTCCGATGTATACAAGAGTAGTACGCAGATACTCGCGTATACTTCGTAGTGACCTAATTAACTAGCTTATACCATAATATACAGTGCCAGTACGCATACGGACTAATCGTGTATAAGAATAAGCGCGCCGAACTCTAGATTCCAATCTATACGCGAGCAGTTGCATGCTCGCCATTTTGATTTGTTGACCTCCGTATGTATTATATTATATACCTACTCCTTATATTATAACCTTCGTAACAGATTAGGTCATATCAAAAATAGTCTAATTTCTTAGTATTTTTTGCGGTAAAAATAAACGGGATATTATTAATCGCACATCAAATAAATAATCACCTATCAATTTATTTCCATCATTGATATAATTTTTTACATAAAAAAATTCGACAACCATATCATAAATACTGACTGCACACCAAATTAACCCACCCAGGGTATCAAGAACCTAGCTGACGCAAAGGAGCGAGCGCAGGATAGCGCGAGCGGCGACATGGTTGTCAGAAAACGAGACATTTCAATTGCGAGCGAAGCGAGCGCGAGTTCGACGAGTAGAGCGAGGAGCCAGAACAAAATAATATTTTATTAAACTATATATCTCAACTCTTGTCAGGCGTAAGTGATGTAGTATAGTTTGGAACCAGGACGCGCGCTTACACGTTACGAACTATAAACGAGCAGTGCGAAAAATTCATGTATACATTGTAATCGCAGATGTAAAAATAACAATACAAAGTATACGCGAGCAGTTTCCTATGGCTGAGTTCTGGCCTTGTATAGCATGGAAAGACGCGTCGGCGTTGACGTGATGACGTCAACCGGTGCAGTTTACAATAAGGTAAAAAAACAACAATTAAAATAAAAATAATTAATAAAACTTAATCATTTGCAATTAATTGCATTTTTGCTGCCACCTCAGACGGGCAATACAGTTTCTTTGTCCTACACAGAACAATACAAAACATGGTAGCACAGTTTGCGAACTCTATTAATTAAACGCAGCCATTTCCTCTGTGGGTCTCATAAATAACAAAATATAATGCAGCCTTCACAAGTAGATTGCGACTGTGTTTAACATGGAAACTAACATTTTGCCCGTAGTAATTCTAAGCTGCCTAGTGCATGTACGTAACCCGAATTAAAGTTAATTACCTACACTGCCCTCACACAAAAACTGTCTGCAAAACAGAATAGCAACGACTGTTTTTACAAGCCAGGAATATAGTTACACTTACGTGCAAAAAAATGACTTACCAAAATACACACACTTAATAAAATTCAAAAGCGAATTTTACGAAGATTGTCGCTTCAATTCTTGCAAGGGTCTGTATTATAAAGATATGCAAAATACCATTATATAATTTTAATCAAAAATAGGTACTAAGGAAAAAATTGTTGTTCAATTTCATTAAGTTAACACATCTTTTTGCACGCAAGTGTATAGCATTTTGTTTTTTCCCGGAAAATAGCTAAATTACTCGTTGGTACACTGGCACAAAGTAAAAACTACCCTCTTATCTACGCTACGCTGTGGTAAACAGTGTGCCTGACAGTTCCTAATTCCACAAAAGCCAACTTATCGCTTTGCGTAAATAATTTATTATGATAAAAACTACATTTTAGTTTAAAATCAAACGGGATTAAACGTGTTTTTATGATATTTTTTTCGTTGTTTCCCAATTACTGGCATAATTTATGTAACATTCTTAACATCGTTGGTGTTCACATTTTTTATGAGTGTTATACATTCCGTACACATATTTCAAAACAAAAAACTCATTTAAACCGTATCCGCATTTTACATTTCATGATGTAACCGAACAACTTTTTTTTGTAAAACCATTGCCCGTTACAATATTACCAGTATTTCTGCTGAAATTTCAACAGCAACGCGAATTTTTGTGTACATTCGTGAGTGAGCCGTTTAAATATTTCGTGATATTTATAAACAGTCAGTTGTAATGGCCGAGATATTTTAAATTGCTTCATGAATAGAAAAGGGAAGTTTGTGCTCCAGAATTACGTTTATTTTCGCGTTAGAGCATCGCCGCTTTGCTTTCTAGATGTTGTTTGCAAGTGTTAGAGATGAAAAGGTACGTGAGTTTGCTCTTATAGTGTTCTCGCTGTGTATTTCTAGGTAATCTTACATAGTGTATAAAATCTTTAACGCTTTGCTGAGCATCATAATAACTACAGGTGTGTGAAGTAATTTGCATAATAAAACCCATATTTTAAAATTCCAACAAATTATAGTGCTGTGTGACCAATAACAGGGATGAAACCATTATGAAACCGAAATGACAGCTGTCAATCGCTCCATTTTGCGTTAAAAGCTGACAGCTATGAAACGTCGCCATTCAGCCTGTTTAAATTGTTCACGTTCGGATATCCGTACAGAATATGGACTCCGCAAGTTTCTATTGTTGAGCCTCAATAGAGCCGCGTAATTTGCATAAGCAAAGTTGAAATTTAAGGAACAATACCCTGCATTATTCGGCTGTAAAGTGCTAGTACAAGTCATGATGGCGTTTAATGCTTTATTGCACGTAATTCGTGCTTTGTTTTATTTTAATTGCCTTATAACATTCAAACAATGTATAATTATGAAAGTCCGTACCTTCAAATTCTATGCCAGCACGCGATTTCTTGTATAAATATTTAATCGAGCTATTTGGTATTAATTTGAACTGTCCTGCTTTGATCATAACGAGTTGGCTTGTTATTAGGATTATTAACATTCATTACTTAACTGTAATAAACCTATAGTTTTAGTTATTTTTGTAGGGTTATTCAAATCGATTCAATATTTAGAAGCAAAACTTTGCTTGTTCATCCCTTCCCACGCCTACATATCGCTCGCATGACTAAAAGTCCTATCTAATTTTTTAGCTGATTTGGGTGGGACGGCTACATTTTTTTATTCGTGATTGTTTACATTTTGTTGCCTTTCAAAATGGTTATACAGTGTGAGTCTTCATAATGTGCACATAACGAAATGAGGGAAACATAGCTTAATTTTATCGAAGGAAAAAATATTTAAAAAATAAAAAAATATTTAAAAGGATCTTTAAAGACCTGGTAAAGTATGGTGATTGCAAGGCCTTTCTTTAACCGTTGATAGAAAATGTTGTGATTGTGTTTTAAACATGGCATTTTTACGTTTAGAAATCTGATACGATGGAGAATAATTTGAAGTAATAAAAAAGGGTAGGTAGTCGGGGCTTTTATTGAGTAATTTTACAATTATTGTAAAAATGGATGAAAAAATTTTTGTTAAAAAAAACGATAATTCTCAATTGAGGGGCGATGGTTTACACAGGGGTCACAGCAGCGAAAAATAATTTTAAAAATGAAACAAAATTTTTATTTTTTTAGATTTTTTAAAATATTTTTTCCGTCTATAAAATTAAGCTTAGTTTCCCTCATTTCGATATGTGCACATTATGAAGACTCACACTGATTTTGAGATCCAAATAACATAGAGGTACGACGGTTAGTGAAAAGTGTAAAGAATCACTAATAGTAGAATGTATAGTTGTCCTGACTTAGATCAGCTAAAAAATGTGAAAAATGAGTTAGGACTTTTAGCCATACGAGCGACGATTTCCAGTCCAATAAAACATTACAATATGCATTCCCAGACAAAAGCAATCAAGAAACTATTTTGGTAATTATTTCCTCATAATCTTTCGGCAAGCGGTCGTCTGTTTGTTCAGGAAAATGAGAAGCGTCGCATTCTTGTCGCGACGCTCAACGTTATGCATTTGTTTGTGTCAACAGCACAGCGCCGACGGGATTTATAACCGCGCGTCGTCGGTGAATTAGTTTCTTGCAAAAATAGTCTAACTTCCGTTTGTAGGAAGAGAATTTTAATTACGAATTACGAACAAAATGTATCGAAAAACGTGCAAGTTAGAACATTATTGTGCACTGTTTGAAAGCGTCTTCATATATTTCCATACATTTTATTTCTTCCCTGAGTTATCGTGATGAAGTGGACGTCCGCGATAATATCGTCTCGTGAGAAGTTATAAACGCCCATTGTTTGGCTGAGAGCGTTTAGTGAGAAATAGTTATTTACTTACAATTTTGTTTTAGATAATTAGGTACTACTTTATTTTAGATTTTAAAGCCTTATGGTAAAATTAAGTGTAGGTACTTATCATGAACTTTACTAGGTGTAACTTTATGATAATCATAGTTTTAGTTACAAACACATAGGTAATGTTATTTAGTCTACATTTATATTGTAAGTACATAATAATATTTCTGAAACAGGATGCGCAGCACGAGCCGTCGCCGACGTGTGCTGGCCGCCCACGGTCCACGCTCCTGTAATGATAAATATTCTTACCGACCATTTAAGGGCCTGTACACACCACGTTTTTTAAACGCGCCGTTGTCGCGCATTTGTAGCTATACAGACGCGATACGCACGCGAGGCAGATACTGGCAGGCACTGCTCTGTAGGATAAAATCACGCCGCCGTCGACGCACGTTTCTAAAACGCGCGTCAGCGGCGCGTTTAAAAAACATGGTGTGTACAGACCCTTAGGTATCTGTATCTACTTATAATATGTTTAATTAGATTGTGAGTACCAAATGTCTTAAGAGGAGCGCTAATCTTGCCGACAAACAGTCACGCAGTTTGGCAGGTTTATAAAATGTATAGGTTTGTACAAGTGTTTGGTCCAAAATAAATCTATAAACATAAAATAATTATATATAATTCAAAGTCCTGACTGACTGACCGATATCGCACAGTCTAAACCGCTGGTCCTATAGAGACATGAAATTTGGAGGGTGTGTTCTTTGTGAAGATTAGGTATCCACTAAGAAAGGGTTTTTCGAAATTCCACCCCGAATAGGATGAATGGGGGGAGGGTGAAATTTCACGCGGACGAAGTCGCGAGCAGAAGCTAGTAATATATATTTGGAACGAAGTTCATTAACGCGGCTTGGGGTAATATATTATATACGAGTGTGTGTGTGCGTGCGAATATTGCGTATGGAACTTAATTCCTGACGAGGGTCCACTGACCGCACCGGTTTTCTATTTTTTTACAATTTATGTAGGTACACACGTCATATACAGGGTTATTGGTAAAACATTAACAACCTCTTAAGAGCGTTTACGCCGTACGGCCTTTCATACAATCTTTCAAGCCCTTGTTTTCCGAAACGAATGAACCGATTTTAATGAAACTTCATACGCATAAGCCATCGAAATGTCTTATTTAAAAAAAGATAACTGGAAATTTCTGTTTCTATGGAAAATTTAAAATCGGTCTAATTTGCCTGTAACACTATTTTTCCAAAATGTTCTCTACTAACTTTTTAGACCTTTATATCCTGCTTATGCGTATGAAGTTTCATTAAAATCGGTTCATTAATTTCGAAAAATAAGGGCTTGAAAGTTTGTATGAAATGCCGTACGGCGTAAACGCTCAGAGGCGAAAAAAATTCAGCTGTTACCTACATTTATGTTCGTATAACTCGTCAAAATGTAGGGAACAGCTGATTTTTTTTTCGCGATTTCAGATTTGTTCCCATAGTAAAAGATGTTTATAATGATGAGTAAAATGACCTCTTAAGAGGTTGTTAATGTTTTACCAATAACCCTAAACAGACAAGAAAATTAGAACAGAAAAATAGGTATAAAGGTGATGTTGCTTATTTGTAAAGAAATCTCTTCCAGCATACCTGCATTAGGAAAGTAAATAGATAGATGTAGACGTTTTCTTTATATAGAATAAAGTGTCTTTCCCATTGGTAATATAATATTACCAATGGGAAAGACACTTTACTCTCTAAAATTGAACGTAGCATTTGATTGTGAAACATTCGTCTTTTTACGATAGAAGTCAGAAGAAAGTCAAAGCATTTATTTTAATTGGACCATTTATCAACACTTTTATATTACCAAACAGTCTGCCAATTCACAAACTCACTTACTTTACTTAAGTACCTAACTAAAACTATAAAATCTCAGTTTTAATATCACAGCAAATATTAAAGTGTAACCACATTATTGGCACAATACTAAAGTGGCACTTAACTTAAACAAACTTGTACTACGTCTCGAAGCACTTATAACAAGTGCACTCATACTTGGTTATTAAGTATTAAGTTTCTACTTTTTCTCACATGTTTACTTCAATCAAACATTCTGAGGTCGTAGCCCGTTGGTATTACATTAGCGTTGTTATTGTAATGATTTAAGTGGCAGAAAAAACTTATTGCATTACATATCGTAGAAATTATTTTGAAGTGAGTCTTACCCTATAATGTTTTTCGTCATTGGTGCGTGGATCTGTTTTATGATTGAACATAACTTTGAAAGTAGTTCCAACCCGCATAATTTTTTAAGTTGGCAAAGTATAAGTTGTAACTTTCTGTTTATAGTTAAAGTTAGTTTCGTTTTTTGGAAACTCATCCCCTAAAGAGGTTGAATATGATGAATGTTAAAGGGTATGGAAGTTGGATCATTTTTTTGGAAGCTCATCCTCTAAACTTCCTGACAAGTTGCCGAAGAGAAACTCCATAGACCACACGACTTGTAACGTAATAAATAAAAAATATGCTTAATTTAGATTACCCTAAATCTACAACAGCTTTTGTTTAGGGGTAAGTACAACTTGCGTAATCTTACCCTACCATTATACTCAGCCAACATAGCGACATCTTCAGGTATTGTTTGCCGATCCTTTGAAGCCTGTTCCGATTCGTTCCGTTTTTCCTTACACGGTAGAACAAACAGTGTGTGTACATAATTCTGTTTGTCGGAGAAGATAGGTTTATCAAGTTTCTTTGAAGTGATAAAAGACGGTTTCCTTTTGTCGTCTTTCTATTTGTGATATTTTTAGGATACTGTTTTTGTTGTTGTGGGATATGTTCGGATGAGAAACTGATTCTGCTTTTGTGGGAGATTTGGATTATTAGGATAGGAATGGAAATTTAAAATCTGTACCTTTCTAACCCAATAATAATACTCCTCCAGGTCGTATTTCGTCCAATCTCAACTAGCCTTCGGCGCGGGAGTTATCAAAGTGCACAAGTGTGTGCGCAGCAAAGAGAATATATAGTCTTTGATGCGCAGACACAGGTTCACTCCCTTTTCCCTCACTCTCATAGTTCGATGAGACGGTAATCCGACACGACTAGAGAGAGATAGATCAGGCGTAGGACCAACGTCTTAACGTACCTTTTTAACCTTCTTAGATTATGACTGTTACCGTTATACAGCAATTCTGTGTCCTAGTTTGCTGCATTAAGTTCTAAGAAAACTACAAACAGCAAAAGCCTTATAAAAATATAATTCAACAAGCAACGAGATGCAGCTAGAGTAATTATTGCCAGCAAAGAAATACAATCCGCAACTTTCCTTCTAGCGTAGCTAAAATACAGCCATGAACCTTATTATTTATAGTTTGATTTACCCTTTTACCTATGGGTAAGGTTACTTTATCATAACCTTTAATATGCGGAAAATATAACCCCCCCATGACTCTTATTTAATTCCCCCATATTTTACACCTAATAGTGCGAGGACAGTAATTTTGTCAAAAGCAATTGAAACAGTAAATTCAATACAGTTGGGGAAAGTTTTCACCAATACTCATGTCTAATAAAGATGCCCTTAGAAAGGGGACCTCTTTTAACGTACCAAAAATTGACTATGACTTTTTTCAAAGACCGTATTCATGTCCGCTTTTGTTTCAACTTAGAATCAAACTGTCTTTGATTAGTAGTCAATGAATGAGGTATAAGCAGATACTATCGTATTGTTGTGAGCATAATAAGGCAGTGAAGGTGGCCATCTTTATTACTCAGTCGTTATAAGTTTCTCCTTTAGTGCCAAGAGGTTTTCTTTTAAAATTAGTGCTGTAATATATAAGCACGTGAATAGGGGCGATAAACCGTCTGGACGAAAGTTATTCGTATCGTATTTTATTGAAATAAAAATGTTATGTTTTATGTTCTCTAGATTATATTTACTTCTGGTTTTATTCTGGTGGGACAGAACGCGAAATGGAATTTTCCTTTTTTTGCCTTTGGTAGTAAAATTACCAGGTTGAGGTAAAGTCAAACTCAAAGTCAAAACTATTATTGCGAACTAAGTGTACAATGTTATGTTAGTACTTATGACTCTTAGCAGCCTTTTACAAGCATTGCAAATTATCATTCGCCTACCCTTATCATCCTAAATTAGCATGCATTAAACATTATTATTACTTAATTATTTTCTTTTATATTAAGAGTACAATTAAATTGAGAAATTATAGTTATGTCAAAATTAAATGTCAATAATAATTAATTTAATACTATTGTATTAAATTATTAAGCAATATTAATGTCATCCATTTCAGATAGTACAAATTATAATTATAATTTTATATGAAGTTAAATAAGATGACTAAATCTTATTGTTTGTTTAGGACAGATCGTCACTTTTGTAGATGATAGAAAATTGTTATTCTCTAAATATTATTTTACGGATTAGAAACATTTTTGGATTAGATAAAGTTTTAGCCTTTTTGGAACATTGTTACTGAATTTTCAGTTTTAAATATGTTAGGTTATGTTATTAAGTTAGGTACACAGTAGGTACTGTTAAGGTTGTCTGCAAAAGTCGACCTTATGTATGTGTTGCATTCAAACAATCAAGCGAACTTAGAATGAGCTTTCAAACTTTTGTATTAAGTTTTTGTTTGGAACAACCAGTGATGGTGTAGGGGCGTTCATGTAAACACGTTTGCTTGAAATATACCCAGTAAATATAACATTGTATATTTTTAACACCCCCACGCAATACACACAACACAGTACTTACCTACTTGCATTTTATGGAGCATATTATAGCAGATTTTGGAAAAGCACAGGGTCTGAATTCCTCTGAATATCAGGATCAAATACCACATTGGCAAATATTAAACAAAACTTTCATTGTTTTCGCCTTTTTACTCAACACACATTGCTTATTAACTGATATCTTGTTACCTACTCAATTTATATCGAACTAAAGCCATTTCCAATTATATGACCTCCACATAAAAGGGCATTGCTCCTTTATCTTCTTCTTCATGTCCATTTCAAGTCCATCAAAGTTATTTACAGTCTTGTGATTTATTCTTAGAGCCTTTTTAGTCCAAGTAAGAGATAAAATGAGTTTATTAATCTTACTTATTTCATTAGATGAGCAAAGTTGGCTCGTTTATTATAGTTACGAGCATAAGTAGATGATGTAGGTTTTATATTTAAACTTTAAAAATGAAATAGAGAGGTTTAAAAAAAACAGTTTCATAGTTAACAAAGTCTTTGGTCGAGATTTATAAAAGTTACATAGATCATGTATTTTTGCTAATTACACGTAATCCGATCCAGCCTGTCCCTTGCTGCCATCTCTCAGCGACGCCCTAAGCCGCCCTAAATCCGTATCCCACACGGAGAGCCCTTAGCGTGTAGTTGCTTAGTTCTTAAGTTTTTAACCCCTGCCTGGAGGCCATAATTTATTGAGGCACCCACGGCCAAGCCAGGATAAGCCACCTTCTAGTTTGACCTGCAAGATGCCATATTTAAAAAAGAATGTAGGTACTTTTGCTAAGCGTTAATCCTGCTTCAGTCGCACAACTGTCGTGTTGCAAGAGCAAGATTATTATAATCACACTAATATTATAAAGGCGAAAGTTTTATATGTTTGTTACTTCTTCACGCTCAAACGGCTGGACCAATTTTGATATTTTTTTAAATATTTATTAAGATAATTGCATAGAGGTAGCTGACACCCTGGATTACCATATCAGCTAATTTTTATCCCGATATTCCCACGGGATCGAGATTTACGCGGGTGAAACCGCAGACCCAGCTAGTAATACTATAAACTAATATTATAAAGGCGAAAGTTTGTGAGTGTGTGTTTATATGTTGGTTACTTCTTCACGCTCAAACGGCTGAACCAATTTTGATAAAATTTTGCATGGAGGTAGCTGACACCCTGGAATAACATATAGGTTCCCAATATTCCTACGGGATCGAAACTTATGCGGGTCAAATCGCAGGGCGCAGCTAGTATTATAATAATAATTATTTATTTATTTATTATTAGCCTGCGCTGTCCCACTCCTGGGCAAAGGCCTCCCTCCACTCCTTCCATCTCTCGCGAGCCCGCGCGTCCTCCTTCCAGTCTTGGTGGAACCTATCCAGCTCGTCCCGCCATCTCCTACGTGGTCTGCCACGACCCCGCCTCACTGTGTCAGGACACCAATTCTGCGCTATTTGGGCCCACAGTTTGTCCGGCATGCGGCAGATATGTCCTGCCCAGTCCCATTTAAGTTGAGCAGCCTTTTGAGCCACGTCAGCTATCTTTGTTTTGGAGCGCAGTATTGTGTTTAATACTACACATAATAATAATATTATGTCTAAATTAAAGCACAACATGTTTAGTAACGCTTATAGATCTCAGCCTTAGTTGTCACGAAAAGTAATTAAAAAAATTAAGGAGCATGTGCCTACACAATACACATACCCCGTGATCTGATGTACAGACGCCGCCAGCACATCAAGCTACCCGAAACTTTCAAATTTTCTCAATCCACTTTGAACCTTATGCTTTAGCAATAAAGTTAAAAATCTATGAAAGAAATTTGACAGACTGTAGTAGCTTGATGTGCTGGCGTCTGTACACTTACGCAGAATAAACAAATATTTTTTTCTTATTACCCTTCGATCAATAATAGCACTATTGATCGAAGTTATTACCCAAGTGCGCGACAGCATGTTTTTCACCCCTAGTGACATCAAGAATGAGATTGAACTAAAATAACTGCCAGCAACTGCATCGGACGGCATGAAAAGTGGTGATTTTTTTCGACGGCGGCCATCGACACTCGTCGGCGACTGTCGTCGATGAGTGTCGACGGCTGCAGTTGACGCTTGTGTTATGAACATTTAGATGCGTGGGGGATTGGCCGCAGAAGGCAACGCACAGGGAACAGTGAAAAGCTATGGGGAGACTTTTGCCCAGCAGCGGAACAAAACAGGATAATAAAAGGTAAAGTACCTAGGTAGATACTGGTCGTAAGATTTTTTGCAATAGTTGATTGTGGGTTCTTTAGTAGGACGAATAAAACGTTAAACTTTTTATAAATAAACTCACAACATTATAGGTGCCCAATCCTCATAGTTGAGTATGATATTGTAACTTTATTAAAGACACGGACAGTAAAAATACTGGTTTACGTATTGCAAGTTCCGGTAGTAAAGGTATTTATTGGATTGTAAAATTAAGTAACTGTGTTTCCGAGTAAGTAGATACAATACAAATGGTATTTACGCTAAGTTGCAGCGGCTTGAAGATTCAGGAGTTAAGTTGGGTTGGGAAGTGGATTCGTGGTATCAAAATATTAGTTTTATTCTTCAAAGCGACTACGACATAGACATACCTAGGTAGGCATGCTTGATGCACTCAAGCATGCCTACCTAGGTATGTCTATGTCGTAGTCGCATTGTATAATCCGCCATATTACATTACGGCTAGGAGCCCCGCGAAGCGGGGCTATGTCGATATAGGATGCAAGAGCGAGTGAAGGGCACCCCGAGGTTCGGTTTGGTTAGGTTACCTTAAACCCTTTACATAGTCACCCTACTACCCTACAATCTAAGTAGTAGTACGATGCGGCTAAACGTGGCCCGCCTTATTGAAGAACGTATCGCAATGACAATCCGGCTAATCGTTGAACCGCCGCATTTCAAAACGGCCCTGTTTTTGATAACGGCTGGATGTAATGTAATATGGCGGATTATACAATCTGACTGCGACATCTATACCAACAGCGCCATCTAGGTATAGTTAGTCAGTCCCTTTACCTAGGAACAGTTGTTCGGATCGGTGTGATTGTGTCCCGTCCGTAAATAGGTAGGTAGTTAATCCATCAAAATAAATAGCAAATTCAATTAATCGGATGGGCAATGTCATATCGGCACTCAGCAGTGGGGACAACTGTCAAATCGCGTTGTCATTCTATCTTAGTTCGGAAACCGAACTAATCTTCCATCTGTTAATGATACGGAGTGAGAAACGCCCGTAACTTCGGCCAAAAGGACGGACTTCGTGCTAGGGAGTAGACCCCCCGACACGAGAGAAGAATATTACTCTTCAAAGCAGTAAAATAATGTTTATGGCCATTTAATTGTTATTTTACAATGATTTTATTCGTTATTTTAATTAATTCATTTAACGTAATTGGCCAATATAATGTTATTTGGTAGTCTCTAGATTCAAATCACGTACTGGTTTCCCCGTTTCATTGTTTTGGCCCTTTTCCATAATGTGATTATAGGGAATGTTTATATAGCTATTACAAATGTTTACAGAAATATTTTAGATCCTGTACCTATGTACAGTCAACTGTCTGGGGGTCGTTAAAGGTTAGATATCAAATGGTGAAGTCAGGAACAGAACTACTGTATACTGCAACTTCATACTAATAACTATGAAGGCCAACATTTCTTTATTAGAGTTTATTATCTTTTTTACTCCTTTTTGAAATATTTGTAATTTTTTTAATTATTAATTAGCTTTCTTTGGGAAGTCTGGAATAATGTCTTTGTATATTATTTTGAGTTGGGCGTTGATAGCTGCGCCACAGTATCTTACTTTTGTGGCTATCTTCGTTTTCCTTTGTAAATTGTAAACTTAAGTTGTTCCAAATAAACTTTATTTTATTATTTCTTTTTGTTTATGATTTCATTGTCCTTTATATTAGGTACTTTATTACTATAATTAAATTGAATAATAATAATATGTTTATCTTTAAACTGACAAGAACAGGAAGGTAGGTAAAGCTTTTATAATCATTAAGGCAAGGGCAGGTTTGAAATCTAAACTTTATTCCTTTCTCTAAAAAAATATTAGAAACACAAAACACACTTCCACGAATTCATTATTTTTCAGACTGTATTCATAAACATAACTGTAGGATAACGTGTGTGTAACGGATAACTGTGACATAACGTGTTGGAGGTTCAATCTGAAAAAAAACAAAAAAAACCTCTCATTTATGAAACACGAACTTGTAAAAAAAAAAACTCAATTTATTTTCCGTTCCGCTGTGAGATCTGATTCGCTTTCCCGTTGTTCATTGATATTATTAAATTTTGTAACGACATCTATCGAAAAGGCTTTGTCTGTCTGTGTTGCCATTAATAAATGTCACAATACCTTGATAATATGGGCAAAAAATATATTATTACTCAAACGTAAGGATCCAAGTACATACGCCAGCACATCAAGCTACTACAATCTGTCTAGATTTTCAACTTTATCGCTAAAGCAGACGATGAAATATCCCGACTAAGGGCTGTTTTCTGATTCTTTCTGATTCTTTTCTGCTGATTTCTGGGCTGATTGAGGGGACATTTGATGATTACCCATCCAAAAAAAAAAAAAGTGCTGATTTCTCAATCATCAGATAACTTTTCTTCGAGGAATAAAATTGACGTTTGACAGTTTTTATATGAAAAACTGTTGATTTTAAAAACATTGAAAATATCAACGTCTTTTACAACAGATCTTGGTAAGTTCACTTTCGTCGGAGACTATAGGCGTGATGATATAACCTTAGGTTCAGTTCACACCGCGACGTAGTAGACACCCCCTCAGTGAATTGTGTACCTTTTAGTGTAGTAGATAAGGTCTATAATTGTATTGCTATCTTGAAAACTTGAAAAAAAGGTGAGGAACAACACTTCTCCCGGGAGATAGGGTCCGTGGGGTCGCTACTGCCCAACAGCTCGTCACATGCTGCCCTGCGGGTTTCTGTATCCCGCTTGGTCTGGCTCCTCACCTTAGACCTGTTCTGGCAAAGTAAACTCTTCTGGCACAGCGCGCAAGCCCCACCACGACGTCAACGTAGAGACGGCGGTGGGGTTATTATTTATTATTATTAGATACCCAAAACTCGAGGAGACATTTTCTCGCAATTTTAAGAACGTCAATCACAGTTTGAAGGCAATTCCCGTTATTAAAAACGTTCAAAATCTAGTCGCAATCTCATCCAACCGACAATCAATGTCAAAAACTTGTCAAAAATGTAGGGAAATTAGAGGTAGGTATTTTTGACATATTGAGACTGAGATCAGACTGTGAACGTTCTTAAAATTACGAGAATTGCCCCTTTGATCTCTTCTTTCACCTCGATTTATTAAACCCCGACGGTTTTTTCCGTCGGGGTGCCGCACGATGTGTGTGGTTAATTTAAAACCTATAACACTTGTCATAGGTTTTAAATTAACCACACATCGTGGTTAATTTAAAACCTATAACAAGTGTTATAGGTTTTAAATTAACCACACACATAGTGTTGTCATAGGTTTTAAATTAACCATACACATCGTGTCGATAGCGTAGCGGGTGTAAGGCTAGCTTCACCATTTGTGGAACGACGTAAAATCGATACGTCAGTGTTATTTTTTCATTACCTCTGCCAGGTTCACTGTCCTATGAAAATATTGAAGTGCTTCACAATTAGGCGTACGTTTAATTTAAAACGTTTTATATGTTCCGGACGGATTTCAAAGGTAAATTTTGTTTAAATTTAAATCGCATTTGGATATTTTATTTTTACAGAGACAACAGTAGGTATTAAATGATTTTCCGTTTGCTTGTTTGTTAGTACAGTGCCTTCTATGTATTTTGAGCATTTCATCATCTGGACAAATCCAGTTAGCCGACGGTAGCATAAGCATAATTAGTCTATAGCGTTCCCACTGCTGGGACACAGGCGTCCTCTCTTTTGAGAGGGAGTGGGCCGTAATTCACCACGCGGGCCAAGTGCGGGTTGGTAGACGTCACATGTCTCCGAATATTTGGTTCTACGACATGCCGGTTTCCACACGATATTCCTTCATCGTTTTGAGAGCAATCAATGATTATGAATAAATTATACAAAGAAAAGCGCTTGTCTGGGTTCGCATCCACTTGTCTTAGAATCAAAAATTCGAAGACATGTGGCCTCTACCAATTCGCACTGGGCCCGCGTGACCACTCCTTCCTGAAGAGAGAATATGAACATTATAGGCCGATTATGCTTATCAACCTTGTAATTCTTAAAATACTGCCCATTTTCCTCCTTATAAACAGATTAGAATGCCTGAAATCACGACTCCGAAAACATGCAACCGACGCCACTCAGTGCGGAATAAAGTTAATTATTCACTCGTAGTGTTCTAAACCACATTTTAACGTACCATTGTGAACTAGAACGTAGCGAAAGGGAGAGTTTCAAACAAATTACTGACTTAATCCTTGTTAACGTCGGCCGGTTTCACTTTCAGTTTAGAAATTATAATATTTGTATAGTTGGAAATATTTTTAGAATGACCTATTTAGCATTCCTATCTAATTTTTTAGCTGATTTGAGTTATAAAAACTACATATTTCTATTCGTGATTCGTGAAGTTTTGTTGCCTTTCAAAATGGTTATATTTTAAGATCCAAATGACATAGAGGTATGACGGTTAGTGAAACATGTAAAGAATCACGATTAAAGAAACGTAGTTGTATACTAACTCAAATCAGCAAAAAAAATAGATAGGACTTTTAGTCATGCGAGCGACGATATATGATATGAGATGGTCCAAGTGGTGTGGTGGTGTGGTGGTGGTGGGTTGGTGGTGGAGTTATAGTATGGTATGGTAGTGTGGTGGTGGTTGGTGGTGGTGTGGTATGGTATGGCTGCATCCGGTTAAAGTGGAAACCGACCACAACTTTGTTGGGAAAAGGCTAGGCAGGTGATGATGATTATGATATGATATGGTTAGAAAGTGGGTATGGAAGTAAAAGACTTAACGCGAACGCCGACCCCATAAAATAAATTGGGATGAGGGCGGGAGAATGAAGATGTTTGTTCTTTAGTATGTTGCCCCGCTATAATAGGCTAGTTTATTTGATTAGAAAAAATATGTTTGAATGTCACCTAACTTAGGAAGATGATGTTTCTAAAAAATGTGGTATTACCACATGAGTAGACAAACGTTGATTTCAGAGTGACTAGCATTATTTAAAAAGTTATGAAATGGTTTGAAGTTATAGTGTAAACTGAACTTTATTGCGTAGGAATTAAAGTTATTTTTCCAAATATTCATATTTGTTTACATGTTTGGCAAATAAATCGCAATCGGTGATTAGGTAACTGGAGAAATGTGATGCACATTGCTATACATCTGCCTCACCTTTCACGGAGCACAGGCGTGATATTATGTTAGTGTGTTTGACGACGGATTGATGATGGCTATTTTTTGCAGACAAGACGCTGTGCTGGTCCCCATAAACTTCTTTGTCCAGGAAGAGGGTTTAATCTTATTCTATTGGTTGGTTGGTTAGTGGTCATACATAACCTTCTCCTCTAGCCACTAAAATGTCCCGCTCTCCGCGTGACATCGTCTAGAATGTCCCAGAACATTTTTTGTTTGCGCGCGAAGGGGCGCCTACTCACTTTTATACACGACCCCTACACAAAAAATGTTGTCTTTTTTATTACTGTTAAGGGAGCAGTGGTGGCCCAGTGGTAACGGCCCAGACTTATGAGCCGTAGGTCGTCAGTTTGAACCCAAATAGGCTTTTTTATGACTTTGTGTATAATATATCACCACTGCTCTCAATGTGGCGAAGGAAAACATTGTGAGGAAATCAGCCTGTCCTAGAACCAACAGTTCGAAGACGTGTGACAAGTGGCCCCGCGCGGCCGTGCTAAATAACGGCTCCTTCCCTTTCGAAGTGAGGGGGCCTGTGTCCCAGGCAGTCGGAACATTATCTAAGCAGATTAGGCATTTTTTTTTTCTGATGGGAAATCATCAATGACCCCTCCCGCTCTGGGTGGAGCGGAAGGGAGTGTCAGACTCTTACTGACTAAAACCCACCCGTGTTCCTTCTCTAGGCCTCCCCTAAGCACCTCTACTTCGACCAGTTTTGTGCTTCTCGTATCCAACGGGTACGCCACGTACGGGGGGTGGGTATCTAGCTATAATTGCATTAAATATAAACCACCTTATAGTGTTAACAGGTATTTAAATTAATTTGATTACAAATTCAAATGTTAATAAACAATTTGTTAAACCTAAGTGCCCGAACCGACGCAGTGGTTTTTCGCAAAGGTAATAAAGAAGCAAATACAGAGATTTCGAGTAAATATATAATAATCTTGCTGGCATGTATAAAATTACAAGCTCGGATAACGTTGGTTTGCATTGGTCATTGTTTGGCAAATGCGCCAACGTTCCAACGTGGTTTTCTTATCGAACACAATTACAGGACAGTAGTGGTTATTTATTGGATATGGGTCATTATTTAGGGCGGGATAAAAAAAAAATTAAAAAAAAATTGGTTATTTTTATTAAATTTGCTTTATTATGGACGAGAACACGCATAATAATTACAGATAAAATAGAATTAAAGATGGATACAGCTTATTTATTAAAAAATCTCAGTAAAACGTTTTTTGTAGGTAACGAAAGTGATCGTAAAGACCACGAAAAATAACACTTTTAAGAATCATAATCAGTCTCTTAATTTAAACCTCTGTTGAAACTTAACCAAAGGTACGTATAATACTAAGAACAATAATTACTTAGAGAACAATGAACCTAAATAATAATTAGTCATGAAAAAAAAATAAAACACTTTGACCACGAAAGTGATGTCACCTAAGTTACCTCACTAAATCAATCTTAATTTGAGCCAGTGCTATCCGAATCAAAGAAAAAAATACGGTTTTTACGGGGATTCGGTGCTCCAGCATACCACAGTATCAGTTGAAGAAGGTCTAAGTTTACCAAGACAGAGCTCACGCGATGTGGATATTTAGCCTGAATTCGGTGTTTCAGAAGGTATAGCGAGCCTGCAGCACTTGTGGTATCTGAATCCAACGCAGAAGGCATTTCAGATGTAGATGGCGAGCTTGCTGCACTGGTGTTATGTAAATTGAACGCTGCTTCTGTCTTCTTCTAAGGCAAATGGAATATTTTTCTTTTTCTCTATTAACTTCTGCATTGTAATTTTTTTATGCTCTCGTCTTTTTGCCTTCTTTTCTTCATCAGTAGTTTTGTTGCGAGTTCTGGCCGTAGCTGTAAGAAATATTTTTTTATTTTTTGATAAATCGTATTTCGTTATTAAAATTCATGGAATGTTAAACTGTTGACCATAATTATGGGGTAGCTTGAGGTATTGGCGACTGTACCACCCCTATTCAATAAAATGATATAATTGTGAACAAAAGAAGTCAAAGGATGCTGGCTTCAGCAGTGTTATTAAGTCGGCATTAACCCTTTTTTAATCTTGACCACGAAAATGAGGACCACGAAAGTGATAATTAAGCACTTTACCGGTTCTAGTATGAAACAGTATTGAGGTTAGAAAAAATACAATAGCCTATTTGTAACATATCCATAATTCGAACAGAAGAAGTATGTAATTATATTTTTTTATTACCAACTTACCAAAATACAGCTGTCACGAAAGTGATGCACGATCTTTGACACAATATTTTTAACACATAGAATATGTTTTTAAACAAAAACCGTTAATATTTTCAATCTAAATTTTTTTGCGATATTAAAACAGCCAATTATAGTGTTGCTACTAACAAGTATATTTTGGGTTGACCATTATTTAGTTAAAAATAGTATAAAATATGAGTGACCACGAAGGTGATGATGGTTTTCGGAACAACATAAATCGTAAAAAAAATTAAGGATATAAGTCTGTTTATTTTTTGTCATTCATTTAAGATATAGTAATATACATTATTCATTACAAAAACGTAATGACAAGGTCCGTTTTAACTTAAATTATATTTTTAATAAACGCAAGAAGTCCAGTGTATATCACCTGAACAGACCACGTAACGTGATTTTTATTTAAAAAAAAATTAATTTCACAAAGTTTTTAATAAAAATAAATATTTAAACAAACATACAGTAATAAATAAAGTTAATTTCAGTTATAATTTGAATCAATAACACTCATTTCTATTCTGCTTTGTAAATTATTACGCCTGAACAGAATTTCACCACCTCAAATAATGACCCATATCTTATTCTGTGTTAAATAAACAGTTTTAAAGTTCAGTTCCTGTGTTTATATATTGCCCTCCACCTTCGTTCCCTAAGAAAGAAAGAATACCATTATGGAGAAAAAAGAGAAGGAAAGGAGCTTGACTTGCGAGCTGCGCCTCGTGGTTTCACCCGTATAAGTCTCGATACCGTGTGAATATCGGTATAAAAAGTATCCTTGATCCTAATCCAGGTCATGGTCTACCCATGTGCCAATTTTTATCCAAATCCGTTCATCTGTTTTAGCGTGTAAGCGTAACAAACAAACATCCAAAAAATCAAATGTTTCTCTAGTTTAGATTATAAACCTATATGAGACTGTGACTTAGCAGTATGCTCTATCTAGTTAGGAATTGAAGTTTGACTTTAGCTTGAGTAGTAGCAATGCAATGCTACGCTGCACGCTAACACGTCTCGATTTTAACAAAGCAGAACCAACTCGCTATCACTTACATTCGTCTGTTACTACCCTAAAACTCTAAAGCCGCGAATTTCGCTGATCAGAATACGCCCTTAGATCCATATCAAAAGCGCAATAAAGCCATTCCTTGGCCAATAAGGGTGGGCCATAAAACTTTCACGTAACAGAGGCTGTGGGTCTGTTGGTAAGCTGCAATTTTTATTGTCTTCGCAGTGATCGAATGTTTGTTTAGACTCGTAATGTGGGTCAACACTTAACTGTAGTGGTGTGGACGTGTCGATTAAAGTGGGCTGTTTGTCTTGTACTTACTTATAATTGAAAACAGAAAGGTACAGGAAATTGTAATGATTGTTAAACTTTTGAGCCAAGAATATGACAATGACTCTTTCTAATATTTTTTTTATAGTTATTCGGTGAAAATACAACTTAATAGTAGGTAACCTTTATCTCTCTCATTTTCTGAAATAATTTATAATCATAAAGTTAAGTTCTAATTAACTCCGTGAAAATTAAACAAAATGGTAGGGTAGCTTGTAGGCATTTCTTTGTTTTCTGCACTGAACAAAATAATTTCTTACTACGCACATTAAAGCGATTTCATTAAAACTTACTGACTTTATACAGTAAGAAGAAATGTTTGTAAAAGACAAAACAGTAACTTTTAATGATTGAACATAACAATTTACTGAAAAAAAAAAACAAAAAAAAAGGAAATCCACCTTTACTGTAATTTAAGTAAATTTCAATAGTTTAACGGTTTTCGGTGGCCAAGTGGTAACGGCCGCGACTTACGGGTTGTAGGTCGTAGGTTCGAACCCAGACACTTTGTGTAAATTATTTTATTACTGCTCTCAAAACGGTGAAGGAAAACATCGTGAGGAAACCGGCATGTCCTAGAACCAAAAATTCGAAGACATGTGACATCTGCCAATCCGCACTGGGCCCGCGTGGTGGATTACGGCCCACTCCCTCTCACCGAGAGGAGGCCAGTGTCCCAGCAGTGGGAACATTAAAAGGCTGATTATAAATAATATTATAATAGTTTGAACGATATCACCAAATGAATAAAACAGTTAATTTTGTGGCCTTTTAACTACTTAAAACGTTAAAGTTTACTGTCATGACGGTACTTAACATTTTGCCTCAAGCTTTAACTGTTTTCGGATAAGTAAAAAATACTGTTTTGAACGTTAGGCTCATAAGGAATTGTTTAAAGCAGTTCAGATTAATGTTTTTTCAATTTTTTGCTTATATCTTTCAGTGTGAAAGACTTGATTAAAAAAAATCAGTGATATTAATAACGACAAACAAACATTAAGCCTCATTTTAAATGCACTCCAATTACCGAAGAGACCCAAAAGAACAAAGACTACATACAATTTATAATTAATCCAAGTACAATTCGTACAATGGTATTATCGTACTCGGATCGGAACGTTCTCCAATAAAATACTCTCAAAAGAGAAACAATGGAAGCATTAACACACGATTCTCGGTACCGATTCCGATCGAATTTCAATTCCGGAAAAACGCATCGAATCGAGAATCTGGCAACGTATTAAAAGGAGAGGGGTATCGGTATTATAGCAGAATAACCTCTTTATGTGCTCTCGCATGATGTAAAGTACTGTTAGGTACCTACGGAAAAGTTTCGCTGTTACAAAAAGGATAGTGTGAGGTCATAATTATTGATAGACATATCGCTCATTTGAAGAAACATCGACGTAACTGCATTATAATTTTTTATGTTTTTGCTTTCCTAACGTAAATAAGCTTTCTAAGTACATACATAACATAATCAGCCTATAATGTTCCCACTGCTGGGACACAGACCTCCTGTCGGTATGAGGGAGTGGGCCATAATCCACCACGCGGGCCCAGTGCGGGTTAGCAGATGTCACATGTCTTCGAATTTTTGGTTCTAGGACATGCCGGTTTCCTCACGATGTTTCCCTTCACCGTTTTGAGAGCAGTGGTGATGAAATAATTTACACAAAGTAAAGCACCTGTCTGGGTTCGAAGCTACGACCTACAACTCGTAAGTCGCGGCCGTTACCACTTTGCCACCACTGCTCTCACTGCTTTCTAAGTGCCTTGTCATATTTAACTCATTATTGGGAAAAAATACATTTACGTATATAGGGTGACTGGTAATTAGTGACCGATACTTAAACACGTGATTTTACTCATCATTATGAACAACTTTTACTATGGGTCATGGGACCAAACCAGAAAACGCGAAAAAAAAATCAGCTGCTCCCTACATTTTGACGGGTTATGCGAACATAAATGTAGGGAACAGCTGATTTTTTTTCGAGATTTCAGGTTTGGTCCCATAGTAAAAGTTGTTCATAATGATGAGTAAAATCACGTGTCTAATTATCGGTCACTAATTACCAGTCACCCTATATAATCCGCATTTATTGTTCCCACTTCTGGGACAAGCTTTGTCTCTGTGAGAGTTAATGAGCCGTAATCCACTACGCGGGCCCAGTGCGGGTTGGTAGACGTCTTCGAATTGTTGGTCGGTTTCCTCACGATATTTTCCTTTACCGCGTGATAGACATATCTTAGAAAAATGCTAGGTATATGTAGGTGAAATGGTGGCTATCCAGTAACCGCGGTTAGTATATAGTTCTTTCAATGTGCTTAGGCTAAAAGATTATTTTAGCGCGTGGCCAAAATCGGAACTACCGCCGCCGCCTTCTTGTTTTGTCAAAACAATTTCCGTGACAATTTCACAAATGTTTACTAAAAACGCTTTCCTGTGAATGCCATTCAGGCGCCTATAGATCATTGTAGCACTCCACATTGATAGATAAAGGTTGTTTGTTACAGTAATCCTCATGTAGGTTCCAATGGTTTATAATTTTCTACTTAATTTTTTCTATTCATAAAAAATACTCACTTTCGGAGGTAGGTACTAAATTGAGCCACTCTCTCTCACAAAACACTAATATTATAAAGGCGAAAGTTTGTAAGTGTGTATGTGTGGGGGTGTGTGGGGGTGTGTTTATATGTTTGTTACTTCTTCACGCTCAAACGGCGGGACCAATTTTGTCAAAATTTTGTATGAAGGTAGCTGACACCCTAGATTAACATATAGGCTTTTACTTTTTATCCCGATATTCCCACGGGATTGACATTTACGCGGGTGAAACCGCGGGGCGCAGCTAGTATTATCTAAAGAAATTTATTCATTTTAGCAAACGAAGTTATAAAACTTTTAAGACTACGTCAGTTTCATAAGTTAATCATTAATAAGGCACTCAAACTTTGTACTTAGTAAAAACCGGATATAAGCTCCAAACATTCTGAAGATCGATTTTAACGGAGATATGTCTCTTACAGGTTTAGCCAGTAATCCTATTACCGGCTTATCATCCCATTATCTACTACAAAGACCTTTTAAGAATACGGATCGGAATAACTATCGGGAATCTGTCATACCCACACTGCCAGAACATTTTCATATTTTATTTATCTCGAAAAAAACATTGACAAAAAACAACAGATAATATTAATGTAGTTTCTGCTTAGATTTAGTTTAGTTATTACTAAATATTATTGACATACTCGTAGATGAATGTTTTTGTATTTCTTTTACGTATTTTTTTTTGGGAGGTATGTTTTTTTTTAGCCTAAGGTGCTTTGCAGATGGAGCAACTTTAGTTGAGGCAACTATCAACTTTTTGAAATTTTCCTTAGCCCGAGATGTTATGTAAACAGCCAGTTGCCAGTTGCTGCAATAGTTAAATATATATAATATAAATAGCCTAAATGTTCTGGAGTGGCGACGGCGTAGCAGAAGGCGCAGTGTTGGAAGGCCTCCTACAAGGTGGACGATGACCTTGGAAAAGCCGCGGGAGTCTGCTGGATGCGAGAAGCACGGAACCGGTCGATGTGGCGATGCTCAGAAGAGGCCTATGACCAGCTGTCTGAAATGATGATGATAAAGCAATGTTTAACATTTATCACTACTACTGTCCGAATGTGATAACTAAACTTTATTTATTTATGACATATGTATTTAGTCGAACCTAAGAATTCCCATTTCGCGCTCCTAAAAATATTATTAAAAAAATTTTTTGATGCCCAATGGACTCCTTTTTCTTTAATTTTATGTTATATACTTGTATATAGTAGGTATATATATTATTATATATTTTAGTGTTAGCTTGTAAATCGTAATCGTTTTTCAATTGTCTTGAAATATTATGCAGTAGGTATGCATATCATGGAAAAAGTTCGATATCGACGCTGTTCTATCCGAACCCTATTCCGTGGCCTTTTACAATGGTTTGTGTACGGAAATAGAAAACCACAACTATATTGAATCCATTTCCGTCTCAAGATTGGCTCTCAAGATAGACATCGCAATTACTTTATATTCGAATAACAATAAAACTGTGTCTTGTACCGTGCGCACTTAAATTATTGTTGTTTTGATCTTCAAACCGAACAGGGTTCTGTAAAAGACCGCAGTGTGACTTGGACTGGAAACAATGTAATTGGAGAATTGTAATTGAAATGTCTTCAATTATTTTATGACAATTTATTTTGTTCAGCTCAATTGTTTCATACCTTTAAATTGGACTGTAACGGTTTTGGTTTATGTTATTGGTTAAAGCCATTATTAATTTGAAAATTGATTAATTTAAGGAAAAAAGTCATTTTCAAATTAATTTAGCAATTATTTATGTATTTCCATAGACACATGTAAAGTCAACAAAAGAGTTAGGTATGCAGGATCGTCGGATATAGTTGAAGTTTAGTAAGAAACCGATAGATGTTTTCGAATAAAATTTAATTTTAATAATAGAAGACAAACAGCACATTTATCAAATTAAATTTCAGTCTACAACATCCATCGGTTTTTTACTAAACTTCAACTATATCTGACGATCCTGCATACCTAACTCTTTTGTTGACTGTACCTTGGTTAGGAGCAAGTTCAAAGAAGTCAAGAATATCGATAAACTGTTAGATGCTGCAATATCCAGTGGGATCGGTGTTCACTTCCCTATCATCGTCCTATTTTACTATGCCCAATGCCCACGGGAAGCAAGGGGTAATTCCGAGCATATAACACCTGATTTCCTATTAAATTTTGATGGCATGCTAAAATATTGTTATTACCTACATGCATTCAAAGGATGTTCCGAGATTCATGTTAGTATAGACATTACAGAGCAAAACGTAGGTTCAAGCTTCATACCATTAAAATTTATGTTAAACGTGTACAGCCAAGTCGGAATTTACATACGAAAAATATACATAAAATGACGTCATCCTGCAAATTTTATACATGTCGTTTTGCAAAATTACACGTCGTTCACACAAATTTCGTATAAAATGTTAATTTTCTTGGAGGTGTGACAATGGCCACATTCGGATCAAGGACCGTTATTACAATGGCTCATTTCTTTCTTTTTGTCACAGTTCTGTTTAAAGCGACAGGTCGTCGGTAATAATTTTGACATAAAGAAAATGTTTAATTTTACGTAGATACGGTTTGAGTTCTGTCTTACAATACGACCGACGTAACTTGGCCGGCCTGAACTTTGCACAGAAGGCTGCGCAGTAAGATTTATTAGGAACCAAATGGTGACATGAGGCGAGTGCGAGTGAGAGAACATGCGCGAAAGTTCTTAGTGCCTATGTTCAGGCCCGTCAAGTTACGTCGGTTGTATTGTACGTAAATGAGGTTCAAGATTATGGCAGTGGGTCGTGTTGGTTTAAGATATGCGAGTTTTAGTTATAACAAGCTTTTTGTGGCGTAATTTTTAAAATAAAAGAAAGAAAAAACATTACATTTAGTACCTAGCTATTTATCCCGTATGTTGCACCTGCCATGTTTTGTCTCTGCATCACCCTAAGGTTGACTGGTAGAAAATGCCTCAGGCATTAAGTCCGCCTTTGTACAGTATTTATATTACTTGTGCATAAAGTTTTAATAAATAAATAAATAATAAAAAACAAGAAAAAACTCAATCAATCATCGAAAATCAAAAATAGCATTTGTCGTTTGTACCACTACTATTCGCTATCGAAATATAGTTGTAAAAAAGGTGTTAATAACGCATTAACGTGTTACTGAAATTTAATTGGAATTTTTAAAGCCATCCAAAAAAAACGAGAAGCACAGATCCAGTCGAAGTGATAATGCTTGGGAGAATGCCTATGTCTAGCAGTGGACGTCTTTCGGCTGAAATAATGATGATAATGATCCTAAAAGTCACCACAGCATTTTAATTTTTCATTTGGGTTACAAATATTCCACAAAAACTTATCTACTTCTACGTAGATAGGTACTTATCCACACAGGCGAAGGGCCGCAGTCCAGGCCGTAGTCGCAGGGCAGGGCCTTAGGGCCGCAGTTTAATTTCGAGCTCTGTTTATTCCGACCGATAACCATTATATTACTTCTAAAAACCAGTCAAGTGCGAGTTGAACTCGTGTGGAGAGGGTTCCGTACGATGAATATTTTATCTTCTACCATGTTTTTTTTAAATCTGACCCAAATTTTTTTGTGGTAACTAAAAGAAAACTTATCATTGTAATTGAAAAACATGTTCTCCCATATATATATTCCACCTGAAAATGTAAGTTTGTACGCACAATATTGAGAGATTTACCATGTTGTTTTAAGACCACAGACTTCTTATAAGTTTTCCTGTAACGTATAGGTATAGAGCTATTTTCTAAAAAAAAAAAAAAATTTTGGGCTTAGTAGTTTCGGAGATAAGGGGGAATTAATGGTCTATTTTTGTCTAACTTTAATACAATGTATACATTAAAATTATGAAAAAAAAAAAATTTGAAATCCAGTCACAGTAAGCCCTTTCATTTGATATGTAACACGGTACAAATTGTGAAACTTTTTTTTTTATTTTCTATTTGTTCCCCAAAAATGACCCCCATATTCAAAATTAATTTATTTACGTTACACGTCTGTGTTTGGGATACAGAGATTCATATTATGTGTACCATTTCAATTTAATCGGTCCATTAGATTCGGAGCAAATTGGCTGTGACAGACGGACGGACAGACAGACACACAAGTGATCCTATAAGGGTTCCGTTTTTCCTTTTGAGGTACGGAACCCTAAAAAGGAACCAAATTATTCTGATGAGGCGAATCAAGGGCCTACGCAGACCATTAGGGTTCATCGACCCGCCATAGTATCGTCAGGACCACGATGCCGTTCGTTAAAATCCGTCGCGTCGTTTCACACAGCAAATTGCATCAAAAGAATTCCGTTGATTTCAATTTCCAGTCTTTCAATCGTTAGGGAGTGAATTTTCGATTGAATACTGAGTTGGTGCCGATAACTACATTCAAAATCAATTCAGGTATTACCTGATTGGAGAGCTGGTCAATTTAAAGCAATTTCTGACGATATGTTTTTGTCTGTAAAACTCCTCAAAATACCCTCTATTTGAATAAGATAAGACCCACACTAATAAAAAAGCTTTGGTAAAATGGAATCTACCTTTTCCTAGGCCAAAATAAAGCCAGGCCATCTATTTTATTACTTACTTAATTTCTTTTTTGTCCAATTTGATCGCCTGGATGGATTCCTATTTACTTTTATTTCTGTCCATTCGTTCCATTAATTCCATCTCTTTCATTATTTATCTACTTACGGTGAATTTCATCAATGAAACTAAACGCGATCAGGGGTGGTATTCTGTAAAAAATAATCTCACCGTGAAAACTTAGGTGAAGTGAGCTGTCAGTAGTGTCAATTCCTCATCATCATCATTTCAGCCGAAAGACGTCCACTGCTGGACATAGGCCTCCCCCAAGCACCTCCACTTCGACCGGTTCTGCGTTTCTCGCATCCAACGGGTTCCTGCGGCCTTCACAAGGTCGTTGGACCATCTTGTGGGAGGCCTTCCAACGCTACGTCTACCGGTACGCGGTCGCCATTCCAGAACCTTTCGGCCCCATCGGCCATCTGTTCTGCGAGCAATGCCCTGCCATTGCCACATAATTTATGTGTGGCAATTCTTGGGGCTAGTCGGTTACTTTGGTTCTCCTGGGGATCTCCTCATTCCTAATTTGATCACGCAGGGAAACTCCGAGCATAGCCTTCTCCATTGCCCTTTGGGTGACTTTCAGCCTTCTTATAAGGCCCATTGTGAGCGGCCACGTTTCAGTGCCATAAGTCATCACTGGCAACACGCACTGGTCAACGACTTTCGTCTTGAGACACTGCGGTATGTGAGACGAGAAGATATTGTGTGCTGTTGACGCTGCCCAGCCGAGTCGGATTCGACGATTGACCTCTTTCTCGAAGTTAGACCTATCTAACTGGTGTCAATTCCTTGCAAAAACCAACTCACTTCACCTAAGTTTTCACGGTAGATTTTTACAGAATCGACCGGCTGCACAATTACACCGCGCCAACAAGAATCACCGCCAACAGCGGTCAGTGTCACCATTGTTGTTAAATATTGACACTGAAAGCTCTTGAACGCGGTTTATATGTACTGATCGCGTTCAGTGTCATTGGTGAAATTCGCCCATAATATGTGTAAAAGAATCCTCCCAAACGTGTGTCAAAATTGCAGAAATTTTATGAGTTTCAGACAATTTCAGTTCAACAATTAATGGGTTCAATAACGTGTTATCGGCTCTCAGTTTAAAATTACGGCCCAGACTTATGACGACGCCAATGGTAATCGAAACCAACTCCATTAATATCTGAAACAATAAAAACGTCATATTTAACAGTTTTCAATAACCATTAAAGTCGATATGGTTAGGTTTTTCGGACTTTATTAAGGACTAATTGATTGAAATTCGTTGAACTCTTACGATTAAAAGTTAAAGCACATCTATATGCAATGCCCGGAAAAGGCATGACCGAACATCATCGGCTCGTTGAAACCAGGCGTCGACAACCAGACTCAACGTAAGCACGTAACTGGATCGGCTTAGCACCCTTTGAGGCGTGATCCCGCTTACTGCGGGCGCCGGCTGGGCGACGACCCTACGTAAGCGAGACAATGGCTCGCCGTAAGCGGGTGGTCGGCCTGCCGTAAGCGGGTGACCAGCCCGCCGCCGCCGCCGCGGTGACTGCTCTTTACTTCTTGATCCCGACTCCGAGCCGAGATGATGCCGCCACGATGCTAATAAGTGCGCGTTCCAATATGGAGTGTCATTGTAAGAATCCTGAACGGCTCGAGTTGAGGCGATTCTAATCCCGTGCAGTGCTTATAAGAGTGCGTTGACCCTTAAGACTATTCCTGGCGACCGCTATGTCCTCGCGTTAGAACTTTTTTAATAAAATCGACTTTTCCTCTTTCCCTAAGGAATAAATTTCGATAGCAGTGGTATTTATACATTCGGGGTTTTAAATCATTTATGTTTAGAGGACCAGAGTTTGTGCTAATTATAGAGTTTTGTTAACAATTTTGTAAAATTATTTCTACTTGACGCACTTGCTTAAATATTTGTAGGGCGGCTTAAATTCTTCATAATTGGGGGCAAACAGGTCGTTTGTTACAAACAATTTGGCCTGTAAATAACATAAATTACTCCTTTGCCTAGAGATTAGACTAACATTATTGCAGCTGAGTCAGAACCAGAAAAGTCAATGATACAATTTTATAAAAAAAAAAACATTAATTATGCTGTTATATAAATACAACCGTGAATTTAAATAAAATTACTTAACATAACATCACGCTTGTATTCCTTGAAGGGTAAGGTAGAAGTGCAGCTCTAATGCACCCACATTTCGCCAGTTATGTTTAAATTATGACGTCACAGGTCTTCGAATTTTTGGTTCTAGGACATCGGCATGTCGTTTCGGCGTTTTATCACGATGTTTTCTTTCACCGTTTTGAGAGCAGTGTTGATGAAATAATTTACACAAAGTAAAGCGCCTGTCTAGGTTCGAACCTACGACCTACAACTCGTAAGTCGCGGCCTATTACCACTGGGCCACCACTGCTCTTACCACTGGGCCACCATTGCTCTTTATGGTGTATTTATTGTAATGAATCCATACAAATTGCCCGATTTGGTGATGCTTAACTGTCTTATTAACGTAAATCTGCTTGGATTGCTTATTATCTTATTAATTTCGTGACAAATTCATTATTTCTAAACATTTATATAGTCATGAAATTATTATTTTTCTTTACGAACCTAGGTTCAAATCAGACCTTTTGATTTTTATGGTTTTTCGCACAGGTGATTTTCGTGACCGCAAAAATGTTATTAGCACTTAAATCGGTGATGTTGCCAATCCTTTTATCCAAGTTTACGACATACCTTCACGTGACAAAGAGTCTCATGTGATGTCAACTAACCTAGGTATCACATACATTAGAGAGAAGGAAATCTGTCATCATCAAGCAACATCCTTTTCCATTATAAAATCAAACAATAAACTCAGTCTATCGCAGTCCATTGCTGGACATATAGGCTTCTCCCAGGCGCCACAACACCCTTTCCTCCACCTTCTGCATCCAGTCTGTCCCAGTCAGTCTTTAGGTCGTCTGTCCATCTAGCTGGGGGGCGTCCACCACTACGCTTGCCGATACGCGGTCTCCACTCCAGTACTCCTCTGCTCCACCGGCCACTGCTTGTGCAATCATGTTTAGTGTATGTCCAATCTTGTGTGTTCTCTTTGTACAATAGACATATTATTATTATTTATTACTGGTCCTTCGACAAACATGGCCAGCCACTGCCACTTCAGCTTGGTTACTCTGTACGATAAATCGGTAACTTTTAGTTCTTTTCCGGATAACTTCATTTCTGATTTTATCTTTCAAAAAAACTCTTAGTCCACACTCCACAGTCATCGTGAATTTGTGGACCAGCCGAACTGTCAAGGTCTAAGTTTCGGCACCGTATCTCATAACACGAACTTTAAGTCGTTCATGGTGTGTGTTCCGACACACCATCTCGAGAAGTTCCTCAAGGAAGAGTTTTGGCTGAAGGATGTTGTGTACCGCCGGTTTCGTGGCCGGACACATGACACCTGTCAGCGAAACACGACGCAGACACTTCGTGTTCGTTAGTTTTTTAGTGTACTTAAATATAATGTTGTATGTATTTATAGTATTTTTAAGTTATTAATATTGTATTGTATGTGTTTTATGGGCCTTGATGCCTGAAATAAATGGATAAATAAATAACGGGCAGGATGCACTATTTGAAAACCTTAGTCTTCAAACATTGCGGACTAGGCGACGAGAAGACTTTACGAAGACATTATAAAATAAAAAATCTAAGATTGTTTAAAACCGAAGAAAATCAAATAATAATAATTAAACCCAGGCTGCGTTCCTGTCTACATTTCTACAGCTGAAAGACAGAAGATTTATATTAATCTTAGTATGAAACCCAAAGTATACGGAACAATTCAAACAGTTCAACATTCTGAAGTATAATTATTATATCTCTCTCCGCCAACATTCATTAACAAAAGTTTTTGTTGCGATGAAAACGATATTTCAAACAAACTTAATAATTAGACGTGGATAAACTTAGTTAATGTTTCAGAGGAAGTACATTTCTGCGCCAAATCCTCGGGTATTATGTCTCATTTACTCAAAGAGGGTGTCTCGCCCGTCGAGAGGCTAGAATGTCCATGCGAGATAAATAGGATGATTGCTATTATCGCGCTCGTGTGTTTACTTACATCTAAGCGAGAAAAAGGAATTACCTGCGATAAAAATTTGACTTCTCGAATTTATTTTGACACCGAGTCGACTCTCTACTCTCGAAATGTGAGTATTGCACTATTTACGAGTCCACTTTTTATTTTTTTTCGATTATCGCCTATTTCGAGGCGATAAAAAATCTTCATGTAAATGAACCTTTTATAGGCTTTCACGATTGTTTATTTCATTAAGATGCGAAGCGAGCGTTACCGTTTGTTGTATTTACTTACGTTTATTTCTGTAAGCACTTTAATAATACTATCCAAAACGGAGGCGTTGTGTGTTTTACATTTAAATTGAGATCCGTGTGTGTTCAGTTTCAGAAACTACAACAAATAACATGTTGAATAATAAAGAACGAACAACGGTATTTTGCTTATGAACGGGTTCATAATTTGCAAGATAAGAATGTCTTGAGTAAGTTTCATATTTTCTCACTGTAGGTAATATTTCCTTGCTCGAAGGCACTAAATAACAAACTAAAATAAGCATAAAGGTTACATTGCTATGACATTTCACTCCCACTATCTTTCCTGTCTCCCACTCCCACGCCTCTAGGGAAACAATACGGATGCATTAACTTGCAAATTGCATGAAAGTAGTTACTAAAAGTTTACATATTTTCATCCAACGAAGTTCAGCCAATTACCTCTAGGCTTGGAACTTGAAAGACACACTGAAAGATAATATTTCATACTAGATAGCACAAGTTGAACAATCAGCAACGAATTTTGTTGGAAACGAACTCAATTGGTACATTTAAATTGTTCATCAAACAAGAATTGACATTAAAATGTTTGTAACTTGTTCAAGATTGGTACGAATATAGTCGTATTAGTGAAGCTCCGTAAACGTAGCGTGGCTAGCGTAGTGTGGGACGCCCCCCAGCTAGATGGACCGAAGACCTAAAGAAGGTAGCTGAGGCAGACTGGTTGCGGAAGGCGGAGGACTGGCTGGCTGGCTGGAGGCTGAGTTGATACAGTGAAACTCTACTGTTAATTGCTTTGATGAGCTACATTAATTACATGTCGAAGTATTATAAATTTCAGTTTTAAAGTTTTTCATTCAGACCTTCGCGGTTGATTTACTGTTCCGATAAAATTGGAAATTAATATTTTAAAAAAACTGATAGGTGCTTCCATTAAACAGAAATACCTATGTAGCAGCTGTGACGGTTAGATACCGAAATATAGAACAAGTGATTTGTAAAGAATCCATTTGCACGCCCTGAAATTAAGTTTCAGACGGCTCTCAATCAAAATGCGGGAATGGTGCCTAACTTGAAATTTTTGGTAGGTAATTATTATTAAAAGAATCTGGATCTTTATTAAATTTTACTATAAACTCAAATTTATTAAATTGAATGGCTCATATTTATTATTTTGGGCATTTCTCCAAAATCAAAACTATACCTAGCCAATCCAAGGCTTAACTTAGCGTCAAATTATGACCCAAAAACTGTGGAAACTGGAAAATTGTAGCGCAATATTTTGCAAAAGTATCCTTTGTCCAACAGTCACGTACTCCAAAAACAATGTTTATTTGCGCCAATTCGTCATCTGCACGATATTGTTTACAAACTGTTATTATTTTTGTGTGAATTCCGTTCGGGATAAAGATCTGTTGTTTGTTTCAAAACTGATCAATTTATTTTATTCTGAAAATGTTTTTGTTAAAAGGTTTTGGTTTGTTTTGGGACGAAGATGCTGAAATATCAATGAATAACGTTTCAATTTATTTTTTCTCGTAATTGTTGATATTTGTGTTACTTGAATATTAATAAAAAATAAAGTGAGACAAAGTGATTCGAGTTTATTTTTAGGGGTTTCCGAAAAATGGAGAGTAAAAATTACCTGTATTAACTACAATAATAAAAAACGCTGGTTCTTGGTAGTAAAACAAAAGTATATTATGTCAATCAGAAGTAGAAACCAAAAGGTAGAAAAAGCATAAACAAAAGGAATAAAAAGGTAAAATATCAAAAGGAAGAAAAGGCTTGCACAACCTGCTTGTAAAAATCATTTGTCCTCGGTATCTTTTTTGTAAAAAAGTAACATCGGAATAACAAAAAAACAACTTCACAAAAACTTGAGTCTATTCAGTGTTGCCATCTTTAATTTTTTATCTCATCACAAGGAACTTTGAGTGCTCGAGATGAGCATCCAATAATCCAATTAACGACGAAGTAAAAAAACATCATGGCGTTGTAAAAGCTAATTTTAATAAAGTGCGCGCGTCACTCTGGGATATTGTCAGTAGAATTGAAAAGTATAGGTAGGAACTTTTCACTCAGACTAATCGGTGTTTCCATAGATTTACGTTTTATACGACTCACGATCACTTTCAATGTACTTTTTTTTTTTTTTGCGGATGGGAAATCATCAAATGACCCCTCCCGCTCTGGGTGGAGCGGAAGGGAGTGTCAGACTCTTACTGACTAAAACCCACCCGTGTTCCTTCCTTAGCCCTTTATGTTCCGGGCCAGCGGTAACCCTTTCGGAAAATCCCGCTGACCACTTTCAATGTACTTAAAGGGAGTTTTTAGAATAGTATAATTAGGAATTAGATTTGGTCCGACAGACGTGTCTCGTGTGGAGTCTAAATAATTTTTTGTTACTTTAAGTAGGTACTCACAAAATGTTTCAATGTGTCAGTTTAGTACCGGTACATAAAGTTCGTTTTTTAATCCCAGAGACTAATCTGACAGGTGTAATGTCAAACTTCTATACTAAAGAACGCAAACACGAAATACTTAAATGTTAGATTAGTCTGTGGGCTAAAAAAAGAAATTTAGGTAAAATTTGGTTATGTAAGTCTCCAATATTCCATAGAGAGCGTGTGTGTTTTTGATTTATGTTTAATTAAATTGAACCGCCCTGTAAAACCTTTAGGTATAAAGTTTATAAAATATTCCAAGACCAGGTTAATTTAAATAGAATTATATACATGTGTATTAAGACATCTTAAACATACAATCTAACACTAAAATATTTATATAGTACCTATGTACAAGTATATAAAGGAAAAGTAAAAGGGCTCATTGGGCATCAAAAAATTCGCGGCATCGCTTCAGTGTGAAAAGTGCCCAAAATGCTGGCAGCGTTGCCCCGTTGGATGGTAATGCTGCTTATTTGACCTAAATTAGGCCAGCCCTCTGGTCACGTGAAGAGTCGAATACCAGCTTGGCGATGTCCCGAAGTGTTTCAACCCCAAATGGCTCAAACATATAGCTCCATTTATATTTGCGCCGTTTGAGATTTGGAGATAAAGTACTTACTTAAACACCAATTATTAATTATAAAAATGTTTAAATATTCAAACACGAGATTGAATACCTACTAAATGGTTATAGCCGCAGTGTCTATATTCTTATTTCATAAAAGTAATTGCTATCCGCTATTAAGCATACGCTTCACGCTCGCATTGAGACCCACTCCGTCGACTATAGAAATTAATTCGAGAGGATTTCGCCTTTTATATCGGCAGATATGAAAGAGCTTTTATTTGAATAAGTTTATTTTTCGCACAAAAGCCGCTTTCAAATGATGGATTCGCTAAGTACTTGAAACGAAATAATTAATTAAGATGTTTCAATAGAAGCGATGTAATGAAAACAAGATTGAAATAATTAAGGTGTTTTCTGTGGAAATTTAATTTGACACTTTTTGATTAGTTTTCTAATAAAGAAAGCTAGAATACTTTGTATTTGTAACAAAAAGGACTTAATGAGGTTTTGGTTCAGAAATTAATAATTTATTTGCCACTAATGTGTGTTGGTGGTATCGGGAATTTAATATAATACATTTACCTACTAGACAAAAACATAAACGAACATAAAAACAAAAAAAAACATTCCATTCTCTAAGCAACATTACTATCACTATTATAAATACTCATATTACTTATTCGCAATTAGGCACAATGCCAATAACATATAATAAAAAAAAATACAATAAATTAAACTACAAATGTCAACAGATTAAATTGAAAATGTCAGAAAAAATTAAATGGGTACAATTTAAATGCTCATCAAAATAATTTTTGAACCTACCAAAATGGATAAATGCTCTCCAAATCTTGTTTCCCTGAAACAGTAACATTAATACCCAAATTGAAAAATATTGGCGACGCAGAATGCAAGAGCGAGCGAAGGGCACCCTGGGTTAGATTTGGTTAAGTTACTTTAAACCCTTTACACAGAAATAGAGGCCCCACGAAGCGGGGCACCGTCGACATAGGATGTGGCATAGAATAAAAAGGAAAATAGGTACATTTCTACAATACTTTATGAAACACAATTTGGTGAGCATATATCCATTCTGGCAGGTATTTCGATTTTTTTGGTAGTAAAATAGGTACTCTTCTGGTAGGCGTTTAAACACAAGCCAAATTAAATTACAAAAGTCAACAAATTCAATGTAATGCAATTTGTTGCGATGGAATTTGAACTTTGATAAGTACGAAATTCCGTTTCTTGTTCCATAACTTTAAAATTATCTCAAATTCCTGACTTTAATTATAATTATATTATGAAAACAAGAGAACGTCATACGACGGTACACGCAGCTCTTTGCCTTTGTCTTTGTCTTTTTGCTCTTTGTCCTTGTACCTTTCAATATAATTAAGGGAACGTAGTTATTAAATTGTAATAATACAAAAAATAAAATACAAATACAAAAAGTTTTAGTGACAAACGGAAAGGTGATGAATGACAGACAGCTATAATATAGATAGTACATAAACACAAATATGTTTGTACAGTCAACAAAAGAGATAAGTATGCAGGATCGTCGGTTATAGTTGAAGTTTAGTAAGAAACCGATGGATGTTGTCTGCTGAAATTTAATTTTATTAATAGAAAACAAACAGCTCATTTATCAAATTAAAAATTTACTACGTAATAATTATGCCACAGCCATCTATAGATTCCTGTATACACAATTCTGGCTAGCTGCACAAAGTATTCACCTGAAACTTATTCCACATAAAATGCGGCATAAACTTTCACTAATCACTGGCACTAATTAGCGTGCAAATGACCCTTTTTAATTAGCACACATAAAAGCAGCAGTTATGCGTATTTTCAATTAAAATGTTTTTAGTTCACACACGCATGGACCCGTGAATTGAATGACGAATGTAATTGCCTGCATTTTTTAGAGTTATTGGGTCAAAGTTTATTCAGGTCAAAAGAGACGCCATTTTATTTTTAAGTTTTGAGGTAGTTCACATCGGTGAAGGAAAATTAACGTAAGGAAACCTGGACCTGGACTTAAAGTGAATATACTCGTATAAGCCTGAAATTGCTAAGCCGTCTTGAGCAAACGTGGTGATCATTGCTCGTCCATATGGGAAGCGTTATTTACCCAGACAGGTATGTACCTACCCCGTGTTCTCGATGCGTATTGGCGCGGCGCGACGATCGCTTTTTAACCAAAAGCGATCGTCGCGGCAGTGCGCGATCGTTTGTATGAATTGTGACGCACAAACCCGACTTGATTGATCGCGCGATTATGCCATATTTACACGGGGTGGCAGAGATATCGATAGAGGGCTAGAATTGTACGCGCCCCGCACTAGGGCGGGGGAGGTGAAAGATAGGGACGAGCGGCGGCAACGCGAGCGCACACTCTGCGAACGACGACCGCGCGTACGACATCTCATATTTTATTGTATAACATCACAGTGCAAACGATAATATTGTAACGATTTTACTCAGTATACTTCAAGTTTTTATACTCTAAAACGTAGTTTGTTTAATTCCTAAACAAGAATCATGTGCTGCATTCATGGTTACAGTTTGCGCGTCAATGCTGCCACCCTGTACGAATAAAGAGTACAATCATCGCGTAATCGCGCGACGTTCGCTTTCGGTTAGGACGCGGCCTAATAGACCTGGCATATTTTTGCAATGACTGGGAGTAATCCCTGTGCTTAACCTTACCAAGGGGTGTCGTATTACCCAGTAACTGGGTTGTGGAGCTCAGATAGGCAGTCGCTCCATGTAAAATACTGGTAGCTAGCTGCATCTGGTTAGACTGGAAGCCGATCCCAACATAGTTGGGAAAAGGCTAGGCAGATTATGATGATGATGAATAAGCTACCAAATATTGAAGACAGATACTTCGATTCCTACTGAACCCGTAAACAAAACAAGAGCGTGTTCATAAAACGCGTTCATTAATTCGTTAATCGGGTGCCGCGAGCAACCATCCGTGGTACCGCAAAAATAAACTAATGAAATCGTAATTAGGGTTAATTTCAGCCAGATTCAGCCCGGTTTCGTCTGCGGTTAACCTGTACAGAACAACCCGTTTAGATTTATAGGGTTTTCATACAAGATTTACGACTGTCATTTATTATTCACTATCTGCGGTACAATCAGAATTTATGACACACTTTTCGGTATGGTTTTATACGAATAAATAAACTATTTTATTGTAATATCTTGGCGCGGCGGCGTATGATAAGTGTTTTTGCTGAATATAGGTATCTGAATATTTTAATACGAAGCCTTTTTGGATTCGAGTCGTAATATTTGGGACAACGCGATTTAGGACGGCTCTCGCTTTTATTAATAAAAAAAAAAACATATTTTCGTTTTAAAAGAAAAAATGTTGACTGTTTATGAAAATGGTTCGTTGAATAAAATTAATAACATGAATGTATTTTTTTGCAAGATTAATTTCGCCGAGGTCAGCGGTCTTTGAATGAAATATTAACAATAAAGGGTCAGCTGCCTCGCTTTGCCGGCAAAGTTGGTAGCCAATTGAGAGGGCAAGGTAATCATGTTCATGGGGCTTTTGCATACAGTAGCTATGAGCCTACACATTCAGTATGCCTATAGTACAGTCACGAGCATAAGTATGTATACACTTGGCTTTATTAAAAGGCGATTTTCTCCTTTATTTTTGAATTAAATTTTTATTATTACGAACATAGTATTTTCGAACCCATAGTTTTATGTAAAGTGTCGTATTTCAACGTCACTTTACATAAACGAAATAACGAATGCATCGTTATTTCGTGAAAAAATCGCAATTGAAAGTTGCCAAGTGTTGACATATTATTGCTCGTGACTGTACCTAGCTATCTAATCTTAGAAGAATAAATTGACCAAGTTAACTAAGACGTAACGAAAATGAATCAACATTGCTAAATACATTTATTGGATGATACTCCAATAAATGTATTTAGCAATGTTGATTCATTCAAACCAGAAAGGGACCTTTAGCCTGCTATCCGCTGATGTTTGCCTATCAGCTGACTAAGGCGTTATCGCCTACGAGGATGTTATCATAAATTAATCTTGTATTAATCTACAGCGTCAAATTAAAAAGTCCTCCAGACCGTATTTCGGCCACGGCGGCCAATCTCAACGGAGACTAGCCTTCGGCGCGGGAGATATTATAGTGCACAAGTGTGCGCGCAGACACAGGTGCACTCCCTCGTCCCTCACTCTCATTATCCGATGGGACGGCAATCCGACACGACCGGAGAGAGATCAGGCGCAGGACCAACGGCTTAACGTGCTTTCCGAGGCACGGGGGTATCACACCGCCAACTTCCAAACTCCGGGCTGCTACTAAGAAATTCCTAATGGAAAAACTCAATAACACTTTGCCCGACCCGGGAATCGAACCCGGGACCCCACGCTCAGCAGTTGCGCTTGCGACGGGGCAGTCAAATTAAGTTAGCTAGCGAATCTGTGTTTTTTATTCTATACTATAGTGTTTAGACATCGATACTCATCACGTCTGCGAAGTTTGATTATCTAATTTAATTTGACCTTGCATAAACGATCCATAGTTTTTCCGTTTCAAAACTGGACACTGTCATTAACATTGCCAGTAGCCGTCCACTGCTGGACATAGGCCTGCCCAATCGCATGCCATTCAACACGATCTATGAGAAGTCTTATCCAGCTGCTACCTAGATAGCAAACATGTACATTAATTAAAATTACTCGCGACTTTAAAAAGTTTAGTTCACATGGCAGTTTTCGTTTTCATAAAATAAAAAGTTCCAGGTAAAAAAAGTTGGTGTACCTAACCCTATTCGACATGCAAACTTGGTTACTGTGTTGCAGCCCCAATTTCGTTCGTTTGACGTCATTTTTCATATTTGATAGCATTTTTTACGAGATCAATGTGCAACCTACTTTCTGAAAACTGATGCAGGAGTATCTGAGAGCTTTTTATGGTATTTTAGTGACGTGACAATGGAGACTATAATTTTGGCTTTCAGTTCATTTTCGGGAGACCTATAAATTTTTTACGATAGTCATATTTTTAAGGCACATCTGCATTGTTTGAAAGCCTGATCAAATCCCTGATCGCAATATCGTATGTGTTTTATGTTAGCTGTTAAGATTGCATAATCAACCTATAATGTTCCCACTGCTGGGACACAGGCCTCCTCTCTGTGACAGAGGGTGGACCGTAATCTAGCACGCGGGCCCAGTACGGGTTGGTAGATGTCACATGACGTCGAATTTTTGGTTTTGGTATATGACGGTTTCCTCACGATATTTTCCTTCACTGTTTTAAGAGCAGTGGTGATTAGATATGTACACTAAGTAAAGCGCCTGCCTGGGTTCGGATCTACAACTTATAAGTCAGGGCCGTGTCCACTGCTCTCCTGGGCCACCACTGTTCTAACTGGGCCACTAACTGAACACAACAACCAATGAAATACGGTATCAGGCAACCCGGTTCGGTGGTGCGATTCTTGAGGAACTTGAGATACTTTCAACAACAGTATTTTGACTATGATGATGATGAAGATCAATAAAATAAATGAGCAATAGGTTTATTGGCGACAGATTTGATCACCAACGAAAATTATTTCTCTTTAGTTTAATATAATTATAATAATCTGCCAAGCCCACGGATATGCCAAGCCTTTGCCCAACTATGTTGGGGTCGGCTTCCAGTCTAACTGGATGCAGCTGAATACCAGTATTTTACATGGAGCGACTGCCTATCTGATCGGCACAACCCAGTTACTGGGTAACATGATACCCCTTGGAAAGACTGGTTGTCAGACTATTGTACAGACGCCAAGCACATCAAGCTACTACAATCTGTCAAATTTCTTTAATAGATTTTCAACTTTATCACTAAAACATAAGGTTTCTATTTGATCGGGTTTTTTTTTTTTTTACTTTTTAGACTTTTGTATCCTGCTTATGCGAACTTATGACGTTTAATTAAAATCGGTTCATTCATTTTGACAAACAAGGGCTTGAAAGTTTGTATGAAATGCCGTACAGCGTAAACTCTCTTAATACCTATGTCTGACTGACTCATCGACGCTGCTTTTTTTTCAAACTAACTTACAACAACTTAAAAGTACTTGGGCTCGTTCAAAACATTAAATTAAAAGCGTTTCTACTGTCATTGGCAAAGTTTAAAGCCGGAAACTACCCTTCTAACTACTGTTCAATGTCCATAGTCCTGCTAAAAAGTTGTCCGTCAGTTCTTTTAACGTTTAATGAAATTTAGAGTTGCGTTTTAACTAAGTGAATCGTTTATATGAATGAGGGAGATGAAAATGGAGTAAGCATAGTGGAAAGTTAGTCAATTCCAGTGCATGGTGTATATTTCAGGACTTTGCAAAAAGTTTGCGAATCCAAATGACAAAATATGTATATATAAACCTCTTAACTTGTACCTAAAAGTTAATTTCAAAACGGCTGGTTGACACTTCCCGTGACCCAAGGGCTGGCTTTTATCTTGGCCAGAGGCTCAGCATCGCCATACAACGTGGTAACGCCGCCAGTCTCTTGGGTACATTACCAGTCGACAGCGATGCGGAGGAATTTTTCGACGCTATTTTTTAGTTTCTGTATAGTTTTAGTTAAGTTAGGAATTAATTTTGTTATTTTTAGATTGTTAAATATTCTCATATTGCATGTTAATTATTGTACCTAAAAGTTGTTTAAAGTTAAGTAATGATTGACGTCTGCTTAATAATAATTATTAATGATTAAACGTCTCCAAACTTTAAGTAACATAAATACTTAGAGGAGTTATTGCTTAATTTGAAATTAATATGACTTTGATGAATTGTGACGTTTTTATGAATTTATAACGTAACAGGCACTGATGGATATAATCTGAACTCATTTAAAATTAGTGCTGCCAGTCTTCTGGGCACGTTTCGGTGAAACTCACGGGTCATATCTGCCGGACGCCTAAGGGGCCGCCTCCACGAGCGAGAGAATCGCGGCGATAGTCTCGCCGCGCCATCAAATTTTCGCGGCGATGATATTGCCGTGTGGAGACACGTTCTAAGAGAGTGTATAGAAATACGTGGCACGACGATAATATCGCCGCGATTCTCTTGCTCGTGGAGGCGGCCCCTAAGTGTCCTTTTGTATTTATTTGTATAGTTAGTTAATTAGTCATTTAATAGTTAGTAGCTGTATCTAATAGTTGGTTTGGTGATAAAAGTTCATTCCATATTGTTTTTTTTAAAGTGAAAACTTCTTTAGGCGCGTTGGGCATTTTTTGAGATGGGAAAAAACCATTGAACTCGCGACACTGTTACCGTAACCGACACCGCACTACATTCGGATGTGTTCGGCTGCCCTCGGGATGTACTCGGTTTTAATGTATATCCGATATGTCAGTGAGTGATGGCAAAGTATTCTGTTTGTGTTTTGTTTTCATTTCTGTCGGCACTCCCGGAGTGCCACTGTTTTTTTTTTATTGAAGTTGGGCAGCGGGTCCAGTCAACCTATTCAAAATGTGATGAGGTTGACTGGTCCAGTGGGTCCAGTTGACCAAAGACTTGTATCATCATCATCACCAGTGGCAGCCTAGTTCCACTCAATGCTGAGTAGAGGCGTCCTCCCTTCAGTGCCAATATTTTATACTAAGAACAATATTCCAAGGTACAACATCTATATTTGTAACCAACGAGACTCGACCAACGAACCGTTTATAACGGACAAAGAATCATTGTAAAGATCAAATCAAATCATTTCATCAGATCGGTCGAATTATAGGCCTATTTATCTGGCAACAATTGTCGCTAAGGTTCTTGACAGTGTGCTTAACTTACAGCTGGAGAAATATATAACTTTACACGATGCGCAATTTGGTTTTCGACCTGGCTTATCCACCGAAAGTGCAATCGCGTGCCTCAAGCACACTGTCAGGTACTATACTGACAGGAGTACACCAGTTTATGCGGCGTTCCTGGATCTCTCCAAGGCCTTCGACCTGGTCTCATATGATATTCTTTGGGATAAATTAAAGGAAACAGGGATACCCAATGAGCTTCTGGGCGTTTTTGGGTACTGGTACGACAGCCAAACTAACGTTGTAAGGTGGGGGAATGGATTTTCTCTGCCGTACAGGTTAGAGTGTGGCGTGAGGCAGGGGGGCTTAACCTCCCCTAATCTTTTTAACTTGTATCTGAATGCATTGATCGGGGAACTCAGCAGTGCGGATGTGGGCTGCTTTGTGGATGGGTTGTGTTTTAATAACATCAGTTACGCAGATGATATGGTGCTGTTGGCTCCCTCGGTCAGTGCACTCAGAAAACTTGTAAAAATCTGTGAGAACTATGCCGCCAGCCATAGGTTGCTGTATAATGTGAAGAAGTCCGAACTCATGGTCTTTGAGGCTGTTGGCAGGAAATGCCCAGTAAATGTGCCACCAATAAAAATAAACGATGTCCCGATTCGTCGGGTACATCAGTTTAAATACTTGGGACATTTGATTGCTGACAACCTTAAAGATGATGCTGATGTTGAACGAGAACGCAGGGCATTGGCGGTACGGGCGAACATGTTGGCACGTAGGTTCGCTCGATGTACAGAAGCGGTCAAACATACGCTATGCACATCTCTGTACTCGAGCGCCCTATGGATCAGCTGTACCAAAAGTGCCGTCAATGCGCTGCGCGTCCAATACAATAACTCCTTCAGGGCGCTGATGCGGCTGCCACGTTACTGCAGTGCGTCAGACATGTTCGCAAAAGCCCGAGTCGACAGCTTCTCAGCTATCGTACGGAAGAAAAGTGCGTCTCTGCTCGCCAGATTGCGTGGCAGTAGCAACAGCCTCCTGAAGGTGATAGCTGACAGGCTTGATGAGAGCTCCATAATGGGACATCTCATTAAAACAACACTGTCTGTCGTAGTGTATAAGTATTAACATAGATCATAAGCCACATTGTTACTAACATACTAGTAGTATATAAGTACTAACATAGGATATATTGTTACTAACATCTTTTATGTATTTTTTGTTTTTGTCAGTGTGGACCTTTTGTTGTCTGTAAATAAATTATTATTATTATTTTCAAGTTTTGGTAATGTTCTCCATGCTCTGACGTAACTTGGACATGCCAATTTTACACATAAATTACATCCTACTATCAAACAAAATACCATGTTAAATAAGAATAAATATGAAGGCGTGTCCCTAGCGCCATCTGGTGGGATTTGTTGATCAAATGAATGAATATTGTACGGACGAGAGTGGCAGCGGGGGTGTCACTACTGTCACTCTAGCGGAACGTCATAAACGTCAGGCGGCCATCTGACTCGTGTGTTTGGAAGAAAAAGGTGGCGTGCTCGAGACGGTCACGACGGATCGCTTACGTCCTGAATCATAATCCGCTCTCATCTGATTATAGTGGTGATATATTTTGTAATGTAAATTGAGATCCCTAATTATAAGGCTGCTGATCGAAGACCTGTCTAGCTATTTCAAGAATACCTCGCCCGATTACCCATTTTACAATGAATGTTTCTGATATAGATACCCACGTGCCTATAAATATTACAAAATCATTAAACTGGAAAATAATTTTAACCATTTTTTTTTCGTTTTTCAATTTCAAGGAGTATCAATGTAAAGAAAAGGGTTAGTAACTTGTCACTACCCGTAAGATATTAAAACCCTTACTTTATTTATTACTGGATGTAACGTCTCGTGGTGCTGACGTAACTATATACCGTTTAGTGATTTATTGATGCCGCTGGGAAAGATTATAAGATTCTTTTTTGTCTTGAGATATCTTTCAAGAGTATGAAACTATTTGAATAAGAATGATTTATTTTACATAAAAAGTACACACATACAAAGGTGACACTTATTTAAAGCGTGCCAGGCTATGGCACAAAATAAATTATCAATGACCCCCATGCTAGGCAAACCTGTGTTAAGGCTCCTTCAAACAGGCGCGACACGCTATAAAATCGCGCGTGACACAAAGGCACCGGAATTCGTGCAACGAGCGGCGCCTTTGTATCGCGCGCGATTATATCGCGTGTAGCGCGTGTTTGTAGGAGCCTTTACGTGGGTCATCCATGCGTCAATAATAACTGGTGTAATAAAAAGACAGTTAACGATGCCGAGAGTCACTTGTTATATATTTTTTTGAACTGGACCATACCTAGGAATCTTCTAGTTACGGAGATATTCCGACTTTTACTGACGAATCGAGGTCGAATACCAACTTTTACTGACGTTTTTTTACCAAATCAGATTATTAACGTTATAATAAAACTTTACCCCACGACCCCGACGATACAGGTCGTTGCATGCAAAATGTTACAAAAAAAGTTAAAGCACAATGTTTTGCATGTGTTACATTGCGCACTACCGCAAACAGCAAATCACACCAAAAATAAAAGTCGTTTCCCAGCAATTATTTTTGTGCAATGTTACTTATTTTAATGTACAGAATGCGTAGTTGATGGCTATGTGATGTCTTTTTACATCCTGTATATACATTATTATGGTTAATAGGTAACAATTTAGTAATGTGCACATTTGTAAAAATAAACTAGACCTGAAAATTATTTGTAGGTACTACAAACGATTTTGAGGTTAGGAAACATAGGAAAAAAAGTAAAAGGGGTATAAATTAATTAAATACAAAGAAATAGGAGTATCTACTAAATGCGCCGGGTGTGTGTTTGTGTGAGTATATTTGTATAGGTGTGTTTTAGTAGCAGCCCAGGGGCTACATGTACTTGGTTCATTACAACAGGATTTATTACCGTCGACCCCTAAAACATCATCTGTCTTGTCATAATAAACGCCGATGGCGTTTGTTATGACAAGCAGTGACTATAGTAGCTGAAGACCAATTCCCGTAATTAAAAACGTTCAAAATCTAGTCGCAATCTCATCTCAGCGAGAATCAATGTCAAAAACTTGTCAAAAATGCCTCTAATTTCTCTGTTAATGCACAGTCTGTTCTCAGGATCAGACTGTGCATAATCAGCCTATAACGTTCCCACTGCTGGGACACAGGCCTGCTGTGAGAGGGAATCATAGGGGATCAGACTGTAAACATTCTTAAAATTACGGAAGTTGCTCCTCTGATCTCTGCTGTTATTCATGGGTTTCATTTTATTTATGATGGTACACCAACAGCTTCTCTGTATAATATATTTTTTTGTAAGTTGTAGCTGACTTAAGGCAAATAATTTAATTTAATGTTCTTTGTTTCGTTATGTTAATTACTATGCCTACTATTGTATAGAATCAAGTAAGTTTTTATCTGAACAGACAGCTGTGCTGCTGGGGAGTTTGTTGCGCCACTTCTTCTTCTCAGCGAAAGCACAGGAAGTGGTGCAGGGCAGGCGTGTTGGGGGACTGTCTTATGTAATTTTGACGTTCGAAAAGTGCTGATTTGACTCGATTTCTTTTGACTTTTGATTCGATTTCGTTTACATCTATGATCTTTGGTACCTATATACTTATTGTTGCTAATTCATTTCAACGGTTTCTTTCCCCACACACCTAAAACATTCTAATTCATATTATTATGTTCTTATTTAACACTATGCGAAAGAATGTCCCATGAATCCTCAGTCCAAAAGAAGTTGTTGTCAATGTGTTCTATTGTAACCAAGGATACATTTCTATTTCAAGTAGATATCTTATCTGGTCACCGGATCGAGAAGAATTGTATAATGTAATGGTTTGTTTACTCTTGAAACGGAAACGGAACGGAACGGAACGGATATCCCCAGGATTGAAGTAATAACACGAGTTTGGGAACATCCTGTGTTAACTGAAACTGACATTATAGAGCGCTCGAATTGTTATGAAAATCATCACCATCATTCTCTTGCTCATTATCCCATTTATTTGGGGTCGCCGCAACGTGTCGTTTTTTTCCATACTTCTCGGTACTTAGTCACCCCCTTTCTACCCATATCATCTTTCACACGGTCCATTCAACGTTTCTTTTATCTTTCCCCAACTTTTGCATCCATACTCAAAATTTTCCTCACAACGTTGTCCTTATTCTGCCGCATCACATGCCCATACCATGACCACCGATTTCCACACATGTTTCCCGAGAATATCACACTAATATTAGAAAGGCGAAAGTGTGGGGGTGTGTGTGTGTTTATATGTTTGTTGCTTCTTCACGCTCAAACGGCTGGACCAATTTTGATAAAATTTTATATGAAGGTAGCTGACACCCTGGATTAACATATAGGCTACTTTTTATCCCGATATTCCCACGGGATCGACATTTACGCAGGTGAAACCGCGCAGCTAGTTACATCTATAAATATAATTAAACGTGCTCTTAACATGGTCACATCTTGTCCCAATTTATTTACACATACCAAATCCAAATCCCGGAAACAAGATTTGTAGAACAAAATCAAAAATTCCGCACCGCATCCAGCACAGGTGATAAAATAAATATTTATAGTAAATAAAAATGTTCCGTATCTCGCAAGATATATGGAAGAAGGAAATCAATTGATAAAGTTGGAGTTGGAATACACAGTATTCCCCGGCAGACCGATACGTTTTCATTTGCCTGTCGCATCTAGAATCTGTGATTGTACCAAACTGGCACATAAATTCAAGGAGAAAACATAAAAGTGGGGAAAAGGAAAGGTATTCAGTTAACGGTATTTTGTACCGAGCAGTGGGCCTAGTACGCACGTACGGAGTAAACGTAAAGCTAATTCGAACCACTTTAAAACTGAAACTACTCGGTTTAAACATAATATTTACATGCTTTTAAGACTTTATTCATATGTATGAGTGATACTAATTTGGTTTGTCGATATTTTTTTAAATTACAACGCTATAGGAAAGGGATATTTTCACAACGCATTCCGAAAATCCTCATTTGCCACTTTCGTACATTTTTTATTTACCAACATACGCTACAGGCGGCCGCACCGCACGCGTTGCGATGCGGCCCGTTGCGGCTGTAACGTGCGCTTGGCTTTAATTTACGTTTACGTCGTCGCGAGTTCGTGTTAGGGCTTCAGTTAACGGTATTTTGTACGGAACTCTTGTTCGTATTTGGAAGGATTCTGTTATAATGGAGGATCATTGTACTTGACCTATTGAACGTTGTTGTTTTGTTTTTCTTGAGTGACAACGACGAGGACTTTTTATTACTGTTTTGACGAAAGAAATAAAATTTTCTGTAGCTCTTTGTTATGAATTTGTTTGCAATGACAAAATGGGTTTAACGAAGACAGAGATATAAATCTAAATGCCTTTTAATTGTTCAAGTGATGGCAATAGCTTTTGAATAAGGCTATATTATTGTGCGGTTCTAGGTTCAAATCTCGAGTATTATTGGTCCAGGAGTATATACGAGATTGGTAATGCGTGCTTGAGAAAAATAATAGGCCTCTAGGTTGAGTTTATTTAAGTTTTTAATAGTACCTACTTAAGCTTCTAAATAATAGTGATTCAGAAAGAAGGAAATTGGCGCGTCCTTTCCGTAAGGGACGCGCGGAATGGCCTACGCAATAAAGCACAAGCTAATCTTTTTGTGAAAACAAGTTTCATAATATCTGATGGATTCATAAAATCTATTTTGCTTTCCAATCGCAGCTCTCAAGATATAGGCAAATTCATCCCCAAAAATCTTCAGAAAATTGACTTTTTCAATTTAACCCTCTCTTTGAAAACACATTGATGTTATACAAGTACAATTATGAGATCAGTTCACACGTACGCTTTTTACTGCAAAAAGAGGATCGAACGTGAGATAAATGGCTAATATCAGGGATTTGTGGCTAAGCGTTGGCGGTTTAATTTCCCCTAGGGAAATACGTATAAAAGTATATATTGGTATACATGTCTGGTATATGTAAAGCGGGCGAAACTATTAAATTGGTGGTGTTAAATTTATTACGTGTTCGGCGTTTTATCTATGCTGTGTCTATTTCGACGCTGAGTCGTGAGTTTGTGGTTTGAATGGCTGAAAATCTATCAATAATATTAGATTTTTTTTCGGATCTTTTCAGTACATTAAAGTTAGATAAATAGAGTTCAAATTGTAAAAGAATTTGGCTTTAACATCACAACCAGACCACAGGTTTTATACCATAATCATTCTCTAGAAGCGAAAATAATTATTCTTGGAACGAAAAACGTATTAAGTGAGTACTTAATTCCCCGATTTTTTTCGTTCGGGGAATGTTAGTAGATAGAACATCAAAAAGAATTATTCTAATGGCCGCAGAGTCCCTCTCAATGACAGAATTTTCCACGGAAAAGCCGTATTTTCATAAAGTTTCTTCAAAACGGGTCGTAAAACGAAAGGAAAGGCCGTTAGAAGTTCTGATTTAGAAAAGGAAATTATAAACTGCATACGATTTATGGAGGAAATATATAAATGTTTGTGGGAAACCAAGGTAAAATAAATTTATATAATTACTAGCAGCACCCCGCGGTTTCACCCGCGTAAGTTTCGATCGATCGGGAATATAGGGATAAAAACTATTATATGTATTAATCCAGGAAATGGTTTATCTATGTGCCAATTTTCAGCCAAATCTGTTCAACGGTTTACGCGTGATTGAGTAACAAACATCCAAACATCTTCACAAACTTTCACATTTATAACATTAGTAGGATAGTAGGATAATATATATAGTAGGTCTAGCAGCGCTCTGCGGTTTCACCCGCCTTAGTATCGATCCGGTGGGAATATCGGGATAAAAACTATCCTATATCCCCGGGATGCAATCTATCTCTACGCCAAATTTTATCGAAATCCGTTCAGTGGTGTAGGCGTGAAAAGGTAACATACAGACAGACACAGAGTTACTTTCGAATTTATAATAATAATAAGTATGGATGATAACAAAAATAAGAAATTCCTAAGTAAAACCTACTATTATAATATTTAGGTATTACCTGCTCATTTAAATGGTAACACAAAACAGTACCCTAATTGTGTACGAGTAACTCACTATTTAATCACAATCTGAATGATTTTGAAGGATATTGCTATTAATACTAACGATTTTAGTCTGAAGCATCGTGAGGAAAGTTTTTAGTATGAATGTCGATGGCTTTATGGGTAGGGGAAGAACAATTATAAAAGCGAATGAATCTAATTTTCTCGTTTAAAGACAACCGATGTTTCCTTATCACCCCCCGAGCTACTCAGATGCACAGCCTATTAAGCGATAAACCACTCAAATATCACATGACATCGACAGTAGATTTATTTTGGTCCGGGTGCATCACACCCAACCTTACGCTCGCAGGGTAAGTATCAAAACCACCTTTTAATAACAGCTATCATATATTTCCAACTCTATTACCTTGGCACGTGTCTTGTCTCTTAATATTACCTAAGTATGTTTTCCCTGTTCTTTTAGTGGTAAAGGGAAAAACCACAGAACAGGGAAAAACATTGTGAGAACCTGGACTTAACGGTATGAAATCGTCAACGTGTAGCAAGCTAGTGTGTCATTCCATTTAAGGGGCTTACATGACCTAAAGCGCATTCACTGTCGGACTGCGTAGAAAAGAAAGAAACGCAATGACACAACCCTGGTAATTTATTGCAAAATATGAAAAAAAAAGTAAAGTAAAAAAAAAGTGAAGTCTATTATTTGGACTAAAAAATAAAAACACTAGTGTTTTAGTATGTTGCTTATAGAATAATCTGACAAAAAATCAGAATGATTGTATGTATATTAATATGGTTTTTATTGTAAAAATAAAGTTTTTAGAGGTATTTTCATGATTTTTTTTATCGAATCAAGTTAGTTGTATTATGCTTTCAACAATCTATCTACCTAGCATATATCCTGAAGAATATCACATATTTTTCTGATTTTGCTTATTGTAGTCGATCATCAACTTTTATTGTTTCTAAAACTTGCGTTTTTTGCGTTTAGGTCCTGCAATCCCCTTAAGCGCCATATTGCTCAATAGTTAAAAGGCTGGGCAAGTAAGATGTCGTGAGTTTGATCCCCACCCGTTGCACTATCGACGCGAACAATAACCATAGTAATAATATTTTTAGCTTAATATTTTTACTACCTATTAAGCTAAAACCGTAGGTACGCAAAATATGCGCATTGACGTGCAGTTGCAGACACCAGCCATATACCTATTACTCGTACTAAGCTAATATGAAGACTAAAATTATGCACATACTTAGAAAGATAGAAATAATAACTAAATAATCACAGCCCTACGGGTCGATCGAAGGTTAAGCTACGCTTACCGCGGTCGGTTGTTGGATGGGTGACGAAGACCATTCATTACATATCGAGACCTCTCCGTGCCTCGGAAAGCGTGTTAAGCCGTTGGTCCCATCTGTCATTCGTAGATCTTTGATAGTCGTTACGGGTCAGGGTTAGTCAGAAGTCCGAAAGTCTGACAACCAGTCTTACTGAGGGATATCGTATTACTAACCTATAATACAAAAATAAGTGGCTAATACCTACTATTATATTATTCTTGACTGATAAATACCCACTCCCATCTAAATAGGGAACACAAATATGAATAAGCAAATATCAAATCGTATAATAACAAACGATTGACCAATGAGCGGGCAGATTGGCCTAAAATAAGGGCTAATAAGACGGACCGCGGTAGATAACATCACTGGAAAAATAAACGTTTGAATGGACCTGGGTAATAGAGTCCATGAGCCCGTATTCAACCCGGTAATAATACAAGCAAAGAATATATTCTTGTTTTGTCTATTTTGTGTGGAAGCGTGTACGTAGGTATATTTTTTCTTATTACATGGTTTTTACGGTTCCGTACCCAAAGGGTAAAAACGGGACCCTATTACTAAGACTCCACTGTCCGTCTGTCCGTCTGTCATCAGCCGTGATAGCTAGACAGTTGAAATTTTCACAGATGATGTATTTCTGTTGCCGCAAATATTTAAGCTCCCATGCAACAAACGTGTTTTTTTCCGCGTTTTTGCCTTGTGATACGGAAACCTTCGTGTGCGAGTCCGACTCGCACTTGGCCAGTTTTTTTCTTTACCAGGCATGTAAGCGAGAGTGTTTTGTTTTTTTATACAGGACACATTTTTAACCAGTACGCAATATGTAACATTGAATTCAGCATGTCTAGACCCTTTGCGTAGTTCGTCGGTTATCAAAAAAAATATTAGTTGTTCCATACATTTTGACAGATCGAATCAGGAATGAGGAGATCCGCAGGAGAACCAAGGTAACCGACATAGCTCGAAGAATTGCCAAACTTAATCGGCAGTGGGCAGGGCACATTGCTCGCAGAACAAATGGCCGTTGTTGGAAGTCGAAGAAGAAGTTGTCGTAACGTTGGAAGGCCTCCCACAAGGTGGTCCGACGACCATGTGAAGGCCGCAGAAACCCGTTGAATACGAGAAGCACAGAGCGTCTTTCGGCTGAAATGATGAAATGATGATGACATTTTGACCGCGTAGGTTTGCACTTGTCTACGAAACAGCAGATTTTTTTTTGATAACCGACGAAAAATTTCTTCGTCTAGAATCATAATATTATTATGCTGAATTTATGGTTACATTTTGCGCACTGGTTAAAAATGTATCCTGTATAAAGTATTAAATGTTACTTTGAATAGTAAATGTTATTCCTTTTCTACTACTTGCTATATTTTGGGATGGAAAGAGTGTATCTTCTACATAGGGTCTAAATCCTAAGTTTATACTTGTTATTTATTGCTGGGATACTCTGCGGAAAATTCCTAAAACTGGTAATCCTATATTTGGATCCACTTTATACCTACTCAGTTTCATTCAGCCATCGTTTTTGAAGTCTATTGAAATTGAAATTGACATTGTTTATTGAAATTAGAAATTGAAATTGACATTGTTTATTGGAATAATTGACTTACATAAATATTGACTTGTACTAGATGTAGGTAAAAATAATTGGATTCTACCTTAACTAGGAATAAACCTGTATCTCAGGTAAAAAACATGAATAAAATTCGAACTGAAATAGACTTAATACATATCCCAATATTGTATTGTGACCATTCAATGCTTTGACAACTATTCTTTTGACACTAAAATAAACTCCCTATGAACTATATATTAAATTAATCCTTTTACGCTATTTAGTACTGTATTGTATCAAAGTAAAAGAACAACTAATCCAAAACAAGAAAGAAAAATAAATCCTTCTCATACAACGCCGAACTACTAAAATATGATTAGAAAACTCATATAATACCTAGGTCTTAGTGCAATGTGAACAACGAGAAATTCCCAGTAACGCTGTATAAAGCCTACAAAATGTACTCATAAACTTTCTTACTTACTCGTAGTCCCACAGGACCACACGTACAATAAACTCCACTTTTTACTTAGCAAAAATAAAAGTCCGTTTTACATTCGACCCCGTTATAAATAGTTAAATTACTAAATATTTTTTCCTCTCTATGTTACCTATTTGAATATTCGTGAGATTGTACAAAACATGTGGTCGCCTAAGAGGGGACAGGCCTGAGAGGAATTTGAAATATAGGTATTTGAAGAAACTATTGCCGTCGCCTTACCTCAAGTCTGCCGCCGTAGTGTGTGATAGGGACACCTGCAGCTCAGACCGAAATTATCACAAAAATTTTGACGAGATCGACGTTTCGTATTTCCCTTTTTTCTCCTTGAAAACTGAGCTGGTTCAATTATTTTTTACATTAGCATTTTAAGAAAGAGTATGTTTAGGTTCCTATGATTTTTTAAAGATAAAAACTCATCTAATTTGTCTGGTAGTCCTTTAATCACGGCGGTAAAAATAGGGATTTTTTTTAATAATTTAGAGGTCCATATTTTCTTTACAAAAAGTTGCTGAAAAAAAGAAAATAACAGGGACGTGTTTGCAGCAGACCTTGATTTTATGAAAAAAAAAAAAATTTCTAGAGGCATTATTCTGAAAGAAGAAAGGAGAATACATTTGTATAGAGAATCGCACGCCCTCTTAAGTAACAAAATGTAAAATTTACACCTAACATCACCGGTTTAGTCTGTAAGATAACCCTGTATACGATTTCGTAGCTCTGCAGTTAGTGTAGCGCTATCGCGATTGTGAACGGACGTCTACGGCGTAGCTCCGTAGTACCGTAGCACGCGCTACGTATCGCACTCCTAAGTGACAGTTTGATTTAAGTATTTCAAGAAGTTATTTTGTTGTTTCTCAGTGTTCTTTAAATCGTGTTGTGTTGATTTGTTCCAAGATTTTCAATGACAGTAAGTATTTAATGAGTTTGTCTCAAGTTTTTATTGCTCGAAGTTTTGTTTGATATGGTGTCTTTAAGTTCTATTATTCGTTTTAGTGCCTAAACTTTGTGAATTATGCAAAGGTAATTAATTATTTTGTTTGGCATTGACGTTAATTTATAATTTGTATGGCCCTTTGGTTGTTTAATAAGAAATAGTTTAACAGACGTTAGGTTCTGTAGATAGGTATTTTAATAATTAAATTAAATCAATACTTAAGTACAGAAAAGTAAAGTAAAGTGTCTACATACTACCATATAATTTATTTTCGGTACTTATTCACGCCACACCTACATTTATCATTTATTCATATACGGATCGTTTCGCTAATAAATCGTTGCACTTTGGCAAGATTATGCTTCGCGAGAAATGCCAGTGTTAATTTTGTCTGGATATTTATGGGATCAGCAGGAGAATGATAGTTTATAGACTTAAGTTATTTTACTTTAATCAAACATAGTTTATTTTTTAATTATTTATTCACTTCGGACAACGATAAAGTGCATTTTGTTACTAAAATATCTTATAACTAGTGTTAGTAGTACACAAACAAGGAGAAGAATTAGGTGACTGAGGCAGGATGTGCAGAGAACGATAACGCAAGGAATAAGCTACCTGACCATTGTCCCCACATAATGCCTCAGAAAAGGGGAGTAAGGACTCTCCACCACCGCCAGGGTCTCGGGTTGTTCGAAAGAGATACCGTGGCCCCTGGCACAGGCAACTGAAGGAACACGGGTGGGTTTTAGTCAGTAAGAGTCTGACACTTCCTTCCGCTCCGCCCAGAGCGGGTGGGGTCATTTGATGAATTCCAATCCAAAAAAAAAATGACTCTCCACCACTGTTTAGCACTAAACTAATACTTTAGTTACAAAATCACTCCAGATCGCTACACTGAAGCGATTTTTGTCAATAGTTTATATTGACAAAAATCACTTCAGTGTAGGTAGCGATCTGGAGTGATTTTTGTCAATAGTTTAATTTCCGTTTCGTTTCGTCGTCGTCGTTTCGTCTCGTGTCTGTAACGTGCCCAAAAGGCCCGGCAGTATTGCCATGTTCAATGGTGATGCTAATTCTTTGGCCATAGAACGAGGAAGCCATCTGGTTACACGAAGTTTCGAGCAACCACCGGACAACTTATATAAGCGTAAGTATAATCAGCTGACAGGCCACGTTCCCACCGCTGACAGGCCTCCTCTCTTTGAGAGGGAGTGGGCCATAATCCACCACGCGGGCCCAGTGCGGGTTTGTAGATGTCACATGTCTTCGAATATTTGGTTCTAGGACATGTCGATTTCCTCACGATGTTTTCCTTCACTGTTTTGAGAACTTATATATCACACTAATATTATAAAGGCGAAAGTTGGTGAGTGTGTATGTATTTATGTTTTTTACCTCTTCACGCTCAAATGGCTATATCAAATTTAATAAAATTTTGTATGGAGGTAGCTGACACCCCGGTTTAACATATAGGCTTTTTATCCCGATATTCCCTCGGGATCGACATTTACGCAGGTGAAACCGCGGGGCGCAGCTAGTAATTAATAAAAATATTACAGTGAAAGACTGATGATTGGTGTGACGTCTCAAGCTCCGCCAAAGAGACACCATTGATTTTCTATTGTATCGTATTACATAGGATACGCGCGAAGCTCGGGTTTCATCATCATGATCTTTTAATACATTTTTTATTCAATAGGTGAGAGGCCCGTGGCTAAATAATAACAGCTGCACAGGTCGATCGATCAGGTTAAGCTACTCTTGCCGCGGTTGGTCTGTGGATGGGTGACCATCTTTACATACCGTGACCCCTCCGTGCCTCGGAAAGAACGTTAAGCCGTTGGTCCCGGCTGTCATTCGTGGATCTTTGACAGTCGTTACGGGTAGTCAGAAGCCCGAAAGTCTGACAACCAGTCTTACCAAGGGGTATCGTATTACCCAGTAACTGGGTTGTAGAGGTCAGATAGGCAATCGCTTCATGTAAAATACTGGTATTCAGCTGCATCCGGTTAGACTGGAAGCCGACCCCAACATAGTTGGGAAATGGTTAGGCAGACGAGGTAGATTAATTTAATACCTACGTTAATAATCAAAACTGTACATACTAAAAACGTACTTACGCGATAAACCCCTCTCCTTTGATTTGTTATGTATGTATCGAACAGGAGAGGCTTTTAAAACATTTCAGTGACTGACTGAGGGATTGACTAAATGACAGACTGATAGACAGCGCCTTTGCGTCGTCTATCCTACAGCTTATAGGCTTTTTCCTGTTCAGTCGCTACCTACATACTTAAACTACTGAAAATATATTACAGTCAGTACACCATCCGACTAACTTATATCACACTAATATTATAAAGGCGAAAGTTTGTGAATGTGTGTGGGGGTGTGTATGTGTGCTTATATGTTTGTTACTTTCTCACGCTCAAACGGCTGGACCAATTTTGATAAAATTTTGTATGGAGGTAGCTGACCCTCTGGATTAACATATAGGCTACTTTTTATCCCGATATTCCCACGGGATCGAGATTAACACGATTAAAACCGTGGGGCGCAGCTATTAATATTATAAACGTGAAAGTTTGTATGTTTTTTGGATTTGTATGAAATTTGGCACACAGTTTACAATCTAGATTAATATACACAGGGTGCTTATTATTTCTGTAAGTGATTGTTTAACGACTGTTATCAATTTATGTTAAAAAAGAACCGAAAACAATGCCTGAAAACAATGAAAAATAATAAATCATATAATGTCGTCTATGTAGAAAGTATTAAATTATGTGCGTCAAAAAAATAATACAAATTTTTCGGTTGTAGCAATACTTATGGGTGAAATATCCCATTAATGTTTTTATTACATTTTTCATTTCCCTCTAGGCTCAATTTTGAAGTTCACGCATTCAAGTCGCTGTCAGAAGCTGGGTTTTATTAATAAAAAGTGAAGAGGTACACTAAAAAAAGCCTTTTCAGAATTAGGAGGTCAAAGTTGTTGGGTATTTTTGTAAAGAATACTAAGTTGATCCAATTGCAAAAATTCATGTAACGGCAGAAAGCAACAATATTCTCGAGTTATTCAGTAGCCCATCTTGGGTTGTTTGATATTTTCATGGAGAAAAAATTCATGGTTCCTGTGGAAAAATGCATGCGAGTGAAACTGCGTGGCGCAGCGCGATTATCCATACTATAATATTATAAATTCGAAAGTAACTCTCTGTCTGTCTGTGTTACCTTTTCACGCCCAAGCCTAAGTATTAGGGGCGCTGCAGCGCCCCGAATATCGGGATGAAAACTACCCCATGTCCTTCTCCGGGATGCAATCTATCTCTCTGCCAAATTTTATCAAAATCCGTTCAGTGGCTTAGGCGTGAAAAGGTAACATACAGACAGACAGACAGACAGATTGTATGTTTCAAAATTTTAATTTAATTACTGTAAAGTGTTGGAAGTCAATTCCTAGACTACAAGGTTGTGTCTATGCTATGTAATGCTCTGCATCTTTCTAGAGATGCACCGAAATTCGTTTCACATTCGGTATTACCGTAGTTTGGCAGCTTTTACCGAACTTCGTCTCCGGCCGAATTTCGGTTAGATCTGCCGAATGTCGGCCGAAATTCGGTAGCTTAAATTAATTTAAATAAGAAATGGAAAAGTGAAAAGAAACTTATTTTAAAATGAAATCTAGATCAAATGATGATTTGCGAGTAAATAGGTAACGTGGATGTTCGTGTTTGTTTTTATTTCCGTAGAAAAGAAACAACATCACGTACCAAAAATATGCTTTATTAAAATTATCAATTGTAATATTATATCTATCAGCAAGGTAACATAACATTCTTTCTTCTTTGTAACTTATTTCAGATATAACATTTGTACTTTGACTTTCAGCCTTTTAATTTTTATTGAGCAAAAGCGCGCGAAATTTAACCGAATTTCGGCCGAACTTCGGCTTCGGTACATATTTAAACCGAACATTCGGCCGAATTCGACATTCGGCAGGACCCACATTCGGTGCAACACTAAATACAAGTTTGACTTAGTTTGGGAGATGGTAGATCATCAATTATGTGCTATTATGCGAGTACAACCATCAAATACCTTATTAATTTGTACTGTACGTAGATTTAGTTTTTGTTGTACTTTGAGAGCGATAGGTATAAATGCTATAATAGACACTATTGACATTAAATTTCAATTCAATCAAGCATAAATACCTCTTTATTAACTCCATGACGTCCTAACCTATGTAATCCCGCTCATGACTTCTTAACACGGAACTCCGGAGTAACCCCATTAATTTTATATAACCCGAGTACATTGCCGACTCATGTTCCTCGAATGGTAATCCGAAGTAATTTTATACGAGTCTTGGGAACAAGAAAATGTCAATCAGGTGTGTGATTAAGGGACTAGGGACCTTTGAAGTTAATGTCGGTTGGAAATTATCTAATTATGTTAATGTATACTCCAAACTAATATTATAAGTTCGAACTCTGTCTGTCTGTATGTTACCTTTTCACGCCTAAACCACTGAACGGATTTCGATAAAATTTGGCAGAGAGATAGATTGCATCCCGCCGAAGGATATAGGATAATTTTTATCCCGATATTGCCACGGGATCGACACTTATGCGGGTTAAACCGCGGGGCGCAGCTAGTTTACAATAAAGGTGAAGTAAAAAAGGAAAGGCATTATCATATACTTTTAAAGGAAGTAAAATATGAATGAGGACTTTATCATCATCATCGTCATCAGTCTACAGGGCGGCAAGGATATTGACGCGCAGGCTGTTACCGCAGATTCAGTACATGGCTCTGGCCCAGCATTGAAAATTGTCGGTAGTTATTAAAACAACAAAATTGCAGTTCCATACATTTTGACCTCGTAGGAATTGTAACCCGCCAGGCGCTTTACTTTGTGTAAATTATGTCATCACCACTGCTCTCAAAATGGTGAAGGAAAACATCGTGAGGAAACCCTGGCCTGTGTCCCAGCAGTGGGAACATTATAGGCTGAGTATGAGGAATTGTACGTTTCTATGAAACAGCTGATTACACTTTGATAACCGGCAAAAAAAATTACGCTAGGGGGTTCAGAATCATGCTGCACCCTAATTGCGTATCACACTATCAACCGGAATCTGAATCATTTTGAAGCAAATTGCTAATCCATTGTTCATATGTTCTAAAAATTTGTCTGCTCAATACGTAAATCACGCAATGAATGTTGTTGAACTGTCAAAATGAAGCCGATTCCGGAATTTAGGGTTACAGTTTGCGCGTCGATGTCCCTGCAGTAATAAATATTTCTAGTACTCAAATCAACAGTTTTAATTAATCCCAAAGCAACAAATGGGGATCCTGCCGTTTTACCAAAAAGATTTTGCCAAAATTTCACTACCCAAACAAATTTTCGCAACCTTTTATTATACCAATGCAATGTTTGGAATGATTTTAGTATGCACATTTTCATTTGCTCAAATTTTTACTTGGTAGAATATTACTATGGATAATGTCATTTAGGCATTTGGTCTTTAATCAAATGATTTATTACAGCAAATAATCTTTAGACAATAAACGTTTGGTCAAATGATTTGTTATGACAAAAAATATAAAGACAAAAATAAGATTTTTTGGAAATTAAATAATTAAAAAATGCAATTTTATCTTAAAATAATCATTTCATTCAATTACATTTTTTTGCAATGGTCATTATCGAGAACCGAATTAGTTAGACGAGGTTAATTAAAAAAAAATGCTTAGGTTAGGTTAGGTTAAACTGTGACCTCCTAAGCACGAGCCGAGCGAGCGAAGCGAGCGGTGCCGCGGCAGCGGCCGACGAGTGCCAGAAACGACTAAATTATATAGAAAATAAATATGGAAAAATAAATTAGTTTTAGCAGGCTATCGAGAACCGAATTAGTTAGACGAGGTTAATTATTAAAAAAAAAATCTTAGGTTAGGTTAGGTTAAAACTGTGACCTACGCACGAGCCGAGCGCGCAAAGCGAGCGGTGCCGCGGTAGCGGCCGGCGAGTGCCAGAAACTACTAGATTATATAGAAAAAAATATGGAAAAAAACAGACTACCCGAAACTGAACTAGTTAGACGAGATTAATTATTAAAAAAAAATACTACTAGAATACTCGTACTTAATATTATTATTAGGTACCTGTTTAGAATTTGTCATAAGTGGAAAAACACTCTTGTAATAATACGTCTTCCAAGTTAGATCGTATGCTTGAATTGGCTGCCTTAAAACTGCGAAAACTGACGATACTAAATATTTGGCAAAATGTAATTTTGCGTAAAATGAGTTATTCCAACTGAAATATTTGACTAAATAAATATTGGTAAAAGTACTAGTTGGTAAACAAGTTTTTGTTTAAACGTTCACTTGCCAAACATTAGGTTTGGGTTACAATTTATTTGTGAAGAGATTTTTTGCTAAGTAATAATTTGGCAAATGAAATTATGCGGAAAATTGTTTGGGAAGTGATAATTTGGCAATTTCTTTTTAGTAAAACAAGGGAGACCCCAACAAATGATATCGATGTCTGTATAATTACTCAATATGGCCTTCCAATCACACGTTATTTATTTCCATCTGCGGCTACTTCCATCCAGCTGCTAACATTTGATTTAATATAAATTTTCAAAATGGCTGAATGATTTATAACGATGTAAACATTATAATTATAGGGGAATTAAACATTTAGAAAATAACATTATTTCTCAAAAAAAAGTTTAAAAACTAAAACCCGACCACTGAAAAGGATGAAACAAGAAAGTCCGGTCACTAAAGGAGATAAATAACCAGACACTGATTACTTATCTCTTTTGGTGACTGTGTAACATACATATAAGCTATGGTAGCATGCAACCACAGGATGGTACTTTCTTGTTTCATCCTTTTCAGTGGTCGGGTTTTAGTGTTTAAACTTGTTTTTTATTTAATTATTTTGGGGTTTATTTTATTAATATTTTTGAAATGTGCTAATTAAACCCTTTCATTTGATACCCCACACAAGGCACCATCCCAATGAAATGTGCTAATTAAGCCCTTTCTTTTTATACCCCACAAGGCACCATTCCAAAATATTTATTTTTAAATTCATTACTACTTTATTCCTCTAGAGGGCGCCATATTGAATTAATTTGTCAAATGATTAGTACTTTTAAAGTTATGAGGGAACAGATGAACATACATAGGTACATACATATCGGTCAAAATCATAACTCTCCTTTTTGATTCGCCGTAGTCGGGTAAAAACAGTACCTACCCCATGTACTTCGGATTTGTTGTTTTTTAGAGTCATTGATTATTGTAAAGGTTCCCATGTCGTGTCAGTCTTCATCAGTTATCTGTCAGTTGACATGGGTTAAGCGAGAAATGGCAAACTTTTATGAAACTAGAATAAATCAGTGAAAATCCGAAATTGTTTTCTCAGTTTACAACGACAGTAACTTTCGGGTATTTTGTCCCAAAAGGACCTTCTTTCTATGCCATCTATAGTAAAAGTGCGCAGTGCTGCACACCCCTACCCTATTTCAAGTTAAATAAATGTCAACTTTATTTCAATGATTATTAGTTTGATTTCAGAGTGACTAGCACTATTGAAAAATTTATAAAATTGTTTGGAGTTTGTAGCGTAAACTGAACTTTATTGTGTAGGAATTAAAGTTATTTTTCTATTAATTCATATTTGTTTACATTTTTGGCAAATAAATCGCGAACGCAGATTACAGTTACAGTATTTATTAAGTGATGCCCACGGTGTCACTTGTACCCTCGGGGAAATACTTCGACTAAATACTCGGTTAGAAGTATCTTATTTGGTGATCCAAAGGGCCTAGTCAAGTAGCAATCGCTTTCAAAGCGCTTCGTATTTCTAAACCGACATTTTAACAGGATTGACATAAGCTTCCATCAACCAATCAACTCAGCCTATCGCAGTCCACTGCTGGACATAGGCCTCTCCCAGATTGCGCCACAGCACCCTGTCCTCCGCCTTCCGCATCCAGTCTACCCCAGCCACCTGACCTAAGCTTATGTGAATCCAATACATTCCTGACTTTTAAATCATCTTCATCGCTGATAGAATGTCACTTGGTTTAGAGACCCTCAGGAGATTTTACCTATTTGGGTCGGTTTCATCCAAATCTGTTTAACTATTTGCGCGTGATCGAGTAAGAAACATTTACATCTACATAACATTTATAAATAGGTATTAGTAAAGTTTACTTACTTATTGGAGCTATATATAGAGCTATATACTATTGAGGGGCCCGTGGCTAAATAATATCAGCCGCACAGGTCGATCGATCAGGTTAACCTACGCTTGCCGCGGTTGGTCTGTGGATGGGTGACCATCTTTACATACCGTGACCCCTCCGTGCCTCGGAAAGTACGATAAGCCGTTGGTCCCGGCTGTCATTAGTGTTCATTGACAGTCGTTACAGTCAGAAGCCCGAAAGTCTGACAACCAGTCTTACCAAGCGGTATCGTATTACGCAGTAACTGGGTTGTGGAGGTCAGATAGGCAGTCGCTCCATGTAAAATACTGGTATTCAGCTGCATCCGGTTAGACTGGAAGCCGATCCCAACATAGTTGGGAAAAAGCTAGGCAGGTGATGACTTATTTATTACAGCTAATTCTGTTACGCACACATAAATCTAAAATTAGAGTGTTTCTATCTCTTACTGGCAAGTTGAGACACAAAGAGATAGAGAGCTTTAGCTGTCAAAACTAGTGAAACTATTAACGTTAAACTTCAGCGTGTAATCTTACTTGTTCAACCAGAGGCTCATCGCAATGAAAAGGGTAGACACTTTGTTTATTCAACACGGACTAAGATATTGAAGATGTAAATTAGTTGGTCGAACAAGCTGTTATTTTGTAAGATACTTCAATTACGTCTGGGAATATATACAATTTCAATCTTCACATTATTTATTTAGGCAACCAACAGCGATACGATATTTGTTACAAATGATGTGTATGTATGGCTTATATACGAGTATGTACCTATTGTATGGCTAATAATAAAAATAAAATCACACTAATATTATAAAGGCAAAAGTTTGTGTGTGTGTGGGGGTGTGGGGGTGTGTTTATATGTTTGTTACCTCTTCACGCTCAAACGGCTGGACTAATTTTGATAAAAAATTGTATCGAGGTAGCTGACACCCTGGATTAACATATAGGCTACTTTTTATCCCAATATTCCCACGGGTTCGATACTTATGCGGGTGAAACCGCGTGGCGCGGGGGGTGATAAATAAACCATTTAAGTACCAATTATTTCCAAACATTTTTTTCCTATTTTATTTTTATTTTTTATAATTGGTTTTCCTGTATAACTAGAATAAGTATAAAAAATGCGACCGGACGACAGACTAAGAAATATTTAAATACAAAAATATAAATTTTAGTTATACTACTCATAATTACTTAATTCTATAGTCCAACTTTAATTAGCTGCTGTAAAATTATACTATTCTTAACAACTCATTTCGGACTGAGTTTAGATATATACATGTCAAATAAGTTTCGTTTGTTACACTCGTACCTACTAGAAAAACAAGATTTGTTTGATGGCCGCGAAAAAACAAAAAGACTGTCAAATCAAACAAACAGACGCCAATTTCAGTCATATACGTAACACATAAGCTGTCATTTTACTGCAGCTAATTAAAAGTCCGACTATAGTACCTAGTCTTGTATTTTCATACCTACAAACGGGGTGAATAGGGATGCAGGGGTGATTTGGGACGAAACTTTAAAATGGATTTTAGCGTTGAAATAACATAGCTTGTTGCCGACAAGGGCACTTAATCCTTAATAATAATAGAGTAAACACATTAGAGTCCTTTTTGGCAACAAACTATATTATTTCAATGTTATAATCCCTTGTAAAGTTTCGTCCCGATTCCACCCTGCATCCCTATTCGCCTCCTTTGACGGTATATTTTCTTAGATAATTACGTTATTGTTTTTATTGTGAATGCTACGTATACCTACCTGTATTAGACATACATACCAGCACTTTTATTTTATTGCGGTTTTCTATTATTTCTTTGTACGTAGGTACTACTATATACCAACCCGCACTGGGCCCGCGTGGTGGATTACGGCCCACTCCCTTTCACAGAGAGGAGGCCTGTTTTCCAGCAGTGGGAAAATTATAAGCTGATTATGATGTATGATGAGGTACTGCTATTGGACTTGGTTGTGTAGGTCCAATTGGCAGTCGCTCAATGTAAAAATTCTGGTACACAGCTGCATCTGGATAGACTGAAAGTGTTCCCCAACATAGTTGGGAAAAGGCTAGGCAGATGATGATGATGATGACTGCTGTTGGTGTATCAAATAAAAAATAATAATCTTAGGATTACACAGAAACACTACAGCAGCGAGTAAAAAAAACTGGCGCACCAAGGGTTCCGTACAAATTTGTGGGTAAGTAACTAAAAATTTACGGTTTTCGGATTGTTTCCTTTAGTTGTGCTACATGACATTGCTTCAACAAGTCAACGAGAAGTATCCTATAGGTTTTGATTGCGGAATAATATAAACGCCCGTATCTTTTGATTGCGTTGACTTAGAAGTTTGATGCCTTCACTGCTCCAAGGGATTGCAACCCTGAGTATTTGATATCAATTTCAATTTGATAACTCCACCCGAGAAAAAGGGTCTTGACAGATAGACAGACAGACGGACGAAGTGATCTTATAAGGGTTCCGTTTTTCCTTATGAGGTACGGAACCCTAAAAATCGATATCCATTTCAAATACGTTACGTTGAAAGCAGTTACATCTTGTACATAAAAAAACAACACTATTTTATCCTTCAAGATTCAATGACGTTGAAAAGACAAGATAGAATTTTCCTATCAAGTGGCGGTGTTTGAAATGTGCAAGTTCATAATCAAAATTATTTTCCTTTAGTACAGTGGTTACCACAAAAATTGATCCATTTACGTAAATATGCCTAAGTCACGGTGAAATTAGGCGCACCCTGTAACGTTATTAATGAGTTTCCGATATTGCCCCGCTCACTTCTGAGTTTAATAACCTACCCGATATTTTTGAATTCAACATCTTTTTTTTATTATCAGCATTTTTCAATATTTCCCTTGCTGTGGTCGGAAGGTGGCTTAATTTAGGAATCGGATTTACTGTTTCAGCATTATTTATGGGGATCGGATAAGATGTGGTTTGTCGTATTGGGTTATTTATGCCTGTGGGTTTTTCATGAGTAAATGTGTGTGTATAATTTCTAACGTCACGGAAATTTAAAAGCATCCTCATGTATTTATTATTTGAATGACATTTTGTTTTAGGATTCCGTGCCTCAAAAGGAAAAACGGAACTATGTTATGTTTACTTATAAGATCACTTCGTAAGTGCGTCTGTTTGTCCGTCTGTCAAGACCCTTTTTCTCAGGAACGCGTGGAGTTATCAAGTTGAAATTAATATAAAATACTCAGGGCTGCAATCCCTTCTAGCAGCGAAAGCATCAAACTTCTATTTGACACTCGCAAATGAATCAAAACCTATAGGGTACTTCCCGTTGAGCTAGAATCATGAAATTTGGCAAGAAACTATGTCATATAGCATAAGTAAAGGAAAAAATCCGAAAACTGTAAATTTGTAGTTACATACCTAAAATTTTTACGGAACCCTCGGTGCGCGACGCTGACTCGCTCTTGACCGGTTTTTTTTAAACATATTCGCAGCCGCCATCTTGTATTTACATTTTGACCTCACTGTCGGCTTCAGCATCCTTGAAAACCATGAAAACGACACACATGAAGAAACATTTCAAAATGTTTGCAGCCGCCTTATAGGTTTTTCATTTTGATCTCAATAATGGTTTCAGCACTTTAGAAAACCATGAAAACGATACACATGACGACAAATTTGAAAATGTTTGCAGCCACCATTTTGGATTTTCATTTTGGCTTCAGCACCCTCGAAAACCATGAAAACTATCCCTGTCTCTCTCTATTACTTCTATATATTTACTCCTATCGCAAGCTCCGCTAAAGAACTTTGTTCCAAAAATTCTTGAAGACTGATCATACTCGTAATTGAATGTCAGTCATCATCAGTACATATTATTATAACAGTAGGTACTTAATGTACCTAAGCTGCTATTGTCATATTTTGACTTCTGACTTCTGAACCATTTATTTAATAAATTTAAATTTTTCATAGTTTCAAATAGGCGATCACTTGACAGAAATAGGTACCCTTTCATAAATATTGAAAATTTCGTTCAGACCGGTCTAGAAAGCTTCTGCTATCTTTCGGCCATTCGTCCCTTTTCGGCTCATCAAATATCTGCCCGTTTTATAGGGTCTAATAGATTCCCGTTAGACTCAACTGGTATCAATGTTGCGTAGAATCGTATCTCTTGTTATGACCATCGTTTGTCCCTTTTCAAATAAATGTGATCCGTTAATTATGTCATTGTTCTGTCTCACTCTTTTGTGTAGAATGATGGATTTCGATTGGATTTTATTTGATCACGGAAATCTATACCTACATAATAATATAATAAAGTATAATATCCTACTAATATAATAAACACGAAAGTTTGTGGGGATTGATGGATGGATGTTTGTTAGATACAGTCACAGCAAAAGTAGATGATCAAAATCAGAAATTCAATAGGAGTCAAAACTGATTACGAATACAGGGCAGCTGTACTAGTAGTAAATGTTTGGTAAAATTTACAATCACATACTTTTGAATCACTTCGACGCCACACAGTTCTGACGCGAACTCCGTTCATTAGTATTGAATTTCTGATTTTGAACATCTACTTTTGCTGTTGACTGTACTCTTTCACGCAGAAACTACTGAACGGATTTGGATGAAACTTTACAGTAATATAGCTTATACGTGCATCAGAATAACAAATAGTTTTTTATAACGATATTCCTACGGGACCGACGACCTTGTGAAGGCCGCAGGAACCCGTTGGATGCGAGAAGCACCGAACCGGTCGAAGTGGAAGTGCTTGGGGGAGGCCTATGTCCAGCAGTGGACGTCTTTTGGCTGAAATGATGATGATGATTCCTACGGAATCGACACTTATGCGGGTGAAACCGGCGCGGCGCTGCTAGTTATAATATAAAGGCATTAAAATATTAATGAAGTCAAATCCGTACATTTAATAATTTTTGAGAAAAAGTAATTGCTACAAGGTGTGGGAACGAGCCTGATACTAAAAATACAATATTTACATTTTTGTCTGGATGTATATTCCAAATTGGCGCAAAAACGCCTGAATGGATTGGGATAAAAATTTTGGGGTACTTTATAACCTGGATTAACATATAGGTTACCTACTTTTAATCCCATAGTACGTCCCCGTGGCATATATCCCGACATCCACGCAGACAAAGCCGTGGGAAAATGCTAGTTCAAGATAAAATATGGATATTGAGGATACAAATGATATTTTACGTATTTTGTGGATGTTAATAAAAAATTTAATGTCCGTAATAAGGACTATTCGACAAGCAATAATACAATATGCCTACCTATTCAATGTAAATATTAAAACGTATCTAATCGGACTTACCCATGAAAGATTATTTATTACATTTATACATATTTTAGGAAGGGCCTAGCTTGATAAGAATATTATATTTATTTTCATAATCTCTTAATTATTTACATTAGGTAGGTACTAAATTAAAATACTAATTAACTAATTATATAAATAAATACTCGTTCGCATCGCTGTTCGATAAGTAATTAAATAATTATTTTATCAATTTATTGCTTTGGGATTAATTAAGACTGGTGATCTGTGTAGTAGAAATATTTATTACGTATTCAGCCACAAGTACAAAATACATATACAGCATGTTTTTTTCAAACTGTAACCATGGATTCAGTAGGTACAGACGCCAGCACATCAAGCTACTACAATCTGTCAAATTTCTTTAATAGATTTTCAACTTTATCGCTAAAGCATAAGGTTCAAAGTTGATTATTTTATATGAATATTTTTAGTTTTAGGCTTTGCTCAGTGCAATTTAATCTTTATTTGTTTTTTAAATAATTTACGTTTTAAGATTTCTTAATATTTAATCTAGTTTTATATAATCGGTTGCAATTACTCACCTACTCCTAAATAAACTGCAGTGGTAAATAACACTATATTATGTCATAACTCTGGCCCCCAAGATACAGGCGCCCCCTAGTTTGGGGACCGCCGCGTAAAGATCCAAATGACGATCGCTAACAGTTACAGACCGCCGTTAAGTTAAGTTAATTATAAGACAATACATGTAACATTGGTTTGTGACATTCAATAAATTATTATTATTATATTATTAATATTCCGTAACAATAAAGGTGTGTGATTGGGAAAATTTGACAGTTTCTGGTAGCTTGATGTGCTGGCGTCTGTACATGATTCTGAAATTTTTCGTAGGTTATGAAAAAAAAATTGCTGCCCCATACATTTTCACCGCGTTGGTTTTGCACTTTTCTGAAACAGCTGTTGTTTTGGGGCTACGTAAAATTTCTACACTGGAGGTGCCATGTGCTGAATTCAAGGTCACAGTTTGCACGTCGATGTCCCTGCTATCCTCACTAATATTATAAATTCAAAAGTAACCTATGTTACCTTTTCACGCCTAAACCACTGAACGGATTTCGATAAAATTTAGCGCAGAGATAGATTGCATCCCGGGGTAGGACATAGGATAGTTTCATCCCGATATTGCCACGGGATCGACACTTATGCTGGTGAAACCGCGGGGCGCAGCTAGTTTACAATAAAGGTGAAGTAAAAAAGGAAGGGATTATCATACAGTTTTAAAGGAAGTAAAAATATGAATGAGGACTTTATCGTCATCATCGTTATCAGTCTACAGAGTGGCAGGGATATAGTACATGGCTTTGGCCCAGCATTGAAAATTGTCGGTGGTTATTAAAAAAAATTGCAAAGAGATAGATTGCATCCCGGGGAAGGCCCCGGGATGCAATCTATCTGTGCTAAATTTAAAAAAAAAAACTATCCTACGTCCTTACATAGGATAGTTTTTATCCCGATATTCCCACGGGATCGACACTCATGAGGGTGAAACCGCGGGGCGCTGTTAGTCCTGTATAAGTACAGGGGGCCTAAAAAGGCCACTTTGGAGAATCATAAAAGGATAACATTATGAATTATAATATGGCGAAGACAGTCCGTGTTTTTCTTTTTTCGCTCCACTACGTAGGTACAATCAAAGAGATTGGGATTGGATTTGGATTGGATTGATTGGTATTTTAGCACAGACAAAAAAAAAATAACTGAAAAATGCTTCACCAATGAGATTTGATACGATTAACTTAACAGATAACTGTTAATTATGTTATCCTTGTATGATTCTGCCAAAGTGGCCTTTTTAGGCCCCCAGATATACGTATTGTTGATATTATATTACTATTTGGAAAACAATACATCATGTCGGAAATAGGCCTAGAAAGTTAGACAGTCGGCGTCTCGGAGGACCAGATACACAACAATATCATCACTCATCATCGACAAGGATTAATAATAATATGTCCTTTGTACCTTTAACTTAACTCACAAAATTGCAAGATAACATATTGTCAAGCTTTTAGGTTTTAGGTAAAGGAACGGAAGGTTTGTAAATAGCATGTACTCTTCGAAGGTAACTAGTTTTTATCAAGACTAAAATTAAATTTTCGCTGTTTTGTTACAAGCAAAAACATTAGGTAAAAAAAAACAAACATTATTTTTCACTTTGTACTTTTTTACAAAAAAAAAAAAAATACAAAGTTAAAAATAACTTTAACCAGACTAGATTGTTTCCATTGCTGCGACACAGGCTTCACGGTGAGAGGGAGTGGGCCGTAATTCACCACGCAGGCCCAGAGCGGGCTGGTAGATGTCACGTCTTTGAATTTTTGGTTCTAGGACATGCCGCTTTCTTCACGATGTTTTCCTTCACCGTTTTGGACTCGTGGTGATGAAATAATTTACAAAAAGTAAAGCGCCTGTCTGGGTTCGAACCTAAGACCAACAACTTGTAAGTCGCGGCCGTTGCCTAAGGCCGCCATTGCTCTCCAAATTGCAGATGAAAAAACAGAGAATCACCAATTATTGGACTTAGGATTAGGTTGTCTCCGAGTCCTGCACCTCAATTGCGTATCACACTATCAGTCGGAATCTGAATCATTTTGAAGCAAATTTCTAATCCATTGCTTCATAGGTTCAAAGAATTTGTCTGCTCAACACGTAAATAACGCAATGAATGTTGTTGAACTGTCAAAATTAAACCGATTCCGATTGATAATGTGTTACGCAATTACCCCGCTGTACAATATCATCATCGCGGCAAAGCGCATCCTTTATTCGGAACTTCAGGAGGGCAAGCGAAATCAGGGCGGGCAATTCCTAAGACTTAAGGATGTGCTTAAGCGACACATGAAGGGTTGTGACGTAGATCCATCTCAGTGGGAAGAGCTTGCGTCTAACCGCGGAGAGTGGAGGTCACTAGTACAACAGAAAGTTTTAGACTTCGAGACTCGTCGGCTTTCAAAACTGGATTCTAAGCGATGACGAACTAAAAGTCCGACCACCAGCGGCAATCACTTACAATTATGTTAATGGTGCTCTCACGTGTCCACTCTGTACAAGAGTATTTGTAAACAAAGGTGGTTTTTCTAGCCACATGAGAGCCCATGATAGAAGCCTAGTAGCCGAAAACGGCATGGAAGGATTATTATTTAATATTCTCTCTTCTCCTAAAGGTCTTAGCGTGATGTTAAATATCCTATAGCCTTCTTCAAGAATTGGGCTACCAAATGCAAAAAAAAAAGTATCCAACAGGTAGTTCCAGAGATTAGCACGTTCAAACCAAGAAACATCCAAAAAAAACATAGGAACTCTACAGCTTTATTGTTAGTACAGTCAACAAAAGAGATAAGTATGCAGGATCGTCGGATATAGTTGAAGTTTAGTAAGAAACCGATGGCTGTTCTCGAATAAAATTTATTTTTATTAATAGAAAACAAACAGCTCATTTATCAAATTAAATCTCAGTCGACAACGTCCATCTATTTCTTACTAAACTGTAGTTCTACAATAGCCTGTCTCAAGAAAATGTTCTGCAACCGTTAGTAATAGATAGGTAGGTACTACTCAACAACATCCATTACGTTTAAGATTAATTCAAGACATTAGATAACGTCCGACCTACATCCAAAACTTACGCCTTGGTCAAATGCTCGATTAATGAGACGGCCTGTACGATTAAGAAGGGTTTACACTTAAATCTCTGGGCCTTTAAATAGTTCGAGTGCGCCTTATACGTCTTAGGTTAATTTTCTAAGTCTTGGACGTAATTGTTTTAGGGTTGTATGGCTTTGTGCTAAATGTGAAAAGGACAGGCTTATTTCAAAGGAAAACGAGAATAGTTTTTCCATAAATAATGTCTTTCGCCCCCCGTTCACATGGCGATGATCAGGGGGCCTAAAAAGGTCACTTTGGAGAATCATATAAGGATAACATTATGAATTATAATATGGCGAAGACAGTCCGTGTTTATCTTTTTTTCGCTGCACTACGTAGGTACAATCAAAGAGATTGGGATTGGATTTGGATTGGATTGATTGGTATTTTAGCACAGACAAAAAAAAATAACTGAAAAACGCTTCACTAATGGGATTTGATACGATTAACTAAACAGTTAACTGTCCATTATGTTATCCTTTCAAAATTCTACCTTTTTAACGTAAAGTACCTTCGATATTTTACGTTAAAAAGGTAGAGTCATACGTCAACTCTCACTATTCTACGGTTGAAACAAAATGCAATATGACACTGCAAAGTATTTATAAAAATATACAGTAAAATATTGTACTGATATTCGCCGTGTAAACAAGCCTTTCCGTTGGTTTACATATCATAGAAAATTTGCTTTAAAACTCGTTGACGTAAATGTATATTACTTTAACATTCACATTTGAATGCCTAAAAATAATATGAGTTCAAATACCAACCCATATTTGTTTGTAATTACCACTGAATTATTTGAAATGTAGATGAAAACTCATTATTCAGTTGTTATTGACCTAGAAACTCCGCAGTATATTAATGAAATAATAATGTGTTTCAGCGATGCAGTTCACACGGTTTATCCTATTTTAAACTTTATGTAAAGGTGATGACGGACCTTTTTTCAGTGTGGCTATTTCAGTCTTCAATATTACGTACTAAAATTTGACTGTTCCTTGTTTCAGAGTCGGAATGCAGCAGTATCAAGGTTATAAGAACATGAAGGTATGTTGAATAATTCACCTTATCGCAAAACTTGTAAATAGTATCTATTTCAACGCTTCGAATAAGGCATGATTTTTATACAGGACAGCTTGATGGACACTGAATCTATACATCGATATAAATAAAACAAAGTTTGATTAGTAACACAATTTATAACTCAACAACGACTGGACCAATTTTTATGATCTTTGATTTGTTGTATTTGTCTCCGCCCCGAATGGCAGAATAACTATACCTATAGCAGATCAACATCGTAAAAATTTAGGAAAAAAAAAATTACTTAATTCATTGTGTACATCATCTGCCTAGCCTTTTCCCAACTATGTTGGGGTCGGCTTGCAGTCTAACCGGATGCAGCTGAATACCAGTATTTTACATGGAGCGACTGCCTATATGACCTCCACAACCCAGTTACTGAACAATACGATACCCCTTGGTAAGACTGGTTGTCAGACTTTTGGGCTCCTGACGACCCGTAACGACTGTCAAAGAAAGATTCACGAATAACAGCCAGAACCAACGGCTTAACGTGCTTCCGAGGCACGGAAGGATCTTGGTATGTGAAGATGGTCACCCTATAACCAAGTATAGAGAGAGGTATGAGGAACAGGGTGTAAAGTTCACTCATCCTCCATAGAAAAGGGAGGATCCTCCGACCAGACGGGTGTTGTGTCTGGCGGGCAACTGTCCCCAATTCATTAAAAATGTAATGTGTGGGCAATTCACTGTCTCATACATTGGTTCTTATTGATTTTGAGGCGATACGTAGTTCGCCGAGTCAGCTAATACTATCCAATAAGGCTCCCGCTGAACCGGTAAGGAACCAGTACATATTATAAACTAGCTTTCGCCCGCGGCTTCGCCCGCGAGGTATGTCGCTAAAAACTATCCTATGTCCTTCCCCACGATGCAATCTATCTCTCTGTCAAATTTTATCGAAATCCGTTCAGTGGTTTAAGCGTGAAAAGGTAACATACAGTCAGACAGGCAGAGTTACTTTCGAATTTATAATATAAATAGTATGGATGCGAAAGTGTGTCTGTCTGTCTGTTAACTCTTCACGCTTAAACCGCTAAACCTATTCAGATGAAATTTGTTATAGAGATAGTTCCAGTCTCGGAATAGGACATAGCATAGTTTTTATCCCGATATTCCCACGGGATCGAAACTTACGCGGGTGAAACCGCGGGGCGCTGTTAGTATTTAATAAATTGAAGTCGCTTTTCGTTTCTGTCTGTGTAGGGTAATTCCAGGATAGGTGCCCCACTTTTTGATAGGGAGCCATAACTTATTAATTAAAAATCTATTGGCAATACGTCTTTTGCATATGGTAACTTTGATCTTTAGTCTATGATGGTACCCCTTTTGTTTTTACATAAGTTTCATAGATTTTGAAGAAATTGTGTCTTTTTTACCCTCTCAAAAGTAGGATAGATGCCTAACGTGAGGGATAGAAGACTCGTTGTAAAAATGCTTCAAGGGATAGATGCCTAACGTGAGGGATAGAAAACTCACTGTATAAATGCTTCAATATTAGATGCTAATTGAAATAAAACATACTAGTTTCAATAATCAGTTTGTATTCAGCATTAAACATTAAGCGTATTTAACATTAATTTGTGACATCTTTTATAATTAGGTATATGTCTATCTAGACTTAAGAACAAAATAAATATTTTTTTATTGGTGAAATAATAATAATAAAGCCTTTTCCAAGCTTTCTTCAGTCCAACTAATGTGACGGGGGACCACCCCCGGTTTTTTTATATTTTTGAGGCATTTCTTCCACCTGCAATATGAAAACATTTATAGAAATACTTTGAAAGGGATAGATGCCCCTGAGGGCATCTATCCCGAACAGCAAGTGGGGCAACTATACTTTTAGCACAGGATAGATGCCCTTTTTAATTTAAAAAAAGTTAAAAAGAAAACTATAATTTATAGCATTATTTCGTGTACTTTAAACTGTAATATCAGCAAATAAATTTAAAAAATATAGAATTTATAACAGAATGAAAAGATATTCGATAGTAAGTACTTACTATTATAATTTCAACGTTTGTAATGGTCTCGCCGCGGAAGATTTTTACACTCACGGGCAAAACGCGTGCGCTCTCGCGTGCGGTTGGCGTGGCACTTGGGTCTGCGGGGGGAGCGCTTCCTATTACTTAGTACGATTTTAGCCCACGGCATTTCTAACATACAGTATTTAAAGCCGCGGCACCTATCCCATTGGGGCACCTATCCTGGAATTACCCTAAACTAGTTGCTCTTTTAAATTACGCACCGGATTTTGATGTGATTTTTCTTACATGTATCAGAGAAATTTCGTTGTTTTGTCAAGTCGTAGAAACCATGCAAAGCAGGGGCAAGTCGCTATTGCATTAATAATTTAGCAAAAAAAATATACATTTATCTTTAATCTCCATGGTTTGTTTTTGAAAAAAAATCTGCGTTAAAAAAAAGTGAAATGGTACCTACTCGAAATTATAGTCAGGTATACCGGGTCTTTTACTAACTGTTTGTTCATTCAAGTGAATTTAATTCAAATTACAAAATGCGTCGACAATTTGTTTCACTAATTAGATGACTGGTGTAAGTAGGAATTACAATTTTCACGCGCCGTAAAGTTATACTTTCCTTATCGGAGAAATTAGAAAAGAAAATGTTGACATCAATTATGTAATACTGTTAAAATAAACTTTGACGCTTAAATTAGATAATTTAATGAGTTTTCTCGTCTTACTGGCTGTCGTACCGTAACAGGCGTTAATCTATAAATTAAATTAGTAGGTACTATGAAAGATGTGTTAAGTTTTGATGAAAATTATAACTTTATATAGTCTACATGTTTGATTTTGAACCTCAGAGACAGTCTTAACACAAGGAAAAGTTTATATTATCGCCTACAAGAGAAACATCTATAAATCATAGCCATCTCAAAGTTTTGCGTTGCTACGAAAACCGCCATGACACTTTTCTCCAACTTCCCCGCTTTTCACGCCGTCATACTTCAGACTACAGAGGTGTTGCATCCAATCCTCAGGGATTGCAGCGGGAATGTCCGAAATCGGTGGGATGGTCCGAAATCAGCGGGATGGTCCGAAATCAGCGGGATGGTCCGAAATCAGCGGGATTGTCCGAACTCAGCGGGATTGTTTGAAAGGGTTACCGCTACCCCGGAACATAAAAGGCTAAGGAAGGAACATGGATTGGTTTTAGTCAGTAAGAATCTGACACTCCCTTCCGCTTCACCCAGAGCGGGAGGAGTCATTTAAGGATTACCCACCCGCAAAAAAAAAAAAAAATTGGATGCAACACCTCTATAAAGACATCATTCATTCAGCCGAATGATTTCTTTATAAGGTTATAAGGAAGGGGTCATCTCTTACACTGAGTAGGTACTCAGTGTAAGAGATGACCCCTTCCTCTCATAACCTGCACACACAGCTTTTCTTTGTTCAATATTTATCTCCTGATTTCCCATAGGAAATAAGCAGCTGTAAACATGACTTAATGCGTAGCAAGTAAAGTAACTGTATGACTTATATTAAAATGTAGTATAGTATGAAGTTGTTGGGTAGTTACGACAGCTGCCCTGATAAAATTACGGGTAGGTAAACTTTGGTTTTACCAACTTTGTTATCGAACCCTTTTACGTGAAGTATTTAATAGTTAGAGAGGGTATGGGGACCTCAGCTTAGAGAATATCATTATTCATTTAGTTACCATGTGTTAAAAAGTAAAATTTTCCACATAGTTGATTTCGTTTTTTTTTATGGTGTCTATCAGTTTTCAGTTGGTCAACTATGGATCAATAAGAGAAGTTTAGTAAGTTTTTTTTGTATACAATTAAGTGGTCTATAATATTATTTTTATAATATCTATTCAAAAATAGCAAGTGTATTCTTCGTAAACAGGGACTAAAATAGCTCTTTAATACCTAGGCACTAAAAGTGATTTGAATTTGGAATGTGGATATTGTTAGTAAAAGTTCCAATCACCAAAGAGATCAATCACGAACATTGTATGAACAAGTAACAGTCTGTATGATAAAGTAAAAGGTTGTGAAGGTCAGATAGGCAGTCGCTCCATGTAAAATACTGGTATTCAGTTGCATCCGGTTAGATTGGAAGCCGACCCCAACATAGTTGGGGAAAGGTTAGGCTATGATGATTGTCGGATTCAATGTTACAATGGTTCTAATAATGTTATGGTTTAAAATATAGATCGCAAAAAAAGAAATAGTAGATAAAATGAGATTAGTGGCGTTGTCTAAATCTATATCTACCATATGTATAGTAAATGAGTAAAGAAGTCAAAACTGTAAATTGAGTATTTTTTAACAAGAATTTTCGTCCGTTTGTCTCTTTGTCTGGTTTGTTCCGGATTGGCTCAAAAACGACTAACGAATTTGGCACACAGATAGTTTATAACTTGGATTAACAAACAGGCTACTTTTTTACTCCTGGTACCTGGTAATACGTTGCCGTGGGATATTCCGTCTTCTAAGCGGGCTGGGCCGCGAGCAAAATCTCGTACCTACTCGTACTTTAATATTTTAGGACAAAATAAACTATTTCTATTTCTTTTCGAGGTAAACTATTTCTTCGTGTATGGCAATTAATATTCCAGCGGCAATAACCTCTATTCCTCTGTTGTTGTGTTGTTTTGTTTTGTAATAATTTAATAATATGTAATTTTTTAAATTACTTTTTTTTTATTTTGAAAAAAACGTTGTCCCACACTAGGAATTTCTCCTGTATTGTGGGTGCGTTTACAAACATTTAAACTCACATGCACAAACAGCCAGACCCGGAACAACTACTTGTAGGTCATACAAATATTTGTTCCGTGCGGGAATCGAATCCGCGACACGCAGCGCAGCAGTCAATCGCTTAACCACTGCGACAACCGTGCCGACAATTATACGACAATTTATAATTTCAATTTTTGATATGATTTTTAATTTAATATTTAATTTTTGATTGAATTTGTAATCCGGTTAAATTTTATATGAGTGTATACCTGAAATAAATTGATTTGATTTGATTTGATAATTGTTTGTAGGAGTTCTAGATACTGTTTATATTTCTATTACAAAAATATACCCCTGGAAGCACAACAAAAACACTCCCTACTCTAGCCCAGTTAATTGTTTTTATTACCTTAACTTAGCCATATGGAAAATGTATTTTGGTTAAAGGAAACAGGCCTACATGACGTCATCCCTACTATAAGTGTGGGAGACCAGAGCACTAAATACGTTTGATATACTGATGTAGTATAAATTGCTATCGTTTAGGTAGTTAGACTGCTTCCTAATATTAAACCTTGCTACGTTGTTGTAAGCACCTTTAAAGTTTGCTTTTATCAACGCTGATGGGTTTTGAGCTTTAGAGTTAGAAAGTTGGTTTTGACATGATATTTAATATTTTTAAAACAAGTTCGCTACCACCATCCCAATCAATGCAACTTCTGTAAGCTAAGATGTAATAAAAACAAAACTCGTTGTGTCACAATATGATTAAACTGTCTTGGAAATCGTAACCAAATACTTAGGTCAGAATTGGAAGAATAGCAATGAGCAACAGAGATTACTTTCCCATCGTATAAAGATAAAGACATATAGGACCCTATGACCGTAGTGTTTTCTGTAGGATATTTACCGTGCCTAGCACTATGTATAGGGATACTTACATTGACATGAACACGCGTTGCTTACCTACTCTAGGTACCCCCCTGCCAATTTAGAGCCAACATTTTTGACCTACCAAAAAACCCTTTCTTTTAACTTTAAAATCGAAACAGCGTCTGGTTGGGCTAAAGCAACAGTGACATACTGTAACGGTGTTATTAAAAAAGTCACGTCAGTCCAACAACGAAATATGAGACAACGTTTGGAAGAACACGAAAAAAGGAACCCGATTTTCTATTTATAATAAAGCCAAAAGCCATCAGCACAAAAGGGTAATGAGCCCGATATTATTATTGCCAAAACTCACCTCCTAACATTTTTTACTAACCGAAAAATCGGTTCAATTCTAAAGTAGGAACGAAGATTCCTACTTCAAAATCGATACTGACAGCAATGCTGTAAAGTTTACGACATACAATAATTTCCTGCTACCTTAGCCAGGCCGTCTATAAATCAATCTTTGCGTCGCCGAGTTTGAAATCTCACTTCAAAACTTTGGATTTACACTTGTCTTCCAAACTCGTCAATCAATTCCATCAGGTGTTCTTTTGAAAGCTACATAATGTTTATGATGAAAAGGACCAAACGATATTGAAGCAGATTATTGTCCGTTTTTTTTATAAATGCCTGCAATTACTGCCGTATTGTGTGACGTCAATTCATGATAATTATGATCTAGCTTATAGTTATTGAAACGCAGTCAGTCAAAAATGTGACAGGTTGAGTAACATTTCGATATCTTTATATCCCCCGCTGCGCCCCGCGGTTTCACCCGCGTATGTCGAACCCGTGGGAATATCGGGATAAAAAGTAGCCTATATGTTAATCCAGGGTGTCGGCTACCTCCATACAAAATTTTATCAAAATTGGTCCAGCCGTTTTAGCGTGAAGAAGTAACAAACATAATAAACACACCCCCACACACACTCACAAACTTTCGCCTTTATAATATTAGTTTAATGTAAAGTTAATCATTGATTGATGATAGTGACAGTGACAGTTCTGAATTACATGTTGCACCGACTCCAAAAAAATTGGTATACCTAAGAGCAAGGTAATGGTGATGTCTAAATGCGGCAGTATTATATTGTAAGCCGAAGGACTGAAGAGAAATTGATTGGCTGTTAAAAACAAACAAGCATCTGCGTACTTTATAAAAAAATATTCGTTCCGTTTATTGTGGCCAGTCGTTCATTTAACACTGGGAATCCTTAATTAACTGCGTGAAAACTTAAAGTAGCCACTTAGTTCTCGCAAACGACACCCACAGGTTAAGGTAGGTATGGACTTTTTTTTACCTGAAGACCAAAAGATAAAATTAACTTTAACATTATATACATAAAAGTGTTTTTTGAGTAAAGGATAGTATAATTTTACCGTAATTTTTCTTATCTACTTAATTAGCATTTATTTGAAGTACGTGAAATATGAATATGAATTACTACGTTAACTAAAGCCTTGACGTATTTATTTTAACGCACGAGTGGGCAACGAATTACTTTAACGGTTATCATTATTTAAATAATGTGTCACACGAAAATGTTACTTTAGAACGTTAACGTGTTTAGTTTATATTTCGTAATTTTGTTCCGTCTTTAGTTTTCGTTTTATTCTGAGAGTTTCTGAGAAATTTTCTATGTTGGTTAAATATAAAATCACATAACGGCCCTATCACTATCATTTAGGTACGGTATGGTATACAATATCATTTTGCCAAGCATAATTCAAATAAAATAAATTATTTTATGAAATCGAACTTGACTGAACTGTTGAATTTCCATAAAACAAAAAAACAGCAACCGCCCCTAATCAATAAACAATCATTCATTGTTTTTGCAAGCACCCGTTACAAACCAAGATGGTGGAATTTCCACAACTGCGGGCCGCGAAACAGAAATCCATTGTTCTAGCGATGCGACACCACACAAAGGTGAAATCCGCTCCATCAGTCCGATAAATGAGGCTCGTATCCACCAAGTGTTTACTTTGACTCCTCATCAAAATTTTGTTGAGTGACTTATTCCTGATGTATTCGATAACATCTCTCTTCTTATACCTTTCAAAATGGAAAATCCTTTTGAAGTTACGAATTCGAAATCGTTTTTCGAAGTCAGTTTCAATTTTGCTATTCTTTGCGACTGTAACTTTGGTCAGACGTATAAGTTGGAAATATTATTGCAGCGCCAAAAAGTTCGTTGTGGATGAGTTTGTGAGAATATTTTAATGAATTTTCCGATTTTATTGTACTTATTGAAGTTCGGGCTTGAGGATAGAATTGGAAGAAATCATAATAAGATAAATATTGTTCATAATCAACTGGTAACTTTTGTTCTTTGATAAACACGGGCACATGTCATGGTCTAAAGCCGATATCAGACGGTTCGAGTGTAAGTTCATTTTTGTGTCATTCCACGTTCACGCGACACCGAAAAAAATTATAGGAATAAACGTTCATCGAAAATTCAAGAATGAATTAATTTTTTCATTGTTGATTAATTTTATGTTCAGACTTTTCACTTCGAGTAAAATATGCCGAATGAAATGCAAAAGTTTTACTGCAGGCGAAAAACCTTCTCACACAGTCAAAAAACAAACGACAATCGAAACAAATAGAGTTCTAGAATTCACCAATTTAAAATGCCAGTAGGTAAGCACCAGCTACAGGAATGCAAACAAATTGTAAAGTTCTCCCGTCTTTATACCTAAGTACATCAGTACTTCAGTCATTTCCTCGACTATTCTCTTCGACACTTGTGAAGTTTCAAACTTACGACATCTAATTTGTACTACTTTCGTATTTATTTGTTCTGGCTAATAATACTAGGAATGTCCCCGATATGCTTTATTTTTATTGTATCTTGTTTTTCGAACGAATTTTGGTAGTAGTAGGAATTACGAACTGTGTTTGAAACGGTCGTGGGGCCTAAATAAATAACTGAAGGTACAAAGAGACCTAATGCTTTTGTTTGCCCGCCGCCATAGAAATTGCCTAGAGGGCGCGTTTTAAGTTCAAAATATGGAGTAGGTAGTATGAATCACGCTTGACTCTCTGTCCAAATTTGCGATACCCGGTGTTGAAGTTCGAAGAACAATGAAATGCCATTGGGCCATCGCTGGCGCTGAGCAGTGGTGGCCCAGTGGTAACGGCCGCGACTTACGACTTTTGGGTCGTAGGTTCGAACTCAGACAGGCGTTTTGCTTTGTGCAAATTATTTCATTACTGCTCTCAAAAACGGTGAAGGAAAACATCGTGAGGAGACCGGCATGTCCTGAAACCAATAACTTCGAAGACATGCGACATCTACCACCCCGCACTAGGCCCATGTGGTAGATCACGGCCTTCTCCCTCTCACAGAGAGGAGGCCTGTGTCCCAGCAGTGGGAACATTAAAGGTTAATTATGCTATGTCCTGAAACTGTATGGTTTCCAATGAACTGCTACTTACTTACTGCTGTCATTGTATCGAGATAATCGAGTGTAGTGAATTGATTGTAGTGAATCGATTGTGATTGAATTGAATGGCGACTCACAACAGGCACACATGACGCTACAGGCGGTGCTATTCTGTAAAAATCTCACCGTGAAAACTTAGGTGAAGTGAGCGTGGATTGAGCTGTCAACAGTGTCAATTGCTAGCAAAAACAAACTCACTTCACCTAAGTTTTCACGGTGAGATTTTTACAGAATCGACCGGCAGGTCGTCTTTTCTTTAACACAAACACATGCAGAGATACATAATCAAATTCCTATGTCAGGTGCTCCAAGCCTTAATATTTTTTCATCTATTTGAGTACCTATCTTTCATAAACAAACAATTAATTATAAAAGCGGAATACTCTAATTTTCTCTTTTGAAGATTGTTAAGTTTCTATTTATGAGACTTTAATTAAAGAAACAGAAATTGTGTCAATCGTAGACATTAATTAGACACCCTTTCTGCGTTTCGTGAACGAAATTAATAAAATTTAGAGGCAGTTAATATAATTTGTATTTTATTACTAACGCTTCATGTGCTTCCAATTACCTGCTATTGAATAAATAATCATCTCCAATCGATCGAAATTGATGTTCGAATAATCGGAAACAATGAATGGTTGGTCGATCATCAAATGACAAGCAGAGAGAAAGAACATGAAATTACGAATACACATCTATATAATTATTATACAATTCAAAGACGACTGACTGATATATCAACGCAAAGCCTAAGCCGCTCAGCGGGATTGTCCGAAAGGGTTACCGCTGGCCCGGAACATAAAGGGCCAAGGAAGGAACACGGGTGAGTTTTAGTCAGTAAGAGTCTGACACTCCCTTCCGCTCCACCCAGAGCGGTAGAGGTCATTTGATGATTTCCCATCCTGAATAATAAAAAGCCTAAGCCGTCTTCCAGTCCTTGAACGCCACTCTGTCACAGCCTTACCCCACATGTCATTACTGCGCCTTGCCAGGTGTCGTGCCCAATTTCATGCTCTACGCTTTCCGATATCGAAGACCTTCGTACGTCTTCGTATCTCGACATTCGGAACTCGGTCGTCTTACGCTTGAGATATTCAAAACTTAAAGTGTTGTTAGTTAATGTCACATTAATTAATTATAACATAAACCCGTGTAATGAAAGACCGCAAGGGGTGCCATAACCGACATAACATAATTACAATGTACCCTCGCCTCGTCCATAACCTCTCAGGAGGCATTGAGGGACTTAACACATTACTAGATTTATGAGTTATGGTCAAACTTGAGTTAAACTTGTTACTCAACAAACCCACTAAATATTTCAGGCCATTTTACATAAACTAACCACTAATGCCGACCAATGTACTTACTAACATCTTTAGTATCTCCAAGCAACCGAACTTGGGGTATTTATTCGGCCGAACTTTAGTTTTGCGAACTTTTAAAGTACTTCCACTGTTCAGTTGGTGTAACAAAGGTAGTTGAGGAGAGTTGAGTCTAACAAATGGGCATCGGACGGAATTAAATGGCGGGGAAACGGGGGGTCTGGGATCTCTTGTTATGCTAATATTTGGCCTCGGGATATGACAAATTGTGATGCATTCTATGAAAACTCGGAGGACGCGACCGTGACGGATGTAGTCAGTAGCTGTGCCCGAATAAAAACTTCCTATCTACATCTTAGAGCGGCTTCATCTTCCCGAGGGATCGCACAAGGACAGTATGCTCAATATTTATTATTTTACTGTCTTTTAAGTCTTTTGTGTTGATGCAAAACACGTGTACACTGCCAGTCAGTAATTGTGTTTTATGTAGGGAGCGTCTTAAGGGGCTCACATGACCTAAAGCGCGGTCTTTGTCGGGCTGCATAGAAAAGAAAAAGAAGCGCGATGACACAACGCTAGTAATTTATTGCAAAATACATATGAAGCAATTATCTATTTACAAAAAATCTATTGTTTGGACTAAAAAAATAAAACACTAGTTTTTTAGTAGGTAAGTATGTTGTTTGTAGAATAATCTGACAAAAAATTATAATGATTGTCTGTATGTTAGTATGGTTTTTATTGTAAAAAGAAAGTTTTTGGAGGTATCTTCATGATTTTTTTCTATCGTATCAAATTAGTTTGTTTTCAACACACTATCTACCTAGCATATATCCTGAAGATTATCATATATTTTTCTGATTTTGTTTAATGTAGTCGATCATATAATTTTAGTGTTTCAAAAACTTGCGTTTTTTTGCGTTTAGGTCCTGTAAGCCCCTTAAGTTCTCGATCCTGACAAATGTTAGTGAGTGTCGTCACCCTTTAGTAAGATTGAGGCGTGGCGCTGGTGTAGACTTTTAAACAGGTAGCGTAGGAATGGTTGAGTTATGACTACGAGTATGTGTCAACCGTTTTGCCTACGTATTTTTTCTATTTAAAAAAAATACAACGTTATCTATATATAAAAGAAGAAACTGACTGACTGACTGACTGACATATCAACGTACAGACGAAACTACTGGGTCTAGGAATGTGAAATTTTGCACACGGCTTCCTTTTATAATGTAGGGGAGCACTAAGAAGGGGTTTTTGGAAATTCAACCTTTAAGGGGGTGAAAAGGGGGGATTTCGTTTGTATGAAAAATCTTATTCCTTGACTTAATAAACTTGAAACTTGGCACGAATACTTATCTAAGTAAATTATTAAGTTTGGCATTTTTTGTTTTTCTTAACTACCCCCTAAAGGGGGATTGGGGGGTGTCAAAGTTTGTATGGAAGAATTTTAACGGGCTGTCCGATTAACTCGAAACTCAGTATTTATACTTAAGACCAAAAATAGAGAATAACGTGTATCAGGGTTTTTCGAAAATGTACCCATAACGGGGTGAAAAGGGGTAGTTAATTTTACAGGGGAGGATTTTACTGCGTGACTTGATTTACTCGAAAATTGGTATAAATAATCTTTAAGTCAAGTAATGAACACATCACAAACTATTTTTCGAAATTCCACCCCTGTGGGGGTGAAAAAAAAAAAAGTGGTGATACAGTTTATATCAAAAATCTTATTCATTTGGTTAATAAACTTGAAACTTGGCACGAAAGTAAATTATGAAGATTGACACTTTTTGTTTTTCTAAACTACCCCCTAAAAGGGGATTGGGGGGTGTCAAAATTTGTATGGATGAATTTTAACGCGCGGTCCGATTAACTCGAAACTCGGTATTTATACTTAAGACCAAAAATAAAGAATAACATGTATCAGGGTTTTTCGAAAATGTACCCCTAACGGGGTGAAAAGGTGTAGTTAATTTTACAGGGGAGGATTTTCTTCGTGGCTTGATTAAGTCGAAATTTGGTATCAATAAATCTTCGAGTCAAGTAATAAACACTTCCTAATTTTTTCGAAATTCCACCCCTGTGTGGGGGGGGGGGGGGAAGCTAGGATACAGTTTATATGAAAATCTTATTCATTTGGTTAATGAATTTAAAACTAAAGGGAGATTGGGGGTGTAAAATGTTGTATGGAAGAATTTTAACGAGCGCGTCCAGAGTCCAAAATAAATAATAAAATATTTCAAAGTTTTTGTTTGTGTTTGTTTGGATTTCATAGGGGAGTATTTTATTACGTGGTTTGATTGGAAAATTGGTATAAATAATCTTTATGTCAAACTATAGTAACATCCCAGACACATTTTTCAAAACCCTTTAGGGATAAAAAGAGGGGATACAGTTTATACGAAAATCTTATTCATTTGGTTAATAAACTTGAAACTTGGCAATATTTGGCTCAGTATATAATAAATAATGTCACTTTTAGTTTAAAGAAATACCCTCACAGAGGAATTAGGGGGTGACAAAGTTAATAGGTTAGAAAAATATGTAATCCGCTGTCGGATTAACTCTAAACTCGGTAAAAAAGTAGGTATGTGTTTCAGGGTTTTTCAAAACTCGACTCCTACCAAGGTGGAAAAGGGTAATAAAGGTTAAGGGGTGGATTGCTGGGAAATATAGTAGGAAATGCTGTATCCACTAGCAGGAATAGCGCCACCAGTGGTTCGCAGAGCACTGGCTCCAGCGAAAGAGCCAAAATGGTCTCCGACACATGACCCTTTGCACGACAACATCCTTGTGCCACAAAGGCTGAAAAGCTGAAACAGCTTTTTTTTTTCTTTTTTTTTCCCACTCACTGGTGAACCATGACAAGAAAGACTGAAGCTGTGGCGAGACAGTCCTTCCTTACCCAAACCGTTCGTCCCACCCGCTGAAGACCTCCCACCTGGACATGAGTAACCTTGGGTAACCTGGAAGTCTTTAAACAGACTCCGGACCCAGGTTAGCTGAAGCAAGGAAAATCTGTTCAGGTGGAGATTCATATTCATAGACGACTCCGCCTTGGAGTGTAAATGCAGGACATGATATTAAGTGTCACAAACGATGGGACACTTAATATCATGTCCTGCATGTCCTGTCAGCTGCACGTTATAGGAACTGGTGGCCGCTGGTAATGGCGCCAAACAAGTAGCCGAATTCTGGGCCGAGTCCATTTAGATTGCTATCGACACGCTAAGAAGAAGAAGGGGTGGATTTTACTGCTTGCTTCCATAACTCGAAAATGATTAGGTATCTGTCTTTGAGTCAAGTTATGGACACGTCATCCCAAACGATTTTTCAAAAATCCACAATTGAAAAGCGAGGATCCTGTTTATTTGAAAAATCTGATTCCTTTGATCTACAAACTTAAAAATTGGCCCGAATACTTATTAATCTAAATAAATGATAAAGATCATACACATACATATTCGAAATTTTTAGAGGAAAGTTCGAAATACACGCGGACGAAGTCGCGGGCAAAGTGCTAGTTTTTAGTATATTCGAAACCCGAAACACGTGTTTAGTATTTTTATGTAAAGAATTTATGTACAAAATATCAAAACTGTATCATGAAATATCACAAAGTTATAAGCTTGTTAAGTTACCTGTTTGTCCGTACAAAAACATGTACATCCGCGCCGCTCGCGCCGCGCCGTCTTGCGCTCATTAATAATAGTACCTAACGGTTCGGCGCGGAGATTGGATAACTTACTTGTCGCTCGGTGTCCAACTTTTAACCTTTTTTAAATATTTTTGGGACAAAATATAACAAGGGGTAAAAATTATTGGAATCAATTCAGTTACTTATTTTCGCATATACTAAAAATAACGTTGTATGTAAAGAAAATCTTTAAGACAGTGTTACACTCTACAAATAAAAATTGTTAAAAGTAAGGCCAGTCTACTCTTCGTGAGAAAAACCCAATTTGTTTTTTGGCAAACTGCTTTTTAAGGCATATGCGATCCCCAATCTATCATTGTCCCAAATCTGTCAACATTTTCAAGTTACATCCTGTATAATTAACAAAGGCTTTTTATTTAATATTCATTAAAAGCTTCCCAAGGCCAGTGTCTCATCATTTGTTTGTCCTATTCTTGGAACACTAACGAATTTTAATCCAGGCAAGTTTTACGACCAAACGCTGATTTACAAAGGACAATGGAATAATCTAAGAAAGGTATCACTGTCATTGGCGTTGACCCTATTCATTGCTAAGAACAAAAGCGTCTTTGTAACAAAGGGGTCTTGTTAAAACTATAATATCCAAGGAACCACGACGTGAATATAATTTAATACTGAAGAAGATTGCTTATTGAAGAATAATAGCTTTTACGTCATCGTATTGTATTACGGCTATCATGTATATGGCCTTACTCGAGGCCGTTTAGTTGTGGACTCAAACGGAATTATGAACACTTGAAACTGCGCGAGTGAGTTGAATTACTCTTTGGAGAGTATTACTGCGTGAGGGTAAGCAAAGTTCGTAACATAGGCTTTGTTGATAATAGTTATTGTTCCTTATTACGGTTCATACGCAAAAAGTGCTAACGGAATATTACTAAGGGCTGATTTTTCAATAGTCAAATAACTTTTATCTGAAGAATAAATCTAATCTATAATTAACCCTAAGTCGACAATGTATTCCACTGAACAATGTTATTGCGCTTTTTTTCTTAGTTTTTTCCTTATGATAATTATGAAAACCACAACAAAAACCACGGAATACACAGGCGAGATTTGACATTCATATAAATATCTTTGAACAAAATTTATTCAGAATTAAAATTAATAAATAACAACGTAGGTATTACTAATTAATTCTTAAAAGTAACAATTTAATATCCTAACGTAAGTAAAACTATTGGGAAACTAAAATAAATGGCGTTGAAAAAAAAATAAACCTTGAAACCAAGCTTGAATCTTTTGTTAAAAAAACTTCTTAAGATACGATTTAATCAAGAAAGTATTTTTTATTTATTTACTCAGACAGTAATTATTTTATGTCAGAATGCAAAATGGCTGACTATTTTTGCGATGCTGATATTGAAAATTAAAGAAAAATAGCTGCTTGTGTATTCTGCGTACGGTTCATTCAGTTCCAGATATTTCTATTAGGTATCTAGAATTCAAGACTTCATTTCTATTTGAATGATATTTTGATCGATTTATTAAGAGCTGTATTGATATTTTGTGACCCCGACCTTCATCAGCCAACAATTTTTTAACAACTGTTCACAAAACTAAATGCAATGTTTTTTGACGTCACATCGTAGGTATGCTAGGCGTATTGACTCGTAAAAATACCTAATTAATATTGTAAGCAACTAAGTTTAGAAAAAATATTCTTAATCAGGTACAGGGGGCTTACTATCACCTTTTAGAAAAACGTTCAATTTCCAGTCAGTTCAAAAGCAGGCCTACTTCTGCCCTGCTAATAATCGTACTAGGAGAGTAATAAAAGTGAACGACTATTGCACGAATTTCACCGAAGTTGAATGGTAATGCTTGTCTGTGGCCTGCTGTAACGCCATTGTCTTTTTAATAGGCATCGTTCAAAAACTTACATCTAATACTATTTTCATATTACCGGTTTTTTTTAAATAATAGAAACTTGATTTTCTTAGGTATATACATATTTTAACTATGATTATGTATAACAAATTACCTTGATAACATATCTAAAAGCACTATAGAGCTCAGTTTCACGTTCACAACAACTTTGTAACTTTGACAGAATCAACGTGATTTTGAACGTGTGTGGTTAAGTCGTGCAACAATAAAAAAAAAATGTAGGTATTTTTGCGCGCCAAATAAATAATATTTATTTGTGTTTGTAATGTATTGTCTTCACAATGTCGTAAGTTTGTTTACATGATAAAAATATCATAATGGTGTAGGTACTTAATTTACGCATTTTTAATTGGATTGGAATGTCGCTCAGATTTTATAACAATTAATGTGGTGAATTTTATTTCTAGTAAAACACGAACAAGTCGTGTTCAAAGACTACAATATAATGCTGTATAATAGTATGACCCAACTGCTTCGCCGGGAGTTCATAAATAATCCTAGAGAAATAAATGCAGTTAGGTATAATAACAAATCCTTCCAAGCATGGGAACATAGCAAAATAATGTGGAAAAGGGTTGCAGAGAGAAGTTAGTATTTTTGGGTTCCTATAGTGTAACGTCTATTAATTAATAGGTACCTAAAAAAATAACCATATTATTATTTTAAATAGTCGATTTTTGAAATAAAGTTTAACCTGGATCACGAACTCGCAATAAAAAGAAAATGTTTTGATAATGCACTCAATTGATTCAATTCCCGATAAGGTCGTCAGTGTAATAAATACTTGTATTGAAGCGTATATTTTAATTATTTTAAATAAAAATAAATTATATTCCTATTATATTTATACAGTTCGAGGTGGTAACCAAATCTATTTTTATTAAGTAGAAAAACCATTGCCGCTGCAGCAGGTCGTCCTGTGTTTAATTCCATTTTTAAGTTTACACTCTCGAGTTTAGTAAAATCAACGTGAAACGGATTGCAGTTTTTTGTTTCTTGTCAGTTTGACTCTAGTGTTGTACTCAGTTATTAACGGTTGCTACATATTAGTACTTAATCTGTGATTAACGGTCAGGCACTCGATTGTCCCGATTATGTAGAATATGTAGTTCGAAAACTCAATTCAAGTTGAATCTAAGGTAGGTACTAGAGGGAACCTCCCTCCAGTACCTTAAGGCACCTTAAGTTACCTTAAAGCAAGATCCAGAAAAAAAGGTTACATGCTCTGTGATCCAGAATAAAGCAACCGTTCTTTATTGGTACAGACGCCAGCACATCAAGTTACTACAATCTGTCAGATTTCTTTAATAGATTTTCGACTTTTTTGCTAAAGCATAAGGTTCAAGGTTGGGAAAATCTGACAGTTTCGGGTAGGTTGACCTGCTGGCGTCTGTACATACATAGGTATTTAAGTCGGTAACATTCAACCAAGATCGGCTTTGATTTAAGTCAGTAACATTCAACTAAGATCGGCTTTGTTCGGCTTTGTAAAGAGTGTTTCTCCTACTCACATTCCACTGTCAATCAGAAAATCAATGACGGTACGACGACGATTTTAATGACAAATTACACGTTATCAACTTCTCCCCAGCGAAAGCACTAGGAAGTGGTGAATTTTGACATTCAAAAAGTGATGATTCTCAGCTTAGTTTGAATACTTTATCTAATCGCGACTACATCATGTGGCACATCGAGAGAAAATGGACTCGATCCTTTTTCGATTTAGAGTAATGAGTTTCATATTATAATCAAGCCGCAGCACTATCCATCTGACATTGTCAAAAAGACAAGTGTCACAAGAAGTGTCCAAAAACATTTCATTCATTTATTTATTTAGTCCGTTTCTTTCGAATTGCATGAAATTGATATTTTTTGTTTTCCTGTGTGTAATTGAAGGGTTTTAATGAACTGGAATCTTCACGACGGTACAGCATTTACTACAGAAGGATGTTGTGTTAATAATAATTGTTCAGTAAGATTTCAACGCAATGTGCGAAGACATTGTTGGCGTTGGCTGTTGTGCTTGTGCACATGTAGACATGGTATCAGATGAGAGGTGGAGCGACCTGCATAATTTTAGATGAAATACTATTTACTTCTAAGTCGTCTGACGTTGAAATTGTTATCCTACATATTAGTAATAAAAATATTTTGTTAATTATGTGATTTTTGATTTCATGAACCGTACCATACACCTTTAAATTGTTTAATCCTATTTATTACTGAAAAGTGCACTATTTTACTAAATTATAAAACCGAGGCCAAACTACTCACTAAACAATAGCTATTTTAGTGTGCTCTATGTTATGATCGTATTTCTCAGTAGGTATTCCCGTTAGACAAGTTGAACTATTCTTTATTACCACTGTAATGTAGACATCCTAGGGAACAAATAAACCTGCAGCTTTTAAGCCTCTGTGACACTGAAGTAAAATTGTGTATTGAGTGGCGTGGGTCATCTTGCAGCTTCGCTCTCGATTCGGCTGGCTATAGTCCTGCGGAGGCGCGATGCCAGTCAGTGGATACAGCATTCGCAACAGGGTCGGTTTTGACAGGGACATCGACGCGCAACCTGGTACAGACGCCAGCACATCAAGCTACTACAATCTGTCAAATATCTTTAATAGATTTTCAGCAACCAGTAATAATCAATAATGTCTCATTTAGAGCTGTATCCACTAACTTAGCGTGGGCTGATCGGCTCCATACTGGACAGGCCTGCGGAAAAACAAAGCGCCATTCCAGTTGTTCGCACGACTTGAGCAGATGCCTCCCATCTGGTGGATACGTTAGGCGACAGAGTAAGTGATTTCTGGGATGCACTTTCTGTTTGACATTTTCGCAGTTTCTCCGGGAGGGACCTATCCAAAGTGATGCCAAGATACTTTGGGTGAGTACTGTAGTCAATGTAGGTGATTGGAACCCCTTGCCATGAGATATTAATGTTCGTCCCGCTTTTCTGTTACGAACGTGGAATGCGCATGACTGCGTTTTAGAGGGATTTGGTTTCAGGTTTCAGGGCGTTGCTGGGCGGTTGAAAGGTTGTTTTCAATCTCCTCAAAGTGAGTGGCTTGGCAAGAGGTCTGCGTACAGAAAGAGGGTTGTATTTGGGCTCACCGGTTGATCATTAGTGTAGATGTTAAAGAGCAGAGGGGCCAGTACATTGATTACACTAGGCATTGCTATGTGTGGTCACTATTATTTTATTTTTAGTAGGTACTAGGTCAAATAAGAAAAATATTGATTCATAAATTCCCTTTATTCATTTCAAAAGGGTTATTTATTTTCCTAGTGCGACGCCGCGCCGTCGTCGGTCGGTTTCTTTTTTCTATTCGATATTCACTCTCCAAATATTTCGTGCTCGTCACACATCTACAAAAGAATTAGAGAAATAATAAAAGTAAGTGTTGTATGGGCACTGAATTACAAAACAAAGTTGAAAAAGCTCATCTAATAGTAACTTATTCAAGATGGTTATAATTTGACGTTACAAACGTTCAGCAGTCGTTTTACTGTTGTCAATTAGCACGCCATAGTATAAAATTCTATACAAAAAACAAGGTGAACAGTTTTTGTAAACGTCAGCGTAGCAGGCCTGTTGCAGGCCTGCTAATAAGACCGCATAGTACAAAAAAGCAATGCAGTTCAACTTCTGCCCTGCTTTAAGAGGTGATAGTAAGCCCCCAGGTATGTTATTTAGTAATTATGTTCTACGAAACTATAGGTACCTATATACTTATTTACAAAAACTAAGTTTTTGTTTATATTTAGGTATATTTATTTAGTTACTTATTTAATTTAGTACCTAGTGTAGTGTAAATAGTGAGTTGTACAAAATTTTGAAAACTCGGTATCTATTTATTTAGAATAAAAAATAGGCTCCTAAAAGGAACTTCTAATAAGTCGAAATGTAGTACATATATTTCCCTAGTTAAGAGGAAATGCGGGTGGTCGTATCTCCGTAAACACGCTCTCGCCTGTTTTCTTTCTGGTAATAATAATGACCATAAAGCAATAATTTTTTACAGAATAATAAATATTAACTACTTGTATGTCCCTACGTTTTTCCTTTTTGACGATACATTATTTTTATAAGCACTAGAACCCTCAAAAAATGCCGATTTAAACCGCTGTCAACAGAGGCCTAGTGTACAAATTTGTCAACGATTAATGAAAAAAGGAAAACAGGGACACAGTATATATCCATCTTATTCAGTTTATGAAATGTCTTTTAAAGTGGTCCAATATTCGAGGAGGAAATAGGCGAGAGTCAAACCTCGAATTACGATTTTTTACTTAGGATTTTTCAAAAGTCTCTCCGACCGCATTTCCTTTTAATAAAACTTTCACATGATTGGGCATCCTAATATACTATTTCGTATCGTCTTTGATTATTTTGCAAACATTCATGAAGAGACTCCCGCAGTATATCAACGTGTAATGGGAATTTTCGGCTGATCAAACTGCCTCGAAAACCCTTAAAATGTATCCAATTTGTTTCTTTTGCTTTGAGCTAGTGGTATATAAACTCTGTGAACCGGTTTATTTCCGTTTGAAACATATTTATTTTTATGAAGGTAGTATTGAATTAAATATAGCTGTCCATTATGTTGGCTATAAAGTAAAACAAAAATATAACGGTGAGCTTGATTATTTTACTACAAAAACTTTCACAATACATTTTTGTGTAGGCTTTAATTTCTTGTACAGGCTTTAATTTTTTATGCTTTTATTTTATTCATAAATGATTTCTGTAGAAAAATATCAGATTCTATCCAAGTGCGGAGTAAATCGCGAAATATATGTTTGTTTCATGTGTGGGCGATAATCTTCTAATCCTTGACGTTAGTTGACGTTGAGTAGACGAAGAGGCGGGGAAAAGCCACGTTCCGAATCCTAATTCAGGGTCCCGTAAGAATATTACATGATGGCTGTCCACTTAGGATGTCTAAGCAAGGACACGGTAGGTAGTAGAATTTTCTGTGTCCAGAAGGGCAATTCTCGTAATTTTAAGAACGTTCACAGTCTGATCTCAGTTTCAATATGTCAAAAATACTTCTAATTTCCCTACATTTTTTACATGTTTTTGACACTGATTGTCGCTGAGATGAGATTGCGACTAGATTTTGAACGTTTTTAATTACGGGAAATTTGCCTTTAGGTCAATTCTAAAATTGCTAGTTGTTTTCCATTTTCGCCTTACCTATAACAGTAACTTTTTCATGTAATATTGGAATTGTAAGTATATCGTTTCCGAATAGATATCAGCTTTTACTTTAGTGCAATAAAACTTCACGATCTCGAGATCAGGTGTTTCTCTCTTGCTATTGCCTCTTGTTGTGCTACGATTTTCAAAAGCAGTTGCTGCCTTTGAAAACAACGAGAAGTTGTCTCAAAGCATCCCTTATTATTTTACGAAACGCCTTTGTTTTGTTTACTGCGGAAAGAATGTCCCAAAGTTTTTCTACTTCCAAAAGTGTTCGGACCTTTTTTGATAAATCACTTTCTACGAAACAATTTTTCTCAATAACATGGATGTGTGTTCATATTTGAGAGTGCCTGTATTCTCCTAAGTCTTGCTGAGACGTGTCAGTGTTAATAAAAAAGGAATATACGGGAGTAAAGCCGGGGGCCCGAATCAAGGCGGTAGTAGGCAACGCAACTCGACACCAAAAGTAATCCTCTTATCGTAATATGGGATGGTGGAAGCCTTTTTATATAAGAAGATGTATGACGTAGCATATACGGAATATTAGTGCACTGTCTACGTTGGTGCTCTGTGATCCATCAAGTATAAACAGCTGTATTTTGCTCCGGCACAGTTTTAAGCAAGGCCTAATGAAGATTTTCTTGGAAAAGGGTTGTTAATCGAGCTTGCCGTCTCTTACGTTGTTACAAAGTTTCCTTGGTTTTGATGTAATGAAATTAGCTGACTAGATCTTCAAAGTTCAAGTATTTATAATATGTTGCAATTTTTTGACATAGATTGAAATTAGAAAGCAATTTGAAATAATGTTGAACCGGAAAGCCTGTATTTTTTTCCCTCGATATCGGTCTTGTTCACAATATTCCAACCGCGTTAGTTTGCAATATATATGTAGGTACACACATAGCTACATAGATGGTATAGTCTCTGCAATAACGAATAGCTAACATTGGGTAAACCGGTAACCAATAGTTTCCTTGTTTGTCGCGGGCTACCCGCAAACAGTAGCGTGTGATGTACGCTCTAATAACAACATACTGTGATCATCAATCTGTTGTATGTTGTTGTATTATTATGATATTTTTTGTAGTGGTGTTCTTTTTATTTCCTTCCTTTTGTATTTCTATCTTTAGAACTTGCGATGTGTATTGTGTATTAGTCGATCAAAGCTGTAACTATTTTATATAAAGGCAGGAAAGTTAATTGTTTGACAATGTGACTACCGACTTAAATTATCCGTATATACTGTTAGGTAAGCTTATTAAATTGTCCGTATATACTGATATGTAAGCTTATTAAGTTCGGTAACAATAGTAAAAATAATTGTGCGTCTGTTCTATTTTATTCTATTTTTAGGGTTCCGTACCCAAAGGGTAAAAACGGAACCCTATTACTAAGACTTCGCTGTCCGTCCGTCCGTCTGTCTGTCACCAGGCTGTATCTCAAGAACCGCGGTAGCTAGACAGTTGAAATTTTCACAGATGATGTAATTCTGTTGCCGCTATAACAACAAATACTAAAAACAAAATAAAATAAATATTTAAGGGGGGCTCCCATACAACAAACGTGTTTTTTTCGGCGTTTTTGCCGTCTGTCTGTCACCAGGCTGTATCTCAAGAACCGCGGTAGCTAGACAGTTGAAATTTTCACAGATGATGTATTTCTGTTGCCGTTATAACAACAAATACTAAAAACAAAATAAAATAAATATTTAAGGGGGGCTCCCATACAACAGTATTTTTTTCGGCGTTTTTGCCTTGTGGTACGGAACCCTTCGTGTGCGAGTCCGACTCGCACTTGGCCAGTTTTTAATTATGGCAAGCAAAGCTAATGTCGGTAATTGTTTCTCATTCATTAGTGACAGTTGAGCTCATATTCAAATCACGGTTGTCATTCTTGGACAGTTTTAAGATTGTAAGATATGGCTATGCCACGGTAAATTGACATAGAGTGTATATACTTAACAGTGTAACGATTGTACAGATGCCAAGCACATCAAGCTACTACAATCTGTCAAATTGATAGGTTGATAGGGAAAATTTGACAGTTTTGGGTAGCTTGATGTGCTGGCGTCTGTACGTAGACCAATAAATAAATAAGATAAAATTGATTTGCCTAACTGAACCAGGAAGATAATGAGGAGGTTACTACGTAACATCAAAAGAGTTTCCTAATGATTAAATGTTTAAATTCAGATGTACATACAGGTTTATAGTTCATTCTGAATTTATCACCGAGTTCCGAGTCTCCGATAGAAATAATTTCTCTCCGCTCGATCTATTCACTTTACGGTTAGTTCCAACACTTCGCAGGTGGCGCTATCTATCGTCGTCAGATATTACTTAAGTTTAAGATTTATTACTTGAGTGGATTTCGTTAGGGTTTCTTCGGTGGGAAGCATGATAAATTGAACTGGATCAAATGGTTGAAAGATTATTGAACGATTTTCGGAACGATATTTAGATTTTGTTATTAGATTTTTGAGGCCAGAGAGCCTTTGATATTAATGAAAATAGATGAATAGCGAAACTCTTTGAATTTGATGGTAAGCATCCTGGCGCAGGATTTCCTAAGACTGTGGTGGCTGCGACAAAGCGTCCGCAATTTACCGTCGAATGACGTCACTGAAACGTTATTTTTATGAAAGTCAGTTGGTGTATTTCCCTAGAGAACGTTTTTTGACTCCGTAAAATAAAACATCAGTGTCACTACTGGCCGTTATGTGGCGGCGTTCGCTGTCGTAAGATATATGGAATTTTAGAAGGTAGGAAAATTGTTCCAATTGGTCGTTTCCTATGGAGAAGAGCCGACAAGAAACTTCATAGTTACTTTTTAAATAATAATTGGTATTTCCAATATTTTCATAATACAGTATTTTGGGTGATGGTATCTGTCCTCCTCGGTGAAATATAGGTTTGGTAATCACCAAAACCTGTGTCCAGCATTGGACGTCTTTCGGCTGAAATTATGATGATGATAATGAATCACGAAGGCAGCTTTCTGGGAATAGTGACGCTGTAGCGTGAGGATGATCAGTATTGTGTGATGAGGTTTTATCAGCCTAATGTAATCGTTAAGCCTTTCCAAGTCCTGCCGGGTCAGCGGGATCGTCCGAAACATAAAGTGGGTTTTAGTCAGAAAGAGTCTGACACTCCCTTCGCTCCGCCCAGAGCGGGAGGGGTCATTTGATGATTTCCCACCCAAAAAAAAAAGCCTTTCCAAGTTCCGCCACACCACTTGATACATCGCCTTCCGTATCCAGTGATCCTAATTAATACCGGCAACTTCCTTTTACCGGTATTTTCTTAGTACCTATGTCCGGCTCACCGTTACTGTGTGAACTCATCTCGACTAGCTTTGAGAGAAAAATGGTCTTTTGTTTTTATCGTTATACTAGCAGCGCCCCGCGGTTTCACCCGCATAAGTTTCGATCCCGGGTGAATATCGGGATAAATGTTTCCTATGAGTTAATCCTGGTTATAAGCTATCTGTGTGCCAAACTTTATCCAAATCCGTGTAGTGGTTTTTGCGTGAAAGACTAACAAACATCCATCCATCTTTACAAACTTTCGCGTTTAAAATATTAATTAGTTATAGTTAAGTTACAAGTTATTCGTGGGAAGTTATACGTTATTTATTAATTTGTTAAACATAGATACAATAATAATGGTATATAATCACCTATGCTAATCACACTAACATTATAAAGGCGAAAGTTTGTGAGTGTGTTTGTGTCATAAGTTTGTTACTTCTTTACGCTCAAACGGCTGGACCAATTTTGATAAAATTTGGTATGGAGGTAGCTGATACCCTGGATTAACATATAAGCTACTTTTTATCCCGATATTCCCAGGGGACCGCGGGGCACAGCTAGTATAAAGATAATAAAGTGTGCGTTACGTTATGCCAGAGGTCGTATAGATGTTTGTAATAAAGTAATCGTTTATCATGAGATAACGATGCCTATAAGCCTACATGAGTAGGCTTCTTTAAACATTTATTAAAATAAAAGAACTAACAGATGGCCGATGGGGCCGAAAGGTTCTGGAGTGGCGACCGCGTACCGGAAGACGTAGCGTTGGAAGGCCTCCCACAAGGTGGTCCGACGACCTTGTGAAGGCCGCAGGAATCCGTTGGATGCGAGAAGCACAGAACCGGTCGAAGTAGTGGTGCTTGGTTCAGGCCTATGTCCAGCAGTGGACGTCTTTCGGCTGAAATGATGATGAACAGATTTTATTCAAAATACAATAGTAGAAAGACCCTGTTTTCTCATATCTATTTAGTAGAGAACGAAAGAAAGAGTATCTACCAATTTGTCAGTTGATGGCAAATTGTCTACATTGATCTGATTCGGTCCACCGTTCATAATGGTCCTCTTGATCTTCCAAATTGCCAATTATGTTTACACGATTGTAATGAAACCCTTTGGCTTTGTCTTTTTCTAATTTTAATTATTTATCTTCCTTTGTTAATTTAATTAACTGTAGGTACGTTATTAGCATGTTGTTAATACATACCTACTTTTTTTTTTCGGATTGGAAATCATCAAATGACCCTGGGTGGAGCGGAAGGGAGTGTCAGACTCTTACTGACTGAAACCCACCCATGTTCCTTCCTTAGCCCTTTATGTTCCGGGCCAGCGGTAACCCTTTCGGACAATCCCGCTGACCCGGCAGGATACATACCTACTTCATGTATTAAATATTTGCATGCCATATGACATGGCGGAATGTGTCCTTGCACTACAATTTTACATTATCATCTTATGTATGTACCTAGGTACCACATTTTATGCAAATAAACGATTTTGATTTGATTTAATTCAAAATGTCTAATTTTGTATAGAATCGATAAGATCTTCAATAGGTACGTGATATTTATACACGTTTATCCACTTATTTCACTTCATTGTTTTGAGTAGAATTACTTAAATTAGTTTTGTAAAATGTATCGAAAGTTTTAGCTGACGATAAGTCAAAGTCAAATCATTTATTTCAAATAGGCACATTAAAGGCACTTTTGAACGTCAAAAAAAAAACTAAATAGAAATGATTCTAGTCGCCCATTCCAAAAGGTAGTTTTCGTATGGAGAAGAATGGGCAAGAAACTCCACCGTTACTCTTTTAAAATGTTTTACAAGGTCTTGTATACATAATAAAAATTATATGTGAACACGATGCACCCATAATAAAAGGATAGGGCCTACCTACTTACGAATTCATCGTTTTCAACAGGCTTTGTCACTAGTCCCTAAAGGTTCATTAGAAAACCAGCATCAGACAGCATCTACCTGGCATTAATGCTAAAATGGACCATTTTGGCGCGGCCTTGAAGTACACACTATTGTTGTTATAACATTACTTTCACTTTTTTATTATTTTGTGTTTTACTGTGTCCAAATTTTTTCTTTCTTTGATTGAATATTATATTTGTTTTTTTAATGGCAATTTTAATGGGTATACAGCCTGTATCAGAAAGGTGTAGTCATATATTTAAGAGTGTGGTGCAGACCATCAAACTAAACAACTTTCTCTATCGTAATTGCGACATCATGTTATTCGAGTTTTATACGGGTCAGCAGACTAGCTGCACCCCGCGGTTTCACCCGCATAAGTTTCGATCCCGTGGGAATATCGGGATAAAAAGTAGTCTATATATTATCCAGGGTATCAGCTACCTCCATACCAAATTTTATCAAAATTGGTCCAGCCGTTTGAGTGTAAAGAAGTAACAGACATATAAACATACACACTCATAAACTTTCGCCTTTATAATATTACTGTGATTACGATGTTGGTCCTTAAATATTACCATACCTTGCTGATACATGCTTTATAAGGTCCACTTTACCCCTTCGTGTCATAATTACGTAGGATAAACTAACCCATTCTCAGTAATAAACAAAAAAACTTGTAACAAATAAAATAGACTCCTTTCAACACACATTCAGTTTAATACCCGGTAGCAAACACAAAAGTGAACCATACACAATGTCAGCAAACTCAATACAAATTGTCAAAGCAACTTTCCTAAGCCCCAAACGGACGAATTGAGAAACCCGAACGCGTAAGAAGACGAATCGAAGGTCTTATTCACATCATATTGGCCTCGAAAACCAACAATGCGTTAGTTAGACCCTCTGGCCTATGAGGGATTCGGATATCGACCGCCGTCTCCTATGTATAACATGAAAAATTGTTTGGGTTTGCGGTTGAAAAGTTTCTTATTAGTAAGTACCAATTTTATATTTTTTACCTAAGTTCTATACATACAAAATCCGCCTACAATGTTCCCACTGTTGGGACACGGGCCTCCTCTCTGCGCGAGGGAGTGGGCCGTAATCCACCACGCGGGCCCAGTGCGGGTTGGTAGATGTCACATGTCTTCGAATTTTTGGTTCTAGGACATGCCGGTTTCCTCACGATGTTTTCCTTCACCGTTTTGAGAGCAGTGGTGATGATATAATTTACACAAAGTAAAGCACCTGTCTGGGTTCGAACCTACAACTCGTAAGTCGCCGTTACCGCTTGGCCACCACTGCTCTATATATAAAAACTGGCCAATGTGTGAGTCGGTTCCGTGCCACAAGGCAAAAACGCCGAAAAAACCACGTTTGTTGTATGGGAGCCCCCCTTAAATATTTATTTTATTCTGTTTTTAGTATCTGTTGTTATAGCGGCAACAGAAATACATCATTTGTGAAAATTTCAACTGTCTAGCTATCACGAGATACAGCCTGGTGACAGACAGACAGACGGACAGTGGAGTCTTAGTCTCGCAAAAACTCGAAAACGATTGTGATAAAACTTTGGTAAGTTGTTGTGTGAGCGCAGGTTCTTAACTACAAAAAAAAAGGTATTGCTATGGATGCCGCAGTAGGTAGTTTGTTTATAATTCAGCCAAAAAAATTGGAACTAAATAAGGCAGTCTGGTCGCCAGAAGGCATTCTCTGCCAGCCGCTTTTGTATTTAAATAAAACTTAAAAGACAACATACACATTGGAATAGCCTTTTCCCGTTTTGAAGTATATCATCTCCATAGCCTTTTTCCAACTATGTTGGGGTCGGCTTCCAGTAAAACCGGATGCAGCTGAATACCAGTATTTCACAAGGAGCGACTGCCTATCTGACCTCCACAACCCAGTTACTGGGTAATACGATACCCCTTGGTAAGACTGGTTGTCAGGCTTTCGGGCTTCTGACTACCCGTAACGACTGTCAAAGATCCACGAATGACAGCCGGGACCAACGGCTTAACGTGCTTTCCGAGGCACGGAGGCGTCTCAGTATGTAAAGATGGTCGCTCATCCACAGACCTACCGCGACAAGCGTAGCTTAGGTAACCTGATCGATCGATCTGTGCGGCTGTTATTATTTAGCCACGGGCCCCTCATTGGAATAAATATAACAAGACTTAAATTAATTTTATAACTGGCAATATTGTAATTTTAAAATGTGTTATTTATTTTTTTAAATACAACATGGAATATTGTAGTAACTTTTTCAGAATCGGGTGTAGTTTTGAATCCGAAAATGTCAAAAAGATTGAACGAAAAATTCTTTTTGATATAAAAACAGAAAGCTGGGTGTAACGAGATTTTATTTTTAGATTGCCTCGTTGTTAAAAAAAGAGGTTTCAGGCTGAAAAGGATGTGTCAAAACAGATACAGATTTAGTAATACGAGTACGTTACCATCAACCTTACCTACCTACCTAGGTAGGTAAGGTTGATGGAATTCATTACTACTAGGTGGTAGTAATGAATTCCATCAAAATGAATCACAAATGCAATGCACCAAATTGGCATTGCTTGTACCGAATTACAGTGAATAGCATTGAGTTTAAATGTGCTCAGCGTGATGTATTGCTAGCTCCAAGCTTACACATTGTACCTAACACATTACGTACCCCTAATTTAGGGAGTTACTCAAGGTAATAACGTTACGTACGTACTAACGTGCTATGTAACCATAAATAAAATAGGTAATTTTAAAATAGGTGCATACATACATAAACTAACGCCTTCTTTCCATGGGAGCAGGCAGAAACTATAGACCGCCAGCTGCTACGATCCTTACCTACTTTTTTTTTTGTATGGGAAATTATCAAATAGCTTCTCCCGCATTGGCGGAGCGGGAGGGCGTGTCAGACTTTTCCTGTCTATAACCCACCCGTTCCTTCAGTTGCCTGTGCCAGGGGCCATGGTATCTCTTCGACCCTGGCAGGCATCGGCCCTAGCGGAACCCGTCAGTTAGTGCTGGCATCTCTATGAGGCGCGCGAGATCCTTACATACTCCTTTTACTTTGATACATCCGAGGGGAAATTCTCGTAATTTTAAGAACGTTCACAGTCTGATCTCGGTCTCAATCTGTCAAAAAATACTTATTTTGATAAGTTTTTGACATTTGTTTGTCGCCGAGATGAGACTGCACTAGATTTGGAACGTTTTAAATTACGAGAATTGGCCTACTGGTTATACACGTCGATTGGAAGTACTACGCACTTGACCTTTCTGAAGAAAATCACCAATAATTTAAAAAATACGGTTTAAACTCAGGCAAAACTGAAACTTCTTGGAATTCAATTTTTATTATTTTTATTTTAGCCCCATGAAAAAGTCAGCAACCAAAAAGACCAACCTATCACCGCTTCCCGATATTCAAGTTGAAGGTTAAGTGCGAAAATTGTATGCAGTGTTCCAAAATTTAAATGGCGTAACAGTAGGTATACATTTTCTTTCTACGAAACGTAAGTGTATTTTGCGTTTTTCCGAACCAACCATCGATGAAATTGTGTAGGTATACGAAAGGTTATTTGTGAATATAGGGTTCTTGCTCCATTTCATCATTCCATTTAATCTCAACCAACAAGTCTTCATGTATAATATTCTATACAAGCGACCCACCCTTTCTTCGCACTGTTTTTACGACTTAACAAAACATCGACATTTGTTTATTATTTATAAGTTTAATATTGTTTTATTATAGGTAAACATAAAGCCTTCAGAATAATTCCTCTAACTACTGGTGAAAATCGCATGAAAATCCATTGCGTAGTTTAGAAGTTGAACGCGGGTGACCGCGTTGGACAGACGCCAGCACATCAACCTACTACTTCTGTCAAATTTCTTTAATAGATTTTCAACTTTATCGCTGAATCATAAGGTTCAAAGTTGATTGGGAAAATTTGACAGTTTCGGGTAGCTTGGTGTGCTGGCGTCTGTACTTCAGATAGAACAGACAGACACGAAAAGAGACAAGCTATAGATATGGATATTAAAGAGGTTTAGAGGGGCTTGTGGCTAAGTAATAACAGCCGGGTCGATAGATCAGGTTAAGCTGCTCTTTCCGCGGTTGGTCCGTGGATGGGTGTCCATCTTTACATACAAGACCCTCCGTGCCTCGGAAAGTACGTTAAGCCGTTGGTCCCGGCTGTCATTCGTGGAAAATTAAAACAGAAGACTCTCAAGCAGAGGATCGAGGAGGAAGGGGGGGTGGAGGGGGGTTCAGGGGATCAGAATGGAATAACTCGTCGTTACGGGTCGCAGGAGCCCGAAAAACTAACAACCAGTCTTACCAAGGGGTTTCGTATTACCCAGTAACTGGGTTGCGGAGGTCACAAACGCAATCCCTCTATGTAAAATACTGATATTCAGCTGCACCCGGTTAGACTGGAAGCCGACTTCAACATAGTTGGGAAAAGGCAGATGATGACCTATAGATATGGATATTGTATTCAAATAGATCTTACACCTAGCCAATTTCGAATTGTATGCTACAATTCGCTTGAACCGTATATCAATGGTCCGATAACAAGATACTGTAGGTACACGACTAATGCATTAGGTACTTCGCTCGACGAAGCCTTACTAACACATGTTCTAGGTGTTACACGTACATTAGTACGAGTAATTCGTAATAGGATTATTTCTAAAGCGAAATGAAGGCCGTTTGTTATAACTAGCGTATTTTTCAAACGATTTATCTTGGTCATTTTGTCGCTTATCTGGGGAGGAGAAGAATTTGCGAATAACCTATTTGGCGCAGCGGGTCTGCCTGCGAGTAATTTTTATGCAGATTCAAAAGCAATGTCAGTGTTTTTACTGTTTTGAGAGGCAAACCAGCAACCTTCCCATAGCAAGTTGCCGTCTATGAACAGCTGATTCATACCAGAGGAATGTCTCATGTGCCTATAATCTGTACGGTGTTAATACTTACCGACGAGCTCCTTCACAAAGAACTCCTAACCTCCTACTCCTCCTCCTATTTATTTTTAATCGTTTTCACACATATAAATAGAAAAGAGGAAAGGAACAGAAAAATACGTATAAAATATAATGCTTATTTCTGAAGAAATCTCTTCCAGCATACCTGCGATAGGAGAGTACATAAATGGAGATGCAGATAGACAACGTGTGTAAAAGAGAAAAAAACTGGCCAAGTGCGAGTCGGACTCGCAAACGAAGGGTTCCGTACCACAAGGCAAAAACATCGAAAAAAACACGTTAGTTGTACGGGAGCCCCCCTTAAATATTTATTTTGTTTTGTTTTTTGTATTTGTTGTTATAGCGCCAAAAGAAATACATAGAATGTGAAAATTTAACTGTCTAGCTATCGCGGTTCTTGAGATACAGCCTGGTGACAGACAGACGGACGGACGGACAGACGGACAGACAGCGAAGTCTTAGTAATAGGGTCCCGTTTTTACCCTTTGGGTACGGAACTCTAAAAAAGGGAAAACAAAATACGTAATATCAGAAACTAATGTCAATATAAATATGCAATATAAGAATATACTTGTATACTTCTAAAATGATTAGACGTCAATCAGACAGATACAAATGATTTTGATTGAAAAGTACGATGAACGATGTAAAAGGCGCTAGCGGGATCCCATTACTAATAATAGGGTTTCGTTAACGCTTTTTCGGCAAGGAACCCTGAAAATAAGGTTCCCAAATATCTCATAAATTCTCATCATCTTTATTTACATCTTATTTATTCATTCATAAATATTTAACGCTTTCTTTGAGAAAATAATGTGAATAAGTAAGTAAAAATAGGAACCTCTATGTCCTTCTAGAAGTGTGATAAACGAGGTGTTTTTATGATAAAATATGTACTTAAATATTGAACAAGTAAAACCCTCGTTGATTTATTGGTCGCAAGCTCTATTACTAAGCATGAGGTTCTGGGTTCCATTACCAGGTCGGGCAAAGTTTTGGGTTTTTCCAAGAATTTCTCAGTAGCAGCTTCTGCGTCAGAATTTGTGCCCGGTTGATGGCAATTGGCTCGCCCCCTATTTTATAGGACTTACACATAACTTTTTTTTTTTATTTAGCAAGGCACACCAAAGATATATTTACAAGGGTAGTAACAATAGGTAATCACGAGTCTTCAATTCTGTGTAAATACATCACTTATAGGCATGCACAACATTCACATTAAAAGGTTAACAATAATTCATTAAAATATTAAACTATTAGAATATTAGCAAAACATACAATTTTTACATAATTATTATGGTTAGATTACAAAATAAAGTAAAAAGTAATACATTCAGTCACATTTCACTGAAACAATACAACCATACAAAATCATAATAAATTAATTGCACATAAGGTAAGAAGACTAAAATAAATAATTAAATGACGTGATCAGAATTAAAGGAGAAAAATAATAACAAATATCTAAAGTCTAGTTAAACTAAATAAATAATTTCGATGAAATGAAATTAATTTAATTAACTTGCGAATTTTGGGTGTACTTTTAGGTACACTTTTGCTTAACCTTTGGTCCCAGTACTTGAGTGATGGATGTTTTGTTATGACGTAACAAGAAATAAAATTAAATATATGACGAAGGAGTTTCATGAATACATTTGATAGTCTTGTAGCATTGTTAGACTTCTCGTTTTAAACCTACCTAGCTAAAATGAGATATAGTCCGCTGTTTTCATCGACATTTAAATGCCAAGGACAGGTAGTGTTTTTAAATGTCAATCGGCGTAAATGTAGCGTGAGACGTCCCATCATGACTAAACCTTCCTGGACTTAAAAAGGTGGCAAAAACAAAATGGATGGAGAAAGGGGAAAATCAGATGTAGCGGTGCAACTAAAGAGAGGCTAATGCCCAACAGTGGACTATGGGTTGAATTAATTGATTGAGAAACACGATTAGAATCTAATTAATAAATCTCTCTAATTGCACGACTCACCCTCTCTACCCCTCTACCCTCTACCCCATGGGAGCAGTGGTGGCCCAGAGGTTATCGGCCACGACTTACGAGTTATAGGTTGTAAGTTCGAACCCAAGACGGTGGAGGCGAACATCGTGAGAAAACGGCATGTCTTAGAACCAAAAATTCGAAGATATGTGACATCCACCAACCCGCACTGGTCGACTATGGCCCACTCCCTCTCTTAGAGAGGAGGTCTGTGTCCCAACAGTAGAAATCTTATAGGCCGATTATGCCATGGGAAGAAGGTGTAAGTTTATGTATGTATGTGGCCTGCTATATCTGCACCACATCCACATCCACATTAACGAACATGTGTGAATGCCACGTGAGGGGCACGTGGCTAACTAATAACAGCCGTACAGGTCGATCGATCAGGTTAAGCTACGCTTGCCGCGGTTGGTCTGTGGATGGGTGACCATCTTTACATACCAAGACCCCTCCGTAATCCGGAAAGTACGTTAAGCCGTTGGTTCCGGCGGGCATTCGTGGATCTTTGACAGTCGTTACTGGTAGTCAGAAGCCTGAAAGTCGGACAACCAGTCTTACCAGGGGGTATAGTATTACCCAGTAACTGGGTTGTGGAGGTCGAATAGGCAGTCGCTCCATGTAAAATACTGGTATTCAGCTGCATCCGGTTATACTGGAAATCGACCCCAACATAGTCGGGAAAAGGCTAGGCACACTGAGAAAAATGTCATTTTGGCATAATCTTAAAATATCGTGACGTTGGTTTAAAATAGATGCGTTGTCCTAAAAGTATGTTGATAATAAGTCAATATTACGCTAGAACTGAATGTGTTAAGATGGGATCGAATTGTTTGGGTAAATAATGCAATATTATGATACTTGTCATCGTAAAAAAATGCAATTATAAAATAACATTGTCTTCTTCAAATAATAAGTAATAGAAAATGGTTCACTGTCCCTTAGATTAGTATGATAATTATAAATAAGATTCTAATTATAAAACACAATGACAGTCACCGTAATTTAAATAGATTTCATAGTTTATTATGAAGAAGTATCTCTAAAAATATGATGACTTCCCCTAATCTACAGACGCCAGCACATCAAGCTACTACGTCATCTTAAATGCTGTTATCATCAACATCAGTATTATCATCGTTCTTTTTGGTGAATCACTATGCTCCGTCCTTGGAGTGAATTCATCATACTTTAAGCTGAATTCACCTCTTTTATGATTGCGAGTTTTCTCAGTGCAGATGATGATGTGTGTGATTGCCAAATAAATAGGCTAATTTATTGAAAAGCTTCTGATTAAAAGGCTCGCTAAATTGTACTAGTTAATAAATAGGCGGTGAATTCGCTACCTATTTGCCAAGCGCGGTTTCACGTACTAATGGAACTAATTGTAACTCTCCCAGTGATTCTGTACATAGCAACATAAATTTAGAAGTATGGTTTGGTATATTGAAACACAATACTAATTAGGTAGGAATAGGCAGACGTGAAGACTAACCTATTAATTTACATTCACGTTTCAACGATTATGAAATTCGGCACTCTAAATGGATAATTCACTGGTAATCGCGTCTGTAGAACTATTACGTTTAGAACCTGCCTATTACTTATTAGGGCTACGCAACCAATGGGTGCCAACGAGAACCTTTTGCTAAGCCTCCCTAGTAAAACATTTTTAAAAGAGTAACGGTGGAGTTTCTTGCCCATTCTTCTCCATACGAAAACTACCTTTTCGAATGGGCGACTAGAATCATTTCTATTTAGTTTTTTTTTTGACGTTCAAAAGTGCCTTTAATGTGCCTATTTGAAATAAATGATTTGACTTTGACTTTGACTTTCCGCTGTCCGTTCGTCCGTCTGTCCGTTTGTCTGTCAGCGTCAAATTTCATCTCAATGGTTTAAGTGTGAAGAGGTAACAGACAGACACACTTTCGCATTTATAATATTAGTGTGGATAGTATGGATTTCTAAATGAACACTTACGTCAGTAGTAAGGATCAAAAGAAATCGAACCTAGGACAGCAGGGATATGAAACTACCGAGCCTGACATCGCTAAAACAAGAGTAGTTTCTACTTGTAGTGAATTACTAAAGTATTTTTGAGACATTTCCCAAAAGCTACTATTATAAAACAATTAAAATAAAATAGAACACGTTTAACGACGTGAAAACTACGATCGAACAACAGTTAATTAAATCTCTTAATTAATGTAACAACGTACAATGGAATGTGCTTATGGATTAGCTTTCATAAGATTAAAGACATTGTAATTTAAACTACTTGGTACAAATCCTTTAATTTTGTGTGGAACCTTAAAATGTGTCTTAACGATGTAAATACGTTGCATTATTATTATTTGCATACATTTATTGCTTCGTTTGTAAGGTGGTTATCGTATATACATATTACAACTGTTTATAATTGACAGATATATAACATTATTTTTAGTATATGCGAAACCCGAAACACGTGTCTAGTATTTTTATGTATAGAATCTATGTACAAAATTTCAAAACTGTATCATGAAAAATCACAAAACATGCTCACCCGCCGCGCCGCGCCGTCTTGCGCTCATTGATAATAGTACCTAGGTACCTAACCGTTCGGCGTGGAGATTGGATAACCTACTTAGTGTCGCTCGATGTCCAACTTTTAACGTTTTTTAAATATTTTTGGGACAAAATATAACATGGGGTAAAAATTATTGGAATCGATTCAGTTACTTATTCTGAACAAACTATATTCATATACTAAAAATAACGTTGTATACATATTTGACGGCACGGTTGGCGCAGTGGTTAAGCGATTGACTGCTGCGCTGCGTGTCGCGGGTTCGATTCCCGCACGGAACAAATATTTGTATGACCTACAAGTAGTTGTTCCGGGTCTGGCTGTTTGTGTATGTGAGTTTTAATGTTTGTAAACGCACCCACAATACAGGAGAAATTCCTAGTGTGGGGCAACCTTTTTATAAAAAAAAAAAAAAAACAACTGTTTATAATTGACAGATTTTACCACTAAGTTTACCTTAAAATCTCATTATATTCATAGAAGGTAAATGAGAAACCTACCACCAGATACTTACATCATAATCAGCCTATAATCTACCACGCGGGCCCAGTGCGGGTTGGTAGATGTCACATGTCTTCGAATTCTTGGTTCTAGGACATGACGAGTACATAGATAGTAATAAAATTTTGAAAACAATCTTACGTACCTCAGAAGATACCTACAGTGTCCACTGTCTCAAATAATTCAAGAAACAAAGGAACGCGCTAAGTTTAAAAAAAGTGTTCTATTTTTTTATACTACCTATACAAGCCGTGTGCCGATTGTATTTCCCAACGGCAAAAATACCGAACTTTTATACAAACTTTCATCCCCACTTTAACCCCTTTAGGGGATGAATCTTTAAAATCCTTCTTTCCTTACCTTCGTTACATAAGAAACTGTTGTGCAAAATGGTAAGATTTTGCGTTGTCTGTCACTGAACCAATTTAAGAGTAATTTCACAAATTGTGCAAAACAATTTTTCGATTAACGTACCTATTACTTTTTATCGATCACACGCCTTGAAAGGGTGAGTTGATTGATTGAGGTTTTCAATTCAAGCTATGAACGAACTACATGGTTCGTGGAACTAGGTGCGGTAAAACGTCAATCATTTTATATTGGAGCGCGTTCTAGAGAACTAACGGCTAGCCAATAAAATACGATCTGTTTCTAGGAACTATACTATGTAAGTAGGTATGTAAAGTTTCTACGTAGTTTTGATGTGGTCTGCAGATATAATTATGTATGATCGATTCTGAGGATTACGATTAAAAAGCCGTAGCCTATAATTATGTTGAGGTCTTACAAATGTAAAAAAAACCGGTTGATATATTTTAAACGTTTTTAAATAACCTAGCATGAACAAAATGCTTAACGATAAGATTAATATTGGAAAACGTTTATTATCTATGTAGTTTTCATTTACTAACATAATAATTATAATTATCTGATTATAACTATATCTTGACTTGGCTCGCTAGATTATCGACATATTGTGGGATGTAGATTCAGCGATCATTGTGCCGATAGTCGTGACAGACATGGCTTAATAGCCAAAAACCTCGATCAACAACTAAGGAGGTTCTCATTGGGCAGCTGGATTAAGAGCTTGATTCAGCAAGCGGTACTTCCCGACAAGGCTCGCATTGTAAGGAGGTTCCTCTCTCTGGAGCCCTGACCTGTAGCTTGGACCCTGTTCCCGATACCGGTGAGCTACTGTTTTTTTTTTATTTTTAAATGTTTTTCTATGATTTTGTCACATTTTTAAATATGAATTACTTAAAAAATACATTTTTAAATATCTAGAAAGATATTTAAAAATGTAATTTATAAGTATTCAAATGAAATAAAGGAGATATGTTGCCTGCCAGCCTAGCCTATATTCTCAAGTATGTTGGGTCGGCTTCCAGTCTAACCGGATGCATCAGAAGGAAAGGAGATATGATATTACATAAAATAGACTTGTAGCCAGGGTGCTGAAGACTGTCATATTACACCCTGTATTTTGTATAATATTGTCGCCATGTAAAAATGACAAAACTGTCGAGGTTTGAGTCTCATTTCATGGGATCCAATTTTTTATTATTATGGCTGAAACGTGGATAATTTTAGTGAGTATAATTTTAAACATTAACCCTCAAATGCCCTTATAAAAATACATAAACGCAGGTCTACCTACGCGTTGTGCAAATAATTTAATTCCGTACGTATATCATAATTACGACGGTCCGTGGTTTCCTACTGTATATAAGATTACACAGCTTTTCGCTTACATTTCGTTTACGAATCAAGGTAAAGTAAAGCCCCCATTTTAACGTTTGCTTCCACGCGTTTTTTACTGAAATACAACAAAATAAGGTGTAAAATTATATTTTCCTTTCATAACATTTATTACGTGCGAATCTTGGAATAAAAGTGTTTTTATCTGAGAAAGGTGTTATGGAAGCGGAAAGATGACTCAATATCTGTTTTTTTCTATTTTTGGGCTCTTTTTCTTGTTATTATAAATGTAATAAAGTATTTCTTTCTTTCTCTGAGGATGAAAATAACTGACTTGTTACTTTCTTAGAATAGAATAAAATACTCTACCTTAACTATACAAAATGCATATTGATAAGAAGAAGAAGGTAAAAAAGCCAAAGCTATGCATATTCCCGAAATTCTACCAAGATGTTGTTCATCAGACAACATCTTGGTAGAATTTCGGGAATATGCATGGCTTTTTTACCTTCTAGAAAATTCTTCCCCTCGGACCCACCCCGTCGCATTGAATTGCCTGCTTGGTTTTTCCTTAGTGTTCTTTTATTTTACTCGGATCCTTAGGGTCATAGCGTAGTAATAATAATAACGTTTATTTGGACTCAATAAAAAATAGTCTAAATACAGTCATATTCCTAAGAACTAGGATACAATTAATGTAAGTAAGTAGACTAAAACTATATGAACTCCTGAATTCCAAAGCGTGATGTTAAATAGCCTACAGCCATTAAAAATTGTGCTATCAAATGAAAAAAAAAAAAAACAGTGGCACTCCGGGAGTGCCGACAGAAGTGAAAACAAAACACAAACAGAATACTTTGCCATCCCTCACTGACATATCGGATATACATTAAAACCAAGAACATCCCGAGGACAGCCTAACACATTCGAAGCGGGTATTTTTTAAATCGTCTTATAAACAAAACACGCGCGGTACGGTAACAGCCGGTCGATTCTGTAAAAATATCACCGTGAAAACTTAGGTGAAGTGAGTTTGTTTTTGCTAGGAATTTACACTATTGACAGCTCATTCCACGCTCACTTCACCTAAGTTTTCACGGTGAAATGGTTACAGAATCGCACTGCAGTGGCGCGAGTTCAAGTGGTTTTTTCCCATCTCAAAAAATGACTAACGCGTCTAAATAAGTTTTCACTTCAAAAATTGTTTCTGGACCTATATCTGTACTGTATATTTAAATAATGAAAAAGTTTAGAATTACTTGAAAAGGTGTGCCCTATCAAAACGTGATTTCTCTGAAACCGATCCGGTTTGAATAGCATCTCTCTGGCGTAACGCTTCAGGCAAGATAAACTCCAGGTTCTCCGAAATTATGTATTTATAATTCACACACCACCAGAGCAGGTACATTGTTACCTAATTGAATATCTCCAGATCAGTATCTAATATCTATTATTTAAGGCGATGTCTATGTTCACATACACATAAACACATCATAACACTCACTCTCTCACAACACTCCCATTACACTTACACTACTCACTATACTCAACATAAACACCCCTTTCATTTCTTTTTTTTTTTTCATAACATGCACTCAACTATTTCCGTAAGCTGAATCTACTTATTACCTATATGTACTTATTTATTAGTCTGAATAAACTACAGCTAATCCAAACATTGTGATGAAAGAGACTGGACCTCACGACACAGGGTATCCTAGTGTGGGGTCCAGTGTTACTCGAAACCAGAATGTAAAGCTTTTTTTTTTTTGTGATTAAATAAATTATTATTAAAAAAAAAAACATTAAATATCTAAATCTGTGAAACAACCTTTAGCATAATCTTAATCAGTCTATAATGTTCCCACCGCTGGGAAACAGGCATCCTCTTTTTGAGAGCGAGTAGCCTATAATCTACCACGCGGGCCCACCGCGGGTTGGTAGATGGCACATGTCTTCGAATTTTTGGTTCTAGGACATGCCGGTTTCCTCACGATGTTTTCCTTCACCATTTTGAGAGCAGCGGTGATGAAATTATTTACACAAAGTAAAGCGCCTGTCAGGGTTTGAACCTACGACCTACAACTTGTATTTGGTGGCCCAGTGGAGTCGCGGCTGTTTTAACTGGGCCACCACTGCTCTAAGAATTGTTTATTTTATCAAAATCCTTTCGGCCCATATTTTGGATCATAAAGTATGTTACTCAATAACACAAAGATAACGTAGGAATAGTAAGATGCTTTAATGCTATTATATACAGTTCGAGGTATGTCTGGTATCCAAGATTTCTCAAAAGAATCGTTTCAATGCAGATGGAGGCTACCGATGGAGGCGATAAGCAACGCATTCCAAATGAAGCCGTTCGTATGCCTTCGGATGCTTTCGGATCATTTCGGCTTCCCAGGTTGAAAAGTACGCAGAAAATGTAGGCGAAAGTGTGAATGCTTACACAAGACTTTGTGAAGAATACGTTTTCAATTCTAAAGGGTCCTTTTGTCTTGAAGTACACTCGCACTGTTGGTTGCATGTGTCAACTAGTTTAGTAGGATTTTCGTGTTTGAGTTCGAATGAATTCGATTATGGTGTCACGTGTGATGTGTTAAGGCTCCGTGCGCGAAAAAACCCGCATTTGCCAATTTTCTTATATAATTGTTAAAAAGCTTGAAATAATTGAAACATTCGTTTCAATGAGGTTTAACTATTGGTGTCAGTCACAGCACCAGTTTATAATAGTTTCATCACTTTTGCGCTCTCGAAAATATAGTTTACTTTGCCTTTGATTTACTTATTGAAGTTATTATAATTATTATCTTATGATAAAATTTTGATTTTGTTTGGGATAACTGAAGACTACTGTGTGATCACGGTAGTGCCCCGCCAAGACGAGCTTTTTAAATTTCTTGAAATTATTTGCTAAATAATAGGAAAAAATACATTTCTGACAAATAAAAAAAAAATGGTGTTTTAACATGATTTTTCTACTAAGATATTTTGTATAGAAGTTGATAAAAAAGTGGTCCAGTTACGTGCAAGTAGACCATAATTATAATAATATTGATGATATTTTTTAATGCTCAAAATCAAATGTGATTTCTTGTGAAAAGATGATCAAACGTGTTTCAAGTAATTTTTCGGAAAACTTGTTGTGAATATTTGTGATTTTCCATAAATACTTAACTTAACTCGAAACAAAGAACTCGACTTTTCAAATCACAAATAATTTTATTTACAATTTTTTCCCTTTCTCATAAATAATGAACGTAATTATCAAAATCAGTAAACTTTTTGTTCGGCCCCTTATTTTGAAGAAGTTTATTTCGTTTTTTTTTGTTGACTTTTTTGTGGCATTTCTTGAACTGGGTAACACAAGTATCGATTAGTATGATAGTTATTTATTCACAAAGACCACACTAGATACTAACAAAAAGACTTAATTACAATTTACAAGCTAACACTAAAATATATACAAGCATAGTTAGTTAGAAATTTCTGGCACCTTTTGGTAAAAGTGACACCCTAACGACAAGCTGATTACCAAAACTTTTAAAGCTATTTTGAAATTTGCATACCTATTTGGCTAGATCTAGGTCTCGTTAAGAAATGATTATTTGGAATTCTTACCCTGAGGGGATCAAACGGAGTTCTAGTTCGAATATTGTTAGGCTTCACTTTAATTAGTAATTACTGAACCTAGTAACCACAGTGTACCGTCTGATCATTAGTTACTAGGCTCACCGCATCAGCTTCAGTATTACTATTATTTCCTTTATTTAATTAAATAGCACATATAAATTATACTTTTAAATATTAGGATATAAAAAATATAAAAACATTTAAAAATTTAAAAAATTGTAGCCCACCGGTATCGGGAACAGCGTCTAAGCTACCGGCGGTCAGGGCTCCAGAGAGTGGAACCTCCTAACAATGCGGGCCGTGTCCAGAAGTACCACTTTCTGAATCAAGCCCTTGATCCAGCTGTCCAACGAGAGCCTCCTTAGGTGTTGGTCGAGGCTCTTGCCTATCGACCCATTGGCTGTCACGACTATCGGCACAATGATCGCTGAGTCCACATCCCACATGTTGACAACCTCGCGAGCCAAGTCAAGATACTTGATCTGTTTATCTTTCTCGGCTTTCACGAGATTCCCATCATGTGGGACGGTTATGTCAACAATCATTGCGCGCCTCTCTGATCGAACCACCACCACTATATCAGGCTTATTGGCAACAACAGTCCTGTCAGTGATGATGGATCGATCCCAGTACAATGTGATAATACCATTTTCGAGAACTGGGTCGGGCACATACCTGTAGTACGGCACCTCCGATTCCACAAGGCTATATTTCAAAGCAAGCTGCTGATGGATTATCCTGGCTACAAGGTTGTTACTATAATTATTATTATAATTATAGGGTATTTTAAATTTACTCGCAAAACTTTACCGATGTTCTTCAACGCCATAGCTATAAAAAAAAAACTATTATTTTAAGTAACTACGTGCCATATGAGGGCGCTACCCGCCATATTTTTTTTTATTTACCGACGTAGTACAGAGTACAGACGCCAGTACATCAAGCTACCCGAAACTGTCAAATGCGCAATCAACATTGAACTTCATGCTTTAGCGATAAAGTTGAAATTTGACAGATTGTAGTAGCTTGATGTGCCGTCTGCTTCACAGGCATGAAGAAGTCTGTAAAGTTTCACCATCTAATTTATTTTAACTCTGTACCTATTTATGACGACCAAACATCTTGATCCTTTTCAAGCCCAGTATTTTATATTTCAGACGTCAACGGCGCTTATCCTTCTCCTTCACTTATCTCTTCACACAGTCGACGAAGGGCACGCTATAAATCCAAGTAAGTATAAAAGTACTCTCACTTTGTTAGCTTATTATCATTTTGTTTACTGCGACCGTAATTTGTAACTTTTGTGGCATAATAAAGGGGATTTTCGCTTCTTTGAATGTCATAAACCTTAATCTCGGAGCCTTCAAAATGGCCGTCCATCTGCGTGGGATTAAGTTTTTTCTTGGATATCGTTATTAGTTTGGAATAAACCGAGCAAAGCTGATGATGTAGTGTAATGGGGTATTTAGTTAGTAAAGGTCAAAAAGGTTTTCTTTAGGTCAAAGACTAACTAAACTAAAGACGACCAGTAAAGGTCAAAAGGTTTTTCTTTAGGTCAAAGACTAACTAAACTAAAGACGACACGCTGAGTTTATTTCGGTCTTTCTTCTCAGAGTAGTCAGATAAAACGCCGACCTCGTCTAGTTTTTTAATTATTATTATAATATGACTGACGTGTAAAAGTGTTTGTACAAACCTACTTACAGAAATAAAATAATTTATCACTAAACTGTCAACAAAATACCCCCAAAATAAAATACACACATCAAAAGTGTCTAGGGATCAACATATATTTTTGCAATAACTTTTCTCCTGATTGATATTAATTAAAATTTTCTTTAAGGATTCATCAAATAAAGTGTTTCCGTTTGTCACAGTAACGATAAACCAAGTCACCTTTGCATTAATAAAGAAATTTGCCATTTTCCTAATAAAGGGATTTTTGACATTTGAACCACTAACACAAAAGTTCGAAAAAAAGACTGAAATAACAGTTTTCTTTAAAATTTTATTGGGTAACTTAAACAATTAATAATCCGTGTTTCTACCGCGAACACTAACAACACAAGAACATCGGTTTGGCATACTCAAAATGAGTTCATCCAAATCACGCTGTGGAATGGCCGCCCATGTTCGTTGCAACAACAAAAAAAGGTCTTCTTGCGACTGGATACCCTCCATATTCGGCAGAGCTCTTCTCTGTAGCATATCCCATGCATGCTCAATCGGGTTCAAGTCTGGCGACTGAGCAGGCCAGGGCAGGACATTGATGTTAGCTGCGGCGAGAGTCTGTCTTACAACTCTTGCGGTGTGCGGTCGTGCATTATCATACATTAACTGAAATAAGGGACCGATTTGCACTTGTAGAGGAACGATGACGTCTGATACAATCGTCTCAGCATAAATTTGAGCGTTGAGGTTGCCTCTGATCCAAATCAACTCAGTTCTTCCGCCGATCCAAATACCCGCCCATACCATGATGGTTCCACCACTATAAGGATGGACTTCCTGGCAGGATTTTAATCGCTGTTGGCGTCCAGGGGTTCTCCAGTGTCGTATACGTCTTGTATCCGGTCTCATACCAAAACGAGACTCATCAGAAAAGCACACGAAACGCCATTGTTCTTCTGCCCAATTTCTGTGTTCAAGAGCCCATTGATATCGAATCCTACGATTGTGCATTGCTATAGGTGGTACCCGTAGCGGTCTTCGGGAATGAAGGTTCACTTCATGCAAGCGGTTTCTGACTGTTTGGTCGCTAATTAAGTTCCCTGAAGAGTGATGAAGCCTCACGGCTAACATCATGGTGTTTATTGTTGGAGCTCTTCGAGTTAAGATTTGAGTGTATCGGTCTTGTCTCCGTGTGGTGCAGCGATACCGTCCTCCATGGCGCTCAGCCACGGTACCAGTGCTTCGGTAACGTGTCCAAAGTCGACTGATAACACTCTGACTTGTATTCAGAGCTAAAGCCACAGTACGTTGCCGGGAACCAGCTTCTATCATTCCCACGGCTCTGAGCATTTCTTCCCTGCTTAAATGACGTCGCCGCTCCATAATAACGTTGGTTTTAATCAGTAGTAGGAAAACAGTAGCACTAATAATGTCTTCAATGCGTTGTATGTTTTTATAGGGAAAATATTGACAGCTGATTTTCATCTTTTACTCGAATTTGATTCACAGTTCCTGATTCAAATTATGAAATGCACCAAAAAGGATCCATATAAATTTATAAAATCATAAATTTATTACAAAGCCACATCTCAATCTCAAGAAATCCGCATAAAAATTGATCCTCCTTGATCCCTAGACACTTTTGATGTGTGTAAAAATGTTGTTCTTCTTTTCGTATCGATGGTACTCTTCCACGTTGTTTTTTTTTTTTCGTTTGAGCCCAGTAGATGGCCACGTTAATTGCGGCATCAGTCATGGCATTTTTTTGATCTTCCAAGGTGCAGGTGAACACTCCAGGACCTAGGACTGTCTGATTTGAAGCACCGCACTCGCACTGGATGTTGAAACATAACTAGCCTATGATGTTCCCACTGCTGGGACACAGACCTCCTCTCAGTGAGAGGGAGTGGGCCACCACCACGCGGGCCAAGTGCGGGTTGGCAGATGTCACATGTGTTAGAATATTTGGTTCTAGGAGATGCCAGTTTCCTCACGATGTTTTCGTTCACCGTTTTGAGAGCAGTGGTGATGAAAATAATAATTTACACAAAGTAAAGCGCCTTCGGGTTCGAACCTACAATCTACACTGGGTGTTGGATGAGTAATAATAAAATATTTTTGTTACAAATAAAAACCCAAACATTTTTCGTTTTTTGGTGAATTGATTGAGTTATGTTTTAAATTGCTCAATTTACGATCAAAAAGAAAATCTTTTCATTTAGATTTCAGTATCTACCACACTAATAATATTTCAGCTTGAAAAAGAAAAAAAAGAAAAGAACGAAAAATACGTTTATTTCAGGCATATCGCTTTACAAGATACCAAGTACAATTTGATTAAAAGAACGTCGAGCTCATTATATTTTTCCGTCGAGCAATATTGGTTATTTTAATTAGTGTTTTATTGAAAGTATCAGTTACTTTCTTTTTTATCAACAGCCCTATTAGTCTAGTTGACTAAGTAATATTCAGCGAAAAAAACAGTTGATATTCAGTTTTTACTCGTAAGTGCTATCGAGCGAAAATTGTAATTTTGTCGCTTTGAAAACTTGCCTGGCCGCGGCACCCTGCCAACTAGCAAAGTTGTCTTGATTGACATTAGGCGAATATCAATCTTGCTAGCGAAAATACCATAGCATTGCTGGTCATCTTTGGTGCAATGGGCCCAACTTGGTTTCTAAGACACTTGGTTTTAGTAGAGCAACAATTGAGGTAATATCAGATACACCAGTTTTCTTCCAGTTTCTATGACTTTGTGCTCAATTTCTAGTTTCTCATAGCTCTAAATTCTGCTACACAACATGATGTGTCAAAAAGTATTTATTTGGAGGTTTATACGCGTCCCGGCAGACCGAGCGCGGTAACGAACCGGATTTACGTTTATCGATTTTCTATTGAGCAGCTCTTGCTTCAGACTTATCCCCTAGTGAAATCAATATTATAGCAAATAAAGCTATACAAAAGTAAGAAGTCAATTCTGAAATTGATAGAAATCAACATTTTGATGATAATATACAAACACCAAAAAATCGTATAGATGTCATATCAGTGATTGAAGTTAACATCAAAGAACATAATCCCGACCCAGTGAAACATCAAACAATCATTATTTCAAACAGCTCCTTCAATAAATTTTGTGATGTCAAACGAGATTTTACGATCCAATTTTGTCTGGATTATACTCTCATCAATGTGAACTCTTTTATTGCTGACATAAAAGTCTCGTAGGAATCTTTCAATACGATGTATCGCAAATATTATGACAGGAACTAGAGCGTTCTGGTTCATTGTCAAATAAAAAAGGAATTATTATTATTATTGATATGGCTCATTTTCGCGGTTTTCTATCGATTGATAGTGCATATATTTTGACTAAACAATGGGACTGATACCCAGTTCAACAAAAATGCAAACCAAAATAACAACAAAAAGCTATGCAGGTTACGCTCTAATTCGGGTTAGCCTCCAAATCCTAATGGATATTATAAATTTATGTACATATTTCCACTTTGTTCCTGCGCTATTCAAACGCAATAAAGTTAAAATGCAAATCAAATATACACGCACAAATTTCTGCATTCAAAATAAACGCGATATAATTTAACGGAATAATGCAATTAAAGTTTTAGTGGCGATCAACAATGTAGATGCAAAATGTTCATTATTATGAAGTGTGTTTATTAACGTTCGTTTGAATGATTGAAGTCAATTAACATAGTTGGCATTTTTTTTTGACCATCAAAATATACTTGGGTCACATAATTTTGTGCAGAAGCATCAAAGTAATATTATACAACAAAAACTTGGCTTGCTTCGAAATTGCTGAAGTTATACTTCTTGTGAACCAAGTACTGGTTCCAACGTGGACAAGAATTACTCAACGCTTAACGCGCCGTTCAGACCAAGCGGTGGCAGACGCGACTCTGTCAGACAGTACCTATATTAGATTGTCATCACTGACAATGTAATATACTGTCTGGAGTTAGTCCGTGACCGTCACTTCTTCAGTCTGATTGGCGCTTAAAGCTAGAAGTCAGACCTTCTATATTCAAATAGAATCGTCAATCCATTTTGCATCTCTAGTATATACCAGCCCGCGATATTAGCGGAGTAATTTCGTAACACACTATCAGTAGCAATGGCTATCATTTTGACAGTTCAACAACATTCATTGCGTTATTTACGTTGTTGAGCAGACAAAATTTTTGAACATAGAAAGCAATCAAATGGATTACCAATATCCATCAAAATGATTTAGATTGAAATTGATAGTGTGTTACGGAATTAGAGAGCTGGATACTGAAAAGTCCTGTTATAAATTCCACTTGTGTGAGAACTTTAACTGCAACACGTTAATTCCAGCTGTAGGGGTGTCACTGTATTTATATCACTCGTAGTTAAAGGAAAACACTCGTAAAAGCTTTATGTTAATAGCTCTTGCCCGCGGCAACGGGTGTATGTAAGCGCGACAGCAATGTCAACGTTTTCGTACTAAAATGATTACGTGCGCATGGCTCCATCGATTTCGGTAGATTACCCCTGCGTTTGATTATTGAAATATAATTGGATTTAGTTATGATAATTGGTAATGCAAATGGCTTAGTTAACAGATTACTTAATGAATATTACGAGCTTAAGTATCGACAATAAGGCTTAGCTACAATAAGGCTTATATCTCACTGGGACACCATGGTGGCGCAACCACGGTTGTACACTTTTACGTTATATGTAAGCAATATACAACCGCTTTGCTAAAACTGCTCCGAGAAAAAACATCGAAGAAAAATCTCAAGTACCGGATCATCCCGATATAATATTCAGAAATATCATTTGCTCCCAGACTATTATGCTAGGTAGGGCGTCAGAAAAAAGGGAGATGTTTTCCCCAAAAATTATACCGCAAATAAATTCGGTGTAACGCAAGTTTATCTTCAATTTTACTCAAAATAACGTCTTGAATATCTCATTTGACACCGTGGAAGATTACGGTGAACTCGTAAGTCGGCGCCAGAGAATTTTTACATAAAATATTCAGCATTGCTAAAGCCCCGAATCGCGTGCTTTATTCGTCACCTCTTTTTTGCCTGTTTATTTTTTCCCTCTGTTTCATTAAGCATTGTCGTTATAGCTTTTATTATATCGTTGAAAGGTAATTATGCTGTACAATGAAGGCTTTTGTGTTTTTGTTATTTTATTTCGAGTTGGCGAATGTCACATGTTTAGGACAATGCGTTATATTTTTTGGGTTATGTGTTTTTTTCTTCGAAATCACCTTTTTGTTGGTCCCCATTGTGTGTGATTTTCACTGAATAAACTGGGTTAATGTTTTTAATACGCTGTATAAACTCACAATCATAATACTGCGATGATTTTATCTTTAGAAGATTCTACATATATACCTATTTTACATATTCTCAAGTAAAATTTGCGGCGAATTTGAAGCTTTATTATAATGAATATCTTCTATACCCTGACTTTGATGGGCAAAGTTATTGGAATGATGAAGAAAATAGATTACCTCGTAAAGCCGCCCAGATGGCAAATAAGTTCCTATTTGAGGGAAATAAGGTCATTGAACATAATTCTTATCTTCGATTCAAACTAAATTTCAGAAAGCCTTTTATAAAAATAGAAAGGTGAGAAAAACATGTTGACGGTTCGAAAATATGTAATATTATTATTGTTGGTTTTCAATACAAAAACATCAACAATATAATCATAATAATGATGAGATCTTTTATATTCATCAAGTTCAATATGTTAAGTCAATTTAGAAATTACTGTCAGTTCTAAATTGACAACGTTAGTAGGTATTTACTTGACGAAGTTTTGCAAATGATTTGAGCTTTACTCTAGTTCCTTTGTTGTAAAGAAAAATATAACTATGTTACTTATTCTTGAATTTTGCTATCCTATACACAAAAACTAACATTAATTTAAAATACAGTTATTATTAATTTAATATTTTTGAGTCTCTGTATGTTTCTTAAGAATTTATTTTATTTCCCAGGTTGCACGTGTATCCGCTACACGTCGACGTACGGCAAGGAGCGCGGCACGTTCAGCAGCCCCGACTACCCGCGCCCTTACCCACCGCGGATCGACTGCCTCCTTTACACCTTCGTCGCGGCGCCCCACGAGATCGTCGAGCTCGTCTTCACTGACTTCGACGTCTTTAAAGGACATCTTGAGTAAGTTTAGAATGTTATTTGATTTAATTAATAGAGACTGGATAGTGAGCTGATGTTATAGAAATTTAAATACAATGACGTTATTAATCTCAACACCACTACCTACAACAAGATATCTGGTTTTCACATACCCAATAGCAGTAAATGTCTCCTATAAAACTTTTAGATCGAATGATTTATCCAATTTGTCATCGAAAAATTAAACATCATACAATCAATTCATTGCAGAGTTGTAATTTAATTCTGATTGATAACATTGCGACATTATTACTAGCTGCGCCCCACGGTTTCACCTGCGTAAATGTCGATCCCGTAGGAATATCGGGATAAAAAGTAGCGTATATGTTAATCCAGAGGGTCAGCTACCTTCATACAAAATTTTATCAAAATTGGTCCAGCCGTTTGAGCGTGAAGAAGTAACAAACATATAAACACACATACACACCCCCACACACTCACAAACTTTCGCCTTTATAATATTAATAATATGATGATATAATCTTGATTCAATTGACAAACAAATGTAAACAAAAAAATAAACTCCTTATAAAGTGTTTTTGGTTTGTGATGTGATACTGTAAACAAAAGTTGCCGTTATGAATACAAAGCACATAACTTTATAGTTGTGGGGCGTTACGGGTTTGTATCCATGTATCCAATAAAAAAGGCAAATTCATATCAACGAAACAATTCTTGGAATTGCTTTACAGACTTAATGTGACGTGAAGTCGATTACAACTTCAAGACACTATATTTCGCTTCAATTTACGAACAAATGAACGTCAAATTTAAAACTTTCCATTACGTGGTAATCTAAAGCCGGTATTAGGACTGCCTACCGAAACCAATTTGTGGGTAGACTTAGGAGTGACCAGTATAAATTGGAATCTAGATCTGTAATATTGCCAAGATATTTGAGTTTTCTTTATTTGGTCAGTGTATTCCGTAACTGAACTTTTGATGACTTCTAGTAACTATACAGACATTGGGCAGTAAATCATATTAACTCAAAAGTTTTGCATCCAAACACTATTTTCGTAAATTAACTTAAAAACTTGTCCCCTAAAAATTATTCTTGATCATGCGTCATAAGGAGGACATTATGCAGAATAAAGAACATACAGTACCATATTCTATATTCATCTACATACTCGTACTTCAAAGTAATTCATTAGCTCATCTGCCTCATTAACGTTGGATGTCACGAAACTAATATACTCTACGCATATTTTACATTCTCAGATCATCAAGAAAATGGCCTGGCTCATTAACTAAATGAAAAGGGCGCAAACGTGGAAAATTACTGCCTTAAAAGTTAAACTTGACAATACCCAGCCTACAAGTCCTGAGAAATGAACGTCAGGACGCATTTACATTTTCGTCACATTTGTAGCAATAAAGTTGCCGATGTAAACGTTTGAAGACAGCAGTTTGGGAGCGCAATAATGCTCATTTAAGTGTAAGGAATCCCTGAATACGCAACTTTCAAATTATACGGCCGGGTTTATTATTGTTCGTGTTTTTACGTCGTTCTCTGTAGAAATAAACATTCGAAAGAAAAGCGTCGCGTATCGTCTAGTAGATTGAGTGCAAATTTGTTGAGATTATTATAAGAATTAACAAGGTGTAATGATGCTACCAAAAATGTATACGAGAAAGAAGCTACGGTAACCTTTTCAAGTCAGTAAAGTTTTACAAAAATCTCTTTATTCATCACGAAGTAAGGTATATATTTGTATTCCAATCCAGTTCAGCCATAAAAAGCTAAGCTAATTCTAAGAGGTACGAGCATCCAAGTAGCAAGCTACAAGTAATCTCTTAACCCAAACACAAACCTCTGCACGGTATATAAAAATGGCAACAAATTTCCATTTCCGTAAATGAACTTTGAACCAACTTCTAATTCCGATAATGAACCAATATCTAAAAGGAAGGCAATCAATGTAATTGCGAACGGGGAAATAGGAGCAGAAAAAATTGTACGGTTAAATACTCCTGATGGCGTTATTTTAATCTCATCTCACAATAGATACATCGAGAACAAAAAATCTCATCTCGAAATTGCTCTATTCACGTCGTATCCTGAACCAATTACGACGAAATTAATGTTGCCTACATGTACAGTGTTGGATGAGTTTTTACTAGCGAGTCTCGCTTCTAACTCGCTTGAAGTACCTATATTTCTCACGTTAAATTCCTAAGGTTTATGAGAATATTTTTTACTTTTGTACAAATAAGTTATTTTTTTCTCCATGGGAGTATGGCTTTCTGCCAATTTACTGAGAGAAAAAATGTTTTTCAGTGTAGTTTTGTTTCAAAACAATATGTTTATTGCAGTTTTCAGTTAGATAGGTAATAGAATTCTTTCAACTGCAGAAATATTGTGTAGTGTATAATTGGATGAGCCTTCGGCGCAATTTATATCCAGACTAACGTGTAAGTGTTTAGTGTAAGTGTTTTTCTATTATAGAGATATGAAATAAAGGACGACTATAAATATTAAGGACGGTGTAGTTCATATTTCTTAACATATTATAATTTTTAAATATTTTCTTTCCAGTAGCAATTTGACTCGCAACAGCGTTTATGAAGTAAGCTCTGAGGTTATCACTGTGGTACTTACAAACTACCTTTTGTTTGGCCATTCTTTGTCCCTGTCTCTGTAGCACTATTGTTAGCCATAAATATAACGCTCTCACGTGTAAGTAAGTGGAAAATGTTCAATGTGCAGATGACAGGAAGATATTTTTCGGCTGAAGTATGGTATTTTTAACAGATTCTACACTTATTGTTACGTATTTTTTTTTTAAGTTTAAGACCGTTGGGTGGTCTCGAATGAATTCTGGAGCACTGTTTACAAAAAGCGCATAGTTGGCACACGTTTTTGTTTGGAGTTTAAAATGTTTTTGTGGGTATATTGTTACTAGGATGCTAAGTTTACATAAAGGAACTAGTTAAATACTCAAGTGTTTCAGTTCACGACTTTTGGTTTACTTTTAGCATTGTCGACACCATTCTTGTTCCTAACTACGCCGAAAAAGAACAGCGTGTATGAGTCTTCAAAAATGAACGAACGAATAAAAAAAACAGATAGCGAAGCAAAATTGTTTCGCGTTCTCGCGGAGTCTGCCGTATTTTTTGCGGAAACTTTTTACTTTAATAAACTATCGGTGCTTCTGTCCCGCGTAGTTCGTTTTGCTATAGAAAAAGTATTTTCACAACTTTGTCTGTCATCAGTTGAAAGATTTATTGTTCTTTTGTTTTATTCGTTTGCGATAAAGTATGGAAGGATGATTTGTTAAGCAACAATTGTTACTAACAACTTTGTTTCCATATTGATCTTTGGATGAAAAACAACTGTTTTGTAGAGCTGCTTCTTTTTATGCGCAGTGTTAAACTCAATAATGGTTTTGCTGTACTTGCTTTCTTTGTATATTCAAAAATTGAGTACTATCTACAAAATAAAGTTCAAATAATTCAGACGAGAAATAGATTTGCAGAATGTCAATATGCTATTACGATATTTCAAACCTCAAAGCGGTAGCTTTTAGAGCTTTACACCTCCTGGGCGAAATATAAGGGGCTATACATTCATACATATTTCTGAAAAGATGGATTTTCAGTTAGATCGGTGCCGTTTCAGCCCTGCTTAAGCGAATAATACCAAGATTTCCAAATCCAACCCTCTTCCTTTTGAATAATTTTGACGAATTTGCCCAGACCCTGCCATTAAGGATTTAAATTGCTTTTATCTTTAGAATCTTATCTTTCAGAACATTGTTCCTGACCAACTTCTTTCTCAAGCTTTTCATCAGGTTTGAAGGTCCTTTGATATTATATTCGTGAATTTTCCTCTTGTATGTCTTGCAGGCCTTAGATACATATATGGGACTTGTATTAGAGATGTACTGGTGTTGGTAAGTTTAACTATACACTGTACGAGGCCCGGAGGAGTCGGCTTTTCGTAATTGCTAATTGAATTACTATGGAAGTACTCGTACGGTCTAGTGCAAGTAATGTTTTATTAGATTATGTAATACAAACAAGATATTAAGTGTTTTTCTGTCGTTGCTATCATAGACTATCATATCGGGGCCAAGAACGGGCCCAGTTAGCAACAAAAAAAATACAATAAAAAAATCTAATGTAATATAATAAATCATGCGAAAGTGAGTTTGTTTATTACGCTTTCCCTCTAAAACTGCTGATTGGATTTGGACGAAATTTGGCACAAGGGTAGATCATGATCTAGGTTAGGACAAGATATACTTTTTATCCCAATATTCCTACGGGATTGAGACAAATGCGGGTGAAACCGCGGGGTGCTGCTAATAATCTCTAAAGCCGAAGGGGTTGCGTTGTTTAACGTTATTATCGTTACCAAAATGTTATTAGTGAGATTGTATAAATTCAATTGTGTGTCGATATCATAATGCATTTATGTAGATAAGTATTGTGTTTTTGAAGATTAAGTTAATAGACTTGTTTTGCTTTTGGTGAGGGAGCTTATAATAAAATGAAAATTATCTCTCAAAGTCTATGGCACATTAGGAAAATTTGCTTGTATCCAAATGATCTCTAACCCGAGGGCCACGAAATCCGACGCTCCAAGGGAATTCGCCTTGCGCTGCAAGCGTGAGCGTCGAGCGTCAAAAACAAATGTATAGTCTATTATCTACAAGGCCACAAAGTAGCGCTGCAAGCAGCAGCGAAATTTGCTACGAGCGAATTTGCACGAGGGTTGGATGATCCGACGGGCGTTTTTTATGAGCGTCGAAAACAATTGTATGAGAAAATTCCACAGTGTGCACGAAACAGTCGCTCCACGCGCTCCGATAGAAGCGGTACCCGGCGGTAGCGGTCGCCGGCTGTAGCTGATGCATTCCCCCACAGACGTACACGCTGCAGGCGAATATTTGAAGTTCGTGGCCTTGCTTTTGACGCTTAGAAATGACGCTTGTAGCGTATTGACGCCTCAAGCGTGGCGTTATTTTCGTGGCCGAGGCATAAGAACTGTTAAAGCTTAAAACTATAGATTTTTTCTTTAAATAAAGAGCGTTCTACAGTATTCTAAACTGAACATTATCATTCTGGTTTAATGCATCCATGGGTCTATGGTGACTTTTTCACATAAGTAGGTGCTGCTTAATTTCTCAGACACAATCATGCTATTATATATACTAAGTAGTCGTTATATTATATTATATTATACTAGTCGTTATCAAATACAAGAATTTCGGAAACGACATAGATGTATCGTCTTCCCTTAATATAATTCATCAATAACGCTTCCTAATATTGGGTAATTCAGAACACTCCCCAAGGGAATACGGGTTCGAAGACATTTTTTATATCAAATTGTTGGCTCTTAGTCGCGAGCAATGGGACCAACTCCTGCTCGTAGCAACATTTGCACAACATATTTTTTATATATTTTTCTTTTGGCATCGAAATTAAAAAATATGTGTGTCAGATTTTAACCAGATACTTCAGTCTTAAAATAGGTCAAGTTTAACAGTTGTATACGAGATTTATGTCACTGTGAACTACGGATTTGATGTTTTGTAGCATTAAGTTCAATACTGCAAGTCTTGCTTATCTATAAACCCCTGAATTTTGATCGTTTTAATCCTTAAAAGGGGTAATTTACTCATCATTATGAACAACTTTTACTATGGGACCAACCATCAAATCGAAAAAAAATCTGTGATCCATACATGTATGTTAGCATAACTCGACATATTGTATGGATCAACAGATTTTTTTTTCACGATTTCAGGGTTGGTCCCGTAGTAAAAAGTTGTTCCTAATGATGAGTACAATGACCAATTTTATGGATAAAAACGATCAAAATGTAACGGTGTATAAAGAGATAAATTATTTATTGTTCCTCTCATTTAATTTATCTAAACTAATACAAACTATTTACACTACATACTAAATTAAATGCTATTAATTAAATTAGATACGGTACTATTTAGTTTTTTTTTTTAATTGAAACTTATTTGGCGTTTCTTGACAATGATGAAGGAAAACATTGTGAGGAAACCGGAATAATTTAAATACATGTGACATCTACCAACCCGCACTGGGCCCGCGTGGTGGATTACGGCCCATTCCTTCCTACAGAGAGAAGGCCGTGTCCCAGCGGTGGGATAGTTAAAGGCTGATTGTGTTGCGTTTCTTGTAATTCGAGAATTATTGTGACTTTCTTGTGAATAAAACTAGCATTTTACCTTCAATTTAACAGATTTCGTCTTACGAAAATACATTTTCGCAGGTTTGGCAGCATCTTGCAAAAACAAATCCTCGTTACCTATTCTACAGACATTACTTAAGACAAATACCTCGCCTTTAAATTATTCAGTCCATATATTATTACATCAAAGTGTGCGACTGTGCGTTCATAGATCACGTGACGTCGGTGCCGCGTCTGTCGTTACGTCGTACGACTAATCGCATGGAACTAACAAACGACTCTGTGTAGAATAGGTACGTTAGGCGCTTTTGTGCGCTTGTCTTTACGTTGCTGTTTGATATATTGGTGTGCGAGAGAGTTGTTCAAGTGAATTTATTAGGTGGGGTAGGTGTAGGTGGGTGATTATCTGCCTACTCTATCCCGCCCCGTTGGTCTCGTGGTCGCAAGCGCGACTGCTGAGCGTGGGGTCCTAGGTTCGATTGCCGGGTCGGGCAAAGTGTTATTGAGTTGTTCCATTAGGAATTTCATAGTAACAGCCCAGAGTTTGGAAGTTGGCGGTGTGATACCCCCGTGCCTCGGAAAGCACGAGCCGTTGGTCCTGCGCCCTGATCTCTCTCCGGTCGTGTCGAGTGGCCGTCCCATCGGACTATGAGAGTGAGGGAAGAGGGAGTGCACCTGTGTCTGCGCATACACTTGTGCACTATAATATCTCCCGCGCCGAAGGCTAGTCTCCGTTGAGATGGCCGCCGTGGCCGAAATACGGTCTGGAGGACATTACTCAATCGAATTAAGTTTTGGAGGTTAGTTTTAATGTTCGTAAAGATCCTTCAGAAAGGCAATTATTTTATCGTTTTATCCGAGGTTTAAGAGTAGATTTTTTTATTAGGTTAGGTAGATCCGATGCTAATTGAAAGTGGCAAGAAACGTGCATCAAAACTTTAATTTAGGTTTACTAGCTGCGCCCCGTGGATTCACCCGCATAAGACTCGATCCCGTTGGAATATCGGGATAAAAGTAACCTATGTATTAATCCAGTGTGTCAGCTTCCTCCGTACCAAATTTTATTAAAGTTGGTCTAGCCGTTTGGGCGTGAAGAAGTGACACACATACAAACACACTCACAAACTTTCGCCTTTATAATATTAATGTGATATTTTAACTTATAAATTTTATTCTAGGTAGTCATAAACGTCTGATAGTTATAGATGACGTGTTAAGTAAATCTATTTAATTAAAGTTGATAAATGCGTTTGATTGTCTTTAAACTCAAACTTAAAAGAAAGAAAGTATGAAGGTATTTATGTACATTTTACTAACATAGCATTTCAATTTCTTTCACATCCATCACGGGTCAAAATTAATCTTTCCGTTGCGAAGGAAACCTGACTCAACAAAATCCTTTATTTACCCTACAAAAACAAGCACCAATGAACGACCTATAAACGTGTAAAACAAAAACCCCATTTCAAAGGCGAAGCCACAAACGCTAGTGCATGCTGTCAAAAGCCCGTTCCATAAAGCGAAAGTGCAAACCCATTCTGCTGTCAGTCGAGTCCTGTTTTACATCGCACTTTTTTTTCTTTGCTCTGTGGTACATTGTTCGACACTGTTCAATAGTGTTGGGGAAAAATGTTTGATCGGAGTAATTGAATTTTTGAATTTCGAAGTTAGTGCCGTCACCAAAAATTCAATCACACCGATCACTTTGCAAGGTGACAGACAGTTTATCTTGTAAACTCGATTGAAGTGATGTTAGTGCTCAGGTGCCGTTCGTCCAAGTGCGGTTGAAATCAGTGCTCTGAGTGGAATACCTCAATTTTCAATTTTTTTCTTGTTCAATTTTAATAATCACCAGGTTGGTAGTTCGTTTAGCAGAACAAATGCTATACATGGTGGCTCATTAATTTTAGTAAGTAACCAGCTCAAATTTAAAGATCGTATAGATATTGTGAGCCTATCAGTTGAGCGTACGGTTGAAATTGCCTGTGTAGAATTGGAGCACTCTATTGTATTAAGTGTGTATAGACCCCCTTCAGGATTGTATGACTGCTTTGAAAAGGTAATGGATGAAGTGTTACACAGGATTTGTAACTCAAACAAGTCCGTTATCATTTGCGGTGATTTTAATGTCAATTTATTAGAAAACTCAGGTTCTTGTAGTAAAATTTTAAGTCTGTTTCAGTCCTACAATCTTCTAAACCTATTTTTGGAGCCCACAAGAATAACCCCTACTAGTGCCACATGCCTAGATAATATATATACAGATATTATACCAAGCCACAAAGAAATTATAACTTTACTAGATTCTGATCATTGCGGGCAAAGGATTACTATTCAAAATCAAAACAAAAAAGTGGCTAAAAAGGATATCACTGTTAACCCCAAAACTGCAAGTCGCTTGGAGGCTTTTAAAGTTAAACTCATTGATAAATTACCAGTTTTGTCTATTCATGCTGATCCTAATCATCTTTATGATAATTTTTTTAATGTATACTGTAAACAATTTGATTCCACCTTTATTCCCAAGACTATTTCGGTTAATAGTAATGCATCGTTCAGTGATTGGGCTACCATTGGTATTCATAAAAGTAGAACACGGCTTTATGAACTGTACAATGAAAGGACTTATATTAACACTGATGAATTTAATTTGTATGTTAGAAATTATTCAAAATTATTTAAAAAAGTTTGTTATATGGCCAAGTCACGTTATTTGGGTTCAAAGATTAAAAACAGCAGTAATGTAATTAAAACGACTTGGAATATTATTAATAGTGAAACGGGAAGATCTAGTAACCGAAATACTGACTACAGCCTGTCTATTAATGACAACATAATAAAATCAGACGCACAAGTCGCCGAGGCATTTGAAAATTTCTTTTCAGATATTCCCGTTTCAACTACTAAATCACTAAACTCATCACCTTCTGTTGCTGAGTCTTTGCTTAAAGAAAATGTTAATGGTTGCGATTCGGAATTTCATTTTGAATATATTACCTGTAGAGATATAATTAAAACCTTTCACACTTTAAATGTAAAAAAGACTGCAGATCTGTGGGGTAATTCTGTAGAAGTAGCCAAGTCTATTATTGACATTGTAGCGCCTACTCTAGCTATTATCTTTAATAGTTGTATTGACAATGGGGAGTTTCCTGACCTTATGAAAAATAGTAAAATAATACCTTTGTTTAAATCAGGTAGTACCTCAGACCCCACAAATTATAGACCTATTTCTGTACTACCTACCTTTAGTAAAATTTTTGAGAAATTAATTTTAGACCAAATGCAAAGATTTTTTAATAAACATAAATTATTACATAGCAAACAGTTTGGTTTTACAAGGGGTCGTTCAACTACTGATGCCGGCGTTGAACTATTAGGACATATTTATAATGCATGGGAAGATAAATGCGATGCCTTGGGCATCTTTTGTGATTTGTCCAAGGCATTCGATTGCGTTCTTCACGAAACGTTAATCAGGAAACTCCGCCACTACGGGATCCGAAACACTGCTCTGGATCTTCTTATTTCATACTTGAGTAAAAGGATTCAGAGCGTTGACGTTAATGGAAAAAGATCACCCGGATCTATAGTAACAATGGGAGTCCCACAGGGCTCAATTCTTGGTCCTTTCTTGTTTCTCATTTATATTAATGACTTGCCGTACCTCATAAAGGATCATCATGATATAGTGTTGTTTGCAGATGACACTTCTCTTTTGTTTAAACTTAAACGTCAGCAGTTGGTTACTGACGATGTAAATAGCGCGATCTCGAAAGTAGTCCACTGGTTCAATGTTAATAATTTGCTTCTAAACGAGAAGAAAACCAAATGCATTAAGTTTACGCTACCCCACGTAAGGCAGGTGAAAACTAATGTGTTGATAAAGGGCGAGGAATTGAATCCTGAAGACAACACAGTATTCTTGGGCATAACTTTGGATGCTAAGCTTCAGTGGGGTCCACATATAGATAAATTGTCAAAAAAGCTAAGTTCTGCAGCATACGCTGTTAGAAAAATTCGAAATTTAACTGATATAGAGACTGCTCGTTTAGTGTACTTTAGCTATTTTCATAGTGTAATGTCGTACGGTATTCTATTGTGGGGAAATGCCGCCGATATTCAGACTATCTTTGTTTTGCAGAAGCGAGCTGTTCGATCAATTTATAAATTAAGTCCGAGACACTCTCTCAGAGACAAATTTAAAGAGATTAATGTAATGACTGTGCCTTCTCAGTACATTTATGAAAATCTTTTATATGCCCATAAAAATATAAAATTGTTTAAAAAATACAGTGATATCCATAATATAAATACTAGAAACAAACACAAATATGTTGTACCTACAACCAGGCTCAAGAAAATAGGTGGCTCGTTCAGATGCCAATGTATACGCTTTTACAATAAACTACCAAGCCACGTTCAAGATCTAAGCCTTAATAAATTCAAATCTTTCATTAAACGTAAGTTGTGCCAGAAAGCCTTTTATACCGTTAAAGATTATATTGAGGACAAAAAGGCTTGGGATTGAGCTGCTTCCAATTTCTGCATTTTGAATGATTTTTTTCTTTTTCACATTGACATTGATGAATATTTTTTTTTTAAACAATGACATTTGCTTACTTTGTAAAGTATTATATTATTTTTTCATTGTGAATGTGAAGACGATGTGGGTCTTTTTACATAGGTACTTATATATATTTTTTTTATTATTCTCTCTGTTCTGTTTTTTTTTTTCATGGTCTGGCAGTTTGAGTAATTTATGTGGCCTACCCAAATGTCCTTTCTTTGGTATTGTTCGTCGAATCGTTGAGCTCCTTAAGTCTTGAGTTGAGCTGCACGATTTTTGACAAATGCGTGCACTGACTGGACAGGTCCTCTCAATCTGTGTGGTTCTTTCCTCAAAAGACCACCTCAGACATCGATCTACATGGTCTTCATATAACCTGACCAAGATTATGTCTGGACTTTAAAAGAGACTGTGACCTCTGAGTTTGTTTCGGCCTTTCTTCTCAGAGTAGTCAGATAGGAAACGCCGACTTCATCTAGTTTAAAAAAAAAAAACATGATTGACGTGTAAAAGTGTTTGTACATACAGCTGCAGAGTGATCTCACCCCATAGAAATGTATAAAAGCGCGCCATCTCTGTGAAGTCAATGAAACTGCTAAGATATTATAACTAGAAACAAAATACTGACGGCGCTCATGCAAGCGACCGCCAGTTATTATCCATCGCATCCTACCTATTGATATTTTTCCTATTGATATTTTTAAACTTCCAAACGTGTTCCACAAACATTATATTTTTTTAACAAATTTCTAAAAACACAACTTAATTTTGAAATGTAATAAAACCTTTAGGCCGAAGTAAGAATCGAACCTGGACCATATTTCTCACGAGACCAGCTGTTAGACCGCTGCACCAACCAGTTACGTATCATAGTTGTGAAATTTATCGCTATATTATGTTTATGAATCATCCAACGCACCATTCATGTCGGCCGTGTCATTTTTATTTTTATAATACATAATGAAGAAGATTGAGGGTAAACTTATAATTATTTTGCTAAGTAAAACTTGACGTCGCATTAGCGTAATTACTCGTCTGCTTGTGCTGTTCGAATCGTTACTCTTATTTACAATAAAATCATGCCTCGATTGACTAACTTTTTAAAAGTTAAAATAATTGTCCTTTGGGAACAAAATCAAAGTTTAAAGAGTATTGCTCGAGAATTAAATGTTGACGTAAGTGTAATATACCTATTATTATAATCCGTTTAAATTTTCTTTTTTTTTTCATTAGAAATCTTAATTTTTATTTTTTTCCCTGTAGAGAAACACAGTTCGTTTATGGGTGCGACGGTATCAAGAAACAGGTGAAGTGAAGTGTAACCGCCAAGGGCCACGTCCGATTGCTTACACAAATCAATCCAACCGTCATCGTGATATTATTAATAGCCATACCACGGATTCTTTTACAACCACACGATCTAGTGCTATAAGACATGGCATTTCGCTTACCACTGTCCGTAGGCATTTACATGCAGCTGGGATCCATAATTATAAACCTGCCAAAAAAATTGAACTAACCGAGGCTCATCGTCAAGCCAGGATAAGATTTGCAACCCAATATAAGAATTTTGATTGGGAAAATGAAATAGTCATTTTTACGGACGAAAAGACGTTTAAGTCCGATAAAGATGGACGTAAAATACTGTGGAGAAGACCAGGCGAACGCTACAACTCTCAAAATGTTTTACCTTTGAGGACTAGTGGCAGGTTAACGCTGGGTAAGCAATAGTTAATTTAATTAAATATTAATATTTACCTACTCACTTGATTGAAATATAATAAATACTATTTATTTTCTAAATTATGACTCATTAGCGCTGTGCCTATTATTACTAATTATAATAATATGTTATTATTAGTAATCATAATTATTGTTATTATGAATCATTACAGGATAATAAATGTAAACAACGCCAACGCTTAAAAAGTGTTTTTGCGGTGTCAGGTATAGTAATAAAACTTTTGTGTGTTTTCAGGATATTGGGGATGGATGTCTTCGACGGGTCCTGGAGAGCTTGTCGAAGTCGGCGCTCGAATGAATGGCGAACGTTACTTGGAGATTTTAAAAGACGTGATGATTCCAACAGTGCGCAACGTATACCCAGATGGACATATTTATTTTATACAAGATAATAGTTCGGTGCATCGGTCAAGACTGGTTATGGACTGGTTTTCTACACAAAGGGACATAACTTTGATTGACTGGCCGTCTAAAAGCCCTGACTTAAACCCGATAGAAAATTTGTGGGGTCAAATGGTGCTTAATTGGGACTCAAGTAAAGTCAGAACTAGACAAAATTTAGATGAAGAGGTTACGAGAACTTGGGAATTAATGCGATTAAGTGACATTTGTTTTAATATGGTAAAGGGAATGAGATCAAGATTAGAAGACGTTATAGAAAGTGAAGGTTACCCACTCCGTTATTAGTAAATATAGGTTTGACCCCACAAATTATAGTTAAGTTTTTTATAAGTAAGATAGTTAATTGTTTGTAAACAGTTTTGAAAAATCTCGAGAGATGTAAATTGTTGTTCTGTTTGTTTCAAACGTGAGTAACATGTTGGTTCTCTTGTGAAATCATCAAAACTAAATTATCAGTTTTATCAGTAAATAAATATTTGTTAATCTAAGGGCTGAATCGTTGGTAAATCAGCCCAGCCCAAAAAATCTAAATTATTCCTCGGATAAAGAGCCAGAAACGCAGATCCGAGCATTAATTTTGAATTTTTGACAGTTCTCCCATACAAAAACTGTCAGACGTCAATTTTGTCAATTTTATTCTATGAATAAAAAATATCTGTCGATTGAAAAATCAGCCTAAATGGGTTAATAATTATATTAATGAATACCATAAGAATAAATAATACTTACTACGTATTTATGTGAATCTCCTTTATTCCAAAAGACCGCCTTTTAAGCACCTACTTCCCCTCTCAATCCGCAACACCCCGCTATCGCCCTACAGTTACCACCGGGTAGCCTAAAAATGCGGATGTTAGTTAGCTTATGACAATTTTGTATTGTATCAATAGCGTAAACTATCTTGCACGCTTACTTGTAGATATATACTACAGAACTTGTAGATATATACTATAGATAGATACTACAGAACACCAACTTCATTGATGTCACAGAGATGGCGCACACGTAACCATCGTTATGTAGTACCTATATCCTTTAAAAGATGTCGCCTTTTATACATTTTAGGGGGTGAGATTTTTGTGGAGCTGTATGTACAAACCTACTTACAAAAAAATAAATCATTTCATCAATCATCATTTCATTTCATCATTTGAAGATAGTCATTGGCGCCTGTATTTTATTTTGGAGTCAATGAATCAGCCCGTGTGTGTCAAAACGCAGGGGCCACTGAAGAATTGCATTAGCTGGGAATCATAAATCCATACTTATTTTTCTTTAGCACTGCAGTGTCATGCAAAATGATGGCCACTATGGTAAGAACCGAGAACCTGAGAGCAGAGGTGGCCCAATGGTAACGGCCGCGACTTACGAGTAGGTCGTAGGTTCGAACCCAGACCGGCACTTTACTTTGTGTAAATTATTTCATCACCACTGCTCTCAAAACGGTGAAGGAAAACATCGTGAGGAAACCGGCATGTCCTAGAACCAAAAATTCGAAGACATGTGACATCTACCAACCCGCACTGGGCCCGCGTGGTAGATTATAGCCCACTCCCTCTCGAAGAGAAGAGGCCTCTGTTCTAGCAGTGGGAACAATATAGGGTGATTATGATGGTAAGAACCGTAGGGATTATCCTACTGGAGATTTGTTTCACATCATCTGGGAAACATAATTCTTACCTCGATATTATTTTTGTCGTAACTCTCAATTTTTGTTACTATTGGTCGCGTTTCATGGTTAGCAGCAGTTTTTGAAGTTTACCACGAATTTCCGCAATTCGAAGAGCAACATAGTCTGCGAACTTTTGTATGCATGAAGGCACAAACGTTTGCACTAAACGCCCTATTTTTGGAAAGTTCAGTCTTGAACGTCTTGTTGTAATAGTTACCCTAAGTACTCCTACTCAAGTACTGTGTACATCATCGCCCTACAATGGGCTAAAGCTCCTTTCACGGATACCGTAGTCATCATCATCATCTGCCTACCTTTTCCCAAGTATGTTGGGGTCAGCTTCCAGTCTAACCGGATGCAGCTGAATAAAACGGATAGCGTAGGAGTAGTCGCAATAAAATAGAGATAATAGATGCCTGGATCCATTGCAATTTACCCCTATTTATTTATTTATAATTACCCCTATTTTCATTTTTTTTCTTTTTAACACCGTCTATTGTATTCTCCACAAGTTGCGAGCCAAAAGTTATTATTAAACCCAGACATACGCAAGCCAATTTCTCACATATACAAATTCGAAACTTCACGCGAACACATTTCAGTGCCAATTTGGACTTTAAAAGAAGCTTTACCTAATGCTATAACATCGGGGAAACGGCTTTTATCTAGTCGGAAAAGAAAATAAAAGACAACACGTTACGGCCCAGGGAAGCAAGCGGAACCGTGGTCAAAGTCCGTATTCCGAACAATAATTTCGCAGTTTTAAAACGATACGCGAAACGAAAGCACGTTTATTTTTCGCTGCGTTTTATTGCGGGTTCTGCTGAGTAATAAATGAATAATTAAAGCTTGAATGGAATAAGTTTTTTGTGGTTTTAACGCGATCTCTGTGATATTCAAGTTGTTATGAGCCAGTTCCACGTTGAGCCTTTTTTTGTGAGAGCAATAAACGTGTTGCGTCTACACTGTGCGATTCTGTTTGCTTGATATTGTATTCAACAAAGAAGTTGGATAAAGATGCAAGGAAATAGGAGTGTTTCAACTCGCGCATATTGCACACGTAATCTGGCGGAATGCCCGTGAGTCACGTCGATATCACAGATGCAGCTGTGGAAGTGATAAACTTTTATTCCGTTACATTCACGTTTTAGTAATGTTTGTGTGAAATGAGTTTTCATCATATCTTCTTTGTGTGTATCTTTGTATATAAAATACATATACATATTATAAAATAAAGTCGCTTTTCGTGTATGTCTGTGTCTTCTAAACTGCGCTACGGATTTAGATGCAGTTTCCACCATCATTTAGAGAATTTATTGCCGAAGATTTATGTGTATGATACATTAATAATAAACTTTTACTTATTTAAGAAATCTAGGTAGAATTTCAAGTCGTAAAAACGAGCAACGCGGGGGCGGGTCACTAATCACACTAATATTATAAAAGCGAAAGTTTGTGAGTGTGTGTGGGGGTGTGTTTGTATGTTTGTTACTTCTTCACGCTCAAACGGCTGGACCTATTTTCGATAAAATTTTGTATGGAGGTAGCTGACACCCTGGATTAACATAAAGGCTATTTTTTATCCGGATATTCCCACGGGATTGAAACTTATGCGGGTGAAACCGCGGGGCGCCGTTAGTTATTTCATAAAAGTCTACCTTAAGCCACCGTAAAAAAAATGCTGTAACCATTTATTTCCGTAAACATAATATGATGTTTTATACTGTTACTCACTGTATATTACCCTCTTTATTATAATTAATTAAAGACACGTCATGTTGTACACATTTCCAAACCCCACCATCATTATTCTGCCAATTTATTTAATATCACATCTTCTTTCTACCAGACATGGGGTACGTACAGTTTACGTGAATAATTTGTAAGCGATACGCGTCATCCGTCATGCGAACACCATCAATCATCGTCAGTAACAGAATACACCTGCGGCTGTAATTTGACTAACATACCTACCGTCATATTTCACGACATGATTGTGTAACCGAGATGAATTAAAGTTAGCGCACCTACTAATGTTGTTCCGAATAGTTTTGTGAAGGGCTGTCTCTAATGGTATTATTATAAACTGATTTATTATGTAAAGTGGTTCGGCTTAGATTATCATTTTGTTTTGACAAAGTGTCTCAAGGCCGAATGTTTTAGGTATACTAACTTTTTCTCTGAAAGTTTCTTTAAAAAATATTTTAATTCAGACTAGCTAATGCCACGGCATGCGTTTTTCATTTTTTTTTTGTTAGGATCCTTCTCCGGCGCGCACACGCCAAGCCATTTTCGAGTTTTCCTGAGACTAACGAACGGCAACTAGATTAGACTAGATTTTTATAAAAAGATAAACGTCTATGGGCACTTATGAAACGTCAGAAGCTAAAAATTCAAATCAAGTCTTTTATTCAAACAAGTTTAGGAATCAGCACTTATTGAACGTCACGATTAGGTAGGTTCTTAAGACAGTCCCCCAAAACGCACGCCCTTCACCTCATTTTAGTGCTTTATCAGGGAAGAAGAAGTGACGCAACAAACTCCCCAGCAGCACAGCTGTCTGTTCAGTTAGAAGAACTTGATTCTACGCTAGGTGCACGGTCGGGTGGAACTTTTGGTATGCGGGCGCACAGAATGGAGACTCTGTCCGCCCACCAAGTGACCCCAGGGAAGACGGTGGCACAGTGGTCACGCGCTGCCGTGCATAGCGAGGCTCAAGGGAGGCCCCTTTACAGTCTCACCAGGGATGTGCCTTACAGGCGTTGCACGGGGGGTTCCGGAATTGGTATTTTTAAGAGGAACCGGGACCACCCCTATGTGCTGATGGTGATCACTGGAGTGGTTTTAGTGAGGTAAAAATCTCACACTCCCGACCCTCCCCGGAGGTCGGGTGCCTTTTGAAGGTTTCCCCCCGACAACAAAAATAAAAAGGTGCACGGTCGGACCAATTGGTCGTTCTCGTTTCCTATGGAGAAAAGCCGGTAAGAAACCCCACGGGTACTCCATTTTGGATTAAGTACCTAATGTTATTTTCATAAAGTTAGCTTACTTGTAGCATCTACAAATGAAGTAGATATAAGATTTGTAATAAAGTTACAGTTTTAATAATAATCTTCATTATTTTGAATCAATATTTCGTTTTCTAATTTCGCTACTCTAATCCTCCGTAAAAAAAAACCATTCGCTGATCTCTTACTTTTAACTGCTAATAAGGAAGCTATTTAGGTTAACCATCAACTTTTATTTTTGCCGGTTTAATGTCTTTTGAATAGGTATTTACAGTCGCTTCGCCCACTGAATGTACTATAATTCGATTTTTTGTTTTCCCATTGAGTTTCTTAATTATCATTCAGTTCATTAAGGAGTATTGTTATCTGAAACAGATAAAATGATCGGCGGAGTTCATAAACTTGGGTAATTTGAACAAGATTATCTCGGGCTGGTGGACACGTCGATAAAATATATTTAAAATAAAATACATTACGCAAAAGTACATGTAGTTACTTTTATGTTTAGTGGTCCTGAATATGATAATAATAGTAAAACATCGTGAGGAAACCGGCATGTCCTAGAACCAAAAATTCGAAAACATGTGACATCTAACAACCCACACTGGGCCCGCGTGGTGGATTACCACCAACTCCCTCTCTCTCACAGAGAGGAGGCTTGTGTCCCAGCAGTGGGAACAATATAGGCTGATTATGGTCCTGAAACTACCACACCATACCCACCACACCACACCATTCGTATTCACACTCTATTATGTATGAAATGTATACGGTTATTGGTAACGTTTTAGATAGACAAAAAAATGTAGTTACCAAACCCAATAACAATAGAGATTTTACTAAGTAGGACATATTTTTGGACACCTGAGTTTTGTACGTTTCTTCATTATCAGGACCTGGCACCAATTTTTGTTTCCTGAATCCTTACAAAGTCCAACAATTCTTCGCCTTTTACATCCCCGAATAAGTGTCGTCTGTTTCGAAACAGGTCGTTGCAACAAATTATAGGCGAAGTGTGGCAAGCATTCGAGATCCTGCTATTTTTATTATTTTGCAGATCTCTAGAAATATTCCCGGCAATGTTATAAAAACTTCCTTCTTTATCTGCATTTAATTTACTGTTATATTCAGATTAAATAGTCCATGCATTACTGCTGTAAGCCGTTTAGGTCTTAGCAAAATTGCTTCTATTAATGGTAACAGAATGTTATTTGTTTCACAGATTTGGTTGTGTTTCTTACATTTACATTTGATAGAATTTTAGAGTAAACACAAGTTACAAGTTATGTTTTTCGAAAAACACATGTCATCAAGATCACTGATGATGATGATGCATGATCAATACACTATATAATGACTTATAGCTCATGCTGTATTAGGCTTTAACGTTTATATGTGATAGGGTTACATAATCAGCCTATAATGTTCCCACTGCTGGGACACAGGCCTCCTCTCGGTGAGAGGAAGTGGGCCGTAATCCACCACGCGGGCCCTGTGGCTCAGTTTAACGTTTATATGTGATAGGGTTATTATTCATACATATATCATACTAGTAAATGTCGATCCCGTGGGAATATCGGAATAAAAAGTAGCCTATATGTTAATCCAGGGTGTCAGCTACGTCCATACTAAATTTGATCAAAATTGGTATAGCCGTTTGAGCGTGAAGAAGTAACAAACATATAAACACACACACTCACAAACTCAAGACATTTAATCAATTCATTAATTTTTTTTAAGGTTTATAAGAAGTTAAATAAATATATTATTATATTTATTTAACTTCTCAGGCACCTCAACATAAATAGGTTTTTCTAATTTGAGTTGAAAGGATCAAAGTAAGCAACATACAGCACCTAAATTGAAAACCAAAGTTTAATTGAAAACCCTTAGCTTTATTACTTTTCCGGAATTCATACTATTATTAAACAAACATAAATGTATATTTGATGTACAATTAATTACGTTGACTTTGATTAAAAACACGTGGAAATAAATTGTAAGTAGGTACCTGTTATAAATGATTTCTACCTACCAACCACTTTAATATTAAAAATGATAAAATATTTGTAGCAAGAAATGAAACTTGGAAAAAAGTAAAGTAAAAATAATACGGTATGTAATTTAAATTCAGACTCAAACATGATTAGAATGTGAAAGTAACAGTGCCTTCCATACGTAACATACATAATCAGCCTATAATGTTCCCACTGCTGGGACACAGGCCTCCTCTCTTTGAGAGGGAGTGGCCCGTAATCCACGCGGGCCCAGTGCGGGTTGGTAGATGTCACATGTCTTCGAATTGGTGGTTCTAGGAAATGCCGGTTTCCTCACGGTGTTTTCCTGCACCGTTTTAAGAACAGTGGTGATGAATGACCGAAGACTCGAAATAATTTACAGAAAGTAAAGCGCCTGTCAGGGTTCGAACCTACGACCTATATCTCGTAAGTCGCGGTCGTTACCACTGGGCCACCACTGCTTCCTCGCCGACACCACACCAATCGCCTTCCGTTGCAACTAATTATTTACTAAAGATGAATGGCAGGACTCCAGTCTTACCAAGGGGTATCGCATTACCCAGGAACTGGGTTGTGGAGATCAGATACGGAATTGCTCCATGTAAAATACTGACATCAGCTGAATCCGGTTAGACTGGAAGCCGACCCCAACATAGTTGGGAGAAGGGGCAGATGATGACATATAAAATGCAATCAACTGTGTGTAATTAACAAAAAGCAATTTAGTATTTCCCGAGGTCCATATTTAACCGTGATTATGGTAATTAATATACCTACTGCATTAGGTCTGGTCCATTTTCCTTTATGAGTAGGTCTGAAACAGTAGTTACTTTAGTTAAGTAGACTCCATCTATCTTCATTGTTTAATATACTTATGTAGGAGCTCAACTGTCACTAACGAGACACAATTACTTTTTCTATTGTTACCGATCTTTAGGAGATTTCGCGACATCGGAGCGGATATACACTTACAAGATATAATCACTTTTCTCTAATATAGTCATTCATTTTTAAGATGTCATTACCAAATGCCATAAAAAGAAAATTATTGGTAAATCAAGCTGTGCTGGTGCCCGATGGGATTTCCCATCGGCAAAAACGACGAATTTTTAAAAAGTCCTTCCTTAGGTACTTCTTCCTAAGGTAATCCTTCATTTTCGTTATCTGTAAGAAACTAATGAACAAAATTTCATTCTTCTCGACGAAGATATTATTATCAATCAGTCACATAATATTCAGCATTCATCAACCTTGCTCTCAACGTTAAGCACAAATTCCACCGCAATCCAAACCAAAAAGAAACTTGACTCTTCGTTAATAAATATTGATAGAATAAACAAAAGTACTCTCAAAAAGTCTCCCGGGGAAACTTTCGTATTATTAGATTCCTAGAGGGTTCTTATGTAACCGACTTGACAATGGACCCCGAGATCTGATAATTACGTAGGTACACAACGACCAACTTTTTATCTCCCTTTCAAAACTCTTAGGGCTTTGCCTGAAGGAAATGAGAAGGGCACTGTAGTTGAACTGAAGAGGAGACAAATAAAAGTAGTGCGAGTCAAGAGGTTCACTTATGGGGTAGTTATTAGGGTTCCGTACGTCCTAAGCCCGTTGAGCCGTTGATCCCCGCTGTCAATCGTGGATCTTTGACAGTCGTTACGGGTAGTCAGAAGCCCGAAAATCTGACAACCAGTCTATAATAATAATAATAATAATAATAATAACGTTTATTGTGTCCAAAAGTATACATAAACAATTTGGGTTTGGAGTCTTCATTTAAGCATAAAATGCCTGTATTAGAGGACTCCGCTCCTTCACAACAGTAGGTACTTACTTAAAACACAATAAAAACAGTACATGGGTGTATTTAACCAAAATAATATAATAATGTAAACATGAGTGAGTGTGTGCATGAGTGTGCGTGTGTTGTAGAGTGTTATGAGTGTTATGGATGAGTGGTGGTGTGAGTATGTGTGGGTGTGAATGCACGTGTAGGTATGGGAGAGTCACTGTGTGTGTGAGCGGGTCGTGTACATGTATTAAGTTACGTTTTGTAGGAGAGCTTCAGTATTTTCATATGTCAGTGGTTTTATCCACTGAATCAACATTTCTTTACATATATGATAAGATTTTGCATATACGAAAATTTCTTTGTTTATTTTGTTATACAATTGAGCTGATCGTTTACTAAATTGCATAGATCCGAATTTGGTCTTGGTTATAGGTATATGAGCTATATTGTGTTTTCTTCTTCTTGAGTGTATATCCGGATTATAAGGTAAGGTTTTGTGCGTTTTTAAAATTATTTGAGTAATGTATAGTTTCCTAACTGACAATACATCACTAAGTTTGTAAAGGTTCTCTGTAGAATATCTCCTTTTTTTAAAGTGCATTATTTTGAGCAGGGCACGTTGTGCTCGCTCCAATTGGATGAATTTAGATTTTGTTGCCCCACCCCAAACGGGAATACAGTATATCAATATTGATTGCGCAAGAGAAATATATATTTGAGTGAGCACATTTCCAACCGGCTTACCACTACTCCGTATAGACCTAGGCAGCACGTGACGCAGAGTCTTAAAAATCCAATTTAGCTTGCGGACTCTATTGGCAACTTGCTCAAGATGGGGGTACCAGCACAATCTCTGATCCAGCATTACCCCTAAATATTTTGTGCTAGAAACTTTGCCAATACTAGAACAGTTACAATTATCAACATTAATACCATCACAAGTGTGTATAATGATTCGAAAATCGCCGGTAGGTTGAGTACGGTTACAGATGCTGAAACAAATAAAGTTTGTTTTGGAGGTATTTAATGTGAGAACATTAGCATTGAGCCAATTCGCAACCAGGGACATTCCTGTTTCAGCACTTAGCTGCACATCATGCCATGTCCTACCACAGAAGACGACAGCTGTATCATCGGCGTACGACAGGACTTTGGCATTAGGAATTTTCATGTTACACAGGCCGTTTATGTATATCAAGAAGAGCGTTGGACCTAATACACTTCCTTGGGGGACGCCGTATGATACATCTGTGACATCACTTATATGTTGCCCCACTTTGACACTCTGCTTCCTATTTGAGAGATAGCTCTTAAACAGATCAAGCGCGATATCTCTAATACCCATTTTTTCCAGCTTGCACACAAGGATAGGCGCAGAGACGGTATTAAACGCCTTTCTAAGGTCTAAAAAGACAGTTATGCACTTTCCTCCATTGTCAAGATGATTAGCTACTAATGAAGTCAGTGATATAACAGCGTCCTCAGTGGAAATACCTTGACGAAAACCAAACTGTGAGCCAGAGATGATATTGAATTTGTTTAAAAAATTAAGAAGCCTAACATTTATTAATTTTTCAATAATTTTGGATATACTAGTAAGGACAGAAATTGGTCTATAATTATTCATATCGTCTCTGCCCCCACCCTTGTGCACAGGAGTAATAATGGCTATTTTTAACGGGTCAGGGAAGATGCCAGTTTTAAAGCAGAGGTTCGCAAGATGGGCTATGATAGGGACGGCTACCATTCCTACATACTTTAAAAATTTAGTAGAGATGTTGTCCCAGCCAGGGGCACTGTCAGTTTTTAGGTTAGCTAATATTCTGTATACTTCGTCGGCATCAGTTTCAAGAAGCACAAAAGAATTAGCTAGGTTTGATGCGTTACTGCTCTGACCGAAGGCATAATTGACGGTTGTAGGTAGGATTTGTTGGGCCAGGTCATGACCAATTTTAGAAAAATAATTGTTGATAAAATTTACTGAATCAGACGGGGTTGGCTGAAGTTTTAACAATTCTGCGTCATTATTATTTGTTTTCTGCGAGTAGGTAATAGCTTTTATATTTTTCCACAGTAATTTATTGTTATTAACTGATTTAGATAGCAGATTCTTTTCATATTGTCTTTTTAGTTTTTTAATCAAATTGTTACAGTAGTTTCTGTAACGCCTGTATGTAATTTTTAGAATTTCATTGGTTTGATCCTGACGAAGTTTATTTTGGAGTTTATTCCGATTTTGTATACAGCGCAAAATACCATTGGTAATCCATGGTTTTAAAATGCGTTTTTTGCTAGGGATCTTTAATGTGATTGTATTTAATTTGATGGAGTCTGCAAGAGTTTGTATCAACAGAGTACACAGGGAATCAGGATCATCACAGAAGAGTAATTCACTCAGGTTCTTTTCTTTTAGATAATGCAGGGCCTGTTCAAAGTCTACAAAAGTCTTAGTTTTACGAACATTTTGAAAACATTTTTGCTTAGACAATACTAGTAGGGTTGTGTAATGGTCAGTTACTGTGGTATTAAGGATAGCAATAGTGGGTGAAAACTTTATCTTATTTACTTTAAGCATGAAGTGGTCCAGGCATGATTTGTCTCTCGTTGGCAACAGGTGCCCTGGAAGGATACCATGTAAAGACAACATGTTGAGGTAGTTCACTCTGTTATTCAATTCATGAGACTGCTCAATTAGTTTAGGTATAATATTGATGTTTATGTCGCCTGCCACAATAATGTTTTTATTTGGTATTATGGTCTCCAAATGATTGTTGAGCGAACTGACAAAACTGTTAAAAGTAAAAGTGTAAAAGTCTTAGCAAGGGGTATCGTATTACCCAGTAACTGGGTTGTGGAGGTCAGATAGGCAGTCGCTCCATGTGAAATACTGGTAGCTGCATCCGGTTAGATTGGAAGCCGACCCCAACATAGTTGGGAAAAGGCTAGGCAGATGATGATGACGTCCTAATGAAAAAACGGAACCCTTATAGGATCACCCGTGTCTCTGTCTGTCTGTCACAGGCAATTGTCCCTAATCTACTGGACCGATTACGTAGAGTATACACATGAAATTCTGTGACCCAAACACGGACGTGTGACGTAAATAAATTAATTTTGAATATAGGTCACTTTTGGGGGCAAACTAGAAAATTAAAAACAAAAGTTTTGCGAACTGTGCCATGTGACACAGTTACCCCTTACTAATAAATGACAATGAGCAGAAGTGGTCCAAATTTCCACCACTATTGAGGGCTATGTAAGCTTAAAGTCGACTAAATACCATACAATTTTGAATATTAGGTGAAAAAAATATATTCACTCAGAAAAAAGTTATGACTGTTTTAAAAATACGTATTTTTAGTTATTTAACCGTTAATTTTTTTCGCACATAGCCACATTTCAAGCAGTAAAAACATGGTAGCAATGATGACGCATTCCCCCTGTTCTGTAATGCGCTCAAATCGTCTGCAAAGTATACAATGATACCCTTAGCGCACCTACCCATATAAAAATGTAATCGGAACGGTTCGCAATCGTGCTAAAACAATTTTTTAATATTTTTGCATTTCGGAACCCGGGGATTGCTAGCGTCGACTCGTAGATGGAGATAGCATTAGTTTTGTCCCTTTCGCACTTAGGAAGCAGTATTACAAATATTTTAAAATAAATATAAGCATTGTAAAGATAGCTATAAGTCCTTTCATTTGATTTGATACCCCACATGATAGGGTTTGATTTTTTTGACGTAGCGAGGTACCTACCGCGACCGCCATATTGTTTATATTTTGGCTCATATAGCTTATATCAACCAGAATAACGTATGAATTACAACGAAATGTCATACACCTAAATCAATCGAGTAGTTTAAAAGATATAGTGAAATAATGAAGCGTAAAAAGGTTTTTAAATTGCAAGTTTTCATGGGGTCATAACTTTTTACTGAGTAAATATTTTTGGTTGCGGTCTTCTTATAATGATTCAGAACGCAGTGTTCCATCATATGTCATAGTTCTTATTGATGGTGGAAATTTGGACCAAGCTCCATATATTTTTGCCCATTCTTCTTTATATCAGATGAATAGCTACACACGGATTTCTCTCTTTCAGTCGTCAGTAATTTGACTCTCAAAAGAAGAAGACAAAGCGTTGTGTAATTATACAGACGTTATACAACGTTTATTAGTAAGGGGGATAGAATTAAGGGCTTGACTTTATATTAGATCTGATAACTTTACAACGGTAGTGAAACGGTATGTAACTCTTTCCAACCTACTTTACGCAATGAAAGTAGGTTGTACAACGAAATGTTTTTGGTGGGTAACATATTCATCGTACGGAATCGTCTCCACGCGAGTACAACTCGAACTTGTCTGGTTTTTATTGGACTAGTCAGTCATTTCAGAAAGCAATTTTAACTGTAGTAAGTACTTGTTGTAGAATTGGAAATGAATAAATTGGCAAAAAAATTAACAAATTAAAAAAAATAATTCCTTATATTGTTTTACCTGCCGCGTTGAGAGGGGCCCGTGGCTAAATAATAACAGCCGCACAGGTCGATCGATCAGGTTAAGCTACGCTTGCCGCGGTTGGTCTCTGGATGGGTGACCATCTTTACATACCGTGACCCCTCCGTGCCTCGGAAAGCACGTTAAGCCGTTGGTCCCGGCTGTTGTTCGTGGATCTTTGACTGTCGTTACGGGTAGTCAGAAGCCCGGAAGTCTGACAACCAGTCCTTACCAAGGGGTATCGTATTACCCAGTAACTGGGTTGTGGGTGTCAAGGCAGTCGCTCCATGTAAAATACTGGTATTCAGCTGCATCCGGTAAACTGGAAGCTGACCCCAACATAGTTGGGAAAAGGCTAGGCAGATGATGATGTTTTACCTGCCGCGTTATCCTAGTGGTTGCAAGCGCTTCTGCTGGGCATGTGTTCGATTCCCGGGTCAGGCAAAGTGGTTTTGGGTTTTTTCATTAGGAATTTCTCAATAGCAGCCCGGAGCCTGAATTTGTGCCCAGTTGATGGCAATAGGCTCGCTAGGTATGTAATAGGCATGGGACTTAAACATAACTGACGAAATGATGTGGGTGTATTAAAGGTACACCACTGCCTAACCGTTCGGGGAACCCATCCGCGATGTTATGTTATGTAATTTTATTTAAATTTACGGTTGTACAGAAATAATATAAAAGAGTAAATTTTTTGACGTGACAACGTCTTAAATTAGGTTGCGACTGGGAGTCACTTATGAAAAAGTGTAACGCTCGGTAACGTTACGATGAGTCACCGAACGAGAGAGAGGCCCGCCGAATGCCTTGCGTCTCTCTCCCACTCAACTATGATCGGATGATCGGTCGTTGTCACGTAAAATCTTCGCCCGTAAAACCGACTTTACAGGCAACCATTTTTTTTTAAATAAAATTCTTTCGTTTTCCTGCCGGTTCTGACTCCGCTGTAATGAGTCTAATTTCTAGGCAAAGGGTCAATCTTCTTCTCAGCGTCGATAGCAATCTAAATGAACTCGGCCCAGAATTCGGCTACTTGTTTGGCGCCATCCAGCGTCCATCAGTTCCTGTAACGTGCAGCTGACAGGACACGCAGGATATATTAAGTGTCTCATCGTTTGTGGAACAGCACCACATTTACACTAATACTATTAATTATCCCAAAAAAGTTGGTGTTTCTGCATTAGGCCGCTAGTTGGCCGATTAGTTGGCCGTTTATTTTGCTTTGACATGGTTGTCGAATATGGATTTGACCGTAAAACCGTTTTGATCGTAAACAGCAGCCCGTCACCCCTTTTTTTTTTTTTTTTTTTTTTTTTTTTTTTTGCGGATGGGAAATCATCAAATGACCCCTCCCGCTCTGGGTGGAGCGGAAGGGACCCCTTATTATAGTTTCTTGTTTCATTTCGTCACTTCCGAATTTTCCAAATATCTAGAAACGGGCAAAAGAAATCAGTAACATGGGTTATATTAGGAAACTTTCTTCAGAAGCCATAACTATGTACAGAAACTATTCATTTTCGTTCTGTTTTGATGTGTTGCGATCACTTACATACATTTTAGCGTAGGAAGTTGGATTTCTGTTCAAGCTGAAAAATATTTCTTCCAAGACAGGAAGAAATATTTTTGTTTGTGGAAAACAGAACTTTACACAGGAGATAGCCGCTTCTCCCGCACGGCGAAAATCGGCTTTCTGAATAGCAATTCGGCTAGGCTGCAGGTGAGTAAAATCATCAGTTTCAAAGTAGAGTAGGTTTCGACTTTTGTCTTGCGGCGACAGGTCGCATGCGGCGGGTAACCAAAATCGACCGTGAAAATGCCCAGTCGATTGCACGTCGCATGAAGGTCGACATTTTGATGCAAAATGAACTAGTCACCTGCGATTTTTTACGACCTGTGTAAATGCGATTTGCTAAGCGACCAGCTGACGGCGAAAATCGACCTAAAAAAAAATCCTCCATTATTGATCATAGGAAAGGCAGAAAGTACACTCATCAAATAAAGTACACTCATAAACATCACAAACGATGGATATCATTGCAATCTTATCGGTATCGTTATCGTGTTGAGGAACGATAGGGAGTAAGCAATCTACACAACAATCCCACTCAACGTTCACGGCTTGTGCAGAAACAGTGTCACCAATACATTATCCCACCTTCCAATCAGCGAAGCAACAATGTGTGATACATCAACGCATATAGGTAGTAGGTAATACGAACCCCAATTACGTACCCCACCCGGAAACAATATAACAACTAAGGTAGTAAATACTGCCTATATGTACTCGTATATCGGGGGCTTTGGAATACTGAACCTGGAACCGACTATCGATATGACATATGTTCTCGTAAATTTGCAGGAAGCTGCAACTGAACAAGACGGGTACCAGTGTTTACCTTCATAAAATCCGGTGTCTAGCTTTATTGGCAGTGATTGCGAAGTTATGTGATGCTGGGAGGAACATGTGTGGATGGCAATAAACGCTTCATGTTGTGGACGGGTTTCCAGTTTTGCGGGAGCTGGTTTCAGTTCGTACAACTAACAAATCATCATGCTTGTATAACCGGGTTTGGGACAGTAATTTGTGAGTATCGAGTATTTTGTCATTGTGCTATTGAGCTATTGAGGCTGAGGCAATAAGTTATAAATTATAGTCCCATTGTCCGATCTAAAAAAGTGTATTTTTATTTGGCAACGGAACACATCTCCTTTTATTAATTTAATATTCAATAATAAAATCAGAAGACATAAAATTCACCGTTTCAACGTTCTATTGGAAATACCCGAGTTTTAGGAGTGAAACTATTAACCCTAACATCAGACCACGGATATCTATGCATCAGACGATAGAATTATATAAAAGTTTCACTATCGGATATCCATAGGAAGTATACTCGTATATAGTTCTGTTGACGTAGCCGCTACGAGGTTGCTACTATAAATTACTTTCAAAGAGGAACACGAACAATGAGCATTGTATCTTTCATTGTGCAATGACACAAAATAACGGGACAAGTGCATAATGTCCTGAATAGAACAGAACATTTGTGCGTATGAATTCACAAACAATGCTTATACGACCCGTTCAATGCCAGAAAATGGTTATGTTGAACGCCACACAGTCGTGTCAGCCTGTTGGCAATATAATTTGTGGGACAGCAAAAATGAATAATAAATGGTTTTATGCTGTGTTGCTTGACAGCATATAAGTGCCAATTTAAACTGTAGACTATTGATTGGTTTTGCATCCAAGAGAGTAGCCAAGTATTATTATTATTTCTCGTTTGTGTCCCACTGAAGGGCAAAGGCTTTTCTTCATTCCTTCCACTTAAACTTATCTACTGCTGTTTGTGACTAAGACTTATAAAAAAGTCGAGTTCTTACCACCATCTTCTGGGCCGGTCGCGTCGGTTATATAAACAAGCATCACATTTTGTTGTTGACGGCTATGTAGCCGTCAACTACGCATTCTGTAGGTACATACAATCTAAGTATCATTGCATAAAAATAATTGCTGGAAAACGACTTATATTTTTAACCGACGAAAAAACAGGGAGAAAATTTTCTGTTTGTGGTAAAGCGCAATGTAACACACGCAAAACATTGTGCTTATGGGTGCATGCATAGTACAGGGGCATTAAAAGGTGTTATAAGATAAAAAAATTGTTTTCGTCAAAAAACGTCGGTAAAAATTGGAACTTTGACCTTCAAAATCTCCGTAACCAGACGGTTCCCACCCAAAAAATATTACGATATTATTATACAGTGTGAGTCTTCATAATGTGCACATAACGAAATGAGGGAAACATAGCTTAATTTTTTCGACGGAAAAAATATTAGAAAAAATATTTTAAAGGATCTTTACCTGCTAAAGTATGGTGATTGCAAGGCCTTTCTTTAACAGTCGATAGGAAATCTGATACGATGGAGAATAATTTAAAGTAATCAAAAAGGGTAGGTAATTGGGGCTTTTATCGAGTAATTTTACAATTATTGTAAAAATTGATGAAAAAATATCAGATTTTTGTAAAAAAATAACCATAATTCTCAATTGAGGGGCGATTGTTTACACAGGGGTCACAGCAGCGAAAAATAATTTTAAAAATGCTACAATTTTTTTTTTTTTTTTTTTTTCGTACATAAAATTAAGCTTAGTTTCCCTCATTTCGTTATGTGCACATTATGGAGACTCACACTGTATATTGTAATATTTTTTGTACGCAAATAGTATCTACAAGTGACTCTCGGCATCGTTAAGTGTCTTTTTACCCGACTGCGGCGAAGCCCAAAAGGAGGGTTATGTGTTTGTTACATCCGTTATTTACCACGATAAAAGGAAATGCTTGTTAATAATACATCGTGAATAAAATTTATTGAAGCAAGCAAATTATGAGACGGAGTGGTGTTGCCAAAATAATATTGTAAATTGACATATTTTTTGCGGATTCCATTTTCACATCAATGCCTCGGCCTGTCTCTTGGGATGAGAGTTTTCATTACCGAAAACGAATGGTAATGAGGTTAAATTTAAATATTGGTTATTAAATTGAGTATTGGCGATAGGTATTCCAGTAAAATTTTACGACTTAATTTTAACTTTCATTATATTTCATTTTAATTTTTAGCGTTATCCTGAATGTTTACTAATTATACTGTTAGCCTGCATCATCCCACTGCTGGGCAAAGGCCTCTCCGATCATCTTTCGATCCAGGTCTAAAGTGGACCACGGGTCGTTTGTTTTGTACAGCTCGTCCCGCCATCTTTACGGGGTCTGCCGCGACGCCTTCTAGCTGCGTCAGGGGCTCCTATTTTGGCCCACAGCTCATTGGACATACGGCACACGTGGCCAGCCCAGTCCCACTTCAGCTTAGCGGCTTTTTGAGCAACGTCAGTAGTAGTAATAACTAATTATATATTGCTTTAAAATGCTTGATACTTGCCAAACCATGACATTATTCCTATGAAACTTGATAACATGTACGTGTCATGTATTAATTTATGGCTTATATGAAACACATTCCTTGAAAGTTTGACAAGCGTTTCTGAAACAATTTCTATTTAAGATTTTAGTTAATCAATTTATTAATGTAAAAATTGTTATGTACAGTATTTTGCAAGCCATTTGCTATGATATGTTTAGCCTGAATCTATAGACTAGTGAAAATCATTTTTCTTTGTTGTGCTGTCGAATTCGTTAATGTGCACGTAAATGTAACACTATCAGTGTACAAAAAAGTTCCATATCTCTTCCAGAAAACATACATATTTTTGTTCTTACTCAAAACGCACTTATGGTTTTAATTTCCTCAACGGATTCTATATCTTCCCCTGTCTGTTCTTAAACCAAAGAGATTTATTGCTAATATCCTACCTTTTCAGTTGCGAATGTTTGCGGTTATAAACCTCGAATTTTCTTTACCTCCTTTTAATTTTCTCATTTTATATCTTGCGGGGTATTAGAATATAATCTGACGGAAAATGATTACGTTTCCGCCCTCCCGCCCTCGCAGAAAGTGGAATTTGGCCAAGGCTGAACAAAAAATACTTACGCCATTAAGCTCGTCATATCACCTTCCCCATTCCTTTTTCTTCTTCATCCAAGTGTTTTATTGGATCATTTTTGTCACCATTTATTATTACCAGAGCATTCGAAATCAATGGTGGCCCAGTTGTAACGATCGCGACTTACGAGATATGTCGTAGGTTCGAACCCTGACAGGCGCTTTACTTTGTGTAAATTATTTCATCAATCAACGACATCAATTATCTCTCAAAACGGTGAAGGAAAACATCGTGAAGAAACCGGCATGTCCTAGAAACAAAAATTCGAAGACATGTGACATCTACCAACCCGCACTGGCCCCGCGTGGTGGTCGCCCACTCCCTATCGCAGAGAGCAGGGCTGTGTCCCAGCAGTGGGAACATTATAGGCTGATTATGTACGAGCATTATGAGTAACGGTATCCTTTTGCCAACATTTAAAAGATTTTGTTGTTTTAGCTTAGATTTATATAATGTGTTACTTTGTGACTTTCCCTGTGTTTTAATGCCAGCCTGTGAAAGTATTTCTTTTTGCGAGGAAATTAACGGATTGTCCTCAAGTTACACTTTATTATCAGGCTTCTGGTCTGTTCCATATTTTCAGTTAATGTTGTTTTTTAACCGACGAAAAAAGGAGGGTGTTCTCAAGTCGACGCGTAATTTTTTAAACATTCATTCTTGTCGTAAACTAACACTAGTGCTCTCTAAGAACACCTGTGCTAAACAACAAACAAAACAAAATCTTGCAGTGTTCACTTGTTACTACAGTAATATCTAGTCAAATCTGCTTGTAACATGAGCGTCACTAAAAACATTTTTACACCTGTGCATCCGTATGTCACAGTCATGAAAACCGACAATCACAGTTCAGATTACTTGCTCCCGCGAGCGCTCTCAATGTAAATTTCAGTCATAAAGAATAATGATTTGTTCACAGTAACTTTGTCACTGTCAACTTTATATGAAAAGTAGCGCTGTATAAAAGTTTACTCCTTGAATTTCATAGAGAAGGTGTTAGTACCCACTTTGCAGGTACTTACTGAAAGATAAAAGAGTAAATCTAGTTGGAAAGTTACAATGTAACTTTTTATTATGACAAGACGTATTTTGTGAGGTAATGGGGTCCGAAATATTATAAAACTATAATTTCGGGAGTATAATCAAGTGGATATAACAAAAGGCGGTGGAATGTGTATGAATGTGGAATGTGTAGGAAGATGCAGTTATTACACCCACTTTGACTGAAACTTATTGCGGTCAATGCATGCAGGAAGAATTTCAACTCTAGAACCGATTTCCAATAATGGAGAACTAATTCCAGCAGTAAATTCGGAACTGTTAAACTATTTTATCACTTTCACATTAGTTTGGCGATTCAGGATATGCTCAAACGTGAATTATATTAGTTAATATTAGAAACTCGAGTTTAATAATGAAAACCAACACGATGACCAGCTTTTAAATTACCCCATAAAGAATACATTTTTCCAAACATAACCAAAATCACAAATGTACGATAAAACCGTAGGTATAACTGACTTCACACAGCGTTACCACGTAACCAACCGTTATAATTGAATACTGAACCGAAAGGGACAAAAAGAAACTCATTTGTGCCCCGCCATGTTATGAGATTAAGCCGCGTGTTGTACATATACAACATGGAACAGACTCGTTGTTTTTCGTCCGAATGTGGGCCTCAAATTAACTTCAACTTGGTCGGTTTGTTTTTAATCGCATCTCTTTGGTTAAAGGTGAATGGAATGAAATGGAAAACCTTTGAATGGGAACGGGGAATGGTGATATTTTTTGTGAGAAATACAAATAACGATAACCAACTTTTGACCAATTTATTTATTTATTTGGACGACTAATTAAGTTATTGGCGCTGAAAGGTATTCCATTTATTTTTTATTTTTATTGAAAAGTGATCCTTCAATATTTTTTGGAGTTCATTACTCAAATATAGGTAACGATTTTTAAGTTGAATAAATGTACAGTGGCAGTGTTTGTATTCGACGAAATAAATAAAATCCATAGTTATGTATACCCAACAAAAGATGTTGTGAGGTTATGACCACATGATAGAAGTGAAAACTTACGACTTGAGCCGAGTATACGCCACTGAACCGAGCGGTTCAGTTTCGCTCACTGTTCAGAAAGAGCGTGAAGTGCCATTAAAGAAGTTTTCACTTAAAAAAAATCATAACCGAGATTCACGCATGGTACTCGGCAATATTCGCTTGTTACACCATGACTCGTTGATTTATTCAACGCTAAAAAAGTGTTGTAAACAGATACACATAGGTACGGAATAAAACCGCAAATTGAATTCACGGTTTGAATTTTTCTGTTAATAAAAAAAAATGGCGGTGCGGAAGTTCTCTGGTTCGGGTTTTGGTTTGGTTTTAATAATATCGGAGCCTTATTTTTACAATTTCTGTTTGGAGATTATTTTTGGTTTTATCGTGAACAATTTTTCGTTAATCATCGGTTTTTTCTAAAAGAGCAGTGCGGCGTCCGCATTGCTCTTCTCGCTTTACCCGGCGAATGACGAAAACTCGGAAACATTATTTTTTTAAAGTTGGTGAGTTTTCTTAGAGAGTTTTTTAAACACCGTAAAGTCAAACCCCGCTGCCATCATTTTCATGACAACCGTCACTGCGGCCGTTATTTGGCGGCTACTGCTTTTCTAGGACATCGTAGTTTAAAAGACATTTTCATATATGGTTCTCATTAATGCTGTGAAGAGAACTGTGTGTCAAGATTGTTTGGATTGTGAAAACAAGGTGTAGCGGTATTTACAACGCCACATGCGAACTACGCGTCATACTGACGTCACGCAAAATCCTGCATCTCGCAAGCAGAGTTTACTACGGCCCGACATGAATCATCGGCAGTTGCCCGCCAGACACAACACCCGTCTGGTCGGAGGATCCTCCCTTTTCTATGAAGGGTGAGTGAACTTTACACCCTGTTCCTCATGCAAAGGTTTATAGACATAGGGTAGCCTAAGAATGGCTAGTTAACTCAACTTAGCCTATCGCAGTCTACTGCTGGACAGACGCTTCTCCCATGCTGCGCCACAACACCCTGTCCTCCGCCTTCCGCATCCAGCCTGTCCCAGCGACCTTTTGAGGTCATCTGTCCATTAGCTGAGGGCGTCCCACACACCGCTTGCCGATACGCGGTCTCAACTCCAGGACTCATCTGCTCCACCGGCCGTCGGTACTACGACAAACATGGCCAGCCCACTGCCACTTCTGCTTGCTTACTCTGGAAGCTATGTCGGTAACTTCTGTTCTCTTCCAGACATCATTTCTGATTTTATCTTTCAAAGTAGTTAAAGTGACTGCAAAGACGTCTGTGAATGCATAGTGCGTAATTGTAACTGATAAGATGATATATTCTATCAATTTGTTAACCACGAATCATCCGGACCTAATTTGGTAAAAACTAGAGCGCTGAAATTCCCTGTACCCTTCAGAATAAATAAGCGGGAAGACAGCAGGGCTAACTAATTTTGTTTCTCCCTAGAGAAACCCCATGTTTACCACTTACCCCAATCAACAAACACAAGGGTACACCTTTGATTACTAAACAATTAAAAGGTCTCTACAGAATAGTAAAACGTGGCACAAAATATGAAATCCAAATTTCGGACAGGGTATCGAAAACTAAATTAATTAAAACTATTGCTTCAAACAAATGTTTTCAACTCGAAACTCCGCCTTTAACGACATTTTGATATCGATACTCATTTTGTGACCCTTTGGAGAGCTGCTCTCAATGTTACCAAAATGACGCAGTCAACTTTCTCTGATTCCGTTAGAAAATAAGAAACTTTTAGAAAGAAGGAAAGAAAACATCGTGAGGAAACCAGCATGTCCTAAAACCAAAATTTCAAAGACATGTAACAACCACCAAACCGCACTGGGCTGGGCCTATGTGGTGGATTTCAGCCCAATCCCTCTCACAAAGAGGAAGCCTGTGTCCCAGTAGTGGGAACATTATATGCTGAAAGCAATGTTTAACCACATTCCTTTTTTGGTGGCTTTTAACGATAGAGCTGCTTTCAAGCTCAATGTCATCATTATAACAAATGCAAAATCTTAAGTATCTTCTTGTTTAGTGACTCTCAGCCCACCTCAACAAAGCCTTGTAAGTTGTTAACACATGCAGGTACTTTAACCATACAACATTGTACGTGAAAGTAGTGTACTACCATCAAAACTGCCATAAGAAGTCGCAGTCTCGAGCAAGCAGCAGCTAACTCCGTACAATGTACATGATTTTAGCGGAGTTAAGCATGTTTTACCAAGTACTAAACGCTTTAGTGGCTAAAAGTGTCCGGTCATAGTGTATTAGTGTAAGTTTTATGTTGAAAGTTGTACGGTGTATCTCCTCTTTGAAGTAATGACATTTTGCCCGCACTTAGTGACTGCAAAATCTAGCGGATATGGTAACACAATTTGTGAGCTTTGCCTGTGTGATCCCGGAATAAAAATAGAACACCCTACCTAAGTGTAGTGAGAGTTACTAAGGGACTATATTAGGCTTATGGCAACAATTCCCACAGCTGTTTACCTAGCTTTAAAAGGGTTGGGACCAAAGACTATAAATTATTTACTTTAAATCTCTCTGATTGGGACGATTCAATTTTCTGACACTTTGAAACTTCAACTTCGAACTTATTGGTGGGATTTTAGCGAATTGTGTGTTTGATTAATGACATTAAATTGTGTTATAATTATAAATGAGATATTATCCAAAGTCGCCTCTCCATTAGTAAAATCTAATCTTATTATTTTCTCTGTAAAACTGCTGAGCTAGTTACCTACATCATTTATTAGAATGTAGGTGTTGTTTCGTATTTCACCAAAATTGTAGTCCAAAGTTTAAGTTTAACAAAACTAACTGACGTAGTAAGCTCAGCTAGTTGTTTATCTTTCAGTATAACCTCTACATTACAGCTTGAGTCATTCCTGTTAATGTGTATCATTTGTCTGAAGTTTTTCCACTTGGCCTGCATTTGCCCAAGGGTTTTAATTAATGAATCCCTTTATTACTGTTTCATAATGCATGAGTTCTCTTTGAACAATTTAGTCTTTGAGAACTTGATTCTTATTGTTGGCGAAGAGTTGTAATATGATTATTACAAAATTCCTACTTTCTTTACGGAGTGGAATATTGTTATTTTTATAATGTTCTTGGTGTTGATGCGTATAAAATATTTTGTCAAGTAAAGAAAAGAGGGAACAGGTGATTTTATTTCTTTCCTAGTCTCTACTCTTGTCATTATTAATATTTAATTACATTAATTAATATTTTTAGGGTTCCGTAGCCAAATGGCAAAAACGGAACCCTTATGGATTCGTCATGTCTGTCTCTCCGTCCGTATGTCACAGCCACTTTTTTCCGAAACTATGAGAACTACACTGTTGAAACTTGGTAAGTAGATGTATTCTGTGAACCGTATTAAGATTTTCACAAAAAAATAGAAAAAAACAATAAATTATGGGGATTCCCCATACTTAGAACTGAAACTCAAAATTTTTTTTTTCATTAAACCCATACTTGTAGGGTATCTATGGATAGGTCTTCAAAAATGATATTGAGGTTTCTAATATAATTTTTTTCTAAACTGAATAGTTGCGCGAGAGACACTTCCAAAGTGGTAAAATGTGTCATCGTCCCCCCCGTAACTTCTAAAATAAGAGAATGATAAAACTAAAAAAAATATATGATGTACGTTATCATGTAAACCTCCACCGAAAATTGGTTTGAACGAGATCTAGTAAGTAGCTCGCCGGTGAAAATTTAAAAACATATGATGGTACGGAACCCTCGGTGCGCGAGTCCGACTCGCTCTTGCCCGGTTTTTTAAAGAAAATGTAGTCGTCGAAATTAATTCTCTCATTCAGGCCTAAGGAGCCTCGACAAGTGGCAATCACTTTCAAAGCATTTCGTATTTCTACAACGACTCAATAGGATGACAGACATGACACTAAGTATGATTTTTTGACATGACTGATTTTATGAATTGAATTTTATGTATGATTAGCTGCGCTCCGCGGTTTCACCCGCGTAAATGTCGATCCCGTGAGAATATCGAGACAAAATGTAGCCTATATGTTAATCCAGGGTGTTAGCTATCTCCATACAAAATTTTATCAAAATTGGCCCAGCCGTTTGAGCGTGAAAAAGTAACAAACATAAACACACACACACACACTCACAAACTTTCGCCTTTATAATATTAGTGCGATGATTTGATTTTGGTATTAGTAGTGACTACTAACATAGTTTTTAACCGACTTCAAAAAAGGAGGAGGTTTCTCAATTCGACCATAAATACTTTTTTTTTAAGACATTCATAACTAACTATTAAAGACTAAAAATTAGTCTGAAATAAATGAATATCATCATCATTATTTCAGCCGAAAGACGTCCACTGCTGGGCATAGGCGTCCCCCAAGCACCTCCACTTCGACCAGTTCTGTGCTTCTCGCAACCATCGGGTTCCTGAAAAAAATAATTAAATGAATATAATTTAAATTAATTAATCGGCTTTTCGGTAGCCGAATAAACTTTCATCATCGTTATCGCTGATAGAATGTCACTTGGACTAGCTAGGCCCTCTGGTTATGCCTGAAAAAGCGTTACTGTCTTTTAGTAAAATAACTATTTTCTCCTCACAGATGCATCCGAGGCGACTACTTGAAGGTATACTCCGAAGGAGGGGTCCACGGACCAGGGCCGCCCGGTGTCAACGAGTACTCCGCCTGGTCCAGGGTCCTATGCGGCAGTCGAGCTGATGCACCACCGGCTCTCTACTCCCATGGACCACTGTTAGTCTTAGAAATGCATACTGGAGCCAAAGCAACCAATGCTACGGGTTTCGTTGGGAACTACAGGTTTATAGATAGAAGTAAGTCAGTTTCTATTATAATAAACTCAAACTCAAAGCATTTATTTCAATTAAACCATGTACAGGCACTTTTGAATTGTCAAAGTTAAATAGTCTGTCAGTTAGTCATAAAGTTGAAGCTAGTTGCCTATTCCAAAACGTAGATCTCTATGGAGAAGAACGGCCAAGAAACTCCAATGACACTCTTTTAAATCAAGATATTACAAAATCCTGGGTACATTATTCTTGTTGCTTCTCTAAGTGAGATCAATGTAAAAAAAAGACAAATGAAGAAACAATTCGAAATATAAGATTAAAAATAAGCCTATTGGCAGTTAAGAGATGACCATGCAGTCTCGGCCGACGGCGCCCGTTCACGAACATGACGCGTGGATCAGCACCTACATAAGCTGTATACAATATTAACTATACATTGATGGACAACTAATAGGTACAGTCAACAAAAGAGATAAGTATGCAGGATCGTCGGATATAGTTGTTGAAGTTTAGTAGGAAACCGATGGATGTTGACGACTGAAATTTAATTTGATAAATGAGCCATTTGTTTTCTATTAATAAAATAAAATTTTATTCGGGAACTGTACATTCGGCCGCATTACGCGTTGACCTTGAGCTGGCCTAGTGTAGTACGAAGTTTCAATACAATACGAGGCCTGCTTGTACTTATACTGGTTTCGTTACCACTGGCGTGGAGGTCGTCTGTACCTATTTAATAATAATAAAGTTGAAGAGTTTGTTCTGTCTGTTTCAACGCGCTAATCTCTGGAATTGCCAGTCGAATTAAAAAAAATCTTTTTGCATTTGATAGCCCAATTCTTGAGGAAGGACCGTCAGGAATCGAGCAATAAGAACAAATCGGAAAGAACGTAAAAAAGTAATAGTGCGGGCAGGCGATGCGATGCGACGGGGTGGACCGGGGATAAAATAAATTGCACGCGGACGAAGTTGCGGGCAGATGTTACTACGACATAAATGGTGGATTATTTTGAAAGCAATTATGAGCATAATATTGAAACGGATCGTGTTACTTTCGTAATTATTTATTTAATTTAAGATAAATTACTTTCTTCTACTAGAATGAGTGAATAAATTAAATTCTCAGGTTCAATTAAATGAATAGCCTTGCTCTTTTAAGTATAAAACCAAGTCAAAAAACACTCGAGTCAATAATGAATCAAACAATTAAACCACTTAAAACTTTTTGCTTTGTCATCGAACAAAAATATTCGTTAATAAACGTCTCATTTTATTCTTAACTTCGTTTGTTCGATCCATAAAGTTTTTACTCTGTGGTCATTAATTCTTATTACAGTCAATCTCTTTCGTCCTTGGCTGTCCGTCCCTGTCTGATCAAATCAGTGTCTGGTTTTGTTACATTAAATATATCAATTAATTTTGTTAAAGCTACAATAGCTTGAGCGATGTTAGTATTAGGCAAATTAATGAAAGACAATTCAAAGGGTTTATGAGTTTCATGAAATTTTTTTGTAGCTTAATTACTGTAGCTTGTATATTTTTTAATTTAAAGTTGGAACTTTATTGTTTTTTTTTTTTTTGTTAATGTCAATTCCAAAGGGCTACACGAAAAAACAAACAGCCATCTGCCTAGCCTTTTTCAAACTATGTTGGAAATGACTTTTAGTCTTACCGGATGCAGTTGAGTAGCAGTATTTTACATGAAGCGACTGCCTATCTGACCTCCACAACCCAGTAACTGGGTAATACGATACGCCTTGGTAAGACTGGTTGTCAGACTTTCGGGCTTCTGACGACCCCTGACGACTGCCAAAGATCCACGAATGACAGCCGAGGGCCTAACGTGCTTTCCGAGGCACACAGGTGTCTTGATTTATGTAAAAATGGTCACCCATCCACAAGCCAAACGCGGCAAGTGTCGACCCGTGTGGCTGTTATCACTTAGCCAGCAGATATCACCCTACGAAAGACGTTAACCCGACGCAAAACAAGAAACAAACAAACATTTCACTCACGTAACAGATCGACTTCCATTCATCGATTTCTAAAGTTTTCCAATTTATAAAACTTGTATCTCGTTTCGTAGGAAATTTCGAGACAGACGGTGTACAAGTATCTGAGACGTGGTGTGATTACGTCTTCCACTCGCAGGCGAACAGACCCGCTCACGGGAGGTTGTATAGCCCCAGATATCCATCGAGTTATCCTAGCAATGTGAGGTGTACTTATCACTTTAGCGCCAGGTGAGTTTGAAGTTTATGCAGTTGAATGATGCATTCTTGAACATTGTTTTGTGCGAAGTGTAGTGATAGGCATTTTTTGTATAGGGTGGCAGGTACATACAACCGCACCCATGGATTCAGCACATGATTCTGAACCCCCTGAGTAGAATTTTTTCATCGGCTATTAAAAAAAAAAACATTTTATATATATTTTGACCTCGTAGGTCTCACTTTCGGGTGATCTATCACTTTCGGCCGTGGAACAGTCCATGGTCGGAAGCGAAAACGCGTGGGATGCTGTGGCCTCTTTTTGCTAGAAGGTGATGCATGCAAAGGAGGAGGAGGAGAAATGGCGGTGGAGAGGGAGAGAGTGAATACCTCTTATTCCACCCTCACCAGAAGAGCGGCCGGGCGTCGAAGGGCGCTTAACTATCTCCGGCCACCATAAGAAGGGGCCTGCGGGCGGCGAAATTGGGGCCGTGTCGTCGCTCGAGCAGTTGGGCTCAAAGAGGTGGCACGCAGTAAGGCCGTGCGGTCGTGGGATCGGTGGCACTTGGTGATGGGGCCCGCTAGGCATGGCGGGCTGTGCGGCGAATGTACAAGTATCTCCCGTGCCCCCGACTCATGGTACTAGAAGGAACAGTAGGTTTTAGTCGGTAGGAGTCCGACATAACCCTCCGTTCTTCCCAGACGGAGGGTATCCATAAGGATTACCTCAAGAAAGAAAAAAAAACAAAGGTGTACTTTGCTATGAAGCAGCGGATCTTTTTGTGATAACTGACGAAAAGTTTCTACGCCAGGGATTCTGGAATCATATGCTGAATTCATGGTTACAGTATGCGCGTCGTTGTCGCTGCCACCCTATATATTGTTTAATATTTGCTGTGTGTAATATGTTATGATTGTAAGTCCAAGATCTATAAACGTCACTCGCTTTCGTTTAGACATGTTCCCGTCGCGCGTCGTGTACTTGCACTTGTAGTTTGACAGTTGTGCGACAGTGACATAAATAACGCTTAGAATTTACAATACATGCTATGTTACGTTTATGAATCTCAGATCAAGCATTACGGTAATAACTATATGTAAACGATAGACTTCATATTCGAATTTCATGAACAGATACTCTGAAAAGCCAAATATCTTCTTAAAATCAACTGCTCCAATAAACTTCTCCGTTTACAATGAAAAGTTGACAAAACGTCGGAGTTATTAAGTCACAAGTCAAGTCCTTCCGAAAATCTAATTCTCTCTCTAACGTTTCTAGGTAGATACTTTAATACTCGGCATTCTTACTGTTTTAGGCACAACGAGCGGATCAAGTTAGTTTTCGAAGAGTCGTTCCTTCAGAAAGGCGACGAGAGGTATTTAAAAGTTTACTTCTTTACTAATAACCAAAGAATACATAGATAGGTACCTACCTACAGAAGGCCAGCTCCATACAACTGACGAAAAGCAAGCGCACGCAATAGACGGGTATAGTCCGTCCAAAAGTATCTGATAAAAATCTAAACAAATGGAGCAGAAAGCGTAGCTGTGGATGCGAATTTGTTGTGCCACTTACAAATGAGTGCTTGGATTTGATTATTTAAATACTTAAACCCGAAATTCAAATTTTAAATCACCTTACAGATGTGTTTCATTTGACAATTGAGTTCAGACATATTTATTTTTATTAATCAAGATAATATTTACATATTATAAGCTAACATTTAAAATAATAATATGTAAAGTTTAAGAAAAAGAGGCAAATAATAAAAATAGGGCATCAAAAAATTGTCGGCATCGCTGTCAACAGGAACAGTGCCCAAAAGGCTGGCAGCATTGGCAATTGAGGTTCATTTTATTACTTTAATTACCAGCGATGATTTTACAATTACATTGTATGAGATATAAAGTTGAAACCTCCTAAATACATATGAATGTGTTACTAATTCCCTTAAGTAATTTATTGCGTAAGAATGTAACCTGAGCAGGGTTTGTTTACACTTACATCAGATACTAGTGAGCTTTCCCTAGACGTAAACGCATGTCTATGTGTGCGTGCGTTGTGCCTCGTCGTATAGAGCCGTCCTTCTCTACCCTATCTATTCTGTGGTTCCTAATACGTCCTTTGCCTTTTGGTTTTAAAACTTTTCCACTTTTCAGTTGCCTCAATCGTGCTGACATAATAAAAGTGTTCGATGGACGGACTTCGGCGGCACCAGTTTTAGCAATGCTTTGCAACGAAATCGTAGGTACGAATTACTTTGGATCGCTGTGAAAGGATCCTGATTTATCTATATTATAAAATTCAAAGTCCTGACTGACTGATATATCAACGCACCGCCTAAACTAGTCCTAGAGACATGACATTCGGAGGGTGTGCCCTTTGTGAAGAATAGGTATCCACTAAGAAAGGGTTTTTTCGAAATTCCGCCCCTAAGAGGTGAATGGCGGGAGGGTGAAATTTCACGCGGACGAAGTCACGGGCAGAAGCTAGTTTTAGTATATTTTTATCTTGGATGGTATAAGAAAATACATCGGTGTTTGAGATACTGATGCTAAACTGACACTGTTTTAGTACACAAAAATTATGTTTCCTTTCATCAACAAAAATTGAGCAATAATTAGTATGCTTGGTTTTCTTAAGTTTTTTTTTAAATCTTATATTGTGTCCCACTGGTGGACAAAGGCCTCCCCTTTTTCCTTCCAAACCTGTCATTGCGATTTCTGACCACGTTAGCTCAAACACGACACGGTTGGCGCAGTGGTTAACCGATTGACTGCTGCGCTGCGTGTCGCGGGTTCGATTCCCGCACGGAACAAATATTTGTATGACCTATAAGTAGTTGTTCCGGGTCTGGCTGTTTGTGTATGTGAGTTTAAATGTTTGTAAACGCACCCACGATACAGGAGAAATTCCTAGTGTGGGGCAACGTTTAAAAAAAAAAAAAAAAACCTGATCAGATCGTCAAACCACTTTCGCCGTGGTGTACCTCGACCGGGCTCAGAGAAGAATAGTTTGTCTAAGTAATTATTCCCAATTTTTGTTCAGGTTATGAGATTCTATCAACGGGACCAGACTTATTGGTACAATTCACGGCAAACTCCAACATACCGGGACAAGGATTTAAAGCAAGATACCAGTTCCAAATGGAGGACGACCCAAACGCAGGTTTAGTAAGCATGTCATAACAAATTGTCTCATCGGCTTTTGTTATTATGGTACAAAATCGAAAATCAGTCTTCTCTCCGGCTGAGTAGATATGATTCGTTTGTAGTTAAGGATGATAACTTCGAGCTAACAGTGTTTAGTGTGCTATTATGCCCTTTTGCGGTTCTCTTACTTGTCTATTATAGGTATTATATCTACCTAAATATTAACGGTGGACAAATGTCGTAAGGGACTATCGATATTAAAATGATTTAAAAGCTTCAATTTCATATGTAACACAAACATTGCGTATTAGGGGTGCTAACACATTTCTTTGGGTCGGTATAATTTGTCACAGTCAGTCGGCAAAATTGAATAATATGTTACATTTGCCGTTCGGCTGTGCCGAATCATGCTCATTCGAACAAGTGTGGCACGGTACCTTAGACACAAAGTTTATGGCTAATATGAAATACAAAATTATAGAATAGAATAAAATCAAAATCAAAATATTTTATTTCACATAAGCCTACATGGGCACTTATGAAACGTCAGAAGCTAGGTGCACGGTTCCAATTGGTCGTTTCCTATGGAGAAGAACCGGCAAGAAACTCCACGGTTACTCTTTTTAAAAATAATTGGCTTTTACAATATTTTCAAATTACAGTAGGTATGGGAGGATAGCGTAGGCCTGTCAACAAGTATCAGGTACTTGATAAAATAAAAAATGGTCTACAGATCTAAAGTCTACAAGGCCTACAAAGTCCTCACATTTACAAAATAAGAATCTATCAAAAGGATAAATAAAAAATAAAAACCTAATAAAACCTAGTGATATGATTCCCATTACAACCACTAATAAAGAGATGAAAAATTTGAATTGTCTGTATATAATGTCAAGTAATAAAGAGATTATGTCAAAAAAGTATGTAAAAAAAGTAAATAAAGTAAAAATACTCTTTATTATGTACACCATAGACCTCCCTTTCTTGTCTTGTTTATTAGAATAACTATTATTACTCTTCTAAAAGCAACAGCTGTCGATGAAACCTGCTACAATTGAATACAGTGAACCACAATAATCTCCACTTTCTTAACAGATGGGGATATTAATAAGAAATCAAGTACAACGGAGGCAATATCCGGCTTAGGACCAGCTGTAAGCGCCGCCAGTAAGTACTTGGAATAAGGTCGCCATTTAAAAACAGCGAGTTTGCGTTTTTCTAAACTAAATTAGGTACCTCATAGATTATTAGGAGTGTGGCTCTTGGTCTGAGATGCTTTGTAGACGGTTTTGGGTTTAAAGATTTTATTATTATAGATGTGTCGACTAGCCTAATTTAAAAGGCTGAGTTACATTTTCATTAGAAAGGTAGCGAGTTATGTCCCTAACATCGTTTGTATTGAAACTAGACGTCTATACGTGACACAATCAAAAGCTGTCAGTTTCTGACTGACTTTTGAACACAACTTGCTACTTGTAAACTCGCTACTTAACAAAAATGAAAATTGCGATCATGGCTTTGTTCATTTAGGTACTTAGTTAAAAGAGAAAATTACGATATATACTTTTCAATCGTCCGTTGTTTCCATGATGTATTGTATCAAAACAGAAGACCAATTTGCGTACCTAATTGATAACGTTCGAAATCTAGTCACAATCTTATCTTAGCTATATATGTCAAAAAGTAGTAAAAATATAGGCAAATTAGAGGTATTTTTGACAGATTTTGACTGAGCTCAGACTGTGAATATTCTTAAAATAACGAGAATTGCCCAAATTGCCAATTGAATTAAAGTCAATATGAACCCAATAACGCAACTTTTAAAGAATCATTTTGCTACCAAGCAACCGAACATAACTTCCAAAGTTCAATTGGCTTCAATTAATGACGTAACTACTTCTACAGCTCCACACGTGCCAATGACTTTCAAAAGGTACAGCTTAAATCTTCTATTGAGCTTATCTCAAATATGTTGGGTTCATAGAATCGTGCCAAATTGCTTGAGAATTTATTAATAGGAAGGAGGAAGCATAAGACTTACTTTATGTAGCAGACAAGAGGATAAGAATTTCTAGTGGTTTCAGAGAGAAACGGGATTTCACAGCCGTTGGAATAGAATTTTCCATTTGAACTTTATTTTCTCACCAATGTGTTTCCATAAGCGGGATGCTAAATGTGGCGAAATTTATATAGAAAAACTCTATATTTAATTTAAATGAAATTGAAAAAAAGTAGACATTTTTTATTGATCAGTCTCAATTCGCTTTTATATTTTGAAATATCACAATAATTTATGATCCAAACCAAAATTCTCGTTTGACAACATAGATAATTTATTACTCAAATAAATCTATTCAAAATGTACGAAGCATCTCACGCTTAATGCTCCACAAATGTACTACGTATGACATCACTCACTCCATTTCATATATTATTATGAACTAATGTATGCATTCCATTAGTGATGTGACACCTTCATTTCAGCGTCATCCTGCCATCAAGTATTCAGCAGTGATAAGAGCAAGACCGGTAAATTGACTTCGCTTCTCTACCCGGCCCCATACCCGCAGAAAACGCAATGTCATTACGACTTTCTAGCCCGAGGGAGGGAAAGAGTCAGGCTGGTATTTGAAGACTTTAGCTTGCAGCGAATAACAGAGAATATTATAGAGTAAGTTTTTAATCTAACTGCTAAACCACATATTTTTTCATAGAATAGAACATACAGTCATTAGAACTCATTGAGAGTTTTTGGAGTCGTCAATTAGTCGTATGCATTTGGACTCTGGATAGTCAGTTGTACTGTTGTTGTTGTTGTGTTGTTGTTGTAATCTCTCTGACTAACCACGTATAATATGTCATGTTTTCTCGTATTATAATTTGTATTGACAAAGAAGAAAATATTGGAACCCTTGGTAGTGTTTGTCTTTCAGATGAGCACGGCATTTTACCGTAAAACTGTTTTTGAAATTCAACAACAATACGGAATAACAATATTACTTTGACAAAACAAAATGGACATGCATAAAGAACGAAAACAAAGCACTCGAAGCGATATCGAATAAGCAAATTTACTTTGTTACAGTTGCGAAAGTATGGATTCTCTCGATGTATTTTTGTATGTAGACGGTCGTCTCGAAAAGATGGCATCATTTTGCGGCAACGATATACCGAAGCCAATAATGTCGAATGGACCCAAGTTATCTATTGAGTTCCGTGGAATATACTCATCGAGACACAGCAGGGGGTTTAAGATATCATACTCCTTTGTTGAAGGTACGTATTTCTTGTGTCTTATCTTAATTTCGTATGTGTGGGCATGCCTTTGGTTTATTGTGATTGATTGATATCAATTTGTATTTCTTCGGACTGGTGTTTTCCTGTCTGTTCTCTTTTATTTGGAAAATACAAATAAGTATAGACCGATCAATTACCTAACTGAGACGGTGCCTGAGGTAGCTGCGCGGTGCGGGAGGGGTGATAGTTTTCACAAGTTGACGAATCACTGAGGTCTCGCATCACGTCACCACACCGCGCTGCTACCTTAGGCAAGCGGTCGGCCTATAGAAGACATTTCCATTACAATAACTCATAAAAGTTTGTGCTTATAGTATTTTTAAAATGTTGTTTAATATTACTATTCACAATTTAACATTAGTACCTTCAATTAAATTGTCAAGGATCAAATATATTGTGTACCAGTACCTATTATTATATGAAGCTAGTTTTTGATGGCATCTATCATAAAACCATTGCTTACTTTGTCATTCCTTTCTAGCACATTTTCATCGTGTTTGAAAATCCTTTGTCATTTCCACATTGGAATTCTAAGCACCACGTATACCTCATCATTCTTGATGCCGGCCGCGCGTAATTCCTCACATTTTTCTGAATGTTCGCATTTCAAACATGGTGACGTTGCGTCTTTGTTTTTTTTTATTTTAATACAGGAGCTAGGAAATTAAAAATTAGATTTTTTGTAGAAAGTTGTTTTATTTTTTAATGATGTAGGATTTAAATAGACAGTTAACATAGCCGCAAAGATGATGCAGAATATAGAATGTCTGAAGATTACACTGCATTTCTATCACGTGTAGTAACAAAAATGATAAATTAATACCCAAAAGTATCGCTATCCCGGAAAGCCTCAATTACGCCAAAATCCACGTACACCAAAAAACAAAAGTAAAAAGTTTTTGACTTTCAGATTACGGGATCGCAACGGGGAGCCAACTTTTAGAATTTCCATGTGCCTTCGTATTTAATAGCAGTGAGAGGGGGAGGGGGGTGGTGACGTCACCAAACCACCCTGGCCTCTATCCAAGGGACACAGAGTGCAATTACTTCTTCTACGGTAACGAAAACGAGAGAGTACATTTACATTTCACTTATTTCGACGTTGAAGGTGTGGTCCCGTAAGTAATTCATTTGAATACTATTAGGTTTAGAAAAGTCTTTCGTTAAGTAGCTTTCGTCACTAGTGGAGTGCAGTAGGTACTTGATAAGGGTTATTTTGCCAAGATTGGCTTAATGTAGGGTAGGTATAGATTAGTGATAAAATATACCTAATCTCCCGTGATCTAGGTTGGACGTGACAAGGATTTTAGTAAATCGACGATTTTGATTTTGTTCTAAAACTTTTGGTCCTCCCTTTCATTAAATAGGAGATCGAGACCAAGATGATGAGAAGTGTAAAGGAAGTACTTATCCCAAAGTAGTAATTTAGTAAAAAAAAAGGAAATGTTATTATCTTATATAAAATCTTGATAAAGTTAAAACTAAAACAGCTGTCTTTTTGTAAAGATTTGAAGTAAATTAAGATTTTAATAAAGTTTTCTTTATTTTAGGTGTGAAGCCGTATCAGCCAGTGACTACGTCCAGTTTTACAGTCAAATGATCGAATCACAAAGCCACAGGCACTGTGGTCAACTAAAAGAGCTCCAAGTGACGTCAGAGAAGAATTTTCTAAGAATAACCTTCAAATCCAACGACAGACTAGACGCGACAGGATTTAAAGCAAACTACTTATTTCTAAGAGACTCCGAAATGCATAGTATAACTATGCCAAATTCTATAGATAAAGGTTTGTGTTCTATTTTACATATAGCTTTAAGAGTAGGAGAGTCTAAAGAAACATTTCGGTTAGTACTGAGATAGTACACACAACACACACACACAGCACACACAATACACACAGAATAGATGTATGAAAGGAAAAGAGATGTTGCACCGACCCCAAATAAATTGGGATAAGGAGGTTGCGAACAGGAAAATGAGGAAAGGGAAGAGTGAAGTGATAATTTGCCGATGAAGGATCGTTTGCCCATGTCGTCAAGCGAGGGAGCAGTAGCAAATGTACAGACGCCAGCATATCAAGCTACCCGAAACTGTAAAATTTTACCAATCAACTTTGAATCTTATAATTTAGTGATGACATTGAAAATCTATTAAAGAAATTTGACAGATTGTAGTAGCTTGATGTGCTGGCGTCTCTACAATAAGCTTCAAATCGCAACGCCATCGATTGTCCAATGGCATTCGTTTCATTTCCTTGCACATCCTACGAATTCAGAACGCGTATAGAATAGAATAGAATAGAATACTCTGAAGACACTTCGGTTTTCCTTTAGGATACGGAGCGTCATTTCAAGGTGGTGTTTTTGTTGTATCGAGTTCTAGATTTACTTGTGAAGTTTAGCTACGTTTAGGTAGATGGGTATCTAATTCTACATCGACAGTATACAGGGTGGCAGGGACATCAACGGGTAACATGTTACTATAGATTCGGAACACGCTTCTGAATTGCTGTCATACAGAGTAGATATTGCACTTTTCTATGAAACAGCTGATATTATTTTTGATAACCGACTAAAAATTTCTACGCTCGCTACTCTAGAATCATGTGCTAAATTCATGGTTACAGTTTGTGCGTCGATTGCCCTGCCACCCTATAAAAGTACAAATAAAGTACTGGTTGTACTTACTTCAGCTTAATAAATAATTTTAGGAAGGGAACATTTTATGTCCTCTGAAAATATGGCCTTGAAATTATTTAACAGCAGTAAAGTGTCCGGAGTAAGTAATAATTTAGGACACTTTTAACAACTTTTTAACTGTTGTTTGAGGGACTGTTTAACTTTGTGCGTAGCTTGAAATCAGTTAAGAGTGTATTACACTTTTCAAACTTAATGGTCACCAGAATTTTCTCTTGTCTTAGAGTTAAAATATTATTATATCTCAAACCATCTGACTACTATTTATATATTTTATTATACGTATCTTCATAATTATATTATTATCATCATCTACTTTTACGATATGAGCAGATTTTTTATTATGTTTCTATTAAAAAATGTAATACCTACCAACCTCAGTTCTGCACAAAATCCAGTGCCAACCGATGTTCCAACCAAATGTCATTGACTACTAGCTACGTTTAAACCTATTCCTCTAAAACCTCTAATCTGATGACGTTCAGCCACTGCCGCATGTAATCCGTCTCTCGAATGCTATAGCTTTTCAGTTCCATTCAAATCATGTCCATTGTGTTCACGTTTCCTCTAACAATAAAGACGTGTGATTTTACTTTGCGGACCAACAAGAGAATTTTAAATACCAAATGAAAGCTCAGTTAGCGTAGTGTATGTTTAGTTTTGGATCTGTATCTTGATTTTTATTAATACTTAGCATCATACTAGGTTTTTTTCTCATTTATGTTCGGGATGCCTTCTGATCTGTCTGAACCATTTGGCATTTTATTTTCTTCCAGTTGTAGAAGAAAATAAAAATATAATCCACTGTTGGTTTACAAATTTTTCGTTTAGGTACCTACAGTAATTTACTGTTTAATTCTTTTTAAGTTAATTACTACGCATGATTGTCCAGTCCATTGATGAGGTCTCTTTGAGAGATAGGTGAGCGTATTAATTAATATATCCAGAACTAAGCACTCGTCACAATCCCAACGCTTAGGCAAATGCTCTTAGTTGCGGGTAAATGGGACAGGATTAAAGGGATATAGGCATAGATCCGTGGATATACAGATATGGGGTAATGATTGCAAAATGAATTGGGAACCATGCAACAAATTTAATTAATTTAGAAATGGCGGCGGTATTATGAGCGAGAAAATTACGATTTTGATTGCGAAACACCAATCTAGTTGAAACATTGGCTTTCCAAACGTGTTTCCATACATTAATGTATCAGTAATAGTATAATTTTAATAAGTCTAGTCGTGGATGGGTGATCATCCATTACCGAGATCCCTTCGTGCCTCCGAAAGTGCGTTATACTGTTATTCCCGGCTGCGTAGATAAAAAAAAGAACTAAAAGTCTGACAACCAGTCTTACCAAGGTGTATTGTGTTACCCAGAAATTGGTTTGGAGCCATGTAAAATACTGCATCCGGTTAGACTGGAAGCCGACCCTAACATAGTTGTAAAAGACTAGGCAGATTGAAAGGATCAGTAATAATATTTCTGAATTGCAATACAATTTCGATTACAATTATTTCAACTATAATCGTAACCGAAATCGAAATTACAACATCACTGTTACAGGTACTACAAACTATTAGTAATTAAAAGTCAAAGTCCAATTAAATTATACTCCTAAGAAAGATGTATTCTATGAACAATAATATCCAATTAATTCTATTGTTGTTTCAGGTGCCACGTGCTACACGTCAAAATTCCTAATATTTGTATGTTTGTGCAAAGTCATTTGGAATATCAGACAGTGATACTAACAATTAGATTTGTACCATCGGAAAGAAATTATGGAATAAAAATATCAGTGTTACTATGGATTGTTTTAATGTTATCAAAGCCTACGCCTCCCTTACCAGCAACCCTTAATGTATTCAAAATTGGACAGGCACATAAGGAAACTAATGATGATGACGGTGATTTTTTTGATGAAATTGTTTATTACGCTGAGTCAATAATAATCACCCAACATAATGTTAGACATTTTGAATGTTGAAACTTTTGTAAACTTTAGTACCTAACCTTCGACCCTGTGATATATAATTAAATGTAGCACACTACTCGAGCAGAGCAGTGGTGGCCAAGTGGTAACGGCCGCGACTTACGAGTTGTAGGTCGTAGGTTCGAACCCAGACAGGCGCTTTACTCTGTGTAAATTATTTCATCACCACTGCTCTCAAAACGGTGAAGGAAAACATCGTGAGGAAACCGGCATGTCCTAGAACCAAAAATTCGAAGACATGTGACATCTGCCAACCCGCACTGGGCCCGCGTGGAGGATTACGGCCCACTCCCTCTCACCGCGAGGAGGCCTGTGTCCCAGCAGTGGGAACATTATAGGCTGATTATGTACACTACTCTATGGTGACGTCTCAAATAAGATCGATCGATCTATCCCCGATGGCGACTAGTAAACACCACAAACCAACATACAACGCAGAATATTTCCAGTTCTTGTCAATTGAGCAATACACCACGTCATACACATTTACATCATGGAGGAGAATACCTACCTACTAAAGTACTATTATCACATATATGACATACTAACAACCAGGCTCATCATTGAAATGTGAAAGCCGAAATACCTTTGGGCATTCCATCAAAGGGTTCCTCCAAGGACTCCAGGGGTGACGGACGTGTACCAAAGAGTGACATAGAAATATAAATAAGGTCAAAAAACGAATATAATTAACATCCACGTCACGTAGAAATCGAGAGATTGAACTTTAACTTCAAGGTTTTAAGACCTTCTCAATAAAAATCCAAATGAATATATCTGACAGTTTTGGACCTAGGAAAACTGTCAGATAAGAAAGTGAAACGGGTGTACTTTACAAGAATTGTATAAAGTTTTGGAGTTATTTCTAGAAAGTTCTGAAATATATGTGGGTAGATTAGATTTTTTCATGATAAAATATAACCTAATTTCAGCATCTAATCCCCAGTCACACAAGTCTCTGTTTCTATTATTCTGTATGCTACATTATCACACTAATATCTGTGCTAATATTATGAGTGGGGGTGTGTGTGTGTGTTTATGTTTGTTACTTCTTCACGCTCAAACGTCAGGACAAATTTTGATAAAATTTTGTATGGAGGTAGCTGATACCCTGGATTAACATATAGGCTACTTTTTGTCCCGATATTCCCACGGGATCGACATTTACGCGGGTGAAACCGCGGGGCGCAGCTAGTAGGATAATACATTGTTAATTAATTGATAATAATAATATTGTTGTAATATAACTTTATTCGTGGCTAAATAATAAAAGGCACGCTGGTCGATCGAAGGTTATAGGGACCATCCATTACATATCAAGACCCCTCCGACTCCGAGCCTCGGAAAACACGTTGAGCCGTTGGTCCCGGCGGTCATTCCTGTGATTCCTAGATCTTAGACAGGCTACAAAGGTAGTCAGAAGCCCAAAAATTTGACAACCAGTCTTACCTAGGGGTATTGTGTTACCCAGTAGTAATCGCTCCATGTAAAATACTGGTATTCAGCTGCATCTACATACTGGAAGACATCACACTGGAAGCCGACCCCAGCATAGTTAGAAAAAAGCTATGCAGATTTAATTTGAGAACTTCGTTCATCCCTTTTGAAGTCACAAAGGCGATAAATCAAAATCATCTAGAAACTTCCACGAGACGTTTGGTTATTGGTTTTGCATAATAATCACTAGTTTTGGAATGAATAAGCTCAATTCCTAGTCTATTCAGAATTTCAAATATGATATCCATAATGACTGAACATTGACTGTAGCAGCTTTTGTTCGAGAAGTCTCAACTTAATAGGAATTGTTAAGGCTGAATGAAGTAAGAACCAGCTCCACAATGAGAACTTAATACTTAGTAAATATGAACGCAAACATGAAATAATGTTTGCGTTCATAGTTACTAAGTATCAAGTGCCAGTGGGTTTTGATTTCACAGTAAAAATGAAAATATAGCAGCCATTCCCACAATTTTTTTGAAGGAAGTAATTTTAGGAATGAATGGACTGTGTGAAAGGTGATATAGTTATAAAGGGGATGACTACTGAGACAACGACTAATAGAGACGTATGGAAGAAGAAGACATAAATGGTGCCCCGACCCCACGACGGCGACGGCAAGAGAACGATGATGATGTCATGGAAAAACAGAAAGCGGCAGACTGATATGAAATCAATCAACATGTTGTTGTGTGGCAAAATGTAATCAATATTCTATTGTATTTTATGGTAGATTTCCTGACCGAAAGAACAAACGAGGCAAAAACCACGAGACAAAAATAATGTACCTAACTCAAATAACGAGCTCACAAGAATTGCCAGAATATATAATATACCGTAGGTAACTTTTCCCAAAACTGGCGTATAATTAAGTAAACCTAAGTTAGTATTCATCAAACTATGAACGGCCTTTAAAACAAAATGCTGGCGGCGAAACAGAACCTTTGGCCAGCACTCAGACTTCAAAGTTTGCATATAATTATGCCGGACATTTGAGCAACATTTTGAGGAACTGCGGACTTAGGGTTTATGCATAATGGAAGCGGTGGAACGAGGGAGCGGATCCATTATTTGTTAGCGTAAGCGGGGTAGATGAACTGTTACGAATAACTTCGAAGATTTATTAAGTTTTCTCGCATGTGTTGCTAGCAAATTTATTATAGATCTTGTGAAATGTATAGCTTTAATAGCAGTCCAATCAGGACTGCTATTAAAGCTATACATTTCACAGTACTTGATTGACTTCCTCGTTAGTCTAATGGTCACAAGCGTTACTGCTGGGTATGAGGTCCTGGGTTTGATTCCCGTTTCGGGCAAAATGATATTGGGTTTTCCGTCTGGAATTTCTCATTAGCAGCCTGAAGTCTGGATTTGTGCCCGCTTGATGGTAACAGTCTTGCCCGATATTATTTATTATATGGGACTAAAACATAATTGGCGAAATGTAGGTGTACCTACTATTATAGGTGTGTTGAGGTGTGGATGAGAGTTGCCGAAAATCGAGTTGAATGGCATGCAATAGGAGAGGCCTATGTTCAGCAGTGGACTGCTATAGGCAGATGGTGATGATGATAATGATGATGTGACATCTACCAACCCGCACTGGGCCCGCCTGGTGGATTACGGCCCACTCCCTCTCGCAGAGGCCTGGGTCCCTGCAGTGGGAACATTATTGGCTGATTATGCTGAGGATAGTCTTGATAATGCCTGAGATCAGTTGAGTACTCATTATATGTATCTACAATAAATTTTTATGTAAATAACATGCTGGGTTCGAATTTGAGGTCGAGGTGCATGCTTCATTCTAGTACAGTCACGAGCACTAATATGTCAACACTTGGCAACTTTCAATTGCGATTTTTTCGTGAAATAACGAATGCAACGTTGAAATACGACACTTTACATAAACCTATGGGTTCGAAAATACTATGTTCGTAATAACATAAAATTTCATTCAAAATTAAAGCAGAAAATCGCCTTTGAATAAAGCCAAGTGTATACATACTTATGCTCGTGACTGTACCTACTGTAAGTTATAATTTGAGGTCAAGGTACATGCTTCATTCTAGTACCTACGGAAAGGTACAATTTGAGGTCGAGCTACACGCTTCATTCTAGTACCTACGGAAAGGTACAATTTGAGGTCGGGCTACACGCTTCATTCTAGTACCTACGGTAAGGTACAATTTGAGGTCGAGCTACACGCTTCATTCTAGTACCTACGGAAAGGTACAATTTGAGGTCGAGCTACACGCTTCATTCTAGTACCTACGGTAAGGTACAATTTGAGGTCGAGCTACACGCTTCATTCTAGTACCTACGGTAAGGTACAATTTGAGGTCGAGCTACACGCTTCATTCTAGTACCTACGGTAAGGTACAATTTGAGGTCGAGCTACACGCTTCATTCTAGTACCTACGGTAAGGTACAATTTGAGGTCGAGCTACACGCTTCATTCTAGTACCTACGGTAAGGTACAATTTGAGGTCGAGCTACACGCTTCATTCTAGTACCTACTGTAAGGTACAATTTTTGTTGTAGTAGCCCTTTTCACCTATTAATTGTTAAAAACAGGCTCATCCAAATGATCTTTTATAGCGTGGACTTTGAATTTAACTGGTACATTATTTTGTAGCTGCCCGAGTAAGATGGTTGAAACCGTGATATAATTATATCCCTAGGAATATAGCGGTACGTAGCGGTATTATATGTAGTTATATGAAAGTGGTTAATAACTGTCTTACCAGGAATGTAACTATCGTACGAGCACAATCTAGTAATATAACTACACACAGTCTGGCGAAACTTAAAACCACCGGGGTAGGTATACCTACATAATAATGACAACAAAGTATAATGTTATATACTTTGAAATCCAAATATAATGCCGCGGGTAGCGCACGGCACTCTGCATCCTGCTCTTACAAACATTTTACTAGAATAGTCTAGTAAGATAAGTAGTTATAACTATAATACGGTATATAGCTATATTCCTAGCGATATAACTATATCACGGCTTCAGCCATCTTACCGCGGCATAGACAATAACATACCTTTGACCTTCCGGATCACAATAGAAACGTACTACTGGGAGTATAATAATAGCTCCGTTTTATGCAAAAACAAACCAAGCATGTACTTATAAATAGAAGATAATACACGAAGACAATAGAGGGATAAACCTTCACAGATCTACGTTAACACCAGTCTTAATATACGAGTAGGTACTTTAAGTTTCTCGTAATTCAATACTAAATCTGCTGCGGCAAGTTATTATGGTAATGTAATGAATCTTCTGAACGATCCGAAACTTCAATTTGTAAGATGAAACGTTTCGATCTAGATTGACTTTCATCTGAATTATTTAAAGGAATATATAGTACTAGCTTCTGTCCGCGACTTCGTCCGCGTGAAATTTCTTGTACCCACCCCGTCGCGTCGCAACACTTCGTATTCGCTTACCGTTCACTCTGAGTTTTTTTCTTTTTGCTCGGCTCCTAAGGGTCATAGCGTGATGTTAAATAGCCTATAGCCTTCCTCGATAAATGGACTACCCAACACTAAAAGAATCTTCAAATCGGACCAGTAGTTCCAGAGATTAGCGCGTTCAAACAAACAAACAAACAAACTCTGCAGTTTTATAATATTATAGTATAGATATGTATAGATATCAATGATAATATAATATAGAAACAAAATGATAGAACTTTTCTTTTTTGTTAGCATATGTTGTGTCCCACTCCTAGGTAAAACCTCCCCTTTTCCCTCCCTTAACTCTTTTTTTGTGCGATATCTGGCCATTTTGGCCCCGCAAACATGATTGGATCGTCACACCACCTTCGCCGCGGTCTACCTCGACGGCGATGCCCTCCATAAGCCGTCCAGTGAGTGAAGATCTTTTGTTAGAACTTAATAAAATAAAATTAAAGGACTTCCAGCTTATGTTTAATGAAAAAAAAGTAAAATAAAAAAGACCAAAAGAATAGTGTGATAACTTTTGCATGATTACATTCTTTGTATTCCCTTTGTCCTCACCGCTATCTGGTGGGGCCGAAGGGAATGTGTTTTTTTTGCCTTACCGATGTCTTCACTAAGAAGTGGATCGGGAATAAATTTAATATTATTTATTCATTCAAACTGGCCCCGCTAATTCAATGAGCAAAACGTTAAGTCAGAAGAAATAAAATATTACGATCCGACCAACAAACAATATAATAAAAGTAACCTTACCCTTAAGCAATCATAAAGATATAAATACAAGTAATTTAATATTCAGCGCGATGACGTATCTCTTTGAGCAACAAAATTTAATTTAAAAAATATCCTTTCTGTCCATTATCGAATTTGGAGCATGAAATTCGTTGAACCTCAGCAGTATAAGTTATAAGCTCACAGGGCAAAACTTTTACAATTTTAAAGCAGTGAAAAATAGGTATATAAAAATATGAACCAAAAATGGTAGCCGACGGAGCTTCTGATATTATGTTCTCATATCTGAAAAAAAATATAGCTGGGCTATATAACATTAATTACTATGAGAAAGTATGAAAGGTACTAAGAGATGCAGTATAAACTTGTAGAAAGTCATAAAATTTTGATTATCAAAATCGATCTCTACCTGGTCCTTTGCGTAAAAATCTCACCGTGAAAACTTAGGTGAAGTGAGCTCGAAGTGATCTGCCATTCTACCTAATGTTAGGGATTGACAATATTGACAGCTCACTTTAAACTCACTTCATTTTAGTTTTCACAGTGAGATGTTTACAGAATAGCACTATAGCTCGCCTGGCCGATAAGATTTAAAGCTGCAAACGCCAGTGCAGCTAAAAACTCACTCTACAAAACACTGACTTGACTAACTTTTTCGCTTAGCTTTACCAACATTATTGCATTATTCATAAAACTTCGCTAACCGCTCAAAAATTGGGCCAACTGATAATAATTTATGAAGGCGACGGACCGCGTCTATCGGACCGTACAAAAGGACTGAAGGATTCACTTTCCGAATTGTTTACACTGCCGTGATGTGGGTGAAGCTGACGTTTAAGCGGTTTAGTTCCGAACAGTCGCCGTTTGTGACCGCAAACTGTGGCGTACAAGAAAACGCTTTTGTCTGACCGTGGTCATAGAATAAGAAAAATGTGTAGAAGCGAAACTCCTGTACTTTGTGCGCTGATGCAGCTAAAATATTTTCCGGAGTGGGCGAATCTCCTCAACTGTTTCCATTGTATTTTTTGTTGGAGAAATTCTGTGTGCCTATCACTCTAACGAAGCTATGTGGTTATGTGGAGCTCGCTATTCCGTATTTATTTATATATACACTAGAAAATATATAGCTAAAACAAATACATACATTTAATTAACACTGTAAGTCATTCTCCCCTTTATTTATAAACATTCCTTAAAGTTAAGTAATGATTAACGTCTGTTTAACCATACATTTTTGACGTTCAAACGTCTCATATCTTTAAGAATTTTTTACAAATAAGAGGAACAATTGGCGGCTTTATCGCTTTCTGCGATCTGCCGATCTTTCCGTATGTGCCTTCATTCGCTTTTGTAGAGAGAGAGAAGGAGAGGTCATGGATACTGCTAAGCTCGTATTCTCCACACCACAAGGCCTCAAGCTGCCCATTGCCATGCAACGGCCCATGTTAACGAGTGCAAAGTAGGTATCTACAATGTGCGCTGCAAAAGACAACACAATCCTAAGGTGATTGTTCCTTACGAACAAATTTTGTAGCCATTTTCATTACTTTCGGAGCAGGTGTCGCTTCTACACACTGTTCCATGGCAAGATGTTAATGTCCAAAACTAGAGTATTCAAAGAGGACCTATACAAACTGCATGTCTAAGATTAATGAAGTTTTGAACACAGAGTCTTTGAACAAAGTATTTACCGCAGTTTACACATGGTTTACCCTGGATACTCTAGGGTAAGCAGGGTAAACCCCTGTTGTCTATTATGGATAGATACTGAAGGGGTTCCGCTGTTACTTTAAAGTGCGTTTCACGGTGAATTATGCAATGCTTTTCTTACTTGAGATGTTATGATACCTTTTCCGACTTTCCTCGTCCCTTCTTCGTTGGTAAAATAAATAATTTTGTTAAAATTACCTAATGAAGGAGAGACAACCCCGTTGGTCCAGTGGCCACAAATACGACTGCTTAGCTTGGGGTTCACAGTTGGGCACGAGCATAAATATATTACTATGAACAGGTCGGCAAAAATATCTGATTTTATGACTCATCCATTAATATCTGTCGTAAATATGACGGCAAATATATGTAATCATTTGGGGAAGGCATAAATTCAAGTGGCAGCACAAATATGTGACATCGAAGGAACACTAAAACTATCTGACGAGCCAAAATATAGGATGCTGCTTATGTGTCACTTCCTATAATGTAAGATTATTGCATTACTAATAAGTAATGTAGATAAGATTATTGCGTTATATGAGGTGACACATATGCAGCATCCTATATTTTGGCTCTTCAGCTTTATTATTATTATAAAGCTGAAGAGTTTGATTGCACTAATTTCTGGATCTACCAGTCGGATTTCCATTTAGTAGCCCAATTCTTGAGAAAGGCTATAGGCTACATAACGTTACACTAGGACCCTTACGAGACGAGCAAAAACAGAAAGAATGCTAAGCGAAAATGAAGTAAGAGCGCGGGCAGGCGATGCGATGCGACGGGGTGGAGTAGCAACGATACTTAAGGAGGAAATGTTACTGCCGTAATGTGTACACATCTCTACGTAACCCTTAATTCCTCGAATAGAGGCGTGAGCAATAACCCTTTCACGTACCTTTACAGTGAAGATAGGTTACGTTAGCCACATCAGAGCACACGCCCACAACCTCTAGTTTAAAACAATAGCAGTCACCGTAACCGAAACTGGCGTAGGATGTAGGTATATATACTTATACAGGGTGAATTTTCCAAGTGGGCGTGGATGGCCAAATCCGACAATAAGAGGAATACCGAAAAGTACTCAAAGGAGTCGCGGGCTCGATTTTGATGAAAACTAAAACTGCATCATTGGATTTTTAAAAAATCAATATTTCTAGTCAGGAATCGAAACCGTTGATTTTGAAAAAAAAAAACACTGTATTATTACACCATTCGATAGTGTCCCTATTATGGATCAAATTCTGGGAAGTAATGACTTGACACTTGAAAAATTTACCCTGTATAATAACAACATAATGACAAAGTCAGGTCTTTGTTGATTAATAATTACTGAGCTGTGGTCAGATTTGCGGCAAGCGTCACAAACTCCGTTACGGGACGCTAAACAGAAATGTTATCAGCATTTCCCAGTATTCACGACTATACCTGACCGGCTGCTGATTAAACGACACGCTATGTGATAAGTTGAGTGCTATTTACATAACTTTCCACCGTTTTATTACTCGGTGAGCTGTTGGTGACGAGTTAATTATTTTGAACCGTGTAAGGCTTTTAAATGATTTTCATGTTCGACCTATTTCATCATGTAGCTTACTCTATAATTTTTACCAGCGACAGTTACTATTATTTAACTAGCTGACCCGGCGAACTTCGTTCAGCCTCAGAATCAATAAATGTTGTGTTAACTTATTAACTGAATTAAATTCAGCTATCATCAAAAAATCCTTTCATACAAGATATTTAGTTGTCTTCATTTTTTTCGTGATTTTTTTATTTTTTTCCCGTTTTTTTATCCTTTATTCTGCTATTCAGGGCGGAGACAAATCAAACGAATGAAAAAATAAATCGGTACAGCCGTTCATGACTTATAAATGCTGTAACTAACCTAATTTTGTTATATTATAATATTAATTTCATGACACCTACACCTACACAGCTCTATTTCAGAAGTTACAAATTAATGTACTGCAAGACCTTTTTCTGATAATGATTACGGTGTTAAGCAGTATGGGCAACATCGTTTCCAAGATTTTTGCAGTTAAAACTAAGACAATTTGATTTACGTAAATTAAAGAACTGTAATTAAAGAAACATCAACGCAAATTAAATGAAACAATAACGATAAGAACAACGATATACAATGAAAACTTGACTACAAAGTCGAAGCTATAAAGAAATGTAATTAACAAAAACTCTAATAAAAACAATTCAAACTAGTGAAAACAGTGTTTTACTTAAGACCGTTGAGTGCTTCTTACTTTTCTAGACCACTTAGCTAGGGCTTTATTGCCTAGTATCACATTATATACGCTCACCACGCACATGGGACTTCTAGGACATTCCTGATTTCAAAATCACTATAATCTTAAGATGGCGCTGACCAAACGCCGACCGCGCAGTGGCGCCCTCATCGTTTGTTTGGTTATTTATTTTATTTTAGAATGAAAATGCAGAAAATAAGCACATTAAATTGTGCTCTACAAGATTATACGTTAATATTATTACAAACGGTAGTTTTACATTGTTTAGTTTTATTATAATCACTAAAATGGAAAATAGTGGCCACTATTATTGATTGTTGATCTTATTTTATGTTTCATTTATAAAACTTCTCTTTCATTCGATTAAAGGATCATTGTATCCCGGTCAATTAGGAAAAATATAATTTCCACCACACACCATACATTCCACTCAGACAGCGTATTCGTAGCGCTGCGTAAGCCAATCATAATTTTAAATGCAAAACACTGCTCGCAGCACATAATTATGCGCGATTTACATATTAATAGATATTTTGAAAGCCATTTACATTATTGTTGACGTGAGTGAGTTTCATACTTTTGCATGCATCGTTCTGAAAGGCAATCTGGAGATTTGTATGTTGTCTAAAAAATGAGTCAAAATCAAAGCCAAATCATTTATTTCAAATACTCTCATAAAAGGCACGAGGCACCACACAGAGCACTGATTTGAAGCGCACTTGGACGAACCGCACCTGAGCACTTCCACTAACCGCAATGAAACAAAATTCGACGAAAAATATGATAAGATTGTTACTGTTCTATCACACTAATATATAAAGGCGAGAGTTTGTGAGTGTGTGTGAGTGTGTTTATCACTTCTTCACGCTCAAACGGCTGGACCAATTTTGATAAAATGTTGTGTGGAGGTAGCTTCTCAGCTACCTCTATACAAAATTTTAATCCACGGTGTCCCCTGGATTAACATATAGGCTACTTTTTATCCCGATATTCCCACGGGATCGAAACTTATTCGGGTGAAACTGTAGGGCGCGGCTAGTTTGTTTATAAAATTATTACTATCTATACTTTTAGCACTTATGGAACCAGGCTGTCTACATACGAGTATATCGAGCGCAACTACCGATTTATTTTACGTAGGTATAAAGAATTGTAAGTCAAAAATACGTTTTTTCCTCTCTTACCTCGTACTATCTTACCGCATATCCTCAAAAATTAAATTTCAATACTTTTGTTTGGTCACCCTACACGTACGTGTCTAATGGACGAGGTTCAAGTGAAGTATACACCTGCATTACTAGAGTCGTTAGTTGACGGGTACCGCGAGTGCATTCTACTAATACCCAGTATCTATTTCAGCTAGCTCCTTCAAGAGGTGTTCAGTTAGGTACATACATACTAAGTAATCTCTGGGAGAGTGAAGAACTCGTCTAATTTACAGACAATTTTTTGGTCTGCGGTTGGGTGGCTTGAAACGTGTTAATGTACTTACTCCGAATTTGCCTGTTTTGGAATCAATTTTAAATAGTCAAATTAGTGTATCTTGGTCCGGAAAAAAAAAAGTCATATACATGCTTGAATTTAAACGGTTCAAATCAACGATAAGTTCTAATCCTAACTATTATTTTTATATATTATTTATTGATAATTATATTAATATTATAAATGCGAAAGAAAGTTTGTTTGTTACCTTTTCACGCCTAAACCACTGAACCGATCATCCTGAAATTTTGCATATACGTTGTCAGGCGTACAGAAACGGACACAGTGCTGTTCCCGAGGAAAATAACATTAACGTTATTATGATAATAGATGACGCCACGTGTCTTTCGAATGGGATCGACACTTATCGATATTTTAGTAGGTTTTTTCCTCAAATTAACGTGGGTGAAACTGCGGGGCACAGCGAGTTTAAATATACAGGGCGGTATGGTCATCGACGCGCAACCTGTAACCATAGATTCAGTAAAAAAAGTCAGCTGTTTTATAGAAAAGTGTCTATGATACGATGTTTAGAATCATATGCTGAATTCATTGTTACATTATCGTATCTAACCCTGTTTATTTTATTTTTCCTCTTTTCCTCTTTCTCCACCCCGTGCTATCTTACACCGCCTTGACGGAAGACTTTAAAAAGCTAACAAATCATTTTAAAACAAGCATCTTTCAAACAAACCGTCTTCTACTTTTACCCCAGATATAAATGGCAGATTGTCTGTTTTAAACACAACCCTTTATAAGAATTAAAAACTTGACAAATAGGAGGATTTAGAAGGATGAATGTTTAATTAATTTGTTCGTTAGCTGGCAAAATGAATTAAGTGTATCCGTTTCTTTCTCATTTAAAAACATAGTTAAAAGGGCGATAAGTAAAAAAAAATATATTTCGGGTTTGAAGACGAAAGTAAAATATAAAAGAAATATAAAATGTAAAAAAAAGAAACAAATATAAAAAGAACGAAGATGAAATATATTTTTTGGTTTTCATTTTTGTGCCTATTTAATATAATAGTTTTGATTGATTTGACACACAACCGATTACATTTTTTATGTATTTTTAGTCCTTTTGTGGAAAGTTTACTACTAGATACTTCGTTTTAGAAACATTCGCCGGTTTTTTTTTAGACTCTTTCAAATCAACGACACATTTTTTTTAAATTAATGTAATTGAGTAATGGGTTCGAACGCAGGCAGGCGCTTTACCTTGTTTAAATAATATCTCATCACCACTGCTCTCAAAACGGTAAAGGAAAAGATCGTGAGGAAACCGGCATGTCCTAGAACCAAAAATTCGAAGACATGTGGACATCTACCAACACGCACTGAGCCCACGTGGTAGATTACAGCCCACTCCCTCTCAAAAAGAGCAGGCCTGTATGCCAGCAGTGGGAACATTAAAAGCTGATTATATTATATTCCCGCACTCTTCTGCTTCAACCATTAGTTCTCTTGCTGAATTAAAATAAATAAAAACAGCACCCCAATTGCGTAACACAGTATCAGTTGCAATGGGTTTTATTTTGACAGTTCAACAACATTCATTGCTTTGTTTGCGTTGTTGAGCGGACACATTTTTCGAACATATGAAGCAATGGATTAGCTATATCCTTCGAAATGTTTCAGATTGAGATTGATAGTGTGTTACGCAATTGGGGTGCTGGTTTTATATATCTTTTTCCTTTTATTATGCCTACATTGTAACAAACTTTCCCATAACTAGAGACAGTGGGATCATCATCATTTCAGCTGAAAGACGTCCACTGCTGGACATAGGCCTCCCCCAAGCACTTCCACTTCGACAGGTTCTGTGTCTTCTCGCATCCAACGGGTTCCTGCGGCCTTCACAAGGTCGTCGGAGGCCTTCCAACGATACGTCTTCCGGTACGCGGTCGCCACTCCAGAACCTTTCGGCCCCATCGGCCATCTGAGTCCAGGATCAGACCACGAAACATATCCTTCTGCATCGAGGTGTGAGACAGGGAGACATTATCTCTCCGATACTGTTCACCGCTGCACTGGAGGACGTCTTCAAGGTTCTCGACTGGAAAGGGGCTGTATTAACATCAATGGCGAGTACATAACTCACCTTCGGTTTGCCGACGATATCGTAGTCATGGCTGAGACTATGGAGGACCTCAGTAAAATGCTTGATGACCTCAGTAGAGCCTCCGAAAGAGTGGGTCTTAAACTTAACATGGACAAAACGAAGGTCATGTCAAATGCCCATGTAACACCCACTCTCATAAAGATCGGAGACGCTACACTGGAAGTCGTGGACGAGTATGGGACAGTAGCAGTCTACCTTTTTTAAGTAAGTGTCACTGTCCTACTGCTGAGCAAAGACCTCCCCCAAATCCTTCCAAGCATCCTTTTCCAGTCTACTATACTACAAATTCCGCTACCAATTATAATACCCATTCAACCCTCCTTGGATAACATTAGCATAGATACAAGTTGCTAACAATAATCTCAGCTTTGCATACCACTCAAAACCAATCGATTAGAGTATTAGTTGTGTGCGCACTACTTCATACTCGATCATTGTTCGAGAGCATTCAGACCCGTCTTCATATCGTGTTTCAATCCGTTTCGCATACAATTCTCGTATTAAAGGACAGCATATGTTTCTTTTTTTTTTATTAATGTTCAAAAAGTATATCGCAGAGTTTAAATTTATATAATATTCTAAAAACCACAGAAGCCTTTGATGGCTTATACATGGCTAGTGAGTTCGGAAGTAATGTAAATGTATTTATAATCTAATATTAGTACTACAAAGACCAAAAAATACAGAAAAAAAGTAAATAACTAAAGAAACAAATTTAGACGGTAAGTTTGTAAGTTTAACATTCAAAGAATATTTTAAGTCTTATCTTATTTTAAAATATAACTAATAGCACACAAAAATAAAAATAGAAAATAATAGTGAGTGTATCAAACTAAAGTACATACTCATAGTTTGTAGTTTGCAGAAAATGCTTTTTTATTAAACATTTTGCTTTTTTAGGGTTGCCGAGGTATTTATCCTGTATGTCCATAGGAAGTTCATTTATTATTTTTGGTAGTATGTAAGTGTATGTTCTCCTACCATATGTATTGTTACATTTGGGCAGGGTAAAGGTTTTTATGTTAGGTAAAGTTCTTAGTTTAGGATGACGTGTCCTCCTAATTAAGTTATTTATATTGATATGTTCGTCTTTTAGTATTGAAAGTCTGATCATGTTTTGTAATGGCAATATGTTGCAATAATGAAATAGTTCAGAGTAATCATCTTGGTATTTTGTTTTAATTTTAAGTGGCACAATATTTTTGATGATTCGTTGTTGTAATTTGTAAATTTTATCTAGATTAGTTTTATATATGTTCTCCCATAGCTACTGAGACCATAACTAATTATGGAGTCAGCTAGGGCTAGGTATAGCAGTCTTAAAGTTTTATATGGCATTTTATGTTTCAGTATGACTATTCGACCCAGGATAGATCTTAGTCTATCACATATATAGTTAATGTGTGGTACCCAATTTAATTTGTAGTCGATTATGAGACCAATGTATTTATGTTCTGTGACAAACTCTAGCATTTCACAGCTACAACTACCGGTACATACTGCATGTAGGCAGGTATGGTTATGCGCCTTGATGCGAACACACATAGACGCTCTATGTTCTAGGCTTCGTAAGCTTATTTATTTGTTTAAAGACCTACGACATTCTGCGGACAAGGAGACAGCAACAATGGTCTACCGCTCGTTATGCGAGTCTATAATTACCTACTGCATTCCAGTATGGGGAGGGACTTTTAAAACAGCTATGCTTAGAGCGGAACGGGCACAACGGGCAGTACTTAAAGTGATGTCCTTCAAAAAACAAATCTATCCCACTAGACAGTTGTACTCGGAAGCTCAGGTCCTTACAGTTCGACAATTATATATCCTTCGTACTATTCTACGTAGACACACTATGTTACCAATAAGTTCAGATGCATTATGTAGACGCACTGGTTTCCCAGTCTGCAAAGTTACCAAATGTCGCACTACTCTCGCGTCAAGACACTTTTGTGCGTTAAGTTCAAAAATTTACAACCGTGTTAATAAATCTATCTCGATTTATAAGCTTACGTCATATAAGGTAAAACAGATTTTAAGACCTTGGCTTCAGTCCTTAAGTTATGACGACACTGAGAAGTTAATATTAACAGTAACATAAAAGACGAGTATAATTTACAAAAAACTTTTAGATACTCACATACATACTCATGTACACGCACATGCGTTCGCTTACTATCGCACACACACACACCCACTCACACCCACACACACCCACTCACCCCCCCACACACACACACACACACCCCCGCACACGTACACATACACACGCAATCACACGCTCGCTTTGTTTCTTTTTTATTGTTTATTTTTACTGTCTCAATACCTACTAGTGTTACTTACTATTTGTATTTTATTACATAAAAATTGAAATGTGTATTGATCTAAGGCGGAGGACACTGATTCCTGTAACACAGGTTCGCCTAGCACAGGAGTCAGGGGTTTCACATGTATGGTTGTAATATTTTTATGTCAATAAAGATTATTATTATTATTATTATTATTATTTGATGGATGGTGTGTAAGTGGCTTGATTATGCGAAGAATGTATGTGCATGGCTTTGGTTTTGTCGGCATTTATGACGAGACCAACATCGTGCGACCACTTACATAGTAAGTCAAAGTTTATTTGAAGAAGACGCTCGGCCTCTTCTGTATCTTTATCAGCCACCACGATGCAGGTATCATCGGCAAACTGGTATACAGAGCCTACCTCTATAGTATTGCACATATCGTTGACATAGAGTAGGTATTCAGTAGGCCCGACTATTGACCCCTGTGCCGTGCCTTTTGTTGTTAATTTCATGTCGCTATACGAGTTTCCCAGCTTGACAGTCGTATATCTGTTGCTATGGTAGCTCATAAACCACTTAAGAAGAGGACCCCTTATACCACTGCATTCTAGTTTCTGGTAAAGTGTATTATAATTAAGTGTATCGAAGGCTTTACTAAAATCAATAAAAATGATTAAAATATGTTTTTTATCGTTAAGGTATGTATTAATTTCGTTGCTAAATTGACACAAAAGCTGAGCGGCGCTTCGGTCTTTCTGAAATCCAAATTGTTTTTTGTTTATTATATTATTCTCGCGTAGAAAGTGGTTTATTTTATCACCAATACAACGCTCAACTATTTTGTCAATGCTTGATAAAATTGTGATAGGCCTATAATTATTGTAGTCCTTTAAGGATCCTTTTTTTGTGGATGGGGCGAATAGTACCTATTTTTAGTTTATCAGGGTAATTGCAGGTTTGTAGGCTAGTATTAATAAGATGTGTTATGACTGGAGAGATTTTTTGTGAAGCATATTTTAAGTCAGAGACTCGTATTTCATCATAGCCTGGACTTTTATTTATATTTAAGTTATTTATAATTTTGTAAATTTTATCGTTAGGTATGTTACTAATTCGCAGTGACATGCCGCAGTCACTTGAGTACGTCAGCGGGTTTAATATGGTGGTGTTACAGGGTTTTGTGATATTGTCGACATTTTGTTGGAATTCATTTGCAAAAATATCGGCTAAGTCCTTTTCTTTACGATTAAATGCCTTGAGAACGATTTCTTCTACTGACTTAGCAATGTTCCCACATAATGAGTTAATGATACTCCATATTTTTTTCGAATTCCGGAAGTTTTTACTAATTTCAGTCTTATAGTATTTATTTTTAACATAATTAATGTATTTATTTGTTTTATTTCGATATTTATTGTATAGAATTCTATTTGATAAATTAGTAGGTTCACTTTTCCAGATTTTGTAAAGTTTATTTCTTTTTTTGCACATAAATTTTACTTTGTTGTTCACCCATTCGCATTTCTTAAGTTTATACATGTTTTTTTTACTTATACTTATTCTACATTCCTTGTAAATCTGTTTAAATTTATCTAAAATAAAATCTAGTATATGTTCAGAGCATTGATAATCGAGCGCAGGTGACCAGTCGACGCTCACAAGCATCTCACTCACACGCTTATTATCTAAGCGAGTGATCGTGCACGGATTGACGGTCGACGCATAGGCCGGTATCACACATGCGCAGCCTATTATGTAATGGTCAGCTGGCGCCGTGTTTATAACAGCAGTATGTGCGTCGCTTCCGCACACACGCCGTAAGAAAATATGGTCAATGCATGACTGAGTCATTATCACTTGTTTATTTTTGTTTTTTGTTTTTTCAACCCTAGTAAATTGATTAATCCCACAGTGTAACCCTAGTTCACACATTTTGTTTAGATATTCAGAGCAAATGTTATTATTTTTTGTACTTAAGTTTATATTTACATCACCTAACATTAGCAAATCGGAAGACAAATTACTCAAGTTCAGCAACCGGTATAATTCACTGACAAATAAAAGTTTGTTAGTGTCAGGTGGTCTGTAGACAGCACAAATATCTATATTATAGTTATGGTTAGTTTTAAGTGTGCCCCTAATTGATTCAAAAAAGATTGTATTTGAGACTTGTTTTTCAAAATAATGGTTGTTGTGGACATACAAGATAACTCCCCCGCCCCTTTTGTTTGATCTTAACGAAGAGTATATGGTGTAGTTTGGTATACTAAATAGTTGTAAACAGTTGCTTTTAATATTTACTTCAGTTAGGACAATTAAATCAATATGACGCTTACTGCTACTGATAATGAGTTCTAGTTGAGCAAAGTTTAACATCAAAGAACGAATATTAACATGTAACACAGTCACATAAAGTTGCTGTGGTGCAAGCGAGTTTATGTATTCATTCCATGTTATGAAGTTACTTTCCTTAATATAACTAACGTCCATAAGAAGATTAATTATAGTTTATTATTTTAGATTGACATTTGACATAGTTATAAATAAGTAAAAGAAATAAAGTTGCAAGGCAATGAGACATACCTGGTTCAGGTGTTTACCTGTTTCCATTTTTCAATATCTTTCTCGGATCTAACTGTTTGGGTTTTTGACTTTTCATCTTTTTTTTTATGAGCACTGTGCCCCGCTTGCACCACACGAATCTATACAGATCGTCTTTTTTAAGTTCACTTTTAGCCTTCCACAGCAGGAAAGCTGTTGCTGGAGTCAGGGCCTCGCGTATGTAGATCCTTGAACCGTCCTGCTTGCCCAGGTCTCGCGGCGTGATGGTACTTGGCTTGGCAGCGTCCAGCCAGCTGTCCCGACGTCCTGCCTTCAAGGTCACCACAATACTCGACGATGTACGCTGTTGTGCAGCTGGGGCTCGTCGCTCCTTTCTATACGCGTTCAAGATGTCACCCGGATCTTGTTGAATTATAGTGGCAACTTTTTGCGTTATTTCTGTGACATTTTCTTGTTCTTCCTTGTTTATACCACATATTTCAATCATATCCGCCATTTGACTTTGTTCCATAGAATTCATTTTTTGTTCGAGCGCTTCGTATTTCAATTGTAGGTTAGAATACTTATTTTGGAGATCCTTTTGTTGATTTTCAATACGCTTAATTTTGTCCTCATAGTTAGTGAAGCTTTTCTGTATACTATCATACTGTGTGTATCATATATGTGGTCACATATAAGATTGTGGTACAGATCATCAAACTGAACAACTTTTTCCATGGGACCAATATCATAATCAAGAAAAAATTATCAAACGTCCCATACAATTTGTATGGGACATTTGATATGTTTTTTCTTTATACCTGCTCGACCCAAATATATAATAATAATAATACTTAATTCATTTATTGTCAGTCAAAGTCCATTCCATTATTAAATTAGAAACATAAAATTGATATAATAACCACACATACACAATAAAATAATACTCAGTCATTCAAATCAAATAAAATACACACACATGTCATTCAAATTAAATAACATTTAAAATACATACAAATGTCATTCAAAGCAATACAATTAAAATATATACACATGATACGTGGTCGCGTGGTCGTGGTCGTGGTCGCGGTCGTGGTGGCGTGGTCGCGTGGGCCTTATAAGAAGGCTAAAAGGTGGTCGTGGTGGCGTGGTCGCGTGGGCCTTATAAGAAGGCTAAAGGGCAATGGAGAGGGCTATGCTTGGAGTTTCCCTGCGTGATCGAATCAGGAATGAGGAGATCCGCAGGAGAACCGAGGTAACCGACATAGCCCGACGAATTGCCAAACTTAACACTGTGAGGGTTTAATCTGATGTTATGACATCACCTATGTAGGTATACGAACGTGTTAGGTAACAGACAAGGCTAATGTGCTGTATACGTGTTAATGTGCATATATTGCTTGTGGAAGTTATTTTTCATAGTAGGTAGTAGATTTTTGCTAATGAAAGAGATAATGCGTTTGTAGGTATTTTAATGTTATATGTTCTTCCTTATTTCTTCCCGTGGATGCAGTTAAAGAAAAATACAATAAAAAAGGTTGGTCCACCTCTATGTTTTTTCTTTCCAGCCAGAAACATACTATCTTTACATGATTTCGTCAAAATTGGCCTTTTAAAAGGTAACAAGCAAAATCGTACCTTCAAAAAGTCAGTCCTAAAAGAGCTGCTTCGAAACACACAAGTATAATACGTGAAAATCCAATAAACCGCGACATCGTCAAAGACATTGGCTGGAAAAGCTAAACAAGATTAGAAAAAAAGCTTCCTCGTCAGAATTTTATTTGGTTCATTAAACAAAGGTGAGGCTGAACTCCAAAATGAAATACAACAGCTGGATGGTACCTACCCAATTCAAATTTTTCGGGCGAATTAATTCCAGAACTGTTTCTTATGAATGCCAATGGACAGACACATTTTTCCATCAAAATGAGTTCCACTGTAAGATTTTAATTTTAGGAATTCAGGTTCAATGACTCTTCTGTAATTATAACTGGGGAATATTGCAATTATATTCCTTTTGAATTACATTATTACGTTGTTGACATCAGAGGGGCAACAATTTTTGACATTGATTGTGGCTGAAATGGGAATTGACTTTCTCAAGACATAGGACGAAGGTTATAATATGTGGGTATATGTGAAAGGTTCCATAAATATTGTCACGTTCTCTTAGAAAATACATCGTTAAAAGTTTTGGACTAGACCAAAATCCTTGTTTACCTACATATTTTAATGCATAATATAAATAAATTAATGTCAGTTTCTTCTTACTTAATCGCTTAATTAAATGCAGTTGAAGACTCCAAAATCGTACGCTTCACAAAAAAGGACATGGAGCAAAATTCCAGACTTGAACTTATTTTATCAGAGCAGTTACGATAGACTTCGATTTTCTTATAACCTTTACAAAGCCTTAGTAAATTGGATTCTACAGGAAAGAAGGTTTAGTTTACTACTATTGACATTCCTATTCATTGGAAAACATAAAACGGTAAGAAACCTGAAAGGTATTACTGCGCTATTCATGTTAAACTGTTAATAGAGAAACCTCATTTGAAGGGATCTCAAAGAGACCAAACCGTTTGGTACGAGTTAAGTTTGTAGTATCAATTTTCGAAACAAGAATTTAGTAAGGTCCACAGAGCATGGAAACGCCTCGGCAACCGCTACTAGAGGCGGCATTGTGAACACGTTCCATACAAAGCAAGCGTAAAAAAAAAACAAAAAATAAAATATTGACAAAAAATCTAATGAGAGCAGTGGTGGCCCAGTGGTCTACCAACCCGCACTGGGCCCGCGTGGTGCATTACGGCCCACTCCTTCTCACAGAGAGGAGGCCTGTGTCCCAGCAGTGGGAAAATTATAGGCTATGACATAAAAAACGTGTGACATTTTCATTTCAAGCCCAGACTCTTGAGCTAGGTGATACCTGTGTAATGTTGTCTTCACCCGTTTTTTGGACACAAACAATGTATGCAATAAAATTAAAATAACATAAAACGGAAGGAATTTAGTGCATGCATGCTCTTGAGTGGTGAGTGTGTGTGTATTGTGTGTGTCTGAGTGGATGTGCTTGGTGACTGGACTTTGGGTTTTAACTGCGAGTTTGTTTACCTACATTACTAGTTAACACGCGTATTGTTATATAAGCAACTTTTCTGTCTGTGCTGTGGGCAATTCAGTATTCCACTTTTACTTGCAATACGACACAAATGACCGATACAGGGTGGCAGTCCCTATCGAAGCGCATAACTGTGACCGTAGCGTAGAAATTTTCCTAACGGTAAATAAAAACAGCTGTTTCATAGAAAAGTGTAATACCTACGACGTCAAAATTTATGGAGCAGCAAATTTTTTAGGGGGTCTAGCTAGAATCATGTGCTGAATTCAAGGTTACAATTTGCGCGTCGAATTAGAAACCGACGGCTTTAAAGGCGGTCCATGACAGAAGTTAAGCGGACTTTATGCGAATCTTTTGACGCTCCCGGCGCTACAATTCCGTGGTCTATGGTTCTCACTTAAACTGTCTACTGAAGTGCTCCTTGATTAAGTACTAAAAAGCAAACTATAATGAGACTCGTAATATCTGGGTGAAGTTAAGTGGACCCAATCTAGAGTAAAGCGTACTCGAGAATTCTTGAAATCTTTTTAATCGTTTGTGATTTGTGTAACGAAGATAGTTCGCGGAGTTGGTTCCTAGTTAAGATTTTTTCTAAATTATTCATCTTCATCCCTAAATGCGACTGGTCTATCTTTTTAAATGTGTTTATATAATTATGAACTATATCTGTAGTGCTATAGGTATAACTTAGGTGAAGTGGGTTTGAAGTGAGCTGTCACTCCCTAGATTCCCTAGTATCAGGTAGGATGACAGCTGGTCTGTTCCTAAGTGAAGTAAGCTGTCATTTCACCTGATGACTTTTGACTCTATAGACAGCTCACTTCACGGTCATTTCACCTTAGTTTTCAAGGTGAGATTTTACAGAACAGCAATGTTTTTTCTCCAAAGTGATGTCCTTTTTGTTTTTGTAGGTATTTGTATAGTAAGTTAGTTAAGCTTTTAATGTTGTACTACCAAGTGTCAATAGTTAGTTGTTTAAATAATTATATAATAATTTTAATGTAGAATATGAAATAAAATAAATACTTCCGTTTTAGATTTTCAATTAGCAAGACTTCCATTTAATACCGCCAAGTGTCCAAGTAAGGCTATTGAAAACAATGCCTATAAGACAAACACGGAAAGGGAAGTTCTATACCATAACTAAGACGCCAACTTTCTAGACGCTGCTTTATCTTGAATCTACGTTAGTGAACCCGCAGCTTTAGTCCTGTTTTTACATAGGTCGGTACATATATTAATTTAGCAGAACATACTCGTACTAACTCCTCCATATTAACTTTGCTGAACCCCAAGTCCCCGGTGCGATATGACGGAAAAAGTTCGGAATGCGGGCGCCACATTAAACGTGTTCACATTTGCTTTTGGATAGAGAATGCTTGTTCCTTGAGATAGCATGATTTGTAAATTGTACGGGCGTGTTTTAATTTTGTCGGCTTAGTAATTATACGCTATGGTGCCTCAGGGATTTTGTTGTGTGAATATGGCAAGTTAGGCTGTGTCGAAAATCCCTTGACGAGTTTTTTAGGTCCTGTGGAAATGTTGATGAAATAAGAGCATTAGTCAGGTATATTCGTATGGTCTCAAAATATTGTGGTACTTGCATTATGCTTCTCATGTCACGCAGTCACGCTGTATCTTCATCTGAAGTAGGTATGAGCGAGCAGGATTTTATGTGGAACTCGTGCAACGAAAATAGCTATTAAATCATTGTGGAATTATCAAACATTTGAAAGAGGGGATTTGTAATCTTTAAATTGTTTGTGTCATTCATAGTCTTAAGCTTAAACAAAGTAGGTTATTGTTCCGAATAGGGACAGTGGAAATTTTACCAAAAAACTTAAAACAATTTCTACTAATTTCTACCCTTCTTAGCTTCACAGCCATTAAAACCAACAACGAACAGTACGAGTATAAGTACACCAAAAGCACATTAATCCTTAAAATGGGTAATTATAATGAAATTTTGTAGCCATATACTGTGAACAACGTGTGAGAATAATTTACTAGGGCATTACCACACCGTAAATAGTGTTTTATCCCATAATAAATGAAGCGTGCTTTATGAGATTATTTAGCGTTAAATTGGACTATAATGGGAGTATTATTTCATTAACACGTCAAACAGAATGTGTGTCATGAGTTTCGTGTGTGTTGATAAATATATTTCGACGAACATGGATAGCAATAGGCTCGTCCCCTATTACATGGGACTTAAATATAACTGGCGCAAAGTGGGTGTAGTATAGGTACACCTTTGCCTAAGTTTTAGAGGATTGCAGGCGTGATGTTATGTTAAGTACTACATGCCTTTTGTTTATATGAAGATACACTACGTTTTGAAAAGTTTTACATTTGAAAAAACAAAGTATCCTTACTGTGTTTACCATAACCATAATCAGCCTTTTAATGTTCCCACTGCTGGGACACTGGCCTCCTCTCGGTGAGAGGGAGTGGGCCGTAATCCACCACGCGGGCCCAGTGCGGATTGGCAGATGTCACATGTCTTCGAATTTTTGGTTCTAGGACATACTACTAAGTTCTACTGTGTTTACCAATCTTTTGATTTTTTTCTTTATATTAGTAATGTGTACAGTCTCAAACTGTTCACATGTTCGATCATCATCATCATTTCAGCCGAAAAACGTCCACTGCTGGATATAGGCCTCCCCCAAGCACCTCCACTTTGACCGGTTCTGCGCTACTCGCATCTAACGGGTTCCTGCGGCCTTCACAAGGTCGTCGGACCTCCTTGTGGGAGGCCTTCCAACGCTACGTCTTCCGGTACGCGGTCGCCACTCCAGAAACTTTCGGCCCCAGCGGCCATCTGTTCTGTGAGCAGTTTGCCCTGCCCACTGCCACTTAAGTTTGGCAATTCCTCGGGCTATGTCGGTTACCTTGGTTCTCCTGCAGATTTCCTCATTCCTGATTATATCACGCAGGGAAACTCCAACTCCAAGCATCGAATCGGTCAATCGTCAATTCGTCAATCGTCGAATCCGACTCGGCTGGGCAGTGTTCGGGAAGCTACGCAATATCTTCTCGTCTCACGTACTGCGGAGTCTCAAGACGAAAGTCTTTGACCAGTGCGTGTTGCCAGTGATGACTTATGGCACTGAAAGGTTGTCGCTCACAATGGGCCTTGTAAGAAGGCTAAAAGTCACCCAAAGGGCAATGGAGAGTGCTATATGTTCGATAGCCTGCCGAAATTTGTATCAGCGGTGCTATTCTGTAAAAATCTCACCGTGAAAACTTCGGTGAAGTGAGCGTGGAGTGAGCTGTATAGTGTCAATTCCTATCAAAAACAAATTCACTTCACCTATGTTTTCACGGTGAGATTTTTACAGAATCGACCGGCTGGAGCACATAGGTGCATGCAAAAAAGGTCATTTTGATTACTTGTTTTAGTATTATTTTTATTGCTGAATTTTATGTTCAAGTTTATTTTATAACATATAGATAGTTTAGTAAGTGTGTATAACATCGTCTTGGAATACTGTAAGATGTTGTACTTATTGGTGTGAATAAATAAATGTTTTGCTGTCGCAGTGACTTGCACCAGACGTGCGCCATTTTATTACTTTATAAATACATAATATACTTATATCAATAAATTAGAGAGTGCGATTACTGGTACGCGGCGACTAATATCTATTAGAAAAATGAATCGCCACCAGTTTTACTTGTAAGAGTAAACACAGTAATAAACCTAACCTAAATGATTTTGGTATTTTTGGCTTTGATGTTCTCTTGTTTTTTTTTAAGGGATTATTTGTAACTGGCTGATACTCACACTTACAATTTGAATTCTGTTTTGAGTCTTCCAAAGAAAATAAATAAGCAACGACGACTGTGCGACCTTAAAGCTTTCCATTTGATCTCTAAACAAAAACCTTCACAATTTAATACACGAACAGCATGCAGTTGACCTGCAACTCGCTTTGATATTTGGTATTAAATTATGAACGCGTCGTCGAGCAATGCATCATATATGATTCATCGGCGGTAGAGAGGCGTTTATACATGTGATACATCAATACCTGTCTTGACCGTTGGGCGTTGTGGCTTCGTCGGTTTAACCTGAATTCACTATTAGTATTGTCAGTCAATTTATTGTTTATTAAAGTGGAACTTTGTTTTTTGTAGCTTGAAATCCAAATCCTAACTATCCATATTAATATTATAAATTCGAAAGTAACTCTGTCTGTCTCTAAGTTACCTTTTCACGCCTAAACCACTGAACAGATTTCAATAAAATTTGGCAGAGAGATAGATTGCATCCCGGGGAAGGACATAGGATAGTTTTTATCGACATACCTCGCGGGCGAAGCCGCGAGCGGTATCTAGTAATATTATAAATGAGAAAGTAAGTTTGTTTGTTACCTTTCACGCCTAATCCACAAACCGATCATCATGAAATGCATAATTATACGTTTTCAGGGGTAGGTATATATAGAAAAGGACAAAGGAAAAATTGTATCTAGAAAAAAATACTGTTCTCGACACGGATATCGAAACGAACAAAAACTTTCGACGGTCACAATTGTTTTAGGACGCTAGATGGCGCTACGTGTATTTCGAAATCACGATTGAAATATTACCAGACTTTCTGAGCAGAATTCTAACTTAAAGTACTAGGCTTGCATGAATTCACGACAGCATTTCAATCATTACCAATGGAGTATAGCTTACTAACACTAGCTTACTGTCCTGGCTTGAGAAACTAATCTCGTGTATCTCGGGCATAACGTCCCTTGCAGCCACTCTGAAAAGTTTATTCATGGGTAAGTGAGCTGTGATGGACCTTTTGTTTACGAAGAGGCCAGATGGGCGTTAACGCAAAGCCTTTTCACCTCCCTATTGTTCAGAGGGCCTTTAAGATGTCTTGCAGACTTTGAAGAATTATTCAAGGATTATTAAAGTGAAAATAAAGAGCTTAGAAATCTAAAGTAAAAAAGCGAGCGGAAATAAAAATATGCTAATTTATTTATAAACCTGTAGGTATTTTAACAGCAATTTTTGTTTAAGTAACGCTATGAAATGACCTCTAAAAAACATGGGTTTTTCTTTAATAAAACAGCGAGATAAATTCAAATATATTGGCACTGTCTATTTCTAGGAGTAACATACTAAGTACCTACTGTATAATAAACGTACAAAAAAAAAAACAAACTTCAGGAAGGGAACAACAACATTTTCGCGATAATAACGTCGTATCAACAAATTGATCGATAATCTTTCGAGCCACCAAGCGAGCGACAGCTAAGGCTTTCACAAAGCCAATTGTTGGTGAACGGAACTGCACCTGTAGGGTTGTCGATGTATGGTTAAAAGGGTCAGACAAAATGTTTACAATTTCTGAACTCATTAAAGAAAGCACTTTCCTATCGGTATTCATTTTTGAAGAGGCCGATTTTAAGCTTTTTGATGTTGAGGCTTTCGTAGCCTTAACATCAAATAGCTCAACATCGGAAAATTTGCCTTGTACGCAAGGCAGAGAATAAAAATTGTCATTTGAAGGATCCAAATGTTACAAAATGGTTTCACCGTTTTGAGAGCAGTGGTGATGAAATAAATTACGCAAAGTAAAGCGCCTGCCTGGGTTCGACCATAGGGTCGACCAATTCGAAAGTGGGTGCCGTATGCGCATATATATCAGAAATACGTCATTCGTCTGACTGATCGGGACGCCAGCGCCATCTGGTGGCGCTTGACAGGGTCTAGCTAGCCTGAGCTCGTGAGAGTCGACGAGAGCGCTACAGAGCGGTGTGGACTCACTCACTTGGATATTAGACATCGTACGGACAACATGTCATTGTGCTCAGAAACTGTCTCGCGTTCCGTATCTAGTTGTTTCGTGTACCTACCTACAGTGTGTGATTCGCTAATGCGATTACTTTGTTCGTGAAATTATAATTTGATTTGAACTGTAAGCGGTTTTTCTATTACCAACACTACCCATAGTACGCCCACAGTAATTAAAATATGGCTGATGATAACGACACACGTACTTTCTCCGTCACATATAAAACATACATAATTCGATGTTTTGTCAAGTCGTAAAAACCATGCAAGGGTGATATGCTTGTTATTAATAATGCTGCGGAAAAATTACAGTATTATCATTAATTTATTGTCCTTCTACGTAAGCTACTCGTGGCTCTTGCGTTTAAGTGGTACCATCTGGCAATGAGTTCTAGCAAATGTAAAACCATAGGCAGACGAGCATAAAATAATGCTTGGAACGTGTCGCGTTCTGTGCTCTGTTCATTGTGCTTAGTACTTTGCCCGGAAATATGTCAGGAGCATTTTGTAAATTAAACCAATCCGACTAATGTAGAAATGCAGTACATACATAAAAGCGTGTTTCTAATAACACTCTTTAGCGTTTTATGTTAATTAAAACATTCATGAGATTATTTTTAGTTATGACTATGATTAATTTTTTGAGGTTAACTAGCTTCTGCCCGCGACTTCATCCGCGTGAAATTACTTGTTCCCCCGTTCGTTTTTGCTTAGCGTTCTTTCTGAGTTTATTTCTTCTTGCTCGGCTCCTGATGTTAAATAGCTATCAAATGCAAAATATTTTTTTAAATCCGACTGGTAGTTCCAGAGATTAGCGCATTCATACAAACAAACTCTTTTCAGCTTTATTATTAGGTAGTAGAATAGATAGATAATGCAGAACTTATTGGAATATAATAAATGGAAGTGTAAGATGTAAAAAAAAGAAAAAAAAGATGTAAAAAAGAAAGAAAAATGAAAATGAAATGAATGGATGTCTAAAAGATGTATAAAATAAGGCTATACACTTAACTATGTCCAAATCTGAAGATATCAGTGAACGAAAAGCATCCAGTACTGCACTGGTGACCTGCTATAGACCCATCAGATTGGCAAATATTTTACACTAATCCGCTTATTTATAAACATTACTTAAAATTAAGAGATGTTTAAACGTTAAAAACGTATGGTTAAACGGACGCTAATCATTAGAAAAGAAAAAGAAAAAAAAAAGAATAACGTTTATTTTGACACACATCGTGAAACACAAAATACAAATAACAAAATGAAATGTTTTAACTACAATAGTGTGTGCTGCCTCATGGCATTACTTAGCTTTATAAACAAGGGGAATGTCTATTGCCTTAAACCTGGGGGCGATAAAAAGAACAGAAGAAATACCTAGTAAACCTATATTCTCCTAGAAATGCGGTGGCCGCGCACATAACGTCCACCCGTTTACCGAATGACATGTACTTTATGAAAGTGTGTTTTTTTTAATGCTGAAAGGGCTCGCTCTTGACCTTGATCACGCCTGATGGAAAGCGATGGATTAGGTCTATGATGGAACGAGCGTGCCCAGAAGATACCTAAGGCACTGGAGCTCCCACGCATCGATGAAACACAGCAAGCTGCTTGACGCCGAACTCCGGTGGGAGGGTGGTCGCAAACCAAGCGGGCGTTAGCCCTACCAACGCGAGGGAAGAATTGGCTAGACAAATAAGGTGTTGGGTGTGACTGTCCAGGGTGCGCCGAGCGGTCGGTTCAGTTGAGTAACTGGCGGAACAAACTGCGCTACACGAGGAGGCTTCTTCATGCATCCCGTATTCATGTTTTCATAGAGAGCGTTTTTTGACACCGAAAAGTTCTCGCTAACATCATTTTCCTGACAGGCGTCATTACAGCCGTCATATGGCACCAACCGCTTTTATAGGAAAACACAGATTTTTTTCAAATCCGACCAGTCGTCCCGGAGATTAGCGCATTAAAACAAACAAACAAATTCATCTGCTTTAGTATTAGCACGTATTAGTATAGATGTAGGCGTAGCATGAGCAAGCTATCCAAAATAAAAATAAAACTTTTTAACAAAAAATATAAAAAAAGGAACTGAAAAACAATAAATATTAAAGCCTTGTAAATCCCTCTCACAGGGAGGAAGCCGGTGTCCCAGCAGTGAGAACGTTATAGGCTGATTATTTGTGTTACGTTAAGTATATAAATTAATTACTAATTTAGAGTCGCCCCCTTTGCAAATCAGACAAAAAAAAAACATCAAAATCGGACTACATTGTAAAAATACCGTTGTTAAGGGTTGACGTCGTCGATTTGAGAACTCTTCCTTTTTTTCGTCGGATAAAAATGAAAATAATTACGAGTAGATTTTAAATGAAAATGCTGAAAATGGCTTTATTAAACTGTGCATTTACCCTACATAAACTGTATTTTATAACTAAAGTCATTCGTTCAGAGAAACCACAGTCTAACAATTGTAGCCAGTTAATCAATGTCACGTTTATTATACGGCCATCAAGGAGGTTATGAGCTAAAATTACGAGTTTCAGGTTCAACAGTAACTGCCATCTTGTCTATTCTGTTTTATGTGCACTTACCTAACATAATGGCCGTAGATATGTCGTATTATGGATGTGTTATACGTATACCAGCTTCTCATGCCACGTTTACACCATAAAATATGTATTCTACATCATCTTATTCTCCTGTCCTTATCCCAATTTACTTGGGGTCGGCGCATCATGTCTTTATCTTCCATACTTCTCTATTAGTCGTCATCTCGGTAGTCACCCCCTTTCTAGCCACATTATCTTTCACACAGTCCATCCATCATTTTTTGGTCGTTCGCCTGTAATGTAACATTTCAGATTCGATTTTGAGCATTATTTTACAATACTGCCTCCCTGACTGATAAGCATTCGCCTGTAATGTAACATTAGATTTGATTTTGAGCATTAAGTTGATTCAGTATCAAATATTACACATTGTATCATCAAGTTGGGCACTGTAGTACTTGGCTCTCGTCCCTCACTGATGTAATGCTCGACTCTGTAACGCTACATTACAGGCGATTTCTCCAAGTGATCCCGAGCACCTTTAGAACCATCGACATATACTCAAAACTTTCTTCATGACATTTTCTTCATTCCTCCGATTTTCGCACAACATTTTAGTTAGCGGTGCCACTTTCAGACTTTCTCTTAATACTTACTCATATTTTATTCTATTCATTCGTGAAACACCAGACATCATCATCAACGTAGAAAGATTGTCAAAAATTAAAAAAGTTGATAAAGATACTCGTAGTTAACAAGACATGTTTGAAATAAGGTCAATACATGTACCTATGATACATGTTTTATCCAAGGTCAACACATGTATGGTACATGTTTTATACAAGGTCAATACATGTATGATAATATCTAGAAGAAAGAAAGAAAGAAACATACAACTACATAAATATCCAAATGTGAGGTAAAGAATCAATAAAACAAAATTTTTTATACAATTGGTAAAGGACTTTTAATAAATTGTATGTTTAAATTTTTTTTAAACAGTTATTATATGTTACAAGAGGTCTGCCTTTTGTTACACTTAAAAGCTACCAAAAACGATGGAACTATATTATACAAACTCAATATTTAGGTAGGTAATTGAATTGTCTAAGAAAATAAAGTTAATGATATCAAAATTATTTAAAACATACCAACAAGGCCTTTAAAAATAAATCAGGTATTCGAACAAAAATAAGTGCGAAGATTAGGAAAAAAGAGAAAATATTATTAAAAATAAAACATTTTCACGGAACGCAACAAAATGAGCCTACTTCCTGTCACGAAGGTATTATCCTCTCAAAAAAATGCTTTAACATAATCCGACAAAATCTTCTCTAACGGTGTGAAGATACCTCAAATCCCCGATTCCTCTTTAAAAAAGGTCACTTGTAATGAATTCGTTTTTTTTTTTAAAAGAATGCTCTGGCTTTTTTGTGCAGATAAAGGGAGATTACTTTGATAAGGCAAAGGCGTAGGGTGTCCCATGAAATTCAATTTTCTTTCAAATTTTTTGCAATTTGCAAGAATGTATCAGGTTGTATGTTGATCTAAATATGATTGGCAGCCGTAACAAATATTTATTGATAGAATTATAATCATAAAAATCATCAGTAACTAAATCATCAGCACTCTCTAAATTCATATTACCCTATTGAATGACTATTTCATATAATATCAATTATTCTAACTTAAGGAGTTATACCGATCTCCCTGAAGCGCAAACTCATCGACATGAGTATTCTGATCGTCCTAACCTATAGTGCAGCATCCTGGGTGTAAAAAGACAGGACAAAATTCGGAACACCATGCTGCGTTCCAAAACGTGTATAATAGACGTAGCTAGGCAAGAAGGCTGCCAGGCTCAAGTGGGATTGGGCGGGTCACATCAGCCGCATGCAGGATTACCACTGGGCAAAAGTTTCCACACAATGGGTGCCTGAAGATGGACGGCGACGCTGAGAACGACCCAGAAAGCGGTGGCGAGATGACCTGGACGCGTACCGCGAGGGCTGATTTGAGGAGGCGCGGGAAAAGAGTTCCTGGAAGGACTTGAAGGAGGCCTTTGCCCAGCAGTGGGAGAGTATAGGATAAAAAAAAGGAGTTATATCGCTGATTCTAATGATTTCATTGAAAATGATTAAATAATGCTTTAAAAAAAGTTATTTTTAAGCATTATTTGGTGGGGTTGGCTTCCAGTCTAGCTAAATACCGGTAGGTACCTATGTAACATCAGGTGCATCCGATTAGACTGGAAGGCTAGGCAGATGATGATGACCTATGTTATATGGAGCGACTGCTTATCTGACCTCCACAACTTAAACAACCAGTAATAGTGGTTGGCAGCCTTTTGAACTTCTGACTACCCGTAACAACTATTAAAGGTCTAAAAATGACAGCCTGGAGCAAGCCGTGCGCTTCACGAAAATTTATATAAAGCAGTTTTGAGTTTACGCACCTTGCTGCGTCCGTGTTCCGTCCGATTCTTGGTCCCTACAAATTGAGCAGACACGGACGTGCCTCGCACCCGTAACGGTCTAGCATATATCATCCCTAAATGTATTTTCCGTGTCACGGAAGGGTCTCGATATGTAATCGATGGTCACCCATCCACGGACCGATCCCCGCAAGCGTAGCTTAACTTTCGATCGACCCGTGCGGCTGTTGGTATAAAGCCACGAGCCCCCCTTACGATACCTATTATGAGTACAGTCACGAGCAAAAGTATGTATACACTTGACTTTATTCAAAGGCGATTTTCTCCTTTATTTTTGAATGAAATTTTATATTAGTAGGAAGATAGTATTTTCGAACCCATAGGTATATGTAAATGGTCGTATTTCAACGTTGCATTCCTTATTTCGTGAAAAAATCGCAATTTAAAGTTGCCAAGTGTTGACATATTGGTGCTCGTGACTGTACATAAATAAACTTGGATACATAATTACATAAATATTATGAGAGTCTACAAGTCAATAAAAATAAAAGTAAAATATATCAACTATTCAGATATAAATAAAATCCATAGCGACGATAAGGGGCCGTCTCCACGAGCGAGGGAATCGCGGCGATATTATCGTCGTGCCACGTATACACTCTCTAAAGCCCGCTCCACATTCGCGCCGTGAACACCCGTGAAAGCCGCGAATCGCGAAGGTGGATGGCTTTCGCGCCCATTCACGCGGACTTCACGCCTTTTCACGCCTTGTTCCCCGTTCAGTGTCGGTATTTTGCGCCGGCGTCAAAGGGTTTGCGAAGCGCGAACCTCCCGTGAACGCAAACGCATCCACACTCACGCGTGAAAACAGTAGCGCGCGAGACTAGGTGCGCGGTTAGGTTTTGTTTATTTGCTTACGGAGGACGGTGTGTCAAAATGAGCGTCAGTTGGACGAACGAGCAGGAACTCGTGTTGATCCAGTGTTATCATGCCGAACCCATTTTATGGGATGCTAAACATAAAGATCATAAAAATAAAATGAAAGTATACATGACGCATGGATGCGAATAAAGGAAATAATGAATATTATAGTGGGCCAAAGCGCATAGCATCACGGCGGCGATAGCACTACATTCGGCGTCCATTCTCGCAGGCGCGCGAATTAAACTGAAAGATAGCGAATGTGGAGTGACATGTTTTTCGCGACGACTTCGCGGCAAAATTACGGCGTGAATTCACGCCGTGAATCACACAGGAGTCTGGAGCCCGCATTAGAACGTGTCTCTACACGGCGATATCATCGCGGCAAAATTTTGATGGCACGGAGAGACTATCGCCGCGATTCTCTCGCTCGTGGAGACGGCCCCTTACGTTGAGACCCGTTCACATGTAAAGTTTAATTTCCTGGGACTTGCTTCAGTACTTGCTTTTGTCTTTGTTAGTCATTGGATTCAGCTTCATTCTGCTCGCTTTGTTCAAATAGATTTTGCAGTGGTTTCTGTGTTCAGTGAATGTTCACGCGAAATTAATAGATTTTCTTTTCTGACCAGTCTTTCATTTGAATAACATAAGTCTTGTATGTAATAAAATAAAAATAAAATAAATTAAAAAAAAAAAGGACTACCGTTTGATACAGTTTATTTTTTAAATCTATGTCATGTTTACCCATGATTTGTGTCTGAACTAGGTAATCCTGTGTTTCAGGCGATTGGAGGTAACATTATTTGATTAAATAATCATATACTTATCATATTAATTTATCTTATGGGTACAGTAAAACCAGGAGAGATGGACCAGCGGGTGAGACGGACCATCGTAATTTCTACCAAACTATTACATTTATTTAAGCTAACAACACTTACGAGCACTTGTCAACCTGTTAGCTCCGTGTAGAAAGCGAGACTGTTAGATTTTTGTTTGTAAATTTAATAAAATACGAATTAAAAGGTTTTGGAAGCGTGATTTTTTTTATGTAGGTTTTTTAAAAACGAAGGCATGTCTAAGATATTGTGTTAGTAGATTATGAATTGATATTTCTGTGTTAATATGTTCATGAAATAATAAAATGACCTCAAAATTTTTGTTTATTTATTGTGCTTTTAATATGAGAAAGTGGTCCGTCTCTCAACTCAATTTAGGAGAGATGGACCATGTTATGTATGGGTCAATGGGATGACAGAATGGGATGACAACTAATGTGCAGGCTGTGGTGAAAACTATGAGGATACCCTTAGTCAAGATGAATGGCTGCTGTGCATAATTTATGAAAGTTGGTCCCATGAAGGCTGCACCAATTATCCCAATATGTGCGACCGATGCGGAAATACGATGACAAATTGAAGATTTTCCTTTAATTTAATTGTCTAACTTACTTGTTAATTTCATTTTGAATGTTTATTTTTTGTTTAAAAAGTTTTAATGATTATTTTTGTTAGGACCATCTGTCCTTACTGGGTGGTCCGACTCACCCGTATAGTATGGGAGAGATGGACCGAGGGTACTTTTTTTAATATTTCAATTATTTCCATAAAGAAGCTCTGATCGTGCCATATTAACATAAAAAAATGTTGAGTATTGATGGTTAGTTACAGTAACACTAAATTGTTATTAGTTATTAAGCAATGAAAAAAGATATTAAAGTTTGAAAAAAAGTGGTCCATCTCTCCTGGTTTTACCTATGTAAAAAGGTGTATAAAATTATATAACACGAACAATATTTACTTTAGCACAAGTACCGTCAAACGACGCCGGATACTAAATTTTACAAAGACAAAAAATCAAAGGGCAACATAGTCCTAGTGTCAAAATGTACAAATTGCCTAGTGCCAAAATGTAATTTTGCCCAAATGCCGCTATGATAGAATATATTTAAAAAAAAAGCTGTAATGTTCAATTGTACAAATTGCCTAGTGCTAAAATGTCATTTTGCCCAAATGCCGCTATGATAGAATGCATTAAAGCTCAGAAGAAATGGGTAAAAAAAACCGGGCAAGAGCGAGTCGGACTCGCGCACCGAGGGTTCCGTGCCATCATGTTTTTAAATTCATCGGCGAGGCCTATATTCATCAGAGAATTTTAACACTGTGCACTGCGGTGTAGAATATTGCAATTTTATGTCAGCGCCATCTCTTGACCGATAGTGGAATTGATGTAACTTTTGTTGATAATTTCAAGTACAGTACACAAGGACGCCGGATCCTACTATCCATCCTTAAATAGTTGTTTTCATTTCAGATGCCAGTTAGGTAGTTAATATTCCGAAAGTATCTAACAAAGAATGCTGCTAGTGTCATTAAAGTCTCCAATATTTCGATCAATAAGCAGAACCACGTACTATTATAACAGTTATCGTTTACATGGACGCGTGCGAAAATGTCATGCTATAGTAATAATTTAGAAATAATCACGATCAGAATCGTGCCAAGTTTCGTTTCTTGCATTCTGATAGCCTGCTCCAGAATTCTCGTTATTGTAAGGAACTTAATGTTTTCTTAGGTATATAGTGTAAGTCTAAAATATAATGCCTGGAAAGGAGGTCAACAAAAGCCCGTACAACTTTGCCCGAACATGTACCACGAGACGTTTACCAAATCGTAGAGAAAAAATAGAGGAATTCGAAAATAATTGTATCTTTATCCTTACATAATTTAAAACAACATAATAAATTATGTTTTATTATTTTAATTACCTGTAACACAATTAAAACATGTGGCAACTTTACATGTACAATTATTGCGTTACATTTGGCTGACACTAGAGCTGACATTTTCGTAAATGTCATTCAATATCAGCCAATTCAATGTCATTCAATAGCTGTCAACTTGACAGTTTTTTTAATAAGTAAGGTGCCGATGAAAGGGTGCCAAAATATCGTGCTTTTTGTATGTTAAAAGTTATTTTATTCTCGTCCCCGGGTATGCATATGAAAAAATATTAATGCAATATTATTCAGTGTGATCTTGGTTATTTTTGCCACTAAGTGTACCACGGTACTTCGTTTGGGCAGATTTTGGTGACATCCTTTGTTAAACTTAAAATAACAAAATATGTAGGTAAGCAATTAGGCAAATAGGTAGATAGGTGTAAAGTCAGAGAAATAAATTATTTAGAATTTAAATGAAATGTACAACAACTGATCCTAATTAATTAGCATAATCGCCTATAATGGTTCCCACTGCTGGGACACAGGGCTCCTCTCTGTGCGAGGGAGTGGGTAATCCACCACGCGGCGGGCCCAGTGCGGGTTGGTAGATGTTACATGTCGTCGAATTTTTGGTTCTAAGACATGATGCCTCACGAAGATTTCCTTCACTGTTTTGAGAGCAGTGGTGATGCAGCAGGTGATGATATAATTTACACAAAGTAAAGCGCCTGTCTGGGTTCGAACCTACAACTCGTAAGTCTCGGCCGTTACCACTGGGCCACCACTGTTCACTGCAGTACTGCATCGCAATGCATGCAATGTGTATGCTGTTGGAGTACCTACATAAAATAAGTAAAAATAAAATATTGAATGATAACCTGACCCGTTGCTTCGTTTCTAACCGATTGCACGGAGAAGGCACAGCACAGAGAAAAGTGGAAAAATATAATGAGGGAGATTTTTTCCCAGCAGTGGGATAGGTACTATAGGATAACGGGACAAACAGAACCGTGGCTGCAAAAATAAATTATATTAATTACAAATCTTCCATTTGTTGTGATCCCTTGACCCAATCTCCAAAACACAACGTAGCGTCGTCGTAACTGTTCGGCCATTTGCACTTTAATGTGTTTCGTAGTTCGGGTAATCATTCCAGAAGAGTTTCTTGTCGTAACCGTAGAAGAGCTTTCTAAATTATCTTGGACAATCGTATCATCGGTGAAGGAAAAACATCGTAAGCAAACCTGGACTTATAACTAACTAGCTCCGCCCCACGGTTTCACCCGTATAAGTTTCGATCCCGTAGGAATATCGGGATAAAAGGTAGCCTATATGTTAATCCAGGGTGTCAGCTGACTCCGTACCAAATTTTATCAAAATTGGTCCAGCCGTTTGTAGTAACAAACACACACTCACAATGCTTCGCCTTTATAATATTATTGTGATATAAGTCTGAAATCACCAACCCGCATTGAGCAAGCATGGTGATTAATCCTCATGCCTATGAGAAAAGGTAATTTTCCTGCAGTCGGACAATCATAATCAACCTATAATGTTCCCAATGTTGGGACACAGACCTCCTCTCGGTGAGATACCTAGACCGTAATCAACCACGCAGGCCCAGCGCGGGTTGGTAGATGTTACATGTCGTCGAATTTTTGGTTCCAAGACGTTCCGGATTCCTCACGATGTTTTCCTTTACCCAAAGTAAACTGCCTGTCTGGGTTCGAACCTCTCGAACTCGTAAGTCGTGACAATTACTACTGGGCCACCATTGGCGTATCTAGGGCTTTTTTCTAAGGGGGTCTGGCCCCTAACCTTTTTTTTTTCCGTTGGGACTTCCTCATAGAAACCCTCTATATGGAATGAACGGAGGGTTATGTCGGACTCCTACCGACTAAAACCCTTATCCATTATCCAGCTTAGAATTTCAGATAGGTCCCCAAACATCCTAGGGTGGGCACCAGACCATTCTAGGGTCCCCCCCCCCCCCCCTATCTACGCCTATGTGGGCCACCACTGCTCACTGCAGTACTGCATCGCTGCAGTGGGACTACAATAGGCTGGTATTATTGTAACCAGAGACGACGATCTACCTTTAAGACTATAAGCGATGACAATCAAAATGGTGGTTCCACAAAATTGTGGGTTGCCGGCGTTGCTTGAATACTTCACTTGTCCGCTTTGTCCCTTTTAATTTACGGTGTAAAACAATATCAGATTATAGACAACATACACGATAAATATCATTCTCATCCATTGTAAAACTCAAGATTGATTACACCGAACTATCTTTGACAACATTCTCAAGCATCAATAGGGTCTTCGTTCAAAGGCCTCCAGTCCTGTGAGACACCTGCCTTACAGTATTTCACCTACATAGCTTGGTTCATCTAAATTATTCATATCACGGGGCAGTGCCGGCCATCCTGTCGCACTCAACTTTAGTATTCCCCTATGTATGGTACTTACAGAATTATGTATTACGTTCCGACTTAATAAGTATGTACGTGGACAGGGATTATTGTAAAGCTGTGTTGTAATGTAGATGTTTGTTGAGGTTGAGGTGGTTGAGATTTGTGGGTCCAGAGTTATAAAGTTTATTTTATAACCCTCATATTTCAACAAGTTATGTGGACTAATATGCGCTGCCGCTGTGCCAATTAACTACCGCGTCGCATCCTATCGGGGGCACGCGCTACTTAGTTTTCTGACTTTTTGCTCAGCTTCTAAGGGTCGTAGCGTAATGTTAATGTGTGTATGCGTGGTGTGTGTGTGTGAGGGAGTGTGTGTGCCTCTTAAAATTTCTAAAATAGGTACACACGGCAACACCTCAAGCTATATATTTCCAGTTTAAGTTGACCTCGCATCGTATAAGTTTTTCGTACAATGGGAAGTCAGCTTATACAGGCGTATACATAGCTGAATGTGTAGCCTTGCGTATAGCGGTGAGTGGGATAGCAAAGTATAATTTAAAAAAAATACAGTGATATTAATTGTTGATTTGAATTAGGTAGTCAATTTGATGAACAATTACTTTTCCTGGCTTTTCATTTTCGTACAGGCTATTAATTGAATTCACGGGAAATAATATTGTTACAACTTACAAACTAGGTTTCATTTTGCCTTTATCACGCATAAAAAATTTAGTTTTAGTTTTTTTTTAACTACATATTTTTATTTTAATATTTTGCGTCTATTTTATTCTTCATAAAGTCAACAAAAATATTACGATTAGGATACATGCAATATATATATATATATTTTATGAACGTTGCCCCACACTAGGAATTTCTCCTGTATTGTGGGTGCGATTACAAACATTTAAACTCATCATACACAAACAGCCAGACCCGGAACAACTACTTGTAGGTCATACAAATATTTGTTCCGAGCGGGAATCGAACCCGCGACACGCAGCGCAGCAGCATATTATTATTGAACTCATCGAAACAAATCATTATGACACCAAACGCGAGGGGTTTATTAGTAGACCCTAAAGAGTTTCACTATCGACCTCCTGGCTCCATCATCAGACCCTCGACACTAAGTGCAATATGTTGGACTCATCAAAATGAATCATATGACCCCAAACTCGAGGGGGTTACTAGTAGCCCCTGAAGAGTTCCACTATCCAGAACTCTTCAGGGGCCAGAAGGTTCTGGCTTCATCATCAGAGCCTCGACACCAACGACACCAAGTGTAATCTATTGGACTCATCAAAACAAATCATAGGAGCCCAAACTCAAAGGGTTTACTAGTAACCACTGAAGAGTTCCACTATCCATCTCCTGGCTCCATCATCAGAATATCAGTTCCATGATACCAAATTATAGTTTTGTCTTCCGAATTACATAATACATACAAAACAAAGTTTTATTTCGATACGACAATTAGATTAGAATAGAAGTAGGTTAAAATAATTTACTTCTAAAAATATTAAGTTTGATAGTTTTACCTACCAAAAAATTAAACTGATTCTTTAGAAAAGATTATAAAATTGGTAATTTCTCAACCACACGGTTGTTACGCCGTGAGATTCTCAAAAAATACGATGTTTTTCCTTCCCGTAGGTAGTGAGAGGTGATTGCAAAGCGCGTCAATCGAGACATCTTATACTCAGTCTTGTAACGAAACCATAGCGCGATTCAGAAAAACTAACAACGCCATCTATCGAAGAAGATGGAAAACTTAACATAATCGAACAGAATGTTACTAACTTAGTAATTGAAATTTTGCTTCTAGTATTGATTAAAATTCTGAAAACCTTATATAAATACTGATCAATAATTTTTTTGTTATTTTTCGCCTTTAATTATTGAAAAAAAACATGGAAAAATAAAATACATAGGTAGATGGTATTTTCTATGTTATTGGATGTCGAACAAACCGTCAGGCCACCTGGGGGTTTAAAAAGGCCACTTTGGCAGAATCATAAAAGGATAAAATTATGGACTATTACTGTTAAGTTAATCGTATCAAATCCCATTGGTGAAAGATTTTTCAGTTTTTTTTTTTTTGGTCTGTGCAAATCCAATCCCAATCTCTTTGATTACCTATAAGTACGTAGTGCAGCGAAAACATGAAAAACAAGGACTGTCTTCGCCATAACTATTATGATTCATAATATTATCCTTTTATGATTCTGCCAAAGTGGCCTCTTAGGCCAACTGATGGTAATTGGCAGAGGCGTTGAAACAGACAAAGTCGTAATGTCTATTGTGCCTGAAATACACCAAACAAACATAAAACCGGAACACATTTGGATGATTCGATTTATCTGTTTTAAATAAACTTTCCTAGTATTCGGCTATACTTCGACCACATACTTCGACAGCGTTACCATTGGACTCGCAAAGGTAGTTATAGTGCAGACGTTTTTGCACAGAGAGCATGACAAGACATGAGACATCGTGCGATGTGACTCCACAGTCGCCCTGTGCTGTGGCTCATTGGACTAGGCCGGCCTGACTCAGATTTGTGTCAGAAATAGGAATTATGGTTAGCACTACTCCGGACGAGTTCCTTCACACGGAGATATACTGGAAAAATTGCTGCTGAAATGACACCAAGAATTTTACAGTACCTAAATAGTATAATATGATAAAATCGTAGTGTGTTGTAGCTCTATGTATGGTACCTACCTCATTAGAGAGAAAACGTGGGATGCTGAAGTTTTCTTAACCCGCAGTTTTTATGAGTTGGTTGGTTTGATGAGCCACGAGGGACCTACCGACTACTTAGTTACCTACTGAAACAAATTATTCCAGTGCTGACTATAAGGCTGGGGTCGATTGGCAGTGGTTTTCAGCACCCCCCGCGGACGCAATATGGCAGGAAAAACATAAAATACGAAGGTGTACAAATTTATAATAATCTACCGGCAGATATTAGGGGCACATCTTCTTTTAACATATTCAAATCTAAACTCAAGCAGTTCGTCACTAACAACACAAAACTATTAAGTTAACGACTTATGCTAGTCGTACACACAAAATATGACATCACACCTACCTACATAATATATAATCAGCCTATAATGTTCCCACTGCTGGGACACAGGCCTCCTCTCTGTGAGAGATAGTGGGCCGTAATCCATCACGCGGGCCCAGTGCAGGTTGGCAGATGTCACATGTCTTCGAATTTTTGGTTCTAGGACATGCCGGTTTCCTCACGATGTTTTCCTTCATCGTTTTGAGAGCAGTGGTGATGAAATAATTTACACAAAGTAAATCGCCTGTCTGGGTTCGAACCTGCGACCTACATACAACTCTTAAGTCGCGGCCATTACCACTTGGCCACCACTGCTCTTACTTACCTACCTACCTACATAAAAAAACTTAGCTACTGGACTTCCTTACCTTACCTAGTTATGTATTTATTCGCTAAGTGAACAATGTATGTTCTTTTAGAATAAATAAAGAATCTATAAACCCAAAGTGTGCCAATATGATTCTATCTAAGTTTAGTGACTGCCCCGTTGGTCTTGTGATGATCCTAGGTTCGATTCCCGGGTCGGGCAAAGTGTTATTGTGTTTTTCCACTGGGAATTTCTTAATAACAGCCCAGAGTTTGGAATTTTTTTATCTTTTTAATAAGAAACATTTTAACGTGCTGGTCTTTCAACATCATAATAATATGTTTGTTTTCAACAATAATGATTTAACCAATAGTTTGATTTAAAAGACTGTCTATGAAATTTTCTTGTCCGTTCTTCTCCATAGGAATCTACTAGGTACGCTTTGCAATGGGTAATTCTGTAACTTCATCTTTCTGACGAACCGACAATTCAAAAGTGCCTGTAATTGGTTTAGCAAAGTAAATGATCTGAATTTGAGTTTGAATTTGAGATACTCTTTACTCAGGATTAATTATTACAGAACTACAGAATGTACCATGACATTAAAGATTAATTTATATTCTTTGTAACAAGTTGTCATCGATTGAGCACTATTCATAATTATATTCATAATAATCTAATCAGATAGTATGGTGCCACCAATTATTTGTATTTAAATCGCATTAAAAAGTCATTTTGATGATTAAAACCCCACATTCACGTATCCAACGGTCACCTGCACTTGAATCACTGGGCCAAATCAGTAGTAAAGGTCATTATGTCACCGGACCATTTGAGTCGTTAAGCCGCTGTGCTAACGACCAAGTGTGGTCCGATTCAATTCCACACGGGCGCGACCCTAAATATGGGGTGTTGGTGCAGTATATGCAAAGTTTTCAGATATTATTTTGTATAAAATGTAGGCAAATGATAAGGTAGCCGTGGTGGCGGTGTGGGCCGAGTGGTGTCCAAGGATTGGAAGCCGAAATGTCGGTGGTCCGGCGGCGAGATTCGTAGACGATATCGTCGACCGTAGGTTCAATTGAGGTAAGGGACAAAATACGATTTTTCAGGAGAGGCCGACAAAGTTTTTTTTCGGACTAAATCGCCTATAACTTTTTTTGTTATTAACCTTTTTCGGATCTGATTTCACACATAATCTTGTATTTTAGTGCTCTATCTACCTGTGTAACATTTATTTAAATGAGTTAGCTATTTAAGAAAATAGACGTCCCTTACACCAACGTATTTTGTTAGTAATGTCCCTTACATTAAATTGATCTCTACATTGGATCCAATCTATAATGAAAAAATAGTGTAAAGGTTTGTTGAAAAAATGTATGAAGAATAATTCGTTGATTGGGAAGACCCTTACCTTATGTCAAGTGGATTGGCGGCGGTAATTACACCATTTCAAGTTGCTATATTGCATAGTTTTTCAGATACATTGTTGTTATGGGGCTGATTCGAAATTTGAATCCAAAAATCAGTAGGGTAAGGCACATTTTTTTTAAGCTATAATTTTTTCATTTACACCTTTCGAAAGAGCGCAAAATTCTGAACAAAACTGTATACTCAACTCTTTTTGCGTATTTTGTCCCTTACATCAATTGAACCTACGGTCGACGATATTGTTACCATCCCGGGTAGAACCGGGAAGCTGGCACAGGGGCGTGGGAAACGAGAGGCCGGACGCTCAGCAATGGATGAATTCGAGCTATTGATGATGATGAAATGAGAAGGTAAAACAAAATGTAATAATTATAATCTGTTTATTCAAAAACGGGTAGGTATGAAAAATGGTCAGCATGCTTTAGTCATCAGTGGATCCCAAATAGCAGGAAAGGACTTGGCGATGGTGGGAAGAGCTGGACTTCGTTAAGGTTCAGCCCGTAATCGCGCACTCTTGGAAAAGCGGAAAGCGGGAAGGGAGGCCTTTGCCTGCGGTGGGACTAGGGACAATAGTAATATTTGGTTATCGTGTTGTAAAGTTTATGATTGTTAATAGCAATTAATAAAACATTTTAAATAATTAAATATTCTAATACCCAATACCTATCGGAAGATATTATCGATTTTAGGATTCGATAATTTATTATAAGTCGACGACACACGAGCGCGGGCATTTTAAAATCTTGACGTGTAAATACTGTGCGGACGTGGATTGGATTGGTAGATTTATTTTGCTGTGTAACATTGGTTGTCCAATAAAATAGTTATAAAACATAGTGACCTCAGTTTTACTACAATTTTCGAGAGATGGAGAGAGACTATGTATCGTGATCTAAACATGATTTGCCTGAATAATTAGGAAACTTTGAACTAAAGTATATTTAAAGCGAGTTATTACATGCTATTTGTTTCACATTTTTTATCACATAGCCTCTTTTTTTTCTTCAGTAAAAAGTCCGCAATTCAGTCCAACATTATAAATATGGCAGATTACACAATGTACTACAAAAAGACAAGCAATTAGGCGCGGGTCGCGATATATCACGCTGGACAGGTAGCAACATGTTGTCGTGATGTCTCCTCTAATGGAGGCTGATTGTGGCCCAACTAAATTCTGTTGTGGGTACCTAACAATGCGTTTTACATGTCCTGAATCAAGATTTTGAGCTGGAATTAGAATTTTCGAAGCAAACTTACCAACCACAATTTTGAAATGAAAAGTACTAACTTTTATCTGCACTTTTATTATTAAGTTCAGTTTTCTTCCATTATCTTTTTATTGTACCTATCCGTGTCCATATTCTGTCTGATAAAAACGATTTTTTTAGCAAAATGTCACGACTGTCTTAAATATGTTCACTTGAAACATAAAGTACATGGAATGCTTTCCAAATTTTATTCCTTTGTAAACTCTCCTTTTATACGAAATTAAGGTGTGAGCAGTGAGGTGGTGCCTCACTGCTCACACCTTAATTTCGGATTCTTTCAACAAAAACTAAAAACAAACTCATATAAGTATTTATTTGTTGCGGTAAAAATATGAATAATAAAGGTGTTACATGCTCTGTGGGTCCGAGTGCGACAAATGGTTGCAATATTTCTTCAGTTGAAGAAGGGACGAGATATTGTGGCAATGAATTATACAATTTGTTATGCTTTGTGCCCAAGGGACTGTTTTGGGGGTGCAGTTGACTATTACAGCTTCTTCTTGTATACGTTTGTCTGACTTTATTGCGTATTTTTTAAAATTTAATCTTGTTAAGGAAATACTAAGCAATTGCTATTTCTGGGGTGTTTTGCTTTTGTTCTCCGTGAAACAAAATATTTTATTTTGGGGTATTTGAACAAACAATTATGGGTCACATGGGACAAGAAAGTAAGAAAATAGATATAACTTTACAATTTTTTTGTATCGAGAAAAATTCATTGAATCGTCTATTCCTTTTACAGACCAAAGAGTCAAAAAACATATACCAAAATGTTAAATCCCTATTCCACATACTTATCAAGTTACACGAAGTAGAAAAACCACATTTTTTTTCAATTTATCACCTTAAGACGTTCAGTGTCCCGGAACGTGTGAAGAAAATTCTTTAACCTATTTTCCTAAACAGCATTTTACTACCTTTTACCTTTGAATCAAACTTTCAATTTAATAATAAACGGGAGACGTAGAACGGTTATGATATTGGCGGGTAAATACAATGGTTTACGGTTGGCCGTGATATTTAATTGAATAATGACTACCAGTAAACAAAGGCGTAATAAGCTATTAATCTCGCTTGCACAACAGCTCAGCGGAACCACGGAACGCGTTTTCACCGAGTCCAAAAGTGAACGGCGAGAAAAAAATGAGTTTTTTTTTCTTTTTGGCGAGGACAAGAGTTCAAACGCTGCACTCTGGTAAATAAAACTGTTACTTTTATTATTTAATAAAAACATATTGGTACCACTCAATAAGTCATTATCATCTTAGCCAGTTTTAACCATACTGCATCCTAATTGCATAACGTACTTTTAATTTGAAGGATATTGCTAATCTATTGCTTGATAAGTTCGAAAAACGTGTTTCTTCAACAACGTAAATAAAGCAATGAATGTTTTTGAACTGTCGTGTTGTGTTACGCAATTACCTTGCTGATCCTATTTATTTCTATTTTGCGCTGCTGGAGGGTATCCAGATGGTCCCCACCACTCTATGGACGTCGGCTTTCGGGGTCTGACCAAAGGATATCTGCGGTCCACGGCGTCACAAAATAAAAAACCCTTTTACACAAGTATTTTGGTAATCGAGTAAAGAGTTGATATCTCATAATTATCTTCGTGGTAGCACCGGGAGTCTGCTAATGAAAACAAATGAATATCGTACGCTCATCGCTACTTTCATGAGGCATTCTTTTGTACTAATAAATTTTAGCCAAGATGAATAATTAGTGTTCTAGAAGGGAGAAAGTTTTTGCCATTTTTCACTCATTACGCACCCTTTCTCGATGTAGACCATAATATTGTGCGATGCCGTTTTATTTAACGCTGTGCACTAGCTAGCTGTATATACTCCCTTTCACCGAGAGTGGAAGGTCTGTGTCCTAGCAGTGGGAACTTCATGGGCTGATAATGTAATGTATAGGTAGTATAAATTGAAACGCGGTAGTCAGACAAAATGGAGTTTATTCATCTCAAAATAAATAAATAAAATAGACGTAGACACCCTTTATTCTAGGTATATAAATTCATCCAAAACATAACTGAACACTTTCGATGCTCATCTTTTGTTCTGCATTACGAATATCTCCGATCCACATATTAACTATTGGTAGTCTGTACACGTTAGAACTTTGTAGTTCTATGATAGTACTTTTCCATTCAGTACTTCCTTCCTGAAACATCAATTATTTCGGATTAATTTATTTTTTCATAAACTTTTTGCAAGAATAGGTGTGTCAGATAATTCCCAAATTTTCCTATAAAAAAATAAACTCCTCCAGACCGTACTTCGGCCACGGCGGCCAATCTCAACGGAGACTAGCCTTCGGCGCGGGAGATATTATAGTGCACAAGTGTGCGCGCAGACACAGGTGCACTCCCTCTTCCCTCACTCTCATAGTCCGATGGGACGGCACAATGAGCTCCATTTATCTCCCTATTTCGTTTGATCCACGACATTTTGACCACCCTGTATATAGATAAGGCATCAACATTCAGAATAAAGAGTATAAGTAATAATATCTTACTTTGCATTCGTCAGTAGCTTCTGGTACGGAATAGAAGATAGGTGATTGATTCGTCGGGTATGGTCCAATCATTACATCATTCCAAGCCCACAACTTCACTGACGAAGACATGTTGTGTTTAGAGTATGGAACTGAGTCCAGACAGTTGTATTTTAGCGTTTGGCGAACGGATTCTGATTGATCGCGCAACCATGTTAATTGTTCTACTGATATCTGAAACAAAAAAATCGATCAATTATAATGAAAGGATTCATCTCATCTGCCTAGCATTTTCCCAAATATGTTGGGGTCGGCTTTCAGTCTAACTGGATGCAGCTGAGTACTAGTATTTTACATGGAGCGACTGCGTGTCTGACCTCCACAACCGAGGTATCTACTGGGTAATACGATACCCCTTGGTAAGACTGGTTGTCAGAGTTTCGGGCTTCTGACGACCCTTAATAACTGCCAAAGATCTACGAATGACAACGAGGCACGCAGGAGTCTTATTATGTAAAGATGGTCACCCATTCACAGGCCAACCGCGGCAAGCGTGGCTTACCCTGATCGATCGCCCCGTCTGGATGTTATTACTTAGCCTCAAGTATAAAAGGATTATGATAACTAATAACTTCTTGTGCATTAATAATAAAGACAAGTGAAGGACAGGTGAAGCACAGGAGGTTCCTCGCATTGCCGATTATGTTTGGGCCGAGTAGATATCTATACTGTTTAAATCTTTTAAGAAAGTCAGCACTTGTCATTAGCTTAGTACCGTTATTAGATAACAGATGGCGTTGTGCCATGACGTCACTTTTGTAAGACCCCTCCATGCCGCGGAAAGTACGTTAAACTGTTGGTCCCGGCTGTCATTCGTGGATCTTTGACAGTCGTTACGGGTCAAGTCTTTGGACTTGAATCTGACAACCACTCTTACATGATGTATCGTATTATTCAGTAACTGGGTTGTGGAGGTCAGATAAGCAGTCGCTCCATGTAAGCTGCATCGAGTTAGAGCAGAAATCCAGAGTCCAGGCTGCTGCTGAGAAATTACAGATGGAAAAACTCAATAACACTTTGACGGGAATCGAAACCAGGACCTCATTGCTCATCAGTAGAACTTTAAGTAAGTGTAGAAGAAAAGGGATGATATGATCTCAAGTTATAAACACCACGGAGGACTTCAGTTTACTCAAGCAAGAAGATCCGCGATACGAAAAAGTAAAGATAATTTTAAATAGAATTTCTATAGATTTCTAAATGTAACTTACATTATATAATCCCTTCATATCAACGCCCATTTCGTTCAACCAGAATGCTCCTTTACTGGGATTACGATTACACTCTAGGGTTTTGTTACTTATCCTGATACATGTCTCCAGGCTTGTCATATTGCAGAAAACTTGAATTGAATTCGCTGGTGGTCCCAAATAATACATGCCTGCAACAAGTGTCGTTTATGTTAAAACTAGCTGCGCCCCGCGGTTTCACCCACGTAAATGTCGATCCCGTGGGAATATTGGGATAAAAATAGCCTATATGTTAATCCAGGGTGTCAGCTACCTTCATACAAAATTTTATCAAAATTGGTCTAGCCGTTTGAGCGTGAAGAAGTAGCAAACATATAAACACACCCCCACACACACACTCACAAACTTTCGCCTTTATTTTATTTTATTTGAAAGGTACACCAACGACCTATTCACTGGAAATATAAACATAATAATAAATAACATGCATTGAGTTATGGTGAATTAGTCACTTACAGGCGTACACAGCACTTACACAAAAAATAACTTCTTAAATAGAATAGAAAAATTAATTACAAACAAAGCACAAAACATAAAGTAAAAACAAAATCATAATCGATATTAGAATTAATAATTAAAACCAAAATTATCATCAGAATCATAATTAAAATTAAAGCATTACGATTAAAGTAAAAAAAAATAATTATAATAAACAGTAAAATTCATAATCAAAATTCAAAACAGTAGAACGCGATAACGAGTGCAACAAGAGGACAATCCAAAATTAGCAGGCCGCACATGTGGCAAAAAACAAAAAAATAAAACAATTAACAATAATTTATAATATTAGATATTAGTGTGATGATAATAATATATGAATAACCAATGGTGAAACCGTAGACCCATCATATACCACATACCTACTCGATCCTATTAGGTAAATATTTTTTTTTATTTATTTATTTCCACTTACATAAACCAATACAGGATTTATTTCCACTTACATAAACTATTACAGTATAACAACGCGTTCAGGGCGGTGTTGGGGCTGCCCCGTTTCTGTAGCGCTTTAGGGATGTTCGCGATTGCACGCACTGATTGTTTCCACGCTTCTATGCGCAAGCGGTGTGCGTCCCTGGTGCGCCGGGTGCGGGCCAGCCCCAATACCATCCTGGCAATGATTGCCGACAGGCTGGACTGTCCTTATATCCGGCATGGTTGTGACAGGCATGTTGCTGTTCCAATGCCGGTCAGAAAATTATAATTAATCTATATGTTAATTTTGTTTTTATTTATTTTGTTCTTGCAATGTTTTTTATTTAATTTAATTTAATTTTTAATTTTTGTTATTATCTAATTTAATTTAATTTTTGTTATGTATCTAATTTAATTTAATTCTTCTATTTTCTATTAATTTAATTTATTTATTTATTTTTGTTTTTAAGTGTAATTATTGCTTCTGACATTGTATGCCTAAAATTGTATTGTAATTGAGTCTATGTTACTTGATCAATAATAAATAATAATAATAATAATTACAGATTACAGGTATTTAGGTACAGCACGTATCGAAAGGTGTGGTCAAATTTTGCTTGTGTGGTAACGACCACCAAACTGAACAACTTTCTCCATGTGATCAACATCCTAATCGAGAAAAAATAATCGGTCCCGTTTTTACCCTTTGGTTACGGAACCCTAAAAACGGTGAAATATTTGTTCGACCCAAAAAATCATTTTTGGGTCGAACAAATATTTCACCGAACCTAAAAGAACCTAACCTTACTGCGATCACATTTAATTTGAAGAACTTTTATAAATGTAATGCCTATTCATAATAATTTTATGTATTCTTCTCACCACTGTTTACTTCGGGTCCTGCAGATTTACAAGGAACCTCTGCTGGGCTATCCAGTGTCCCGAAATCATAATCGTCATCTCCCCCTAAATCTATAGCTGTAATAAAATATTAGGTAACATTTAATAAGTTAGTAGGTGCCTAAAGCACTGGGCACATTGACGCGAATCCCGTGTGTGACTCGTCCCTTGTTCTAATAGTTAGGAAGTCTCGCGACTATTCGCGCCAGTTTGAACACGGTCATCCAAGTTAATTGACACAACCGGCGCCATTGAATGTCCCGCGTTCGCTTCTGTTTGGCCTGAGCTTTGTTCAGCGCGAGGCAGCAGCAGGGCTAACTGCCCAGGAAGCGCTGGAAATATATATTTTACTTACGTAGTATAAGCATATTCTGCCTATGGCATGCGACAGGTCAGCATCATATTTGCTGTGAGAGCTGAGGAAGTTGTGCATTTGTATTGTGCCTTTCCCTTCGCATCATAAGCACTAACGCAAGTGCAACTAGAGGCTCCATATTCACTCATAAAATGAACAATAAGACGGTATCCCTCGAATACTCAACGAAAATGATCGCTTCCTACATGATCTATGTCGTAACGTCAAGTCGCAGACGCGTACGACAGCTGTGCGTCTAGTCGCAGCGACAAAACGCAGATGCGTACGACAACTATGCGTCTTGTTGCAGCGACAAGCTGCACAGTTTGCTGGCACTTAAAGTACAGCTCCACTAATCAGTTCTTAATTCATAGGTTTTAGTTGTCAAAAACTATAAATGCTTACCATTTGGAGTATCATGGCAAGGGCAAACCCCGCGACTTCCAGGAGCTCCAGGAGGTCCCATTGGGCCAGGCAACCCCATCAGCCCCGCAGGTCCCTAAAGAATTTACACAACAGTTGTTAGGTCAACAATTTAGGTGCAAAAATATTAAATTTTTTGCAAGTGTACAAAGTATGTCATTGCACTCGAGTCGATACTGCTCTTGCTGCCCAAACCGAAAGCGAGGACCAAAGGGAGCCGGGAATGCAACGACATTTATTCACGACAATATCAGATAGCCATCATCATCTGCCTAGCCTTTTCCCAACTATGTTGGGGTCGGCTTCCAGTCTAACCGGATGCAGCTGAATACCAGTATTTTACATGGAGCGACTGCCTATCTGACCTCCACAACCCAGTTACTGGGTAATACGATACCCCTTGGTAAGACTGGTTGTCAGACTTTCGGGCTTCTGACTACCCGTAACGACTGTCAAAGATCAGATAGTATGTTTATAAAAATATGATTCACGACCGTAAAAACAGACTATGGATTTAGAGAATTATAATCATTACAGCCAAAAAAAACCGGGCAAGAGCGAGTCGGACTCGCGCACCGAGGGAGGCTCTTTGCAAACTTCGGAGATAAGGTGGGGGGGGAACGGTATTTTTTTTTACATTTTTCATCAAAAGTCGAAAACTATGTAGCCTAAAAAAAAGAAAAAATGTTTGAGAATGTGCGAATTGCGCTCTTTCATATGATACCCCACATGCCCTAGTAGCCCCACTTCGAATTTGTCAGACCCCCTTTCAATCCCTGTTGCAAAAATATACACATATATGTATTTATATTTCTTTCTTACCTAATTGCAAAATAGTTGAGCATACGTCATCTAAAACTATTCCAAATTTCAAGTTGATAGCATTAGTAGTTCTTGAGATATCCAGCTGTGACAGACAGACAGACAGATTTAGTCTCACCATATGGGTTCCGTTTTTACCATTTTGGTACGGAACCCTAAAAAGGTTGTAAATTTTGGTATTTTCTAAACATCAAATATCTCTTTTGGTCCAGGGGTCCCTGATGCTTAAAAATCATAGGGAAAATGCCTACAAGTCTGCGGGCGGTGGAACCGCCTGGCGCGAGCATCAGTCGCTCGCCCGCGTGAACCATGGGACTGTCACCAAGGAAAAAGTCGCCATATAATTTTGTGTCATTTCATGTTCGTTTCGTAATGTAAGGTTGATTAAATTGTCGATTTATTCTTAATAAAGTTATGTCAGTCACACAATATTTCTCACCATTTTTCCATTTTCACCAGGCTGTCCCTTCATACCTGCAAATCCAGGAGCACCCTGTTAAAGAAAGACATTTATGTATTATTATACACACGCTTACACACGTCATACTATTATTTATTTCTTCGTTTACATTAGTAATTTTAATGGTGTACAGATACCTAATAAAAAGCATTCTGTCCATCTATCTATGCAAGATTGAAATGACCGTGAATATGTTTGTTAGTTTGATAAATAAAAAAACCGGGCAAGAGCTAGACGGACTCGCGCACCGAGGGTCCGTACCATCATATGTTTTTGAATTTTCATCGGCGAGGCCTATATTCGTTAGAGAATTCTAACACTGCGCACTGCGGTGTAGAATATTGCAATGTTAGGTCTGTCTGTCACCAGGCTGTATCTCAAGAACCGCGATAGCTAGACAGTTGAAATTTTCACAAATTATGTATTTTTGTTGTCCCATACAACAAACGTGTTTTTTTTCCGGTGTTTTTGCCTTGTGGTACGGAACCCTTCGTTTACGAGTCCGACTCGCACTTGGCCAGTTTTTTCCTATTTTCTGTCTGTTTTACTTAGTGGCTCGGCTACAAGCAGCAGCTTGCAGACTCCAACAGTTTCTGCAAACAACATGGTCATATTCACAACAAACCGTTTGCGTGGTATACCGTTTTGCCATCTGTCGTGTTTGTGCATGTAAGCTGCTGCGTGTAGCTTAGGTCCTACGCCCCATCGTTTTCCTATTAATTCTAGTATAATAAAATAATAATAATTCCAGCCTATAAATTTCCCACTGCAGGGCAAAGGCCGCTTCTCATACTCTCAATTATTACCATGTACCTATATTTTTTATTTTTGTTCAAGACTTACTGAGAAACCAGGTTCTCCTCTATCTCCTGTATCACCGCGTGGACCTTGAGGTCCCTGAAAATAACACACCATTAAGTTAAAAATGTATTTTCACTCCTCATGCTCTAAAAGTTCGTCTTTATGTTGTATTCCTCACCATTTTTCCATTTTCACCTGGCTCTCCCTTCATACCTGAAAATCCAGGGGCGCCCTGTTAAAGAAATACATTTATATATTATTAATTAATATACACACGCTTAAACATACACACGTCATATTATTATTTATTTCTACGTTTGGATTTGTAATTTTTATGGTGTATATAATAAAGAGCATTCTATCCATCTATCTATGCGACCTACAAATAATAACCGTGATTATGTTTGTTAGTTTGATAAGAAAGACTTTTCATTTGGAAAATATATGAGTGAAAATCGATGTCAGATGTACTCGTGTACCACATGTTCATAAACGTGCCGCTGCAGATTTTTTATTCCAGCATATTAATGTCCCAGTGCAAATTAATGTTCCAGCAAAGCCCGCTTCAAACCGTTTGCGTGGTATACCGTTTTGCCATCTGTCGTGTTTGTGCATGTAAGCTGCTGCGTGTAGCTTAGGTCCTACGACCCATCGTTTTCCTGTTCATTCTAGTATAATAAAATAATAATAATTCCAGCCTATTATTGTCCCACGGCACGCCAATGGCCGCTTCTCATAGGTACTCTCAATTACCATGTATATTATTATTATTATTATTAGCCTGTGGTGTCCCACTGCAGGGCAAAGGCCTCCCTACTCTCTTTCCACTTCTCTCTGTTCAAAGCTGTTAAGGACCATGTTTATATATATTTTATTTTTGTTTAAGACTTAGTAACCTGAGGGGCAATTCTTGTTATTTCAAGAACGTTTACAGTCTAATATCAGTCTCAATCTGTCAAAAATACCTCTATTTCCGTACATTTTTGACAAGTTTTTGAAATTTGTTTGTCGCCAATATGAGACTGCGACTAGATTTTGATCGTTTTAAATTAAGAGAATTGGCCTTCACCGCGTGGACCTTGAGGTCCCTGAAAATAAAAATGAGTTAATTAACCATTTATTATAATTTATGGATTTGTTTGTCTCTGGAATGACAATGCTTAATTTACAACGTGGCGATGAGGTTATTCATTAAATGATACTATGTATCCAATATGACGTCCTTTGAACATATTACATTATAAAAATATTTTTTTTTTAAACGATTACAAAATGATGACAAACCAAAATGTGCCCAGCACGCCACGGTTCGACTACATGACAGACTTGACGCCGAGGGCACGTTTTTGATTTTTTGACGTGTGGCGGTCAAAAGGTTAAAAACTACTTAAAAATAGGACCTCCGAATACTTGCGTAAAGGACCTTTTCATCAAAGCGCTTGCCAAAAATGGTAATAGTGACAACGTATCATTTTTCAAAATGGTCATAAGTAACATTTGTTACCAGCGCTTATATCAAGGCAAACGGATAACGGATGCCCAAGGAAATTTTTGTTATCGCAGTGACCAGCAAAAGAGAATTCTAGAGTTTGCGCCTGTGGGACAGCATTGAGCAATAAAAACTTACGAATTACACAGAAACATACGATGACTGCGCGACTCCACAAAGTCATCGTATGTTTCTGTATATTTCTTCACAGTAGGTAGGTAACATAAGTACTTATCTACAATTGCATATTTATATCCTTGTACAATTTACCTGCTCTAGGAATCTATTTGTAACTGTAGCTGGTAGGTACCTACCCTTTCCTGTTGGGGTTAATTATTGTACGATGCTATAACGTTCGCGGATCGGATTAACGATATACCAGTGCATAAAATATGAACAAAAAGATAGATATTTTTATATTTGTAATACTACTTACAGGAGAACCAATGTCACCTTTCTCACCACGCTCCATATCTGGTTTACTATCCTAAAAAAAAAGAACGTTTGTCAAAAAAATTAATTATTTCACTCGATGCAGGTGCAATTGCATCCCAACTTCCACAATACAGGAGGCTAAGATGGGGCATTCATTGGTTGGTATAATGCAATAAAACGAGGGAATTGTCGATTTTCTAGACAACTAAACCATTTTCCAAAAGTCTGTTGATGTAGTATTCACAGATTTTGTTGATATCTTTGAATTTCTTTTCGTGTTCGTTCTAAATAGGCACTGCTATGCTTGCATAGAAACAATATCTAGGTGCTTGTGCACGCTTGCCTAGATCTATAACAGACGTTACAGGTAGTCAGAAGCCCAAAAGTCTGACAACCAGTCTAATGTAATCCATACACGCTACGGTCTACCGGAGATGTTACCTGTGCAGGTTTGCCTGCGCAGGTCAACCACACGTCAGTAGCGTGTCACGTTCCGGTGTACCGAAGCGGTCTTCAGTTCTTTTACAGGTACACCGTACGGTGTCACTCGAAAGAATTGGTTTTCGATTTTGCGCCGGTCGCCTGCGCAGGTTAAAAAAACTGCACAGGTCTATTCTCACACACACACCGGTTCACCTGTGCAGGAAGGCCTCTCCGGTGGACCGTAGTGTGTGTGCGTGTGTGGTTATCGGTGTTACCCAGTAACTGGATTGTGGGGTCAGATAGGCAATCACTGGATCCAATAAGACTGAAAGCCGATCCCAACATAGTTTGATAAAGCCTAGGCAGATTGATTGTTTACGCTTGTCGCCAATTTATATTAGACACTAGCACTACACTGACATACTCCTCTTATTTAATAAACAATATTAATAATTTACTTACAATGGTCAAAGAGCAGGTAGCTGAAAAAAACATTGAAAACTTATATTAGGAAGTTAGGCTAGAGGTTCAGAAGAAGAGTTCTTTGCTCTGTAAGATATCAACTTAACCTTTTGACTACCACAGTCAAGTATAGATGACAAACCAAAATGTGCCCAGCACGCCACGGTTCGACTAGGTTCATGACAGACTTTGACGCCAGCGCCGAGGGTCATTCGTAGATCTATGTCAGTCGTTACGGTTCGCCAGAAGCCCGAAAGTCTGACAACAAGTCTTACCAAAGGGTATCGTACTACCCAGTTACTGGGTTGTGGAGGTCAGATAGGCAGTCGCTTCATGTAAAATACTGGTATTTAACTGCATCCGGTTAGATTGGAAACTGATCCCAAAAATAGTTGGGGAAAGGCTAGGCAAGGCACATGAATCATAGTAAACTCGAAAAGAATATGCTACTCAGCTTTGCGTTGCGTGTTTTAGCACTAGTTGATCCTGGGTTTGATTCCCAGGTCGAGCAAAGTGAGAACAGGTTTTTTCATCATCAAATTAATATTATTTCAAGTTAAACAAATATCAACTTTATTTTAATGTTAATTAAGTTGATTTCAGAGTGACTGGCACTATTTGTATTTAGCTGCATCCGGTTAGACTGGAAGCCGACCCCAACATAGTTGGGAAAAGGCTAGTCAGATGGTGATGATGATAGCACTATTGAAAAAGTTAGAAAAATTTCCATAAACTCATATTTGTTAACATTTTTGGTAAATAAATCGTGAATGCAGATTAGATGTTGGTTGCAGTTGTGAGTTCATTTAGGAGGACAATCTACCACAATGCCTGCAATAGGGTTGCGGAAAATATTGCATGTTGACGGGTAGGTAAACGAGAACAACTCGAGGTAATTAATACATTTTAGGTTTCCATTATACCAACTTCCTGAGCATCAGCATCCTGGCTGTTCAGCATCCTTATAAGGTACCTTTTAGGTATTGGGACCACAATGTAACCACATGATAGCCATAATATAAATCAGTAGGTGCAGTCAACAAATGAGTTAAGTATACAGGAGCGTCGGATATTGTTGAAGTTTGCTAAGAAACCGATGGGTATTTTCGAATAAAATTTTAGTTTATTAATAGAAAACAAACAGCTCATTTATTCAATTAAATTTCAGTCCAGAACATCCATCGGTTTCTTAGTAAACTTCAACTAGGTATATCCGACGCTCCTGTATACTTAACTCCTTTGTTGACTGTACCTAGACGATTCTGGATCACCCAATGTTGAAATGTTTCGCCGGATATAAAAAAAAATAGGTGTCCATACATTTTGACTGCGTGGGTTTGGAATTTTGTATGAAACAGCTGGGTTGACGATGGTTCGTCTACTTAGGTACTGTTTCTGAAATAATTGTAACAGGAATAATTCGAATTGAAGTGGCAGGTATTTTTTATATATTCCTGTTTGATCCCCTGAATGCCCCCTCCACCCCCCCCCCTCCTCGATTTTTAATCTCTGTCTTATCCACATTGTAGGCAATTTTTATTATTTAATATTGAGTTACTAGCAGCGCCACGCGGTCTCACCCGCAAAAGTGTCGATCCCGTAGGAATATCGGGGTGAAAACTATCCTATGTCCTTTCACGGAACCCAAACTATCTCTATACCAAATTTCATCTAAATTGGTTCTGCGGCTTAAGCGTGAAGAGGTAGCAGACAGACACACTTTCGCATTTATAATATTAGTATGGATTACGGATAGGCAACGTCCAGAATCGGGTACCTAATGGGGTATTGGGGTATCGGGTACCCGATAGTCACAATTTTAGGGAAATAAGTATCGCGCAGTGTTATCGCCCCGATTTACGAGTTATTATAATTATATAGATCGTGAGTTCGAACCTAAGCAGGCACTTTGTGTATTTAATTTCATCACCACTGCTCTTAATCTCCATCGAGGGTTAGAGACGTTAAAACGGTGAAAGAAAATCGAAAACCGGCATGTCCTAGAACCAAAAATTCGAAGACATGTGGCATCTACCACCCCGCACTGGGCCCGCGTGGTGGATCAAGGCCCACTCCCTCGCACAGAGAGCAATGGGAGCGTTATAACAGATGCTGATATTATTAGGTATTTATTGATTTTACTTACTATACTTTGTCGTGTATGTCTTTTCGCCATCATCCGTTTTCTAAAAGTAAAAAATAAAGTAAAATTCAAAAGTGGTAGAGTAGTATGAATTTGAAGGGATCCCTTCTTTTCGCATAATGTTCTTTTTCTAATATACTTTGGCATAACTCTTTTGGTATAATTTGTTTTGCCATAATAATACTTTGCCATATTTGTTTTTGGCATACAGCTGAGGTTGGCATAATTATCTTTAAGGCTAATTTGTTTTGGCATACCTAAATTTAATTCGCATAATACTAAACTAAAGTACTTTATAGGTATATAATTAAAGTATTGTCTTAAAAATTCAATATTATATTGTGCTACTAGGCGACGTGGACGCAAGAGCGAGCGAAGGGTACCTCGAGGTTCGGTTTGGTTAGGTTCCTTTAAACCCTGCAGACAGAAATAGGAGCCCCGCGCAGCGGGGCTCCATCGACCTGACGTCGTTAGAAATAAAACTTGCAGCATGCTAAATTTATGCTTTAGAATGTTATGCTTAATCATTATTATGATTAGAGAAATTATGCTTAAAAAAATTACGCGTAAGCTGTTATGCGTAAATAATGTTATGCGAAAATATAATTAAGAGGAACAAAAGTATGCTAAGTTATATTAGGTCTTAAAATTTTATGCAAATTAATTAATAAATAAAATTGGAAAATTTTAAATAAAAAAAAAAAAATATTTAATTTGTATATTATTTAATTTGTATATTATTTAATTTGTATATTTTTTAATTTAATTTGTATTTGTAATAATTAATTCTCGTAATTCTTATTTAAAATTATAATAATTTTAAATTTGTGTAAATTAAATAATAATATGTTTTGCGTGCCCATGTGACGGTAGAGCATGGAGGACTCTTATATTAAAACATCTATGTACTAAATACCCATGTTTGCAAACCAATAAATGATTTGATTTGATAGGGAACCGAATTTGAATACCTCATAATAAAGCTTATCTCATTTTTATGATTTGGTTTATGATGTACTAGCTGACCCGACAGGCATTGTCCTGTTTATGATTCGAAAGACACGTGGCGCCATCTATTATCGTAATAACGTTATTGTTGTTTTCCTCGGGAACAACATTTTTTTTCGGGATGAAAGGTACCCTATGTCCGTTTCTGTACACCTGACAATGTATATGCAAAATTTCAAGATGGTTGGTTCAGGGGTTTAGGTGTGAAAAGGTAGCAAACAAACCAACTTACTTTCGCATTTATAATATTAAATAGTTAGAATTACTTACAAGTGTCATTCCATTAATGTTTGCTGAAACAAAATCAAAAAGCGTAATTAATTATATATGCTATTTTCTTGTAGAGAGATCGATACTAACAAGTTTTACATAGATATCTACACATACATAAACTAACGCCTTTTTCCCACGGGGATAGGTAGACACTACAGAACGCCAGCTACTAAAATCCTCACAAATCAAAATCAAATCAAAAGTGATTTATTCAAATTAGGCTGAGAATCAGCACTTTTCGAACGTAACATTTCCCTAAACGCCCACCCTTCACCACTTTCTAGTGCTTTCGCTGGGAAGAAGTGGCGCAACAAACTCCCCAGCAGCACTCCTATAACACTACGTTTGGTACAATCAATAAAAATTCTACTTTTACATAACAACTGTCTAAATCGACACAAAATTAGTCTAAACTTTGGTTTATACCCGACTGCGCCAGAAGGAGGGTTATGTTTTTCGAGTGTATGTAGGTATGTATGTAGGTATATTTCTTTGGCACGCTCTGTAGCCTAAACGGCTTGATCGGTTTTAGTTTGAGAGGTGCCGTTAGATTCGTTTTAATTGTGAGGGTGACCCTGAGTATATCAAAATTAAAAAAATAAAACAAAATGGCTGATTTTTGGCGCCATGTCTTAAAAAAAATATTTTTTTTTCTTAAAACCTATCGAGTGGGGTATCAAAATAAAGGGTTTTAAAAGGCGATTCCAAAAATATATACAACTTATATTGTTAACATTATTTCGAAGTGACAAATCACAAAAAACACGTACCAACTACTAAATCGTCTGCTAAATCTTTTACATTTGTAGGTAAACTAAAAAGCTCGATATTAAAAAAAAAAACCCGACTACAGTAAACATTTTTTTTTTTTGTTTTTTTTTAATTACTTTTCAGATTTCGATTTTCATGATTGTCGTCACAAACGTGTATTTAATACTAAAAATATTTTTTTATCTTTTTAATCTGCGTACCCCAATGAAAAGAAGGTGTGAGTTTACATAAGTATGTTAAACTACTATGATGTTTAGTTTGTTAAACGACCTTTGTGGCTGACTGTATACCTACTAACTCAGGATCACAGTGTTTATTATAAAAAAAAAGATTTTGTCAAAATAGTACATTACGATACGTGTGACTTAAGTAGGTAGTTCATTATTGACGGCGTGAAATTAGCGTCTGCGCTTAGCGAGGGTGCTAAACGCAGTGCTTATTAGACTACTTAAGTCACGCGTAACATACCTATACTATTTAATAGCTCATGTCAACTAAACCCACACTTAAGTCACGCTTTTCTGTGTGAAAATGGACTACTTAAGTCACAGCAAAGCGTGACTTAAGAGGAAATGCGGGTGGTCGTTTCTCCATGGAAACGCTCTCGCCTGTTTTCTTTCTGTTTAATAAAGCAATGTTCTGTTACAGAATAATAAATATTAACTACTTGTATGTCCCTATGTTTTCCTTTTTGATGATATATTATTTTTATAGGCACTAGAATCCAAAAAAATGCTGATTTAAACCGCTCTCAATACTAAATACTTTATTGCATTCCATAATGTGTACATAATGATAGTCGGTATTTAAAAAAATCGAATCAAGAGAGGCCTAGTGTACAAATTTGACAACTATTAATGAAAAAAGAAAAACATAAGTTATATTGGTCCAATAAATTGGTCCGATATTGGAGGAAGAAATAGGTGACAGCCAAACCTCGAATTACACTTTTTACTTAGGATTTTTGAAAAGTCTCTCCGGCCGCATTTCCTCTTAAGACACTTAAGTGCGTATTTGGGTCACAGAGCTATAAATAAAATTAATAACTAAATAGTTACCTGATGCATTTTGAAATCCAAGCGTTACACAAACAAAAAACACAATGAATTGGGACAATATGACGTCCATTTTTGTAATTGCCACAGACAGACTGACAGGAATAGGGAAATAGCATCCTTACTTATTGATTTGGGTTTTCCTTGTCAATTCTATAAATAACTGTACAAACACACAAGCAAGTTGATTTCAGAGTGACTGGCACTATTTGTATTTAGCTGCATCCGGTTAGACTGGAAGCCGACCCCAACATAGTTGGGAAAAGGCTAGTCAGATGGTGATGATGATAGCACTATTGAAAAAGTTAGAAAAATTTCCATAAACTCATATTTGTTAACATTTTTGGTAAATAAATCGTGAATGCAGATTAGATGTTGGTTGCAGTTGTGAGTTCATTTAGGAGGACAATCTACCACAATGCCTGCAATAGGGTTGCGGAAAATATTGCATGTTGACGGGTAGGTAAACGAGAACAACTCGAGGTAATTAATACATTTTAGGTTTCCATTATACCAACTTCCTGAGCATCAGCATCCTGGCTGTTCAGCATCCTTATAAGGTACCTTTTAGGTATTGGGACCACAATGTAACCACATGATAGCCATAATATAAATCAGTAGGTGCAGTCAACAAATGAGTTAAGTATACAGGAGCGTCGGATATTGTTGAAGTTTGCTAAGAAACCGATGGGTATTTTCGAATAAAATTTTAGTTTATTAATAGAAAACAAACAGCTCATTTATTCAATTAAATTTCAGTCCAGAACATCCATCGGTTTCTTAGTAAACTTCAACTAGGTATATCCGACGCTCCTGTATACTTAACTCCTTTGTTGACTGTACCTAGACGATTCTGGATCACCCAATGTTGAAATGTTTCGCCGGATATAAAAAAAAATAGATGTCCATACATTTTGACTGCGTGGGTTTGGAATTTTGTATGAAACAGCTGGGTTGACGATGGTTCGTCTACTTAGGTACTGTTTCTGAAATAATTGTAACAGGAATAATTCGAATTGAAGTGGCAGGTATTTTTTATATATTCCTGTTTGATCCCCTGAATGCCCCCTCCACCCCCCCCCCCCTCCTCGATTTTTAATCTCTGTCTTATCCACATTGTAGGCAATTTTTATTATTTAATATTGAGTTACTAGCAGCGCCACGCGGTCTCACCCGCAAAAGTGTCGATCCCGTAGGAATATCGGGGTGAAAACTATCCTATGTCCTTTCACGGAACCCAAACTATCTCTATACCAAATTTCATCTAAATTGGTTCTGCGGCTTAAGCGTGAAGAGGTAGCAGACAGACACACTTTCGCATTTATAATATTAGTATGGATTACGGATAGGCAACGTCCAGAATCGGGTACCTAATGGGGTATTGGGGTATCGGGTACCCGATAGTCACAATTTTAGGGAAATAAGTATCGCGCAGTGTTATCGCCCCGATTTACGAGTTATTATAATTATATAGATCGTGAGTTCGAACCTAAGCAGGCACTTTGTGTATTTAATTTCATCACCACTGCTCTTAATCTCCATCGAGGGTTAGAGACGTTAAAACGGTGAAAGAAAATCGAAAACCGGCATACAGTCCTAGAACCAAAAATTCGAAGACATGTGGCATCTACCACCCCGCACTGGGCCCGCGTGGTGGATCAAGGCCCACTCCCTCGCACAGAGAGCAATGGGAGCGTTATAACAGATGCTGATATTATTAGGTATTTATTGATTTTACTTACTATACTTTGTCGTGTATGTCTTTTCGCCATCATCCGTTTTCTAAAAGTAAAAAATAAAGTAAAATTCAAAAGTGGTAGAGTAGTATGAATTTGAAGGGATCCCTTCTTTTCGCATAATGTTCTTTTTCTAATATACTTTGGCATAACTCTTTTGGTATAATTTGTTTTGCCATAATAATACTTTGCCATATTTGTTTTTGGCATACAGCTGAGGTTGGCATAATTATCTTTAAGGCTAATTTGTTTTGGCATACCTAAATTTAATTCGCATAATACTAAACTAAAGTACTTTATAGGTATATAATTAAAGTATTGTCTTAAAAATTCAATATTATATTGTGCTACTAGGCGACGTGGACGCAAGAGCGAGCGAAGGGTACCTCGAGGTTCGGTTTGGTTAGGTTCCTTTAAACCCTGCAGACAGAAATAGGAGCCCCGCGCAGCGGGGCTCCGTCGACCTGACGTCGTTAGAAATAAAACTTGCAGCATGCTAAATTTATGCTTTAGAATGTTATGCTTAATCATTATTATGATTAGAGAAATTATGCTTAAAAAAATTACGCGTAAGCTGTTATGCGTAAATAATGTTATGCGAAAATATAATTAAGAGGAACAAAAGTATGCTAAGTTATATTAGGTCTTAAAATTTTATGCAAATTAATTAATAAATAAAATTGGAAAATTTTAAATAAAAAAAATATATATTTAATTTGTATATTATTTAATTTGTATATTATTTAATTTGTATATTTTTTAATTTAATTTGTATTTGTAATAATTAATTCTCGTAATTCTTATTTAAAATTATAATAATTTTAAATTTGTGTAAATTAAATAATAATATGTTTTGCGTGCCCATGTGACGGTAGAGCATGGAGGACTCTTATATTAAAACATCTATGTACTAAATACCCATGTTTGCAAACCAATAAATGATTTGATTTGATAGGGAACCGAATTTGAATACCTCATAATAAAGCTTATCTCATTTTTATGATTTGGTTTATGATGTACTAGCTGACCCGACAGGCATTGTCCTGTTTATGATTCGAAAGACACGTGGCGCCATCTATTATCGTAATAACGTTATTGTTGTTTTCCTCGGGAACAACATTTTTTTTCGGGATGAAAGGTACCCTATGTCCGTTTCTGTACACCTGACAATGTATATGCAAAATTTCAAGATGGTTGGTTCAGGGGTTTAGGTGTGAAAAGGTAGCAAACAAACCAACTTACTTTCGCATTTATAATATTAAATAGTTAGAATTACTTACAAGTGTCATTCCATTAATGTTTGCTGAAACAAAATCAAAAAGCGTAATTAATTATATATGCTATTTTCTTGTAGAGAGATCGATACTAACAAGTTTTACATAGATATCTACACATACATAAACTAACGCCTTTTTCCCACGGGGATAGGTAGACACTACAGAACGCCAGCTACTAAAATCCTCACAAATCAAAATCAAATCAAAAGTGATTTATTCAAATTAGGCTGAGAATCAGCACTTTTCGAACGTAACATTTCCCTAAACGCCCACCCTTCACCACTTTCTAGTGCTTTCGCTGGGAAGAAGTGGCGCAACAAACTCCCCAGCAGCACTCCTATAACACTACGTTTGGTACAATCAATAAAAATTCTACTTTTACATAACAACTGTCTAAATCGACACAAAATTAGTCTAAACTTTGGTTTATACCCGACTGCGCCAGAAGGAGGGTTATGTTTTTCGAGTGTATGTAGGTATGTATGTAGGTATATTTCTTTGGCACGCTCTGTAGCCTAAACGGCTTGATCGGTTTTAGTTTGAGAGGTGCCGTTAGATTCGTTTTAATTGTGAGGGTGACCCTGAGTATATCAAAATTAAAAAAATAAAACAAAATGGCTGATTTTTGGCGCCATGTCTTAAAAAAAATATTTTTTTTTCTTAAAACCTATCGAGTGGGGTATCAAAATAAAGGGTTTTAAAAGGCGATTCCAAAAATATATACAACTTATATTGTTAACATTAATTCGAAGTGACAAATCACAAAAAACCACGTACCAACTACTAAATCGTCTGCTAAATCTTTTACATTTGTAGGTAAACTAAAATGCTGGATATTAAAAAAAAAAAAAAAACCCGACTGCAGTAAACATTTTTTTTTTTTTTGTTTTTTTAATTACTTTTCAGATTTAAATTTTCATGATTGTCGTCACAAACGTGTATTTAATACTAAAAACATTTTTTTATCTTTTTAATCTGCATACCCCAATGGAAAGAAGGTGTGAGTTTACGTATGTATGTTAAACTACTATGATGTTTAGTTTGTTAAACGACCTTTGTGGCTGACTGTATATCTACTAACTCAGGATCACAGTTTATTATAAAAAAAAAAAATTTGGGTCACAGAGCTATAAATAAAATTAATAACTAAATAGTTACCTGATGCATTTTGAAATCCAAGCGTTACACAAACAAAAAACACAATGAATTGGGACAATATGACGTCCATTTTTGTAATTGCCACAGACAGACTGACAGGAATAGGGAAATAGCATCCTTACTTATTGATTTGGGTTTTCCTTGTCAATTCTATAAATAACTGTACAAACACACAAGCAACACGCCATTAACTTAGTCATGTGGTGCAAATTCTTCTCATTAGTAAGAAACTGGTTGATAGGTGAATTGAAATAAAACTATATCTTGATATAGTTTTATTTCAATTCACCACCACCAAAAACCACCAACCACCACCAAAAACCACCAACCACCACCAAAAACCACCAACCACCACCAAAAACCACCAACCACCACCAAAAACCACCAACCACCACCAAAAACCATTAAAATAAAGTTGATATTTGTGAAACTTGAAATAATATTAATTTGTAACATAAGTTTGAATAGACTTTAGCCGCTATGATACTTTTAGGGTACAAAGAAACAAATCCATAGACCCCTACGCCGGAACCCGTGTGTACCTAATAATATAAGTTCTATTATGGCACTAAACCTAAGCATTCACTTGTAATGAGCATACCTACCTGGTAATGACAGATTTAAGTTGTTAAAATAAATACAATTGAATAATAATCCACTTATTTATGTGGAGATATTACATTTTATTAAATTCAATAATAATTAATTAATAATTATTAGTAATTAAGTATTTTTTTTTTTACGAAGGCATTACTGTTGTTCAGTTTGTTAAAAACCGGCGAATGCTCGTTGTTCTTTTACAAGAGAATGCTCTAGTTTACTAACACCTTTATTAACGCCTTCTTACTGCTCGTAACGCCCTCTGGTGTCAATTTACAAGGAACTTCGGCTGGCGATTCCTTAGTCCCAAATTATTTGTCTGATTCAGTATAATCCAAAGCTGTAAAAAATGGGAATTGGTTGATCCGTGTGGGCACACGGAAAACGTCAAACGACTAGAGGTCTCTAGTCGTTTAACGAGTCAAAGACAGATGGCAGTGTTTTCAATACAACAACATTGCTACTTCGGCTGGCAGAAGTTGGTAGCGGACTATCATTTGAGTTTAAAATACCTACTAGGTGGCACTGACGACACGATATTTGGATAACGCCGTTAAAAATAAACTTTTTCTCTCGTATTGGCTTATAATCAGATGACTAGTATATTAGTTATTGTTAGTTAAAACAGTATTTTAAAAAACAGAGATCATGTACGTCTAAAAATGTTGTTTCGGCAAATCTGCTGAGAATTAGACCCTTGATAACATAAATACTCACTATCTTCAGGCAAACTAGCAGGGCAAATCCCTGATCTTTCAGGTATTCCAGGAGGTCCCACATAACCCGGTTGCCCAGCCGGCTGTACATACCATCAAATTGATGGGACTGTAGCGGTATCTACAACGCCACATGCGAACAACGCGTCATACTGACGTCACGCAAATCCTGCATCGCGCAAGCAGAGTTTACCGCGCATCTAGCATAGATACAACGGTCCGACATGAATCATCGGGCAGCTGCCCGCCAGACACAACACCCGTCTGGTCGGAGGATCCTCCCTTTTCTATGGAGGTTGAGTGAACTTTACACCCTGTTCCTCATACCTCTATAGGGCAAACATCGTAATCGCGAAAAAAATATCAACTGTCCCATACAAACCTTCAATACCTATTCGACCCAAATGTATAGAACCGCTGAAATTTTTTTCGTTGTCCCATGGAGAAATTTGTTCAGTATTATGGTTTGTACTAAGCTTTAAATATGACCACACCTGGATACATGCTGTACCTATATAAACAAAAAAATAATTGCTGTGCGTTCGATTGGTATGCGTATTAGGTACCTACAGTCAACAGCAAAAGTAGATGATCAAAATCAGAAATTCAATACTAATGAACGGAGAACTGTGTGGCGTCGAAGTACTACTACTTAGAATATTTACTACGTAGAATACTTTTGAATTTTGCATACCAAAAAGAACTGAAAAGCTAAAAACAAGCCCATTTTAAATTAAATAAAAGTTGGAAGCAGGCGGGACCCATTTGAATTTCAAAATATAATAAAAATGGTATGGGTCCCGCCTGCTTCCAACTTTTATTTAATTTAAAATGGGCTTGTTTTTAGCTTTTCAGTTCTTTGAACTTAAGTTTTTTACCGCAGTCGGGTTTTTTATTTTTTTTAATAACTTTTTTTTGTTCGTACAAAATACGTTACGCGGATTTAAAAATAAAGAAGGCCGATGGACCAAAATGTTTGCGACCTAACTAAAGGTTCGTGAATAAAAGGTAGGTAAAGTGGAATGTAAACACTTATAATAATGGTTCTACAAGACAGTACAATGTTGGACTAAACTTAAACAATACAAGTAGGTATGCGCGCGCGTCTTCGACTGTGGTCGGTAATGGAGTGAGGTGCGGGCGGCGGCCAGTCTGCTGCCGCGGTGTAGTCCCGCGCCGCGCCCTCCGCGCGTCCCCTGCCTCGGACTAAGATTTACGCCTTGTCTGCGTGAACAGAAAGTATATGAAAATGAGTAGGTAAAAACAATAACCGAAAAATATGCAAAATAACAAATACACACATCAAAAGTGTCTAGGGATCAACATATATTTTTGCAATAACTTTTCTCCTGATTGATATTAATTAAAATTTTCTTTAAGGATTCATCAAATAAAGTGTTTTCGTTTGTCACAGTAACGATAAACCAAGTCACCTTTGCATTAATAAAGAAATTTGCCATTTTCCTAATAAAGGGATTTTTGACATTTGAACCACTAACACAAAAGTTCGAAAAAAAGACTGAACTAACAGTTTTCTTTAAAATTTTATTGGGTAACTTAAACAATTAATAATCCGTGTTTCTACCGCGAACACTAACAACACAAGAACATCGGTTTGGCATACTCAAAATGAGTTCATCCAAATCACGCTGTGGAATGGCCGCCCATGTTCGTTGCAACAACAAAAAAAGGTCTTCTTGCGACTGGATACCCTCCATATTCGGCAGAGCTCTTCTCTGTAGCATATCCCATGCATGCTCAATCGGGTTCAAGTCTGGCGACTGAGCAGGCCAGGGCAGGACATTGATGTTAGCTGCGGCGAGAGTCTGTCTTACAACTCTTGCGGTGTGCGGTCGTGCATTATCATGCATTAACTGAAATAAGGGACCGATTTGCACTTGTAGGGGAACGATGACGTCTGATACAATCGTCTCAGCATAAATTTGAGCGTTGAGGTTGCCTCTGATCCAAATCAACTCAGTTCTTCCGCCGATCCAAATACCCGCCCATACCATGATGGTTCCACCACTATAAGGATGGACTTCCTGGCAGGATTTTAATCGCTGTTGGCGTCCAGGTGTTCTCCAGTGTCGTATACGTCTTGTATCCGGTCTCATACCAAAACGAGACTCATCAGAAAAGCACACGAAACGCCATTGTTCTTCTGCCCAATTTCTGTGTTCAAGAGCCCATTGATATCGAATCCTACGATTGTGCATTGCTATAGGTGGTACCCGTAGCGGTCTTCGGGAATGAAGGTTCACTTCATGCAAGCGGTTTCTGACTGTTTGGTCGCTAATTAAGTTCCCTGAAGAGTGATGAAGCCTCACGGCTAACATCATGGCGGTTATTGTTGGAGCTCTTCGAGTTAAGATTTGAATGTATCGGTCTTGTCTCCGTGTGGTGCAGCGATACCGTCCTCCATGGCGCTCAGCCACGGTACCAGTGCTTCGGTAACGTGTCCAAAGTCGACTGATAACACTCTGACTTGTATTCAGAGCTAAAGCCACAGTACGTTGCCGGGAACCAGCTTCTATCATTCCCACGGCTCTGAGCATTTCTTCCCTGCATAAATGACGTCGCCGCTCCATAATAACGTTGGTTTTAATCAGTAGTAGGGAAACAGTAGCACTAATAATGTCTTCAATGCGTTGTATGTTTTTATAGGGAAAATATTGACAGCTGATTTTCATCTTTTACTCGAATTTGATTCACAGTTCCTGATTCAAATTATGAAATGCACCAAAAAGGATCCATATAAATTTATAAAATAATAAATTTATTACAAAGCCACATCTCAATCTCAAGAAATCCGCATAAAAATGCTTGATCCCTAGACACTTTTGATGTGTGTATGTCGCAGAAACCGTGAAAAAAAAATTTATAAAATAAAAAAGTCTAAGTACCTATATGTATTTATTTTATAATAATTATATTTTGCACGTGGAACTCTAATAAAATAAAAAAAAGCAATTTAAAACATTTGCGTCTTGTAGCAGCATCTATACGCAGCGGCTAAGCGCACCATGCGACATGCGAATGCAACAGCTCGGCGATTAGACGCAACGGCAGGCTGCGGTTGACCATTTTCATAAATATTTTGTTGAGTTGCAGAGTCATAGCGACAGGCTAGGGTAGTCGCACGCTCTTGCTACTTGTCGCAGCAACTAGACGCAAGGTGCACGCGCAAACTTGACTATCGCATGCGACAGGTCAGCATCATATTGGCTGTGAGAGCTTAGGAAGGTGTGCATTTGTATTGTGCCGACCTCCCTGATGGCGTCAGCGTGGTTTGCTACGCTGATGACACGCTGGTCCTGGCGCAGGGGAGGTCGCATCAGGCGGCGGCCGACGCGATGACACGCGGGGTTGCGATAGTCGTGGATAGGATCCGGCAGTTGGGTCTCGAGGTGGCATTGCACAAGTCCGAGGCCATGTCGTTTCATGGGCCCCGGAATGCGCCACCATCGGGATCCCAACTAACGGTGGGAGGGGTTCACATCGGCGACGAGACAACGATGAAGTACCTGGGTCTCGTCCTCGACAGCCGGTGGAACTTCGTCGAGCATTTCCGACGTTTGGCCCCCAAACTGGAATGGGCCGGGGCCGCCTTCAGGCGGCTCTTGCCCAACCTGAGGGGGCCAAACGCCTCCTGACGGAGGATTTCCGCGGGGGTCGTGCGGTCCATGGCCCTATACAGGGCCCCCCAAAAGGTGGTAGCCGTAAGGCTTATCCGGGGCTACCGCACGATCTCGGGCGAGGCGGCAAGCCTCCTTGCCGGACTGCCGCCATGGGATCTGGAGGCGATAGTCCTCGCGCGCGTGTATGAGTGGCGCGCGGAGGCACTACGCAGGGGGGAAAATCTGCTTCCGCGGCAATCAGATGCGTCGCAGCCTAAGCGACAAATCAGAAAAGGGGACAAACTGGTTAAGGGTGCTCAACCTGCCCTGATTGCGGTCTGTTGCTCTTTGCCAAGAGCCAGCCAGGTTGATGAGGTGGGTTTCACGAAAGTGGAAAGGAAGAAGAAGAAGCCCTGTTCTCGTAACCTGCGTGGCACCGCACCGAGTGGTCCCAACATGCTGCTGCGCCCTGCTGTGCCTACGACGCAGCTGTACCTTTCGCGTCTGCATCACCCCACGACAACTGAGGAAGTCGTGCAGTATTTGAAGGTGAAGCCCAACTGGACTCTGAGGGTCGAAAAGTTGGAATCGCGCCACAACATTGACTTCAAGTCTTTTGTGGTACGAGTTCCAACCCAACATCTACAGACTTGTCTGAAAGAGTACTTTTGGCCGAAAGGTGTCGTATATCGACGTTTCCGTGGACGGTTACGCGACACCACGCAGCGAAACACGACGCCGACAATGTTACGTGTATCTGTATAGTTCATAGTTTTAAGGTTTTTAATTATGTATTAGTTTATTATTTTATAAGATTATTTTGTGTATTTTATCTATGGGCCTTAGTTGCCTGACAATAAAATTATTATTATTAAATCGCTGCGGAGCGGAGGAATCTCCGGCGCGATCTCATGGCGACATGGAAAGAGCGACTGTCGCAACCCAGCGCAGGGCACTCCGCGATAGCGGCGATAAGACCCCTCTTTGAGGAGTGGCAAGAGAGGCACCACGGCGCCCTAACCTACCGCCTGACGCAGGTCCTCACTGGACACGGAAGTTTCGGGAGGTTCCTGCACATCATCAGGCGGGAGAAAACGCCCGGGTGTCACCATTGTCAAGATCGCCCAGAGGACACGTTGGAGCACACGGTGGAGGTCTGATCGGCTAGCGGCGGCGACCTCTCGCGTCCGGCCCTGGTGCAAGCCATGGTCCAGGGCGAGAGGGAGTGGGAGGCAGTTACCTCCTTCTGCGAAGCAGTCATGCTAGCAAAGGGACAGCTCAGGGAGAGAGCCTCCCGTCCCCGCCGCCGCGGGAGACGCTCCGGGCGTCGGGAGCCACGTGACGACTCCCGGCCACCGTAGGCGCAGGCCTGCAGGCGGAGAGTAATGGGTAGCTCACCGTCCGATTAGGACCAGGCCCGTGCCGGACAGCGCGTACGTGTTCCATGCGCGCTTTAAAGAGATGTCAGCATCGAGGAGGGGCCCCCTTAGGGCCGAAGCCTGCCGGGTCAGCGGGAACCCGAAAGGGTTCCCGCTGGCCCGGAACATAAAGGGCTAAGGAAGGAACATGGGTGGGTTTTAGTCAGTAAGAATCTGACACTTCCTTTCGCTCCACCCAGAGCTGGAGGGGTCATTTGATGATTTACCAACATCAAAAAAAAAAAATTGCAATTAGAGGCTCCATATTCACTCATAAAATGAACAATAAGACCGTAACTCTCAAATACTCAATGAAAATGATCGCTACCTGCATGATGTATGTCGTAACGTCTAGTCGCAGACGACGACAGCTGTGCGTCTAGTCGCAGCGACAAGACGCAGATGCATACGACAACTATGCGTCTTGTTGCAGCGACAAGCTGCAGAGTTTGCTGGCACTTCAAGTACAGCTCTACTAATGAGTTATTAATTCATAGGTTTCAGTTGCCAAAAACTATAAATACTTACCATTTGGAGTATCATGACAAAGGCAAACCCCATCTTTTCCAGGAATTCCAGGAGGTCCCACTATCGGCAGCCCCGGAGGTCCCTACAGAATTTACACAACAGTTGTTAGGTCAACAATTTAGGTGCAAAAATAGTAGGTACATTTTTATGCAAGTTTACAAAGTATGTCATTGCACTCCACTCAATACTGCTCTTGCTGCCCAAACCGAAAGCGAGGGCTAAAAGGAGGGTCAGCGGGATTGTCCGAAAGGGTTACCGCTGGCCCGGAACATAAAGGGCTAAGGAAGGAACACGGGTGGGTTTTAGTCAGTAAGAGTCTGACACTCCCTTCTGCTCCACCCAGAGCGGGAGGGGTCATTTGATGATTTCACATCCGCAAAAAAAAAAAAAAGAAAAAATAGGGCTAAAAGGAGTCGGGAATGCAACGACATTTTATTCATGACAATAACAGATAGTATGTTTACAAAAATATGATTCACGACCGTAAAACAGACTATGGATTTAGAGAATTAATCATTACAGTCAAAATTACGTGACGAATTAGTTACATCAAATTATAGGGCGACATTTTGCGTACAAGTCTGCGGGCGGCGGAACCGCCTGGCGAGAGCATCAGTCGCTCGCCCGCGTAAACCATGGGACTGTCATCATCTTTTTTTTGCGCTGGCAACACTGGTAGCCGGTCGTCAAAAACTGATCTCTAGGTTAATTATTTTAAATAAATTAATAAAAGTGTTTTAAATGTATTAAATTAGTGTAATATAGTCAAACCTAGATATTAAGTATTCTAAACAGTGATTACAAAGTGTTTTTTGTCGCGAAAACTTCGTAAAAACAAAGGATTCAAAACCGGCTGTCAACTCAACGTACCAACGGTGACGGATTTCAAATTATCATCGATCCCGGGGAGTATTTTGTTTTATTTATGTGCTTGTAGTTAATATTTACAGAACACAGAACATCACAGAGTACTGCTCAGGTCTCTGAGCTACGTCCATCACACACTGGCACGGTTTATGTCTCCTTTTGCTTGACAACTAGTGGAAGCAAAATCGACGACGAAAACATTCGCCCAGACAATAAACACTACATAATTTACTACACAAAAATAGGCTCTTTTTATGTACCCTATTGATTAAATGATTCATACTTAATATAAAACCTGTCATGTGTTATAAACTTGTTATTGTCAATCAAGTTTCTTTTTGTTTTTTACAATAATAGCAGTATTCCTTGTAACTTCACTTCTATTTAACATTCCCATCTAATTTCTTAATAACTTGACCTAACTTTAAAATCTATTTGTTAACATTTAATTACTTATTTTTAACTTTATTTTATTTTATTTTTCCCTTCTACCTCCTACTAATCTAAATATTGGAACATCTTTTTTCTCACACTGTTATTTAGCTGCATAACTTCACACATTCCAGGTGACTGATACTTCAAAGAAAATGATGACCCGCAGTGCTACAATCAAGGAGATGGAAGCTAAACTAAGAGCCACCTTGAAGGAGCTACAGAATTCTGAAGCGATGTGTAAACAACTGCTCCGCGAAAGGGAAGACAGCGAAGTAGAAGTGGAAAACATTATTTTAAAGAACACCTCCCTCAAAAAGGAACTGTCTCAGCTACACATCCAACACATGGACTTAACTGACCAGCACAGTCAATTACAACACGCAGTGTCAACATTTCAAGAGTGCAGTGATACCCACGAATTGGCACTGAATCGTATCACAGAGCTTGAACAGAGATTGTCTGAAGCCCAAGAAGCACTATCCATCTCCGAGTGTATCAAGGTCAATAACCAGGTTGTTCGCACTAGTAATCTTTTTGATGAGTTGGTAGGTAGTAAACCAAAATCAGTGTGTGAGCCAGCTGAAACTATAGATTTGACTGGTGATGATACCATACCATTGTGTCCTATTGTTATGAGTCACAACAAATTAAAGAAATATATTAAAATCAAGAAATTAATTAAACGGTCACAGAGAGTAATAAAAAAACAAAAACTCTTAAAATTAAATCTTTCGCTTAGAAAGGAACGTGTTGTCTTATCGAAAAGTTTAAATACTTGTACTATTGAGTTAGATAAATGTAGGGAAAAGTATGACACTGATATCCAGCTCCTCTATAATGATATACTACACAAGGAGCATTTGCTGAAGGATATTTTTGTCAGAGAGAGAGAGAGATAGTTTTAGTGCCGAAGTCGATAGTAAGGTAAAAATTAAAATCCAAAATGACGGCTGCAAAAGTGCAAACCATTTCTTATTTTTCCATGGGCATTGTTTTCGTGGTTTTCGAGAGTGCTGAAGCCGCTAGTAAAGTCAAAATGAAAATCCAAGATGGCGGCTGCGAATATTTTCAAATTTTCGCAGCCGCCACCTTGGATTTTTATTTTGAAATTCGTTATGCAAATGCTCGTTAGAGAGAACAGGTATATTCTATTGCCACAACGAACACGTGTGGGTGCTCGAAAACCCGCACGCTATGAAACCGAGTAATTTCCAACAACGTTGGCGTGTTAACGAGTGGGCAGGTTTCCTCGGAGACCAAATTATTGGTCCATATTTTTTTAATTCCACCATGAATGGTCCCAACTATCTGTCTTTCTTGAGCGAAGAGCTAAGTGAAGTTGAATGATTTAGACCTCAATTTCTATCGCTCAATGTGGTTCCAACATGACGGCGCGCCACCACATTTCTCGCGTGCGGTGCGCGAGTATTTCGATACTCAGTTCCCAAGGCAATGGATTGGTCGTGGAGGACCAGTTTCGTGGCCAGCACGATCTCCCAATCTTACGCCTCTGGATTTTTATTTAAGGGGTCATGTGAAACAAATCGTTTATAAAAGAGAGTGCGATTCGGAAATCGATGTCAGAGCTCGGATTGTGGCAGCTTTCGACTCACTTAAATCGGACACAAGTGCGCTACAAAGAGTACGTGCAAATTTGGCGAAAAGGTGTCGAATGTGTATTAGTGTTGCAGGTGGACACGTGGAGTACAATCGCCGAACTATGCAACAACAACAAGTGGATGTTTTAATTACTGCTGTCAGTGCTGTCACCAATTACTATACAACGTGTAACAGAAACCCCATATTCATAAGAAACGGACGGCTTCTTTGGACGATATCAAACAATATTGGAAGGGTTTTTTAATCCTATCCCTACATGTTCGGAAGTTAAGAGAATTTTTAATACATTGATACCAGAAACCGAACTTTTCAAATTGAAATAAACACATCACTAGCACTAAGTCAGCTGATCGGTGTCAGGACAGCCCCATGGTTCACGCGGACGAGCGACTAACGCTCTCGCCAGGCGGTTCCACCGCCCGCAGACGTCAGTCGCTCGTCCGCGTGAGCCATGGGGCTGTCAGTGCTGTCACCAACCATGCAACGTGTAACGGAAACCCGAAATCGGAAACCGAAACGGACGGCTTCATCAATACTATCAATACCAAATTGCCACTTTATTCTGAATAAAGTTATGCCAGTCACATAATATATAATATTCCTCACCGGATATCCCCTAAAACCTGGAGCTCCAACGATGCCCTGTTAAAGAAATACATTTATGTATTATTATACACACGGTTAAACATACACACGTCATAATTATTATTATTTATTTCTACGTTTACATTGGTAATTTTAATGGTGTACAGATATTAGAGAGCATTCTGTCCATCTATCCATGCAAGATTCAAATGACCGTGATTATGTTTTTAGTTTGATAAAAAAGACTTTTCATTTCGAAAATTATATGAGCGAAAGTCGCAGTCAGATGTAGTCGTGTACCACAAGATCAAGGGTGTATAAGAATATACACCCTTCATTTTCGGAGCATGCGGTAGGTAGGAGTAAATTTGGAGAAATCGTCACGTAAAAGAAAAAGGAAAAAGCGTTATGCGACTTTTAATTCCATATAATAAAGAGTCGGAGAGAGATAGTTTTAGTGCCGAAGCCGATAGTATATCAGATCCTTAATATGTTTATAAAAATATGATTCACGACCGTAAAAACAGACTATGGATTTAGAGAATTATAATCATTGAAGCTAAAATTACGTGACGAATAAAGTGACATCAAATTATAAGGCAACATTTGCGCACAAGTCTGCGGGCGGTGGAACCGCCTCTCGAGAGCGTCAGTCGCTCGCCCGCGTGAACCATGAGGCTGTCAGTGCTGTCACCAACTTTCTAGTCGTACTATAATTTTGTGTCATTTCATGTTCAATCGTAATGTCATTTTGACTTAAAATCATCAAAACCAAATTGCCACTTTTTTCTGATTAAAGTTATGCCAGTTACATAATAAATATAATATTCCTCACCACTTCTCCCATTTCACCAGGCTCTCCCTTCATACCTTGCAAGCCCTGTTAAAGAAATAAATTTATGTGTTATTATACACACGCTTAAACATACACACGTCATATTATTATTTATTTCTACGTTGGTAATTATAATGGTGTACAGATAATAAAGAGCATTCTGTTCATCTATCTATGCAAGATTCAAATGACCGTGATTGTTTGTTAGTTTGATAAAAAAGACTTTTCATTTGGAAAATATATGAGTAAAAGTCGATGGCAGATGTACTCGTGTACCACAAGTTCTTATACGTGCCGCTGCAGACACAATTTGTCGAAGTGGGGGATCACAGACCCCAACACCCAATGCAAGTGCGTTGCTTATGACCAGACCATGCCCACTTGCTGGAGTGTCCTAAGTGCCCGTTCACCTGCACGTTAGATGACCTAAATAGGGCCACCGATGCCACAATCAACGTGGCCACCTACTTGACACAAAAATATTAAAAAAAAAACAACAAGTAAGAGTACAATCGATAAAAAAAGAAGAAGTTCTTATACACCCTTGATTTTTTTCCCTATGTTCTGTCGGTTTTACTTAGTGGCTCGGCTACAAGCAGCAGCCCAACAGTTTCTGCAAATAACATGGTCATATTCATAACAAACCGTTTGCGTGGTATACCGTTTTGCCGTCTGTCGTGTTTGTGCATGTAAGCTGCTGCGTGTAGCTTAGGTCCTCCAACCCATCGTCTTCCTATTTATTCTAGTATAATAAAATAATTTCAGCTTATTAATGTCTCACTGCAGGGCAAAGGCCGCTTCGCTTCTCAATTACACATACACATAATCAGCCTATAATGTTCCCACTGCTGAGACACAGGCCTCCTCTAGGTGAGCGGGAGTGGGCCGTAATCCACCACGCGGGCCCAGTGCGGGTTGGCAGACGTCACATGTCACGTATCTTCTCAATTACCATGTATACCTATATTTTTTTTTTTTGTTTAGAAACTAGTAAGAAACTTGAGGGGCAATTCTCGAAATTTTAAGAACGTTCAGTCTGATCTCAGTCTCAATCTGCTAAAAATACCTCTAAAAAATTTCAAAAACTTCTCAAAAATGAAGGTTTAAAAAAAAAATTGTCGCCAAGATGGAAACTTCGAATTGGTTTTGAACGTTTTAAATTACGAGAATTGGCCTTCAGGTTCTCGTCTATCTCTTGTATCACCGGATGGACTTTGAGGTCCCTGAAAATAAAAATTAATTAACCATTTATGGATTTGTTTGTCTCTGGAATGACAATGCTTAATTTACAACGTGACGATGAGGTTATTCATTAAATGATACCATGTATAGATAAAATGGTCATAAGTAACATTTGTTACCAGCGCTTACATCAAGGCAAACGGATCACGGATGCCCAAGGAAATTTTTGTTATCGCAGTGACCAGCAAAAGAGAATTCTAGAGTTTGCGCCTGTTGGGCGGCATTGAGCAATAAAAACTTACGAATTACACAGAAATATACGATGACTGTGTGACTCCACACAATCATCGTATGTTGCTGTTCTTCACAGTAGGTAGGTAACATAAGTACTTATCTACAATTGCATATTTATATCCTTGTACAATTCCTGCTCTAGGAAACTATTTGTAACTGTAGCTGGTACCCTTTCCTGTCGCGGTTAATTATTGTACTATGCCCACGACGATATAACCATAAGGTTATATTCTCTTTGTACTATGCCTAAGTATAACGTTCGCGCAAGTGCAGTGCAAGTGCAAGTGCAGCAATAAGTTGACAAAGTTTTATTGCAATGCTAAAGCAGTGCATAAAATATGAACAAAAACATATATGTTTTTATTTTTGTAAAGTCAAACTCAAAGCATTTATTTCAATTAAACCATTTACAGGCACTTTTGAATTGTCAAGAAGTCGGTTAGTCAGAAAATATGAAGCTAGTTGCCCATTCCAAAGCGTAGGTACCTATGAGTGGGCAGGTTTCCTCGGAGACCAAATTATTGGTCCATATTTTTTTAATTCCACCATGAATGGTCCCAACTATCTGTCTTTCTTGAGCGAAGAGCTAAGTGAAGTTGAATGATTTAGACCTCAATTTCTATCGCTCAATGTGGTTCCAACATGACGGCGCGCCACCACATTTCTCGCGAGCGATTTCGACTCACTTAAATCGGACACAAGTGCGCTACAAAGAGTACGTGCAAATTTGGCGAAAAGGTGTCGAATGTGTATTAGTGTTGGAGGTGGACACGTGGAGTACGATCGCCGAACTATGCAACAACAACAAGTGGATGTTTTAATTACTGCTGTCAGTGCTGTCACCAATTACTATACAACGTGTAACAGAAACCCCATATTCATAAGAAACGGACGGCTTCTTTGGACGATATCAAACAATATTGGAAGGGTTTTTTAATCCTATCCCTACATGTTCGGAAGTTAAGAGAATTTTTAATACATTGATACCAGAAACCGAACTTTTCAAATTGAAATAAACACATCACTAGCACTAAGTCAGCTGATCGGTGTCAGGACAGCCCCATGGTTCACGCGGACGAGCGACTAACGCTCTCGCCAGGCGGTTCCACCGCCCGCAGACGTCAGTCGCTCGTCCGCGTGAGCCATGGGGCTGTCAGTGCCGTCACCAACCATGCAACGTGTAACGGAAACCCGAAATCGGAAACCGAAACGGACGGCTTCATCAATACTATCAATACCAAATTGCCACTTTATTCTGAATAAAGTTATGCCAGTCACATAATATATAATATTCCTCACCGGATATCCCCTTGAACCTGGAGCTCCAACGATGCCCTGTTAAAGAAATACATTTATGTATTATTATACACACGGTTAAACATACACACGTCATAATTATTATTATTTATTTCTACGTTTACATTGGTAATTTTAATGGTGTACAGATATTAGAGAGCATTCTGTCCATCTATCCATGCAAGATTCAAATGACCGTGATTATGTTTTTAGTTTGATAAAAAAGACTTTTCATTTCGAAAATTATATGAGCGAAAGTCGCAGTCAGATGTAGTCGTGTACCACAAGATCAAGGGTGTATAAGAATATACACCCTTCATTTTCGGAGCATGCGGTAGGTAGGAGTAAATTTGGAGAAATCGTCACGTAAAAGAAAAAGGAAAAAGCGTTATGCGACTTTTAATTCCATATAATAGAGAGTCAGAGAGAGATAGTTTTAGTGCCGAAGCCGATAGTATATCAGATCCTTAATATGTTTATAAAAATATGATTCACGACCGTAAAAACAGACTATGGATTTAGAGAATTATAATCATTGAAGCTAAAATTACGTGACGAATAAAGTGACATCAAATTATAAGGCAACATTTGCGCACAAGTCTGCGGGCGGTGGAACCGCCTCTCGAGAGCGTCAGTCGCTCGCCCGCGTGAACCATGAGGCTGTCAGTGCTGTCACCAACTTTCTAGTCGTCCTATAATTTTGTGTCATTTCATGTTCAATCGTAATGTCATTTTCACTTAAAATCATCAAAACCAAATTGCCACTTTTTTCTGATTAAAGTTATGCCAGTTACATAATAAATATAATATTCCTCACCACTTCTCCCATTTCACCAGGCTCTCCCTTCCTACCTTGCAAGCCCTGTTAAAGAAATAAATTTATGTGTTATTATACACACGCTTAAACATACACACGTCATATTATTATTTATTTCTACGTTGGTAATTATAATGGTGTACAGATAATAAAGAGCATTCTGTTCATCTATCTATGCAAGATTCAAATGACCGTGATTATGTTTGTTAGTTTGATAAGAAAGACTTTTCATTTGGAAAATATATGAGTAAAAGTCGATGGCAGATGTACTCGTGTACCACAAGTTCTTATACGTGCCGCTGCAGACACAATTTGTCGAAGTGGGGGATCACAGACCCCAACACTAGGGATGTGAAAAAAAAATCGATTATAGAAAAAATCGATTAATAATCGATTTTTTTTTTCAAAAAAATCGATTTTTATAATCGATTTTAATATTACAAAAAATCGATTAATAAAAAATCGATTTCTTATTCACTGCCGATTTTTTTCACCTAGATGTTAGAACGGCCGCAACACAGCTTTTTAGTCAGGAGCGTGAAGCCGCAAAGTACCGCGAAGTGTACCACTAACTAATAAATGAATGACGCTAAAGGGCGCTACACACGGCTAAGATACTTTAATATTTTATCTTTGTAATCCTTTTGTAATTCCCTTAAATATGAAATAAATATTATCTTCGTCGTGTGTAATGGTCCATTGAATTGTATGGCGAGCGATATTGTATCTTAAGGCGAAAGCGCCAGGTTAGCCCGCGAAATTCATGTTTTTTTACGTTTTTTGCAATTTGCTGGTCAGTATTAAGTTACACATTGAGTAATTAATTCCCAAGAATGACTATTTCATGAAATCTTGACATTTGGGGATTACATGGTCCTATAGAGTTGTGTGACTTTAATTATTATAATTCTGTAAATACATATTTGTTACGACCGCGAATCATATTTTAATCAAGGTACAACTTAATACTGACCAGCAAATTGCAAAAAACGTAAGTTTGAATTTCGCGGGCCACCTTAGCGCTTCCCCCTTAAGGTGAATGGGTAGATGAGACCGCGAAATTCAAATTTTCTAAGGGTTTTTGCAATTTGCAGGTCAGTGTCAGGATGTATCTTGATTAAAATATGATTCACGACAATAACAGGTACATATTTAGATAATTATAATCATTAGATTCATTAATACATCTTTCTAAGTTAGATTTCTACCATTAACACTTTTTCATATGAGATTGGTGGTTGGTGGTAGAAATCTAACGTAAACGTAATGTCTAATCTAATGTAATTTGAATTTCGCGCGAAAGGAGAAATTTAAAAAAATCCTTTTTTGTGTGAAATTATTAACTTGTTGTGTAATATTAATGTTTATTATTATTATTAATAAAACTGAGTGCTGTGATAGATAGTTATTATCGATATTTCAGGCGTTTAATTTAAACTATCAAAAAAAAAAGGAAAAAATCGATTATTTTAATAAAATCGATTATTTTTATTAAAAAATGGTTGCCTGTAAAGTCGGTTTTACGGGCGAAGATTTTACGTGACAACGTCTTTTTCTCGGTAGAATATTTATTGATATGAATATAATTAAATTGCACAATAGGAACAAGGAATTAAATGAAAATAAGAACGTAACGTTACCGAGCGTTACACTTTTTCATAAGTGACTCCCAGCCGCAACCTAATTTAAAATAAGAACGTAACGTTACCGAGCGTTACACTTTTTCATAAGTGACTCCCAGCCGCAACCTAATTTAAGACGTTGTCACGTCAAAAAATCGATTATTTTATAATCGATTTTATTACTAGGCAAAATAATCGATTAATAAATAATCGATTTTTTATGTATATTGTCACATCCCTACCCAACACCCAATGCGAGTGCGTTGCTTATGACCAGACCATGCCCACTTCCTCGAGTGTCCTAAGTGCCCGTTCACCTGCACGTTAGATGACCTAAATAGGGCCACCGATGCCACAATCAACGTGGCCACCTACTTGACACAAAAATATTAAAAAAAAACAACAAGTAAGAGTACAATCGATAAAAAAAGAAGAAGTTCTTATACACCCTTGATTTTTTTCCCTATGTTCTGTCGGTTTTACTTAGTGGCTCGGCTACAAGCAGCAGCCCAACAGTTTCTGCAAATAACATGGTCATATTCATGACAAACCGTTTGCGTGGTATACCGTTTTGCCGTCTGTCGTGTTTGTGCATGTAAGCTGCTGCGTGTAGCTTAGGTCCTCCAACCCATTGTCTTCCTATTTATTCTAGTATAATAAAATAATAATAATTTCAGCTTATTAATGTCTCACTGCAGGGCAAAGGCCGCTTCGCTTCTCAATTACACATACACATAATCAGCCTATAATGTTCCCACTGCTGAGACACAGGCCTCCTCTAGGTGAGCGGGAGTGGGCCGTAATCCACCACGCGGGCCCAGTGCGGGTTGGCAGACGTCACATGTCACGTATCTTCTCAATTACCAAGTATACCTATATATTTTTTTTTGTTTAGAAACTAGTAAGAAACTTGAGGGGCAATTCTCGAAATTTTAAGAACGTTCACAGTCTGATCTCAGTCTCAATCTGCCAAAAATACCTCTAAAAAATTTCAAAAACTTCTCAAAAATGAAGGTTTAAAAAAAAAATTGTCGCCAAGATGGAAACTTCGAATTGGTTTTGAACGTTTTAAATTACGAGAATTGGCCTACAGGTTCTCGTCTATCTCTTGTATCACCGGATGGACTTTGAGGTCCCTGAAAATAAAAATTAATTAACCATTTATGGATTTGTTTGTCTCTGGAATGACAATGCTTAATTTACAACGTGACGATGAGGTTATTCATTAAATGATACCATGTATAGATAAAATGGTCATAAGTAACATTTGTTACCAGCGCTTACATCAAGGCAAACGGAACACGGATGCCCAAGGAAATTTTTGTTATCACAGTGACCAGCAAAAGAGAATTCTAGAGTTTGCGCCTGTTGCGGCATTGAGCAATAAAAACTTACGAATTACACAGAAATATACGATGACTGTGTGACTCCACACAATCATCGTATGTTGCTGTTCTTCACAGTAGGTAGGTAACATAAGTACTTATCTACAATTGCATATTTATATCCTTGTACAATTCCTGCTCTAGGAAACTATTTGTAACTGTAGCTGGTACCCTTTCCTGTCGCGGTTAATTATTGTACTATGCCCACGACGATATAACCATAAGGTTATATTCTCTTTGTACTATGCCTAAGTATAACGTTCGCGCAAGTGCAGCAATAAGTTGACAAAGTTTTATTGCAATGCTAAAGCAGTGCATAAAATATGAACAAAAACATAGATGTTTTTATTTTTGTAAACTCAAACTCAAAGCATTTATTTCAATTAAACCATTTACAGGCACTTTTGAATTGTCAAGAAGTCGGTTAGTCAGAAAATATGAAGCTAGTTGCCCATTCCAAAGCGTAGGTACCTATGGAGAAGAACGGGCAAGAAACTCCGTGGTACTCTTTTAAATTATATTTTTTCAAAAATATTAGTTACATCATTAATGTTGAATTTACAATTATATGTGAGAACGATGTAAAAAAGACGTACACGTTAAAAGCGTCCAGAGTACAGCAATTATCAAGAAAACAACAATCCAAAAATAATACTACTTACAGGAACACCAACATCACCTTTCTCACCACGCTCCACAACTGTTTTACCATCCTAAAAAGAAAGACAGTATGTCAAAAAATATAATTAAGTATTCTTTTTGTTAGTTGGGATGCAATTGCGCATGCATGTGCATGGAGTGAATCCATGCATGTGCAATTGCATCCCAACTTTCGCAATACAGGAAGGTAAGATTAAAGATGGGACGGACATTCATTGGTTGGTATAATGCAATAAAACGAGGGAATTGTCGATTTTAAATAGCAATGCTGCTTGCATAGAAACAATATCTAGGTACTTGTGCACGCTTGCCGTTGGACCCGGCTGTCATTCATAGATCTTAACAGTCGTTACTGGTAGTCAGAAGCCCAAAAGTGTGACAACCAATATTACCAAGGGGTATCGGTGTTACCCCAGTAACTGGATTGTGGGGTCAGATAGGTAGTAACTGCATCCGGTAAGACTGAAAGCCGATCCCAACATAATTAGGAAAAGGCTAGGCAGATTGATTGCTCGCTTGTCGCCAATATTTTATATTTGTCACTAGCAATACACTGACACACTCCTCTTATTTAATAAACAAAATAAATAATTTACTCACAATAGACAAAGTGGAGGTAGCTGAAAAAAAAAACATTGAAAACTTATATTAGGAAGTTAGGCTAGACGTTCAGAAGAAGAGTTCTTTGCTCTGTAAGATATCAACTTAACCTTTTGACTACCACAGTCAAGTATAGATGACAAACCGAAATGTGCCCAGCACGTCACGGTATGACTACATGACAGGCTTTGACACCGGTGCTGAGGGCAAGTTCTTGATTTTTAGGGTTCCGTAGTCCTGACAAGGAACCCTTATAGTTTCGTCATGTCCGTCTGTCTGTCTGTCCGAGGTTTTGCTAAGAGACCGTTAGTACTAGAATGCTGTAATTTTGTAGGAATGTGTATATCAATTACGCCGACAAAGTGGTTAAATAAAATTTTGGAAAACATTTTTTTTAGGATAGCTCCGCTATATGTGAAGTGAGGATGAATATTTTTTTCATCGTCTACCCCATCGTGTGGGGTATCGTTGAATAGGTCTTTTAAAATGACTTGGGGTTGCTAAAATAATTTTTCGATTTAATGCTCCATTTACGAAATATTAAACTTTAAAATGCAAATTTTTGTTCCAGTAGGGCGTCCTCCCACTCTAAAAGCTAAACTGCTGGCTTGAAAAATCTCGAAAAATTCATGATGTTAGTGCATTTCATGAACTTTCAAGCAAAATTATAGCGGTTAAGATAACTTTTAGTTTAGCAGTAATAGTCGTTGAACATGGATGTTGGATAATTTTGTACCAAATACAAAATCTTTAGCATTCATCTTAAAGTGACTAAGATGAAGTAGTTGCTTGTTTATAATGGGTACTTGCATTCAAAAACAAAATATGAAATAAAAAAAACAAAAAAAAACCTAATAAATTGGGCGTGGATGGCCAAATCCAAAACTATGAGGAATAGCGAAAAGTACTCAAAGGAGTCGCGGGCTCGATTTTGATGAAAACTAAAACTGCATAGCCAACATTAATCTGGACCTGATAGTCAACATTTTAAGGTAATAAAGTAGTTTTATTTGTGGGAGCAGTGGCCCAGTGTTATCGACCCCGACTTACGAGTCGAACCTAAGCAGGCACTAACTTTACTTTGTATATATCTAGGTATCTATGTGTATTTATTCTTGTATTTTGTTGTCATTTCCTAGCTATTTATTTATCCCGTATGTTCCACCTGCCATGTTTTGCCTCTGCGTCACCCTCAGGTTGACTGGTAGAAAATGCCTCGGGCATTAAGTCCGCCTTTGAGTGTACAGTATTTTATTTTTACTTGTGCATAAAGTTTTAATAAAATAATAAATAAAATATTCGTGGCTAGCTTCTGCCCGCGACTTCGTCCGCGTGTAAGGGGTGAAATTACGAAAAACCCTTTCTTATTGGATAGTAGGTATCTTCACAAATAATAACACACCCTCCAAATTTCATGTCTCTAGGACCCGCGGTTTAGGCAGTGCGTTGATATATCAGTCAGTCAGTCAGGACTTTGAATTATATATATTCTTAGAGGATTTGACAGCTGACAGGGCGGGGACATCACGTGGCTGCGATGCGTGCCCTGCCATTTATTGATAATTTATTTGATATTTTCAATGTACAGAATTTTCACTTCTACAGATTTATTATAAGTATAGATTAGGTTCAGGTTTTTATGGACAGCAAAATTGAAAAAGCTTCCCAGAAAATGTTCTAATTCGGGCAAAACTGAATGTCTTTTTCTATGGGTTTTTTTTTTGTAGGAATTATTGAAATTTGGAACGCTAGCTAGTACTTTATAAAAAGTGGTGGATTACGGCCCACTCTCACAGAGAGCTGTTATTATTAGGTATTTATTGATTCTACTTACTACACTTCATCGTGCATGTCGGTCCGCCATCATCCATTTTCTAAAAGTAAAAAATAAAGTAAAATTCCAAAGTTGGTGGAGTAGTATGAATTTGAATACCTTTTAATAAAGCTTATCTCATTTTTATGATTTGGTTTATGATGTAGGTATTACTTACAAATGTCATTTCTTTACTGTTTGCTGAAACAAAATCAAAAAGCGTAAGTAATTAATTATATGCTGTTTTCTTGTAGAGAGATCAATACTTTATACATACACACATAAAGTAACGCCTTTTTCCCATGGGGATAGTTAGACACTACAGCCACCTACTACAATCCTCACATATCAAAATCAAATCAAAAGCGATTTATTCAAAATAGGCTGAGAATCAGCATTTTTCGAACGTAACATTTCCCAAAACGCCCACCCTTCACCACTTCCTAGTGCTTTCGCTGGGAAGAAGGAGTGCCACAGCAAATTCCCCAGCAGCACATACTTCTTAACACTCCTTATTAACACTTTACGTTTGGTACAATCAATAAATCTACTTTTACTTAATAACTATCTAAATTGACACAAAATTAGACTAAACTTTGGTTTTTACCCGACTGCGCTCTGGCGCAGGAGGGTTATGTTTTTCGAGTGTATGTATGTATGTATATTTCTTTGGCACGCTCTGTAGCCTAAACGGCTTGATCGATTTTAGTTTGAGGTGCCGTTAGATTCGTCTTAATAGTGAGTGACACCGGGTATATCAAAATTAAAAAATAATAATCAAATGGCCGATTTTTGGCGCCATTTTATTATCTTCAAAAAAAGTTTTTTTTTTATCAAAACCTATCTTGTGGGGTATCAAAATAAAGGGTTTTAAAAGGCAATTACAAAAATATGCAACTTTTATGTTTAAAAGTAATTCGAAGTGACAAACCACAAAAAAAACGTACCAAGAACTAAATCGTCTGCGAAATCTTTTACATTTGTAAACTAAAAAGCTGGAAATAAAACAAGTAATAAAAAAACCGACTGCAGTAAAAATGTAGTTTTTTTTATTTCTTTTAATTACTTTTAGATTTAGATTTTCATGATTGTCGTCACAAACATGTATTTAATACTAATAACATTTTTTTTATCTTTTCTGCGTACCCCCATGGAAAGAAGGTGTGAGTTTAAGTACGAGTATGTAGGTATGTATTAAACTACTATGATGTTTAGTTTGTTAAACGACCTTTGTGGCTGACTGTATAAATGCTAGCTCGAGATCACAGTGTTTAATAAAAAATAAAAAAGATTTTGTCAAAATAGTACATTACGATACGTGTGACTTAAGTAGTTCATTATTGCACGGCGTGAAATTAGCGCTTGCGCGTAGCGAGTTTGCTAAACGCAGTGCTTATTAGACTACTTTTTTTCAAATTCAAAGTTTTTTTATTTGTAAAACATAGGTGGTGTAAAAACAGGTGTTGTTATTAAAATATATAGTGTACATTATGTTTTGCCGATGACGGCGTACAAATATATAATAATTAATTTAAAGTGAATTCAGCAAAAATATTAATAAATGTCAACAGCAAAAAAAAAATTGTGTATTATAAAAACGTATGTTAAAATAAATGCTTCAGTCAGATAATTATTGTAGAGATATGTCACAATGTCAAATTTGATTTGATTAAAACATTTTTTTTAATTTTTTATTATTAAATATGTCTAGTAATAAAAAAGTTCAATAGTACATAATGTCAAAATTTGTCTTTAAAAAAATCTGAGATACTTTAATAACATTTTTGATATAATATCGTTTTTGATTTTTGCTTAAATAAATTAACATGTATTTTTTTTTAGCTATTTTGGCAATTTATTATAAACGACTGGTGCCATATAAAAATTCTCTTAAACATTAAGACAGTATTCGTTTTGCGAACACAGAGACGACTTTCATCTCTTTGAGTACGATTAAAAGCTTCAGATGAACAAAAAGTTGAGGATTTGTTTCACGAATTCAAGTAGCTGTCTATGTAGGATACTGTACTTCTTGAAGAAAGGTACACAACTCTCGGTGGATTTTGAACTCACCGTTTCTGTGCCTTAGAAACGAGATCTTTGTTGGTGGAGTTCCCCCAAAAAATGATGCCATATCTGAGTGAGTATAGACGCCACAAGCCCATTATATGCAGTCACAAGTGTACTAAAGTTAATTTTAAATGAAAGGTCATGTAGGGCATAGGCTGATCGACTCACTCGCTTGCATAATTGTTCAATATGTAGTTTCCAAGTCAATTTATTATCAATATACAAGCCAAGAAATTTTGTAGTGTCTATTTATTCAATAGGTTGGTTGTTAAAATTTACGTTTAGGGTGCTTTGTATGGGTATGCGCTGTCTAAAGTTCAGTAGTTTTGTTTTTCCTGAGTTCGCTTTTAGATTATTTAAATTCAACCAATTCATAATAGAGCTCAAGGTGCTATTTAAGTCATCTTCATAAGCATTTTTGTCTCTACATTTGACGGTAACAGTGCTATCATCCGCAAAGAGAGCTATAGGATTATCTGTGGCGTTGGGTAGGTCATTAATGTATATGATGAATAGCGGTGGACCCAGAACGCTACCTGGTGGTACACCGTAGTTTATATTTCGTTTATGTGACAAGGTTTCTTTTTGTTTAGCAATAACATTCACTTTAGTCACTTCAGTGCATTGGTTATGGCCATTGAGAAATGATTCAATTAGTTTGAGAACATTACCTCTTATTCCATAGACATTGAATTTGCCAACTAATATATTATTATCATGGTCAACGTAATCGAAAGCCTGTGTCATATCCATAAAGATAGAGCAGACGGGTATTCTTCTGTCAATATTAACCATAACAAAGTCTAAAAAATCATGTCTTAAACAGACCCTTTTTGTTCCTTTACTAAGATAGTGTTCTTTTCTAGATAATTATTAAGTTCTCAATTTTTTTTTTTATAACTGGAACTAGGGCAATGGGTCGATAGTTTTCCAGAAATTCTCCATCACCTTTTTTAAAGATCGGTTTTATGATCGAAGTGTTTAATTTATCAGGGTAGACTCCTGCGCCAATACATAAATTTAAGATATAACTAAGATGAGTGGAGATATTTGTAGCTATATAATATATATTTAATAACTTGAGTCACTTTTTAAACTTCTAATGATCTGCAATATATCATGGGCAAGCATGGTTTCAAAAACATAGACTTTTATTTAGTAGATATATATGAGTTGTACTGCATTTTGTTTGAACCATGGTTAGGTACTATTTTATCGACGAAATAATTATTAAAAACATTTGAAATTTCACAGGGGTCAGTTATAGTTCTTTTCTATATATATCTAGTTATATATCTAGTTTTTTTCTATATTGCCATAAAAGTTCACGTTTTTTTATACTGCAGGCCTTGAGACCTCGCGTTAACCAACAAGCTTTACGATAAGTATTCTTAGTAGTATATTAAACAATAGCAGCAACATTGACATCTTTGCCGACACTTTTTTCCTATTCCGTAAAAAACTCATGAACCTCAACTATTCATAACATTTGATTACGTTTATTGCAGTCGTCTTACGTATAATAATCTCAATAAAATTAAACTAAGTAGGTATCTATTATTTATTAATTAAATTAAATCTGATGTTGTATTTTCTTTAGATTGTCTTCATATGGTAAAGTAGCTCATATTTATCTTGCATCTAAGCTGTGTACTTCTTTAAGTGACAAATTCACCATACTAATAGATTTTATTTTTTATTTATTTATTTTAATGATTACAAATGTTTCATAGACTTAAACAAAGCACACAATTAGACCTTTGGGGTCTGTCTTAGACAAAATATGTAAGTTTTTTTATACAATATGTCCACACAATACAATATGTATGTCGGATTGGCCCGGACATCAGAAGTAAAACACAAGTTTATTCAATTGAACAATCGGTTATCTTAAATCTAGAAAATACAGAAATGAAATACTAAAACTAATAACGGCAAAAGGCGGTCACATAGGGCAGTACTGACTGTCAGGGACAGTGGTCCATGCACCCACCGCAATAAGGATAGTACTAATTGTCAGAGACAGCGTTCCACATCCGATAATCGGGCAGTACCGACTGTCGAGAGATAGTGGTCCGTGCACCACGACGCAACCGTTGGAAATGCGTACCGATCAAACAGCGCAGCTCCTTATAAAGGCGATCGCTAGTGGGGGGGAAACCGTTACAATATTTTACTGGATTGGATACCAAGTCCTTTAGGCCAAATGATCGATAGAGTGAATGATTTGCGTCTGGTGCACGTTCCACTAGCGCCATCTAGTCGCCGTCTCTCACAGCTGCTAATCAATGAGTCTGCCGACACGGCCATCCTGATAAATCACTCGTTCTCGAGTGCATTCATTCGTCATCAATTCACATCGTCATCATCGTTACATATCAAATTACCAAATATCACTGGTCTAGGTATTTCTTTACAATAGAAAACCCCTACAGTTCAAACATGCTGGTCTAAATCGTCACCCACTAAAGCAGGTGAGATTCCTGCAGCTACAACTGGACTAGGTCACAACTCTTGTAACCCCTACAGTACGTATTTGCTGGTCTAGATAATCATCCCATGGATGAGATCCCTGCAGCTGACTGGACTAGGTCACAATACTCTTGTAACCCCTACAGTACACATTTGCTGGTCTAGATAATCATCCCATGGATGAAATCCCTGCAGCTCACTGGACTAGGTCACAATACTCTTGCAACCCCTACAGTACATATTTGCTGGTCTAGATAATCATCCCGTGGATGATATCCCTTCAGCTCACAAAGCGCTGGACTAGGTTATCAACCCACAAAAGCAGGTGAAACCCCTTCAGCTACAACTGGGCTAGGTCACAACTCCTGCAACCCCCACAGTATAAACTAATTTAGTCATCCAGCAAGGGACCTTGTTCCGGTACTGGGTTATAGAGAACAGAATCACAGGATACAGTCGCCTCAGAATCGATAGATAAAGTATCTTCAGAATTATGAGTTACTGTTTGTGAACCAATAGACGATGTTTCTTCGGATTCTGAGACTCGACTGGCATTAAAGGTTTGAGAACTATTATCTCCTAAATATGGCAAAGAGTTTTCCACTAATTCGCCTGAAACAGCATTATGTAAATCATCATTTATATTACTAGATACATTATCCATTAACACCGTTCATTGTCATCAGACTCATAATTTTCAGAAATTTTAAGAAAACTTTGTTGACCTCTAGGTACTTCTCTCAAATTTACATGTGCGTACTTGTAAACCTATAGAGCCATTAATAACGATCGTTATCTAAAACTAGTCATTTTGAAAGGTCCCTTATTATTTTTTTCATCTAATTTTCTTTGGTGTCGTTCCTCGCATTTTACAAAAACTAATTAACCAACTGCAAAAGGTTTAATCCGGGCTTTTCCCTTATTAAACCGTACAGTGTCAGCGTTTACTAGAATGTCACAATGTGCTGGGACGGGTAACTGTATCAAACCGCAATACAGTGACACTACAATGAATAAAAGGACACAGTGGATCACTAGGCAACGACTCAGCTGACGAGCTGCCCAGAAGGGCATCCAGTATATCAGTTTGTGGTCCGGAACCTATCGTGCCCATCCCCTTCAACCAACTACGCAGGTGGCTACAGGAGCACACCCACACACAAGCAGAAAGCTCGTAGATATCGTCACCAGGCTGCAGGCAGTCCAAAGAAGCTACGCCGTCATTGGATGGCAGGCTAACCAGGCGCTCACCACGACTGGACAAGAAAGGCCCGCGCCCGGCGACGGGGACTACCACGAGACACCGCTCGCCAATAAAACACTTTAACAAAACAGGCACAACGGACAGTCCCCTGTGCAGGGCTCGCATGGAGGCCGATGAAACCACCGCACATGTGCTCCTTGAGTGCAGAGGTCTCACCCAGGCAAGGTCAGAAACCCTCGGGACACCCAGACCACACACAGAAGCTCTCAACAGACCAGGAGAGCCAATCAGCCTCCGGAGGGAGGTGGGCTGGCTGGAACAACCACCGACGACCGCCACGGCCCAGGCACAATGGTCCATTTGAAGGACTAAGTGCGGAAGCCAAACCCATAGAACATAGTGTCAGCGTTAGAGGGGCCCGCGGTCAAGGAAACAACAGCCGCACGGGCCAACCGACCAGGCCAAGCCAAGCCCGCCGCGGCCGGCCCCAGCCGCCACCCGCGGATCCCCGACAGCCGCCACGGGGTGCCCGAAGCCCGAAAATCCGACAACCAGTCCCACCAAGGGGCACCGCACCACCCAGCAACCGGGGCGCGGGGGCCAGACAGGCCGCCGCCCCACGCAAAACACCGGCACCCAGCCGCACCCGACCACACCGGAAGCCAATCCCAACACAGTCGGGAAAAGGCCAGGCAGATGATAGTGTCAGCGTTAGCCACTCTTTGAATTTTTTTTTTTTTTTGATGTAGATGAACGAGCCGTTTCAACATTAATTACAGTTGGTTCAAAAGAACTAGGAGTTATTTTAGCTAGATTAACTGAGGAACCTTTGATGCCAAACATCAGTTCCATAGGCGTAAAACCTGTGGTCCTGGAACGTGTATTATTAAGAGCAAGTTGAATCTCTCCTAGTTCATCCTTCCAGGCAATATTGGAAGAATATTCTTTACATGACTTTCTCAACCTGTCTGTTAGCTCTACTAGAAGCAGTTGCTATTAAATGGAGCTCTATTCTATTATCATTACAAAATTGTTCAACTCACTGCAGTCTTAACCACGTCCTTTACCTGCGATAATGCGCAGTTATAACAACGTCCTTTACCTGCGATAATCAAATGCGCTTCAGAGCACCAAATAAGTTTACAGGATTTTTAATTGCTCTTACAGCGTGTGGAGAACTTAAGGCCGGAGTATTTTCAAGCAGTACAAACTTTGTAAAGGCGTCTATTAAAACTAAGCAATATTCTTTTCTATCATTTTTCCCGAAAGTTTGATCTAAATGAATTGTGTGCCAAACGAATTGAATGCATTGCATTTGCTATGCACCTGAAGGGCCTTTAAAAGTTTTACATACCTCACAACAATTAATCTTCCTCTAAAATATTCCTTGTCTTAAATCATATCTACATACGTACGCAATATGTCTTCAGGTAAATGATTATTACGGAATTTTGATATTATTTCTGAAAGTTACGAATTGCGTTCTTGTTCTATAATTAACCAACCTTTATCTAATTCAAGATAATTTATTTTACGGGGTTCAGAATAATTTGTGTTTGACAAATCGCGAGACAAGAAATCTGCATGAGCCATCCATCTCCAGTTCCTAAGAGTGATATCGTGTCTCTGCATCTATGGTCTTCCTACTATAATACGCTACTACATGAAGGGTATCATTATGTTTTTTGGATAAGAATTGCACTATATCCCTCACTACGAGTACTTGCATCGGTATGGAGTTCAATGGGCAAGGAAGGGTCAATCACATTTTTTTTTTTTTTTTTTTATTTGCATTAATCTCCCCAGCTGGAACTAGGTTTGGACATTCAGAAACTGAACACTTATTTAAATTAAACGAGAATCCTGCATTGGGCAGAGTTTTAAGTAATTTGTCTAAACGGTTAAGCCCTTCATGAATATCTTTTGAAATTGAAAGTACATGTACAGTACATCCATGAAAACTAAAAATCTTTTCATCATTCATCGGCTTTAAAGCAATATTAATAGAAAAATGGAAGAGGCATTGCGTAAGCCAAAGGGCGAGAGAACTGAGCTTTCAAAGTCTCCCGTATATCTTCCCATTGATAATGACTGAGAGGCATCTTGATCAGTAATGTGGCTGCGCCGCCTCGAAGGCAAGGTCAGCGTCATGATTAAATTGACACCTTTCAAATTTTTGCTTTTAATTATGGTGTCTGACAGCCCTCTACGTATGAATTGGGGTAATCAGGATCAAACGGTACCAACACTGTGAATGGTTGTGGTGGCGCATTGGACCGGGTAGTAGAGCATCAGTTAATTTTGAAAGAAATGCTTCTAAATTATTTGAGGGTAGCGGAATATTTTCCTGGCCATTTTGTGATGACGAAATGCCAGAGGTGGACGGACAATCCGATCCCACTTCTGATGTCGGATTGGCCCGGACATCAGAAGTAAAACACAAGTTTATTCAATTGAACAATCGGTTATCTTAAATCTAGAAAATACAGAAATGAAATACTAAAACTAATAACGGCAAAAGGCGGTCACATAGGGCAGTACTGACTGTCAGGGACAGTGGTCCATGCACCCACCGCAATAAGGATAGTACTAATTGTCAGAGACAGCGTTCCACATCCGATAATCGGGCAGTACCGACTGTCGAGAGATAGTGGTCTGTGCACCACGACGCAACCGTTGGAAATGCGTACCGATCAAACAGCGCAGCTCCTTATAAAGGCGATCGCTAGTGGGGGGGAAACCGTTACAATATTTTACTGGATTGGATACCAAGTCCTTTAGGCCAAATGATCGATAGAGTGAATGATTTGCGTCTGGTGCACGTTCCACTAGCGCCATCTAGTCGCCGTCTCTCACAGCTGCTAATCAATGAGTCTGCCGACATGTATGTGTGTATGTTTTGTGAACAAGTCATTGGAGTACCTTAAATAAACAAATAAATAATAATAATAATCAAGTATCTTGACTTGGCTCACGAGGTTGTCCACATGTGGGATGTGGACTCAGCGATCATTGTGCCGATAGTCGTGACAGCCAATGGTCTAATAGCCAAGAGCCTCGACCAACACCTGAGGAGGCTCTCGTTGGGCAGCTGGATCAAGGGCTTGATCCAGAAAGCGGTACTTCTGGACACGGCCCGAATAGTTAGGAGGTTCCTCTCTCTGGAGCCCTGACCGCCGGTAGCTTGGACCCTGTTTCCGATACCGGTGGGCTACTATTTTTTATATTTTTAAATGTTTTTATATTTCTTTATACTAATATTTAAAAATATAATTAATAAGAATTTAATTGAATAAAGGAGATAATAATAATAACGTTTATTGTGTCCAAACAAATAAATAAATAGTAATATATTTAAATGGAAAGCAAAGATCGTAAAATAACTTAAACAAATCGATGAAAATATTATAGGCTACATTTGGATCACAAGTTGTGTACATTTCCGAAAAAGACAATGTTTCTATATAAGTTTTAAACTTCATAAGATTTTCCTCACTATAGTCTCTACGTAAATATCGTAATAAGATTTTCCTCACTATAGTGTCTCTCGTACTTAAGTCACACGTAACGTATACTATTTAATAGCTCATGTGAACTAAACTTGCAATTACGTTACGCTTCTGTGTGAAAATGGGCTACTTAAGTCACAGAAAAGCGTGACTTAAGAGGAAATGCGGGTGGTCGTTTCTCCATGGAAACGCGAGAGCGAGAGCCTGTTTTCTTTCTGGTTAATGACTATAAATAAAGCAATGCTTTTTTACAGAAAAATAAATATTAACTACTTGTAAGTTAGTCCCTATAAGTTTTGTTATTTGATGATACATTATTTTTATAAGCACTAGAACCCTCAAAAAATGCCGATTTAAACCGCTACCGCGCTATCAATAGAGGCCTAGTGTACAAATTTGACAACTATTAATGAAAAAAGAAAAACATAAGGACAGTATATTGGTCCAATAAATTGGTCCAATATTGGAGGAGGAAATAGGCGACAGCCAAACCTCGAATTACACTTTTTATTTAGGATTTTTCAAAAGTCTCTCCGACCGAATTTCCTCTTAAGACACCTAAGTGCGAGTTTGGGTCATTGGGATTTTGGGTCTATAAATAAAATTAATAACTTAATAGTTACCTGATGCATTTTGAAATTCAAGAGTTACACAAATAAAAAATACAATGAATTGGGACAATTTGACGTCCATTTTTGTAACCGCCACAGACAGACTAATGAATACGGAAATAAGCATTCTTACTTATACATTTGGGTTTTCCTTGTCAAATCTATTTATAACTGTACAAACACACAAGCGACACGCCATTAACTTAATGATGTGGTGCAAATTCTTATCATAAGGAAGAAACGGGTAGATAAGAGAATTGTAATAAAAATATATTAATATTTCGCATTAAACAAATTAGAGACGTCAATACTACAATTAATTAAACTGCGTGAGTAGGTATATCTAATTCCGTTCCGGGTCTGCGTACGAAAATTCAATACTATATTCAGGGTGGTAGGGACATCCACGCAAAACCTGATTCAGTTTATTGCGTAACACTGAATCATTTTGAAGGAAATTGCTAATCCATTACTTCAAATGTTCGAAAAATGTGTCTGCTAACAACGTAAACAGCGCAATGTATGTTATTGAACTGTCAAAATGAAACCCATTGCTACTGTTGTGTGTTACGCAACCACCCCACCGTTTGGTCGGAGTACCGCTTTGTTGCTACAACCAATCGTTAGAAAACCCCCTAAAGATAAAAAGAGGTACATTTATTTAAAAAAAAACGTACATCATTAGGTCAATAATTATTTTATTCCTGTACTTTATTAGCTTAGGATAGAGAGACCGAAATTCTTTTATTTTTTTTTTTAACCGTTTGGTGTTATATTTTTGGAAAGCCTTTATTTTGATCGAATATTTATTTGCGATAACAACATTTGCGCTATTGATCAAAAGGTATAATGTTCATTTGATGTAATGTTCAGGTGGTACAACATGTTTTTTATCGAATATTCAATTGGTGTAATGTAATACGTCGACATAGGATGCAAGAGCGAGCGAAGGGCACACCGAGGTTCGGTTTGGTTAGGTTACCTTAAACCCTTTATACAGAAGCAGGAGCCCTGCGAAGCGGGGCTACGTCGAAATAGGATGCAAGAGCAAGGGAAGGGCACCCCGAGGTTTGGTTTGGTTAGGTTACTTGAACACACATCACACACACACACACGCTTCGCGGGGCTCCTATTTCTGTGTAAAGAGTTTAAAGCTAAAGCGAGTGGCTTGTTCCCGAACAAAAACATTTTATGTAAATAATCTATGTACAAAATTTCAAAACTGTATCATGAAAAATCACAAATTTATATGCTTGATTATGTTACCTGTTTGTCCGTACAAAAACAAGCTCACCCGCTCCGCGCCGTCTTGCGCTCATTGATATTAGTACCTAAATACCTAACCGTTCGGCGCGGAGATTGGAGTGTCGCTCGGTGTCCAATTTTAAACCTTTTTTTTTAATATTTTTGGGACAAAATATAGCATGGGGTAAAAATTATTGGAATCGATTCAGTTACTTATTCTGAACAAACTATATTCAGGTTTGGCATATACTAAAAATAACGTTGTATGAGTACAATTACAGTTTAGCTTAGCTCTGGTGGAAGAGGGTTCGACAAAGCTATGTTTCGTTAAGGCGAGGGATGACAGGTAAGGATACGTTGTGGTGTAAACTGACAACTCACCCAGTCTAGAGTCTAAGTGAAGTATAGTTTTGCGATTTAGGATTCTGTGACGTTAGTGATGTCGTCATCTGCGTTGTAGATCGCCACCTGGCTTTGTAGTAGATATTAATGTAGCTGTACAGGTAGTACACCAACCCGCACTGGGCCCGCTGACCGAGCGATTGCCTATGTCTTACTGAGAGTGGAGGCCTGTGTCCTAGCAGTGGGAATCTTATGAGCCGATAATGTAATGTATAGGTAATATAAAATGAAACGCGGTAGTCAAACAAAATGGAGTTTCTTCATCTCAAAATTATTATTTAATAAAAAAAAAACTATTACATGAAATAGACATAGATACCCTTTATTCTAGGTATATAAACTCATCCAAAACATAACTCAACACTTTCGATGCTCATCTTTTGTTCTGCATTACGAATGTCTCCGATCCACATATTAACTATTGGTAGTCTGTACACGTTAGAACTTTGTAGTTTTATGATAGTACTTTTCCATTCAGTACTTCCTTCCTGAAACATCAGTTATTTCGGATTAATTTATTTTTTCATAAACTTTTCCCAAGAATAGGTGTGTCAGATAATTCACAATTTTTTCTATAAAATTGTAATCGTAAGTTACAAATATTTATAAACTGGGTACAAATTCAGCTACATCTAAAATCCGTTGTGTTAAAGATAAACTATGGAGGTATCAGTGGTGATCCGGCAAAGATCCAAAGTGATCGAGATGGCCTTTGAAATGAAATGAAATGAAATGATGAAATGAAATGATTTTATTTTTTGTAAGTAGGTTTGAACAAACACTTTTACACGTAATCATGTTTTTTTAAAACTAGATAAAGTCGGCGTTTTCTATCTGACTACTCTGAGAAGAAAGGCCGAAACAAACTCAGAGGTCACAGTCTCTTTTAAAGTCCAGACATAATCTTGGTCAGGTTATATGAAGACCATGTAGATCGATGTCTGAGGTGGTCTTTTGAGGAAAGAACTACACAGATTGAGAGGACCTGTCCAGTCAGTGCACGCATTTGCCAAAAATCGTGCAGCTCAACTCAAGACTTAAGGAGCTCAACGATTCGACGAACAATACCAAAGAAAGGACATTTGGGTAGGCCGCATAAACTACTCAAACTGCCAGATCATGATTAAAACTAAGAAGGAAAAGGCCTTCGATCAGATCAAGCAGCTAAGTGGCAAAAGGCCGGCCATATTCGCAACAAAACCGATGACCGTTGGGAAAGACGTGCTCTTTAGTGGAGACCGCGAATCGGCAAACATAAGGGAGGACATGCTCAGGCTACGTGAGGTGACGACGAGCTAACGCAGGGTGACTGGTAGCAGCTGGATGAGAGTTGCTGCCGATCCAGTTAAATGGTGTGGATTGAAGAGGCTATGTCCAGCAGTGGCTTAATGCTGATGAAGATCATAAACTACTAGGGAAGGCGTTTTAGTCATCTGCTGTAAGCGTGGTACTATTGTTATTAACATCATTCATGTTAAGCTGTAAATACAATACCTCCAACAAAACTAATAATCTTATCAGAGATAAGGCCTCAACATTTAGAATAAATCTTACTTTGCATTCGTCAGTAGCTTCTGGTACGGAATAAAAGATAGGTGATTGGTTCGTCGGGTATGGTCCAATCACCACATCATTCCAAGCCCACAACTTAATTGACGAAGAAATGTTGTGTTTAGAGTATGGAACTGAGTCCAGACAGTTGTATTTTAGCGTTTGGCGAACGGATTCTGATCGATCGCGCAACCATGTTAATTGTTCGACTGATATCTGAAACAAAAAAACCGATCAATTATAATGAAAGTGTTGGCGACAGATCTGGCAACCCCGGTGCTAGGGGTATGCAGCTGATTACCAGTATTTTACATGAAGCGCCTGCCTATTTGACCTCCACACCCCAGTACTGGGTAATACCACGGAATAAATTAATACGATACCCCTTGGTAAGACTGGTTGTCAGTTTCGGGCTTCTGACGACCCTTATCAACTGCCAAAGATCAAGAATGACAGCGAGGCACGGAGGTGTCTTGATAAGTAAAGGTGGTCACCCATCCACAGGCCAACCGTGGCAAGCGTAGCTTAACCTGATCGATCGCCCCTTGCGGATGTTATTACTTAGCCTCAAGTATGAAAGGTAACTAGTAACTAGTAGGTAGTGATAACTAATAACTTCTAAGTGAAGGACAATTTACTCTAGAAACACAAGTTCCTCGCGTTGTCAAATTATGTTTGGGCCGAGTAGATTTCTAATCTGTTTCTTATAAGAAAGTGAACACTTGTCATTAGCTTAGTACCGCTATTAGATAACAGATGGCGTTGTGCCATAACGTCACTTTTGTAACACCCCTCCATGCCTCGGAAAGCACGTTAAGCTGCTTGTCCCGGCTGTCATTCGTGGAACTTTGACAGTCGTTACGGGTCAAGTCCGAAAATCTGACAACCACTCTTACCAAGATATTTCGTATTACCCAGTAACTGGGTTGTGGAGGTCAGATAGGCAGTCGCTCCATGTTAAATAGTAATATTCAGCTGCATCCGTGTAGACTGGAAGGCGACCCCAACCTGTGCCCAAACATAGTTGGGAAAAGGCTAGACAGAATCAGATGATGTAATTGGGGGTAAAACATAGATACATGAAAGGAACCTATTTTCAATTTGCATAATACATAATCAACCTGTAGTGTTCCCACTGCTGGGGCACAAGCCTCCTTTCTGTGAGAGGGAGTGGGCCATTAATCCACCACGCGGGCCCAGTGCGGGTTGGAGGATGTCATATATGTCTTCAAATTTTTGGTTCTAGGACATGCCGGTTTCCTCACGATGGTTTCCTTCAACGTTTTGCCATCTACCAAGCACAAATCCAGAGTCCGGGCTGCTACTGATTCCAGAAGGAATAACACTTTGACGGGAATGGAACCCAGGACCTCATTGCTCATCAGTAGCGCTTTAAGTAAGTGTAGAAGAAAAGGGATAATATGACCGCAAGTTCTAAACACCACGGAGGACTTCTGGTTACTCAAGCAAGAAGTTCCGCGATATGAAAAAGTGAAGATAGAATTCCTATAGATTTCTAAATGTAACTTACATTATAATATAATTCCTTCATATCAACGCCCATTTCGTTCAACCAGAATGCTCCTTTACTGGGATTATGATTACACTCTGGGGTTTTTTTACTTATCGTGATACATGTCTCCAGGCTTGTCATATTGCAGAAAACTTGAATTGCTTTCCCTGTTGGTCCCAAATAATAGGTGCCTGCAACAAGTGTCATTTACGTTATAATGATCTATGAATAAAAAAACGTGTAACCGTAGACCCATCGTATACCACCTACTCGATCCTTTACAGCACGTATCGAAAGTTGTGGTAAAATTTTGTTTGTGTGGTAAAGACCACCAAACTGAAAATCTTTCTCCATGTGACCAACATCAAATCTAGAAAAAAATAATCAGCCGTTCCATACAGGGATACCTTCTTTTCGCATAATTTTCTTTTTCCTATTATACTTTCGCATAAATATTTTAGTATAATTTGTTTTGGCATACATTTTATTCGCATACTACTAAACTAAACTATTGTCTTAAAAATTCAATATGTTGTGCTACTAGGCGACGTAGGATGCAGGACCGAGCGAAGGGCACCCCGGGGTTTGGTTTGGTTAGGTTAGGTTCCTATAAACCCTGCAGACAGAACTAAGAGCCCCGGTCCGTCGACCTGACGTCGTTAGAAATAAAATATGCAGCATGCTAAATTTATGCTTTAGAACCACCACAACTTTCTTTTACACGCCGTATGGACAATAGACAGCAGACTATCTTAATTGATCGAGTTATGCTTCCTATGATATTTACATAATTTATGCTAATACCTATTTAAAATAATAATAATATGTACATTTATATGAGAAAAAAAATAAGCAAAATCCTTCCTTGGATTAAAAACCTATTCAAATCAAATCAAAGTCATTTAATCAAACTAGGCTGAGAATCAGCACTTTTCGGACGTGAAAATTACAAAAGACAGTCCCCCAAAACGTCCGTCCTTCACCACTTTCTAGTGCTTTCGCTGAGGAGAAGAAGTGGCGCAACAAACTCCCCAGCAGTACAGCTGTCTGTTCAGTCAGAAAATACTTGATTGTATACTATACTAAGTATGCAAATTAATTAACATTACAGGACACAGAACATTACATCAAATTATTTGCCATTATGTTAGCTAGCCACGCCAATATACCTACCAGCAAATACAATAAAATCTATACTCTAGCAAAAAAAATAATAAATCAAAATTAAAAACTTAGGCATATAGGGCGTGACAGCTTACATATTTATGCAATGCTGGGTTCTGTTCACATAGCTGTCACTTGAAGTCACAAATGATAAACTAGTACCATTAATATTTATATTAAAAAAACCGGGCAAGAGCAAGTCGGACTGGCGCGCCAAGGGTTCCGCACCATCAAATATTTTTAAATTTTCATCGGCGAGGTCTATATTCATCAGAGAATTTTAACACTGTGCACTGCGGTGTAGAATATTGCAGATTATGTCAGTGCCTTCTCTTGACCGATAGTGGAACTAATGTAACTTTTTTATGATTTCTGAAAAAGTGTGCTATTTAGAGACTTCGTTTTATTTTTCCTGTAATCTTTACATAAACTTCTATCACATAGAATAATTTCAGATTATACTCTTTGCAAACTTCGGAGATAACAGTATTGGGGAGGGCAGGAAACAGTATTTTTTTTACATTTTTCATCAAAAGTCGAAAACTATGAAGCCTAAAAAAAAAAAACATATTTGAGAAGGTGCCAACTGCGCTCTTTCTTAAGATACCCCACATGCCCTAGTAGCCCCACTTCGAATTTTTCAGACCCCCTTTCAGTCCCTGTTGCAAAAAATATACGTATATTTTTATTTCTTTCTTATTTGCAAAATAGTTGGGCAAACGTTATCTAAAACTATTCCAAATTTCAAGTTGATAGCATTTGTAGTTCTTGAGATATCCAGCTGTGACAGACAGACAGACAGACAGACTTAGTCTCACCCTATGGGTTCCGATTTTACCATTTTGGTATGGAGCCCTAAAAACGGTGAAATATTTGTCTAACCCAAAAATGATAAGGTAAACAAACCTACGACTCAACTCACACCCAAAGAGCGTCGAAGCGGAGCGCTGTTTCAGTGTCATATGAATTTTAACTTTATTTTCATTACTATTATACTTATTATCGCAACCGCTCGGTAGAGAAGGCAATTCGCCGGAATTCCAGCGGCGCCGCTGGCATCCGCGCGACTCTCTCGAGTTTCTCATGCGATAATAAGTAATATAGTAATGAAAATAAAGTTAAAATTCATGACACTGAAACTGCGTTCCGCTTCGCCGCGCTTCGACGCTCTTTTGGTGTGAGTTGAGCCTTAAAGAACCTAAGCTTACTGCGATCACATTTTAATTTGAAGAACTTTTATAAAATGTAATACTCATAATATGTATTCTTCTCACCACTGTCTAAGCTGGGTCTAGCAGATTTACAAGGAACTTCTGATGGCCGCTCCCGTGTCCCGAACACATCGCCATGATCCCTCGAATCTATAACTGTAATAAAATATCACAAACATTTAAGAAGGTAAGTATACCTAAGGAATTTTGACGTACCAACTTGAATAAGTTAGTAGGTGCCTACAGGTCTGGCCACATTGACGTGAGTCCCGCGTGTTACGCGTCCAATTTGTTCTAGTAGTTAGGAAGTCTCGCGACTATTCGCGCCAGTTTGAAGGCCATACAAGGTATCAAATTGACACAATCGGCAGGAATTTCGCGAGAGGTTCGCTTCAGTTTGGCCCGAGCTTTGTTCAGCGCAATGTAGCAGCAGGGCTGACTGCCCAGGAAGCGCTGGAAATATATATAAGCATAATTTGCCTATGATGTTCCCACTGCTGAGACACAGGCCTCCTCTCTGTAAGAGAGAATGGGCCGTAATCCACCATGCGGCCCAGTGCGTGTTGGTAGATGTCACATGAATTTTTGGGTCTAGGACATTCCGGTTTCCTCACGATGTTTTCCATCACCGTTTTTGAGAGCAATTGTGATGAAACCAATTACATAAAGTAAAAGCGCTTGCTTGGGTTCGAACCCACGACATACAACTCGTAAGTCGGGGTCGTTACCACTGGGCAACCACTGCTTTCTTAACTTACATGCATTATAATATTACCGTTACTCCTGGACGTGATAAAAAGGAACAACAAGTTAAGAAATTAAAATAAAATAAATCGTGATGAAAAGAACCAAAGTGAAGGAGCATGAAAATGTGTAGATAAAAAAATAACCAGAAAAAATATGAAAAATAACAAATATGTCACACGAAAGTTAGCACGCAAAACATATTTTATTTACTCTCTTAATTTTGCACGTGGAACTCTAATAAAATTAAAAAGCAATTTAAAACCTCTGCGTCTGAGGCATGGCACACATTATGCGACATGCGATTGCGACAGGTCGGCGACTAGACGCAACGGCAGGCTGCGGTCAACAATTTCCATATATTTTGTTCAAAGCTGCGTCGAGTAGCAGAGTCGTAGCGATAAGCTAGGGGAGTCGCACGCTCTCGCTAAACACAGTTTGCTGGCACTTAAAGTACAGCTCCACTAATGATTTCCTAATTCATAGGTTTTAGTTGCCAAGAACTATAAATACTTACCATTTGGAGTAACACCGCAAGGGCAAACCCCATGAATTCCAGGAGGTCCAGGAGGTCCCACTGGCCCAGGCAACCCCGCAGGTCCCTACAGAATTTACACAACAGTTGTTAGGTCAACAATTTAGGTGCAAAAATAGTACAGTTTTATGCAAGTGTACAAAGTATATCATTGCACTCGTGTCAGTACTGCTCTTGCTGCCCAAACCGCAAGCGAGAACCCAAAGGAGCCGAGAATGCAACGACATTTATTCACAACAATATCAGATAGTATGTTTATAAAATAATATAATTCATGACCGTAATAACAGACTATGGATTTAGAGAATTATAATAATTACAGTCCAAATTACGTGACGAATTAGTGACATCAAATCATAGGGCGACATTTTGCGTACAAGTCTGCGGGCGGCGGAACCGCCTGGCGTGAGCGTCAGTCGCTCGCCCGCGTGATCCATAGGACTGTCACCAACGAAAAAGTCGCCAATTATCATTTTGTGTCATTTCATGTTCGCGTCGTGATGTAATTTTGACTTAAAATCATCAATACCAAATTACCGATTTGTTCTTAAAAAAGTTATGCCAGTCATTTATTATAATAATTATTTCTCACCATTTTTCCATTTTTACCCGGCTCTCCCTTCATACCTGAAATTCCAGGGTAGCCCTGTTAAAGAAATACATTTATTAAATACACACGCTTAAACATACACACGTTATGTTATTATTTATTTCTACGTTTACATTAGTAATTTTAATGGTGTACAGATAATAAATAAAAAAGCATTCTGTCCATCTATGCAAGATTTAAATGACCGTGATTAGATATGTTTGTTAGTTTGATAAATAAAAAAAACCGGGCAAGAGCGAATGGGACTCGCGCACCGTGGGTTCCGTACCATCATGTTTTTAAATTTTCATCGGCGAGGCCTATATTACTTCAGAGAATTTTAACACTGTGCACTGCGGTGTAGAATAAATCAATTTTATGTCAGCGCCATCTCTTGACCAATAGTGGAACTAATGTAACTTTTGTTGATGATTTCTGAAAAAGTGTGTTATTTAGAGACTTCGTTTTATTTTTCCTATAATCTTTACGTAAACTTCTATCACATAAAATAATTTTCTTTTTGCAAACTTCGGAGATAAGGGTATTTTTTTTTACATTTTTCATCAAAAGTCGAAAATTATGCGGCCTAAAAAAAAAAATGTTTGACTACGTGCAAACTGCGCTCTTTCATATGAACCCCACGTGCCCTAGTAGCCCCACTTCGAATTTTTCAGACCCCCTTTCAGTCCCTGTTGCAAAAAATATACATATATATTTATTTCTTTCTTATTTGCAAAATAGTTGGGCAAACGTCATCTAAAACTATTCCAAATTTCAAGTTGATAGCATTATCAACTTGAAATATCCAGCTGTGGAAGACAGACAGACTTAGTCTCACCATAAGGGTTCCGTTTTTACCATTTTGGTGCGGAACCCTAAAAAGACTTCATTTCGAAAACATGTGAGTGAAAGTCGATGTCAGATGTAGTCGTGTACTACAAGTTCTTATACACCCTTGACTTTTAAACCAAGTTCTTTAACGGAGCTTGCGGTAGGAGTAAATTTGGAGAAATCGTCACGTAACGAAAAAGCGTTATGCGACTTTTTATTATATACTAGCAGCGCCGCAAGGTTTCACACGCATAAGTGTCGATCCCGTGGTAATATAGGGATAAAAACTATTCTATGTCCTTCCCTGGGATGCAATCTATCACTCTGACAAATTTTATCGAAATCCGTTCAATGGTTCAGGCGTGAAAAGGTAACATACAGACAGACAGACAGAGTTACTTTAGAATTTAGATAATAGAGAGTCAGAGAGAGAGATAGTTTTAGTGCCGAAGCCGATAGTAAGGTAAAAATGAAAATCCAAGATGTCGGCTGCAAACATTTTATATTTTTGGTCATAGGCATTGTTTTCGTGGTTTTCGAGGGTGCTGAAGCCGATAGTGAAGTCAAAATCAAAATTAAAGATGGCGGCTGCAAATATTTTCAAATTTTCACAGCCACCACCTTGGATTTTTATTTTGAACTACATTCCTCCCGGGGGTCCCCCGACACCACAGGTATTTTCTGTCTGTTTTACTTAGTGGCTCAGCTACAAGCAGCAGCTTGCAAACTCCAACAGTTTCTGCAAACAACATGGTCATATTCACAACAAACCGTTTGCGTGGTATACCGTTTTGCCATCTGTCGTGTTTGTGCATGTAAGCTGCTGCGGGTAGCTTAGGTCCTACGACCCATCGTTTTCCTATTAATTCTAGTATAATAAAATAATAATAATTCCAGCCTATTAATTTCCCACTGCAGGGCAAAGGCCGCTTCTCATACTCTCAATTATCACCATGTACCTATATTTTTTATTTTTGTTCAAGACTTACTGCGAAACCAGGTTCTCCTCTATCTCCTGTATCACCGCGTGGACCTTGAGGTCCCTGAAAATAACACACCATTAAGTTAAAAATGTATTTTCACTCCTCATGCTCTAAAAGTTCGTCTTTATGTTGTATTCCTCACCATTTTTCCATTTTCACCTGGCTCTCCCTTCATACCTGAAAATCCAGGGGCGCCCTGTTAAAGAAATACATTTATGTATTATTAATTATTATACACACGCTTAAACATACACACGTCATATTATTATTTATTTCTACGTTTGTAATTTTTATGGTGTACCTATATAATAAAGAGCATTCTATCCATCTATCTATGCAACTTACAAATAATAACCGTGATTATGTTTGTTATAGTTTGATAAGAAAGACTTTTCATTTGGAAAATATATGAGTGAAAATCGATGTCAGATGTACTCGTGTACCACATGTTCTTATACGTGCCGCTGCAGACACAATTTGTCGAAGTGGGGGATCACAGACCCCAACACCGAATGCGAGTGCGGTGCTTATGACCGGACCATGCCCACTTGCTGGATTGTCCTAAGTGCTCGTTCACCTGCACCTTGGATGACTTAAATAGTGCCACTGAAGCCACAATCAAAGGGGCCACCTACTGGGCACAAACTATATTAAAAAAAAAAACAACGACTAAGAGTACCATCGATAAGATAAAAGAAGAAGTTCTTATACACCCTTGATTTTATTCCCTATGTTCTGTCTGTTTTACTTAGTGACTCGGCTACAAGCGGCAGCTTACAAGCTCCAACAGTTTCTGCAAACAACATGGTCATATTCATAAGAAACCGTTTGCGTGGTATACCGTTTTGCCGTCTGTCGTGTTTGTGCATGCAAGCTGTTGTGTGTAGTTTAGGTCCTACGACCTATCGTTTTCCTATTCATTCTAGTATAATGATAATTCCAGCATATTAATGTCCCAGTGCAAATTAATGTTCCAGCAAAGGCCGCTTCAAACCGTTTGCGTGGTATACCGTTTTGCCATCTGTCGTGTTTGTGCGTACCAGGTATATTATAGACGTACATAATAGAAGTTTTATTAACCTTTTGACCGCCACAGTCATGTATTTAAAGATGACAAACCAAAATGTGCCCAGCACGCCACTGTTCGGCTACATGACAGACTTTGACGCCGAGGGCACGTTTTTGATTTTTTGATGTGTGGCGGTCAAAAGGTTTAAAACTACTTAAAAATAGGACCTCCGGATACTTGCGTAAAGGACCTTTTCGTCAAAGCGCTTGCCAAAAATGGTGATTGTGACAAACGTAACATTTTGACGTACCTATATATCAGGCTTACGTATAAAGATAAAATGGTCATAAGTAACATTTGTTACCAGCACTTATATTAAGGCAAACGGATCACGGATGCCCAAGGAAATTTTTGTTATCGCAGTGACCATCAAAAGAGAATTTTAGAGTTTGCGCCTGTGGGACAGCATTGCGCAATAAAAACTTACAAATTACAGAAACATACGATGACTGCGCGACTCCACACAGTTATCGTATATTTCGGTATATTTCTTTACAGTAGGTAGGTAACAAGTACTTATCTCCAATAGCATATTTATATCCTTGTACAATTTATTTGTAACTGTAGCCTATAACGTTCGCGGATCAGATTAACGATATGCCTACCAGTGCATAAAAAATGAATAAAAACATGATGTTTTTATATTAATTTGTAATACTACTTACAGGAACACCAATGTCACCTTTCTCACCACGCTCCATAACTGGTTTACCATCCTAAAAAAAAAGAAAGACAGTTTGTCAAAAAATATAATTATTTCACTCCATGCATGTGAAATTGCATCCCAATTTCCGCAATACAGGAGGGCAATATTAAAGATGGGGCATTCATTGGTAATGCAATAAAACGAGGGAATTGTTGATTTTCTAGGCAGTTGATCCATTTTCCAAAAGTCTGTTGATGTAGTCACTGTATTTACAGATTTTGTTGACATCTTTCGATTTCTTTTCGTGTTCGTCCTAAATATGTACTGCTATGCTTGCATAGAAACAATATCTAGGTACTTGTGCACGCTTGCCTTTGGACCCGGCTGTCATTCATAGATCTTTAATAGTCGTTACTGGTAGTCAGAAGCCCAACAGTGTGACAACCAGTCTTACCAAGGGGTATCGGTGTTACTCCGTGTTACTCAGTAACTGGATTGTGGGGTCAGATAGGCACTGCATCCAGTAAGACTGAAAGCCGATCCCAACATAGTTGGGAAAAGCCTAGGCAGATTGATTGTTTACGCTTGTCGCCAATTTATATGACACTAGCACTACACTGACACACTCCTCTTATTTAATAAACAAAATGAATCATTTACTTACAATTCTCAAATTGCAGGCAACTGAAAAAAAAAACATCGAAAACTTATATTAGGAAGTTAGGCTAGAGGTTCAGGAGAAGAGTTCTTTGCTCTGTAAGATATCAACTTAAACTTAAAATAACCTTAGATATCCCTTTGATTATCCCTTTATTCATACGCATTGCTTATAGTTAAGTAGTGATAAGCTACTGTATATCCGTACATGTTTGACGTTTAAGAGCCTATACTACCTCAGCTAAAATTCACTCTTTATCTCGCTCGCACGATACTGCTCGCGGACTGTGTGAAAGCGAGACAGAGTGCGGTGCTGAGCGGGAGGCAGCACCAATAGTTTAGGTATTTGCTTTTTACGGTGAAAATAAAGGTAATTCAAAAAAACTAACTAACATAAGACCTGCTTTATAGTTAGTTCAGTTAGTATGCAAAGTTTCATGATCTAATTTGAAGTATTTTTTGAATACCAGCGGTTTATTGTTCGGTTTGGAGGTAACTTTGGAATTATTTTTTTCTATCGAGAAAATTTTATGGAATCGTGTTTTCGTCTATTATAAGACCTTACATTAATCCTCAACTTTAGCATATATTTATTTCAAAATTAATGCTGCGGAATTTTCGACATAACGGAGGATCATGCTAAGCCATTTGAGGTAGTATAGGCTCGTGCGCGCAAGATAAGTGTGCGCGCGACGTTTTACTTCAAGATTATATCTCTGCTAGCACTTTTAATCACTTTCGGCATAATGATGGAAATTGTTTACTTAGAAAACACGGAACATAACACACTCTCTTGACACCTGGAATAAACGTCCAGATGGCGACAAACGCTTATTTATGATTTCGGTCTCGCGCAGACCTATTTTGCGCGCACTTTAAATAACACATTACATGTCACTTATTGTCCCTGACGGTTAGTCAGAGGAGATCATATAGAAGGAAGTACCTACACCCACATTTCACCAGTTATATTTGAGTCACATGCAATAGGGGGCGAGCCTGTTGCTGTCGACCGGGCACATGTAGCTACACTCCAGGCTGCTACTGAGATAAAAATTACAATACAATTCCTAATGGAAAAAACCAATAAATCATTGCCCGACCTGGAAATCGGACCCTGGAATTCGTGCTCAGCCGAAGTATTTGCAACCACTAGACCAATCCTCATTGGTCATTCATAAGTCCTTTTAAAACGAAATTTCGTGAAAAATGTGAAAAATTCCATACAAATCTCAAAATGAGGAGATTGTGGCTAAGTAATAACAGCCGCACAGGTAAATCTTAAATATATTAAATTAATATAAATAGGTTAAGCTACGCTTGCCACGATTGGTCGGTGGATGGGTAACCATCTTTACGTATCAAAAGCAGTCGCTCCATGTAAAATACTAGTATTTAGCTGCATCCGGTTATATTGGAAGCTGACCCCAAAACATAGTTGGGAAAAGGCTAGGCGAGGCATATGAATCATAGTAAACTCGAAAAGGATATGCGACAAGTTGTATCATAAACTGAACTTTTTTGTATCGGATTTAAAGTTACTTTTCCAGAAACTCATATTTGTTTACATTTTTGGTTAATAAATCGCGAATGCAGATTAGATGTTGGTTGTTTTCAGTTATGAGTTCATTTAGCAGGACAATCTACCACAATGCCTGCAATAGGCAATCTACCAAAATGCCTGCAATAGGATTGAGGAAAAATATTGCATGTTGACGGGTAGGTAAACGAGAATAACTCGAGGTAATTAATACAAAATTTATGTTTCCATTATACCAACTTCCTGAGCATCTTTGTATATTTAATTTCATCACCACTGTTCTTAATCTCCATCGAGGATTAGAGAGGATAAAACGGTGAATAAAAACCTAGTGAGGAAACCGGCATGTTCTAGAACCAAAAATTCGAAGACATTGTGACACCCCACACCCCGCACTGGACCTGCGTGGTAGATTAAGGCCCACTCCCTCTCACAGAGAGCAGTGGGAGCGTTATAATTATAACAGATTATGCTGCTATTATTAGGTATTTATTGACTTTACTTACTATACTTCGTCGTACATGTCTTTTCGCCATCATCCGTTTTCTAAAAGTAAAAAATAAAGTGAAATTCAAAAGTGGTAGAGTATGAATTTGAATACCTCTTAATAAAGCTTATCTCATTTTTATGATTTGGTTTATGATGTACTAGCTGACCCGACAGGCGTTGTCCTGTTTATGATTTGAAAGACACGTGGCGCCATCTATTATCGTAATAACGTTATTGTTGTTTTCCTCGGGAACAGCACTTTTTTTCGGGATGAAAGGTACTCTATGTCCGTTTCTGTACACCTGACAACGTATATGCAAAATTTCAAGATGGTCGGTTCAGGGGTTTAAGTAGGTGTGAAAAGGTAGCAAACAAACCAACTTACTTTCGCATTTAAAATATTAATAGTTAGGATTACTTACAAGTGTCATTCCATTAATGTTTGCTGAAACAAAATCAAAAAGCGTAATTAATTATATGCTATTTTCTTGTAGAGAGATCAATACTAACAAGTTATACATAGATATCTACACATACATAAAGTAACGCCTTTTTCCCATGGGGATAGTTAGACACTACAGCCACCTACTACAATCCTCACATATCAAAAGTGATTTATTCAAATTACGCTGAGAATCAGCACTTTTCGAACGTAACATTTCCCTAAACGCCTACCCTTCACCACTTCCTAGTGCTTTCGCTGGGAAGAAGGAGTGCCACAGCAAACTCCCCAGCAGCACATACTTCTTAACACTCCTTATTAACACTGTACGTTTGGTACAATTTATAAAAAATCTACTTTTACATAACAACTATCTTAATTGACACAAAATTAGTCTAAACTTTTGTTTTTAGATTGAGATTTTCATGATTGTCGTCACAAATGTGTATTTAATACTTACTAATAAATTTTGTCTTCTCTGCGTAACCCCATGGAAAGAAGGTGTGATTTAACGTATGTATGTATTAAACTCCATTTTGTTTTTTTTTGTTGTTGTTGTTGTAGTTGTTAAACGACCTTTGTGGCTGACTGTTAACTAACTCAGGATCACAATGTTTATTATAAAAAGATTTTGTCAAAATAGTACATTACGATACGTGTGACTTAAGTAGTTCATTAATGCACGGCGTGAAATTAGCGCCTTCGCGTAGTGAGGGTGCTAAACGCAGTGCTTATTAGACTACTTAAGTCACACGTAACGTATAGGTACTATTTTATAGCTCATTTGAACTAAACCAGCACTTAAGTCAAGCTTTTCTGCGTGAATATGGGCTACTTAAGTCACAGAAAAGCGTGACTTAAGACACTTAAATGCGGGTTTGGGTCACAGTGCTATAAATAAAATTAATAACTTAATAGTTACCTGATGCATTTTGAAATCCAAGAGTTACACAAACAAAAAATACAATGAATTGGGACAATTTGACGTCCATTTTTGTAATCGCCACAGACAGACTGACATGAATAGGGAAATAGCATCCTACTTATTGATTAGGGTTTTCCTCGTCAATTCTATAAATAACTGAACAAAAACACAAGCAACAAGCCATTAACTTAGTCATGTGGTGCAAATTCTTCTCATAAGGAAGAAACAGGTAGATAGGAGAATTGGAATAGGTAAAGATATCAATATTTCGCAATATACAAGGTGGAGACGTCAATACTACAATTAATTAAACTGCGTAAGTAGGAAGGTGCATCGATAGCTTATGTTATCCTATGTAAGATGGATGAACTTACAGAACGAGGTGTGCTTCTGAAACTGCAATGGGTTCCTTCTCATACTGGCTTAAGGGGTAATGAAGAGGCTGACACATTAGCTAAATTTGCATCTACCTCTGGTAAACAAATAAATATTGTACCAGATTACTCAGAGTTTTTGCCTAAGTACAAACAAGTATGTTTTGAGAGTTGGAAGGAGTATTTCAATAAGCGCTCATTAGAAAAGGGAATATGGTACAAAACCATCCAGTGTCAGCCACTTCGTATCCCCTGGTGCGCAAATACTAGCTTAAATAGAAAACTGATTGTTACACCTCACAGACTCAGATCTGGACACATACCATGCAATAAATTTAATTTTATGATGAGGAAGACTGACTCACCAAACTGCGAAGATTGTGGCGTCTGTGAGGATCTATATCATTTATTGCTGGAATGTGTCCGATTTGAGTCTGGGAGGACATGTCTAGCAAATGCCTTTGAACTAAACAGACTGGATGTTGGTACATTCAATGTGATTCTAAGTCAACCCAATTCTAAGGTAGCAAAGTGTCTGTTTGAATTAATGGCATTGAAGTAAATTGTAATATTTATAATTTTAGTATAATAAGCTATTGGCAGTCAGATGTGGTTAGGGTATAATGGGACTGGTATGCACAATGTGTAAAAGTCCGAATAAATAAAAAAAAAATTAAAAAAAAAGTAGGAATATCTAATGCCGTTCCCGGTCTGCGTACGAAAATTTCATTCTATATTCAGGGTGGTAGGGGACATCCACGCAAAACCTGTTATACATGATTCAGTTTATTGCATAACACACTATGAATCTAAATCTGAATCATTTTGAAAGAAATTGCTAATCCATTACTTCAAATGTTCGAAAAATGTGTCTGCTGAACAACGTAAACAGCGCAATGTATGTTGTTGAACTGTCAAAATGAAACGCATTGCTACTGTTAGTGTGTTACGCAACCACCCCACCGTTTGTTCGGAGTACCTTAGCTTTGTTACTACAACCAATCGTTAGAAAACCCAGAAAGTTCAAAAGAGGCACATTTATATAAATAAACTTACATCTTTAGGTCAATACCTAATTATTTTTTTCCTGTCCTTTATTAGCTTATGATAGAGATACCGAAATGATTTTATTTTTTTAACCTTTTTTGGTGTTACATTTTTGGAAACCCTTTATTTTGAAAATCGAAAACAAAAATTGTACCTGGCCGTGCGTCCTTGCAGGTAAAACCTTTTTGCAAGAGTTTACATACTTATTGACGTCGTACGACGTATAAAAATAAAAAGTCTGTAACCATTACGTGGCCTAGACGAGTTCATAGACTCTCATTTACATCTAATCTGCATTCGCGATTTATTTACCAAAAATGTAAACAAATATGAGTGTATGGAAAAATAACTTTAAATCGTACACGTTCAGTTTACGCTACAACTTCAAACATTTTTATAACTAGTGCTAGTTACTCTGAAATCCACTTAATAATCATTAAAATAAAGTTGATATTTGTTTAACTTGAAATAATATTAATTTAATTTAAAGGCACTAATAAACCTAAGCATTCACTTGTAATGAGCTTAGCTGTAGGTAATGACAGATTTATACAGAATATATCTCCACTTATTTAAGTGGAGATAATTTATTTTATTATTAATAATTTTTTTTTTTCGTGGTGTTTTTTTTGTTCTTTTTTAATGCTTGTTCTTTTACAAAAGAATGCTCTAGTTTACTAACACCTTTACTACCGCCTTCTTACTGCTCGTAACGCCCTCTGGTGCCAATTTACAAGGAACTTCTGCTGGCGATTCCTTGGTCCCAAATTATTTGTCTGCTTCAAGCGCAGGCCACACCGCCAGCTAGCGGGCGGGCGGGCTAGGCGGGCGAACATCGTTTCACCTCTTTACATGGTTAGTCGGTAGCTCGCGGTGTGAACCGAAGTATGTAAAGAGGTGAAACGATGTTCGCCCGCCCGCCCGCTAGCTGGCGGTGTGGCCTGCGCTTCAGTAGTATCCAAAGCTGTAATAATAATAAAAAAATAGGAATTGGTTGATTTGTGTGCCCTCTAGTCGACAATAGTTTGACGAACCAAAGACAGATGGCAGTGTTTTTAATACAACAACATTGCTACTTCGGCTGGCTGAAGTTGGTAGCGGACTAACTTCATTTGAATTTAAAATACTAGGTGGCGCTGGCGACACGATATTTAAAAAATAAACTTTTTCTCTCGTATTGGCTCATAATCCGATGATTATTGTATTAGTCATTGATAGTTAAAACATTATTTAAAAAACAGAGATCGTGAACCTACGTTTAAAAATTTTGTTTCGGCAAATCTTATGAGGATTACACCCTTCAATAATCACTATCTTCAGGCAAACTAGGCAGGCTTTCCAGGAGGTCCCAAATAGCTGGCCCCACACGCTAAAGAAGGTGCACAAAATAGCTCAATATGGAACAATTATTATTGAAAAAAAAAAACAGAGGAGACAAAAATCAGAAAGTTGTGGGTGTGCAGTTAGGGGTAGGTGTGTGTACATACAATAAAAACTGATGGAACTAACATCGTATTCGCGAAAAAAATATTAAATGTCCCATACAAAACTTCAATACCTATTCGATTCAGCCCAAATGTATGGAACAGCTGATATTTTTTTCGTTGTCCCATGAAGAAAGTTGTTCAGTATGTTGGTCTGTGTACCACAGCTTTAAATATGACCACACCTGATACATGCTGTGTACTTATATAAATCATATCACATCACACATATCACACTAATATTATAAAGGCGAAAGTTTGTGAGTGTTGGGGGGGTGTGTTTATATGTTTGTTACTTCTTCACGCTCAATGGCTGGACCAATTTTGATAAAATTTTGTATGGAGGTAGCTGACACCCTGGATTAACATATAGGCTACTTTTTATCCCGATATTCCCACGGGATCGACATTTACGTGAGTAAAACCGCGGGGCGCAGCTAGTTCACAAAAAAATTAACTTCGTGCGAGTCACCTACCTAAAGAAAAAAAATATATTTAAAAGTGACGACTTGCACTTTGTGAGCGAGTAAATTCATGCGAATCAACTAATAAACCTTCCGTTTGACCAGAAAAACATTTCACCTAATTAAATCACTAATCACTGTCACAATAAATTCAAAATAGTAATTGTGGTTTCAATAAAGCGGAATGAGTTGCAACAGACCGCAATTTCATTTAATTCAAAAATAAAATACGATTACAAAATTCAATTAGATTTCAAACAAGACCACGATGGCACGATTTGATACAGCGTTGTGGGTCCACCTTTCAAAACTTGAGTAAAAAATATACAATCTTTATCTATAGATATTATAAAGTTTTTGCCCGATTTGCAAATTCTTCTTTTGCCAGCATTATCGACTGTGTCATGGGTAACCCTAAATATTTTCTTGAATCGTTTGTACCACGTCAGTTATCTGATTAAATGAAGATGTCTTCCCAGTAATTTGTACGCTTACCGAAATAGTAAAATTTTTGAGAAAACTGGTGTCAAATTCGATTTTCGAAAATGGTTAATTAAGCTTCTTCCTGTAACTTTTAACTGTTTTAGAAAATTTGGAAAAAAAATGAAATTTGAAAAAAAATCTCCACACAATGGGTGCCTGAAGATGGACGGCGCCGCCGAGGCCGGCCCAGAAAGAGATGGCGAGATGACCTGGATGCGTACCGCGAGGGCTGGTTCGAGGTGGCGCGGGAAAAGAGTTCCTGGAAGGATTTGGGGGAGGCCTTTGCCCAGCAGTGGGACAGCATAGGCTAGCAAAAAAAAAAAAAAAATTTGGTCTCATCGAAATGTGTGTTAAAGTAGGTATTACCTAGATCACAACCATTAAACTTGAGTTTAGAGTAAAGTTATATTTAATGACGAATTCTGGATTTTTTCAATAAAACATTGTGTTCTCTCGAGTTCCATGATTTTTTGCCTAGGCTTTATGAGGTGCTCAATAGTTGCAAACGGGTCACACTGTCAGACGATCTATTCTGCTAAGATCTCATCGTGAAAAGTAAGGTAAAGTGAGCTTGATTGGAGTACGCTTTCATTCCTCGTGGATTGAAGTGTTAGTGAATTGCTGTCAATAGGGTCACTATTGACAGCAATTCACTAACACTTCACTATTGACAGCACTTCACCTAAGTTTTGACGGTGAGAAGTTTACAGAATTACACTGCAGGTCCTGGAAGGAATACGTCACATTACAAGTCATCCTGTACGTATATTTATATTACATTAGGTTTTCGTGTCTGATGTATTCTGTCTGTGTGACCGCGTTGTTCTTATAATTCATCATAATTTAGAAAATCTATTCTAGAAAGTTTATGTGTCGGTATAATACATTAATATTAAAGTTGCTAGGTATAGGTATTAAATAAATCTCGTAATTTTGTCAAGTCGTAAGAACTGTGCCAAGCAGGGGCGTGTCTCTAGTAAAATAGATAAAACTAACATAGTAAATGCTTCAGTCCAAGAAGCGAAGTGGAAAAATCGTGACATAAAGAAAAAGATAGCTAAAAAGGAAAGATATAATTTCATCAACCGTCGGCTTCCCTACAGGAATAATACCAAGGATTATACCATTGTCCCGACATGTCGTGTGGAAAATTGCACTTTCACCGATGATGATAAGAAAAAATCCCACGCATACATACCGGTTTCGACCAACTTGAAATGTTTTATTTTTGTATTATATTTCCCAAGGTTTGTCCCATTGTGCTCTTTAGATTTTGTTTTTGGAAAGTATTATATAATAAGTTGGTAAGTGAGGTGGTTCTTAAATATAGAAAGAAAGTGACTTCTTTAAAGATTTAAATTCCGTAGGTACCTACTTGAAATACGCTTATTTAAAGTAGGTAATAAACAAAGCTCATTTATCAAATAAATATTTCAGTCGTCAACATCCATCGGTTTCTTACTTAACTTGAACTATATCCGACGATCCTGCATACTTATCTCTTTTGTTGACGGTACACTGAAAAATTAAAAAAATATCTTTAGTTTCTATAAGCTATTAATTTTTCGTACTTATTACTTAATATCATTTGTGTGCATGACCGTATTTAAATATTTTGGTCCATAGATAGTATTTTTCAGGAGTTATCGTTTCACCCCCAAAAAAATAATTTCATGCTAATTGCCTACAGATAAAATAATAATATTAAAAAGACGATATAATTCGTGGGAATCAACTAAGAATTCAATGTGCGATCTGCATAACTGGCGCAACTCTGCCTTCCCCTTTGGGGATTATAGGCGTGTTTTTATGTTAATGATTATCTAAAATGTGCAACCATTAATGCAAACGAAAATTACCAACGCAATCACCTAAACAGCAACAAAAACGACATAATTATTAACATTTATGAATGTGTACCAATTACGCTTACGTAAACTAAAACGAACCCATACAAATTCAAATTCACGGAATATTATTACCAAATGGACCAGCAACCACTAGGGAGGTCCTAAGGCACCTGTCCCACTGCCGACGAGAAAGAGACTCAACGATCAACAATTCATGCTCAAAAAACGTACAAAAGTTGAGTTATTTGAGGATTTTCATTTTGACCTCACCAACGGGCCTGAAACACAGGTTTAAATAAACCTAGATCAGGCAACGCACTAGATTGCCTTCAGAGTTTTATTTTTGACTGTAATCTCATATTTCTCATACCATAGTCTATCCAGATTTTTATAATCCTATTATAGGCCTAGATTAATATAATATAATGAACCTTATGTACACTTTTTGTAAACTTATTATTTCAATAAATATTTTTATTTTTTAACGGGTTCAGCACCCTCGAAAACCGCGAAATCGCCACCCATGATGAAACATGCGCGTTCGCACACAGCTCGGGGCACCAGAGAGTATTTGGAGAAAACATTTGTATTGCCGTAGCCTCAAATTCCATCGAGCACGCATGAGACATTTAAAAAAAAATCTTTATTTAATTTTGTAAATCATGAAACTTTTATTTTCTTTTGACTGTACTTACCTGTCAAAAAAAGTAAACTTACATAATTTGGATAATGCCAGCCATACACGATACTTCCTATCGTCCAATTGGCATGACATGACGCTACCGATTGGATCAGTTAGAACTGACCGTGTGTGGGAGTGGATTGGCATGACAGTTATACTTGACAGCACAATCGAATTTCGATTCTTTTGGCTTGATCATTCCGATTGGATCATGCCGATTGGACCGTGCATGGCGGTCTCGCGAAGTCTCTCTCTCCTAACGGTGTCTTGCTTCTCAATTAGAGGAGTAACTAACGTTAGAAGTTTCATGTATGTTTCTTCATTCATTCGTAAATACTTACAATAATCTTGAGGCGTAGCCCTCAATTCTTTTAATAAATTTGTATGAGTAAACTGTTTTCTTTTCATTAGCCGCTGTTTGCACCACTCTGCTGGATCTTTTCTTTTTTTTGTTTAATTTTTATGAGTAAAATGCCCAAAACGGCTAAAACATCCTCGTCTGGCACCGGTGACGCCATGGCTTCAACTGAACGTCGCTGCCGATTGGACAGTTTAAACTGATCGTGTGTGGTGTATATACACGAACTGCAGATTGGAAGTATCGTGTATGGCATAAGACAGAGATTAAAACAGAAGACGAACTAGCAGGGGTTCTCGGGGTTCAGGGGATCAGACCGGAATAACTCCAAAAGTTTATAGGTCCCGTGTGAGTATACCATAGTTAATACCATACCATATATCAACAACGCATTCTCTCCTATTTCGGTCAGATAGTACGCAGAGGCGATGAAAAAGTGCAATCGATCGCGCGGTCCTTCACCAACACGATGGAACGATCAGGTGAAGGAATCATCGACATCTAAAGTCTACGGTGCGCTGGACAGAAACCGGTGAAGGCGGGTCATCCTAGAAGGAGAAGGACCTATTACAGAAGCTCCGGCGGGATCTCATGGCGAAATGGAGAGTGCGTCTGTCGCAACCCAGTGCTGGGCACGCCATAATTGCGGCGATAAGTCCCCTCTTTTGAGGAGTGGCTAGAGAGGCGCCACGGCATCCTCACCTTCCGCCTAACGCAGGTCCTCACCGGGCACGGCTGCTTCGGGAGGTTCCTGTTCAGAATAAGACGGGAGGAAACGCCCGGGAGTCACCATTGTGTGGATCGCCCGGAGGACACGTTGGAGCATACGGTGAAGATCTGCTCAGCTTGGGCAGAGCACCGCCGTGCCCACACGGTGGCGATCTCTTGCTTCTGGCCCTAGTCCAGGCCATGGTACGGAGCGAGAGTGCATGGGAGGCTGTCGCCTCCTTCTGCGAAACAGTAACGCTCGCGAAGGAGGAGGCGGAGCGCGTGAGGCAGAGGCAATCTTTGCGCCCTCACGCCCCTAGCCGCCGCAGGAGACACCCTGGGCGTCGGGAATCGATAGCCGATTCCCGGCCAACGTAGGCGCGGGCTTGCGGACGGCGAGCAATGGGCTGCTCGCCGTACAGTAAGAACCAGGCCCGAGTTGACGGCGCGTCGTGTTCCACGCGCGCCTCAAAGAGATGTCAGCGCTAACTAACGGGGTCCGCTAGGGCTGACGCCTGCCAGGGTTGCGGGTTGTTCGGAAGAGATACCGTGGCTCCTGGCACAGGCAACTGAAGGAACACGGGTGGGTTTCGTCAGTAAGAGTCTGACACTCCCTTCCGCTCTGCCCAGAGCGGGACCATTTGATGATTTCCCAACCAAAAAAAAAAGGACCTATAACAGAGAGAGAGACATATTAGTTGATCGCTGACTGTTCACACCGCCGCCGGCAAGTTCTCGTTTGTCGCAGCGACAAGAGCTATCAAAGAGAATACTCGCTCAGTGACTCTCAAATTTTTGGACAGAACACCCTTTGAGATACTCACGCTTGGTACAATACGACCGACGTGACTTGGCGGGCCTGAACTTTGCGCAGAAGGCTGCGCAGTAAGATTTTTTAGGAACAAAATGGTGACATGAGGCGAGTGCGAGTGAGAGAACATGCGCGAAAGTTCTTAGTGCCTATGTTCGTTCAGGCCAGCCAAGTTACGTCGGTCGTATTGTACGGTCGGCTGCAAAAATGGATGGGCAATTCAGATTCTAAATCCTATGAATCAAGAAATGACGGTGTTCTTTTTGTCTCTGCAAACATTCAAACAATTTATAATTAATAGTTTCTTTTAAAGAAAATTGTTCCTAATTATTAACCTATTATATTATTCACACTTGAACTTCAAACGTTCACAGGAAAATAGACATTAGGGTACCCATGGACTTTTGCAGGTGACTGTACATACGCACACCACACCAGGTACGCTCGCTGCCAAATTGTTTTTTAGTTGCTACCTCTACCCGCTTCTCAATTATCGCGCGCGGTGGGAAAGATGCCTAGAGTTACTAGAGCGCGTTAGAATGAACGCATCCGCAAGTGCAAGTGCAATTTGCAATATTACGGAAATTTCTACCAAGGGAATCAAGTTACTTAGCAAAGTCCATTCTGAGCAATTGATCCTAACTTGTCTTAGTTTTCCTGGTCATTCGTTTTTAAGACCTGCGTTACGGGTTGTTACTGCCTTTAAATGCTATTAACAGGTTGAAATCGTCTTACTCCCCTCACTTAGCTGATAAAATGAAAATGCGTTGTAATCTGGTTAGTGCTCTTTTGTAGGTAGCTTAAGTAGATTACAGAAACTACGCTTATTTCTTTTGTGATTTATAGTAGGTAGAGATGCCAGCACATCAAGCTACTACAATCTGTCAAATTTCTTTAACAGATTTTCAAATTTATCGCTAAAACGTAAGGTTCAAAGTTGATTGGGAAAATTTGACAGTTTCGGGTAGCTTGATGTGCTGGCGTCTGTACATTGTATTTAATAGTACCGCTTTTATTCTTATAGATCTACGTTTTGGAATGGGCAACTAGCTTCAACTTTCTGACTAACTGACCGACTCTTGGACAATTCAAAAGAGCCTGTAAAGGTTGAATTAAAATAAATGCTTTGAGTTTGAGTAAAGAAGTATTTTTGGGATGACTACTGAGATGCCGATAATAGAGAAGTATGGAAGAAGAAGACACGTTGTACTGTCCACAAATTAATTTGGTTGGGACCTTCCCTGGAAACCTTCTGGTTACGGAGATATTGAAGGTCAAAATTCCAACTTCTTTTTTTTCACGAAATCAAGCCTTTAATCTGTGATCACCTGATCACTGAACTCCTCCTAATCGGCTATACCGATTTTGATGAATTTTTTTGTGTGTAGTTGAGTAAGTTTATGGCTGAGATTTACAATCGGACCCGGTAAGTAGCGCTGCGATCGAGGTCTAGGAAACAGGACAATGTCTGTCCGGTCAACATAAAATGATTAAATATTATTTCATATATTTTGCTCACTTTCAGATGTTCCCAATTCTTTAAAACGCAAATTCATTGGCTAGACTTTTACTGAGTAAATTATAACGCTCGAAACGATTTATAATTTTAACAAGGATTATGTTCGTTTTGAATTTTACAGGACTAATAAAAAAGACAAACTTAATTTCAGAATCAAAGTACATGAGTCTCTTAATCTTTATTTGGCTGTAGCTGTAAGTGAACAAAACTAATTTACATTATAAATATTAATGTAGATGGAACTGCTGGCAATTCTTTGTAGGTACCCTACATGATGTTGGGAGCACAACGCATGAATACGAAATTATGTCCACTGCCATTACTCAAACGTGGGTGAACCTAGCGGACGAACGTCAGTTTTGGTGATGTTAAAATTTTTGAGAATTATACGTCAGAAGTTCAGGTTTGACCATAACTTTATGGTAATGCATGGCTTTTTGAAGCTTATTAAAATAACCTCGTTTCTTTTCTAAGCAAACTGCGGGGTAATTGCGTAACACATTAACAGTAGCGGTGGCTTTCATTTTGACAGTTCAACAACATTCATTGCGTTATTTACTCTGTCGTGCAGACAAATTTTTCAAACATATGAAGCAATGGTTTAGTAATATCCTTCAAAATTATTCTGATTGAGATTGATAGTGTGTTACGCAATCAGGGTGCTGGTCTAGGTTCTGCTTAGCCTTTAACGCTAATGAAATCTACTATTCTTGTGACGAATCTACAGCTGCGCACGTATAGTGCACGCGCACGAACTGTGCACACTACGCACCTCGATCGGCTATGGACACGTAACACTCTGCACGCGCGTCGCAAACAGCTTACGCGCAGTTCGCGAGCATTGATTTGTTTGTGCTTTATTGGCTGATTTAGTATGGATAACAAAACCACGTAAATGTGCACGTCGTGCTTATGCAAGTCGCACGCGAGCCGCTCGTCAGCCTCTGGCGAACATGTCCAAATGTGTCCATACTATGTTCCTAAGATGCACGCAAACCGCCCTGTTCGTGCTCGTGCGCAGGTGTGGATCCGCCTATGCAGGATCATCTTGAAAGAAGTCTAAGGGAGGGCGCCCACGAGCAAGTTTAGTGTCAGCAACTAATTTTTCTCTCACATCAAGTCTACGGGTCCCGTGGCTAAATAATAACAGCTGCACAGGTCAATCCGCTTGCCGCGGTTGGTCTGTGGATGGGTGACCATCTTTACATACCGAGACCCCTCTGTGCCTCGGAACGTTGGTCCCGGCTGTCATTCGTGGAACTTTGACAGTCGTTACGGGTAGTCAGAAGCCCGAAAGTCTGACAACCAGTCTTACCAAGGGGTATCGTATTACCCAGTTACTGGGTTGTGGAGGTCAGATAGGCAATCGCTTCATGTAAAAACTGGTATTCCGCTGCATCCGGTTAGATTGGAAGCCGACCCTAACAAAGTTGGGAAAAGGCTAGGCAGATTATGATCAAGTCTACGGGTTAGTATGAAATTGCACGCATGTAGCGACGCTACAAAGACAGTGTTTCCTTACAAACCCGTAGACTTGATAATATGACGGACAAATTAGCTGTGAAGTCAAAAGTTGCTCGTGGGCGCCGGGCGCCTTCCCTAACGAAAAGTCTCTTATCTGACCACGCAACAACAAACCAAATATCGTTTCATTATAATCTTTCAACGTCAGTTAATACACCATTTTACTGCTCCGTAAAACTTTATCCCTAATAGAGCCTCAGCCAATAGCCTGTCGTTACTCACAGTTCATTTAAGGGGAACGTTAAAAACTAGTCTAGGAAACACTTTATCTGAGACGCCAGAAAGCGTTAAGTGCATCGCTTTTATGACTTGGGACTTCAAGTCTCGCTAGATATCGTATATTCCTCGGAAAAGTTGAACGACAACATAAATACCAGCTTTGAGATCGTTCATACGGATGAGGGCGGTCTTTGGAGATAGGTCGAAATATTAATCATGCTGATGTCACAAATTATTTTTAGGTTCCGTACCCAAAGGGTAAAAACGGGACCCTATTACTAAGACTCCACTGTCCGTCTGTCCGTCAGTCACCAGGCTGTATCTCATGGATATATTTCTGTTGCCGCTATTACAAGAAATCCTAAAAACAGAATAAAATAAATATTTAACGGGGGAAACCTTTTTTTTTTTTTTTGCGGTTGGGAAATCATCAAATGACCCCTCCCGCTCTGGGTGGAGCGGAAGGGAGTGTCAGACTCTTACTGACTAAAACCCACCCGTGTTCCTTCCTTAGCCCTTTATGTTCCGGGCCAGCGGTAACCCTTTCGGACAATCCCGCTGACCCGGCAGGCTTCGGCACCCTTCGTGTGCGATTCCGAATCGCACTTGGCAAGTTTTTTTCTATATTGTTTTCATTTTTTTCGAATCAATTTCTTCACTTTATTTTTCACATTTTATATTTTATTGTAAATAAAACAAAGTCGTGTTAGTTACACCACTTATAACTTAAGAACGGCTGGATTGATTTTTATGATCTTTGATTTGTTGGATTTGTCTCCGCCCCGAATAGCAGAATATGAGTAAATATTAAAACATGGTATTGATATTTAGTGACGAATTCTGGGAAACTTAAAAAAATATGCATTAGTTTTGATAAGCCGTAAACTGGGTTTTCCCAGCTGCTTCCAATTGCCATATTTACTACGCAAAGAAAGCCGCGGTCGTTTGTGACACTGATATCTAAAAATTCTCTTACTTATAGAAGATGAATACTAAAATAATGATGGTCTTAAAGTTTAATTCAGAAAAAATATGCTCCACTTTAATTTTTTTAAGATTCAATTAACAACACGGAATTTTGAAAAACAACAATAAAGCAATCCAAAGGAAAAACAAAATCCTCGAAGGACATAAATCACGACAAAACTCAAATACCCAACAAATCCTGTAACAAATAGAACATGCATTTTGATAAACGTAAAACAATGAAAGACAAACATTGTTAATTAATGTACGACGGCTCTAATCCATTCGAACCAGACGATACCATTTTCTTCGAAGGGTCCAGGCGAGAAAATACGAACACAAAGATCTAAGATGGTTGCCACTTAAGGAAATTGCCCGTAATAAGACAATCGGCAAAAAAGAAATCTGCTATTACCGAGACGACGAGAATGATGGCCGTCGAATGCAGACCTGTTTCTTTTTTTTTTAGAAGAAAACAAAATGGAAGCTTCTTGGAGTTTCTTGTAAATAGGTTGAGTGTATAAAATTGAATTGTTAAATTGACCTTGGATTGTACTACGAGTAACTCCCATGTTTGACATTATTGTGAATGTGATGCTGGTTTTGGAGTCATATAAATACTTCTTGAAAGGTTAGCGAGAATCTTGACATTTTAATTTAGTTATTGAAGATAATATATAGAATAGGATTAATATATTCACTCAGGCAGAATAGGATGCATATTTTGATGATTTTGTTATATATGTAGAATCTATTATTTTCGGAGCAATTGCATTCAAATATTTCCAAGTGTTGCATATTTATTTTTGCGTTTGACATGGACGCCATTTACTTACGCCCTTTATAACAGGCTTAATGGAGGAAAAGGAACAACATCAAATATATATAAATGCGTTTACAGGATGACTAGTAGGCACATCAAGGTACCCGAAACTGTCAAATTTTCCCAATCACTTTGAACCTAATGCTTTAGCAATAAAGTTGAAAATCTATTAAAGAAATTTGACATATTGTAGTAGCTCTGGCGTCTGTACTCAATATTCTATTGGGGTGATTGTGGCCATGCGCTTGGTAAATTAAGAAAAATCCCTCTACACTCATACTGTATTGCGACTTACGAATAATCGCAGAAACTAGCGGTTGAGACATCGGCCGTGAACTCAGTTATGACGTAATTACTGTGGCTCGGAAAGCTTTGACGAATCGTGGTACTCAATTTCGCGAAAAAGCCTGGTTCTGGAGATAAAACGTGAGCCATTTGTTCATAACCTAAGGACGTTTGGACAAATTGCACTTGGGACTTAAAAGTCTTCTTAGTAGACTTAAAAGTTGGAACGAAATAAATTCTTAATTTTTCCGTGCAAAAATGGACAAAACCTTTATATGCTTCGTTCTCCAAGGTCTTCGTTTTTGCACACTTGGCGAATAAGAGCTAGACCGAAAAAAGTGTAACATTTTGATAGTCACGACACTTTTGTTACGTAAAGGCTCCTACACACAGGCGCGACACGCGATATAATCGCGCGCGACACTAAGGCACCGCTCGTTGCGCGACTTGCGGTGCTTTTGTGTCGCGCGCGATTTTATCGCGTGTCGCGCCTGTTTGTAGGAGCCTTAAAGCTGGGCCCACACTTGTATTATCTTGAAGTTCAAAATCAGGCGTATCGTATCGAGTATTCGTAATCACTTGGCCACTGGCCCACTTGAATGGCCCATTTGGACCGCATCACATCACTACCATATTGCTCGCCGATTGGGCCTAAAACCACGTCCGTCGTCCATACTTAACGATACTGTAACTTGTCAGCGTGTCAGCAACGCGTATCCCCTTTGATGATCGGAAAAGAACCGCCTCGAGATGGATCACAGTGTAGGTATCATGTATCAACTGACAAACTTAGTCGTATCGTGACATAGTATCAAAATGCGTCCGTACTATGTACATATTGTACATACATACTGCCGATCACGATAATGAGAAACGTATCAGATACGTTGTTACATACGGATCGGGGTACGGCGCGTGTCATGATCACGTATCATTTTGCGTGCAAACTATAGCGACAATGATACACGTCGATGCTCCGCGAGGGAGCTGATTCACTAAAATGACACAAGTTTAGAGAAAAGTTTCGTGACGTTCAAAATGTCACAATTTTTTCGGTCGAGCTCTCATTCACCAAGAGTGCAGATTATAACGTGCCATAAAGAAATTTATTAAAAAAAATACGAGTTTGGACCTACTGTAGGATTATTCACTTTTTTAAACGTCTTTGGCATATCTCGGGTCCCTGGGGTCCCGGGCCTTTGTAAGGCGTACGAGGGGCCCAAGCCAACTCGCAGAGGCCCCTTAGGCAATTTTAAGTGTTTATTATTAGCCGTTAATGTCCCTACTCACTTTCCCTACTCTTTTCTTAAAAAAAAAAAAACAAAAGAGCATACTCACTTTTAATGTTAACTAGCAAAGTTAAATGTATAATACAGGCAGGGTTTTATAACCGTGTAGTATTTATGCAAACATTATTCATTCGGCCTACCCTTGGTTTGACCACGATGCTTGTAAAAGGGGCTGAAAAGGTCAAAATAAAATAAACAATAACCACGATATAATCTGTGAATTTTAATTAATGTTACCACCTACTCGCTGCTTTTGCGTAAAATTTAGATTACTTAGTTAGGTATATATTGGTTGACTAACTAGTTATTGATTGCCCATCCGAGAATCTGAACAAGGCCAAAATCGCTTGGCAATATTCAAAATAATATTTATTTATTTTATTTTATTTATTATTTACTAAGACATCAAGTCTCAATGTATGTATAAATCACAAATATATAAAATTAATTCAATTCAACACGTCATTAAAATAAAATACATTGAAACTGAATAGACATTACGGGGTATATTTAAAAACGATGATTTAAAGTTTAGTGACGTTCAAACGTCAGAAATGTACGATCAAACATTCGCTAATCACTAGGTACTTATCTTTGAGCAACGTTTATGAATAAAGGGGTAAAATTAAATTTGATTTAAATTATCACTAACAAAAAAATATAATAAACTAACACAAAATCTATACCGTCAGTTGGCACTCCGTTGAACTTCGAGTCAACACCCGCCCCTGCTTGCTGTGCCTGCAGCCAGGACCAACCTACTGGCGAGAACTCCTCTCACTAGAGCCACTAGAGCTATGCGTGTGGTGAACGAGGTTCACGAGAGGGTTAATGTATGTTGGTGCAACTTGTATGAATTTGCAAAAGTTACATTATATATAATATTATTATATTATTTAGATCTAGGTTAAGATTTAGGATATAGTATGTAATTTTATAGGATGTAGATTAAGGATTTAGCATGTAAGGCCACTCTATCACATTGGATCGCTGATCTGTAATGGTAGTTGTATAAATAAATACCTGTGAATCGGACTACTCCAATACTCACTAACGACCCTCAACAAATTGATTGGTCGAATTATTCATTATCAGATAGCAGCAATATGTAGATTTTTAGGTAAGTACTACTAGTTGTAAGTTCATAGGTACCTACTATTAATATAACCCACACCATAGATAAAACCGATTTAATTTCGTCATCCAGGAATTTTACGACGATTTGGCAATTCCCTTAACTTTATACAAGTAAGACTTACAATTGGAGGATTTAGAAATTTACGTGTATCTTTAATATTAGGAGCCCCAGTTATAGCATTCCCCCGAAAAAATAATATAAGTTTTTCATTGCTTCCAGAAATCATCATCATCATTTCGGCCGAAAGACGTCCACTGCTGGACATAGGCCTCCCCCAAGCACCTCCACTTCAACCGGTTCTGCGCTTCTCGTATCCAACGGGTTCCTGCGGCCTTCACAAGGTCGTCGGACCATCTTGTGGGAAGCCTTCCAACACTACGTCTTCCGGTACGCGGTTGCCACTCCAGAACCTTTCGGCCCCATCGGCCATCTGTCTGTCTGTCTTCCAGAAATAACCCAAGACAATAGAAACTGGATAATCTCTATCACAAAGACATTTGACATCATAAAAAGGTTAAACTCTCCATTCTCTTCGTAACGACACTTTCGAATTCTGATGTCACAAACGACGTTAGGGAAACTTGGACAATAGAAATAAAATAAAACTGAACAACAAGACCCTTGTGAGGGTAGATAAAAAGATTAAGACACCTGTTGTTTGGGCAGTTATTCTAAAACGTGATACGACTGAATTGAAACGGTCGGCAATTAATGTTTAAAAGTTCGCGCTATGGGAATGTGACCTTTATGGATGCCTTTAGAAGTGTAGTGGGTAAAAATGTTGATTGTATTGTTTTTGTGGTTTCTGCGGGGTGTATGATGGTCTATTCTGTAAAAATCTCTTCGTAAAAACTTAGGTGAGTGTCATTCCACTTGATGCTAGGGATTGACCCTATTGACGACTCACTTCATCTAAGTTTTCACCGTGATATTTTTATAGAATAGCACTGCTGTTGTAAAGAATGATATACTGTGGTGAAATTAGTCGGGCACTATGATCACAGGAGAGCAGTGGTGGCCCAGTTACTACTGGGCCACCACTGCTCTATAGTCATTATAATTCTTAGGTATTATGAAACTCGGACTTTTGAAAATCGGAACATCGAAATTCGGAATAAAATATTTCGGAATATTTGGGTGTTCCCATTTTACTTACTAAAATTAATAACTAAAACTCCAAGCAACTTCATATCGACGATATCAAAACTTGTTACTCGATATTGCAAAATACGGTAAAAGTCGGTGGAGCTAGACGCACGTCAGATGCATCGTTAAAAGTTGCAAGTTTTCCCTTAGCCGGCAAGTTTTCACGAGCTGGGAACGAGCCGGTAATATTTTAGTTACATGCACAAAATAAAATATTTACGGTCTCCGTACATAGGAGTTCTTTGAAAGCGAAGAATTTCATTGGAAATCAAAGGTTTGTCAAATTGACTGTGAATATAAACTTTTCAGAGTATTTTTTTTTATCTCATAAAGTGACGCACGCTTTATTTGTAGTTAGCAAGTGTACAAACACGCTGATAAAAATACTATAGCAAATTAATAATTATTATTTTGACTGCTCTCAGCAGTCAGTATTTATACACAGTGACTACGTATTTCTCAAATTAATTATGATTGTTATCGTAACAATGTCAGCCCCTACATATATTTTATTATTACACACTTTTCACTGCTTAAGTGAGATCCTATCGTTACATAAAAGAGATTACATTCCACACCACCAACTCAACTGTTTCAACTTTCAATTAAAAATAAAGTATTTTTGATTTAAAGTTTTAAAAAAATCCAAAAGAGCACGACTCATAATGCTCATTTGATCGTATAAAATTTATTAATAAATTTAAGGACTTTAGCGTTAAATACAATTTTTCTTATATCTATGTCAAGTTCACACATGATTTGTGCCTGAACTAGGTAATCCTGTGTATATAAATTATTAAGTAGGTTCTGTGTACTAGCAGGAGTAAGTATAAACAATAGAAACAGTTGCAGAAAGGAGGCAAAAAAATTTTTTTTTGATCGGAATCTCTAATCTCTCTCTCGTGCAAAAAACAGTTATTTTTCTATTCGCGTAAATCCGTTACCAATCTATTCGTTTTGTAAACCACGAAGACGTCTGCAAGGGAATTCTTAAGTAAAAATTGTGTAAAAGTTTATTTTACTCACGTACCGAAAGAGAATGGGCAACATATGAGCACACGTTGGCAATGCGGTCACGGATACACCTGGAGGCGCTGCTAGAAAATATCCTTTGTGATGGAAACATACGGGGTTGAAGTGTGTCCGCGCACGCTATCAAATCAATTAGATAAAACCGACAGTTCGATTCTTAAAATGGCATAATCAGCCTATAACGTTTCTACTGCTAGGAGACAGGCCTCCTTGTTCTGTGAGAGGGATTGAGCCATAATCCACCATGCGGGCCCAGTGCGGGTGTATGTCACATGTCTTCGAATTTTTGGTTCAGGTTGTTAATGATTGTGTTGATGATTTCATTTTTTTTAAAGCGAAAATTGCCTGCTTGGTTTCGAACCCACAACCTACAACTCGTAAGTCACAGCTGTCAACACTGCTTCCTGTAACTAACCCACTGCAGGGCAAAGGCCCCTACTCAAACAAAATATTCTCCAACTACGAGTATCTAACGCCGACCACACGATTCAATCGTCAATAATTTGTTGTTTTTTAAGACGTTTTATTCCATTTTTTATTTGCAGTGTGTAAAGCACCGGATTTTTGGGAGAGGACGATAAAATATATGCGTGTTATTTCAACAATTTTGAACTCCACATTTTTGGTAGATTTGAAGGGAATAATAATAGGGGTAATAGGTATAAAAAAGCCTTGATTTAATTTATAACTAAGATAACCATTTATAAAGAAGTCAAAATGCGTAGTACTCGCAGCCGGCGTGCGTGTATGACCAGGTATATAAACGTAAACGAACAAATGGAGTATGCAAGGATCATAGCAGGTAGCGTTTTGTTGTTTCTGCCTACCCCTATCGCAAAAAGGTTTGAGTTAATGTTCATATATAGAAACCATTTTTGTAGAAAAGACAATGTGTAGACTATTCGAAAAATTATAAAATAAGGATACGTCCAAATTATTGACCCGTAGGTATGTTAAAATATCTCACCTTATTTTCACACTTGACAAAGCAAAGCCTGATTCCATACACGTAATACAGTCTCGTTTATATTGACATTTTATATCCCCGCCCTCTGTATCTTTCTTTGTTATACTTATTTTTATGGTGATAAATTTTTAACCCTTCTTTCCTATGGCGTTTTTATTCACCGTAAACTTTGTCACATTTGTTTTACACCATATTTTTTTCCGCTCTTTTTTACGCGTCATTCGCTTGGCTTTAATGGGAAGTTAAGTTTCGTAAAAACGAGGTTCGACTCACTTTTATGGCTTATTAGTCGATTCGCACGAATTTATTCGCCCGAAAAGTGCGAATCGTCACTTTTAATAATATTGTTTTTTTCTATACGCAGGAATTGGCACATTTTGAATTTTATGCAATAAAGTATAGAAAAGAGGACCGTAGCGCGCAGAAATGATAAGAGTTAAATAAAAATAACGTAAAACATCATTGCATAAATTTGAAAATGTGCCAATTAGTGTGTTCCTATAGAAAAAAAATATTATTCAAAAGTGACAATTCCCACTTTTCAGGTGAGTAAATTCGTGCGAATCGACTGAAAACTTTTATAAAGATAAATGAAGTGAGAGAATGTGTGCCGGTATTCAAGCCTCTATAGGCAAGGAGCTCTCCGCTGATATTGTTTGAGATTGCCTTTAAAAGGATGAATTATGAGGGTGGTAGGAATCCCAAGGGTGTTATGAATAAAGTGCGAACCGAGATTAATATAGATCTAGTATTAGTTTAAAAGGCTAAAGCGAACCTTTTAGTTTTCATGTGGAAGTCATTACAAGTTTTCAATTATGTTAAGGGGGATACTTTATTTTTTTTAAATGTATAATTTAAATGGTGCACATTAGACAATATTATTAACTCTAGCTGTACCTACCTGCGACTTCGTTCGCGTATCAATAATGTGTCGTTCAGAGAAGGTCTGGTACCACTTCTCCATTGAAAGGGAAGATGAAGCTAAGTACTCTGTAATGTTAAAGCGTGTTCAGAACAAGTTCACGCGCCATTTGTACAGGAAATTATATGGGGTATATCCGTTTTACCCACTGATGTATCCCACTCTGTTTGTCCTGGGCATGGTTGGCTATAATCAATTGCATGTCCTACGGGAATTTACGCTGGTTGCCTACATGGTGAAGGTGCTTCGTGGAGTGGAGAGTAACCCGGGAGTACTGCAGCGCTTGAGTCTGTGTGTGCCTGACCGCTACGTTTGGAGGCGGCGCAGCCCGCCACTGCTACTGGTACCTACAGCCAGAACTAACCTGCTTGCCAAGGCACCCCTTACCAGAGCTATTCGTACCATCAACGACCTTCAAACTCAGATTGATGTGTTTACATGTTGTGTGAGTGAATTCGCAAGGGTATTACTATTTATATTATGCTACAAGCAAAATAATACTTATTTTTTTCTTCAAACTGTAAGTAAAGTATGTTTGTGTTTATATGTATGTGTATACTATGTTTTTGTGATTTTAATGGTGTAATAATTTAATAATGTTGTTAGTTTTAATTTTTTATAATTTAATTATTGTAAGTATGTAGCTTAGGTTATTAGTTTAAGTTCTTAACTGTCGCATTAGGGTAAAACCCTGTAATGGTAGTTTAAGCTGTTATAAATAAATAAATATTTTTTCTCTTTTAGGGTTTAAATATTTTTTTTTTGCGCGGAATCCTAATTTTATTTCTAAAATAAATGTAAGTTACTTGTTAAAACATCAAAAATCTGTCAATGAAATCCCGTCAAAATCGGTCCGGCCGTTTCGGAGATTAGCCGGAACAAACAGACTAAAAAAATAGAAATTGTTTTTTTTTTAATTATAAGTACCTTATCTATATATATAAAAGAAGAAACTGACTGACTGAATGAATGACTGACTGACTGACTGACTGACTGACATATCAACGTACAGCCGAAACTACTGGGTCTAGGAATGTGAAATTTTGCACACGGCTTCCTTTTATAATGTAGGGGAGCACTAAGAAGGGGTTTTTGGAAATTCAACCTTTAAGGGGGTGAAAAGGGGGGATTTCGTTTGTATGAAAAATCTTATTTCTTGAGTTAATAAACTTGAAACTTGGCACGAATACTTATCTAAGTAAATTATTAAGTTTGGCATTTTTTGTTTTTCTTAACTACCCCCTAAAGGGGGATTGGGGGGTGTCAAATTTTGTATGTAAGAATTTTAACGGGCTGTCCGATTAACTCGAAACTCAGTATTTATACTTAAGACCAAAAATAGAGAATAACGTGTATCAGGGTTTTTCGAAAATGTACCCCTAACGGGTGAAAAGGGGTAGTTAATTTTACAGGGGAGGATTTTACTGCGTGACTTGATTTACTCGAAAATTGGTATAAATAATCTTTGAGTCAAGTAATGAACACATCACAAACTATTTTTCGAAATTCCACCCCTGTGGGGGTGAAAAGCGGGGATAAAGTTTATATGAAAAATCTTATTCATTTGGTTAATAAACTTGAAACTTGGCACGAAAGTAAATTATGAAGATTGGAAATTTTTGTTTTTCTAAACTACCCCCTAAAAGGGGATTGGGGGGTGTCAAAATTTGTATGGATGAATTTTAACGCGCGGTCCGATTAACTCGAAACTCGGTATTTATACTTAAGACCAAAAATAAAGAATAACACGTATCAGGGTTTTTCGAAAATCTGCCCCTAACGGGGTGAAAAGGTGTACTTAATTTTACAGGGGAGGATTTTAATGCGTGGCTTGATTAAGTCGAAAATTGGTATAAATAATCTTTGAGTCAAGTAATGAACACATCACAAACTATTTTTCGAAATTCCACCCCCGTGGGGGTGAAAAGCGGGGATACAGTTTATATGAAAAATCTTATTCATTTGGTTAATAAACTTGAAACTTGGCACGAAAGTAAATTATGAAGATTGACACTTTTTGTTTTCTAAACTACCCACCCCCTAAAAGGGGATTGGGGGGTGTCAAAATTTGTATGGATGAATTTTAACGCGCGGTCCGATTAACTCGAAACTCGGTATTTATACTTAAGACCAAAAATAAAGAATAACACGTATCAGGGTTTTTCGAAAATCTGCCCCTAACGGGGTGAAAAGGTGTACTTAATTTTACAGGGGAGGATTTTAATGCGTGGCTTGATTAAGTCGAAAATTGGTATAAATAATTTTTGAGTCAAGTAATGAACACATCACAAACTATTTTTCGAAATTCCACCCCCGTGGGGGTGAAAAGCGGGGATACAGTTTATATGAAAAATCTTATTCATTTGTTTAATAAACTTGAAACTTGGCACGAAAGTAAATTATGAAGATTGACACTTTTTGTCTTCTAAACTACCCCCTAAAAGGGGATTGGGGGGTGTTAAAATTTGTATGGAAGAATTTTAACGGGCGGTCCGATTCACTCGAAACTCGGTATTTATACTTAAGACCAAAAATAACATGTATCAGGGTTTTTCGAAAATGTAGATACCCCTAACGGGGTGAAAAGGTGTAGTTAGTTGTAGGGTTTTTCAAAACTCGACTCCTACCAAGGTGGAAAAGTGTAATAAAGTTCAAGGGGTGGATTGCTGGGAAATATAGTAGGGTCATACCCAAAAAACGAAAAAAATATGTTCATGTAACTTAAAACCGTTATTTTATTATTATATCAACATTAAATACATTTAATAGTTCTTTTGTCTTGAAAACTTATCATCTTTCATAAAAAAATAGCGCTTTACTAAAATTTACATGAAATTTTTACCATTTGAATCTGAAAAAATCTCCTTCTGTAGACTGTTCGGATGACAAGTATTTGAGTTTAAGTGATGGTTAAAAATATATACACATACTTTAGATACTTTTATTTCGTTTCATTACATCAGTTATATTATCAAAAATACTTAACACAACGTATTAAAAAACATATAATTCTAAACTTTGAAATAAAACGTATAAACATGTTGTTCAAAGATTTTAGGACTACTTCTGTAGACGCATAAAATAAACCAAAATTTGCCAATGATGAACGCATCGTTAATATTTTGTTTGTTGTGTTGGTAACACTATATTCTCTGTCATTTGCCCGCTTGTGAATTTTACGTAAAGAGCGTGTGACGTGAGAAATCCCAATTTTATTCAATTACACAAGTTTCCGGTCGAGATCAGTGTTTCTTTTCTGTGCAAAGGATACCTGAGTAAGTAGCCTTTTCAAATACATAAAAAGATCAAGACAGTGTATGCGTTTGGGCGCGGTATGCAAATATCATATCGCTTAAATTCTAACCTCATAATGCAGGATGCCATCTTTGATTTACCAAAATTTGTCTCTCGTGTAGACATCTTTAATGTAGACTTAGTGTCTACAGAAGGGAGCTATGTCAACAGAAGTGAAATAGTAATGCAATTTCACTGTATTTAAAAAAAAGAACAGTGGTGTTACTCACGTTTTATCCGATTTAAAAAAAAAGGGAGGTTCTTAATTAGAATGTATTTGTTTTTAATCCTTTTTTAACCGAATTGGATGATTATTCTTTTTTTTTAATGGGCATACTTTAGTGCGGTTTCATGTTAATTTGGTAGAGATCTGATGGGTTTCCTAGATAATTAAAGAATGTTTTGTAAAAAGAGTTTCTTTGTGTATTTATTCTGTGTACATTTAAGGTTTCGGCTTATTTATTTTGTCTGTCACGCCACTTATTTCACTTTTACCATTCACTTTTTTTTTGCAATCAGCGTTGCTATTCTGTAAAAATCTCACCGTGAAAACTTAGGTGAAGTGAGCTGTCAATAGTGTCAATTCCTAGCAAAAACAAACTCACTTAACCTAAGTTTTCACGGTGAGATTTTTACAGAATCGACCGGCTGTTTTTTTTTTGCCATTTTTTTGCATTTTGTTGCTTGCAGCGCATGAATGTTAGGGTATTTTATTTCAGGTAAGGTACGATGCCACGAACGAGTCGATCAGGGCAGCTATCCGAAGAAGAAAAAAAGAAACGCAGGCGCGAGCAGAAAAAACTTAGTATACGCCGTGCTCGGGCAAAAATGGATGACGCAGCTCTCGAAGAAAGAAGAAGGAAGGATAGGGAGAGATACAAAAGAAAAAAACAGTTAGGTCAAATTAAGACTGTTAAAGACTATACGCCAAGAGAACAAAGGCAGATAAGAAAAATGTGGAGAGAAAAGGCAAGAAACTACTCCTGAAGCTCCGACTGAGTCAAATTCACCAGGATTGTCAGATAGACTGACACCAGATCTTTCCATCGAAATATTCAGCCAAAGGCATAGACCCCAGAAAATAAGAATCTATTCAGACGACTCTGAAGCTTCTGAAAGTTCACCACAGAAAAAACGGCCGAAGAATTTCATGTGGAACGATTCTGACGAGGATAACATATTTTAATATTCTGTTCATTTATATGCCCACAGAAGCATAATGTCTGTTCTGTGGACAAATTTCGGTAATTTTTTTGTACTCAATTGGTAAAGATTTTTGATTATAATTTCTTTAGGGGTTAAGGAGAACTTCATTTTAAGTCTTTTTTCATTGTTTCTATTCTTGATGTTATTGATGTGATTATATAAGGCCCATTATTGTTATCTTCTGTAGACAACACGATCTCTTCTGTAGACGTAAAAAAACAAAAAATGAGATTTATGCCTAAAATATCCAAGACTGATCTCTAGTGATATTATTCTAAGAATATTAATATCTAACTTTAAATGAATATAATGTTTCATAACAATTCGTGGAGTTTTATTATTTATATTTTGTAATGTTCACTTTTTGTGTATGACCCAGTAGGAAATGCTGTATCCACTAGCACATAGCGCCACCAGTGGTTCGCAGAGCACTGGCTCCAGCGAAAGAGCCAAAATGGTCTCCGACACATGACCCTTTGCACGACAACATCCTTGTGCCACAAAGGCTGAAAAGCCGAAACAGTTTTTTAAAGTGTGTCGTCAAATCACTGGTGAACCATGACAAGAAAGACTGAAGCTGTGGCGAGACAGTCCTTCCTTACCCAAACCGTTCGTCCCACCCGCTGAAGACCTCCCACCTGGACATGGGACACCTTGGGTAACCTGGAAGTCTTTAAACAGACTCCGGACGCAGGTTAGCTGAAGTAAGGAAAACCTGTTCAGGTGGAGATTCATAGACGACTCCGCCTTGGAGTGTAAATGTGGTGCTGTTCCACAAACGATGGGACACTTAATATCGTGTCCTGCATGTCCTGTCAGCTGCACGTTATAGGAACTGGTGGACGCTGGTAATGGCGCCAAACAAGTAGCCGAATTCTGGGCCGAGTCCATTTAGATTGCTATCGACACGCTAAGAAGCAGAAGGGGTGGATTTTACTGCTTGCTTCCATTAACTCGAAAATGGGTAGGTATCGGTCTTTGAGTCAAGTTATGGACACGTCATCCCAAACGATTTTTAAAAAATCCACCCTTGTGGGGGTGAAAAGCGAGGATCCTGTTTATTTGAAAAATCTGATTCCTTTGATCTACAAACTTAAAAATTGACCCGAATACTTATTAATCTAAATAAATGATAAAGATCATAAACATACATATTCGAAATTTTTAGAGGAAAGTACGAAATACACGCGGACGAAGTCGCGGGCAAAGTGCTAGTATATAATATAACAGCTTATTTTGTTTTCAACCGACTTCAAAAAAGGAGGAGGTTCTCAAATCGGATGTTTATTTATAACAGCGTTATTTTGACATTACAACTTTACTTCAATTATATTTATTTGTATACAGTAATAGGTGTATACTTAGATGTTTAGATACCTATATTATTTTAGTGACAGTTTTAAAAGTTTTTTTTATAAAAATGATTACACTTACAGTTAACAAGAATGCAACTTAGTCTAAGCAACTATCTCAAGTTTAATAACTTAAAGTACAAACTACATCTCCTCTAAAAGAAGATAAAACTCAAGTTGTGGGTTTAAATAGTAGCTTAGTTCTCCACCACTAGCGGACTATATTTCCGACGATAACTCGTGAACACTCGGGCTTTCTGCCAAATCACCTATGCGACTGCGTGCTTATGTAAAACGATATATAAGCATAAGCAATTTACAAAAGGCGAGAATAGTCGTTAGAAAAAACCTTAACAAAAAAAAAACGATCTACGAGCCATTAAAATAAATATACTATATATATAACCTTACACTTATTAGGTATTTTAAAAGGTCAGAAGCACGAAATTCGGATAACTAGTCGTACAGTAGTACGTAGGGTATCGTATTACCCAATAACTGGGTTGTGGAGGAGTCCCACATACCTGCACTATCTCCCCGTGGTAGTGCAGAATGCATGAGCATTTATCCACGTAAAAAAAAAAAAAAGGCAGTCGCTCCATACAAAAATATTGGTATTTAGCTGCATCTGGTTAGGCTGCAAGCCGATTAATTCCGATCCAGCCTGTCCCTTGCTGTCCTCTCCCAGCGACGACCTAACCCGAGCTCCGAACCATACAGGGGTGCCCTTAGCGTATAGTCGCGGCCTTAATTTATTGAAGCATCCACAGGCAAGTTCGGTTAAGCAGACAACAACCTCACAGGTTGAACTGCGAGATGCCATACCCAAAAAAAAAAGCTGGAAGCCGACCCCCAACATAGTTGGGAAAAGGCTAGGAAGTTGATGATTGTTATAGCGGCCATAGCAGTACCACTCTCAAAGCAAGTTGCTGATGGATTATCCTGACTACAAGGTTGTGTCTATGCAAGTACTCTCCGTTAGCTAGACGAGAACACCTGGAGGTAATGTGCCTGATTGATTCCCCCGGCCGGTGGCATGCCCGACAGATGTCAACCATGCCAAACTTTCACAATAAATTATTATTATTATTTAAGTCGGTTCAAACAACCGAAATCTCTGGAGTATGATTGTGTAAAGTTGTCGCTTTTCAATTGGACCACGTATTGATAAGTCATGATAATATGTTAATCTAGCCGTTTGTGTATTATATTATTATATTAAGGCGTACCATAACAGATGCAGACAAACTTGTACTAAATAGGTGTTACTAATATGGCTATGAATTACACTATTAAATATTTACAAAATCATCATCATTTCAGCCGAAAGACGTCCACTGCTGGACATAGGCCTCCCTCAAGCACCTCCATTTCGATTGCTTCTGTGCGTCTCGCACCCAGCGGGTTCCTGCGGCCTACATAAGGAGGGACGCCTTCCAACGCTTCGTCTTCCGGTACGCGGTCACCACTCCAGAACCATTCGGCCCCATCGGCCATCTGTTCTGCGAGCAATGTGCCCTGCCCACTGCCACTTAAGTTTGGCAATTTTTCGGGCTATGTCGTTTACCTTGGTTCTCTTGCGGATCTCTTCATTTCTGAAAGAATTTAATTTACTTCATTTACGAAATAGTTTGTGTAATAGAAACTTGTCTTCCAGACAGAAAAATAGAAGTACGAACTGCAATAGAATTTGGAGTATGAAATGAAAGAAAAAGCATTTAAATCTATTAAATAGTAGATCCACTTCGGGCCGCCAGAGGCGCCAGTCGTTATCACCATCGCTCTCCACGAGCGATGCCGATGGTGGGATAAGAACTGGCTCCTGGCCATCATCTCGTTCGTCATTCATCAGACAAACAGGTTTAATATCAGAATGTGTCAGATCTTGTAACGTCCTCTCTTCTTAACTTTTAATACAACAGAAGGCCAATAATAATTCTCGTAATTTAAAACATTCAAAATCTCAAGTCTCATCTCGGCGACAAAAAAATGTCAAAAACTTGTCAAAATGTAGGGAAATTAGAGGTATTTTTGACAGATTGAGAATGAGATCAGACTGTGATCGTTCTTAAAATTACGAGAATTGCCCCTCAGATTGTAGGTACCAGTCTACGTCCATTATTTTATTTATTTATTTTAACTTTTAGCATACAAAAAAGGTACAAAGACGGACTTAATGCCTTAGGCATTCTCTACCAGTCAATCAAAGGTGGTGAAGAGATGAGATGCCAGGTGCTTTGATTGAGAGGAACAATGATAATAAAAAAACTATTGAAACTATTAAATTATAAACAATAAAATAGGTACACAAATACATAAATAGGTTAACCTATTTTGTTCGAAGCAGCCGAAACACAGCTCACATTTTAATAATTCAAAATGCACTGTACCGACCTAACAGTATTAAATTAAAATTAATAAAAAAATTAAAGGAAATAAAATACACACAATATCGCATTGATATAGCAGAATTTGCGACAGTTTCAAAAACTAAAATTAATGTAGGTGAAATTAATAACTTCGTATCCGGTGTCCACAGTTTCCGAACAACTTTCATTTGGCAAAAGTTTTTACAATTTTGTGCACAAATTAGCAGTGAAAGCTCCCAGCTTTTATTGTCGAAACTTGTCTTATATTTATACATTATGTAACTTTCAAACACATAGCATTGGGTTGAAGAAGCAGTCTAATAATTCTACCTTTACAGCGCGAAAACAATAGAAATATATACAGAAGTACATACCTTTCTCTAAGTTACCTGTGGTGTGATCTTTCAGTTTGGCAGAAATGGTGACAGCTGTGCTGTCACTTCCAAGTGTCATTCATAGCGTCTAAAAATTTTGCCGCCAACGTACGGGAAAATTTTTCTCTCGTTAATTTTCATAGAAAATTTGTAAAGTTTCAAGTAAAACTTTATAGAAAGTAAATAATAGTGATTGTGGTAGGTGATATATAGTGGTGCGCTGATCGTTAGTCACCGAAATGACAAAAGGGAGATCGGAAGTTCAAATTAGATTCGTGGTCACCGGTTACTTTGAGGAACCGTGTTTAGCGACCCTGAGCGCCACAATTCTCCTAAGCGCAATAGCGGGGAAAAACCCTCTTCATCCTCGGAGGATTGAGGCACCCCTTTTTCCTACCGCCGAACGACAGGGCAAAGAGATCGAGACGATTTCCTGTAATCGGACCTACGCATTTATATTTGAATGAGTAGCCAATAAGCCAAGTAAGTGCTGATTAACTGTTATTATGACATTATATCACTAACCTTACTCAAAAATACTATCAACAAATTTCTGTTTCTTGCTAGTATCACTTCAGACAGAAGTGCAGTGTTGTTTTACAAACAACCCTTTCGTGTTTAAAGAATATTACAACTTATGGAAAGGGATTTCAGTGTAAAAATATGATGATTAGGTAGTAATTCCTAAAGCAAATACTGAATGTCTTGAGCTAAAATTACTCAAGCAGGTTCTTTTCTATGACACCCCGTCATGAAAAGCAATCCATTATAAGTACATGTATGCTCACCTATCCCATGTGTTTCACACACTGAATTGCAAGTAGAGTGAGTACTTATGCCACTAAACAAAACTAAAGACTTTAGCCCCCGCGGAGGGAGGTGTGGCTTGGATCTCTAATGGGAGTCGAGAGCAAAAAGTGCTAACTGCTAAAGTAGGTCTACAGACACTTGTTATTTGAGCAGCAACATACCCACTAAGATTTTACCCTACGGTCCCTTTTGGAAGTAGTTTGAACACTCCTATCCAGGAATGTAATTACAATAGTTCATTGCTCTCATGTGTTGTTACTTACATTAAAGAAGTTCAACACCTCTAAGTCTAATTTGCAATTAGAACATTAAGATGAATAATAAAAAATTACATAAGTTTTTTATCTAATAAGAAATGTTAAATATTTAAACAACATTATAACTTATTATGCTATACTGTACAGTTTTTGCTGTTTTGTAATAATTAAGTAAATTTTATAGTTATGGTCAGGCAGGACCATCAGGATCTTCTTGGCATTCATCAGAGGGTCATATAGATATTTATTATATTTGCAGTGGAGCAAATAAAAGCTGTTTAATATAAGAAAATAGTTATTTTATTTTAAAAACATGATAAATGAGGATCATACCAAAAATAACTAGGCCAAGATTCATACTAGAGACAAGATTCAGGCTGTCTAAATAACCATGTAAAAGCTTGGGAATGAAAGACGGCAAACATGTTTCTGTTTCATACTGAAAATCATAACAGGAAGTTAAATCTGGCAAAGATTTATATTCAAAACAATTATATTTTGAGATAAGTATCTTTAGTTAAGATAATTTCTAAGATTATGATATTATAATCAAATAGCCTATTGTTTACACTCCGGTATTACTAAAAAGTCAAACGGAAGTAATTATGTATTAATGGAGGGTAGCTGTTCATGCTGATTACACGAACAACTCCGGAGAGTCTTTTAGAACCAAGAAAATATGGGAATTGACAGCACACTCATTTAGCTTTTCTTCAGTTCCCTGGACAATTGCAGCATTAGCCAAGTGGCAGAGAATTTGCAAACCTGTAGTATTTGCATGTAATAATGTAAACTGCAATATTTTGTTTATTTGGTTTAGATAATTTTATCAGATCATATTACCCAGTAATTGGGTTGTGGAGCTCAGATAGGCAGTCGCTCCATGTAAAATACTGGTATTCAGCTGCATCCGGTTAGACTGGAAGCCGACACCAACATGGTTGGGAAAAGGCTAGACAGATGATGATGAGTTTAGATAATTTTTTGCTGGCCCACTAGCAAAAGCTGTCTCGGAGACGGTGGGTCTTAACAAAGCTTGGGTGACAAATGAATTTCCAAAGTCAATTCTAAATCTCAATCAGGTGTTAGAATATGTAGGCCTAATCACAAGGCCCTGCCTGCAGGCCAGGTAGAAAGGAAGATAATAATATCAATGCTTCTAATAAAGAGATTTTGTTCTCTGAGACAAGTTCAAAGCTTATTAACACCCAAATTTTGCTATCCGTGTAAGGGAATGCTTGTCGTCAAAAAAAAAAGAGCAGACCAAGGCAAATGAAAAAATGGTTGCTCCACTGGTTTGTCAAGAGTTAATGTGGTGGCCAGAGGCTATTGATAGACCACAACTCAGTTCCTTTATATACGGGTAACCCACTTCCTGTCCACACATGCCGTCTGCCGGTCTTTAAAATATCGCTTTTAGTGATAAGACCGCCCATTGGGTTACCCTATGTATAATATTCTACACTTATGTCTGTAGTTCGTATGGTGTATATAACAAAGAATATTCTGTTCTACCCTACTTTTGCCAGGAACTTGACCAAACCAGGAAAAAAATGGCACTCTAAGTTGAGAGATGTTTGCCATATGCGCAGTAATAAGCAAGCCAAAGAGCCAGTCTTCAGAGTGCACATATTCTAGCTCAATCCGACAAAGTTGTCGCAAACTTAGGATGTACAAGGGTACATACATCCCTAGTGATCCTGAACCTAACCTACAAAATGACGAAGTTAGCAGATTAGCTGAACACTAGAATCACTCTGTCAGCGGTTTATCTCCCGGGGAGTTTAAAGGTGTTATAACGGCTTAGCCGACCGCTTATCCAAGAACAGACCAGCCGGATTGGCTCCTGTTGCTCCAGGCCCCAGGCCTCGGAGGCCATGTTTCAAAGTGGGGCGTCCCAGATGTAGACCTTTTCGCGTCAAATAAGTCAGCCGCTGTGCGACAGTACATCACAGGGGACTCAAATTATGGCTTGGCAAGCTTCTGCGATGCCTTCAGTTAAGAAGTGACAACATTGAGAACCTGTATGTTTCTCTTCACCCAATTTAAAACCGAGTGCTCACTCATCTGAACTCGAAAATGGGGCAGGGACGTACTATTTAGAAATCGCCCCATACTGGACCCAGTGTGCCTGGCTCTCGTATTTGGAGACGAGAGGTCTCAGAAAGCCAGTACCCTTACAAGATCTAAGTAAAAACCTCTTAGACCTGACAAGTTGCAACTCCTAGCTTGGAAAGTTTAGGGGGGGAGAGCAGTCAGGTTGGGAGGGGCAGTGGTTGGTAGAGGAGCGAGGAACTTGCTAATATGTAGTGGAGATCCACAATAATCATTTATAAAGCTTGTATTCAGAGGTGAATGTCATAGTGTAGATTGCATGACATCTAGACAGTTTTTTGTCCATTTAGAAAGTCTAAAAAATCATTGTTCTTAGCTAAACCACTGCTTACCCCTTGATTAGCAGAGATTTACATACCCTAATATTGTAAGATAATCATTGTTTTGCTCAAACATGAGTACAATACGTACAACACAAATTGTCAGCATGCAAGAGATGTTAAAAGTAGGGTAAGTAATAACAGTGCGCCCAAGGTTTGGCTCAAAGACACAAAGAGTTTACCTAAAAGCTACCATAATCTTTGTTGATTTTTGTTTACAATAACAGGTGTGTCTATAAAGCTTGCTCAAAAGATTTATAAACAAACTAAGATAAAGGAGCCTCATGAAGTTAGAAGAAGAGGTCTGTAGTAGCCTTCGGGAGGCTGACTGGTGATTAGTTCATCAGATAAAATTAAACTGAAAGAACCACTAGGCTTACAGAATGATTACTTCTGTAAAGTAGTAAAAGAGAGGGCTATCTCTCAAGAGTATTTAGAATGATCAGCCTATAATGTTCCCACTGATGGAACAAAGGTCTCCTCCCTGTGAAGGGGGATGAGGGTTTATCATAATTATGAGAATTTTTAATTCCCATTGAAAATATTTAAATATGTTTGGGTAAATGAATCATATGTTAAGTCAATTTAATTGATAAATAAAGAGACTTATACTTCATTTACATGCGAGGGTTAATCTATTAACCATAGTAATATAAAAGGTCCTAAATAAATTTCAGTTTCAATGGAATTTTAACTTTATTATGTAAGACATTGAGTTGGTTTTCCCACATCTTTATAAAAGTTGAGGTTCAAAAATATTGGTACTTTTGATTAATTAAGGAAATGAGTGATTCAATTATCCTTTAGTAATGAGATTATTATTTTAATTCAGTTTAAATCTCATTGATTTAAATTATCATTATGGCCTTATATTTCATGTTCACCCTTGGCAAGCAAGGCAAATACATTTGTTAATAATCTACTTATAACATTTTATAGATTTGTTAATTTTAGAATTTTTTGGAATAATAGATTGAAAGATCTTAATTTTTGGTTTGAACATTTAATGAATACATCCAGAAATATTCATTTATGTTATTTTAATATATAATTCACATAGCGTCTACATCCTTCGGGTATTCTTTCACCAGCAGATATCAAACAGGTCTTCAACCCAATGCTATGTGTTTGAAAGTTACATAATAGAGCTGTTTTGCATTAAAACAAAACAGTTATTATGTTATGGAAAACACATAGCATTGGAGCAATGTGCTTGCTGTTGAGTTTTGAAGACTTCTATGAATGACACTTGGAAGTGACAGCACAGCTGTCACCATTTCTGCCAAACTGAAAGATCACACCACAGGTAACTTAGAGAAAGGTATGTACTTCTGTATATATTTCTATTGTTTTCGCGCTGTAAAGGTAGAATTATTAGACTGCTTCTTCAACCCAATGCTATGTGTTTTCCATAACATAATAACTGTTTTGTTTTAATGCAAAACAGCTCTATTAATATATTTAGTGCTATTGCACATTTTTGTTTGGAAATTCGCAGTGGAGCCGTCGGAAATTTCACCCAATAGCACAAAGCTACTGTAAACTTACCTTCATTTACACTACTGTCTACACCATCAGAATACAAGCGTAATTTTATTTTATAGCAAGATCAATAATTTCTGGGGGCCTTCCAAAATGCTGGCCTGGAATAAAACCAGACCTAGATTTAATGAAAACTCGTCAGAACTTTGCTGCCGCCGTAAGTAAAAGGGGTACATCTAAAGAAAGCGAATTTAGAAAACTGAGCCTTAATGGATGCGCCTTTTTTGTTTAGTAAGGTTTATTTTTCTTTACATTTTTTGGTCGGATTACAAACACTTTGGATGAAAATCAACCAAAAGAACAAGCAGGATTCCGCAGCGGTTTCTCGACTATAGATCATATTTTTACGATTGAACAAATCACCGAGAAGTACCTACAGAGAATATGGATTACGTTACTATCTAGCGTTTGTAGACAATCATAAGGCATTTGACTCACTAAAACACAACAAGATTTGGGAAGCGCTAGGTAATCAAGGAGTACCTAGAAAATATATTCGGATTATAAGGTACATCTTCAAAAACATGACGTGAAAATTAAAACGGAAAAACTAGGTGAACTATTCCCCGTTAAAAAAGGCGTCAAGCAAGGTGATCCCTTATCGCATAAATTATTCACAGCAACTTTAGAACTAAGTAGTATTTCGGAACCTAGAATGGTTAACTTACGGCATAAGGGTAAATGGAGTAATGCTGAATCACCTTCGATTTGCGGACGGCCTTATAATAATTTCTGATAACCCGGATCAACTACAAACTATGCTCAGACAATTTGTAGATGAAAGCCAAAAAGTAGACCTGAAGATGAAATCTTACGTAAACCAAATTGATGACGAATCATTTGAAACCACCCATATGAGTCAACAACGACCTAATTGAGTTTGTAGATGAATACACGTATTTGGGACAGATCATATCTCCTACAAACGATACATCTAAAGAAGTTCACAACAGGGTAAACGTAGCGTGGAAGCGATATTGGTCCTTATAAGAGGTCACAAACAATAAGTCTATACCACTAGCGTTAAAAAGCAAAGTATTTAACTCGTATAAACTTCCTACCACGACTTACGGTTGCCAAACATGGTCTTTAACTAAGCAGAACACTAAGACATTGCAAACATGCCAACACAACATGGAAAGAAGTATGCTTAATGTTAAGAGAAAGGACAAACTAAGCCTTGAACATCATCATCATCATAATTCTCCTGCCCTTATCCCAATTTATTTGGGGTCGGCGCAACATGTCTTTTTCTTCCATACTTCTCTATTAGTCGTCATCTCAGTAGTCACACCCTTTCTAACCATATCATCATTGTAACACATTCCATCCAGAAAGAAAACGAAAATATCGGACGTATCATGCAAGATAAAAAAGCTGAAATGGAAATGGTCGGGCCACCTTATCAGAGACAAAAAGGAGAAATGGGCTAAATTAGTAGCCGAATGGTACCCAAGAGAAGGTAAAAGGAAGAAAGGAAGCCCGATACGTAGGTGGGATGACGACCTTAAAGTGACAGCTGGGCCAATATGGAAAACCCATGACCGGGAACTATGGAAGAATATGGGGGAGGCCTATGCTAATGCAAAACAATCTTCGGAAACCGATGTCTGAAGAGGAGATAAAAGAGAGGAATATATTATTCTTTTTAACTATTTAATAAAATAATGTAACTAGATTGTAAGATTGTTAATAAAGGCTATTGTTATTATTATACATTCCAGTAGGTATGTTTAAATCCCATGTAAAAGGGGTCATCAGAAGAAACTTTGTTAATAGGATTAAAACTATTAGAAATTAATTATTCTTCTGATTTTTCTTTAGAATAAACATAGTATTTTGCTTTGCATTTTCTAAACTGTTTTAATCGTAAAAAAATCCTAACACTGCTACTGAGTAAAACCCAATAACACAAGTTGACCTGGGAATCGAACACAACACCTTCTGCTCAGAAGTAGCAGTTCCGACCACTAGACCAACGAACATAGTCGAGGTGTGATGGGATAGTCTCCGTATTATCCAAACACTGGTCAATCAAGATTTCACTCCTCCGAACAAAACTCTAGCAAAATGTGCCAAAACTATTATTAAAATCACACGAACTTTCAGAAAAGAAACACGTTTTCATATTTCTGTAGCCATGTTATCAATAAATGTTACTCACGGTTGAATTAAACTTTCAAACAATGCCGTTGTTATGTGTGGATACGTGAAACGTTTATAAATTGCAATTTAGAACTGGAGGCGGAATTGTTATAAATATTTCTAGAAATTGTGGTGAGTTGATTGAGGAAGCCGTTTACGTGCTAGCTGTTATTTCACAGCTACAGAATTATTGCAATTTGTCCAGTTTATTTTTTATTTATTTTTTGTATTTGGTGTTTCATTGGGGAAAATGAACTGTAATCTTCTTATAAAACTGTTATACGTTTTAATAGTCAACCTCGTGATTGCTGCGTGCAAGTGACATTCAACCTTAGGTGATCAGACCCTAAGGTTGAAGAGTGTGTGTGTGTTTATATATTGGATACTTCTTCACGCTCAAACGGCTAGACCAATTTTGATAAAAAATTGTATGGAGGTAGCTGACACCCTGGATTAACATATAGGCTACTTTTTATTATTCCGATATTAGCACGGAATCGACATTTACGCGGGTGAAACCGCGGGGCGCACCTAGTCATAATATATTTTTATCAAAATTCAACATGACACTGACCTATAAATTGAAAAAACGTAATAAAATTTACTGGGCTACGCTGGCTCTTCCCCTTTAAATAAAAGCTTGTAAAAATGAAAAAGGAAAATATAAAAAAAATGCAAATGTGTTCTAAAACAATACAAGACAACCCAAACACATTTTAATTCAATCCGTCATTTGGTAAACAAACGTAAGTACGTATTGTTACGACAATCTCAAGATAGTCCTACGTTGAAAAGCAAAGCCATGTTGTTTAGCATTCAGTGGTACAGAAACTTGGCTTGTGTAGCACACACAATGCTCGCAAGGAGTTTCAGTAAACAATCTACTAGAAACTGTGTTATTACTTTAATGGATATCTCATTTATGATTATGATGACCGTTTATACATATATCATAATCATCATAATCAGCCTATAATGTTCCCACTGCTAGGACACAGGCCTCCTCTCGGTAAGAGGGGGTGGGCCGTAACCCACCATGCGGGCCCAGTGCGGATTGGCAGATGTCACATGTCCTCGAATTTTTGGTTCTAGGAAATGCCGGTTTCCTCACGATGTTTTCCTTCACCGTTTTGAGAGCAGTGGTGATGAAATAATTTACACAAAGTAAAGCGCCTGTCTGGGTTCGAACCAACGACCTACAACTCGTAAGTCGCGGCCGTTACCACTTGGCCACCACTGCTCTCGTTCTCGTCTCGTTATACATAAATAGCCGTAGATATTTAGATCTGTCTACATAGATGATGATAGATGTTTTGATCTATGATAGTGAGGAAAGAGTGAGTGCATCTGTGTTTGCGCACACACTTGTGCACTATAATATCTCCCGCGTAGACCGCCAGTCTCCTCTAAGATTTGCCTCCATGGCCGAAATTCGGTCTGGAGGACTTTTCAATGTTAAGATCTGTTTGGCTTTAGTTTTTGAGTGAAACTTCAAGGAACAGCTAGCATAAATAAAGCATAAAATAGATTTATTATGAGAAAAAGTAAAAATTAGCAAAAAAAACACAAAATCAAAAAACATTATAGGTCGATAGCAACCAGAACTACATACATTATTTATGATTAAACCGTAACAGTATAAGTAGTAGGTATGTACGTAAGGTGGTGCATTGTTATGAAAAAGAGCCCCCTCTCGCTATCAAACGCAAAAGTTTGGTGAGTTTAGAATTAAGTAAGAACTCTGTATTATGATCTAATTAAATAAAAAGAAGAAAAAATCCCACTGCTGGGACACAGGCCACCTCCCTGTGAGAGGAAACGGGCTGTAATCCACAACGCAGGCCCAGTGCGGGATGGTACCTAGATGTCACATACCTTAAAAATTTTGGTCCTAAGAAGAAGACTTGCCGGTTTCCTCACGTTGTTTTCCTTCACCGTTTTTGAGAGCCATTGTGATGAAATAAATTACACAAAGTAAAGCCCCTGCCGGGGTTGAAGTAATGCTGGTTTACCTAAGCTTTCACGGCCGGAAAATATGAAGAAAATGAATGTGGAAATTTTCCTTATAATCTAAAACATTGACTTCGATATTTTAAAAGGAGGGTTTATCAACAAAAACAGGCAATTCATCAATCAACGTCTGATCAGAATCTTACGCTCGCAGCTTCTTGTCTTAATCCTTACTCTGTAAGAATAATTCCTTCAGGATTTAACACCCATTTGCTGTTTTGGTTACACTAGGAACATAATTAATGATAGTTTGTCTCCTGAATAATAATGTTATCCTTGTATGATTCTGCCAAAGTGGCTTTTTTAGGCCCTCATGACGGACATGAAAATATATGCATTAATCAGTCTAAAAAAAAAAACTTGATACATCATATCAAATGTATTTGTGAAAATTCCGTAAAGATAGTAGAAAAACTCCACCAGTTTCTTAGAAATGATCATCTTTAGCCGCCAAAAGCAATCGGCAAGATATCAATGATCAACTTTATCGCAAAAAGATTAGGACAAAACGGACGATCCGTTTTGTCCTAATCCTTTTGCGATAAAGTTGAAAATCTATTAAAGAAATTTGACAGATTGTAGTAGCTTGATGTGCTGGCGTCTGTCATCATCATCATCATTTCAGCCGAAAGACGTCCACTGCTGAACATAGGCCTCCCCCAAGCACCTCTACTTCGACCGGTTATATGCTTCTTGCATCCAACGGGTTCCTGTGGCCTTCACAAGGTCGTCGTCGGACCACCTTGTGGGAGGCCTTCCAACGGTACGTCTTCCAGTACGCGGTCGCCAATCCAGAACCTTCTGCGCCATCTTCGCGTCTGTACATTGTATACAATACCATAAGGAACACAACGTACGTATTTTCTTTTTCAATTCCAATATGCAGCTAAAAGTAAATAAAATAGAGAGCTAAGATATCTCGGGGGCTATGTATTGTCAACAAGTTTGTTAGGACAAGATCTTGGCGTTGGCTCAGAGCATAGAATACACAGCAAATGAAGTACTAATCAATTTTCAAAACCACACAATACACTCCTATCACACTACGGCTTCTTCTTGTCTCATATCCACATGAACTACTCGTACCTACTAGCGCTTACCTTTCATCCTTTTATGTTTTCGTTTATTTATGCATACCTATTTTATTTTATTTTTTTGTTCTTCCTTTTCGACTATCGCCAATAATATTTTTAGCTGACTTATTTAAAGACGTATAATATCCTTCGTATTTGGTTAATCCCAATGCAAACAACCGCTAAGGCAAGTTTAAAACACACACAAGATGCAAAATGTACGAAAATATTATAGTCCGCCGCGCTCGGCTGCTTGCAGCGTAGTGTGCGACACAGAGTACTTTTTGATAGACTGAAAGTGTGCGATGACATTACAGTTGCACGGATTAATCATAAATTATTATGACAATGTGTTGGAGCATGGAAGTCAGGCATCGTTTAAATTAAAACAGGTTTTTGTTTCATGCGGCCATCTCACCATATTTATCAGTATTTTTATTTTTGCAATGTTACTCAGTATTGTTTTTTATGTGACACAAATTTATTTTAATATAATTATCTAATTATGCATACACACGTTGCAGTATAAAACTGGTTTACATCCGTCACCTCACTCACACATCAGGTTCAGTTGAAAACCAGCGTCAGGCACTAGTTGTCTGGCATTTTTGCTGAACTGGACCTTTTTGGCGCAGCCGTGAGGCACACATTCCTGCTAATTTCTTACATCGGACTTTTTATTTTTACCCTTTTTATTTTTATATTTTCTGTTTTTATCTGATGTAAGTACGACTATTATCTGACTACCTGCTGTATTGTGTCTTTTAGTCTGTGCTAAATAAATGTATTTTCTTTCTTTCTTTCTTTTACCTATATGGGCAAAGCAATAGCAAGTTGGCAATATCATCGGTAGAGGTTCTGACTGTCCAAGATGCACTGGGCAATGGACATACTTTTAGGTAACGTCTCTCCTTTTAGACATTTTAATGATCACAAAGATTGAACAGACCAGACAAGTAATGATTTTTGTCAAAAAAACACAAAATAGCATAAGGAACCCTGTGCCCTGTGCGCAACAAAAGCGGATCAAACCGGAATGAGAAAGTTTATAGTGGCTAAGACTGAGATTAAAACAGAAGACGAACAAGCAGGGGATCGAAAAGGGGGGCGGAGAGGTTCGGGGGATCAGACCAGAATAACTTAACAGAGTAACGAGTTTTGTTTAAATAACGAGTTTTGTCACAGGAGTATAACCTAACGAATATAACCGTTAGGTTATACTCCTGTGACCAGTAGACGGAACCGATGTCAAAGCCACAAGTTATCATAATTTAATGGTACTCCATTTAATCATTACTCCTTCTCTAGGGTACAAACCCCGTGACTTGGCCTCTACTTCGACGCTTAGAAAACCGTTTTATGGGTTAAGATTTTAAAATATTTGTTCATAGCTTATTGCTTTGAGTTCTAAGTTGGCAGAGCAATCTAATGTTTACGTAGTGCCATGATTTAAGTTTAATTTCGTTAAAAAATAATCTTTGAAACTCTTGCCTAAGCGTGACTTTTCATTGAGCAAAGCTTTGGTGTGTAATTATAATTTCCAATGTCATTTAAATATATCACACTTACATTATAAAGGGATGGTATTTAAAAGTACTTCAATTTATTCCCATTTCATTTACCTAATTTTGCCTGTGTTCCACCAAATATACTGAATCTGCACCAAAATATGTTCATTAAAATATGTCATAACGAGCATCTATTTAACAACTGTTGCAAATTTGTAAAAATAGTAATACACCTAATTTTAAAAACAAGCATTTATTTTTTTAAATAACAATAATTTAAAAAAAAAAAATCTCTTTTTCCATATTTTTTTTCTTTAAAATTTAGTCGTAGGAGGTCACAGTTTTAACCTAACCTAACCTAAGAATTTTTTTTTAAATAATTAACCTCGTAACTAATTCGGTTCTCGATAATGTCCATTTCAAAAAAATTAAAATAGTAAGTTACAAATATTTTGTAATATTTGGTGCACGATCAGTATTTTTCGGGGAAGAATAATATTTTAGAAATGCATACATAGATGTACCTTTAGATTTTTGGTGAACACAAAAATATTATCCATTATAAAGGCGAAAGTTTGTGAGTGTATGAGTGTACGTGTGTGTGTGTGTTTATATGTTTGTTACTTCTTCACGCTCAAATGGCTGGACCAATTTTGATAAAATTTTGGATGGAGGTAGCTCACACCCTGGATTAACATATAGGCTACTTTTTATCCCTATATTCCTACGGATTCGACATTTACGCGGGTGAAACCGCGGGGCGCAGCTAGTATTATAATAAAAACAGTTTCTTACAATCATTCACTAACACACAATGCCCTGAGTTAAACCTATAGGTCTAGAAGCATGAAATTTTGCACAAGAGTTCCGTAAACAGGGTGTAAAAAGGGGTATTCCTCAAAGCGCAACCAACTAAGTGCAACTAAATTATTCCTCAAAGACCCATCACGAAACCGTCATCTATACGCATTCCGTACATCAAACCAAGTAACTTTGTTACAGAATAATTGCTGGGAAAAGACTTTTATTTTCGGTGTGAAAATTCACTGTTTACGATAGTGCGCAATGTAACGCACACAAAACATTGTGCTCATGGGTGCACGCAATGGGTGTACAGGGGTATTTAAAGTTAAGTTCTAATATTTAAAACTTGCTGTCGTTAAACAACGCCAAAAAAGTTGGAACTTTGATCTTCAATATCTCCGTACCCAGAACAGATACCTACAGGATTTTTATTTAGCGTCTTTTTTTTTTTTTTTGAGGGTGAGAAATCAACAAATGACCCCTCCCGCTCTGGATAGAGTAGAAGGAAGTGTCAGACTCTTACTGACTAAAACCCATCCATGTTCCTTCCTTAGCCCTTTATATTCCGGGGTAGCGGTAACCCTTTCGGACAATCCCGCTGACCCGGCAGGCTCACTATTGCTGACATCTCTTTGAGGCACGGGCCTAGGCCTGATTGGACGGTGAGCTACCCATTACTCTCCGTCCGCAGGCCCGCGCCTACGGTGGCCGGGAGTCGTCACGCGGCTCCCGACGCCCGGAGCGTCTCCCGCGGCGGCTGGGACGTGACGCTCTGTCCCTTAACCATCCCCAAATTTACCCCTTAAAGGGGTTAATAGGGAATAAGAATTTGTATGAAAGTTGTAAATTGTATTGTGTGTGGCTTGTAACCATATAAAACATTAAACATTACGACTATTATACCGAAGAGGAAAAAAAAAATAGTAGTTACGCACGACGACATATCAAGCTATATATTTCCAGTATAAAAGCTGTCTTATCATCGTACGAAAAGTCTATACAATGCGAGTTCAACTAGCAGTCGAAATCTCGTTCCATCATAGACCTCATCTATTGCTTACCTTCAGGCGTGATCGGGGTCAAGAGCGGGCCCATTTAGTAATAAAAAAAAATGTATTGCTTGATATGTCGTCGTGTGTAGAAATACAAATCTTACATCCATTTAGCAACGTCTGAAATCTAGAACAAAATGTAGTTCACAAGATCGCCACCGACCGTAGCTAAACTAAAACAATGTGAAAACTTCCTTTTTGGTTTCGTAGGCGACATCCATCACGCGTGTTTTTTGCTTGACTTTCTATTTCCTGACTCAGTTCTTTTATCTTAGTGACACTTGATACAAAAAAGCAGCCAAGTGCGAGTCGGAGGCGCACACGAAGACTTTTCGTACCACCATAGAATTAAAAAAAAACGCCGAAAAAGACATTTATCTTATTTAATTACCTATTTATATACACACAGTAAAACAGGTAGAGATACGACATATATAAGTATTGAGTACAAAGGTACTGCTTATTTCTTTAAAAAAGTAACTGGGTTGTGGAGGTCAGATAGGCAGTCGCTCCATGTAAAATACAGCATCATCCGGTATTCAGCTGCTTAGCTAGCTAGCTTCCGATTAGACCGGAAGCCAACCCCAATATAGTTGGGAAAAGGCTAGGCAGTTGATGATTGTTACGGCCATAGTACGAGTAGTAGGGTCATATTCAAAATAATTGTATATTTACTACCGTCTTAATGTCCAACCCAATTATTTTCATAACGAGATGCAACTGACTAGAATTTCATAAACAAACAGATAAAATATTTATTTGAGCTTAATAAAAAACAACGAAACATTTGGTAAACCTAAACAATTCATTTAAAAAAATTAAACCAGACATTGCGTAGGATCCGTTTCATACAAGTATTCTATGTCCACGTCTTTAACGGTGAACTAAAAAAAATAATTTAATTATTAACCATTCAACAAAAGTTAAAAAAAAATATATATTCAGAGAATATTGTTTAAACTTTCAACACTTTACTAAACAAAATATAAAATACTATTTAGTGTACTCCAAATTTAATTTATTAATGAGTGTCCTGATTTTGCACATATCTGTTATTCTTCTCTGTTATGCTATTTTAACATTATTTCCATGGCAATAAAGAAATTTGAAATACTGGCAAAATTAGTTCACTAGCTGTTACTACACGACGCGTAAGAATAAACGCTTTGCCATTTTGTTCAATATAGTTTTTCAGCTCGTTTCGTGGTCGAAGAAAATTAGACTTTTAAAAGTAAATATTCAATGTGAGTCGTTTACAGTAGCGGTAAGTACTTACTGTTTTATTACTCATACTAGGAAAGGGCTGTATTGTGATATTTGTTATAACTATAAAATATTCGTATAATCATGTGAATTGGTGTGGAAATAAATAGATTTGTAGGATAGACACGTGCAATTAATTCATATACGTTATTTTATCTGTCATTTTTTTCCGTTACGTAACAGATATGAATGATTAGGCGTTATTCACATTGTCTCATGTATGAATTTATTAAAATAAAATATTAATAGGTACTTAGTGCACCGCAGGTTAGCCAAAACATTTTTTTTTACTTACTTAAATTTATTTGAAGTATGTAAAGTTTGCGTATATTGTGCCATGTATTGCATTGCTGTGCCATGTATTGTCTGTGTGTGCATGTTTTACTGCGTATCCTCAGTCCTCACTGCTTGAGCCTTTTATACTAACCGCGCAGCCTCGCCGAGGCGTACCCAGCCTCTCGTCGGCCGTCTCAGTATCAGTTAAGGGGGATGCGCCAAGGTAGCCCGCGAAATTCAAATTGACTCAGGTTTTTTGCAATTTACAGGTCAGTGTAAAGTTGTATGTTGATTAAAATATAATTCACGACCGTAACAAATATGGCTATACATAATTCTAATTAAAAAAAAAAAAAAAATAAATTTTGACGTTCAAAAGTGCCTTTAATGTGCCTATTTGAAATAAATGATTTGACTTTGACTTTGACTTTAATCATTAGAATCCTTTTGCCTTAATATTAATATCAAAATTTTAGGCTCGGTAGTTTCGGAGATAAGGCATTATGGCAATGATGATGATGAATTTATGGCAATTATACCAACTAAAATACGATCACCAAAATGTTATTTCATTATGTACCCACCTAGCGACCCACACCGACTTCGTTCTCGTAGCCTGTTATAAACGTGTGCTATTTAAACTTGCCCTAATAATTCCTTTCTGTTATTTTTCTGTTACAATCAAATAATATTCATATCTGTTTCCTATCCGTAACTTACAATTATTTTGAATATGACCCAGTACCACTCTGTGAAAATTTCAAGTTTTTACCAATTACTGTTCAAAAGAGACAGCCCTGTGACAGACGGATGGACTGAAAGGCTGACAGCAAAGCCTTAATAATACCCTAAAAAGGCTGTGAAAAATGAAATGTTCTTTCTCAGTGACAAAGTGCAAAAATCTGGGCAAGGTGATTCATTTGCATTACTGCCTCATCTGGCGGTCCAGTATTTTTAGATAAGCTTGACTATTTTTAGATAAGCTTGACTATTTTTAGATAAGCTTGACTATTTTTCATTATAATGCGTCCTGTTTTCAGTCTGCATTCATTCCGATTGTAGTGGTAACAGCAAGTGTTAAAGTAATTTTCGGTGCAATTTTTCATGCTGAAATATGCTGTGTGATTTCCTGTTAAAATTCTGGCTGCTTCCCTTTTTCTGTGGGTGAGAAGTGATTATATTATGACAATGGGAATCTACAACCATTCACAATATTTTACGTTATATGAAACTGCTAATCTATACATATAATAAAACAGTAACGAAAGAAAAACTGTACATTGAGAATTTTCGAGAAAAAATAAGTGGCTTTTGTTAGAAAAACGTAACTGATGACAAAAAGTGACTTTTTAGAATTTTTGTCTGTTTGTCTGTGTGTATGGTACGGCTTCACGCCAAAACTACTGGATAGATTGAATTGAAATTCAGCAAAAATGTTCTTTGTAAACCAAGGAAGGCTTTAGGCTACATATTATCACGCCGTATGTTATGGGAGGTAAGCAATATTGATTTTAAAAGGTTTTGGTTCGTAATTGAATGCACAAAACAATTGAATGCCCAAAATGACATTTTATTTATTTAGTTAATAAAAATTTAACCCTGGAAACATAACAATCACGCTATTTTTATAAAGGAGCGGGGCAGTAATATTATAAATTGCAAGGGAACAGCTATTTCAACAATATGTCAACAGGGAATTTAGCGGTATGGTCAGGCGACCGTTTACCGCACTAAATGGTGTGAGTTCAAATCCCGTATTATTATTTTTTTTTAATCGTAAAGTTCTTTTTTTTTTGTAGTTTTTGCATTTTTTATGTGCATTAAGAACGATACTGTTATGAAATCTGAGAACTATACATGTCCTATCTAATTGTATGGGGAGTTTCACACCAATTTTTTTTTCTGTACGAGTCGTGTATAAGTGGCGCGGCCCAAAATAAAAAATGTAGGGACATAACAATGCCCCTCACGCGGGAAGCGTACATGTGAGTGGCTAAACAGATTGATTGGTGGTACAACAAGCTACACTATCATAAAGTCAAGTCAAGTCAAACTTTTGGTTCTAAGTTATATCTTACCAAGCACATTTGTTGTTTGTGGAGTTGACACTCCAAACGCAACAGCAACAGCGACAAAGGGCGCGTGCTTAAAGATTGCTCTTTAATCGTGGGGGATGAATGCACAATGGCAAACAGAAAAGCAGTAGAGGCGGTAAACAGGACTTTGCAGGACATCCGCAGGAACCAGCAAATGATGGGTGGCGTTACAGTTCTGTTAAGCGGCGATTTCCGACAAACGCTGCCTGTGGTGACGCGAGGAACTAGGGCTGATGAGGTGAATGCTTTGTTGAAATGCTCTTTCTTATGGCCACATATTCATAGGTTGCGCTTAACGATGAATATGAGAGCACAGCTTGGCGGGAATGTACACGCCCAAGAATTTTCTGATGTTCTCCTAAAATTGGGTGAGGGAACGCTACCACTCTACCAGTAGACGGTGGCCAGGTGGTTATACTTGAGATACTTGGGAGAGTGGTGTCCACCTTAGAAGATTTGATACGCCTGGTGTACGGGGACATCAATAGGATACCGCACCAAGATAATTCTTGGGTGTGTGAACGAGCCATTTTAACACCCAGAAACGACCAACCTTCAGCGATCAATGAATGCATTCTCGCGGAAATTGAGGAAAATGAAGTGATCTACACTTCAATAAACACTGTTGTCGACCAAGATGACGCTACACATTACCCCGTAGAATTTCTCAATTTCCTCAGTGCAAGTGAACTACCAGCGCACACCATTAAGCTAAAGGTCGGTGTCCCAATTATGCTTCTTCGGAATCTCACTCCGCCGAAACTGTGCAATGGGACCCGGCTCAAAGTCGTCTCGCTGCAGAGAAATATCATTGAGGCGGAAATTCTAACGGGTTGTGGTGTCGGCGAGACAGTGTTTATACCACGTATACCACCGATTCCCCACAATTACCCCTTTTTTTTTCGGATGGGAAGTCATCAAATGACCCCTCCCGCTCTGGGTGGAGCGGAAGGGAGTGTCAGACTCTTACTGACTAAAACCCACCCGTGTACCTTCCTTAGCCCTTTATGTTCCGGGCCAGCGGTAACCCTTTCGGACAATCCCGCTGACCCGGCAGGCTTCGGCCCTATGGGGCCCCTCCTCGATGCTGACATCTCTATGAGGCGCGCGTGGAACACGTACGCGCCGTCCGGCACGGGCCTGGTCCTGATCGGACGGTGAGCTACCCATTACTCTCCGCCCGCAGGCCCGCACCTACGGTGGCCGGGAGTCGTCCCGTGGCTCCTGACGCCCGGAGCGTCTCCCGCGGCGGCTGAGACGGGAGGCTCTCTCCCTCATCCGTCCCGCCACCTCCTTCGCATGTCTGCTTCGCAGAAGGAGGTGACTGCCTCCCACTCCCTCTCGCCCCGGACCATGGCTTGCACCAGGGCCGGACGCGAGAGGTCGCCGCCGCTGCCGATCGCCTCTACGAGGACACGGCGGTGCTCCGCCCAAGCGGGGCAGACCTCCACCGTGTGCTCCATCGTGTCTTCTGGGCGATCCTGGCAATGGTGACACCCGGCCACAATTACCTCTTTCAATTCAAGCGCGTGCAGATTCCTGTGAGCGTGTGCTTCGCAATGACAATAAATAAGTCACAGGGGCAGACACTGAAGGCTACGGGTGTCGACCTCAGGACGAGCTGCATCTCACACGGACAACTGTACGTCGCTTGCTCCCGCGTCACCAGTCCTGACTCGCTGTATTTACATATTGAATAAGACCGAGGGAAAAACAACGAACGTTGTATACACAGAAGTGTTACAGTAAATTATAACACTTCTGTTATTCGACGTCTCCTAAATTTCCTTATTAACCTGTCTCTTACCAGTAAATTAACTACATAACTTTCAAATTTTGAGTTTACTAAGCCAAATAGTTTTTGAGGGATCTAAGCTATAGTACAGTATGAGACGCATCTTTTGAGTGTTTCTGTAAATCAACAAACTATCACTAATTTATTTTGGAAAATGGAACACCTGATGCAGAACCGCAACAGATCAGCTAAAGTATAAGAGATATAAAAATGGTGCCATAGCAAAAAATATTCCACGTGAAGAGCATTTTCTGCTGTGAGAATAAATTTGAAGATCTGGAACACCTGTTGTGGAACTCCAAAGCCCAGCGACACTATAACATATAGGAATGACGTCTTAGAAAAAGTTGTTTAGTCTGATGGGCATTTCCTGTTGACTTACAAAAATGAAAGATCTGAAACGTCTCGAATCGTCTCGCGCATCACGCTGTTTTCCCGTCCCCGGGCTCTTAGAATTCGACATCAGACGTTTCAGATCTTCGATTTTGACGACCCCGTTGTCGCTGGCATAAGCAACAGGATCCGCGTACGAAGTCGCGGGCAGAAGCTACTAAATGAATAAAATAAAATAAAGCATTGTTTTAGTTACAAAAAGTTAATTCGGCTCTTTTTCATTAAACCAGACTTTGACTGTTAGGGCCTTATCACACTGGCGATTTGGAAGCGAGTCCAAAGCGAGGCGAGTGCGCAGCGAGCTCACCGCGAGGACGCCGCGGGCGCTCAGCGAGCTCCGCGACGCCATTTTGTAGACTCTGGCGTCGACGGCGGTGTTCGCGGTCGGTGAACTCGCTGCGCACTCGCCTCGCTTTGGACTCGCTTGCAAATCGCCAGTGTGATAAGGCCCTTAAAATGCAAATTGTTGTAGCTTTCCATTTTCATAATATAATCACTAGGCCCGCGTGGTGGATTACGGCCCACTCCCTCTCACTGAGAAGAGGCCTGTGTCCCAGCAGTGGGAACATTATTGGCTGACTATTAATAAATTTATTGTAAATCAAAATTCTTATTCCTTTATTTCCACTAAATCGAACTTCCATAATTCTCTAACAAAAAAAAAAACTTGTAACAAAGTCACTGATCCACACAACCAGTTTCCTAATTACTTGTGTGCCTGTTTCCTATTACAAGAAACTCAACCACAATACAGTACAGGCGTAAACTTACAAGTCAATTTGTTAGCATTTCGTGTAAACACAAGTGGTACACAAACTTCGTGGTCAAAGTTAGACAATGGAAACTATTCTATTCATTGTTGCGACCCAGAGACCAAGGCGATGACAGTGGACTGAACTCTTGCGTACAGACATGAACGTAATTTGTTAAGAATCCTGTTTTGTAGTAACTTACGTAGTTATAACACTACCAACCAGCCCCTGCTTCGCACGGTTTTACGAATTGATTATACATCGAGATTTCTTTTATGTAAGTTTAATATTAATTTATTTAAATACTAATAATAAAGCTGAGAAGGTTGTTTGTTTAAACGCGCTAATCTCTGAAAGTCGGATTTGAAAATGTATTTTTGCAAATGCAAAAAGATTTTTTTATCACATCTATTCAAAAAGAGCTAGTGTAGGTATTCTTCGTAAACAGGGACTAAAAAGTAATTAATAAAAATTAAACCGACTTCAAAAAGAAATTAACTCAAAATTATGAAATAACTTTAATTTCGGAAGTCGGTGTCTTGGGATCTGTATTTTAATTTTAGTCTTTTGCCACCGACTTCAAAAATTAGTTATGTCATAATTTTGAGTTAATTTCTTATTGAAGTCGGTTTAATTTTTTTAGATTACTTTTTTATGTCGTAATTTTTAGTTTTAAGTAAAAACTGGAATATTTGTTTGTCTATGTAAGTTTTGTTGTAAATATTGCACTAGAATTTGACCAAGGCTATGAGATGTTTTCCCTTTGACACCAGCCGTAGATCGTATCAGCTACGGGTGTAGTGTCAAAGGGAAAACATCTCATCTCATTGTAAAATTCCCAGAAGCAGCCCGGAATCTGGATATGTACTGGGTTAATAACAATAGTCTACGACCCTATTGTAACTGGCCACATTTGTTTTCCCATTGTGGAGAATACAGGCTTGAGGCCAGCGTTATAATTGTCAACAGCAATTTCCCATCAAAAGGAGAGTCAGCCTATAAGGTACCTATTGTAATGTGTATTTTGTCGGCGTATGGCGTCGTCACCGAGGCAGGCCTAAAAAACGGTGGCGTGACGATTTCTACTCGTTTCTAACCCATTGGACGGAGAAGGCATAGCTCAAAGAAAACTGGAAAAAAATGGGGAGACCAGTGGGTGCTCAGTAGTTCGACAAAGGTTAACGGAAAGAAGACGAATTCCACATTGGGCACCCGCTTAAATTGCACCTGAGTGAATGCATCTGACATACAGCGGCACATTCACATGTGCCATTTAAGCGGGTGCTCAACGTGGAATACGTAAAAAAAAACCTGTATTTTGTCCTCATTGTCTAGCTACCCAATAGCTCTTTTATCACAGGTAATCCTTTTACTCTTCTCTCCATCAATCATTTTACGTCGGGGGCGTGTTGTATCTAGTTTCCGCTCACGTTTTTGCATTAGCATCATAGAACGTTTTATTGTGTGATCACGTGTGAAACTAAAATAACATGTTATAGCGTTCGTCGGTGTCTGTACTTATATGAAATGTTGTGATAGAAATAATTTGCAGATTTGTTAATTGTGTGGGTATAATAGTAACTAACTCGTGAGGGGCCCGTGGCTATATAATAACAGCCGCACAGGTCAATACATCAGGTTAAACTACGCTTGCCGCGGTTGGTCTGTGGATGGGTGACCATCTTTACATCATCACCATCTTTTCATACCGTGACCACTCCGTTCCTCGGAAAGCACGTTAAGCCGTTGGTCCCGGCTGTCATTCGTGGATCTTTGCCAGTCGTTACGGGTAGTCGGAAACCCGAAATTCTGACAACCAGACTTACCAAGGGGTATCGTATTACCCAGTAACTGGGTTGTGGAGGTCAGATAGGCAGTCGCTCCATGTAAAATACTGGTTTTCAGCTGCATCCGGTAAGACTGATGGAATACATACATACATTCATACATAATCAGCCTATATATGTTCCCACTACTGGGACACAGGCCTCCTCTCGGTGAGAGGGAGTGGGCCGTTATCCACCACGCGGGCCCAGTGCGGGTTGGCAGACGTCACATGTCTTCGAATTTTTGGTTCTAGGACATGCCGGTTTCCTCACAATGTTTTCCTTCACCGTTTTGAGAGCAGTGGTGATGAAATAATTTACACAAAGTAAAGCGTCTGTTTGGGTTCGAACCTACGACCTACAACTCGTAAGTCGTGGCCGTTACCACTTGGCCACCACTGCTCGCAGATGGAATAAATAGTAACTAACTCAATAAATGAAATATTTCCAGGTGTGGTTTTTTGGTATTCTGGTTTTTTTTTGTGGATGTCGATTATGGCTGTTGTTTTCAATTCTCAATTTATCCAGTGAGAGAAAGAAATGGAGCTAACTATGACGACTTTCGCAATTTCCTACTCGACTGGTTTTCCTCACCACAGGGAATATTTTATTTGCTCGGTTTACTTATTCTAGCTCATAGCAGTTCTTACCTAAGTAATGACCGAATTGCCAAACTGTGTAGGCCAATATGGTAACAATGGATGAAATGGTCTGGCACGTTATCAGGAAACTACGCTTCGATAATAACCGTCTGTAAGCTACTTATAGGAACATTGAACATGTAAAGCTAACATGGAAATGGTAGGCCACTCCTTGATTGATCTAGTCTTAAACAAACATATAAAGTAAATGTGCGCAGTGCTGCACACCCCTACCCTATTTCAAGTTAAACAAATATCAACTTTATTTCAATGACAATTAAGTTGATTTCAGAGTGACTAGCACTATTGACAAAGTTATAAAAATGTTTGGAGTTGTAGCGTAAACTGAACTTTATTGTGTAGGTATTAAAGTCATTTTTCCATTAATTCATATTTGTTTATATTTTTGGCAAATAAATCGCGAATGCACGCTAAGTATAATTAATGGCTTCTCTGACGAATAAATCAATGATATAACTGATATCTCGGATAACAAACCCCTTTCTATTAGTAAATCATATTCATTTATTCAAGTTACGCTGAGAATGAAAATCAGCACTTTGTGTACGTCAGAAAATTACAACATAAGAGAGTCTCCCACACCACCCACCCTTCAACACTTCCTAATGTTTTAACTGCTAAGAAAAAGTGGTGCAAGAATTTCCCTAGCAATACATTAGTCTGTTATGTTAAATAGGTATGCCAATCAGTATGCATAGCCTTGTCCCAACTATGTGTTGGGATCGGCTTTCAGTCTAACCGCATGCAGCCAATAGCAGTATTTAACTTTCGCTTCCGCCCGCGGCTTCGCCCGCGAGGTATGTCCATTAAAACTATCCTATGTCCTTCTTCGGGATGCAATCTATCTCTCTGCAAATATTATCGAAATCCGTTGTGGTTTAGGCGTGAAAAGGTAACATACAGACAGACAGAGTTACTTTCTCGAGAGCAACTCTCTATCTCTTTTTAGAGAAAATTACCGGTTACCCAGTTACCGGGTAATACGATACCCGTTGATAAGAAAGGTTGTCAGACTTTTGGGCTTCCGACTACCCTACGATTGTCAAAGATCTACGAATGACAGCCGAACCAACGGCTTAACGTGCTTTTCATGGCACTGAGGGGTCTCGTTATGTAATGGATGGTCACCCTTCCACGAATCGACCGAGGCAAGCGTAATTTAATACTTTGATCGACCCGTGCGGCTGTTATTGTTTAATCACGAGCCCATAATAGGTACCTCTACCTAGAAATCGATATATTTTCGTCAAGAAGGGGTTACTCGATTCAGTCAACAAAAGAGATAAGTATGCAGGATCGTCGGATATAGTTGAAGTTTGTTAAGAAACCGATGGATGTTGTGAACTTCAACTATACCCGACGATCCCGCATACTTATCTCTTTTGTTGACTGTAGAAGAGCAGTGGTGGTCCAGTAGTAATGGCCCCGACTTACGAGTCGTAGGTCGTGGGTTCGATCCCAAGCACGCACTTTACTTTGTGTAAATAATTTCATCGCCACTGCTCTCAAAACGGTGAAGGAAAATATCGTGAGGAAAATATCCTAGAACCAAAAATTCTAAGAAATGTGACATCTACCAACCCACACTGGGCCCGCGTGGTGGATTACGGCCCATTCCCTCTCAACGAGAGGATGCCTGTGTCCAGTGGGACCATTATAGGCTGATTATGATGATGAGTAAGTTAGTATCACCAATATCTCGTAAAATGTTTATACCCGATAAATTCCCACACATTTCTATATTATCTAGGATCACTTTAGATATTTTATATATTAAACACTTAGATATTTCAAACACTTTCATGGAGCTTTTGATCAAAGAGAAAATACGAGTAATTTTTTTTCGAGCACTTAGTGCGTCAGTTTCTAGTAAAGTATTTATAGTATAATGTTGTACTTACTTTAATACTTAAGTTTTTTGTAGCAGAAGAAAGAAGCTTTGCTAATACTTTAAGTGGATTTTATGTTCAACATCATTTGCCTGGCATTTGCTCAACTTGATATTTTACTTTTTATTTATAAGAAAATGAGTGACAGTGTCGTAACAAGTGAAAGTCAATTATTATTCCGTAAAAAAGGGGAATTTTTGTATTTCTAGAATTTTAAATTTTTGTGTTTTTGAGGATTGGAAATTGATCACAATTTATAAAAAACTTTTATTCAGGGGGCCTAAAAAGGTCACTTTGGCAGAATTATAAAAGGATAACATTATGAATCAAAATGGACAGTTAACTGTTACGTTAAAAAAATAAGAGAAGGATTTTTCAGTTTTTTTTTGTCTGCCAAAATACCAATCAATTCAATCCAAATCCAATCCCAATCTCTTTGATTATGCCTACGTAGTGCAGCGAAAAAAAGAAAAACACGGACTGTCTTCGCCATATTATAATTCATAATGTTATCCTTTTATGATTATGCCAAATTGGCCTTTTAAGGTCCCCTGAATTTTCTAAATACAGGGTGCCATGGGACATCAATGCACAAACTTTAGAAATTTTTCCCTTGCGTAGAAATTTTTCATCTATTATTTAAAAAAAACTGGCCAAGTGCGAGTCGGTCTCGCACACGAAGGGTTCCGTACCACAAGGGAAAACGCCGAAAAAAACACGTTTGTTGTATAGGAGACCCCTTTTTTTTTTGCGGATGGGAAATTATCAAATTACCCCTCCCGCTCTGGGTGAAGCGGAAGGGAGTGTCAGACTCTTACCGACTAAAACCTACCAGTGTTCCTTCCTTAGCCCTTTATGTTCCGGGCCAGCGGTAACCCTTTCGGACAATCCCGCTGACCCGGCAGGCTTCGGCCCTATGGGGCCCCTCCTCGATGCTGACATCTCTTTGAGGCGCGCGTGGAACACGTACGCGCCGTCCGGCACGGGCCTGGTCCTGATCGGACGGTGAGCTACCCATTACTCTCCGCCCGCAGGCCCGCGCTATAGGAGCCCCCTTAAATAATTATTTTATTCTGTTTTTAGTATTTGTTTAATAAAAATAAAACTAATATTATATCAACGGTTTCCTGCGGCCTTCACAAGGTCGTCGGACCTCTTTGTGGGAGGCCTTCCAACGCTACGCCTTCCGGTACGCGGTCGCCACTGCAGAACCCTTCGGTCCCATCGGCCATCTGTTCTGCGAGCAATGTGCCCGAACCTGCGAGATGGATGCGAGAAGCACAGAACCGGTCGAAGTGGAGGTGCTTGGGGGAGGCCTATGTCCGTCGGACGTCTTTTGGCTGAAATGATGATGATGATGATGAATATTATGTCAAATCTAATAAAAAGTGGTAAATATCGCCCTTGATCACAAAACTCAGTATCTTTTGTAAATAAAATACACCCTTCAAACAGATATTTCTGTGCCAGTTTATTTGCTCGACCGTTTACCTCGATTCTATTCTCCTGATCAAATATTTGAGGCTCTACAAGTTTATTGTCCCGTATATTGGAGTCAAACCCGTGACGTGGTGAACTGGCAAACCAGTGTAATTAGTTCCCTATAGTTCCTGTTTTCACCTACATCAGTTGGAAATGACAAGTTCGACAGGCATCTGATGTAAAATTAGATGCTTAAATAGGTTTCAGATTGTAATGGGAATCGGGAACGCTAATATTGAAGTGGTGTATATAGCACATATTGTCGATATATTGAATTCAGATTGTTTCACACTATAGGCAAACCGCTTAATTGAGTCCTCGCCTGAGGAGTATTGGGGCGCAGGGGTAGGACGAGAACGGGGACCGGGAGAGGTGCGGGCGGTGGGCGCTAGTAGTGTGATATACAAGAGAGAGGTGAAATGTGCACTGGCCAGTTCTTAAGATATGTGACGTCACAGTGCAGTGGTTAACGGTGAACCGGGGGCCTAAAAAGGCCACTTTAGCAGAGTCATAAAAGGATAACATTATGAATCATAATAGACAGTTATCTGTTAAGATAGTCCGTGTTTTTCTTTTTTTCGCTGCACTACGTAGATATAATCAAAGAGATTGGGATTGGATTTGGATTGGATTGATTACATACTACATGTTAAGTTTAAAGGTCTCTGCACACAGCGGGCGCGGCGGGGCGGGGCGCGGCGTGACCGAGCGGCGCAGCGTTCACACTGCGGGCACGATCACGTCCCGTCCCGCCGCGCCCATGAACAGTGTTTTTATACTGCATATGGCCCAAATCGTACAAACATACGTAGGCACGAACACATTCGATTAGTTTTTCGACATCCATCGGCAGTGTGACTAAACCATACAACACAAAGCGTCGGCGTCCCGCCATGCCGCGCCCCGCCCCGCCTCTGAGTTGTATTCGCGCTCGGCGCGGCGGCGGCGGGGCGCGACGGTTACCGTCGCGCCGAGCGCTATGGCTCTGTGTGAAGTCGTCCGTAATATCTAGTACATTACAACTGCTCAGCGCCGCGTCGCCGTCCCGCCCCGCCGCGCCGCGCCCGCTGTGTGCAGTGACCTACACCCCATGTCATCTCATAAAGAGACATCAGAGTAACCGAAGGATTAAAACAATTGGATGCAGTAATCCCGGTAAATCCCTTGCCTGGCAAATTCATTGTTTTTGGGTTTCCAAACCTGCGGGGTAATTGACCTGCTTTCATTTTGACAGTTCAATAACATACATTGCGCTATTTACGTTGTTGAGCAGACAAATTTTTCGACCATAATAGGCTATTTGACAATGTAAAAAATAAGGTCATAATTATTGACACTCGTATAGATTATCGCTTTTAAAATCGATTTGCATTAATTTTACTACAAAACAATGTATTATTTATAAAAAAAATCCCGAAAAAACTTCATCTTTTTAAATCTGGCGCCACGTAATCGAAAACGGTCTGGATTGGCTGAACTTAAGATGACGTCATGATTTAGTAAATTTGTGTCTATCGTTGACAGAACAGATGACTTTTGTCTAGTATCTCGACCGTTTCAACGTTTGTTTACGTGAATCGTGACGTCACGACGCCATATTGTTAAAGATAGCGTTTTGGCGGCTTATTTAAACAGTACATTTTTATTTACTATTTTTTAAAAGAAATACATTATGCAATTTGAAGTAATAGGTTTTTGTGGGCTCGTTAGACACCATTAAATAATCTGAGATGTTTATCAGAAACCAGTCAAATAGCTTATTATGAGGCAATGGATCAGCAACATCCTTCAAAATGATACAAACTGTGATTGATGGTGTGTAACGCACTTAGATTGCTGGTTAGATGAGTTTTTCCTGCTTCAAAATTGTTTCTTTCAGATAAGTAGATAAATTATATTATTTTCCGTAGTTACGAAACTTAGTAAAACCGAGTATCTAGCGGTTAAGCAAGTCACATTTACCTCAGTATACTTTCAGCATAATAATTATCGTTTGTAGAAAATAACGAGGCCAAACCACCTTTTAAAAATGTAAAGTACTTTGAATACAAAATGAAAGGTTTCGTTAAAGGAATCATAATGAAAATACTCAAAAATATCTTTGAAAACGGCATGTTTTTTAATCGTTTCAGTTTTTGATAAATCATTTTTACCTAGGTCTTCATTAGGGAAAGTCTGAGCCTTGTTAACGTAGCTGCCTATTATGGCAGCTTGACCTCTTTTTTTTTCTTAAGCATTATTAATCACGTTAAGCCGTTGGTCCCGGCTGTCATTCGTAGCTCTTTGACATTCGTTACGGGTCGTCAGAATCCCCAAAAGACTGACAATCAGTCATATCAAGGGGTATCATATTACCCAATAAGTGGGTTGTGGAGGTCAGATAGGCAGTCGCTCCATGTAAAATACTGGTATTAAGCTGCATCAAGTTAGACTGGAAGCCGACCCCAACATAGTTGGGAAAAGACTAGGCAGATGATGATGAGGAATTATTAATCCTGGCCTTCGTCTTAGGGCGGGTTCTTTTAGGTCCACTTGTCACACGCGTAACGCGTATACGTCAAAAATGGCGTTTTAGTAAGCGCCTTTTTTGGCGTATACGCGTTACGCGTCAAACCAAAAAATGCTGAAAAAAATGCTGGTCCGAAGTGACCATAGTCCTATTTGTATGAGGGGTTGCGCACTCGATCTGAACTCTATCCATCCAAATTTAGAACATTCCCAATTCGGATTGAACTCGGATCTTTAATTCGGATTCGCATCGGATGTAGTGCAGAACCCCTCTAAAACTATTAGAAATAATCATATTAATTATTATTTTCAAAGCTGGGTTACCTAACATTCTGTATTAAAAGTCTAGACACAGAATCACAAAGCCAGACATAAACAACAAGGTCACCAAAATAATTCCACTGAAACCCCAAACTTTTGCTAAAGAATTTAAATACGATGCTTAAAACACAATTTAAATTCACTACATGGACGAAGGAACACGGAATATTTTGGTAAACACCAACCCTTTTTGTGTAATAAGGTTAACTGAGATAGCAACCTAGGTTTCAAAAAAAAAATTTTTCTTAGAACGCAGTCATGTTGTTAAGTAAACCGGCAAAAAGCAGTTCAAGCTGTAAATAGCTTCAGGAAAGAGGATTTGCAAAAGAAAGCGACTCCAAAAGCGACAAAAAAATTCACAAGCTATTTTAAACCTTATTTTTCCAGAAATAAAGTTCCTTATAAATATTTTTCTGTTAACGAAATTAAGTTGGGTAAGTGTACCAAGTTCCGTGACATGTAGGTAGTTCGGGCCGCAGTGGTGTTAATTTTAAAAGTTGGAAAAAAAATGTCGCCTCAGAGAAATGCAGCATTGCTAGGAAAATGTATGGTTTTGCGAGGAAATTGCATCATGTCCCCGATTAAACGCGGGCTTTTGAGGAAAACTGCAGAGGAAATATTTATTTCTTGTAATTTATCAAATGTCAGCTTGACTCTTTCATTCGTTTTATTCTCGTCTCTGAGATCAGTGTTGACTGATTTATTTTTAACCGACTTCAAAAAGGAGGAGGTTCTCAATTCGTCGGAACCTTTTTTTTTTTTTTTTTTTTTTTTTTTTTTTTTTTTTTTTATGTATGTTCCCCGATTACTCGGAGACGGCTAGACCGATTTCAAAAATTATTTTTTTGTTTGAAAGGGTATACTTTCCAGGTGGTCCCATTGTCATCAGGTCAGGATCTGATGATGGGATCTTGGAGAAATCGAAGGAACTCTTCAAGTATTATAGGCACACCTATAGCGATTTGGGTATTTTTTATAGTAACTCGTGCATTTGCTCTCGGAAAGCATCATTTGGTGAAGTGGAACCGATGATGAAGACCACAGATGGCCACCGGAACTACTCAATAATAAATATTTCCCGGTTTGCGATTCGATTACTTACTTTAATATGGTTGCTAAACAAGTTATGCTCGTCACAATGCGAATGGTGAAATGGATCTGATGGTGGAATACCAGGAGAACTCTTCAACAATTAACGTCCCTGCATCGGGAAAAGCAATATTTTGTAAAAGGCGATGAGCAAGTTGGCATTAGGCTATTGTAACTTAGATACATTATAAACAGACACACTAAAAAGCGAGAAATAAAAACTTTTTAACAAAAAAAAAACCGACTTCCAAAAAAACACTACAAAGTGAAAAATAACTTTTATTTCGGAAGTCGGTGGCAAAAAACTAAAATACAGATCCAAAGACACCGACTTCCGAAATAAAAGTTATTTTTCACTTTGTAGTGTTTTTTTGGAAGTCGGTTTTTTTTTTGTTATTATGTGGTATTTATATGGTATTTGTTTTGTTTGATTTTATTACCCGCTTCTGGTTTCTATGTTATTCGTTCTTTTCACTTAGAATAAAAATTAAACTAGTGTGTGAAGCAGCAGTTTCTTTCTAGTTTTCACTGGGTGAAGGGCGTTTTGGGGGACTGTCTCATGTAATTTTTACGTTAAAAAATTGCTGATACTCAGCTTAGTTTGAATAAATATCGTTTGATTTTCCTTTGGACTCTCATCATAAGAGTTGTATTTTTTTTTCATATGGGTAACCTAATGCAAACATAATGGTATCTATTTTTTTTTTTCATTTGGAAGGTACCAACTAGGTATAGATTAGTCAAGACCCCAAAATGGATTGCAATTTTCTAAATTTTAATTTATAATCCAATTATTTATATCGTACAATTTTTACAATTGGGTCAAAAGTATTCAAGATTTAATAACTAATATTCGTTACTCAAAATTATTAATAGAACTATTAAAGAACTTTTCAAATAATTCATATTTAAATTAGAAGAAACATTCTTCGCTCAGATGGGTCAGGGTTCGTTAACGATGTTAAAACTAGAGAGGGCGTAATTAATTACAATGCGCAAAAAACCCATTTGTGAAGTATTTCTGAAATAAATTACTGAGTTAATGAAAGCGTATTTAATTAAATAAATTATCAAACTCATAAATAAATAATTATAATTTCCAGCGATAATATCATTATTTAATAAGGTAAGTAGTAACTTTTTTAATATCAAGGTATAATAATAAGGTGCTCTTTCAATGTAACATAGGTGATATTTTAATTTGAAGTCCATGTAGTGTGTTACACATTCAGACAGACTGACAGCCAGTCAGTGACCTTTACAATTCAAAATTATTTGTAAATGGTTTACATGATCAGCCTATAATATTCTCACTGCTGGGACACTGGCCTCCTCTCTTCGAGAGGGAGTGGACTGTCCACCACGCGGGCCCAGTGCGGGTAGATGTAGATGTTACATGTCTTCAAATTTTTGGTTCGAGGACATGCCGGTTTCCTCACGATGTTTTTCTTCATCGTTTTGGGAGAAGTAGTAATGAAATAATTTAAACAAACTAAAGTGCCTGTCTGGGTTCGAACCTACGACCTACAACTCATAAATCGCAGCCGTTACCACTGGACCACATCTGCTCTGCGCAGTAAATCACACTAATAGAAGCACTAATATTATAAAGGTGAAAGTTTGTGTGTGCGGGGGTGTGTTTACATGTTTGTTGCTTCTTCACGCTCAAACGGCTGGACCAATTTTGATAAAATTTTGTAAGTATGGAGGTAGCTCACACCGTGAAACCGTAGGGCGCACCTAGTGGTTTAATAATAATGAAAAAATTGAGTATTGATTTTTTTAGTTTTCAGAAAAGTCACGTTGGTTTTTTTTTGAGGACATTGATAGGGCTTCACCGCTTCTGTAGCGATTCGCAGATGTTCGTGGAAGCCAGTGTTGACAATTTTCATGGCATTATGAGGAAGAGAACAGCGTCAATTATGAGTAGGTTGCGCGGAAGTTCCAACAGCATCCTAAAAACATGATTAAATAAAGTGGACAGTCCCTTTATAAAGGCACTGGGTACGAAGGCACGTGCCAATTTGTGGGACCACGTCATTTTTAGTTGTTTATTTTGTAAAAGTTTACTAACATAGTTTTTAAGTTATTGTTACTAATACTATATGGATTGTGAGTAGTCCGAAATAAAGAATACAGTATTATTTTATTATGAAATCCATATTGAATATCGACAGCTGTTTTCATAAATTTTACATCAGACTATTGATAAGTCTTAAAATAGGATTATACCTACAGGGCTTATTTTCAGAATTAATTATGTCTGATAGACATAATTTCACTATCATTTAATGCGAAGTGATTGTGAACTTTCCAACTTATCTAATAATTAAATGAAATTATTTATTAGTCGAAGTTTTGAAGTGAAAATTTAATATAAAATTAAAGTTTTAAATTATATAAAATGTCAGTGTTAGTAATGGATTGGACTTTTATTGTAGAATATTTTAACAAATTAAGAATTAAACTTTTCGTATTAGATTTTGCTTAAGTATAAATTAGGATAAGTTTAGTGCCAACTGATAATGCCCATAAAATTCATGGTTTAGAAAGTAACGTATTGTATAACAATTAAAAAATAAACTATGACCCAAAAAGTAATTTAAAGTACAGACGCCAGCACCAAGCTACCGTAAAATTTTCCTAATCAACTTTGAAGCTTATGCTTTTGAGATGAAGTTGAAAATCTACAGATTGTAGTAGCTTGAAGTGCTGGCGTCTGTACCTACTATAACCGATCCTTTAAAAACGAAAGTATTTCATCAATTGCAGTAGGTATATATAATCCATTACTTCATAAGTTCGAAAAACTGGTCTTCTCAACAACGTAAATAACACAATGAATATTGTTGAACTGTCAAAATGAAAGCAATTGCTACTGATAGTCTGTTACGCGATTACACCACAGCCAAGGCCACAGCAGATAGCTTGAAAGCAACAAATAATAACTATTAAGTTTATCTATTAACCCACTTCCAAACTTGTCTTAACAACTGACTTATTTTCAAACTTCCTATGTAAGTAGCTAATCGACTTTGGAAAATATCATAAAATAACTTAACTATCTACTTATTGCATTCAACTTCTGAATCTATTGCTTAATTTTACGAAGAAAATATTGTTTTTTTCCTGTAATAAAGGTATGTCTTTCAATTATATGAAAACTAGCAGCGCTCCGCGGTTTCACCTGCATAAGTGTCGATCCCGTGGGAATATCGAGATAAAACTATCCTATGTACTTCCCCGCGATGCAATCTCTCTGCCAAATTTTATTGAAATCCGTTCAGTGGTTTAGGCGTGAAAAGGTAACATACAGACATATAGACAGACAGAGTTACTTTCGAATTTATAATATTGGTATGGATAAAGAAAAGGTATGTTTTCACGTTATTAAAAGCCCTTAATCTTGTAATTACTATATAAAAAACTATTTCAACTCAGCCTATCGCAGTCCACTGCTGGACATGGGCCTCTCCCAGTCATTGGCCGCCTTCCGCAACCAGTCAGTCCCAGCTATCTTTTAATGGTCGTCTGTTCATCTAGATATCATACAGACACAGCAGACGAGTGGAGTGGAGATTGCCGATACTCAGTCTCCACTCCACTCGTCTGCTTCAGACAAATATCATCATCTGCCTAGCCTTTTCCCAACTATGTTGGGGTCGGCTTCCAGTCTAACCGAATGCAGCTGAATACCAGTATTTTACATGGAGCGACTGCCTATCTGATCTCCACAACCCACTTACTAGGTAATACATGGCCAGCAAACTGATACTTCAGCTTGCTTACTCTGCTAGCTATGTCGGTAACTCTGGTTCTATTCCGGATAACTTCATTTCTGATTTTATCCTACAACAACCATTTACCGATATGATAGTTTTTGCTGAAGCTAAAGATCAGCTGTAAGCTTTTCACTGAATAAACAGTCGTTCAATAAGAAAACCTGGCCAGAAAAGATGTAGACTTTTTAACAAAAAGTAACAAAATGCCGCACACCGTATGTTTAAGGATTTTACTTTAACATACGGCCACCGGAACCTAGTCATCAATCCAAAGTAAATACACATGTAGGAAAGGTAAACAGTGAGGTAATTGCTTAACACACATAAAATGGTAATTGACCGCAATATCTTTCATTTTGACAGTCCATTTTGACAGTTAAATTTACGTTGTTGAACAGACGAATTTTTGAAACCTATGAAGCAATGGATTAGTAATTTTCTTTAAAATTCTTGTATTTTGATTGAAGGGGTCTGACGCAATTAGGGTGCATAGTGATTTAAAAATCATTTACTATAAAAGGCTTCGAGAAAGCAAGCCTTCCATTTTAGTTATTTTCTCTTTGAATCTAATAATACATTTACGAAAATAATGGCGACATTTTATTGTTTCATTTAAACTAAAACTTGGTTTGTCTTTGGTTGTGTCATAGAAGTAGGTTATTTTGCAAAAGTGAATAATAAAACGCTTCAAATGAATACAGAGTTTGAAGACCATTTTCAGAACTTATCTGTTAATTTGTTTGACTTTCTTTATGACCGACAAATAAAAATATACTTAATATTCTAACCTGACTCAAACTATTAAACAAAAGTTTGGTTAATAGTTTGAGGCGGAGAAAGTTTACGCCATATTAAAGTTAATATGGCGTCAAAAACTTTATCCGCATCACTGTCGACTGTTAATGTACTCAAGAGACTGGTTGCGTTGCCACGTTGTATGGCAATACTTAGCCTCTGACAAAGGTAAAAGCCAGCCCTCGGGTCACGGGAAGTGTCATAACCAGCCGTTTGAAGATTTCGTTGAACAAACCATAAACATTCGGACCACACGGCCTGAGGGTAAAAATAAATAATAATAAAGAAGAATGGGCAAAAATATATGGAGCTTGGTCCAAATTTCCACCATCAATAAAAACTATGACATATGATGGAACACTGCGTTCTGAATCATTATAAGAAGACCGCAACCAAAAATATTTACTCAGTAAAAAGTTATGACCCCATGAAAACTTGCAATTTAAAAACCTTTTTACGCTTCATTATTTCACTATATCTACTACTCGATTGATTTAGGTGTATGACATTTCGTTGTAATTCATACGTTATTCTGGTTGATATAAGATATATGAGCCAAAATATAAACAATATGGCGGTCGCGGTAGGTTACCCTCGCTACGTCAAAAAAATCAAACCCTATCATGTGGGGTATCAAATCAAATGAAAGGACTTATAGCTATCTTTACAATGCTTATATTTATTTTAAAATATTTCTAATACTGGGAAGAATGTAAACACAAAAATATTTCACACAAGTTTTATTTATTCCTGCCTCACAGTGTGGAGTCTGTCCTTAAAAGAATACATCTCATATGTCTTCATCCACAATAACATTGTCCAGATTCGCAGCTGGAAGTAGAATTGTGGGTTGGTGTCTCGCCCATCCAAAATACCAAATAATTACCATGACGTGGGCACAGCAACCCACAGTTCGCATTCCAGAAAGACAAGAACAGTAGTTCGAAATGGTTTCTCGATTATGGATCATTACATACGTGTAGTATTTTCTTGCACGTGCGTGTCGGGATTGTATTCTTGCGCGTAGCAACATAGCGTTTTCAGGTTCAATGCCAAAATCAACTATTTCACTAAATGCTCCATCTCTTGCTACTTCAATATGATACACGCCATTGCGTACGTGTTCGCTATAGTAGCTACGCGCAAGTTATGTGATTATTACACTTTTATATGGGTAGGTGCGATAAGGATATCATTGTATACTTTGCAGACGATTTGAGCGCATTACAGAACAGGGGGAATGCGTCATCATTGCTACCATGTTTTTACTGCTTGAAATGTGCGAAAAAAATGAACGGTTAAATAACTAAAAATATACGTATTTTTAAAACAGTCATAACTTTTTTCTGAGTGAATATATTTTTTTCACCTAATATTCAAAATTGTATGGTATTTAGTCGACTTTAAGCTTACATAGCCCTCAATAGTGGTGGAAATTTGGACCACTTCTGCTCATTGTCTTTTAACATCATCATTTGCCCAGCCTTTTCCCAACTATGTTGGGGTCGGCTTCCTGTTTAACCGGATTCAGCTGAATACCAGTATTTTACATAGAGCGACTGCCTATCTGACAACCCAATTACTAGGTAATACGATAAGACTGGTTAGACTGGTTTTCAGACTTTCGGGCTTCTGACTACCCGTAACGACTGTCAAAGATCCAAGAATGACAGAAGGGACCAACGGCTTAACGTGCTTTACGAGGCAAATTAACCGATAAAGCTCCGCGCGTGACCGATGGGTCACGAAACAATAGAAAATCAATTGTGTCTCATTAGCGGAGGTTAAGGGTTTAATATCAAATACGTAGGTCGACGGTTCCTAGGAGCTCTAAAAAATCAAGCTTCTTAGTCAACGCCAAAAAAGCTATGGTCATTTATGCGACATTTATTTTGATACTTGCAAATAAAAATATACTTATACAGTACTTTCCGTTGACCTAGAATCATTGGCAAGAAGCAAAGTCTCACACACAGCACAAGTAAAGAAAAAGCCCAAAAATCGTTAATTAGTAGATTTATTCTATATTATCACACAAAAAATGTAACTACAAACTTTCGAACATTTAATTTTGCAGTTGCAGAATTGACCGTGTCGTATATCGATGTATGGGAAACACGTTTTTCAACTACAACGTTAAGTTTGTTTTTGGGATAAATTCAACCCAACTATGGAACGCATCATTGTGCGTGGTCCGACACGCACTTGGCCGGTTTTTAACAAAAACATACGGTAGTTTTATTATTACAGCATCTTGATTTGTACAACAAATGCTACGACGACATCTCCGTCGTACAGCGAGACATCGATCGGTGTGCGAGAGAGAGCACGCGAAGTATAGTTCGCGTTATCGCGACAATGTAGCCGTAGCATTACAGGTACTATAATTTAAGGGCCGATTTTTCAATCCACCGATAATAATTTTTATTCGTGGAATAAAATTGACGTCTGAGAGTTTTTGTATGGAACAACTGTCAAAAATTCAAAATTATTCCTCCGATAAAATTATCTGGCGTTGGAAAAATCTGCCTTAAAACAAGACGTTTCGTTGTATTAGTTAATTCATGAAAAGTCAAAAATGAGGTATTCCACTCATAGCACTGTTTTGAACCACACTTTGCCTGTAATTAGTTTATTCGAAATAAATGCTTTGAGTTTTGAGTTTGTCACAGCTACAGAAATGATAACAATGGACGAGCCAATTTATTAATTTTCTAACAAAAAAATTATAAATAGCAAGGTGATTAATTAAAACGGTATTTTTAAAAGAATCCTTTCATAACTTTTCACCCTATTATTCTGTTGATACCAAACATTAATAACTAAAGATTTTTGACAAGTGAAACATTTTTGCAATTATTTATCGGTGAAAAGGGTTTATTGAGGTCGGCCTTTTTTTTTTTGCGGATGGGAAATCATCAAATGACCCCGCCCGCTCTGGGTGGAGCGGAAGGGAGTGTCAGACTCTTACTGACTAAAACCCACCCATGTTCCTCCCTTAGCCCTTTATGTTCCGGGCCAGCGGTAACTCTTTCGGACAATCCCGCTGACCCGGCAGGCTTCGGCCCTAAGGGAGCCTCCTCGATGCTGACATCTCTTTGAGGCGCGCGTGGAACACGTACGCACCATTCGGCACGGGCCTGTCCCTGATCGGACGGTGAGCTACCCATCACTCTCCGCCCGCAGGCCCGCGCCTACGGTCGCCGGGAGTCGTCACGCGGCTCCCGACGCCCGGAACGTCTCCCGCGGCGGCTTGGACGGGAGGCTCTCTCCCTGAGCCGTCCCGCCACCTCCTTTGCTAGCATGACTGCTTCGCAGAAGGAGGCGACTGCCTCCCACTCCCCACAACTTGTATTAACCTTCAAGCGGGCGCGCTATTGTACAATTTACCTTTAATCCTGTGTGTGTATACTTATGTATGTTTCTCAAAGTGTACAAATAAAAAAAAAATATTATTAAGTATATTTATTATTTCTAACGCCAGCGGTCGCGCGTAACCTAAAAGACCTAGGTATGGGATATTTCAGGGATTTAAAACACACATTCATGAATAATCATAGTTTTTTTTTATTTACCACATTATCATTACGTTAGGACATAAAATAAAAATAATATTCTACTTTTCCTTGGATTAGTAAGCAATTTGGCATCATACATTTTCTTATACCTCTAACTTTCGCGTGCTTTCGTACTTTCGACGCCTGCGCCGCGCCTCCGCGACTACAACAAATGCGATCTATGCACTCCGTACGGTATGGGGAGGGGAGGTAAACAGTTTATTTCGGGCACAGTGAAACACTGACAGGCTACTAGGGATGGGAAATACGTACATGCGACAAGAAATAAAGATATTAAGACTGAAAATGTATCGAGTGCGGTCGACTCGATGCCGCGCGCCTGCTTGAAGGTTAAAATATGTTTGCTATAGAACCTTCATAAGTGACGATAAGTAGGTACTTCAGTACGACTGTCTTCCCAGGCAGTCAGCTTTGCCAATATTTATTAAACACAAGCCATGTGGTTTCCAGTCGGCAAAAATTACGTACTTCCAGTGGAGTTTCTATACAAACTTTCATCTTCTATTAACCTCTCCCAGGGGATGACTTTCGCTATAAAAGGAAATGTTACTTCTAGATCCAGTGGTTTAGGCTGTGCGTTTCCCTGTCAGTGAATCGTGTATTTTTTTTAAAGTAGGTATTTACGGTAGTAACACGGGCTATTTATTTTTTTCTTCTAACAGCTCAATACTGGAGTAGTAGGAAGGGTAATCAAAATTAACGTTATTACAACTGGTAGTAAGATTGTAAGATTGGTAGTAACTAGAGCAACAGAGGGGCAATAGGCTCGCCCTCTATTACATGGTACTTAAAGCTAACTGGCAAAATGTTGGTGTACCACTAGGTATAGGTCACCTCTGCTATACCCTTCGGGGAGCGTCGAGCGATGCAAAGCTTAATGTCTCACTAACCCAAGTCTAAGTTACCGACATTTTATGTTGACATTAAAGATTTACTTAACAACGTGAAATTCCGAATCTTATTTCCATCTGTGGGGAAATATTCAAATGACCTCGCTACTTACAGTTTACTAGTTAAGTGAACTATGTAATAAGGCTGACACTTATACAGATTAACAAAAAATTACGCCTGTTGTTTTCTTAGGGCAGAATTGTAAGTACCTATAGTAAATCCACTTCGCCTGTTATGTCAAAATTAAGAATTATTCCAAAGAAGTTCTGAACCAGATTTTTATGAAGTGGAATAATATCATGTTCTTTTTAGAGTTTTATGTAGGAACTCCTACAAATATTTCACATTTATTGAAGTATTGAAATACATAACTATGTGTGGAGGCCTTACCATATTATACTACATAAATCTATGTATCGTAGTTTCCAACCAGACAGAAACGTCTACGTGACACGTAGCGGCTACGAGAACCATGTAGACGGCTACGAGGACGGCGTCTACATCACACGAAGCGGCTACGAGGGCGTTTATATCACATGAAGCGGCTACGAGAACCTCATAGACGGCTACGAGGACGGCGTCTACATCACACGAATCGGCTACGAGAACCACGTAGACGGCTACGAGGACGGCGTCTACATCACACAAAGCGGCTACGAGGGCGTTTATATCACATGAAGCGGCTACGAGAACCTCATAGACGGCTACGAGGACGGCGTCTACATCACACGAAGCGGCTACGAGGTTGGCGTCTACATCACACGAAGCGGCTACGAGAACCTCATAGATGGCTACGAGGACGGCGTCTACATCACACGAATCGGCTACGAGAACCACGTAGACGGCTACGAGGACGGCGTCTACATCACACAAAGCGGCTACGAGGATGGCGTCTACATCACACGGAGCGGCTACGAGAACCACGTAGACGGCTACGAGGACGGCGTCTACATCACACGAATCGGCTACGAGAACCACGTAGACGGCTACGAGGACGGCGTCTACATCACACAAAGCGGCTACGAGGATGGCGTCTACATCACACAAAGCGGCTACGAGGGCGTTTATATCACATGAAGCGGCTACGAGAACCTCATAGACGGCTACGAGGACGGCGTCTACATCACACGAAGCGGCTACGAGGATGGCGTCTACATCACACGAAGCCGCTACGAGGATGGCGTCTACATCACACGAAGCGGCTACGAGGATGGCGTCTACATCACACGAAGCGGCTACGAGAACCTCATAGATGGCTACGAGGACGGCGTCTACATCACACGAATCGGCTACGAGAACCACGTAGACGGCTACGAGGACGGCGTCTACATCACACAAAGCGGCTACGAGGGCGTTTATATCACATGAAGCGGCTACGAGAACCTCATAGACGGCTACGAGGACGGCGTCTACATCACACGAAGCGGCTACGAGGATGGCGTCTACATCACACGAAGCGGCTACGAGGATGGCGTCTACATCACACGAAGCGGCTACGAGGATGGCGTCTACATCACACGAACAGCTACGAGAACCACGTAGACGGCTACAAGGACGGTGTCTACATCACACGAAGCGGCTACGAGAACCACGTAAACGGCTACGAGGATGGCGTCAACATCACACGAAGCGGCTACGAGGACGGCGTTTGTATCACACGAAGCGGCTACGAGAACCTGATAGACGGCTACGAGGACGGCGTCTACATCACACGAATCGGCTACGAGAACCACGTAGACGGCTACGAGGACGGCATCTACATCATACGAAGCAGCTACGAGGACGCCGTTTATATCACATGAAGCAGCTACGAGAACCTCGTAGACGGCTACGAGGACGGCGTCTACATCACACGAAGCGGCTACGAGGACGGCGTTTATATCACATGAAGCGGCTACGAGGACGGCATCTACATCATACGAAGCGGCTACGAGGACGCCGTTTATATCACATGAAGCAGCTACGAGAACCTCGTAGACGGCTACGAGGACGGCGTCTACATCACACGAAGCGGCTACGAGGACGGCGTTTATATCACATGAAGCGGCTACGAGAACCTCGTAGACGGCTACGAGGACGGCGTAGATGGTCACCAGAACCGCGTAAACGGCTAGAAGACGGCTACGAGGATGGCGTAGATGGCTTTGATAACGGCTTAGACTTCTACGAAATCATGGGGCAATGCTGTTCAGCTAAAGAAACTTTGCGAGAAACCGCTTCCACTAATAAAAGTAGAATAAATAAAAAATTAAAACAGTAGTCCTATTCTCTAATAGTACTTACTGTAGAGAAATTTAGAAATGTATTGAACTACACATCCTGGGACCTTTTATCATAATCAAACCCAGAACTGATTATAGTAATAACTTCGAATCTGTTTGCTAAACTTTAAACCCGTGAGTAGGAAGTGTTAAGCCAGTCTGCATCACCAGCTGGATTTCTTGAATTTTTTAAAAGCCGTACTACGATTCAACGCGGAGATGAATTACTATTTAAATTCGCGAAGCAAAATCTTTAGCGCCGCAATATTTGACGTTGTTTATTTTTTATTAAACTATGTGGCGCTCAAGATACGACTACATATACATACCTACATTGAAAGAAGCATGCACGTCTTGCTACGCCATGCTACGGCGTAGCAAGTCGTACGATTGCTACGAACACGTGATCTATGTGAATTAATCACACTATTAAAACTTTGTTGTTTGTGATAAGTTTTATGGTTTGTCATATGAATATTAGTGTAATAATTATTTTATAAGATTTTACGAGTAGTCATTGTAAAAAGCTGGTATCATCAATATAATTACAAAAATACGTGTTCCCACGTTACAGCCGCAACGTGCCAGAGTGCAACGCATTTTCATACAAAAAAGTTGCGGCCTGCCTGTAGTATGTGCCAACACATACTATAGGCAGGCAGGCCGCAAGTTTTTTTCACTTGAAATGTATGAATGTCATGCAGGAGGATTTTTGCGTTACGGCGCTACCCGCCCCAATCTGCGTTACAGACCTATCACAGTTATGTTACGCCTGACAGCAGCCACCCAATAGAAACGTTACACAATCAGTCTATAATGTTCCCACTGCTGGGACGCAGGCCACCTCTCTCCTAGAGGGAGTGTGCTATAATCTACCACGCGGGCCCAGTGCGGGTTGGTAGATGTCACATGTCTTCGAATTTTTGGTTCTAGGTCGGGGCCACGAATGCTCTCACTGGGCCATCACTGTTCTCAATAGGCCACCAATGCTCTAGCTCATAGCAACCTTATTGAGACAATAATAAAGATCACTATGATTTTGACATACTTGTCAAAGGCAGCAACTTAACAGCAACCTTATTGCAATGACAATAAAGTTCAAATGATGCAATATCAGTAATCAGAGGTAAAATACCTATGAATGGACTTATTATTCTTTATTATGCACTGTCAAAAAGTACATGAACCACAAGTTAACGCAAAGTCTTTATTGTTATTACAAACAGTTTTATAAACTTCGTCATTTATTAACCATCAAATCTCTCCTCTAGCGTTTATGTTTGTTTTTGCACCAAAATTTATAAACGTTAAATTATTGTAATTAATTAGCTGGTTAAATTGTGTTTTTGTAAGTAAACTGTCGAAGTTTTACAGTATCGGTGATTTAGCTAAGTTGAATATTCAATTAATTATTACTTAGTTAATTATTTATCTGCTGTTAGTTTTTGAGGTTTCTTTGGTAAACAAAATCGACTCTTGTTGTAACAAGATCTAGTCTAATTTATTTAAATAAATTACTTATTATTATTTGGAGCAGTAATGGCCCAGTTGTAACGGTCCCCCCCCGGCTTACAAGTTGCAGGTGGTAGGTTCGAACCCAAGTAAGCGCTTTTATTTGTGTAAATAAATTTCACCGCCACTGTTCTCAAAACGCAGAAGATATATAGATAAACCATTTATTTGGCGCACACAAAAGACAGCACAACACACAAAAGTACAATATTAGATAATAACCAACTACCTACATGAATATACCTAATAAAAAAGCTTGTAAAAAAACAAAGTGCCGATATAAAAACAAAAAGAAAAACATACATATCGAATTAAAAGTGACACTATGAACTAAGAACGTCCTAGAACCAAAAACTTGAAGACATGTGGTATCTACCAACCATACTGGGCATGCGTGGTAAATTAGGGTACCCACCCGCTCACGGGCCATCGGCCACAACAACAAAACAACGCCACCGGCATATTTCCTGTAGTTTTCATACATTTTATATGGACTCGCCGCACACGGTTGACGCCGGTGGCCGCCACACGCTGTAAATCTTCTTCTTCTTTTACAAAGATTCTAGCTTCTAGTGGCGGCGTTTGAGGCTGTGGCCGGTGGCCCGTGTGCGGGGACCCTTATAGCCCACTCCCTCTTACAGAGAGGAGGCCTGTGTCCCAGCAGTGGGAACATTATAGGCTGATTATGCTATGTATTATTTTAATTTTAATATCTGTACCGATTAAATTGAGTCTTTGCCTATTCTGCCTTCGCAATTCATTTGCCAACAATGTAAAAAAATATGAGTATAGTTTAGTAGTATAGTAGTAGTATTTCTTAGTCTTTGTGACCATTCAAAAAACCAGAATAACATGAAACAATTTCTCACACGAGCTTTCATGCTTTCAACAAGACAACCTCACACAAATACACCCAAGCTATTTTGTGTAACATCACAACTTTTACACTTTACAAGCGTCGCCTATTATCCCGATGACTTACCCAGCCAAGAATAATGAAGCAACTTACGAACGCAAGGCTTCCCATTAAAAGTTCATGCCGACACTACAGAAAGCACAAACTTAATTATGTCAAGTACAAAATTTATAAGACACCACTAATTTCCTTTAAAATTTTCTTTGGTTAAGTTAAAGTGATACAGTTATCTAATTATGCTTTGTTGGGAATGTTAGTGGATTTTTGTGTTTCAATCTGTGACTGATTATGATCTCCTTGAAACTCCTTGAAACTTGATTGTGACGTCATTTTAATTTCCCTCAGTTACTTCGTCGCCGTCTCTCTCGCAGAGAGGAGGCCTGTATCCCAGTAGTGGGAACGTCCTTGACAATTCAAAGGTAAATGGTTTGATTGAAATGTATGCTTTGAGTTTACGGTACGTCGTTGTATAGTGTTGTTCTTATTTTTTTTGTGTATTATTAACAGCTAGAAAATCCGTTTTACGAATAACGAGCTAATGTACCCGAGCCGCGTCAGTACCGCCAGCAGGCAATGGATTTTGATTTTTTGAATAAAAGTTCAATCTTGAAAAAAAAAATTAACTTGAGTTTAATTTTTACAAACCACCACTGTTACAAATTAATATTTGTGACCTCTTACGACAATCTAGGTAGGTGGTTAGGTATCGAAATAAAAGTAAACAACAAACTAACTCAAACACTGTATATTCAAAACAAGTTTATATTAATATCTATCTAAATAAGCACTAAATAATTTAAAAAAAAATTAAACTTGGGTTTAATTTTTTTTACTTGTTGTAAAATTAGTTTCCAAAATACAAGGGAATTAAGATCCCATGTCTTAGTTAAAAACGTGAGCAAAATATAACAGAACAAAACACGTGTCCTAACTAACAAAGTCAGCTACACATATTTGAACTCCCCAACAGTCATATGGAGATGTCTCTAACAAAACTGTAAGCAAAACAAACATATTACTCATCCAACCACACATTTCAGGGGAATAAAAAAATATTTTCAACATTTTTGTCCTAAATCAGGGATAAAAATACGAGACGTCACAATATAAATCTTCGTTAGGCCTTGATAAGTGCGCCTTACGCCCCTTGGGTCTTATAACAATGAATACCATAACTTACATCTTAACTTCTTGACAAATTTGGCCCATTTAGACCACTTTAGTGGGCTTCCCTATTCCATTCCTGGAAAACGCCGTCTCACAATAAAAGGGACGGTTTGAGCGATTTCATAATTTTGTGTTGAAAAAGGGATAGACAAACGGGAAGTGCAGAGGGTAAATTGAATAGATCACGCAGTATTGTGATGTTTGCATTACCCGAAGAAACACGCAGCGGTTTATTCAGGTCTTCGAGATGGCATCATCCGTCGTGATCTTGTCAGCTGTTTTAGAACCCAATGGCCAGACAGAATGACCATAATGCCCTGGAAGTTAGGCAGACCTTTAGTGTGGGATGCAACATGGTGTCGACACCCTTGCGCCATCCCATCTTACTAGCACGGTGGGCTGTGCTGGGGCGGCTGCTCAGGTGCAGAAAACCTCAAACGGCGAAAATATTCCAAGCTGATTGGGAGTTATATGTTCAAGCCATAGATATCCGGAGATATGCCTTCACTGCATATTTGTTCAAGTTCAAGTGTCGCCACATTTTCCCCGCCTCGGAAACTCCCACAAAAACAAAAGAAATAGAAACGGCACACATTATCAAAAAGGGCGGCTTTTTTCGCACGCACACAAGAAAACAAGCGTAACACTTTTGTGATATCTTATTGCACACATGCTCAAAAGGGGCGGGCACTAGAAAGTATAGATAGAGTCACTGAATGCACACATGCAATTCTAGCATCAGCTAGGGAAGATGGGTTAATAGAAATATTTGATCGATAAAAATATCGATAGAAATCAACTACAAAAAAGAGAAGTGTTTTTGGGTTTTAGGTGTATTTAGTATTGTTTATTTTCTGGTTTTCAATGTGGTGTATTAAAAACCAATAAAACCAAATCACGTAATAATATAAATTATATTTGTTTGCAAATGATATTTAAGTAAATAAGTCGTTTCTTTAGTTTCTCTCTTACGTAAAATTAAAACTATTTAACTATCGTTAAAACAAAAATTCAATTATCCCATTGAACATTAAAAAAAAACTTTTATTAAAATAACCAGGTTCCTAATAATTAATTTCCAATTAATTAACATGCAATTTTAATATAACCAAAATACTCGTGTAAGATTAAAAATAAGCCTTGGCAGTTAAGATATGACCAGTCTCAACCTTCCGCGGCGCCGGCCCGCCGTTCACGAACATGACGCGTGTATCAGCACCATCCAGCTCAACCATTTCGTAGGGAACCGAATGATCCAACACAAGCGCCACCATCGGTGAGACATTTAAGTGAGTATGACACGTGTTGTACCATAAAAGATCTTGGAATTCCTATCTCTTATTTTTATTATCAAGTAAACATGCATAATACTTTTGTACGTGGCTTTACTAATAATAGTTAACTTACGGTTTCATATACGTATCTTAATTTGAGTGTAGGTACAGCCCACTTAAAAAGCATGTGTCTTATCGCGGACGACATAAAACAATCCTCTTTAAAATGTACAGAACAAATTACAGTTTGGTTTGAGGGAAACCAATTATTTTCCCTGCCTGTTGCATCTATCCATTTATTTTTAATTTCTGGATCTTTTGAGAAACTGAAATAAAATGTATTAATTCTAGTAAAATAGGTTCTTAATATAATTTCGTATTTAGGAAAACTAACAGTTATCGATATTCATATATCAGCGCTACGCATCACTAGTGCATTATTTGACATGGGTCCGTTGCTAGGCAATTTTTTCATGTTATCTCAAAAATATTTCACAATGAAATATTGGTAAAATCCATAAATATTATAATTAGTGCAGTAATTTTTTACTTACCGGTGGTAGGACACGCCACTTGTCTTAAGGTTTGTTGTGATTGCTCTATTTTTGCAAATAAGGACGGTACAATTCGGCATTTTGTAAAAATACGAAATAACACTACACGTTTCGATGCAAACTCATGGCAACGGTGTTTATCGCCGCCACGCCCGTCACGCATAGCAACACTTGGTCAGGTTAATCTTAACCAGGCGACACGCGCCACGCCTCCATGCCATATCCCTCGATATCCGTGGTTCAAGCAGTTTGGGGTTGAAACACGAGGGCCATGGGATCCGAGTGCACACTTGGTTTTTCGAGATATCGCCAAGCAGTTAGTCGACTCTTCACGTGACCAGAGCGCTGGCCTATTCCTCGGTCAAATAATTAGCATCGGCATACAACGTGGCAATGCTTCCAGCCTTTTGCGCACTGTTCCTGTTGACAGCGATGACGACGAATTTTTGATGTCCTATGATTCTTTTGTTTCTTTTTTTATACACATCTACATATTATCATTTTAAATGTTAGCTTATATTATGTAATATTATCTTGATTAACAAAAATCATATAAAAGAATTGGTCTAAATATATATTGAAAGCGTTTTTTTTGGGTATATCTTGTGGTGTGTACTATGAATTTTGTATTCTATGACCGCGTCCTAACCAAAAGCGATTGTCACACACGTACACGATCAATCAGGTCGCGTTTTCATGTCATACTTCAGACAATTGATTGCGTCGATCGCGCATTCGCGCGGCGGTCGCTGGGTTAGGCACAGTAGCTCGATTCTGTAAAAATCTTACCCTGAAAACTTGCGTGGAGTGAGCTGTCCAGGCGTTCCTGCGGCCTTCACAAGGTCGTGAGTTGTATTGGTCGTGTATTTTTAAGGGTGTACTATGCCAAATCGAACTGAGGCGGACGGCCTAGGTACAGGCAGGCTAGGTCTGAGGGTGGCGGGGTCCGCATGGATACATGCGGGCCAACACCTGGCCGGGGGAGCGTGACGAAATGCGCAAGCACTCCAGCACCCCGGCTAAAGGTAGCAGCAGGACACCGTGTGGTTTTAGTCAGTAAGACAGAGTCTGACAGACCCCTCCACCCACCCCAGGGTGGTGGACATCCATGAGGATTTCCACAAGATAAAAAAAAAAGTTAGGTGTTAGTCGCCGAGATGAGACTGCGACTATGCACCCCGGCTAAAGTTAGCAGCAGGACACCGTGTGGTTTTAGTCAGTAAGAGTCTGACAGACCCCTCCACCCATCCCAGGGTGGTGGACATCCATGAGGATTTCCACAAGATAAAAAAAAAAGTTAGGTGTTAGTCGCCGAGATGAGACTGCGACTATGCACCCCGGCTAAAGTTAGCAGCAGGACACCGTGTGGTTTTAGTCAGTAAGAGTCTGACAGACCCCTCCACCCATCCCAGGGTGGTGGACATCCATGAGGATTTCCACAAGATAAAAAAAAAAGTTAGGTGTTAGTCGCCGAGATGAGACTGCGACTATGCACCCCGGCTAAAGTTAGCAGCAGGACACCGTGTGGTTTTAGTCAGTAAGAGTCTGACAGACCCCTCCACCCATCCCAGGGTGGTGGACATCCATGAGGATTTCCACAAGATAAAAAAAAAAGTTAGGTGTTAGTCGCCGAGATGAGACTGCGACTATGCACCCCCCCGGCTAAAGTTAGCAGCAGGACACCGTGTGGTTTTAGTCAGTAAGACAGAGTTTGACAGACCCCTCCACCCACCCCAGGGTGGTGGACATCCATGAGGATTTCCACAAGATAAAAAAAAGGTAGTTGTTAGTCGCCGAGATGAGACTGCGACTATATTTTTAACGTTTTAAATTACTAGAATTAGTCTTCAGGTTGCGCGTCAATCTCCCTGACACCCATAGGTATATTATACAGGGTGATTGGAAGATGGGTGCAAAGCTTTAAGGCGAAGATAGTACAGACAATTTAGAACCATTTAAGCCATGGTTGTCTTAGACGAAGTCTTACTACTTTTTTTTTACCAATTTCTTAAGATTTTTTTCAAAAATTCCTAAAGTTTTAACTAAACTATTTCTTTATGGCCAAATTTAATGATAAACGAATTCATTTTTATTGTATTTAATTAAAGTAATGTGTAAGCAATCTAGCAAACCATCTTTTAGGCCTCTGTGTCGTTAGACATTATTTTTACAGATATTTAAAGTTCATAACAAATTTTAAAATTCATAAATACTTTTTGTAAACCTTATTTTAAAAATAACGGAGCGTGCTTTTTTTGTTCAAACCTTTTTGAAAACATGCTTGATAATCGCTCTTTCTTTTGAGGTAACATTTACGCAGATATCTTACAAATTATTGAAATTAGGACCTAAAAACCAATTTAAGGGAGAAATTTTAAATTTTAGGCAGTCTAAATAAAACAACATTTGAATTAAATTTATTTATGTTTCATGATCAAAATGTTGTCCGTGATTCCTAATACAAGCACGGCTCCGTCTTCTCACTTCTGTTGTTGTTATTTTCAACATCATATCTCCAGCTTCATTGTTTCAAACTCTGAATTCATTCTCTCTGTCAGTTCTTCTCTCGTGTTTATTTCAACATTCGTATACACCAGCTCCTTGGCCCGGCCCCACACGAAAAAGTCCAGCAGGGTCAGATCTGGTGAGCGAGCGGGCCAAGGGATGGGTCCATCTCTGCCAATCCAGCTGTCAGGAAAGCAATTATTTAAGTGTTCCCCATGTGTTGTGTGGGTTATGAAAGTTTGTAATGCCCTCCCTAGAAAATTTGCTTTCATCCGTCCACAAGATTGATTTAAAATTCAAATTTTCTAGGGAGGGCATTACAAACTTTCATAACCTTCATGAATGGGCCGCCAAAGACAACAATCCACATTTTAAGAAGCAGGTGTCGTTTCAGAGGAAATTCTCTGTCAATGTTTGGGCTGGAGTAATTTGCAGGACGTTGATTGGGCCCCACTTCTTACCGGAGACTTTCAATGGTGAAAATGATTTGCACTTTCTACAAGTGGATTTACCAGAGCTGATAGAGGAAACCGTTGTCCCGATATTCGCAAGAGACAGTACAGTCATCTTTCAGCAAGACGGCTGTCCAACGCATTGGATGTTAAATGTAAGGGAACACTTAAATAATTGTTTTCCTGACAGCTGGATTGGCAGAGATGGACCCATCCCTTGGCCCGCTCGCTCACCAGATCTGACCCTGCTGGACTTTTTCGTGTGGGGCCGGGCCAAGGAGCTAGTGTATACGAATGTTGAAATAAACACGAGAGACTTAACGGGGCTGACATGTTCTCACAAGAACAAAAGTCCCTAAAACAAAAGATTAAAAAAAAAAAAACACGAGAGAAGAACCGATAGAGAGAATGAATTCAGAGTTTGAAACAATGAAGCTGGAGATGATGTTGAAAATAACAACAACAGAAGTGAGAAGACGGAGCCGTGCTTGTATTAGAAATCACGGACAACATTTTGAACATGAAACATAAATAAATTAAATTCAAATGTTGTTTTATTTAGTCTGCCAAAAATTTAAAATTTCTCCCTCAAATTGGTTTTTAGGTCCTAATTTCAATAATTTGTAAGATATCCGCGTAAATGTTACCTCAACAGAAAAAGCGATTATCAAGCATGTTTTCAAAAAGGTTTGAACAAAAAAAGCACGCTCCGTTTTTTTTTAAATAAGGTTTACAAAAAATATTTATGAATTTTAAAATGTTTTATGAACTTTAAATGTCTGTAAAAAAAATGTCTAACGACACAGAGGCCTAAAACATGTTTTGCTAGATTGCTTACACATTACTTTAATTAAATACAATAAAAATGAATTCGTTTATCATTCAATTTGGCCATAAATAAGTAGTTTAGTTAAAACTTTGGGAATTTTCGAAAAAAATCTTAAGAAATTGGTAAAAAAAAAGTGGTAAGACTTCGTCTAAGACAACCATGGCTTAAATGGTTCTGAATTGCCTGTACTATCTTCGCCTTAAAGCTTTGCACCCATCTTCCAATCACCCTGTATAATTTGTAGGTAGGTAGATAAAGCTGTGCAAAAATGTTTATGGCGACGCGACGATTATCGTGAAATAGCAACGTATTTTATTTCTTTTTTATATCTTTGTACATTGATGGGTACAGGGCGGGCTTAGTAGCATGAGGCATTGTTAACGAGTAATGTACCTATTTAAGTAGGTTTATTTGTAATATGTTTTGTGCCTAGAAAAATCTGAATTAAAATAAAAAGTCATTTATTCAAACTAAGCTTAGAATAAGCACTTTTTGAACGACAAAATTACATAAGACAGTCTGTATCGGTATCTACATCGTTGCGTAATAGTTGAACTGAAATAGCAAGTTTTAGAAATAAACCCAGTTCAATACATTAGCCCTTACTTTGAGTAAGGTTTGGTTACTAGAACTTAGATTAAATATGTGCCACTTCATAACCTTCTTGCATTTCATGTAGGTAGGTATATCAATTACAAATAAATAAAATTGAATTGTCTGTTTGTAATATCAAAACAACAGCTTTTTACTAAATACATATGAAAGTATATATGGCACTTATAACAAATTTTTTTATTTTTGTCTCTCTGTTTATTTCGGATAATCTCCGAAACGGCTGGACCCATTTTGACGGGACTTTCTATTTCGGAAGCTGATGTTACAAGGAGTAACATAAGCTACCTACTTTTTGTCCCGGTATAATTCCGACATCCTTTCGGGCGAATCCGCGGGCAGAAGCTAGTTTTACAAATAAAACAGACGTTATTAAACAACTACGACGAATTTCAAGTTAAATAAATAGACTTTAACTTTAAATGAACTCGACGTCCCTAATCAACTAATTTGTTACGGATTCCGCGAATTAACAAATCTATCCACAAACCGTTCTAAACTTGAGACATCACTGTCTCTAGAATAATAAATTGCTCGAGTTGTAGCCCGCCCGAAACGGACGAAGCCCTCCTGAGGGCTATTCGGGGAAATAGATACTATTATAAAGAACTTTTCACACAATACAAAGCTTTCTCTTCACTTTCTACTACAAAAAAGTCACGAAAAATATTAAACGGTTATTCTTATTTCAAAATAATTCACTCTGAGAAAATTATTACGTCACGATTAGAAATCCGTCGGGTTTCTGTGACGTCAGAAATGTGAAATGAAATAATTATTAAAAATTAAAACTTTAAACTTCTCGTTTAATTTAGAATTCTGTGATATTTACATAAAAATTGAAGTTATAATCAATCTGCTTAGCCCAACTATATTGGGGTCGACTTCCAGTCTAACCGGATGCAACTACCAGTATTATAGGTACATAAAACGACTGCCTATCCGACCTCCATAACCCAGTTACTGGGTAATATGGTACCTACCCCTTGGTAAAACTTGTTGTCAGACTTTCAGGCTTCTGACTACCTGTAACGACTGTCAAAGATCCACGAATGACAGCTGGGATTTCGAAGCACGGAAGAATTTCGGTATTTAAAGATGGCCACCCAACCACGGACCGACGCGGCAAGCATAGCTTAACCTGATCGATCGACCCATGCGACTATTATTACTTAGCCAATTCAACCAATCAATCAATTAATTAAAAAAAAATTAAATTACCTAATTAATTTATTAATTATTATTTTATTTATTAAATTATGAGAGATCATGGCTATAAATACCGACAAGATACAATTTACGTAATAAAGCTACTGAAAAACGATTTTATTAATGCTTTGTTTCGACAAATAACTAATAGGTTAATAGGTAATACGGGCTGGTTTCCGCAACTCCAATGCGCGTATTTTGCGTACGGGACAAATAACTAATACAAATGTTGAGGCCATGAAAATTGCTACAATCTCTGCTGCAAAAATATCCTAGTTTATTTTATGAAAGTATGCAATCTCCTTAGCCGTATCCATAAGTTACAATACACTTGAGTCTTCACACTCGAACCGCGTGACTGGCTCTGGCACAATACTTTGGATTTCTCTCAGTTCCCTATTATTTTTCCTTGTAAAAAAAACTCATGGGAATTCTATATTTTCACTAGATCATTATTTCTTTTAATGTAGGCATAAGCTATTTTCCTATCATTGCATTGGCTATCTTCCAAAGTGAACCATATTTAGACAGCCTACAGATTAGACGAAAAAACTCCCTTGAATTGTAATGAAAACAGAACCATAGCCAATACAAATATAAATGTTAATATTAAATAATAAAGGCTTTCCACGTATTTGTTTATCTCCTAGTCGAGTCAATAATGTGGCTTTTTAGAAACAATTTTCGTTGTCATATTCACGTTTTGTGGTATTTATTTTACGCATGCGAAGGACGATCGGAAATCATTGTTAGAAATCTATTACTTCTATTTCACGATAGGTATTAAATTACAATACTAATCTAGTTACCTAAGGAGTATTGTTACCAACATCAAAATACTAACAAAATCTGGACCTTAGTTTGAAATAAAGTTATATTTCATAAAAAAAAAATACGAAAATGAATTTAATGGAATTGTTATTTATAGTTTGTTCCTCAAGAATAATATTGCTTATCACAATGCTTACAAGTAATATTAATATGTTGCTAAGTACGATTATTATGAAAGCACGTTAAGCCGTTGGTCCCGGTTGTCATTCGTGGATTTTTGACAGTCGTTACGGGTAGTCAGAAGCCCGAAAGTCTGACAACCAGTCTTACCAAGGGGTATTGTATTACCCAGTAACTGGATTGTGCAGGTCAGATAGGCAGTCGCTCCATGTAAAATACTGATATTCAGCTGCATCCGGTTACACTGGAAGCCGACCCCAACATAGTTGGGAAAAGGCTAGGCAGATGAGTCAGATGATGATGGACGATTATTATGATGGGTCGAAGTTATATTTTTTTATTTATTTTATTCTTTCTTTCATAATTTATTTTCATGAAAGGTATGTTAATGATATAAATCGAAATATGTACATAATCAGATTTATATCATAATAGGTACCGTAAGAAATAAACGACCCATACTACTAGTAGCAATACAGATCGAAGGAGCCGAAATTAATTTCTATTTTTTTTTAAACAATGATGACCAAGTGGTCTTGTATTGGTTTTCATTTCTTATTTTAATATTCACATTAATAAGAAAATCATGAATACCAAAATCTTGCTACAGCATAGCTATTCACAACCATCCGACAGGCTATCGTATCGAAAATGACACTTTTCGAAAACCTGATTTGCCTTGCCCCTGACAGCAAACAACTGTCGGAATAATAGTGATAAATGATTTTATTTTTGTAAGTAGGTTTGTACAAACACTTTTATACGTCAATCATGTTTTTTTTAAACTAGATGAAGTCGGCGTTTCCTATCTGACTACTCTGAGAAGAAAGGCCGAAACAAACTCAGAGGTCACAGTCTCTTTTAAAGTCCAGACATAATCTTGGTCAGGTTATATGAAGACCATGTAGATCGATGTCTGAGGTGGTCTTTTGAGGAAAGAACCACACGGATTGAGAGGACATGTCCAGTCAGTGCACGCATTTGTCAGAAATCGTGCAGCTCAACTCAAGACTTAAGGAGCTCAACGATTCGACGAACAATACCAAAGAAAGGACATTTGGGTAGGCCACATAAATTACTCAAACTGTCCGACCATAAAAAAAAAACTAACAGAACAGAGAAAATATTAAATAAAAAAATATAAAATGAATAAAATGACCCACATCATCTTCACATTGTCAGTGTCAGTGGTCGTCTACTTCATTTAAACTGACAAATCGGAGGTTTTGGGTTTGTGAACATCGTTTAGATGACTCGTACGATAACATTGATTGATGTTCAATACGGTACGGGACCGTTTCAAGTGGTTGTGAACAGCTATGCTGGTACTTAACATACTTACTTAAAATTATAAACGCGCAAGTAACTCTGTCTGTCTTTTTTCTGACTTAACAGCTGATTAGGTTATAGGATACAGTTTATCCTGGTAGTAAGTTCCATGCAAGCGAAGCCGCGAACAAAAGCTCAAAAAATAAAGAAAAAAGTAAAATACAGAAGCTGTATCAGCAGCAGCAGTAGTGCAGTACTATAGCTAAACAAGATAAAAAAAAATGAGAAACTTTATCGTGTATAATACAGTGTGAGTCTTCATAATGTGCACATATCGAAAGGAGGGAAACTAAGCTTAATTTTATCGACGGAAAATATATTTAAAAAAATCTAAAAAAAAAAAAAATTGTTGCATTTTTTAAATTCTTTTTCGCTGCTGTGACCCTGTGTAAACAATCGCCCCTCAAATGAGAATTATTTTTACAAAAATCTGATATTTTTTCATATTTTTTTACAATAATTGTAAAATTACTCAATAAAAGCCCCGATTACCTACCCTTTTTGATTACTTTAAATTATTCTCCATTGTATCAGATTTCTAAACGTAAAAATACCATGTTTATAACTCAATCACAACATTTCCTATCAACTGTTAAAGAAAGGCCTTGCTGATTGCAAGGCCTTTCTTTAGCCAGCCATACTTTAGCAGGTAAAGATCCTTTTAAATATTTTTTTTATTTTTTCAAATATTTTTTCCGTCGATAAAATTAAGCTATGTTTCCTTCATTTCGTTATGTGCACATTATGAAGACTCACACTGTATAAAGTAAAAGAACTCAGACAGGCGCTTTACTTTGCATAATTTATTTCATCACCACTGCTTTCAATACGGTGAAGGAAAACATCGTGAGGAAACCGACATGTCCTAGAACCAAAAATTCGAAGACTTGTGACATCTAACCACCCGCAAGGACCCACGTTGCCCTCTCATTTAGAGGAGGCCTGCGTCTCGGCAGTGGGAACATTATTAGGCTGATTATACTATAATAAAAAACTTTATAGAAATGCACTAAAAAGCAAATCTTTTAAAAGAAAAGTAATTATATCCAGTGACAAGCTCGCATCTCTTTGGCTTGATTCCTTGCCAATAAAGGTTAAAGAACTAATTATGTTGGGGAACACATAAAAGTGACTTTTATGCCTCTTACTTTGACGTTATTTTCTCTTTGGAGCATCCCAGGACTCGCATACAAGACTTATTGGTTTCTTTATGAAGCTTTGATATACTTATCTTCGAAATAGTTAAAGACACAGAAGAATTCGATGTTTTTTTTTTACCTTTTTTTTTGTGGATGGGAAATCATCAAATGACCCCTCCCGCTCTGGGTGGAGCGGAAGGGAGTGTCAGACTCTTACTGACTAAAACCCACCCGTGTTCCTTCCTTAGCCCTTTGTGTTCCGGGCCAGCGGTAACCCTTTCGGACAATCCCGCTGACCATTTTTTTTTAGCTTCAATTTATTTATTTAAACTTTTCGCACAAAAAAGGTACAAAGGCGGACTTACTGCCTTTTCAATTCGTGGCCGGTTGATGACAATAAACTTACTCTCAATTACATGGGACTTAAACATAACTGGCGACATGTAGGTGTACTAAAGGCACATAACCGGCGATATGTGGGTGTACTAAAGGCACATAACCGGCGATATGTGGGTGTACTAAAGGCACATAACTGGCGACATGTGGGTGTACTAAAGGCACATAACTGGCGACATGTAGGTGTACTAAAGGCACATAACTGGCGATATGTGGGTGTACTAAAGGCACATAACTGGCGATATGTAGGTGTACTAAAGGCACATAACTGGCGACATGTGGGTGTACTAAAGGCACATAACTGGCGATATGTGGGTGTACTAAAGGCACATAACTGGCGATATGTGGGTGTACTAAAGGCACATAACTGGCGATATGTGGGTGTACTAAAGGCACATAACTGGCGACATGTGGGTGTACTAAAGGCATATAACTGGCGACATGTGGGTGTATTAAAGGCACTCCCCTGCCTGACCACATGGGAAATACAGGCGTCGCTAGTTTTCTAAAATCTAAATTTATATTTTAAAGTCCCAAAAAACATGTTTGTTTTACATATTATTCTCCGTAGTAGCTACGAGCCTGTTGTACCTACTTCTTCGTCTTACGAGACTCATAGATTTTTCTAAAGTCTTTCTTCACGTATTGAAAATCTGAGATTCTATAATCTCTGATTTTACTCACCCGTGTGAAGTTTTCTAATCACGGTGGCGAGAGCTCTGCCTGCTTTATTTTTTATAGCACTGAGAAAAACAGCTTCGAAGGATTTCTTGGAATTGGGATTTTGAAAAACCTATATAGTAATGGAAAACAGAATTGTTTATTAAAGAACGTCTATCAGTCTAAAAAATCCTTCCGAGTTCTAACATGTCCATCATGTCTCTTAAAAGAGCCCGGGCCCATAAATAACACGATGTTTGGTCCATTCATCTACGTCATTGTATTTAATTTATTTTATTTGGAATCACATCACATAATATTATAAAGGCGAAAGTTTGTGAGTGTGTGTGGGGGTATGTGAGTTTATATGTTTGTTACTTCTTCACGCTCAAACGGCTGGACCAATTTTGATAAAATTTTGCATGCAGGTAGCTGACATCCTGGATTAACATATAGGCTACTTTTTATCCCGATATTCTCACGGGATCGACATTTACGCGGGTAAAACCGCGGGGCGCAGCTAGTTTTAATAAAACCTAAAAGACTGCAGTAGAGAATATAATAATTTCTTCAAATTTAATGAGCAATATAAATCCAAATATCTCCGTTGACGTTCCGAAATTCTGTTCTTTCATAATATCAAAGGTCCATTACTGGCCGCTGAATTTCAAAGCGACGGCAACTTTACCCTAACCCCTTTGGCACACACATAGTTAGTAACCTGGATTAACACATAGGGTAGTTTTAATCCTGGTAGTACTTACCCGTGGGGATTCAACATCCATGCGGTTGAAGCCGCAGGTAAAAGCTTTCTATTCCTAAAAACGCAGTACCAGAAACAAACAAAAACACATCGTACCATAATATGACCTCCTAAATTAAACTAAGTACCAAGAAAATTGCCGTTACAAGCCCGTTTATTATTCACATAACAGGTAAACAAGTAGGCAATTAAAAGGTTTAAACTATCGCCATTCCTACACTAATGCCCTCTTAAATCTGACTCGTTATTGCAGTCTCCGGGAGCATTCGTATGTGCTGTAATTTGGTACACTCAGCTTAAAAAGGTGTATGTAGACAACAAAATTCAAATTATCTTATATTTTTTCCAATTTGCAGATAAGTGTCAGGTTGTATGTTGAAAAATATTATTCGCAACCGTAACAAGTACCTATGTATTTAGAAAGAAAGAAATAAATAAAATAGTTTATTTGCGGTAAACATGACGCGAGAAAGACAACAACATAAAAAGTAATTTAAAAAAATTAAACCGACTTCAAAAAGAAATGAACTCAAAATTATGAAATAACTTTAATTTCGGAAGTAAGTGTCTTGGGATCTGTATTTTAGTTTTAGTTTTTTGCCACCGACTTCCGAAATTAAAGTTATTTCATAATTTTGAGTTCATTTCTTTTTGAAGTCGGTTTAATTTTTTTAAATTACTTTTTATTTGGTAATTTTTAGTTGTTGCACTAGAATTTGACCAAGGTTTTGAGATGTTTTCGCTTTGACACTACACCCGTAGCCAGGCCTCCGTCACTCCATGTACTTGCGCGCTATAAGTGCCTACCGCCCAGCCGAGCGGTCTCGGTCCGCCGGCGGATCAAATTCAGTGCGGTTTTCGCAAGCGAAGCGCGCGCACGCCGTTCAATTTTAATAGTGCTGTTCGTTCGTACGCGTATTACGATGCCGTGTGGTGCCTTATGTGCAGTAGATGGGTGCAAATCAAGTAAAAGAAGGGGTAAACATCTAACATTTTTCCATTTACATGTCAATGAAGATGTCATGTCATGTTTTAGATGTACTGCACAGTCGGCACCAATTTATAAAAAACATATTTTATAAACGATACCATTTTAAACTACCACCTATAGTCACAACATATTCACAGTTCTCAATAAAATAGACACAAATAGTTATGTTAATTTAATTTTAATGAAGAGGCAGCCCTGCGATTGCTGTGGGATCGCGCGGTGCGAAGCAATCACAACTGCACGCTTGAGCATTTAGGCACATTTTAGCATGCAGCGGTTGCTGACGCGACGGAGTAGGCTATTATAGCTGTAGGTATTGGAAATTTTCTACTGAGTGAAGTATCTGTTACGTAGTAACTATTTAGTAATCTGTGCCGTAGCTCGTATCAATAAGCCAGGCCGTCACACTTTAACGTCTAAGTCCATATCTTGAAAATTACAGAATCGATTTTGATGAAACTTGCAGTGTTCCCTAAGTTGAAGCAAATGTAAGCCAATAAAAAAAGAATGGTCACGATCCGATTAATAGTTACGGAGATATGCGTGGACAAACATACATACATACATACGTCTATAAAATTTTGTATATTTGTTTGGAAGCCCTAATAGATTGTCATATGTGAATATAATGCAATTCCAATAATATTACATACATACGTATCGAATTGATAACCTCCTTTTTTTTGAAGTCGGTAAAAAAAAATAAGTAAGTAAAGTTTGGGGAAAATATGCGTCACGCGTTGGTTTTCAGCGACAGCCGACGTTGACGTGATGATGTCAACCGGTACAGCATACGATAAGATATAAAAAAACAACAATCGAAATAAAAAATAAAATAATTATTCAATAGATACATAATTCTAAATGTTACAGAATTGCAATAATCAAAATCATGAATACAACCCTCTAAGTTCATAAAACTCTATTGAATGACTATATCAATCAATAGGGTTATATGAACTGACGCTTACCCTTAATTGTCTACTCGTGATAACTATATTTGAGGGTTGACTTCCCGGCGACCTTTCGCGTCCGGCCCTGGTGCAAGCCATGGTCCGGGGCGAGAGGGAGTGGGAGGCAGTCACCTTCTTCTGCGAAGCAGTCATAGCAAATTAGGTGGCGGGACGGCACAGGGAGAGAGCCTCCCGTCCCAGCCGCCGCGGGACACGCTACGGGCGTCGGGAGCCGCGTGACGACTCCCAGCCACCGTAGGTGCGGGCCTGCGGACGGAGAGTAATGGGTAGCTCACCGTCCAATCAGGACCAGGCCCGTGCCGGACGGCGCGTACGTGTTCCACGCGCGCCTCAAAGAGATGTCAGCATCGAGGAGGCCCGGAGCCCCTTAGGGCCGAAGCCTGCCGGGTCAGCGGGATTGTCCGAAAGGATTACCGCTGGCCCGGAACATAAAGAGCTAAGGAAGGAACACGGGTGGGTTTTAGTCAGTAAGAGTCTGACACTCCCTTCCGCTCCACCCAGAGCGGGAGGGGTAATTTGATGATTTCCAATCCGCAAAAAAAAAAATGGTTGACTTCCCAGGTTGCGCCAGACGTAGCTTTTTTTATAATCACCACGCGCGGCGGCTATTTTGATGCAATTCTAATATAATGCACAGGTTTTACAATAGTTGAATTAATAAAAAAATGCACAGATTAAAAAACACAGCAATATAGGTATATAGTTATATATTTTTTTTATTGATTTTGTGTGTATATCTAACAAAACAGGAAAGGAAGAAAAATTGTTTATTCTGCACAAACAAGACTACAAAATAGTCGAAAAGTCTCGTATTCAAGAAATAAAAGCACCATTAGCCAAAGTTGTTAAAATGGAATTAAAATTCAGTTTTGACACAAAAAATACTATCCCACATAAACAATACATGTTTGGTAAAATCTCATAAATCTGTATATAATAGTGCGCACACTGTCAAAAGCACAGAGCACAGAATCTAGTATATTTCTATAGGCCGACTTTTTCGTTAGTATCTAACAATTAATGGTGTTAATAAAATGTATGGTGCCTTGAGTGCGTTGCGAGCACAACCTTTGTCACGGACCGCCTTCAAAGCCGTCAGTTTCCATACGATAGTTGTGTTGGAGTGCTAGTAAATACTGACATGCTTGGTTTGTATGGAAAGTGGTGACAATGCCTCGTTTATCAGTAGCCACCTAGGAGCCTCCGTGCTCTGTGGTCAAGACAAGTTATTCCGGTCTGATCCCTAAACACCCCCTCCCCTCCCCCCAACCCGCGCCTGGATGCTGCTGTTGTTGGATTCTTCTGTTTTAATCTTTGTCTTATCCACTGTCAACTTTCTCATTCCGGTCTGATCCACTTTTTCTTTTGTTTTTATCCCTGATGGATCCCACGTACCAGGAAATATTAGGATTATTGCGAATACCGTGGCACTAATCGTATTTAGTTCAACTCAACATTTCTCAGAAATTCTGTTAGAATTAATTCTCTCAAATAAGTAAAATACAATTTATCTGTATTATTAATTAATACAGCTAGAATTCCGGCTGATGGCTCATTATTCCGGATTGGAAGTCAAGAAATGTATGATTAAACTGAGACATGTCGTTGGTATAGATAATCGAATGATATTGTAGTATTATGGGAATTCTGCTTTAACGATTTATGAAAATGACTTATTTTATTTAATACTTAAGGCGCACAAATGTACAGAGGCGGATAATTCATCGTGATTGACACAGAACAAATTGTAGTAACATCTGTAAGTTTGATAGCTTTAGTTGCGGTGTCCCTAAAGGGACATTCTTTGGGCAAGGTCACATTTGTGCTCCCCTCCCACAGAGAGTAGTCCCTTGTCAGGCCACCGCCTGTGTGCCAGCAGTGCGAACGTTATAGGCTGGTTATGGGATTATGGGAAGTCCAGATAATTATACTTCACAAACTGCTTTTCACTCTGTAGGTTATTATTGACGTCATAAGTTTTATGCTAGGAAATAGGCCACATGTCACATCAGTTCCTTCACCCCTCATAAACTTTATCAAGTCTTATAATGTACTCCAAAGAACACATCCGTGAGACAACAAAAACAATTTCATCAGTACATAAACACGTTCACCGGTTTACTTAATAGCTGAAGTTTTTGTGTAGAACTCGACAACCCCGTTTTAGAGTTTGTAAGAACTTTCGTTAAGGGGTGTGCCACACGAATGTAAAATCTCTCCAACTCGTCACTTGGTTTATATCCCTTTTGTAAATTGTACATTGTGCGGTGTGCATTTGTTTTTATTGTTATTAACACTGGGTACATCTAGTAATGCTTTGTTATAACTTGAAGTGAAAATATTTGGGTCTTCTTAAATTAATTCAACCTAGATGCTGCCAGCCTTTTGGGTACTTTTGCTGTTGACAGCGATGTGGACGAATTTTTTAATATGATTCTCTCCCCTCCTTTTTATAACCTAGATAAAAGATTTCGTTTCCTGCAAAAATATACGCCATTCTGCAAATATTTCACATCGAATTACTAGGTTTTTAAGTGCACGTTTCATTGAATTAAAATCCTGTGGCACTTTTAAATTTTTTTTTTCAATGTGACACCACTTTGACGAAAAATGATGAAAAAATCCTTTAGTAAACCGGTAGTTGAACGACATGCAATTTCATGCGAATATCTATTACGAGCTAGTATGATACCTAACTAAATGAAACTTCTTCTTTGCCAGTGGCGTTGAATTTATTTATTTTTATTTATTATTAGGTTCACCAACAATTGTTTACACTAACATCTTGACAAAAAATAACGTCCTTAAAAACTTTGAACAGTGTAACAATTACTTAAAGGTAAACACCACATGAACTAAAATTATGTTATTTTGTAAGCCTAGATACATGTACAGTTCACAAGCCAACTTAAAACTAAAGAAAAAAAATATGTAGAGAAAAAAAAAAAAAAAAATATACGCAGCATAAAAATAAAAACAGTTTTGAATATTTTGATTGCTAAAGTTATATAGGTAAGTAACAAAATAATGAATGCCTTACAACACCTCTGATAAACAACTCAAGATTTTAGATTTCTGCATAGTCAGAGAATCAAAGTGGAAATCGATTAAGTCGCTGCAACTATTCAAAACCCTACAGAACCTAGCGCACGGAGAGTTAGATCCCAACACCGTTCTTCTCTGTGGAGGACGAAGTGGAGTTATGGGTTTACGTGGAATTCTTGAGGGAGCACGAAAGTTCATAAGTGCGAGCAGCGGCGGTGAGTCAATATTACCTTTCAGGATTTTACAGGCAAACATTGCGTCGTTTAAACGCCTTCGCTCTTCTAAGGAGTGTATGTTGAAGATTTTTAGTCTTCCTTTGTAAGAAGGCGTCTTTTTAGCTATACCGACAGAAAAAGCTAAATGCCAAGCAAAGCGTTTTTGGACACGTTCTAACCGCAAACTGTGAGTAGCATAGTGCGGCCGCCACACCACACTACAATACTCTAATATGCTGCGTACCAGACTATAGTAAAGTAAAATTTTTGTTTTATTTTGTCGAAAACCTTTACATTGTCTTATGACAAACCCCAACATTTTTGACGCTTTTTTAGCAACATGATCTAAATGTGGCACAAAGGTTAATTTTTGGTCAAACAAAACTCCAAGATCACGTATAGTGTCTACTTCAACAACCTTGTCCTCATTAATGTAATATACTGTTTCTATAAGATTATTTTTTCTTGTATACTTAACGTGGTAACATTTCTTTGAGTTCAAATGCATTCCATTATTTTTGCACCACTGGATGAGACTATTAAGGTCCATCTGTAAAAGCGAGGAGTCTCTATCAGACTTAATTATTCTAAGAAACTTTAGGTCATCCGCAAACATAAAAATCTTGGAGTGCCGTAAACAGCGGGGAATGTCATTAATAAAGTAGACAAACAATATAGGCCCCAGATGCGAACCCTGGGGGACTCCAGAGGAGATTTTATATACATTAGATTGGTAACCATTTACCACAACAAAGAAAGATCTGTCAGCCAAATACGAAATCACCCATTTAAGCAAGCTACCAGTGATACCATATGCATGCAACTTATGAGATAGGATTTTATGGGAAACTTTATCAAAGGCTTTGCTAAAATCAGTGTAAATGACGTCTGCCTGGTGACCAGAATCAATAGCCCCAATTAAATTCTCTGTGAATCCAACTAGATTAGTGCTCGTGGATCGTGATCCAACAAATCCATGCTGATGATCGCTTATGAATGGCTTGAGATGGTTCTGGAAATGCGGGCAGAGTAGTGATTCAAACACTTTGGCAAACGTTGAGAGAATTGATATGGGCCTATAGTTAGATATGTTGTCATTGCTATCCGATTTATGTACAGGCACCACCTTTGCCATTTTCCATTTCATAGGAAATACACCAGAGATCAAAGATCTGCTGTATATAAGCATGAGTGGATGCACCAACTCCTCCGCACAAGCCGAAATAAATATTGGCGGTATGCCATCTGGGCCAGGACCTTTGTTAACATCCAAACTTTTTAATTTCTTAAGTAGGCACTCACTGCTTATATTTGGACTTGTCAAGCATAGACTGGTATTCCCAAGAGACTGTGAAAATAATTTGGTATTAAACTCATTACTCGATTCCTGGTTGAGGCTATAAACAGATGAGAAGTTGGTAGCAAACATCTCACATATTGTCGTAGCATCAGACGTGAACACTGACCCGTCAGTCATGGTCTTGGGGTAGGCACTAGACCCCCCTCTTTTATTTTTTACATGCGTCCAAAATAACTTAGGGTTGGTTTTAAGCTTGTTTTCTAGATCCCTCATATAATTGTTGTAACATTGAGTGACCAAGGTATCGCAGCGCTTACTAAGCAGTTTTAATTCAATTAAGTCCATTGGGTTTCTATATTTATGATATCTCCCCCTGATATTGTTCTTTGAGTTTAACATTCTGATTAAATTACGGTTAAACCACGGTGGAAATTTATGTTTCTTTGGTGCCCGAGAGGGAATAAATTCATGTATAATATGATTAAGAGTGTCGTAAAAAGCATCCAACATCTCATTCACATCATTATGCCCCTTAAATATTTCATCCCAATCAATTTGTTTTAAAAACATCCGAATTGGTGCATAATTTGTGGTACGAAAATTGGGTCTTTGTATGACATTATTGTATGGTAGTCTTGCTTCCTTACTCAAGGAAACAATAATATCAAGAGGTGGATGATGTTTGTCGACATTACTAATTGGACTTATACTTTCACTGACGCTACACAATGAATGTGTTGTCAAAACCAGATCCAATATGCGACCCGCATCGTTTGTAACACAATTAAGTTGGTTAAGCCTATTAATATTTGTGAAATCAATTAAAATTTCGCTTGTACTAGACGAGCCAAGTTTATTAGTGGATGTCCCTGCCAAATTCCAATCAATGTTACTCAAGTTAAAGTCGCCCACAATAAAAACTTCCGAATCAGTACATTTTTCAAAAATAGCATTACAGTGATCCAAATAGTGCTCCAGAGAAGAACGGCGTATTGGAGGAGGCAGGTATACTGCGCAGAGAACCATTCGACGAGCAGTACATGATATTGACAAATCAATACTCACCCATAGGTCTTCACAACCACTTTCCCAGCACTTAATACGTTTAGATTTAATTTGTTTCTTAACGGCTATTAAAACACCACCCCCCTCTTTGGTGCACTGAAAATGAGCACTTTCTCTATCTCTCCTATACACCACGTATCTATCGTCGAATAGCTCGCTGCTCAATACAGAGTTATTTAACCATGTTTCAGACAGAACTATTATGTCATAATTATTACCGGAAATGTTACGATATACAGTATGTGTTTTTGTTCTTAACCCTCTGCTGTTCTGATAGTATATTTGTAAACTATTGAATTTATATAATAAGTTTATAAGTGCACGCAAAAGTAAGAAAGAATAATATTATTTGTTTTAGTTAACACATTACTTTAAGTTGTTTAAAATGTCCAAACTTTTAATGAAAATATGATCATCACCGTCCATCTTCCTGACAAATATCCTCCCGTTCCTCACCCAAACATATTTATAACCCTTTTCTTTTGCCTTGATTCTTGTTGCAGCATGAAGAGCTTTGTAAGCTGGGGATAAATGCTCGGCAATAAAGACAGGGGACCTGTTGCCTGCCATGCCAAAATCTGCGGTATTGAGTTTGTCGTGGGTTTTATCTTTGTTGTAATTAATTACACTGGCCAGCAGCTGATCGCGGATTCTTGGCGAGGCAAGCTGGACCACGATAGACCGAGGGCGAGAATTACTGGTGTTAAGCTTCGCAATTCGTGTGCAGTGTGAAATATCACTATCCATAATCTCACAACCGACCACTGAACCTAACTGCTTGACGAGGGTATACAGGTTTTCCTGTTTATTTTCTGGTAGACACTGCAGCTCCAGGTTGTTGGCTCGTGCTTGTTGCTCCAGATAATTAAGTCGTTGACTAAGATCTGTTACTGTGTTTCGCAATCTAATATTTTCATCTTTAAGTTCTCTCGTAGTACTTTTAAACTCTGCGTGTTCCGACTGAAACTTATCAAATTCTTTCGTGTGGAAATTCAAAGACACTCTAAGTTCCTCAAAATCTTTACGAATCGGGGCCAACTCCCCATTAATGATGTTTACAATTGTACTATTCATCTGCTGAAGCATAACAGCGAACTCTGTTTTTATAACTTCTTGTACGATAGAACGCACGTCCTCGCTAGTGACTGCCGGTAAAGTTTCAGGAGGAGAATTCAAAGCCGGTCTCTTATTTCCTCTTGTAGTTGAGATGTTACGCACGGGAGTACAATCTATCTTAGAAGACGTTGGGGGCAGGCTCGTACTTATACATACTGAGCATTTCCAATCGCTATAAGCGTCCGATTCAGTAGGTATTTCCGAAATAGATAAACAAATAAAGTGATACGACTTAGCACAACGAATGCAATTGACAAATCGATAGTTTTCCTTAGAGCTGTAATTGGTGCAGCACCCCCATACAGTTGTCGTCATGTTTACTAACGCAAATTGCTCGAATATTTGGTAGGTAACAAGCAAGTAAATAAAGTAAACGCTGTCTTCAACTTTTGATAGTTATTTGTAGTGAAGTTAATTAGTATGGTTCGCAGTCCAAGTCCAAAACGTCGGCGCCGCTCTAAGTACGCAAGCGAGCTCGCGAGAAGAACGTCGTAAGTGATCCGTATTGCGCGTCGGTTACGCGTTCTGAGTAAACACTTAGCGTTAACACTTATTGACGGTATCTGTTTTATGAATTATGATTAATATCTCAAATTAATCAATATTTACACTTCACAATCGCTCACTCACTATACAGTTTGATAGTTAGAACTGTTAATTGATCTACTTTCACAAAAACTTTGTCAAACACTGCGTTTAAACATAAACAATAATTAAAATTTGAAGAGCACAATTACTAATATGTTTACCGTGCGGTAGCTTACGATATAATGTAATGTGAATCACGATGAACCAATTTTATATTTTTTCTAATAGTTTGAACTTTCGGAAACTTTGAACAATATCATACACACAATTTTTTTTTAAAGAGTCATAAAATCTAAACTGAAATGTTAAATATTTCTCAGAGAAAAAACCACCTCGTATCTCAGAAATAAAATTACTGAAATTGCAAACAGGGTATTGGATGATCCAAAGAAAGCTTTCTTGTTTTCACTATTACCATTCTGAAGACGAAGCTATTGTTGGACAACTAATAAAAATTAAAGTCACAGCAGGCGGGGATTTAAGTGAATACAATCTCGTCTAGAGAAATGGCGACGCGAGAATGATCTTGAGCTGAGAAAGGAAAGTCAAATTAGAAATACAGTTGGTTCTCGACAGATTTCACCTTTTATCTATATTATTTATCTATATTACCTTTTATCTTAATTTTAATCGAGAACATCCATCGGTTTCTTAGTAAACTTCAATTATATTCGACGCTCCTGTATACTTATCTCCTTTGTTGGCTGTACATTCAAAACAGAAATATTTCTTGCAAGTTCATTCCAGTTGTTTATCAGGCCAGAGAAATTAGCAGTATTGTTCAAAACCTTTTGAATATCTGAAATTTACAAACCGCTGAGAAATTAACAGGGACGTAGGCTCGTTTGAATATTATTAGAAATTCAAGACATTCGCAATTCGGTTTGTATTTTCTTTGTTTGAAATCTAATTTCGGCCCGCATGGCGAAGTTTTGCGACAGCTGTTCAATAAAAATTATAATAGTTTAGTATTCAAAGTTTTAATAAAGGGCCTACTTTATGAATTTTTTCGATGTGATCTTGGGCAGAGTTACATTAATTTTTCTACTAGCTGCGCCCCGCGGTTTCACCCGCATAAATTTCGATCCCGTGGAAATATCGGAATAAAAAGCCTATATGTTAATCCAGGGTGTCAGCTACTTTCATACCAAATTTTATCAAAATTGGTCCAGCCGTTTGAGCGTGAAGAAGTAACAAACATATAAACACACACAAACACACACCAACTTTCGCCTTTATAATATTAGTGTGATTATGCTCTCGTATCAGAATAAAAATAAATTACCTACTATGTCGATTGCTCCAGTTGTGGTAAACTGAGGGCTGTCCGTCCGACCGTCCATCCGTCCATCCGTTCTTCCGTCCAACCGTCTGTTTGTCAGCGGGCTGTATCTCATGAACCGTAATAGGTATACATTTGTACGCAATATACCCGCGTTGACGTGGAGTTGCGAACACCAGCCCGTATTACCTATTAAGTATACACTTGAAATTTTCACAGAGTATGTATTTCTATTGCCGCCTTAACAGAAAACAACAAAAATAAAATAAAGTAAAAAATTAAAGGGGTCTCCAATTCTCCACACAAGGAGCGTGTTTTTTTCGGCGTTGTTAGACTTATGGCACGGAACCCTTCGTGTGCGAGTCCGACTCGCACTTGACCGTTTTTTTTGTCTGTTTCAAAAACCCCAAATATCGAGTAAATTATTGCACTTCTACGTACCCTATTAAACGTAAGAAACGTTAACTTATTCTTTGTTCGTCCTAAAGTTTTGTCCCACATTCCAAAAAATTCTTAGTTTGTCCCATATCACTAATGAAGTGGTGCTTCGTCCCAAATTACAGGTACTTTAAAGGTACATAGTAGGTACAACAAAAAAAAATTATGTGCTTTTTGTGAAAGAATAATTCAATAATAAAACAATTCTTAACATTTAGGTATACTTAAATCATCTTTATTATCCAGTATCACAATCAAAATCACAGAAATGGTATAACAATCATCCGTTTCTTCTAAAAAACAAAATAAGATCATCCCACAAAATCACGCATAGCATTACCTACCCTCTTCTCCATATATTGAATTCAGTATTTCCACTTGACAAAAGGCTAGAGCATAGGGGTTAGGTCAGTTCGCCTTTTCATTCTGCCGTTATTTCCGATATCTCAATTCTATTTTCCCTATAGATATTGGCCACTACGTCCTAAGGCTTTGTCGTACTGAACGCGGTTAGCGTAAGAGCGGTTCTGTACTAGGTACATCCGATCCGAATCCGAGAAATGCCGGTCCGAAGTGACCATAGTCCTATTTGTATGAGGGGTTGCACACTAGATCCGAACTCTACCTATCCGTCCGAAATTAGAACATTCCCAATTCGGATTGAAGTCGGATCTTTAATTCGGATTTGGATCGGATTTAGTGCGAAACCGTATCTAAGTATTCTGCAACTTGGTATTCCTAGAGCAGTGGTGGCCCAGTGGTAACGGCCTCGACTTACGAGTTGGGGGGCGTGGATTCGAACCCAGGCCGGCCCTTAACTTTGTGTAATTAATTATTTCATCACCACTGCTGTCAAAACGGTGAAGGAAAACATCGCGAGGAAACCGCATTTCCTAAAAACAAAAATTCGAAAACATATGACATCTACCAACCCGCACCAGGCCCGCGTGGTGGATTACGGCCTACTTCCTCTCATAGAGAGGCGGCCTGTGTCCCAGCAGTGGGAACGCTACAGGCTGATTACTATGCATGCATGGTTGTGCTTGGTTTTCCTACCACTATATCAACGAGACAGTCGCATAAAATAAGCTTTTATCCTCGTATATTGCTTGAAGTACCTACCTAAGTAAAATAGTCTGGTATTCTCCCATACTGTGCTTTGTGGTGTGCATACCTTTCATGGTAAAATAACTTATACTAGGCCTTATATTTCGACCACGTGGTTCGTAACGAACACTCCATGGAACGACTCGTTGTCCAGGGATAAGTGGAGGGCAAGCGGTGACGCGGTCGGTCACCTACGCGTTGGACAGACCTTATCAAACCTCCATAGTTCAGAATTTCTGAGACGCTGAAGACCGGAATAAGTGGAGGAGCATCGCGAAGGCTACTTTGGCCAAAGAAAATGCAGAGTCATCAACGACGACCACTCTGTCAAGAGTGAACAACTAAGGAAGGAAGGCCTTATAAACAAAAGCGTAACGACCCGCCTACATTTCTTTTCAACTCGCCTTTTGTATGTCCAAATCTTTATAAATGCACGTTCATTGTCATACACAGTGGGTTCTAAACACTTTATGGTCCTATCATTCTCCGTGTCGGTACCTCCTACAAGCAAAAATCCCATTCTTTGTTTAGTATAAGGATTGTTGTTATTACCATATCTTAAGCATCTTTTACTTACATTTAGGTAAGTACCTACACTGTTGAAAAAAATACCTTCTAGTGAAGCACTACAGAGAACATACAACACACATAGAACGAGCATAAACATAAGATAATGCGACGTCATAAAAAGATACAACTCTTTCTCTAAACACGCTTTTAGAACAACAACCTAAATTATTTTTAGAACATAGTGTAACAAGTAACAAAAGGACCAAACCGAAAAGCCACTAAAACCGTAATGAAGAATAACGTACCTATCTACTCAAACAATCTGTATCCCACAAACTGGACCAGTAGCTCTAACTTACGTGACACAAAGCTTCTAAACTATACATACAGTTATTGCGTTTTACAGTGACTACGATAAGTTATAACTAGGACAATACAAAGATTTTATGTTTTAGCCCACCGACTTTAATAGACAGTGGTAATAAAAAGCGACCGTAAAGCCTCGATAAAACAATGTTTCTCGGTTATACCACGGACTAAAAAACATCAGAAGTACAACGCTGTTTCGAACTCACACACAGATACCTACATAGTTGCAACAACAACAAAATAACAGTTTTGCAATTTTTGAACTGGTAGGTACTAGTTTAGTACACGAATATTTATAGAACCCTTCTTCTTAGCGTGTCGACAGCAATCTAAATGGACTCGGCCCAGAATTCGGCTATACTTGTATGGCGCCATCACCAGCGTTCATCAGTTCCTGTAACGTGCAGCTGACAAGACACGCAGGACACGATATTAAGTGTCCCATTGTTTGTGGAACAGCACCACATTTACACTCCAAGGTGGAGTCGTCTATAAATCTCTACCTGAACAGGTTTTCCTTGCTTCGGCCAACCTGGGTTCGGAGTCTGTATAAAGACTTCCAGGTTACCCAATGTAACTCATGTCCAGGTTGGAGCCCTTCAGCGGGTGGAACGAACGGTTTGGGTAAGGAAGCACTGTCTCGCCACAGCTTCAGTCTTCCTTGTGATGGTTCGCCAGTAAGTGGCACGACACACTTTAAAAAACCTTTAATATGAAATATCAACAATCTAATGGGCCTCCGCAATTTACCGGCGAATGACGTCACCAAAACGTTATTTATGAACGTAAGCTAATGTGTTTTCCTAGAGAGTGATACTGTAACGTCAAACCCCGTTGCCACCCTTTTTATGACAGCCGTCACTGCAGCCGTGATGTGGCGGCTAACGTTATTCTAGGAAACTGTAGGTTTAAAGCGATTAGTTTAAAAAAAACTTCGTCATTCGTCGCATCGAGCTGTTTCTAACAGTGTAGTATCAAGTGATCCTTCTGATCTAATCTGTACTGTGACACCACTAGCCACTTTTAGTACCGTTCTGGCGCATCGGACGCTGGCTTGTTTGATAGCAAGTACAGTAAACAAGATACGGAGCGTCGATTAAAAACTGAATATGTGGGAACGGAACTCGGTTTAAGCACACATTCCCACTTTATTTCTAGCTTTTACATTTTTCGGGTCTTTTACACTATGCTGTTTTGGGATAGGAAACGCTTGGATATGAAACACTTCTTAAAGTGTGAGACTGTTAACCTGCAACTAAACATTCTACTTCTGGAAGGGTTATAAAGAAAGTATTTAAGTTTTCAACAACTTCTCTAACTCTCATTGCAGCTGCAGTTTCTAAACGATTTTTTTTGGGAAGGATAGAGTTTTCCACATATTCCACATGGACATTAACAGTATGCTCTAACTCTCTCTCTCTCTATGCTCTCTCGCTCTGTTTCTACTCGTAGATTAGCATAATAATCAGTCTTTAACGTTCCCACTGCTAGGACACAGGCCCCCTTTAGGTGAGAGGAAGTGGGCCGTAATCCACAACGCGGGCCCAATACGGGTTGGTAGATGACTTATGTCTTCAAAATGTTGGTTTCCTCACGATGTTATCCTTAACCGCTTTGAGAGCGGTGGCGATGAAACAATTTACACAAACTAATTACCTAATATTTATCAAATAAAGTAGGATCTGATTAACTTCACTTTGAAGCAGATTACATTAGAAGATGGATTACCTTATGCCTAGTTCGTCAGAGTATAATACAAAAACTATAGGTACCAAAACTCAACAGGTGAATAAAATAAAATCACAGTAAGATCGAAACAAATGAAGCTTGATTTTAAATAATGCCGAAAGAAACTAAAGTGTATGCACAAGGGGTTAATACCACTCCATATTCGTTCGGTAATATGAATATTACACAGAAATCTCACACGAATTCGGCATATATTAATATTTACTTACTCGCTGCGGCAACGAACGAGAAAATGAAAATGTTCACCGAACAGGTGTTGATGTTAATGTTATAAGTATTTTACGTTTTGTACAGTCACGAACAGTAAGTTACACTTACGCAAAATACAAAAGCGATTTTCTCCTAAAGTTTTGATAGAAATGTTTTGGTGTTACGACCATAGTATTTTCGAAACCATGCTGTTAGGACTATTCTCAAAGTTGTAATCGAACTTCACGAGAAATTCGCTTTAGAATTTTGCGTAGCATATAACGTACCCAATTCTGGGACACAGTTCTCCTCTCGATGAGAGGGAGTGGGATGTAATCCACCACGTGGGCCCAGTGCGGGTTGGCGGATATCACATGTCTTCGAATTTTTTTCTGGGTTCGTACCTACGACCCACAACTCGTAAGTCACTGCCGATACCACTGAGCCACGACTGCTCGCAAGGAATTTTGCTCAAGTGTAAGGTATGCCGTAAACACTTTAGAGTTATCTCTCTACCTATTATTATAATATGGCAGAAAAACTACTCAGTCTAAGATAAAACAAATATTTGCTAACTTGATCCAAGTGATACCCAAACCAAGTTAATCTGTTCTTCGCATGTCTTTGTTTAATTACTTACATAGCCTACATAATCAGTATTAGGCACTCATGCAAGCCTCTCATTTACGAAACCATGTCATTAGATTAATGAGTATCTGTTATTTTCTAACATTATTTGCAGGAACAGTAGGATAACAAATTGGCCTGTGTTGTCAGGGCAAAGGCCTCCTTTCCTTTGAGTAGATCAACACGAACCTGCGCCAGTATGGACCAAAACCGCATATAGGCGTCAAGCTCATACCGCCATCTTGGAATCTCATCGAGGCAGACCCAGGCGGAGTCTGCCGCGATGCGGATATTCTCAGGGCATATGTTGCATCTGAAACGCGGCAAACGTTTCCGGCCCATAAGAAGGCTGTAAAATAACATTTTGTCTTCATAATGCATCGTCTTTGTCGAACAATGATTATACCCGATGACAGTCTCTTTCTAATAATCGATATGCCATATTAAAACTCAAGTAGGTAGGTACTGTAGAGCTCGTATGAGCTCTGGTGCGGGAATAGATACGGCTTGCCGCTAAATGAGAAGCAATACTGAATTTTAGCCCTTTTCTCACCTGTGTTGGGTCAGCTTCTAGTCTAACCGGATGCAGCTTAACCAGTATTTTATATGGAACGACTGCTTGTCTGGCTTCCACAACCCAGTTTCTGGGTAACATAATACCCCTTGGTAAGACTGGTTGTCAGACTTTTGGGCTTCTGACTATCAAAAACTGTAACGACTATCAAAAATTTACAAATCACAAGTTGGACCATAAAATGCTTTCCGAGACACGGAAGGGTCTCAATATATAATGGGTGGAATCCACGAACTGATCGTGAATTAAAAATCAGATTCAAAACTGTAAAAGGACCGCAGTAGCTATAAGTCCCATGAGGTACAAGACTTAAAACTTTTTTATCTGAATTTGAAAACATCACTAGACTTAAGAAACAAAATCCCATTTCTTCATGTACCCTCAATTCAATTTGAGTGGTTAGCGTCACTCACAGTTTGCGTCTTAAGGCGGGCTACACAAGAAAGACAAAAAGCTAAGAGATTATTTTTCTATTTAGATTAATGCAGTGCAGCACAGTGGTTACCGAGTTCCTAGTGGGGATGTAACAGAGGCCATCTTACCGCAGTCGTAAGCGGAAGCGGAGGTGCAGACTTCTTAGCTCTTACGTCGTCCTTTAGTTTTAACCAATCTTTGACATTACATGGGGGTGGTTTATTAGAATTAATGATTAATATTACACACACACACAAACAAATACACTTGTTATTTGTATTTCGTGTTTCACGAACTGTGTCCAAAAAACGTTATTCTTTCTAAATGCTATTTAAAGTAGGTAGGTAGTTAAAATATTATTGTCTTAAAACTCCTTCAAATTCGACAGGCGACTACTCTGTGAGGCAGGTGTTATGTTAAAACGGTATTCAATAACAGCAGGTGGCTTAATTTCACGGGTCAACAACTCCCCACGTCTCAACCCAAGCACAAAGTCGAGCATACCCCGTTTTTTTAACCGGCTCTCGTATTCCCCTTAACGGGCCTCCGTTTAATCAAAGCTTAGATATTTAAAGTATGCTGTCGATCCCAGACTTAAATATTTAATTTCATACATCGTTTAGCTTTATCAGCTGAAAAATAAAACTCAAATAATAATATATTTTGTAATAAGATCAATAAGGGCTGATTTTTCAATAGTCAGATATCTCTTAACTGGTACCGTTTGACAGCTTTTGTATAGAAAATACGTCAAATTGTCATATTTATTATTCAAATTAAACTTATCTGATACGAAAAATCAGCCATTAATAAGTTAAGATCTATTTTTGATCTCGATTTGAACTCGTGGATAATGTTACTGTAATTTTAGCGAAAATTAAGTCTGAAAAGTGAAAAAAAATTGGGAATATTCGTGTGACAAAATTAACAGTTCAATGGCGAGCTTTAATCCAAGATTATCTCCTACAAAAGAAATTAAATAAACGTTTGGAGTCCCACAGTATTAATTTTCAAGAGTATTGAAGTTTGGACGACGACCTTCAATGTGGCACAAGGTAATCTCGGTTTTAGACGGTCTAATAAAAGTTTGGAAACCTTCTCAGTTTAATAGGATACTTAAATATATTTATTTTCCAGTCTCGGTATTTCTAGCGAATTATTTTGCCAGACATCATAATGAAAGGTATACAAAAGTTATTAATTATAAAACTACATTAGACCAGGGGCCAAGACACACAAAAGAGCTTTAAGCTTTTGAGGGCTTTGTCATATCTTGTCTCGAAGCTAAAGCGTTTCAGCATGTTGTAGACTCGTCCTTAAAAAGTCTACAAGGTCATCGTGGTAGTGTAGGCCTTACGAAAATTAAAAAACCGGGCAAGAGCGAGTCGGACTCGCGCACCGAGGGTTCCATACCATCATATGTTTTTAAATTTTTACCAGCGAGCTACTTACTAGATCTCGTTCAAACCAATTTTCGGTGGCAGTTTACATGATAATGTACATCATATATTTTTTTTAGTTTTATCATTCTCTTATTTTAGAAGTTACAGGGGGGGGGGGGACACATTTTACCACTTTGGAATTGTCTCTCGCGCAAACTATTCAGTTTAGAAAAAAATGATATTAGAAACCTCAATATAATTTTTGAAGACCTATACATAGATACCCCACAGGTATAGGTTTAATGAAAAAAAAATTAGTTTCAGTTCTAAGTGTGGGGAACCCCCATAATTTATTGTTTTTTTCTATTTTTTTGTAAAAATCTTAATACGGTTCACAGAATACATCTACTTACCAAGTTTCAACAGTGTAGCTCTTATAGTTTTGGAAAAAAGTGGCTGTGACATACGGACGGACAGACAGACAGACAGACATGACGAATCCATAAGGGTTCCGTTTTTTGCCATTTGGCAACGGAACCCTAAAAAGTACGGGTGCGGTCGGAGCTAAAAGGTTTTGGAGCCGCCATCTAGGGTTTTTATTTTGACCTCACTATCGACTTTATCACCCTCGAAAACCACGAAAACGACACCCATGACAAAAAAAATAAAGTTTTCGCAGCCGCTATCTAAAATTTTCATTTTGACCTCACTATCGGCTTTAGCACCCCCCTAAATCATGAAAACTATCTCTCTCTGAAAGTCGCATGAAACGGGCAAAACGCTTTTTCGTTACGTGACGATTTCTACCACTTTACTCAAGCCGCGTTAAAGAACTTCGTTCCAAATAGATTCAGAGTAGTATTGTAATTGTGGTCTTTTCCACATTGAAAATGATTTTATAACAATTTGGGTCAAAATTAGTACAATTACAGACCTATCACTTTATAAATCTGAATAAATGATGTTCCTGTAATGAACTCGGGTATAATTTAAAGTTAGCAACAGAAGGAAACCTAATATAGGCTATAAAAGAGCTGATTGAAAGTTAAGGAAGAAATTACCAGCAAGTTTCTGCTTACCGATAAGTTGGTTAGCCATGGATTTTTTTCTTGAAAAATTCCTAAGTCATATCCAATATTGAATAGCTAGCATAAGGCGGTTTGTAGTCTTGTGAAAACAGAATAAAAACTGAACAACATTATGGAATTTATGAGCGTAGAAACTGTAAAACCTGCGGAATTTATTCGTGACTTTCTTCTAACCTCTACCTACCTCCATGTACAATACAGGTATTTTTTTCAAAGATTGTTATATCATCTTACTTTTTGTATTGGTAAAAATATTTATAATTAAAGTGGTATTAGACTACTTGAGAAATTTTTTGATAGCTAACGCATAATATGTTTTCGAACTAAAAGACTGGAAAGGAAAACCATTCCAGTCTTAGTGCCTATTTGAAGTTTGGAACATTTTCCTCGAAAACCTAATTTCTTAAGAAAACAGGTCTATGGAACGAACAGGCCTCGATCAAGTCATTTGAGCCAGCAAATTGGAGACACGTGTCTTGAAAATTTTAACGAACTTTTGGATCTTGAAAAGCATTTGGCTGGTGAAAAAAAAGAAGTTTCGAAACTAGATCAAGCAATATTTTAGTTATACGACGGTTAATTTGTCAGTCTCAAATGGTTGGAATTATATTAGATTATCTTTGTGGTAAGTGAACAGAATGATAATTACAGTTGAATTATCACCAAAACACTAGTTACAACATATCTACTCTTAAACAAAATCAAGAACCAAAATTATTGTTTGCTATGAAAAATGCAGTAGATAACCGAGGAAATTATTATCACAAATCAGTGACTGTAGCAAATACTTTGTTACAAATTTAATTACGGAAAAAACATCCTTAAGGAGGAAGCGTTAGTAGCCCGCGAAATTCAAATTTTCTTACGATTTTCGCTGATTTTAATCATTATAATTCTGTAAATACACATTTGTTACGTTCGAGAATAATATTTTGTTCAACATACAACCGACACAGACCTGCAAATTGCAAAAAAAACGTAAGAAAAATTATTGAATTTCGCGGGCGATTCCCCCTTAGACGAAAATCTCTTTTCTTCCCTACAAAGCATAATGCCAAAAAGAAATAACTACAAGAATAATCCAGCCAAAACCCCAATATTTTTAAAAGCCAAGAACCGTAATCCTGTCGAATCGATAAGTTATGGGAACACCAAAACATCATGAATTTTAACTGGTTTCCGCGTGAAATGGTGTTCATTGTTGGTTAGATTAAATTTCCAACGTTTACAACATGGAAGTGAGCTGAATATTTACATAGGAAATTGAGCACGATATAAAGTCAACAGAAGAAAGTTCAGCAAGTTGAACTAATATGGAAAACTGTGGCTGGAAATAAAGCTCATTGCAGATTATATACGAAGTATCTACTACGGCAACGCGTAGGATTAGTTTTCAAAACTTTAACGGCACACGTATGTACCGCAAACAGCTTCAAGTTATTATTGCTCGAAGTTGTTTGTTTTTTTTATTCAAAAGATGTCTGTGTGGTGCCGGACTTAAAGAATAGCACCAACCCATACTTCCCGTGGGTGTCGTAAAAGGCGACTAAGGGTCGTATCGGAGAATGGGCAGCAGCGTTCTCTATGCATTCCACCACCATACCATACTGCGATCGCCAAGCGTCGCGATTATGGCAAACCCCCCCCTTTTGGGGGAGGCCTATGTCTGGCAGTGGACGTCTTTCGGCTGGAATGATGATGATGATGATTCAAAAGATAAGGATCATTTGATATGTTTGAAGTGCTTTGAGTTGCTTCAAAATGTCGATGATGTACTTCAAAGTCAAAGTCATCTTTATTGTGAGACAGTGGTTACAAAGTTGTTATTGTGTTATTTTGGTGGTCGTTCTCTAGCCCAATAATTATTATTTGTAAAGAGTATTTGTTTCTTCTATGATTTTAGTGAAGGTTACTACTCGTACATAGCGTTTATTCACAAATGCTGGTTAGCTTTGCTTACCTTGGAAAGCGGTTCCGACATATTTTATCGGCCCTCATTGTGTCATTTACATCAGTATTTGGCATTAAGTCAAACCCTACTGCCTAAGGATTTCAATCGCTAGATTTGCGCTCACCGTACTTTTAGTCACGCGAAAAAAGTCCATACTGAGAAAAGTGAGCAAACATTATTAGATGGCGTTTCCATGTCAATCAAGTCAAGTCACTGCGTTGTTACGTGTCAGAGGTGTCAAAAAGAAACAGTAACGCGACTATCTTTTGACGCGAATCCAATGATTTAGATCTTTGCCGCTGTCATAATTTTCATGACAGCCACGACGCTAAGCCACAAACGTTAAGGGCGCCCATCACTCTTCTTGGAAACAGTATAGCTTTTTAACAGATAGAACGCTACCGCTTTCTTATGAACAACTGCCAACTTAGAAGTTCTTATACTCATTAAAGGGCCTCAAGCGATACGACTTGTGACGCTATTTGCGTCAAGCGACACTCGCGTGTGTCGTTGCTCCGCAAGTCGCGGCGCTCATGCAGTCATGGTATGCTTTAAAAAACTTCTTTCATTTGTAAATTCTCCGCAGTCACTGTCACAAAACGCGAGTTGCTTGAGCATGTAGCTCGTGGTCACGTGGCCAAGGTCCTAAAGGTTATCGCTCCATTAAAAGACCGAGGTATATACTACCCACCTATTCTCGTTATACCTGTAATAAACGAATCTGTCAACCGAAACATGAAGGACTCTGAACACAAAGTGACGTGTTCACGAATCCGAACTGGTCAGTGAAGTTCGAATGCTTTCACAGAATTAATGGACACGATTGACTAACTTCTGTAACGTAGAGCGAAGAAACAAGGGAGATACGTCTAGCTACTATGATTTTTTTTTTTTACTACCGGTGTGATTTTTAGTGGGTAGGTATTAAAATTTGAGTGAATTTCGATTACAAGTAGGCAGTCAACTTTTAACCGACTTCATAAAAGGAGGTTCTATATTCGACCCGTATGTATGTAGGTATGTCCGCGATTTTATAAAAAAACTAATGAAGCAATATTGATAATTCTTTAATTAATGGGATTTTTTGGTATTAAATTGGTAATTATTCTTATGTACGAAGTTATATGCATAAATGTTCTGCGTCTCCGGCATTTCTATGCGGATTTTGATGATTCTTCTAGTCGGTATCTTCAATTCTTCAACGCACTATTGTTAATTGAATTTGTGTGGGGTAGGTACAACTAAAAAGTGAAAAATAAAAACGTTTTTACAAAAAAAAACATCTGATTAAAAAAAAACAAAGTGATAAATAACTTTAATTTCGAAAGTCGGTGTCAAAAACGAAAATGAGAAACCAACGACACCGACCGTGAAAACTTAGGTGAAGTGAGCGTGAAGTGAGATGTCATTCCACTCGATGCGAGAGATTACCACTATTGACAGCTCACTTCACAGTTGAGTTTCACGTTGAGAGTTTTACGGAATCGAACGGCTGTACATGCTAACCAACATGAAGCCATCTATAGTCGGGCTATAGAGGGCTTCTTTTGGTCCACCTTTTTTAAGTTTGTGGCAAACATTGAGTAAATACCACACTTTCTATTGCGAAATCGGTTCCTCCATTCGTTTTCTTCTGTAGAAAGAAGATAATATTAAAGAAAATTACATTTAGGTAGGTCCAGTACCTGTCCTATACTTCTATGATCAACGTTCAGTAACAAGTTGGCAGTCTCCTAATGGGCGTGTCAAAGCTTCCAAGCTCTCCAGACAAAGATGTAATTATTGTCGTATCGAGTTTACTTTACTAAAGCTTCGAAGAAAATGATAGGACTGTCGGAGCAAGATTTTGTTACAGGACAATAGTGTAAAGGAATGTGCTCCTGTGGAAAGTTGGTAAGAAATTTATTGTTGGAGAAGACAGTAAGTTAGGTTTTATGTTCAAATATGTTGTTAAATAACTGAATGCCAATTCTCGAACTTAAAAAACGTTGAAATTCAGGTCGCAATCTCATCTCTTTGACAATCAATGTCAAAGACTTTTCAAAAATGTATTTAGATATTTTTTTTGTAGGTATTTTTGACAGATAGCGACTGAGATTAGAATGCGAACGATTTTAAAAATACGGGAATTTTCCTCAGGTAGGTACTTGTCGATAGTCCTATAGGTACTGTCCTCCTATACCTGATAACACTGTAATTTTAAAACATTGTAAAAGAAAATTATTTTTTTAAAAGTAACCGTAGGAAACGACCAATTGGAACCGTGCACCTAGCTTCTGACGTTTCATAAGTGCTTCATATGTGTCCAGCTAAGAATATTTTAGAATAACTAACTGGTGATAGTTTAATACTGACTGATTCTTTGGTCAACTGAACCCACTCGAACTGGACCCGCAGGTCCAGTTGACCACATCATTTATTTTCTGTATTTTTATTGGCTAACTGGACCCACATTCAAACTTAGAAGAACATCTATTGTTTAAAGCTACCCGTGGATACAGGCGAGACTAAAAGACACATATACAAGGGCACGTTTCTGGTAAAGAATCTACCTGTCTTTAGAAACGTACAGAAAAGGCTGTATAAGAAAGAAATCAATCTATTAGTGCAAAAAAAGTTAGATTTGGCAAGGCTATAGAGGAGTATAGAGGTAAGAGGAACAGGGTGTAAAGTTCACTCAACTTAAATAGAAAAGGGAGGATTCGACTCCGACCAGACGGGTGTTGTGTCTGGCTGGCAACTGCCGTGTATATTATTGTTGCATACTCTTCAAGCAATAAAAAGTTATGAAAAACTCGGGCTCGCAATATAAAATAATTATCTTAGCTACCCTAACCTAAAAGTATAGTAGGCAGGTATAATTATTATCGAATAACACGCGTTGATAACGGGCATTATTTTGCCTGTTATCACTAACACTGAGCGTCTAAATGATATTGCACAGTTGGATTTTCAACTGGTAAAATCCATTTCGTTGAAAATCCAACAGTCCGCTTTAAATTAGGCATTACATTTAGTTGTCACCTAGTGTTAATAAAAATAGGATAATATTTTTGTGTTCACCAAAAATCTAAAGGTACATCTATGTATGCATTTCTAAAATATTATTCTTCCCCGAAAAATACTGATCGTGCACCAAATATTACAAAATATTTGTAACTTACTTTTTTAATTTTTTTGAAATGGACATTATCGAGAACCGAATTAGTTACGAGGTTAATTATTAAAAAAAAATGCTTAGGTTAGGTTAGGTTAAAACTGTGACCTCCTACGCACGAGCCGAGCGAGCGAAGCGAGCGGTGCCGCGGCAGCGGCCGGCGAGTGCCAGAAACGACTAAATTTTAAAGAAAAAAAATATGGAAAAAGAGATTATTTAAAAAAAAAAATATTGTTATTTAAAAAAATAAATGCTTGTTTTTAAAATTAGGTGTATTACTATTTTTACAAATTTGCAACAGTTGTTAAATAGATGCTCGTTATGACATATTTTAATGAACATATTTTGGTGCACATTCAGTATATTTGGTGGAACACAGGCAAAATAAGGTAAATGAAATGGGAATAAATTGAAGTACTTTTAAATACCATCCATAAAAATAGGACAACAACTCAATCTTCTATAAGTTTTTAGTTACTTATGTTTCTACAAGCAATAAATACTAAGTCTTGAGTTGAGCTGCATGATTTCTGACAAATGCGTGCACTGACTGGACAGGTCTTCTCAATCTGTGTGGTTCTTGCCTCAAAAGACCATCTCAGACATCGATCTACAGTCACGAGCATAAGTATGTATACACTTGGCTTTATTCAAAGGCGATTTTCTCCTTTATTTTTTAATGAAATTTTATGTTATTAGGAACATAGTATTTTCGAACCCATAGGTTTATGTAAAGTGTATGTAGTCGTATTTCAACGTTGCACTCCTTATTTCGTGAAAAAATTGCAATTTAAAGTTGCCAAGTGTTGACATATTAGTGCTCGTGACTTATAACCTGACCAAGATTATGTCTGGACTTTAAGAGTCTGTGATCTTTGAGTTTGTTTCGGCCTTTCTTTTGAGAGTAGTTAGATAGGAAAAGACGGCCTCATCTAGTTTAAAAAAAACATGATTTACGTGTAAAAGTGTTTGTACAAACCTACTGACATAATGATTTATCATTTACTAACCCGTCTAGAACGAATCCATTACCAATTTAACCCTAACAATGCAGTAACAGTTTCGAAGAAAACAAACGATACACGACGACGTATTTGCATGGCTTGCACTAAAAAGTGTAACAAAACTAATACACTTTGGAGATTCGCTTGGTGCTTGGGACTGGCTAAGTCCACAAAGAGATGCAATACCCCACTTGACTTAGCTCGTCGGGTGAAATGTTTGAAGTCCTCTTTTCGGCGTTAGGATGTAGGTACAAGATTTTGGGAAGGCGAAATAAGTATTGTAAATATAAAGACGCAATAATACAATGTGTCCTCTAGTCTCAACTGTGTTTACATTTGTGTGCGATTTCAAAAATATAGTATAGAAGTGTTTTCATTTATGGTATTATAAAAACTACTGGTGAAATATTGGTGGAATTCTGCCAACCCTTTCGTTGAATACAAGCGAGGTATCATGTTGTGATATCTGTCAACTTCGAACTAAAGGTATGCGCACATTTGGACATGCCACGCCGCATTGCAACCAATGATATTATAAGTGTAAAAAGGTGATTGCAACACATTACAAAAATCCTCCGGATCACTCAGTACATTTTGTATGAACAATTGCACACTACAGAGCAGTTTCATTGCACTGGGGGCCTAAAAAGGCCACTTTGGCAGAATCATAAACGTATTTTGCTTTTTTTCGTTGCAAGAGATTGGGATTGGATTTGGATTGGTATTTAAGCACAGACAAAAAAAAATAACTGAAAAATCCTTCACCAATGGGATTTGATACGATTAACTTAACAGTTAACTGTGTATTATGATTTATAATGATTTGATGAATTCCTTTTATGATTCTGCAAAAGTGGCCTTTTTAGGCCCCCTGGGCTGGATACAATTCAAATTCGAATTCGACATTCGAATCTGTCTGAAATACTTTACTGCGTTGCGGTGCGGCCCGACTTTGGCGCTAAGTTTTACTGTTCTAAGTAAAATCTTGCCAGAGTATAGTATTTTTATCTCACTAAGCGACGCCTGCTTTACATGTGGCAAGCAAGTATCCAAACACGCTATGAATGTGTGCGTGAAGACTAATAGTAACGTCAGCACATAACACACGCACGCACATACGCACACATACTTCCGACTTCGCCATTGTCTCGGACAGTTCCAAAAGCTCCTGGCTTAATAATAATAATAGCCTCCCCAACCGTTTTCGGTCACGGTGGCCAATCTCAATGGAGATTAGCCAGCTACGCAGGAGATATTATAGTGCACAAGTGTGTGCGCAAACACAGGTGCACTCTCTGTTCCTTTACTCTCATAGTCCGATGGGACGGCAATCCGACACGACCGGGGAGAGTTCAGGCGCAGGACCGACGGCTTTACGTGCTTTCCGAGGCACGGGGGTATTATACCGCCAACTTCCAAACTTCAGACTGTTACTAAGAAATTCCTAATGGAAAACCCAATAACACTTTGTCCGACCCGGGAATCGAACCCAGGACTAGGCTCAGCAGTCGCGCTTGTAGCCACGAGACCAACGGGGCAGTCCTCTGCTCCGCAGCTGCTGCGTTTACACACATATTCACAGCGTGTTTGTACATTTGGGGGTTTTTTTATAAACGTTGCTTAAAGTTAAGTAGGTAATGATTAGCGACTGTTTAACCATACATTTGGACTTTCTTATGGTTTCTTATACCTTACGTAACGTTTATAAATAAAAGGGGTTGGTAACCAAAACTGGTTCTGATACCACTAAAGTCGGTGCGGCCTACTATTCTGTAACCTCAGAAAATACCAAAAGGAAAAACATTAAATTTTTCCCTAGATCATAATATATTTACGTAGTTATTATAATACTAGCTGCGCCCCGCGGTTTCACCTGCATAAGTTTCGATCCCGTGGGAATATCGGGATAAAAGTGTCATATGTGTTAATACTGGTTCTAAACCATATGTGTGCTAAATTTCATCCAAATCCGTTCAGTAGTGTTTTCAGTAGTTTTTGCTTGAAAGAGTAACAAACATCCATCTTCACAAACTTTCGCGTTTATACTATTAGTAGGATAGGATGCTATTCTAATATGATTCTTTGCCGGTTGACCAAAGACTAGACGCATAAATCATTCGGAACGTCGATCTATTATTCATATTGTGTGAGACTCTACAATATTTTATACTATGAGTGCTTGGTCAGACTGGCAGCGCGGGGCGGGGAGCGGCGCAGGTTGGGGGACGCGCGCGATCTGCCAGTCCGCAGTCGAGCGCGGCTTCGTTCTGAGTGTCGTCGTGTCCTGTGTTTGTCAAAATATAATATGGATGAAGAAGACTTATTTTTACTAGAAAAAGCTCGAACTAGTTTGAGAACCCCTGTCCGCGCGCGGGCCGCCCGCGCACTCATTGCGGCCACTTGTATGAAGGAGCTTTGGCATGAGTGGTCCGCACGCTCTGCGCGTCAAGCAGCCCGCGCCGCTCACCACACCCGCGTGCCCACTATGGACGCTCAAATGAAATTCTTATGTATGAGAACGCCGCGCCGCGCCCGCCCCGCGCCCGTGTTTACAGTCTGGCCAAGCACTAAGATTTATGTGTGGTGCCTTCACGTATATTTTAACTATAGAGTCAGCTTTATACTTTGTGATTGTTTGCATTACAGTCATGTAATGCAGACAATTACACAATCGAATAATTGATGTAGTTGTTGAGTGATTGTTGTTGTTGTTGATGTGGTTGTTGAACAATTGTTTTGGAACAGGGTTTGGTGGTAAATGCAGATAGGAACATCATCATCATCAGCCTATACCAGCGTTTGACGCTGTCCGTTGTCAGTCAGTGAATGAATGAATTTCGCTTCGCACGGGTACAATTTATGTACAGTCAACAAAGGAGTTAAGTATACAGGAGCGTCGGATATAGTTGAAGTTTACTGAGAAACCGATGGATATTCTCGAATAAAATTTTAGTTTATTAATATAAAACCAACAGCTTATTCATTAAATTAAATTTCAGTCCAGAACATCCATCGGTTTCTTAGTAAACTTCAACTATATCCGACGCTCCTGTATACTTAACTCCTTTGTTGACTGTACCTACATGTGAAGACAGTATTTTGTTCACGACACGTTGCGTACAAGCAGAAACCTAACAAAAAAAGTACTGGGCTTGCATAAATTCAAGAAAGTATTTATTCTTTTTGTAGGTATATATTTACATAACATTTAGCTTAAGTCCATCTGGAACTTTTCAAAATAGGAGCTGTGGTTCCAGAGATTAACCTCCACATACCTATACACAAACTCGCAGAATTCGTTCTCTCTATTTATATTATTAAATTAAAGAACAAACTAAGAAGTACACACACTAAGACTATTAAGATTACACTATCCAAACTTAATAATACATTCAATAATGAAGCTTTACTTTTTTTTTTTTTTTTTTTTTGCCTATACTGTCCCACTGCTGGGCAAAGGCCTCCCCAAGTCCTTCCAGGAACTCTTTTCCTGCGCCACCTCGAACCAGCCCCAACCAAGCTTCACTTAAAAAATATATATTTTGTGAATGAGTTCCGTGGCTTCTAAAAGAAACCAAACGAAAGACAACACAGCATGTTATTCCCAAAGCGCCTATCACCTCGATCTATCTAGTTCCACGTTACGACAGTACTGTTACAGAGGTATCCGCTGACAAACAACGTACATAAGATAACCTTACGCCAAAGCTTTGTTTTCCGTATTCCTGCAACACTGGAAAAAACTTCACTCTGTATATTTATGGGTAAACAAATAGGTATACATGGTGAAGTTTTTTGAAAAATCAATAAAATTTGGTTACAAAGTGGTTTTGGACCTGGCGAGGTTCATTCTTTTCATCACTATGAACATCTTTTACTTTAAAATCAATAGGGCTTTAAGTCGCTCCATACATTTACTTCAGCTTAACGCGACAAAATGTAGGGATCAGCTGATTTACGTTACATCTTGTATGATGGAAATGGCGAACTTAACAATGAAACAAGTTCAATGTGTAGGGCGAATTTATAATATAAGGTTAACGTTGCGTTTCTTTAATATTTTTTTTTTTATATTCGGGCTACTGTCATTATTTTTAATCTAATCAAAACATACCTAACGAAAAAACCCGAAATGCGAGGTCACGAAATCCAGGATTCTTAACGATGTTATCATTCATCAATAGCCAAGATGACTAAGGTTAACACCAAGAAGGCAAAGCTGACATAAGGCCAGGTACAAAGTCAAAGTCAAAGCATTTATTTCAAATAGGCACATAAAAGGCACTTTTGAACGTCAAAAATTACAATAAATAAAATAGAATTGATTCTAGTCGCCCATTCCAAAAGGTAGTTTTCGTATGGAGAAGAATGGGCAAGAAACTCCACCGTTACTCTTTTAAAATGTTTTACAATATTTTGCATACATATAAGTGATTTATTCGCAAGCTATGCTAATACCTATTTAAAATAATAATAATATGTACATTTATATGAAAAAAAAAATAAGCAAAATGATCATAGGGCATCAAAAAATTCGTCCGCATCGCTGTCAACAGGAACAGTGCCCAAAAGGCTGGCAGCATTGCCACGTTGTATGGCAATGCTAATTCTTTGGTCAAGAAATAGGCCAGCCCTCTGGTCACGTGAAGAGTCGACTAACCGCTTGGCGATATCTCGAAAAACCAAGTGGGCACTAATGCATACATTAATTATTTAATAATATATGTGAAGACGATGCACTAATAAAATGACTATACCACAATAGGTAAAAGAATTAAAAATTAAACCATGACATAAATTAATTATCTGATAGATACGTGGTGCTCACATATTTACAAACATAGTAAAAGTAAACGATTTTAATTAAAATAAAAAAAAATACAAGTAATAAATCAAGGTGTGAGTTAAAGTAATTACAAAATGTAAATCAATGTCAAAAAAAAAAAGAAGAAAGATTAAATTTTACAATTAAAATATCAACCAGTTTGATTTTGTCTAGACTCTAGATTGTCCTATGGAGCAGGACCAGCATGTTTCCAAGCGTTCTTATCTTGGACATAATCTTCTAATTTATAGTATGCTTGTTTACAAAGTGTACGTTTAATGTGAGTTTTAAATTTTCTTTCATTTAATTGCAATATATCACAAGGTATTTTGTTGTAACATTTAACACAGTACCCCATAAAAGATGTATGTATGTACCTACTTTGGCTAATCTGAAAAATGGTTTATGTATTTTATCTTTATTTCTAGTGTTAAAATGATGTCTATCGCTTATTTTATTAAAAAGATGTAGGTTTTTTCGTACAGAAAGCGTCACTATGTCCTAACCCCTCAAGTTTTAAAATGTTACACTGCTACAACATTGAATTCCTTACGAATAATCTAAAGAATACTTCAAAAAGAGTCCATTGTGTAGACTCGGATTCGAACCATCGCATTACCGAACGTCGTCATACTCATACCGGCAGTTTGACGAACTAGCCAGCGAGCCCATATGAATTGCGATGAAATTGTTATCTACTATCGGCTGAGTCATTATATCTTTAGGTCCCTGTCTAATCGAAAGATGTTATAATTTGAGGGTATCCATTAATTTTACTTACTTACGTTGTCTTTATAAAATTAATCCATACCTTCAAGTTAGAACTTTGTATACGTTCACTTAAAATGGCGAAGAGTAAACGACTACTATTTATCAATTATTTTTTTAAATGATTTCTGATTTTATGAGAACTAAAATAGTTGTTCTGTTTGTTGTAAAATCAGATCATAGTTTTGTTAAATAATACCAATAATAAATATTATTAAATGATTAATAAAGTATTTTATTTTTCTTAATTTTTTAATTCTTTATAAATAATTACTACTTAAAACAAAATAGAAAAATATATCAAAATAATATAATGATCAAAAAGCACATTTCGTGCCTATAAAGGATTTGAACTTCCAATCTTATGCACGGTAAGCGGTCTTGAAACCTCCAGTCTATTTAGACGATGAATAAGTTGTCGTAAATGTTAACCCTATTATTGTTGCTTGTCGTCGCAAAAGTATTGTTTTATTGAAAAAAACAATAATAAAAACAGAATTAAAAAAAAAACTTACTTAAACTTATTTATTCACTAAAACAATACATTATTTAAAATAAAATGTTTTTGCAAAATACAAAAACCAACTTGGGCCTATCACGGATTTGAACGCACATGTCTTTTGGTGGGGTAACTACTTAATGGAGCTGTGTGTACATACATAATAATATTTTCATAAATTAATTGGCAAGGTACCGTCATAATATTAATCCTTTTAAAAAGTTCCCTGAGAGATTCGCGGCGACGTAGATTATAAATGGCTCTGACAGCTCTCTTTTGCAATACAAAATCGGAACCTCGTGCTTTCAGGGCAGCCAGGCCATGTCTTATCGCTTATAACCTCAATCAATCCACCTAGCCTTCTCCCAGCTAAGTTGGGGTCAGCTTCCAGTCTAGCCAGTTGCTAGTATTTTATATGGAGTGACTGCCTCCATAACCCAGTTGCTAGGTAACACTATACCCCTTGGTAAGACTGGTTGTCATACTTTTGGGCTTCTGACTAGTGACCCCGCAACAATTATTGTCAAATATCTACGAATGACAGCCGGGGACTAAATGCTTTCCGAGGCACGGAGGGGTCTCGATATGTAATGGATGTTCACCCATCCACGAACCAACCGTGGCAAGCGTTGCTTAACCTTCAATCGACCCGTGTAGCAGTTATTATTTATCCACAAGCCCCTTTATCGCTTATAACCTCGTATAGTGAAAACTAGTTCATGTTTTCGAATAAACCATGTACATTGTACAGACGCCAGCACATCAAACTACCCGAAACTGTAAAATTTTCACAATCAACTTTGAACCGTATGCTTTAGTAATAAAATTGAAAATCTATTGAAGAAATTTGACAGATTGTAGTAGGTTGATGTGCTGGCGTCTGTAGTGTACATACAGCTTGGTATATAAAGGTCGCAGGTGCCGCGGGGTCACAGTGCGGTTTCGCCATACACTCAGTTTATTAATAATTTCATGAAATATATTCATGAGTATATCGCAGGTTGCGGCAGTTAAGAAGGGCAAAGGCTATACTGTAATGTAATATTATAATCATCGCAGGCTGAACTGTACGAGGCACTGAACATTAGAACGGTAAAGGAAGAGGTGGCAGTGGCTGCCTCCAACTACAGAACCCGGCTTGAAAACCACCCAAATGAACTCGCTTCTATACTAACACAAATTACCTATCCCAGACGACTTAAGCGCCACAATATCCAAGACTTGGAGGCACGATGGTAAAAATATGACGGGGGTTCTGCCGCTGGAAGGAACCCGCCAAACGCCCACCACCCACAACAAATCTGCTCATAGTCTTGGGACTGATCGCAGATAAGGCAAAAGAAAAAAAAATCTCAGGTTAATAATATTATTATTGGAATTAATTCACTTTGACAAGAAAAAAGTCTGTCAGCCAACAGAGCTGACTGTCTAATCTTTGGAATTAGTAAAGTAGAATTAGGGCTGATTTTTCCACAGCCCGATAACTTTTATTCGAAGAATAAAATTACAGTTTATGTTTCAGTTGACAGTTAATGTTCTTTACTAACTTTTTAGACCTTTGTCTCCTGCTTAGGCGTAGGAAGTTTCATTAAAATCGGTTCATTCATTTCGAAAAACAAGGGCTTGAAAGTTTGCATGAAATGCCGTACGGCGTAAACGCTCTTAGGCGGTCCAAAAAAGATAGGTTCATTTTTAGTTGGCGAGAAAAGCTAGAAGAAATGAAAAAGATTTGATTAATTGGCAAGCACAATAGTATATTTTAATACAGTTGCTCAAAAAGTGGTGTATGCTACGCTATACGTCCCTGCAACGTATAGCGTTCGGGAAGTGGGCTATTACATACTAGTGCTTTTTTTTTACCTTTCCCGAACTCGTGCGTGTCTCTTTCCCAACTGTCAAAATAATGTATATTAAAAAGAAAAACCAACCATGAAGTTTTTACTAAAGAGTTTTTGTGATTCATACAAATACGTATACTTCTAAAAAGAAGCTACTAATTTATTTCAATATCAGATTTAATGATTTAATTGAATGAGTTAGGTTAGGTTTCATTTCATTTCATATCAATAAAAAAATATACTGAAGACTAAGCTGTATGGATAGTTCCTTTTGCCTACCAAAATGGGTGAAGAAAAAAAAACTCTGCTTATATTCTATGGTTGGCGCCATTTTCCAGAAATTTTCTTTGCGAGTTTAGTTGTTTGTTGCACAAAATGAGTAATTTCGACCCTATTTTTTTTAAATAACACCACCGGAACTCAGTATAATGGCACAAAATGCTTCGGAGAACATTTTACTGGAAAAGTCAAAAAGTCGTTACATATCCACATACGACTAATTTTTTGCGTGGAGAGAAGAGAAAAAAGCAATATAGTGTTTTTTTATTTTATTAAATTGCTTCAATGCGCCAACCGTAGAATATAACCAGAGTTTTTTTTTTCTTCACCCTTTTTGGTAGGCAAAGGGAACTATCCATACAGCTTAGTCTTCAGTATATATTTTTTATTGATATGAAATGAAAATGAAATTTAATGAGATGAAATGAAATGAAACCTAACCTAACTCATTCAATTAAATCATTAAATCTGATATTGAAATAAATTAGTAGCTTCTTTTTAGAAATATACGTATTTGTATGAATCACAAAAGCTCTTTAGTAAAAACTTCATGGTTGGTTTTTCTTTTTAATAGACATTATTTTGACAGTTGGGAAAGAGACACGCACGAGTTCGGGAAAAGTAAAAAAAAAAGCACTAGTATGTAATAGCCCACATCCCGAACGCTATACGTCCCTGCAATACACCACTATGTGGGTAATTTTTTTGTTTTTTTTTCTCTCTTCGTTTTAATCATGATCTGGCAGTTTGAGTAGTTTATGCGGCCTACCCAAATGTCCTGTCTTTGGTATTGTTCGTCGAATCGTTGAGCTCCTTAAGTTCTGAGTTGAGCTGCACGGTTACTGACAAATGCGTGCACTGACTGGACAGGTCCGCTCAATCTGTGTGGTTCTTTCCTCAAAAGACCATTTCAGACACTAATCTACATGGTCCTCAAAGATTATGTCCGGATTTTTTATATACACATTGATGAATTTTATTTAGACAATGACATGAATATTTACTTTGTAAGTAATTTATATTATATTTTTTTTTATTTAATTATTGTGAATGTGAGGACTATGTGGGTCATTTCTTTTTTTCCTTCTTAGTTTTAATCATGATCTGGCAGTTTGAGTAGTTTATGCGGCCTACCCAAATGTCCTGTCTTTGGTATTGTTCGTCGAATCGTTGAGCTCCTCAAGTTCTGAGTTGAGCTGCACGATTTTGACAAATGCGTGCACTGATTGGACAGGTCCGCTCAATCTGTGTGGTTCTTTCCTCAAAAGACCATTTCAGACACCAATCTACATGGTCTTCACACGATCTGACCAAGATTTTGTCTGGACTTTAAATGAGACTGTGACTTCTGAGTTTGTTTCGGCCTTTCTTCTCAGAATAGTCAGTTAGGAAACGCCGACCTCATCTAGTTTAAAAAAAATATGATTGACGTGTAAAAGTGTTTGTACAAACCTACTTACAGAAATAAAAATCATTTAATCATCATTTAATCATTTAATCATCATTTAATCATTTGAGCAACTGTATTAAAAAACTATTTCCACCACAGTTACAAGGCCTTTTTTTTTTTTTTTTTTTTTTTTTTTGCGGATGGGAAATCATCAAATGACCCCTCCCGCTCTGGGTGGAGCGGAAGGGAGTGTCAGACTCTTACTGACTAAAACCCACCCGTGTTCCTTCCTTAGCCCTTTATGTTCCGGGCCAGCGGTAACCCTTTCGGACAATCCCGCTGACCCGGCAGGCTTCGGCCCTATGGGGCCCCTCCTCGATGCTGACATCTCTTTGAGGCGCGCGTGGAACACGTACGCGCCGTCCGGCACGGGCCTGGTCCTGATCGGACGGTGAGCTACCCATTACTCTCCGCCCGCAGGCCCGCGCCTACGGTGGCCGGGAGTCGTCGCGCGGCTCCCGACGCCCGGAGCGTCTCCCGCGGCGGCTGGGACGGGAGGCTCTCTCCCTGAGCCGTCCCGCCACCTCCTTCGCTAGCATGACTGCTTCGCAGAAGGAGGTGACTGCCTCCCACTCCCTCTCGCCCCGGACCATGGCTTGCACCAGGGCCGGGCGCGAGAGGTCGCCGCCGCTGCCGATCGCCTCTACGAGGACACGGCGGTGCTCCGCCCAAGCGGGGCAGACCTCCACCGTGTGCTCCACCGTGTCCTCTGGGCGATCCTGGCAATGGTGACACCCGGGCGTTTCCTCCCGCCTGATGATGTGCAGGAACCTCCCGAAACTTCCGTGTCCGGTGAGGACCTGCGTCAGGCGGTAGGTGAGGGCGCCGTGGCGCCTCTCTAGCCACTCCTCAAAGAGGGGTCTTATCGCCGCTATCGCGGCGTGCCCTGCGCTGGGTTACTAACTTTTTAGACCTTTGTCTCCTGCTTAGGCGTAGGAAGTTTCATTAAAATCGGTTCATTCATTTCGAAAAACAAGGGCTTGAAAGTTTGCATGAAATGCCGTACGGCGTAAACGCTCTTAGGCGGTCCAAAAAAGATAGGTTCATTTTTAGTTGGCGAGAAAAGCTAGAAGAAATGAAAAAGATTTGATTAATTGGCAAGCACAATAGTATATTTTAATACAGTTGCTCAAAAAGTGGTGTATGCTACGCTATACGTCCCTGCAACGTATAGCGTTCGGGAAGTGGGCTATTACATACTAGTGCTTTTTTTTTACCTTTCCCGAACTCGTGCGTGTCTCTTTCCCAACTGTCAAAATAATGTATATTAAAAAGAAAAACCAACCATGAAGTTTTTACTAAAGAGTTTTTGTGATTCATACAAATACGTATACTTCTAAAAAGAAGCTACTAATTTATTTCAATATCAGATTTAATGATTTAATTGAATGAGTTAGGTTAGGTTTCATTTCATTTCATATCAATAAAAAAATATACTGAAGACTAAGCTGTATGGATAGTTCCTTTTGCCTACCAAAATGGGTGAAGAAAAAAAAACTCTGCTTATATTCTATGGTTGGCGCCATTTTCCAGAAATTTTCTTTGCGAGTTTAGTTGTTTGTTGCACAAAATGAGTAATTTCGACCCTATTTTTTTTAAATAACACCACCGGAACTCAGTATAATGGCACAAAATGCTTCGGAGAACATTTTACCGGAAAAGTCAAAAAGTCGTTACATATCCACATACGACTAATTTTTTGCGTGGAGAGAAGAGAAAAAAGCAATATAGTGTTTTTTTATTTTATTAAATTGCTTCAATGCGCCAACCGTAGAATATAACCAGAGTTTTTTTTTTCTTCACCCTTTTTGGTAGGCAAAGGGAACTATCCATACAGCTTAGTCTTCAGTATATATTTTTTATTGATATGAAATGAAAATGAAATTTAATGAGATGAAATGAAATGAAACCTAACCTAACTCATTCAATTAAATCATTAAATCTGATATTGAAATAAATTAGTAGCTTCTTTTTAGAAATATACGTATTTGTATGAATCACAAAAGCTCTTTAGTAAAAACTTCATGGTTGGTTTTTCTTTTTAATAGACATTATTTTGACAGTTGGGAAAGAGACACGCACGAGTTCGGGAAAAGTAAAAAAAAAAGCACTAGTATGTAATAGCCCACATCCCGAACGCTATACGTCCCTGCAATACACCACTATGTGGGTAATTTTTTTGTTTTTTTTTCTCTCTTCGTTTTAATCATGATCTGGCAGTTTGAGTAGTTTATGCGGCCTACCCAAATGTCCTGTCTTTGGTATTGTTCGTCGAATCGTTGAGCTCCTTAAGTTCTGAGTTGAGCTGCACGGTTACTGACAAATGCGTGCACTGACTGGACAGGTCCGCTCAATCTGTGTGGTTCTTTCCTCAAAAGACCATTTCAGACACTAATCTACATGGTCCTCAAAGATTATGTCCGGATTTTTTATATACACATTGATGAATTTTATTTAGACAATGACATGAATATTTACTTTGTAAGTAATTTATATTATATTTTTTTTTATTTAATTATTGTGAATGTGAGGACTATGTGGGTCATTTCTTTTTTTCCTTCTTAGTTTTAATCATGATCTGGCAGTTTGAGTAGTTTATGCGGCCTACCCAAATGTCCTGTCTTTGGTATTGTTCGTCGAATCGTTGAGCTCCTCAAGTTCTGAGTTGAGCTGCACGATTTTGACAAATGCGTGCACTGATTGGACAGGTCCGCTCAATCTGTGTGGTTCTTTCCTCAAAAGACCATTTCAGACACCAATCTACATGGTCTTCACACGATCTGACCAAGATTTTGTCTGGACTTTAAAAGAGACTGTGACTTCTGAGTTTGTTTCGGCCTTTCTTCTCAGAATAGTCAGTTAGGAAACGCCGACCTCATCTAGTTTAAAAAAAATATGATTGACGTGTAAAAGTGTTTGTACAAACCTACTTACAGAAATAAAAATCATTTAATCATCATTTAATCATTTAATCATCATTTAATCATTTGAGCAACTGTATTAAAAAACTATTTCCACCACAGTTACAAGGCCTTGCACATACTTTTCTAGTCGTGTAATGGACATTGACCCTTGTTACTTTCCTGAGGTCGTCAGCCTAACTGGCTTGTATCCAACATCGTTTGCCTTGAAAACGCAAGCTTTTATCTAATTTGATGTGACAGTAACTTAAGTAGTTTTTCTACCCCTACTAAGACTCCGCTGTCCGTCTGTCACCAGGCTGTATCTCATGAACCGTGATAGTTAGACAGTTACAATTTTCACAGGTGATGTATTTCTGTTGCCACTATAACAACAAATACTAAAAACAGAAAAAAAAAAAATCCCATACAACAAACGTGTTCGGCGTTTTTGCCTTGTGGTACGGAACCCTTCGTGTGCGAGTCCGACTCGCAATTGGCCAGTTTTTTTACTTTTCATTTGCGTCAATTTTATCTATGCTAATTTATTTTTTTGTTTCTATTCTAACAAAAATGTCGTGGTAGCCCAGAGGCCTTGCCTCACATGCACGAGGTTGTGGGTTCAAATCGGGACAATTACGAATGCAACTTTTTCACTTCATAATAATGTACCTACTTTTTTTAAAGTTTATTTTGGGCATCACTTTTTTACTCAATCACGCAAAAACGGTGCCACGGATTTGGATGAAATTTGGCACACAGATAGTTTATAACCTGGACACTTTTTATCCCGATAGTACGTTCCCGTCAAGTAATTTCTGACATAGGTATATGCAGGCGAAGTCGCTGGCAAAAGCTAGTAATGAATATAAGTCTGAAATTGCCAATCCACCTTCAGTAAGAGTGGTGATCAATGCTCATGCCTTCTCTGTACGAGAAGAGGCCACAGATATAAATACGCCTAGTTAACAATATTATAAAGGCGAAAGTTTGCGAGTGTGTTTATATGTTTGTTACTTCTTCACGCTCAAACGACTGCACCAATTTTGATGTGGCTGACACCCTGTATTAACATATAGGGCTACTTTTTATCCTGATATTCCCCCGGGATCGACATTTACGCGGGTGAAACCGCGGGGCGCAGCTAGTCAGGATAATAAAATAAAAGTGTAAAGTCGGAAGGGGCTACAATTAACAGACATTCTGAACTCTACCATTCTTATCTGGTATAGTGGTCGTTTGTCTAAAGTCTAGGTGGTCTAAAATAAAGCATGTGTTCGTGTGAAGAGATTTATTGCAAGTCTTGAAAACATTGCGAAGATAAAAATGTTAGTTCTTAATGGTGGTAAACAATGTTAAGTTTAAGATGGTGGAGTTTTATAAAGTTTAAATTAGAGAACGCTAGTTGGTGAGTGGAGAGTATAATAGTATAATTTTACTCTGAAAAAATGCTTGCCAGACAATTTTGTTGTAGTATTACAACAAGATTGTCTGGCATACAACAAGAACCCGTTGGATGCGAGAAGCGCAGAACCGGTCGAAGTGGAGGTGCTTGGGGGAGGCCTATGTCCAGCAGTGGACGTCATTCGGCTGAAATGATGATGATGATGACATGATTCAAAAAAAAAAAAAAGAATTTTCCATACATATTGACCGCGTAGGTATTGCACTTTTCTATGAAACATCAAAATTATATTTTTGATAACCGACGAAACATTTCTACGCTAAGGGGTCCTAGAATCTTAAGATGAATTCATGGTTTCATGTATAATTTTTGACATTAGCCGCACAACCCTTAAAAATTCAAAAGGTATTCTTTAATAAAAGAAAATCTCGGGCATTAATTTAAGGACGAGAGAAAACAGACTGAGATGAATTTTCGGACGACGATGTATGACTAAATAATGAGATGGATGGCAAATGTAGACCAAAACTGTACAAGAGTAACTCGAGGGAATCAACGTTTGAACATGAAATATAAATTACTATGTATGTTTTTCATATTATTACTCAAATTTTTAGGGAATTGCGGTGTCCATTTTTGGTCCTTGGGACCTCAACTTTGAAAGCCGTGACATGGTTTAATCAAACCATCATGCGTCACAGAGGACTGAGGAGCCATCTTTCGTAATATTTCACATTATAAAAAAACGATATTTCAGTGTCAATCGAAAGTCAAAGTCAAATAATTTATTGCAAATAGGCACTTATGAGACACTTTTAAAATAAAAAAAAATAGAATTGATTCTATTTGCCCAGGGTCCAAAGGTAATTTCATATGGAGAAGAATGAGTAAGAACCTCCACCGTTACTCTTTTAAAATGTGTACAATATTATCCTTTGATCCTTTGTAGTCTCTTAATCTAGTCTACCATGACGTTTATTTTTTCTTTGTCAGAAAAAAAAAATGAATCGTCACATGTTTATTTTTATGCAAAAAAAATTATAAAGTCAGAGAAATATTTAGAAAATGGACTACCTACCAACTTAAATTACCCGTATATTCAAATCACAAATATCAATGTTTGAAAGTTATTTAAAGTGGCTGTATAACACGTCAAGTTGACGCAGCGTAACAAAGAAAGGAATAGTATTTTGTGTTCCTCGCACAGGAAGATCACAAACTAAACTAAACACAATCATAAAAGTATAATTTGCGTCAATTTAATAAACAATTAATTTACCTGACTGTACAAATATTAATGTTTACTGAATTTACTGGGTAAAACAGCTATCTGTTTTACCCAGTGACCCAGTGACGTTACTATAAAGACCATTTTTACTTTTTTATACGGAAGCCTAATAAGATAATGCAGCTGCAAGTTCCAGTACAATACGCAGTAGAAGCAACTTGTAAATGCCATGTGTACGTGCACTCCATGCATACGGCTTATGAAAAATGCGACAGACACAATGTAGCCTATCATAATAGCAACTTGTCTTACTGATGTGTCTACGTGATTTAGTTTCCTAAGAGAACAACCTTTAGTAATGAAAGTGTCTTGTATTCATAGAATAGTACAAAATTCTACTACTATCGTTTCGTATTTCAACAACGACTTTCAACAGAATGATCTAAGTTTTTCGGTAGTTCAATCCAATACATTTTTTTTTACTTTTCCTCCATCGTAGTCGCTAATAGAATTTCAATTTAAGTAGGTTCTCTGATCTTTATCAGAAGGATGACCAACGTTGCAAAGCTTTTTAGCTACTGGAATGGTTGTTTTCAACATTGGGTATTTTAAATGTCCAAAAAAAAAGAGTCTAATTGACGCATTTTTTTTATTGCTGAATGGGCCCGCTCTTGATCTCGATCACGCCTGATGGAAAGCGATGGATGAGGTCTATGATGGAAAGAGCATCCCCAGAAGACGCCTAAGGCACTGGAAACACAGCTTGACTGCTGCTTGACGCCGGACTCCGATGGGAGGGCGATCGCAAACCAGGCTGGCGTTAGGCCTACCACCGCAAGGGAAGAATTGGCCAGTCAAATAAGGTGTAGGGTGTGACTGTCCAGGAGGCTTCTTCATGGATCCCTAAAATTTGCTATGCGGCACACATTACCCAAAAATTTGAAGAGGGACCCATTACTCTTCATTACCCAATTGGATTCCGAATTTCTCTGCCCTGATTGCAATATAATATTCTAATAACGCGGCCTCGTCAAAACAAATGATGAACAACTTTTCTATATAGGTAGGTCAATTGGTGAAAATGGAACAAAACTTAGTTGTAACGCAGGTTTCGGTTAGTCAGGAAGATTATCTAATTATCCATACAGGGAAATAAGTTAAGTACCTTTAAGTAAAACGACAATATTACGAGACGAGGCCGAAAAGAGATCGGATATTTCTTGAAAACGGTCGAAAAGTTAGTTTTTTAAAGCAGTGTATCTCTTAAACCGTAAATAATTTTGACAAAAAAAATATGATATTTTCAAGTCCTATTTTAATACAGTGATGGAACTCAAATCATTATCATGATTAAACAAACATATATTAATGCATCAAAAAAATCTTCAAATACACCTCTTAATTGTCTTTAAAAGCAGTTTAGCCTTCATTAACAATTTTAATTATAATTAAAAATATACCATTAAATTTCTAATGCCAAACTGCATTCAGTGATCGATTATTAAATAGTTTTTGTAAATAGGTAATTTCTTCATATTTTGCAATAATTACCAGCGTTGTGTCATCGCGCTTCTCTTTCTTTTCTATGCAGTCCGACAATGACCGCGCTTTAGGTCATGTAGTCGCCTTAAAATCCCATCTTTGTGCGGACGATCAACACTTCTAAACCGCATCCAAGTTTTCCACACCAATTTTGACACAAACAGCTCTTTCTCGTTGAGTTTCAAATTCAGAGCGAGATTTCTATAAGCCTTAGGTACTACTTACATAAATATAAAACTGTCCCTTTCCTTAATGAATAAATAAATACATTTTATTTCAGAAAAAACACATTCTCACGATAAACATTAGGTACTGAAAAAAAGTGTATCGTTGGTGCCTTTACTAATGTAAAATCATTGTATCACAAACACCAGCACCAAAATTGGTTACAGTATTAAATGAATACTCCATTTCCAGTATATTCTTGCACACATACAAACTTGGTTTAAAGCAATATTTAACAAACTATTTAATCGCTCCGTCCCGGAGCGGGCCTCTCGGGTCTGTCTCATTAGCGGGGATTAAGTGATTAATTAGGTACTCAATATAATATCAATATAGTCTTCTTGAAAACAACCTTTTGATATCGAAGCTCGAAAAGAACTAACTTAGAAACCAGGCGAGACCAACATCATGTTTCCAATTCCTTTCGTTAAGAACCAGTACTTTTACAGTAACTGTTAATGAGATACATTTAAATTTCATGACCACACTGACACAAAAATAATTTAGGGCAAATCATATACTTTCAATTTTATATTCAGTATTTAAAATTACTAACTGCATAATTCTTACTAATATTTGGAAATCATGACAATTAAAATAAAAAAAAACGAACTTGCTACTTATTCGTATAATATAAATTCTTAAAAATTCAATCAAATCATCAATCAACCGTTTCTGATTCAATGGCACTTATCTTTTGTATCGAAATAATTTAATTTCGATTACGTCAACGTCGAAAAGAAAAGCATTGTCATTACTCGAAAACGATCCATTTTACTTAACTTTTATTGTTGTGGATTGGTAAAAAAGAGCGTATATTTTAGTACCATTTTGACGTTCAAAAGTGTCTTTTATGTGCCAATTTGACCTTCTTTATCTCAGAATTCTTGTACTTACATAGTAAGATTAGTAGAAGATGTGACAAAATATTATGTAACAAAATGTTAATAAAAGTTAATGCTCCTCAACATAACGGCAGTACGTAAACTTAACACATAACTGACACGACAAAGTAACCCTTTTAAGGTTTATTTTAAGAAGCAGCAAGCTACTAAAATGTTACCCAGTAAATACATAAAATCACACTAATATTATAAACGCGAAAGTTTGTGAGTGTGTGAGTGGGGGTGTGGGGGTGTGTTTATATGTTTGTTACTTCTTCACGCTCAAACGGCTGGACCAATTTTGACAAAATTTCGTATGGAGGTAGCTGACACCCTGGATTAACATATAGGGTACTTTTTATCCCGATATTACCACGGGATCAATATTTACGCGGGTGAAACCGCGGGTCGCAGCTAGTATTTTATATATAACTTGCGGGTTTTTAGGGTTCCGTACCAAAATGGTAAAAACGGAACCCTAAAAACCCGCAAAACTAAATAAACGATAGACAGTCTAAAAAAATCAAGGGGATAGTAGCTAAATAATAACAGCCGCACTGGTCGATTGCCGCGGTCGATCTGTGGACGGGTCATCAATTACATATCGAGACCCCTAAATGCTTCGGAAAGTACATTATGCCGTTGTTCCCGACTGTCATTCGTAAATATTTGACAGTTAATACGGGTAGTCAGAAGCCCGATAGTCTGACAACCAGTCTTACCAAGGGGTATCGTGTTACCCAGTAACTTGGTGGTGGAGGTCAGACGGGCAATCGCTCCATGTAAAATATCAGTACTCAGCTGCATCTGGTTAGACTGGAAGCCGACTCCAATATAGTTGGGAAAACCAATGGTAAAAAATATATGCAGGTATTCGTAATCACCACGTATCATACAGTGTGAGTCTTCATAATGTGCTCATAACGAAATGACCAACATTGCTTAATTTTATCGACGGAAAAAATATTTGAAAAAATAAAAAAATATTTAAAAGACCAAGTGGACCTTGAGTAGAGAAGTTGGAATCGCGCCACAACATAAACTTCAAATCGTTTGTGGTGCGGGTTCCAACTCAGTACCTGGAAACCTTCATGAAGGAAGAGTTTTGGCCGAAAGGTGTAGCGTACCGACGTTTTCGTGGAAGGTTACGCGACACCACGCAGCGCAACACGACGCCGACACAGTCATCACTTCGTGCACAATAATAATTAATAGTTAGTTTTTATTAAAATATGTATGTTTAGGTTAAGGTATTTATCTATGGGCCTGCGATGCCCGAAATAAATGGATTATTATTATTATTATTTACCTGCTAAAGTATGGTGATTGCAAGGCCTTTCTTTAACAGTTGATAGGAAATGTTATGATTGAGTTATAACATGGTATTTTACGTTTAGAAATCTGATACGATGGAGAATAATTTAAAGTAATAAAAAAGAGAAGTAATCGGCGTTTTTATTGAGTAATTTTACAATAATTGAAAAAATTGATGAAAAAATATCTGATTTTTGTTAGAAAAAAAAACATAATTCTCAATTGAGGGCGATTGTTTACACAGGGGTCACAGCAGCGAACAAGAATTTTAATAAAAATTCTACAATTTTTTTTTTTTTAGATTTTTTAAAATATTTTTTCCGTCGATAAAATTAAGCTTAGTTACCCTCATTTCGATATGTGCACATTATGAAGACTCACACTGTATAAAGTTCATTTTTCAAAGTTTTTCTTCGTAACTTGATTTTTGTACGAAAAACATTAACAACATATTAGGTATAGGCATGTCGGCTTAGCACATTTTTCCTTATGGCAAATACATGCGATGTAGGATGGATATGAATGTGTTATTTCCTTCGGTACAATAATAAAGTGTTATCCGTAACCGTTGACAACTCGTTTTGATATAACCAATATTAATAATAGTATAGTTTCTATGGTTATAACTATTTCTGTAATGCTAATGTTATTTTGATATACTTAAGTAATACTTCCGTTTGCCATTGTTTGTTCGGAATGTACAGTCAACAGCAAAAGTAGACGATCAAAATCAAAAATTCAATACTAATGAACGGAGTTCGTGTCAGAACTGTGTGGCGTCGAAGTACTACTACTTAGAATATTTACTACGTAGAATACTTTGAATCACATCGACGCCACACAGTTCTGACGCGATCTCCGTTCATTAGTATTGAATTTCTGACTTTGATCATCTACGTTTGATGTTGACTGTACAAAAAAAGCCGTCAAGTGCGAGTTGAACTCGCGTGGAGAGGGTTCCGTACGATGAATATTTTATCTACTATATTTTTTTTAAATCTGACCCAAATTTGTTTGTGGTAACGAAAAAAATACTTATCATTGTAATTGAAAAACATGTTCATACATTACAACTGAAAATGTAAGTTTGTACGCACAATATTGAGAAATTTACCATGTTGTTTTGAGACCACAGACTTCTTATAGGTTTTCCTGTAAGGTTTTAAGCTCAGTAGTTTCGCAGATAACGTTTATTGTTTCACAACTTGCGTTTTTTTTTGTGTTTAGGTCCTGTAAGCCCCTTTGTCTTCTTGAAATCAGAGACAGCTCAAACGTAATGGACAAATTGGTTAACCAAACCCAGCAATTACCGCGGCTCGTTGGCACAATTCAAAGCCCATTAATCAGGTTGGCACTACATCAGTAATCTCGTCTGGGAACTGGGAACTGCGATGTTGCGGTGTCCTATATCTGCGCACGAAGTACAGAGAGTGTAGTTTAATGACTTTAGCGTGTCTTTGAGTAAACATATCGACAGGTAATGGATTTGTGTCAAGCTCAAACTCAAAGCATTTATTTCAATTAAACCATTTACAGGCACTTTTGAATTGTCAAGAAGTCGGTCAGTCATGGAGAAGAACGGGCAAGAAGCTCCATGGACACTCTTTTGAATTATATTTTTACAAAAATATTAGTTACCTACATCATTTTTTTTTTGCTAGCTGATACTGTCCCACTACTGGCACATCATGAATATTGAATTTATAATTATATGTGACCCCAACTGACGGCGCCCGTTCACGAACATGACGCATAGATCAGCACCATTCAGCTCAACCATTTTGAAGGGAGCTAAATGATCCAACACACACGCCACCGTCAGCGAGACATTTGTGTGAGTATGACATACTATCAGCCGCCGTTATACTTTAAACAGTAATATAGCAAGTAACTCTATTTGATTTTCAACTCATTACTACGATTTGGATTAAGTTTTCAATTAAATTCAAAGTTTATTTTACACTAACGAAGTAGAGACCTTAGAATACAAATTATGTTCAAACTTTTAACTTTTATTTAAAAAAAATATCTTCTCTTAATTTAAAATCACGTTCATCTCCTAAATACTGTAGCACATACTAATTTGTCAAGCACAGACTAAGAAAATTAATGACACAAGGCCATAGTACGTTTAATTTTCAGATAAATATCGCCCGGGCCTTACACGATGAAATATTCATGAAGACAATGTAATTTGTTACCGATATTGCTGCCTGTATGTGGTTCAGGACGTAATTTCACTCGGAACATACAACGGCGACAAGCAAATGAGTTTTTTAAATAAACCAGACATGTCTGGCGTTGCTTCTATCAAGAAATTGTTTACACAAACAAAGCCTTGGGCTTACAGGCCTTTTTAGGGTTCCGTACCCAAAGGGTAAAAACGGGACCCTATTACTAAGACTCCACTGTCCGTCTATCTGCCTGTCTCTCATCAGGTTGTATGTATCTCATGAAAATTTCAAAGATTTTCTGTTGCCGTTATAACAGCAAATACTAAAAACAGAATAAAATAAATATTTAAGGGGGGTCCCATACAACAAGCGTTTTTTTTTTTTTGGCTTTTTTGCCTTGTGTTCTCTTTCAATTGTTTTACAGAAAAATACGTAAATTAAGACGCCCTCAGGCTAGGAGGAGCGAGGAGCTATGATCTTCGCACGGTGGCTGGTAGCAGCTTTATGAGAGTTGCCGAGAACCGAGCAGAAAGGCGTGCAATTCAAGAGGCCTTTGTCCAGCAGTGGACTGCTTTAGGCTGATGATGATTATATTACAGAAACGGTTATCTTTTGTTTTACTACTCAGGAAAGTAAGGAAAGTAACCCACACTTAATGTACAGGTCATATGATTGAGAAACAAATAAATAGGTACCTTCCTGAGTAGAAAATTGATTTAGAACTGGTGAGAAATTCTATTGAGCACGACTCAAAGGACCACATTTGTGTTGTGTTTGATACTGATAACATAAACTAAACAATCACAAGTAAAAATGAAATCCCCTGCACAATCTTCCATCAGAAGGTTGGTTGGTCGCTCGCTTGATCTGTTTAGGAATCGATTCGGTCGATCGGGGGATCAATTTTGAAACGAAACTTGTTTCCACAAGTCAGATTCAGCTATCCATCATATTTTTCCGAAAACCCGCTCAGAAACTCAATACTGAACCTGGGGAAAAATACCAATAAACTGAAACTAGGAAAATGCCCACGTGCGAGCTACGTTCGAAAGCTAGCTTTTTGTTCTATTAAAATAGAAACTGTTGGAATAGGCAAAGCTGAATACATAAAATGGAATGTCAAAATATTGCAGTGTTTTTTTTTTTTTTTACCTTTTTGGCAACTGAGCCGATGTCGACTATTCTGCCAGCGTCATATTGCAGTGTTGCTGGGGCGTGTGTTGCGCCACTTCTTCTCAGCACTAAGAAGTGGTAAAGGGCGGGCGTTTCGGGGTTCTGTTTTATGTGTCACTAGCTACGCCCCGCGGTTTCACCCGCATAAGTGTCGATCCCTTGGGAATATCGGGATAAACTTTATTTTGGTTATCTGTGTTCTCCCATTATAAAGGGTAAAATATTTTTTATCTTAAGATTTAATACTCAATCATTGTTTTTTGGGGGGAGGATGGGGCTGGTAATCTGTGTGAAAGGTTTTTCCTAGTGCAGATACCGGTCTCCCCACAAAGGATTTATCAGATTTAGTGTCTTCACATTTTTAAGGCTTCCTTTGTGGAAGAGAAATAAATGTTTATTTACTATTTATTTTATCATTTTTGTAAACACGCTTCACAGTATTTTGAAATAATTAAATGATTAATCAACAAAAATAAAGATCACATACATCTGGACATTTTTTTATACAATTTTTTTTTATATTTTACTAAAAATGGTGCTTTTAAATCCGTATTCTTTTTTATTACGAGTTTAATTGATTCTTGAATTTTACGGATTATTTTACGCATAGTTTTTACTAAGTTTTTATTTTACCATTTTTCGTTTTAAAGCTGTAATCAAAATCGGAAGTTAAAAATAATCACACTAATAATATAAATGCGAAAGTTTGTGAGTGTGCGAGTGTGTGTACCTATGTATGGGGGTGTGTTTATATGTTTGTTACTTCTTCACGCTCAAACGGCTGGACCAATTTTGATGAAATTTTGTATGGAGGTAGCTGATACCCTGGATTAACATATAGGCTACTTTTTATCCCGATATTCCCACGGGATCGACACTTACGCGGGTGAAACCGCGGGGCGCAGCTAGTGCTAACATAAATTGCGTCTACATGGAAATTTCCATAGAAGGATAACCTAAAAAAAAGCTTGTAAAAAGGAGCGTTCCGAGAATTTCCTTAACAAGCCTGTAAAAATGTTTAACAATCTACTTAAAAGATCGGGTTTCCGTATTTAAGGGGAGTCAGTATCGCCTTCGCGTGATATTTTTATCAAGTTACGGTGTCACCTACTTATTTTTCCTCCTATTTTTTGTTGTTGTTATTTCAATTTCGTATCAATATTGAGGAAGATTTGTTGAGGTTTAATCCCTTTATTCTTATAGGCCGGAAATTTGGATTATTTTTATTATGGTGATATATTGAAAAAATTGTGTTTTTCTATTTCGTGTGACTTGTTAAGTATGTGGACTAGGGATTTAACATTTTGGTATATGTTTTTTGACTTTTGGTCTAGTATCATGTAAAAGGAATACACGATTCAATTAATTTTTCTCGATACAAAAAAATTACAAAGTTATATTATATATTTTTTACTTTTTTCGACATCACGACGTAACGCATAAGAGTCTAAAGTAGCCTTTAAGGTAATCCACGGAGTCGGCTACCTCCATACCAAATTTTATAAAAATTGGTCCAGCCGTTTAAGCGTGATTCGAAGTAACAAACATATAAACACACACACTCACAAACTTTCGCCTTTATAATATTAGTGTGATATAATAGGATGATAGTGTAATTTTATTTTTTTGCCATCAACCGGGCACAAATTCAAACTCTGGGCTTTCAGCTACTCGGAAATTCGAGATGGAATACCCAATAACGCTTTGCCCGACCCGGAATTCGAAACCAAGACCTCCTGCTTAACTATAGCACTTGCGGCCACTAGACCAATGAAGCAATCTACATCAATAAGTACTTAATATTTAAGTCTCGATGTTTTACTCGCAAAAGCATGTATTACGCAGTTTGATGTTGAAAAAACCTGCGTCTTGTCTTTCCTTGAAAAACCTGTAACAAAAATAAAACATTGAATATCACCATTTGACATTTCGATTGTTCTAACAACCAAACCCTTCCGTCTCGTCTTGACATTTCATTTAAGTACACGAGTTCCGGAAATAATATTTTGAGGCAACCACAAAATTTCAATCGAGTTCCTGATACCGACCCCCTCAGGCCTGGGAATGTCCCTGTAAACGACATTCCGGTAATGAAACGCCAAGACTTGTCACGTGATTTTGAATCCAAATCAGACATTCGACTGAAGGTAATTTACTTACAAAAAATATTTGTCGAGTTGAACAAATTGGTAAACAAAAGTGGTGTGGTTGGTGGGGTGGTGGTGGAGCGGTTGTTTGAAAAGAAATCTGGTTAAGAATTTTGCTGACAAATTCCTCCATCATCCCATCATCCTTTTATTGTTTTTCCCCTTTGATAGAAAATAATTGTTTTACTTCATTTTGCTTTGTCTGTGTCTATATTTACATAAAAATAGTCAAACAAATAAATAAGCGAAGACACGAAGGATTCCGTACCACAAGGCATGAAACTACGAAAAAAACGTTTCTTTTACCCCTTTAGATTTTAACTTTATTTTATTTTTATTATTTGTTGAAGCGGCAACAGAAATACATCATCTGTGAAAATTTCAACCGTCTTGCTATCACGGTTCATGAGATACAGCCTGGTGACAGACGGACAGTGGAGTCTTAGTAATAAGGTGCCGTTTTTACCCTTTGGGTACAGAACCCTAAAAATGCTGTTCCATACATTTTGACCGCGTAGGTATTGCAGTTTTCTAAGAAACATTAGTTTTTTTTCTGATAACCGTCTAAAAATTTCTATGATATCTGTAATCATGTGCTGAATTCATTGTTTCAGTTTGCGCATCGAAGTCCCTGCAACCCTGTATATTTATTTAACGTATTTTCGGCGTCGATTTTAATTCTAAATCCCTGTTCTATCCATATCCTTAACAGACAGTAAAATCACTGTAGTGCTATTCTGTAAAAATCTCACCGTGATAACTCAGGTGAAGTGAGCTGTCATTAGTGTCAATCCCTAGCATTAGATGGAATGACAGCTCACTTCACCTAACTTCTCACGGTGAGATTCTAACAGAATCGACCGGCTATTTCGAATCAAGCTTTATCTCAGTATTATTCAGTCGTAACTTCCGCTAATACGGTAGGCTGGCTAGTAAGAATCGATCATACGTTTATTACGTACTGAGAAATGTTAATTATCCTCTTATTTCATACATCATCGCAAACTGATGTACATTTGCAGGGCAGTCGCTTGCTTGGAATCGCTGTGATTTACTGGAATATCGACTTTACAATTATACACCGTATTTATAAATACAGCGGTGCTATTCTGTAAAAATCTCACCGTGAAAACTTCGGTGAAGTGAGCGTGGAGTGAGCTGTCAATAGTGTCAATTCCTATCAAAAACAAACTCACTTCACCTATGTTTTCACGGTGAGATTTTTACAGAATCGACCGGCTGTATGCTAGAGCTGAGAGGTGAATTAATTAAAGTAGGTTTTAATGCAGAAAATATTTAAAGTTTTAATGAAGATACATTTGGTAAGTAAAGTAGCCATGTGAAAAATGACACTCGGTAATTAATGTAATGTTATAATCCGGAATAAGTATGACATTAAGGATTATTGCGAAAATATATGATATAATATGGGTATATGATATGGGTAAGTAATATATGATATAATAACAAAACCTCTAATATTTAATTTATTTTATAACAGCTGATTAAGACCAGTTTTATTTGATATAATGAACAGTTAATATAATAAACGATTGATATAATTTTAAAGTAACTAATTTCTATAAGCATAATAGACAATTAATATAAAATCGTTTGATATGCCACTCAAAAGACATAAAACTTATATAGTCTAATATGGTAAAAACTTTTTTTTTTTTCTGCCAAGATATCTCGACGGAGCCCCATTTCTGGGTGGTTATAAAAAAAATAACCACAAAGGCTAGCCTTCTAACCTAACCTATACTAGTCAGATTGCTCTGAATCGGGGTGTTAGCAATAATAATAAAGGCTAGCCTTCTAACCTAACCTATTCAAGTCGGATTGCTCTGAATCGAACCATAATGACGGTATCAATATATATTTTAAACGATAGACCTAATGATTTTCGATTAAATAAACGTTATTATATCCATTAACGTTATACGAAATAAGTTTTAGAGTATATAAATGATATATGTAAAGAAATTATATCAGTTATATAATATATATATAACTGATATAATTATATCTCACGTTTATTAGATCTTGTGAACGTTAGTTATTGAAATGAAAATATACCAAATAACTTTATATGATACTAGCTTCTGCCGGCGACTTATCCGCGTGAAATTTCTTGTTCCCCCGATCCACCCCGTCGCATCTTAATTAATTCGTTTTTGCTAAGCGTTCTTTCTGACTATTTTTTCTTTTTGCTCGGCTCCTAAGGGTCATAGCGTGATGCTAAATAGCCTGCAGCCTTCCTCAAGAATTGGGCTATCGAATACAATATTTTTTTTTCAAATCCTACTGGTAGTTCCAGATATTACCCCCTACATATAAACATTTTTTTTATTTTTTTTTATTAGCCTAATTTGTGTCCCACTGCTGGGCAAAGGCCTCCCCTTTTTCCTTCCAAACCTCCCTATTTTGTGCGAACTCTGGCCATGTTGGCCCTGCGAATGTTATTAGATCGTCACGCCACCTTCGCCTTGGTCTACCTCGACGGCGGCGGCGATGTCCTGCCTCAGGCGTCCAGTGAGTGACGATCTTATAAACTTTACCTCTTTATAATATTAGTATAGATGAGACGCACCCTATGGACCCTGTTACTGATAGCGGTGGGCTACTATATTTTTATAATCTAATATTTAAAAATAGGTATAATTTATAAATGTATTTAAAATTAAATAAAGGAAATATTTATTTGACATAAAAAGTACACAGATACAGGGTGATACTTCATCTAGGAGTGCAAATAGTCTGGTACAAAATAAATGATCAATGTCCTATAATTGAAAATAAAACAACGTCATTATGTATTCAAACAACAGGTCATTATTTTGTACAGTATATTGCATTACCTATTTCACCAGGTAAATAGCCAACTACGCTGTTAAAGCTATTAGCCTGAAACCATAAAACCGCCCCGATTTAAATGGTCTATTAAAACTTTACGCTACTGCCATTTACGGTTATTATTCCGTCATTAAATCAGAATGTTTGTTTTAGTATATCCACTTATCAGTCTGCACAGTTCCCGCTAAGCCTAAATAAACCCTGAAACATACTAGACGGGTCAGTTAAAAGATTTTATACACCAGTTGAACATTTCATAGTGCAGTACAACACTTCTCGAAAGGTTGCGGGCTCGAACGGTAACTACCTACCTACATACCAATGTGTATATTAAATTTTAGTTTTATTTGTTTTATCACCTTCCAATATATAAATAAAAGGATTAATAAACGTATTATTGAAATCCTTAGAACGGTCTTTCCATTGGTGTTCATCCATTAACCCTAAATCAACAGCCCTATTATTCAATGTTGCCTATGGACATCTGCAATACCTACCAGAGATATCGAACTGAAACTGTTCAACCGCAATAACACAGGCACCTATACCCTTTAAACCGGTACAAGGACACGCCACTTGGCGGAAGAAAATGATGGAATGGACCACTTTGTGGTTGTAGATGTTAGACGAGCTACTCTCGAGCTCCACTAGTTACGTCAGTGTTTATTTCTATGTTTATAATCTTGACTGGCGCTGACGGTAAACATTCGTAAGAACAACTGATGTGAGTTATTACCAAACAAAACACCACTCAAAAAATGTAATACCCCTTTAAGCCATTTCGTTTGTCGCTTCAGCTTAAAGCGACGTAATAATTCATGTACAGACGCCAGCAAATCAAGCTACTACAATCTGTCAAATTTCTTTAACAGATTTTCAATTTTATCGCTAATTTATAAGGTTCAAAGTTGGTTGGGAAAATTTGACAGTTTCGGGTAAGTTGATATGCTGGCGTCTGTACCTCGGTCCAATTTAACGACTTTTACGCGAAGAAAATCTAGATTCTATAGCGAGTTTTTTTTTCTAGGATTAGTAAGGGTCTTTTTAGACGAGGGGTAACTTGTGAGTGAAGAAAAAATAGTAGTCTAAATATTTCATGTTTTAGGGTTCCGTAGATTACCTCAATTCTCCTTTTATTTAAAATATTACTTGAGTAGTTTTGTAGGTGTAAAAATTTAGCTCCTGTCCATCCTTTAAACTTAAACTTATTTGACAAAACGTAATCCTGTGTCATCGCTTTGTTAAATAAGTTCTTACCGCTTGGTGCAATTCGTCTACGTCCTTTACGTCGGGACTCTCTGACAGCTTAACCAGCACTACCGTAGTGATTTGATACTTGAGTAATAATATCTGTGCTAAACACAGCATTATGAGAGAACGGATCGTCGATGTGGCGACGCTTGGTGGAGGGCTGACGTGCAGCCGTCGACGTTTTTCGTCTATTTCAGACGAAAGACGTCCACTGCTGGACGTCGGCCTTGACGATGACGATGATGATCCGAAAACGTTAAGTTCATACAGTTTAATTTATTTTTTTATTTTACTGTGTAATGAATTTAAAATAAACAGAAATAACTTAGCAATAAATTCACAAATATACTACCCACTACATTTTCTATATAAAGACACGTGGTTATCTGTATCAGAATTACTCATCTTAAAGTGAGTAATCGCGCGAGGTGTCCTAGAAATACGTAGACAGGTCTTCGATCAGCAGCCTTATAATCAGGATTCTCAATTTAAATTACAAAAATATCACAATTAAACTCGGATGAAAATGGATTAAGATTCAGTACGTAAACGATCCGTCGCGTCGTGACCGTCTAGACTACGCCACCGTTCGTATCAAAATGCTCGAGTCCGATGGCTGCCTGACGATCAAGACGTTTCGCTAGAGCAACACCACCGTTGCCACTATCGTCCGCACAATGTTCATTCATTAATCAATCAATCAATGTCAATGTCAAAATAAGATCTTCAATTAATCCAACTAGATGGCGCTAGGGACGCGCCTTCATATAGATTACAACTTACAGTGTGTAAACAAACTGATGATAAACGTAATTGTAGTCAGGGCAAAATTAATTATATGAACAAACGACTAAAACTAAAAATAACAAAACAAGTCTCTTCTTTCTTTCTATCCTGCGGGTCCTATGATGATCATAATAATCATAATCAGTCTATAATGTTCCCACTGCTGAGACAATGGCCTCCTCTCATCGAAAAGGAGTGGGTCATAATCCACCACGCGGGCTCAGTGCGGGTTGGTGTATGTCATAATATATGTCTTCGAATTTTTGGTTCTAGGACATGCCGGTTTCCTCACGATGTTTTCCTTCTCCATTTTGAGAGCAGTGGTGATGAAATAATTTACACAAAGTAAAGCGTCTGTCTGGATTCCAACCTATGACCTACAACTCGTAAGTCGTGTCCTTTACCACTCGGCCACCACTAGTTACTGGGTAATACGATACTCCTTGGTAAGACTGGTTGTCAGACTTTACCTACCTATGATGATAATAATTATAATTTGCTAAAGCATACGAAATCTACTGCTGATTTTTCAGAGTTTTAACTTTATTACTTTTAAAAGTAGGTCGACTAAGCGGTAATATTCCATAATTCTTAGTTTGTCGAATAGGCACAGGCAATAGACATTGTCTTTGCTCATTTTGGCACATCACCCTATATTCTTGTGTCCAATGTACGAAATATCTCAGTATCTTAGGGACTACAGCTAACTATAACTTATCGGTTTAGTTTTATACACTCAGTTTTTACGTCTTATCTAATATAAGACACGGCCCAAAGGGAAATCACGAGAGCTTCAATATAGATACTTCATAGAAAGTGAGTTAAGATGACCTACTATGATCAAATTGTCGAAAATCATATAACGGGTAGGTAATCGAATTTTGTTTCAATTTCAAATAAATTCAATAATATTCCAAATGTGGTAGGTACTTAATTACTTTCCATCAAATCAGTTCAATGTTCATCTAAACTTATGCTTAGAATAGATATAACAATAATCAGCGTCACTCAGGATTTTGTAATATCTTGATTTAGAAGTGTCCATGGAGTTTCTTGCCCGTTCTTCTCCATAGAGTTCTACGTTTTGGAATGGGCAACTAGCTTCAACTTTCTGACTAACTGACGGACTAATTTTGACATTTCAAAAGTGCCTGTACAAGGTTTAATTGCAATACATGCTTTGAGTTTGAGTTTATCAAACTATCCAAAATCATTATAAACACTTCGGAAAAAGTGAGAAATGTTGATGCACGTTGGTTCGTTTTGGAAGAACCAAGCTTAGTTATTAGGCCCGACACGGCACGATTTCTATACGGTATGGCGTATAAACCGCGCCGTAGAAAAAACATGTCCGTCAACAAGATCCCATAGTTTATCCTTACAACACTGACGACCGTCCCCAGACAAGGCGAATAGGCAACAAAAACGTGTGTGTACAAAGGGCTCCGCCAAAATTTTTTTCAACGGTTGATTTCGTATCACACTAATATTATAAAGGCGAAAGTTTGTGAGTGTGTGGGAGTGTGAGTTTATAGGTATGTTTATTATTTCTTCACGCTCAAACGGCTGGACAAATTTTGATAAAATTTTGTATGGAAGTAGCTGACGCCCTGGATTAACATATAGGCTACTTTTTATCCCGATAGTCCCACGGGATCGTCACTTATGCGGGTGAAACCGCGGGGTACAGCTAATCACAAAATAAAAATAATAGACCTATATACATAGTTTATCTGTTGTTCTCAATATCATCATCATCAACCTAAAGTAATCCACTATATAACTGGACGAAGGCCTCTTCAATTATACGCCATTCAGCTCAATTCTTGGCAGCTCTCATCCAACTGCTATCAGCCCCACTTGTGAAGACTGTCGGTCCACCTAGCGTGAGGGTGCCCTACCATTTTTATGTTCTTTTGTTTTTTGGTTCCGATGTGGAAAATGCTCATGGATGTCCGCCACCATGGGGAGGGCGGCGGGGTCTGTCAGACTCTTACTGATTAAAAACCACCCCGGTGTTCCCTTCCCCCAAATGGACCGGGGATGGTGGGAACTTGTACACCTTCCACGATTCCCAGCTGGTGCCGGCCCGCCACGGCGCACCACCGCGGCACGGCGCGGGCCACCTCAAGTCCACGGGGGAGATGTAAAACTCCCCCGCGACGTCCTACAGGGGCGCGCGTGGAACACTACGCGCCGCCCGCGCCGCCTCGTGTCCTGCTAGATGGGGGGCGGCGGATGTTCCCAAGTCCGCCGTACCTCAGAATGAACTATGGGGGCTGGAAGAGGGCGGGTAAAGACCGTCGTCGGTCCACCTAGCCTGAGGGTGCCGTTGTTGTATGGTAAAAACTAAAAACTACAATCTGTAACGCGACTAAATAAACAATTAATTTGTATCTATCTGCTCGTAGAAGTAGTCTAAGTACTATCTACTAACATACATATTGTAATTTATCAGATTGATTAACAAACATCCGTATACCAGCCGATAACAATTTGGCACTGACTGATTGAATCCGATAAATATCTCCGAACGAACCAATTGATAGTTTCGATACAATTCGTCCTATTGTAATAGTAAATAGGGTACATAAAAATACCTAATATTTTTTTCTTTCATAATATCAGCTCATTATTATCTGGAAATAGGATCTTGTTAAGAGAATTTACTCCGTACGGCATTTCATACAAACTTTCAAGCTCTTGTTTTTCGAAATGAATGAACCGATTTTAATGAAACTTCATACGCATAAGCAGGATACAAACACACATACACATAATCAGCCTATAATGTTCCCACTGCTGGGACACAGGCCTCCTCTCTGTGAGATCAGTGGGCCGTAATCTACCACACGGGCACAGTATAAAGATCATACAGTATTGTAACTCGGCCGTAACCTTGAAATAAATGCCTACAGCCGCGCGGTACGTAAACATGCGATAGGGCTGCCCGCCTCCAGCATTTTAATTACATTTGCCTACTTCGTGTTTCCATTTCGTTTTGTTATTGTATTTTACTGAGTGTACATAAATATTAATAATAAAAACCACGTCTTTACTTTGAATTATACAAACTAAAAACAAAACACACATGCCCCGAGGTTTTAACACAAGCGTACCTACATATTTCACTCGTGTCTATCACTTTCCTTTACTCTATTCACTTTATTTTTTTTTCGGGAGATAAAAGGAAATACTTATCTATTAAAAAGACACACATTATGTACCTACCTACTAGTAAGTAAAATTATTATACAGTCTTACCTTTCAGAGTTTCCAGGTAATTTAAAAAAAAATATCTCTGGATGCGTTATTGACGAATTCATGCAACCAAAAACAGCACAATATAGCCTACTCGTCATATTAAATATGTACTTCAATTTATTTTTAGTGAAAAAATCGCGCGGATTATTAAAAAAAACAACACACAGTCCGTTCGTCACTGCGGCACAGTCACGACTGTCTGCATCCCGAGCGCACTCCGAGGTCGAGGCGCGTAGGTATAGCTCGCGTTTCGTCCGTTTCTATGAAGTCGAAATACTGTATATCTTTATACTGTGACGCGGGCCCAGTGCGGGTTGGTAGATGTCACATGTCTTCGAATTTTTGGTTCTAGGACATGCCGGTTTCGTCACGATGTTTTCCTTCACCGTTTTGAGAGCAGTGGTGGTGTAGTGGAGTAGGTACGCCTCTGCAGCCTAACTCTTTGGGGACTTCAGGCATGATGTTATGTCATATTTTAAAAAAAAAGTTCTGTGAACAAAATACTAATATTTTTTTTTTTATATTTGAGCAATCTGTGTCTACAAGAGTAACTACGATGCGGACTACGTAACGTGACACGTATCGTATGTGTTTCATAGAAACAGAATACTATACATAAATCGCAGAATATATTTGATAGCCGGTACTTCCAAGATACCACAATACGTGTCCCAGAATTCAATTCAGTTGATGCACATGCAAATATCTGCCCACAACACTAACATTTGGCTGTATCGACCAATGTTTACAACCAACTCACATTTGATGTTTACCAACCTTGGTACAAATGTTACTACTTTCAATTATTTCTGCAGAATAAACTAGGTTTTACTACACAGCTAAGAAAATGCGGAAAATATTTCCGCTACCATTGACTCAAATAAATAATTCTTCCTTTGCAAGCGAAATTATGATTGAACAGTAATTCATTTGCTCCGTTTTCTTTGGTACCAAGGAATGGTATTGGAATATGTATCTTACCTACCTTCCTACAAGTTTTCGGGAAAGTTGTAATTAAGAAAGAGAAAAAAATTGAGGAAGGTAGGTATCAGTGATTATGTGACCACGTAATGTGATTGAATTGAGATTTCTTTGGAGACCACGATTACTTGGCCAACTGGAGGAAAACCATCAACTTTAACCAATTTGATAAGTCCTTGCATAACCGAACCCTGTTTGCAAACGGTCGATGTGGTCCTATTACTTCTTCTTCTTCTTAATTAAATTGGGTTAGTTTCAGAGTAAACTATCCACATTGATTTCCTCTCGTGACGAATGCAACCAATTATTTGAAAGGATTACCTACTTGGTTAGTTTAATGTAATATAATTTAAGTTGGTATTTGATAATCGTGCAGTTATGATTTTTATAAGTTTAGTTGGTTTTGATTTGGCAAGATTAGTGCCATTATGATTTATTACATTATACTGGATAAACAAGTAATAATTATAATTAATGTTTTAGCATGTAAAATCGAAAGAGTTACCTACTGGCACCGATTCCTTTGTTCACACACAATTTAAGAGATTTAGGTTAATCAAATCTAAAATTAGGCCCATAAAAAGGTAACACAAACAACTGAACACAACAAACACGATCAAAAACCCATAAAAAATAATTACCCCCAATCTAAACTACCATTTAATCACGTCACAACAGAGTTTAATAAGCAAACATAACATTATTTAAAAATATAATGTTAATCAATAACAATATGAATAATACCCGAACATTTCAGTATTTCAGGACTAACATAACAGTAACGGTCACCCAGGGAACGAGATACAAGTTTCAGTTACGATAAGATAACGTAATATACGGTATAAAATATAAATGATACTATTAATACTGGTCGGACGAAGTAAAATCTACTTTATGACTTTTTTCTGGCGGAGGCTGTTCGCCAATTCCTTTGACAGCAATTGTAGCAAGATACCTGTATTCGGGGCATAAAAATGGGGTTATTGGATCTAGATTATATTCTTATTAGATACAAAATACTATGCCTGTAATCCTTGAAGGTTTAAGCTATAGTATCTACACCTACATTTTGCCAGTTATGTTCAAATCCCATGTAATAAGGCGAACCTTTTGCCATTTATCACCATCAGCCTAGAGCAGTCCATTGCTGGACATAGGTCATCCAGCTGCTACCAGCCACCCTGCAAAGATCATCGCTCCACCTAGCCTAAGGGTCAGGTCACACCGAGACGCGACGCGACGCGCACTTTTCAAGATAGAAACATATTATATTATATAGATATTGTGTACCTTTTAGTGTAGTAGATAAGGTCTGTAATTGTATTTCTATCTTGAAAACTGCGCGTCGCGTCGCGTCTCGGTGTGACCTGACCCTTAGGCTTTTAGTCTTATACTTTGACAAGACTGTATACCCCAAAGGGATAGACAGAGGTGAATCTTGATATCTTGTCTTTATTTTCCTTAAAAAACTCTCCATGCCATAAGAAGCATACTTGCTTGGCAATCAGATACAAATACAATCTCAATGTTGTTATATAATCACAAAGGAAGATACGAAAGCAAAGAGATTATGCTCTGTTAGGTACTGGGTTTCACAGAGAATTTTTTCCTATACCAGTCTTTGCCGGGATTTAAAGGCACTTTCTGAAAATATACATTGTTCGCCTTTGTCATTTTCTAAACAAAAACAGGCTTGAAGATAGAACCATACGCATAGGTACACCCTTTTACCTGAACACGTATAAAACATTATAATACGCTTCCTGTATAAAATATGAACGTAAATGGAAGTTGCAGTTTCACTCACCTCAAAGGCATTCGGTGACTCGTCTTTTTAACCATTTTGTACAGTCACCTACAGAAGTTATGTCCCGAAGTAAATTGCGAACGTGTTCCAAGAAATTTTCGACTTGTGGAGAATTTCTGGACGCTGGCAAAAAATTGCCCGTTACTTACTCGTATCGCAGTGTTTCCTGAAAGAATTGGCGATACTGAGTGGAACTACCTATTTGTAAGGTAATTTGTAATTTCTTTAATAGATTTTCAACTTTATCGGTAAGGCATAAGGTTGTGATGTGCTTAGTGTCTGTACCATACCGGTGTACGAGCGCCGTGCCGGTCCCGAGTGCTGCGCAACTGACCTCTTCGACAGTCATCCCGCCAGGATATAAGTAGGTACTCGATTGACAAATCATTAAATCACTTGATTGCCATTTTTTATATGCATCATCATCTGCCTTGTCTTTTCCCAATCGGATACAGCTGAATACCAGAACGGCCGGCGCCGGGCAGCACAGGCGCGGGTTGCACCCCCCCCCCCCCCCCCCCTGCGGCGGCGTCAGCGTGAGACGCGGGTTGGGCGCACGGGGCGCCGGTAATTTTACAACCCAGTTAACACGATACCCCTTGGTAAGACTGGTTGTCAGACTTTATGGATTTCTGACTACAGATCGACAAATAACAGTCAGCAGGACCAATGGCTTAACGTGCTTTCCGTAGCTCGGAGGGGTCTCGGTATATAAAGATGGAGGAACAACGGACTAACCGTGGCAAGCGTATCGTAACTGATCGATCGACCCATGCGGCTATTAGTACAAGCCCTGATTTGCATTGGTATAGAATTGTAGACAGTACACCATCCATAGTATTTGAACAATAAAGAACCTACAATGTAGGTACCACCAACACTAAAATGTAGCATCCGCCGGTAGCGCCCGGCGGTACCAACACTTATCTCCAAGAGTGTGAGAGTGGGTGTTTTAGAAAACGCGTTGTCTAACGTTTTTCACGAAAATATCCGCAACACAATGGACGACTGAAATATTCTGAAATACAGGAAGCGTTGTCTCAACTTACGGCAATGTCGTTTTACTACGGTGTCCATGATCGCGAAGAACAGGTTTTGCTGAGATTTTGTTGTTTTCTACTGTTATATTGTGGTTGTGTTACATAGACAGCTTAAAAATAGCTAGCTAGGCACTTTTGAATTGTCAAGGGGTCGGCCAGTCAGAAAGATGAAGCTAATTGCCCATTCCAAAGCGTACCTGGATATATACAAGGTATCCGGTAATTAATGGATAACCTTATGAACAACTTTTACTTCGGAACCAAACATGAAAACGCGAAAATAAATCAGCTGTTCCCTACATTTATGTTCGCACAACTCGTCAAAAGGTAGGAAACTGCTGATTCTTTTTTCGCGATTTCAGGTTTAGTTCAGTAGTAATAGTTGTTCATAATGATAAGTTCAATGACCCATGAAGAGGTTATCCATTAATTACCGGACAGCCTGTATATGGAGAAAACGGGCATGAAACTTTGAAGTTTATTTGGTCTTCCCCTACTCATAAACCATTCACATATAAACTGAAAACTTTCATAACAACATTATCCTCATTTCTCATTTACATCGTATGTAGGGACATACTACACCTGAAACATATTATGTTCAGAACTGTAACTCTGACTCTGAATAAATGCGTCTTCCTTGAGTCCCAGATAAATAAATGGTTAGTTTGCTTGACTCTGAGTTATCTAAACAGAGCATTTGCGAGTACGTGCAACTCTTTGTTCTTAACAGCTTGCTTGAGAATGATAAAATAGCCTAGAATAACCTTTTTCTTTGTTGTCATGCGAGAATAGCTCTTGTCGTGGCGTAAAATTAATATTAACTAGTATATAAATTAACCCCCTTACTAATAAACGTATTATTTCAGATGAATAGTTACACACCGAATTCTCTCTTTCAGGCGTCAGTAATTTGCCTTTTGAAAGAAGAAGACAAAGCGTTGTGTAACTATACAGACGCTATACAACGTTTATTAGTAAGGGGGATAGTATAAGCTAGTCAGCAAGGTTGGAAATGGGACTGACTAATAAGGGTGTGTTCCTAATTATCGTCATTAGTAAAAACTGCTATACATGAAAGAGATGCAGTGTTAAAAGCAATTTAACAGGATACTACGAAGCTCACAAATTCAGCATATAGGTAATGTTCCCATTGCAGCTGCTGGGACACAGGCTTCCTCTCTTCGAGAGGGAGTGGTCTGTTTGTGTGATGTGATGTCACATGTCTTCGAATTTTTTGGTTCTAGGTCATGCCGATTTCCTCACGGTGTTCTCCTTCACCGTTTTGAGAGCAGTGGTGATGAAATTATTTATACAATGCAAAGCGTCTGCCTGGATTTGAACACACGACCTACAACTCATAAGTTGGGGCCATTACCACTGGGTCATGACTGAAATGTTCTCTACGATGCTCATATCATGATATCATTGTGGAGTCAAATAGAGACATACCTACATTATATAGTCTTTGATACCTACCCATTTCCCAAATTGCTCGTGTAGTTTACTTTTAAAGTAAGTAAGGGTGATAAGGGGTTATCATCCTAACCAGGGCCGTCTTTACCCGAGGGTGCCAGGGGTGCCTGGCACCCGGGTGTAGGGTCTTAGGAGGCGCAAGCCGGGGAGAAGCGCCAGGGTAGCCCGTGAAATTCAAAATGACTATTTCATGAAATATCAAACAATGGGGTTACAACCCTCTAAGTCAATTGCAAGACAAAATATAGATACAACCTGCAAATTGCAAAAAACGTCAGAAATAACACGTAAAATTTTATTTCCCCGGCTAATTTGGTGCTTCTTCCTAAAAATGGAACTCAATAATCTAGTTTTTTTTTTCTTAGCAATAAACAAACTGCCTACGCCCCCAAGACGGCCCTGATCCTAACCTTTTACAGTCAAAATACTACGTATGATTACTTATAAGTTTCTACACATCACCTGTCTTACCTTTAGGGATCAAAGTCGACATCAAACGTCAGACGTAACCTCCATTTTCTTTTTGAAGCCAGTATTTTGACAGCCGTTCTGTTATAACCCTCATTACAAGGCAATAGAGCCTAAGTCAGCTTTTACTTATTTATAGTGTACTTTTCCTTTACTAAAGTACTGATGTTGCATTTTTACCCAATGCACAGAAATAATATGGATAATTGAGTTAGTTAGATTTTGCACGCTGCCGCGTAAACAAGTTGCCCAAATTAAAGGAGTAATTAAAAAAATATATATATACGGTCGAATTGAGAAATCTGCTCCTTTTTTGAAGTCGGTTAAAAAGGGACATTGCCAAAATATAAGTACCCAAGAACTTGTGTGTCTATGTTTTTGTATTGTGGTGAATTAAAGTGGTTCCAGTAGAATAAAAATTGTTTTTTTTTTAAGACCTGTTTGTCGTCTTAGTAACAGTACGTAAAAATGTGGCGTGAGCCACATCCCATGACCGGACATCCGCGCGGATAAAAAAAACGCGCAGTTTTTTCTGGTGCGGGAACTGTAGTTCCTTTTGTATTCGAGATTATGTAAAGATTTAGAGGTGGAGGTGGATCATCCGCTCCAGATTCAACTTCGAAGCTGACCACGATCCTCAGACATGAGAGACCGACTACAAAGAGGGAGATGTATAGATTAAAATACTTGAACAAGTTTATGTCTAGTAATTAATCATAAATACAATGACATCATCAAATCTTCTTTGATTGATGACGTACTTATATTAAAGACATTATGACAAAACTTTGGTATAAAACATTTCAAACTCTAAGAATATTTTAGTCCTTTTGCTCTCAATTCATCGTTATTGGTCCTTGTAGTAAGTATACCGTTCACTTTTTAATCGTCATGGTAATTAGGTACAGATGCCAGCACATCAAGCTATCCGATACTGTCAAATTTTCCCAATCAACTTTGAACCTTATGCTTTAGCGATAAAGTTAAAAATCTATTAAAGAAATTTGACAGATTGTATTAGCTTGATGTGTATGTCTGTACATGCCAAAGATGCCTCACTGCAATAACTAGGTATAGCAGAGAGGCATCTTTGGCAGTATACTTCATGCTTCGCTCGCGGTTTAACTCGCTACCTCAATGTCACCTCCACGTAAAACAAATGCATGCTAATAGACTTGTCGCACTGTATGCCGACGGATACCTCACTGCGATACATCGCGGGCTGCTTGGGGGTTAACCTCGACGCCTGGCATGTGTGTACATACATACATACATAATCAGCCTATAATGTTCCCACTGCTGGGACACAGGCCTCCTCTCTGTGAGAGGGAGTGGGCCGTAATCCTCCACGCGGGCCCAGTGCGGCTTGGTAGATGTCACATGTCTTCGAACTTTTGGTTCTAGGACATGCCGGTTTCCTCACGATGTTTTCCTTTACCTTTTTGAGAGCAGTGGTGATGATATAATTTACACAAAGTAAAGCGCCGGTCTGGGTTCGAACCTACGACCTACAACTCGTAAGTCGCGGCCGTCACCACTTGGCCACCACTGCTCTGCTCACTGGCATGTGTGTGCGTGTTAAATTTTCATGCTGTACAGTACCAAGTTACCAACAACAAGTTTTGCCAACTTAGCTGTCAAATAATTTCTTCTTAGTTTGTATACCAAACTAAGAAGAAAATATTTGGCAGCTACTTTATCTTAAATAATGTAACAACCAAAATAAAATTCATACCGTTTCAAATGGCTACAAAAAAAGTTGAATGAGGGTCATGGGGATAACTGGCAAATATATTTTTAGGGTTCCGTACTACAAAAGGAAAACGGAACCCTTATAAGATCACTTCGTTGTCCGTCTGTCAAGACCCTTTTTCTCAGGAACGCGTGTAGTTATCAAGTTGAAATTAATATTAAATACTCAGAGCTGCAATCCTTTGAAGCAGTGAAAAAATCAAACTTCTAAGTCAACACAATCAAAAGATACGGGTGTTTATGTTCCGTTTATGCCGCATATTTTGACACTCGCAAGGGAATCAAAACCATAGGATACTTCCCGTTGACCTAGAAAAATGAAATTTGGCAAGAAGCAATGTCCCCTGCTACTGAAGGTAACCACCAAAATAATTAGGTAACATTACTATGTTACCTAATTATTTAGGTAACATAATTAGGTAACATTACTATGTTACCTAATTATTTTGGTGAATGAAGCTATACCTACATTGCTCTGCTTCCACTGTTATATGTACTTATTATATAACTACATAGATTTGTCTCTAAATCAATGTATAAGTAGATGAATATAATCTTTGTTATTTTACGGCATTTTTAGGGTTCCGTACCTCAAAAGGAAAAAAAGAAACGGGACTTACAAATATGGTTAAAATTCAATACATACCTAAGTAATAAAATAACTTTGATTTCCAATATTCAAATTAAGTTTCAAAGATATGTCAAAGATATTGTGATTATACGTTTTGGGGACTAAACTAAATTTAGAACATAATCGGAAAAAAGGGAAAAATATTCTAAGCACGATTCCTGTGATAAACTATTTACATACCTACAAATTTGTACGGAACCCTCGGTGCGCGAGTCCGACTCGCACTTGGCCGGTTTTTTTCTTCGCTGTTCGCAAGATTAAATGTTGCGTGTAATGTAACGACTTCACCATGGGGGCTAGCATTTTCTTTAAGGGCCACATTTATAAACACAATATTTTATAGATTACATGGAAAACTTACAGAGGTATTTTACCGAATTGCTTTGGTATTTACTTAGGTACTAAGGTTGTTTAATTTTGGTCTCTTGTTGATGTTTCGTAGTTTCCAGATCCAGCCAAAATTGATTAATTGGATCTTCAAATTACTGTAAATCAATATTACCTGATCAATTAAATATTGACGTTGAAAAGGCATCCCACTTCTTGAAAATAATTTGAAACGAAATAAGAATGCCAAGACTCCAATCTGCCGGTCGATTCTGTAAAAATCTCACCGTGAAAACTTAGGTGAAGTGAGTTTGTTTTTGCTAGGAATTGACACTATTGACAGCTCACTCCACGTTCACTTCACCTAAGTTTTCACGGTGAGATTTTTACAGAATAGCACCGCTGGATGTCACATTTAGACTTCGAATTATGATATTGCGGTGAATATGGTAACTCCACTGCTACCGTCTTAGGTTCTGCGTTTAGATATTCAGGTTTAATAAAATATTTGTTTCTTCTTTTTTTTCTTTGTACAGCTTATTAAAAAAAAGGTAATGCATACAAATTACAGCCCTGTAACTGTTTCATATAATGTACAGTCAACAAAGGAGTTAAGTATACAGGAGCGTCGGATATTGTTGAAGTTTACTAAGAAACCGATGGATATTCTCGAATAAAATTTTAGTTTATTAATAGAAAACAAACAGCTCATTTATTAAATTAAATTTTAGTCCAGAACATCCATCGGTTTCTTAGTAAACTTCAACTATATCCGACGCTCCTGTATACTTAACTCCTTTGTTGACTGTACATACTTTCATTCATGAACGCTTCTGAAATTAATCTATACCAGAACTTTGTTCTTTGCGGACTGTATCAATCGTGTACGGCCTAAGTTTTCATACTTAGCAAGATCGACAAACTGAAAAAAAAAATTAGAGTTCAGTTTCTCCTAAGAGTTCAGTAACAGTTAAATAACCAGGAACTCCTGAAATGAACATGTTTTTCACGAAATTATTCTTGCCCTAATTTAAAGCACGTGCTTAGGAGAATTTTCTCGCTCTTCCTCTCTCCTACTTATTTAAAATTTTGCTCTGCCCGACAGGGTCCATATTTGATTCTATTGTTATACTAACCACCTGTAAGTGTACATTATGGATGCAATAAATATTGAATTGAATCGAAATTAATTTAAAGCTTATAATTTCAGTTCAGTTACCAGTCTAACAGAAATTGAATTGAATCGAAATTAATTTAAAGCTTATAATTTCAGTTCAGTTACCAGTCTAACAGAAATTGACAAATGTGAAAATCGTGTTGCAGAATGTATTTTAAAAAGCACAATATATAATATTTGGCTGTCAGCACAGTTGGCTTCCTTCCTCCTAGATGTCAAAACGGTGTTAACGCACAGTCAACTTGGCACCGAATCGCAGTCAGCGAAAATATGGCCCAATTCTTTTGAATGGTCAACACATATATTGAGGGGGCCGGGACATAACAATAGGAACTGGTGTGTTTGTAAGGAAATGCATTCACAATACGTTAGTCGTAAAAGGGGAAAATATTCATGATGTAGTTTATCATTGGGATAGAGATCAATTTATTATATATACGAGTCGGAAAGCTAGATGATTATGCGTCATAAATCAGAAAATATTTTTGGACGTTTTCTTTCCCTGAGCAAGGAATGTGGTATTGATTTTATTGACCCCTATTTTCAAAACTTCTTGTACTTAGGTCCAGTGCAGTGCCTATTAAGAAGAAAAAAATACTTGATAACAAATACAATTATATATTTTTTTAATTATCTTTATGAAATGAAATGAAATGATGAAATGAAATGAAATGATTTTATTTTTTGTAAGTAGGTTTGTACAAACACTTTTACACGTCAGTCATGTTTTTTATAACTAGATGAAGTCGGCGTTTCCTATCTGACAACTCTGAGAAGAAAGGCCGAAACAAACTCAGAGGTTACAGTCTCTTTTAAAGTCCAGACATAATCTTGGTCAGGTTATATGAAGACCATGTAGATCGATGTCTGAGGTGGTCTTTTGAGGAAAGAACCACACAGATTGAGAGGACCTGTCCAGTCAGTGCACGCATTTGTCAAAAATCGTGCAGCTCAACTCAAGACTTAAGGAGCTCAACGATTCGACGAACAATACCAAAGAAAGGACATTTGGGTAGGCCACATAAATTACTCAAACTGCCAGACCATGAGAAAAAAAAACAGAACAGAGAGAATAATAAAAAAATATATTTATGTATGTAAAATGACCCACATCGTCTTCACATTCACAATGAAAAAATAATATAATACTTTACAAAGTAAGCAAATGTCATTGTTTAAAAAAAAAAGATATTCATCAATGTCAATGTGTATATAAAAAAGAAAAAAATCATTCAAAATGCAGAAATTGGAAGCAGCTCAATCCCAAGCCTTTTTGTCCTCAATATAATCTTTAACGGTATAAAAGGCTTTCTGGCACAACTTACGTTTAATGAAAGATTTGAATTTATAAAGGCTTAGATCTTGAACGTGGCTTGGTAGTTTATTGTAAAAGCGTATACATTGGCATCTGAACGAGCCACCTATTTTCTTGAGCCTGGTTGTAGGTACAACATATGTGTGTTTGTTTCTAGTATTTATATTATGGATATCACTGTATTTTTTAAACAATTTTATATTTTTATGGGCATATAAAAGATTTTCATAAATGTACTGAGAAGGCACAGTCATTACATTAATCTCTTTAAATTTATCTCTGAGAGAGTGTCTCGGACTTAATTTATAAATTGATCGAACAGCTCGCTTCTGCAAAACAAAGATAGTCTGAATATCGGCGGCATTTCCCCACAATAGAATACCGTACGACATTACACTATGAAAATAGCTAAAGTACACTAAACGGGCAGTCTCTATATCAGTTAAATTTCGAATTTTTCTAACAGCGTATGCTGCAAAACTTAGCTTTTTTGACAATTTATCTATATGTGGACCCCACTGAAGCTTAGCATCCAAAGTTATGCCCAAGAATACTGTGTTGTCTTCAGGATTCAATTCCTCGCCCTTTATCAACACATTAGTTTTCACCTGCCTTACGTGGGGTAGCGTAAACTTAATGCATTTGGTTTTCTTCTCGTTTAGAAGCAAATTATTAACATTGAACCAGTGGACTACTTTCGAGATCGCGCTATTTACATCGTCAGTAACCAACTGCTGACGTTTAAGTTTAAACAAAAGAGAAGTGTCATCTGCAAAATTATTAGAATTTCTCTATCGGAACGAAGGACAATAAACAAATCAAAATAAAATTACGTTATTCCAAACCCGTTACATTAAAAAGGTTCCGTAGTTCGCCAATTAAAACCCTTGCAAATAACAGAGTAATGACCGGTTTATATTCAGGTCAGCCCGTAAATATTTAGGCAGAGGGTACAAAAACAGGCAATGTTTGTGTTTTCTGTTCGTGACTTGTCTACAACAACATGGGAAGTAAACATTGTAAGGAACAATAGGTCTTGGATTCATCTTTCTTGTACAAAGGTTAAGTAAACAATAAATATTTACTTTATTCACAAAATATGGCCTTGTCACAAATGTTAAATTGGTGTAATAAGAATTTTTTTACGTAAGTAACTATGAGGAAAATGTGTGGAATCGTAAATTGTGTCATGAACGTTGGAAGTGAAGACATGTCAGATAAATTGATGTTTAATGATATAGCCTTATTAGCGGAGCTTGTGGCTAAGTAATAACAGCCGCACGGGTCGATCAGTCAGGTTAAGCTACGCTTGCCGCGGTTGGTCCATGGATGAATGACCATCTTTATCATACCACACCCCTCCGTGTCTTGGAAAAGCCGTTGATCTCGGCTGTCATTTGTAGATGTTGTTACAATTGTTACGGGTCGTCAGAAGGCCGAAAGTCTGACAACCAGTCTTACAAAGGGGTATTACCCAGTAACTGGGTTGTGGAGGTCAGATAGGCAGTCGCTTCATGTAAAATACTGGTAATCGACTGCATCCAGTTAGACTGGAAGCTGACCCAAACATAGTTGGGAAAAGGCTAGGCAGATGATGATGATGATAATGAATTCCATTATTCAAGGCATCCCGTCAAATGTCAATTGGGCCCAAATAGCTTAGCTTATAATAATAAAGCCTCGATCAACATCTATCGAGGCTTTCGTTAGGCGGTTGGATCAAGGGCCTGATTCAGAAGGCAGTACTCCTGGATACGGCTCGCATTGTGAGGAGGTTCCTGTCTCTGGAGCCCTAACCACCGGTAGCTTGGACCCTGCTCCCGACACCGGCGGATAACAATTTTTTTATATTTTTAAATGTTTTTTTTTATACTTATTTTTTATATTTTAAGAAATATTTAAAAATGTAATAAAATAAGGCATATAAATTAATAAAGGAGATAATAATAATAAGACCTTAATTTTCAGGCTACTTTGGCCCATTGATATATATATATATATACCTTACCTTACAGACTAACATATAAATTATAATAATATGGTGGGTAGATTTAGATAAGTACTAGATTCCCGACCATATAATGGGCAAGAAAGATTTGCATACATAGGAATGCAGATAGTTTCGTGTAGTTTCTTAGCGAAATATTGATATTCAAACTTCACGATGCGTGTCGGATTACCTTATCATACAAAATTAGAAACACATAAATTATACTTTTTATCCCGATCCTACGGGACCGAAATGTATGCGGGTGAAACCGCGGGGCGCTGCTAGTATCCTTATAATTATGTGTGCGCGATACTTTAATAATCGTATAAGTACAAAATTTATGCAAAGCTTCGAACTTGTTCTGTCTTTATGAATACCGAAAATCATACTTTACTCGTTTTCGTTTTAATATATAATAATACGAGAAGCTTTTCTAAATCCAAACGAAATTGTAGCTTTCGGTTTCAAAATCATATATTATTAAAGATTTGCATAATCAAAATACATAAGAACCAGTGTATGTGTAGCAGAAAAAGGTTCTATTTGTTTGACCTTAGAAAAAATACTTTGGCTTCAGTTTTTATATAACAAAAATGTGGTTAGACGAAACCTACCTACTTACTATAGAATATTGGTAAGATCAATCACAATTTGAAATGCGGCTACAGTATAATAATGGTAGGTATTCGCTTTGTCTAAGATTCGATTACTCAACCGTTTTCGATTTGTCTAGCTCAATTCCCAGATTAATTGGGAAGACACTGTAACGAAGATAATAAAGTTTGCATGGATTAAATTAGACCTGCAAGGCAACCGTGTAGCCATCACAGCTAGACCATAGAAATTGGTTACAGTCATACCCTGTAGGCAGTAGACTAGACAAACTTCACAATTCGTTGTCAATCTTAGAGAATAGGATAGAATAGAATACTCTATATTATGTACACCATATAAATTACAGACATAATACAAACTATACAACAACAACATATATAAACTACTCAAAGGGTGACACAATGTGCGGTCTTATCGCTAAAAGCGATCTTTTAAAGACAACCTTCACGACACAGACGACGACAGTCTTTGACAAGGGATTGCTTGTCGGTATAGGACTGGCGGCATCCACATGCGAATTACGCAACATACTGACGTCACGCAAAGCCTGCATCGCGCAAGCAGAGTTTACCGCGCGACTACCATATACAACGTCTCGGGACGTTGTATATGCTGCATCAGTCGTCGGGCAGTCGCTTACCAGATATATTAACACTCTCACCTGATGGTCGGAGAATCCTATTCTTATCAAAAGAGGACGAGTGAACTTTACACCCTCTTTCTTATACCCAGGGACCGAATTACCGTTATTTTTTTGGTATCGTTACCAATTACCGTTATGATAACAGTAAAAAAGTAACGATATTTATAACGATACCCATCAGTCAGTAATAGGATTAGTACCGGTAAACATTTCAATTTGTTATACCGGTAATTTATACGCCTATCTCTTTCTATCAATGACGGTGTCTAGCATATTTTGGTGTTAAGTACGACTAGTTTCAGCGTGTATAAAATAAATTTTTTTTCTGTGCTGCATCCTGCAACATGTACTTAACAAAACCGGTCAAGTGCGAGTCGGACTCGCGCACCGAGGGCTCCGTATACATTTTTAGATATGTACTTACATAGTTTTGTATTTTTTTTATTTTAGTAATTTACGAATTTACGGTTTTCAGATAGTTTCCTTTACTGGTGCTATATGACATTGCTTCTTGCCAAATTTCATGATTCTACGTCAAGGAAGTCGGGAAGTATCCTACAATAGGTTTTGATTTCGGAACATATAGGGCGTATTTTTTTATTGCGTTGACTTAGAAGTTTGATTTTCTCACTGCTTCAAGGGATTGCACCCTTGAGTAATTGATTTTAATTTCAACTTGATAACTCTACGCATTCCTGAGAAAAAGAAAAAGGGTCTTGACTGGCGGACAGACAGACGGACAACGAAATGATCTTATAAGGGTTCGGTTTTTCCTTTTGTTGTACGGAATCCTAAAAAAGAGAGATTACGAGAACCGTATAATGTGTAAGTACATACATAATATTTAAATTTTCTGACTAAAACATTGGCCAGTAAACATATAGGTATAGACTGAACAGTCAACCACACGTCTCCTTATACAATTTGATCTTGACTTGTTTTTAGCGAAATAACGTTATTAGTAACGCTATTTTAATACCGGTAAATCCTGAGTTATAACGTTATTTTTAACGTTAAATATTTAACGTAACAGAACGAAATGTTTTGGTAATTTTACCGGTATTTTATTGGTAACGGTAACCATCCCTGCTTATACCCCTACAGGACTAAGACCCAGTCATTAAATACATTTAGCGCTAAACGTATTTAAAACATGATTGACAGAAACAGATCGATATTTTAAATTCGTTTAGGATTGAATGTGTTTAGTAATATATGACGCAAGCGGGTCTATGCTGGTAGTATACTTTTGTATACACAAATGTTTTTACTCTACACGATGTATGAGCTGACAATTCTTTTCCATTCCAATCACACTAAAAAGGCGAAAGTTTGTGAGGGGGTGAGGGTGTGTGTGTGTGTTTATATGTTTGTTACTTCTTCACGCTCAAACGGTTGGACCAATATTGATAAAATTTTGTGTGGAGGTAGCTGACACCTTGGATTAACATATAGGCTACTTTTTATCCCGATATTCCCACGGGATCGACATTTACGCGGGTGAAACCGCGTGGCGCAGCTGTTATCAAATAAAATGCACAAAAATATTATCAGACGTTCAATCTAGCACTATCTTCACGGATCGATGTCTGTACATATAGACGTTGACTCCACTAAAACAATATCATTATTGTGTCTTGAATATTTCACGCCAATTCTATACAATAGTTTCGCCAGACGATACAAGTTCGAAGTTCGTTGACCGCGTTGTCACTCTCAAGAATTCTGAATCTTTATAGCTACTCCTAGTATCTCATGGAAGCCTGGTACTCTTATTAAAAGTGGCCTGGTAGTCTTATTAAAAGGATTGAATATTTAGGTCGTTCTCTGATGTGGCTGTAACGTAATTACCAAATGGATTTGTCATAGATTACATTACGTTGATTAGAGTTGCTCATTACGCGTAAGAGGATTATTTACGAAATGCTTTTGACTTTTATTCGTGTTCTTGTAAATTGGGAGTGTAATCTGACTCGCTGTTTCAATTTCAAAAATGGTTTTCATTCAGTGATTCATTTTATCGAGTGCCTATTTTAGTGGTGTATGCGCGACTACTGAGAATGGGGTCCAACATTCGATTCCCGGGCCGGGAAAATTGTCATCTGGTCTTACCATTAAAATATCTAAAAAAAAACAGGTTGAAAGGGACCGTAGCCCCAGTGGTTAATAATGAATTAGATTTCACATTTATACTTGGCTATATTATGATAGTATATCTATGCCTGTGTTTACATTAATATTATTAGTTCCTACTTCCGACACTTGGTGTCACCATCTTGGCTGATCCTCACATGTTTTTGCCTAGGTACTGCGTATGTTTCTTATCTATACATATAATAAATCTGTAGACGAGGCGTTTCTGTACATTGAAAATAAAAATAAAAAAAATAGTTGGGCTGTTATAGGATAACCAACAGATGCCATTTCTTCAATTTTTGGAATTTTTGTCTGTTTGTCTGTTTGGATGTGACAGATTTTGAACAGGCTCAACGTAAAAAGTACCAAACCAATATGGTTCATATTTATACTCAAATATAGTCTAGAACTAGGAGCAGTGATTAGTCTTTGTTTCATCGCAATCGCTTCAGTCTATCAAAAGATATAATCAATTTAAAGCATTCTATAACAATTTTTATTGCAATAAGTGGAAACATGTAACGACATCTATTGGCGCGATATAGTACTAACGAAATCATATTGTTATCTTTAAAACATTATTATGTGTTTAATCACGTCGTAAAGGCTTGCCTTTATGACGAAATAATTCTGATCCTTATGTCTGTGGTATTTAAAAAAATAAATAATGATAATGTTTAAATAAATAATATAAACACATATATAATAAAATCGTATATAATAAAATCGTAGGAAAGGCAAAACTGTACATAGAATATATAAAAAAATACTTGGGGCGTGATCTACAATCGATATCGAAGCCAAAAATATAGTTTTTAGAATTTTTGTCTGTATATATGTCCGGGCTAAACTCAAAAAGTACTGCATGGATTTACTTCAAATTTTGCATGAATATTACTAAGAGGTCGGGTCAACATACAGGCTACATATTATCACGCTATCACCTACGAGGAGGAGCTGTGAATCTTTAATTTTCTTACGCATTCTGTGACAGCGTGTAATCTAACGACGCATATTTATATGTTGTTTTTGAGTAAGTCGCATTATTATCTAGCTTTACACTATAAAAACTTTTACGCCATTAAAGTAACTTGGGCAGAGAAACATAGTTTAATGAATGTTAGTAGTATAAGACAATTTTGAAGCAGCGCCATCTATGAGATTTCATAAAAATCAAATCAAGTTACATGTCAACACTTTTTGGAAATTAATAATTTAAATTTGATCATGTTGGTGAGGTTAGTAGTTAGTTATTCTTAAAATTCATAGATGGTAATGTGCATTTTCTTCATAAAAGTTGTATCGTATAGTTCGTTTTGACAAATTCAAGTTCCAACAAAACCCTCAAAATCTTGAGCAGAGTTGAGGAAGACAATTAAAAAAAAATGCGGTGTTAAGTATTACAAAAAAGTTATGTTCATTGATGATGATCATTTCTTCATCAATTTCATGTTGTTAGTACAAAATAAACATTGACTGTTAATACTTTTGTTCGGTATTTATCTGTGTGATTATTGCTTGGTAATTAATATATTTTCATGTCGTATACCTAATTATAAACTTAAATTATACCGTGCATCCGAATAATGGCGAATGCGATTTTCTGCGGTTGTTACACTGAGGACATTTGATGGCGTGGAGTTTCCCACTTACCGCGCAGCCTGCGTAGCACGTCACCTTCTCGACGGTGACCAAAATTGGGCTGACACCCTCGCGGAGGCGAGCGTCAGTGACAGTCCCAGCCGCATGCGTCATCTGTTTGCCGTCATCTTGGTGTTTTGTGGAGTCGCGAACCCGGTAGCTTTGTGGGAGAAGTATCGCCATCATCTGTCTGAAGATTTTCTACGAGTCGGAAGTCGGAGACGGCGAAATGACCACCATACGAAATGACCATGTCGCTTTGTTCTCTACAGAGCAAAAACAAATTTATGACACCGTCCTTGAAAGCGTTTGACAAAACCAGGGTAAAATGTTTTTCTTGGATGCTCCTGGTGGTACAGGAAAAACATTTGTTACCACTGGCATACTTGCAGAGGTCAGGAGGCAAGGCAAAATTGCTATTGCTGTAGCGTCGTCGGGAATCGCTGCCACACTGCTTCCGGGACTGCAAGACAGCACATGCCATGTTTAAAATTCCCATCGATTTAGAGAGCGCCGAAACACCTGTTTGTGGTGTGTCACGTAACCGCGATAAGGGACACGTGCTCAAGGATTGCTCTCTGATCGTATGGGATGAGTGTACGATGGCCGAGGATCGAGGGCTGACGAGGTGAATGCTTCGTTGAAACGACCTTCGTTGTGGTCACGAGTTCGTACGCTGCGCTTGACCATTAATATGAGAGCTCGGCTCGGCGGCAATGCACGCGCTCAAGAATTCTCCGATGTCCTTCTAAGTCTTGGCGAAGGCACTCTACCAGAAGAGATAGGTAGACAGGTGGTGCTTCCAGAGTCTCTCGGTAGAGTGGTTTCCAGCTTAGAAGAACTCATTCGCTGTGTGTACGGGGACATTCAGTCGTATACCGCACCAGCAGAATTCTTGGGTGTGTGAGCGGGCCATTTTGACGCCCAAAAATGATCAGGCTGCAGCAATTAACGAATGCATTCTCTCGGAAATTGAGGGGAATGAAGTGGTCTACACCTCGATAAACACTGTTGTCAAGCAAGATGACGCCACACATTATCCCGTGGAATTTCTGAACTCCCTGTCAGCAAGTGGACTTCCAGCGCATTCAAGCTGAAGCGGTGTCCCGGTTATGCTTCTTCGGAACCTATCTCCTCCGAAGTTGTGTAACGGGACCCGCCTTAAAGTCATCTCGCTCCACAGACACACCATTGAGGCGGAAATTCTTACGGGTTGTGGCGTCGGCGAGGCAGTATTTATACCACGCATTCCCCTCATACCTCATAAGCATAACTTCCCGTTCCAGTTCAAGCGCGTACAGCTCCCCGTGAGTGTTTGCTTTGCGATGACCATCAATAAGTCGCAGGGGCAGACACTGAGGGCAGTGGATGTCGACGTCAGGACGAGTTGCTTCTCACACGGGCAACTGTACGTCGTCGCTTGCTCCCGCGTCATCACACATTTTGGCTCCTGGCAGCATAACTACCAACGTAGTTTATAGGGAAGTGTTGTAAGGTATATTATGATACCTTTGAACGTATTTTTACTCTTTTGTGTCCTGGAATGTATTCCTGCATTATTTCCTCTATTTCCTTCAGTCACCTCTTATGACTGAACTCAGCAGGATTCCCATATAACTCTCTTCACTTGCTTCGCTTGCAAAAAAAAAACTTATATTTTAATGCTATTTTAAAAGTTGTTTACTTTATAATGCTATAGCGACACTGGCATCTTAGGTATTTTTGGTGCTGTAGAGCCTTCACGCAGACGACGTCGCGGGCAGCAGCTAGTGACAAAATAAATTCATTATTCAGTTTAAACTACAGAAATCTTGATTATTATTATACAAGTGTCTGAAAGTGTTAAGGCTTACCTCTCATGCACGAGATCGTAGGTTCAAATCCGGGCAAGTACCAATGTGACTTTAAAATTCATAAAAACTTTCTGAGTTAATCTTGAACATTGAACCAATGAAGGAAAAAACACAGTTAATATAAGTCTGAAGCCGCCAACCCGCCTTGAGCAAGCGCGTAAGCGTCGTGATCAATAATGATCGTGCACTGAAAGAAATAATTTCTTACTATAGCACATTAAAGAGATTTCATTAAGACTTACTGACTTTATACAATAAGAAGAAATGTTTGTAAAACAGTAAAAGACAGGCGCGACATGCGATAAATCGCGCGGGACACAAAGGCACCGCAAGTCGCACAATGAGCGGTGCCTTTGTGTCGCGCGCGATTACGAAGAAGCCTTTACTGTAATGTAAGTTAATTTCAATGGTTTGAACGATACCACCAAATGAATAAAGCAGTTAATTTGGTGACCTTTTAGCTACTTATAACGTTAAAGTTTACTGTCATGACGGTAACATTATGCCGCAAGCTTTAACTCTTTTCGGATCAGTAAAAGAAAACCGGGCAAGAGTGAGTCGGACTCGCGCACCAAGGGTTCCGTATCATCATATTATGTTTTTAAATTTTCATCGGCGAGGCCTATATTCGTCAGAGAATTTTAACACTGTGCACTGCGGTGTAGAATATTGCAGTTTTATGTCAGCGCCATCTCTTGACTGATAGTGGACCTAATGTAACTTTTGTTCATGATTTCTGAAAAAGTGCGCTATTTAGAGACTTCGTTTTATTTTTCCTGTAATCTTTACATAAACGTCTATCACAAAGAATAATTTCATATTTATCTCTTTGCAAACTTCGGAGATTTTTTAAAAAATTTCATCAAAAGTCGAAAAATATGCGATAAAAAAAAATTAAAAATGTTTTAGAATGTGCAAACTGCGCTCTTTTATATGATACCCCACATGCCCTAGTAGCCCCACTTCGAAATTTTCAGACCCCCTTTCAGTCCCTGTTGCAAAAAATATACATATATTTTAATTTCTTTCTTATTTGCAAAATAGTTGGGCAAATGTCATTTAAAACTATTCCATATTTCAAATTGATAGCATTAGTAGTTCTTGAAATATCCAGCTGTGACAGACAGACAGATTGAGTCTCACCATAAGGGTTCCGTACAGTAAACAGTATTAGGGTTCCGTACCAAAATGATAAAAACCATTTTGGTACGGAACTCTAATACTGTTTTGAACGTTAGGCTCGTAAGGAAATGTTTAAAGCAGTTCAGAATAATGTTTTTTTCGTTTTTATTTACTGCTTATTTCTTTCAGTGTGCCTTCTCTGTATGAGAAGAGGTATTTGCACAGTAGTAGGACATCATTATTATAAAAGGCTGGTATTACAATAATGAATAAAAAGTAGATTAATGGCTCGTCCCAATTACTTGGCACTTAAACATAGGTAACTGACGGAATGTGTAACCCTTCAAACATGCAACTGATGTACTGTTAGCTCAATTTACATGGCTTATTGTTTCTTTATACTTTGATTATCTTTATACAGAAGTCATACAGAAGTAATGCCGAGAGAGAGAAGGACTGCCGTCTGTTCCCTGTCTAGCCTGATAAATAACCATCTGTAGAACAAATGAAACACGCTTGAAAGACATTGTCTATTCGATAGTACAGTTTGTTTTATACAAGACTAGCTGACACGACAGACGTTCTCCCGTTCAAATTTCAATAATTTATACAAAAATCCTGTAAAAAAAGAAAACGTCCAGATTATCTGGAATTTGTACATTTTCAGGGAAACCTTAAAATTTTTCTTTCCATTTACTCGTAAAAAAAACATTTTAAAACAATAAAAAGAACAGCATTTAATTTTTATTTAAATAAATAGAAATTAAATGCTGTTCGTTCGTGCTTACATTACTGTACTTGCAGTTGAGTGAACGCGAGAAAAAATTTGGGTGCATGTATTCTTTTATTAGTCTTACCAAGTATTACCCAGTAACTGGGTTGTAGAGGTCAAATAGGCAGTCGCTCCATGTAAAATACTGGTACAGTTAGACCGGTAGCCGACCCCAACATAGTTGGGAAAAGGCTAGGCAGATGATGATATAATTGTATAACTTCGTTCATTGGAGTGGGTTCACGCTTTGGAATGGGGAACTAGCTTCATCTTTCTGAATATTTATTTAGACATACTTTATTGTACACCAGAAAATATATAATTATGTAATGTAATATAATGTCTCTTCCAGGCAACCTTGGAATGGACAGTGATTGCGTGGATATAAAAAATTGGGTTGTCAGTGGTGCAAAAATAATATACTATAATAGATACATTTATATGTATACAGCATGTAACAAAAACCCTGTCCGATCCTTAAGAGTATTATTCGGCATCGTACTGCGTACACATATACGTAAACATTTATTGGATTTGAGATTATTAATTTTCCCCAGTGAATTTAATTAAATAAAAATAAAAAATAAAGACTGATTAAAGGCAACACTGATCGCTCGACAAAGTTCACGTGTAACTACCTACAGTTTTGTGTCAAAGACGCCGCCTGAGCGAGACGGTTTGTATGATCCTTTGTCATGAACCTGCTTTGTCGCGCGCCGCCAAACAAATTTATAACGAAAGAAACCTACGCTACGTCATACATACCTTATGCCTACGCTTAGGCAGGCCTATCAGCTGATATTGTTTTGTGATACGAATTTCAGACACAAGAAACAATTAATTGAATTAAATGTAGCCCTGTTTATGGGCTTTTTTTAAATGTGATGTGCTTTTGGCAATGTACTTACCGACTGCAGGTATCGGTTCATTAAAACAACAACTTGTTGTTGTTGCATAGTTCGGCGATCGTGCTCCACATGTCCACCTCCAATACTAATACACAATCGACACCTTTTCGCTAAATTTGCACGTACTTCGTGGTTCGTAATCAGTGGCACAAGGGATTTGTCGCATGTGGTTTGTCTCTAATTGTGCATTGCGTGGGATCCGCGGCAAACATAATCTAGCACTTGTTCCTCGATTTCCACGTTGCGCTCTCGTGGTCTTCCAGCATCAGCGGCCTGCGACTCGTGCCAATGAACACTGCCTGTGGTGTAGACACGGTTATGCAGGCGTTGGAACGCACGCTCCGACGCGGTACTGTTACACCTGGGCCTGGCCTATTAGCGTAGCGCACCTCATACCTTCTACGCGCAGCTGCATAATTGCAGTCGGTCTTGCCTAAGCACATCAACATATTAAAATATTCCTGATTGGAATACGACATGTTCGCGAAACGATAGCAGCACGTGATACGTACGGACGTCCGATCGAAAGCTATCTCCACGAAAGACTGGCAACAAGTAGCGCGCCGGTAGGCAACCAGTCGGCGGCATCAAAGAGTCGGCGACTCGAGCGGCGAGTTGAAAGAGTGCCTACAATGCGGTAGTGCAGGGCGGTGTTCTTTGAAATAAAAATAGGTAAAAATAAAAAGATTTTGCCGGCGGGTGGAGTGTTGTCAACTTATGAAAATTTGCCATATTCAGTGTTAAATTTTGCATGGATTATAAAAATAAAAAATCAGTAACTTTTGGTTTTTATGAGTTACATTTTTATAACAATTTTTTCTAGTACGTATGTTGAACCAGGAATACGCCTTTAATGGATCGGACAGGGTTTTTGTTACATACTGTATAATAAATATATGCATATTTTCCCCTTACTTGTTATTTTTTTGTTTGTGATCTTTCACTTCGTCATGTTTACCGACAGTAAACGAATTTCTTTCATATTTCTACATAAGTTTTGTTTATTCGATATAAATGCTTTGAGTTTGAGCATTATATTTACTTATTTTATTTTGTGCTTGGTCCTTTTATTCAAAAAGATTTTTCTCTATAATTAACTTAATAAAATTTGAAACTAACTACACAATGCAATCTAAACTAACACTATCCCTTTACAAGTTTGCAAAGCGGCCTTGGACTAAGGAACGTATCTATATTATATTTTACGTCGGTGGACAAACGCTTCACTGTAATTTAATCTTTAATGTTTAGGGACTACTTGGAATTACGGTCGAGATTTGAGATATTAACTTTGTTATTAATTTATAACACATTCAATTACTTACAAGCCCTTGTTTCATAAATTACGCGATTTGAGTGAGGTTTAGAAAAGCTTTTATTATATCTGGTTTGGAAAAGTGCCATCCACCATAACGTACTATCTAAATATTTTCGCCGCGACGACGCTCGGTTTCCTAAAATTGGGATAGCCGCTACATAGCGACCGCAGTTTACCGTCAAAATACGTCATTGAAACGTTATTTATGAAAGTAAGTTGGTAAGACCATTTTCATGACAGCTGTCAATGCGGCCATTATGTGGCGTCCACCGCTCTTCTAGGAAATTGTAGCTTAAGCGGAGTAAATATTGGTCCTCAGTTTATTGGCGCAACAGACTGGCAATAGAGACTTTTTAACTTTGTGTCGGGGTTAATGTTTATAACTAGGTACCATAAACATCAGAAGGCCCTCGAGATAAATGAAAAAAAAAACATGTTAAGCAGCATCACGATTTTTTTTTTCTATTTGCAAGTTCTCTTAAAAAAATCAATGTTAATTTATTTATTTGGGCCATTTTTATTTCTCTCACATTGGTTTTGTACCACTTAACTGTCTTGCACTATAAAAATAGGTACATATTGTGACAGCCGGTGCCTTAAGTAGGTTTCAGAAAAAAATTCTGTATTTCTGTTCTGTATTTCTGAGAATCACAAAAGACAAAAAAAGCGTGAATAAATTAACCTACCGATGCAAAAGATAATTTAATGAATCTTGTACAATGGCTGATTTTTCAACAGATCGACAGATATTTTTTATTCGTGGAATAAAATTGACGTCTGACAGTTTTTGTATGGAAGAACAGCTGTCAAAAATTCAAAATTATTCCTCGGATAAAGTTATCTGGCGTTAGTAAAATCAGACCTAAAACGTAAAGCAAATCTAATAAAAATAAAACATTTCAAAGCACGTTCGTTCTCTGAAAGTCAGTGGGTTCATTCAACACCTGCAAATATTTCATTTATTTTCATTCATTTTATGTTACTTATTATTGCAATGGAAGACACTAAAAGATCATCAAAATACTACGTGACTGTGGCGAGTCTCATGATGTTACTCTAGTAATGCAACTCACCTGCATTGACATTGTGCAAGACAAACAGAGAGATATGTAACTTGCACAGCAAACAATTTATTGAATTAGACAAACATTTTAAGGGGGAAGCGCTAAGGTGGCCCGCGAAATTCAAATTTTCTTACGTTTTTTGTTCGTAAAAAAAATTTAATTTCGCGGGCTACCCTGGCGCTTTCGCCTTAATGGTTTCAAATCTATACTTACATATACAAATGGGTCTCTATGGGAAACCATAAATAAAATTGTGTTTGTGATCTCAAAATAATAGCTTCTACTAACCCCTGTCTCCTTTTTTCTTTTTTTCGTTGTATGTTGTTGTGTTGTTTATTAGTGAGGGGGGGTAAATGCATAAGAAAGTATACCTATACGGTACTTTTAAGTTTTGTCTGTCTGTTTATTCCGGCTAATCTCCGAAACGGCTGACCCGATTTTGACTTGAAAAATTATATAGGGTTTCATGCAAAAAAAATAAAATCCATGAAATCCAATTTGTTTTCCGACATGCACGCGACCGAAGTCGCGGGCACTGCTAGTTACGAAATATATTAACCTTTAGAAGGCAGTTATAGGCAGTATTGTTTTTTTTTTTTATTTCATTTGATACTTTATTTTTTACTGTGTTTAGTTTAGTTTATGATCTTCCTGTACTGTGTACTGTGTTTACGCCGTTTACCTATCACCAACGTGTGGAAGGAAAGAGAGGCCCGACTTTTGTCTCAAGTGGAAGTGGTAGGACGCGAGCTTATAAAAGCCGCGCTCGCGCATTTAAAACTGTCATTTCGCCAATTATAAATACCAAGCAGTCAATTAAGAACTGCCGCACCGCATCTAACAAACGCTCGCCAACTCGACCACCTTAGTCAGTTCAGGCTGGAGCTCGCGCCGAATAAAGAAGCCATAACTAATTTTCGTAATCCGCAAGTAACCAGCTCGCAGCCAGAACATAGACCGGTCTATTGGTTTGCTGAGCCGTGATCCAAAAGAAGCTTCTAGAACAGAGCATCTTCGGGGCGCCCCAGAAGTCATCCGCCGCCAGCCAGAGTCAAAGGTTAGTGCTTATCTTGATTTCTTCATGTTGGTGAGATTTCTCGGCTGCGTGTCCTCTGCTCATACCCATTTGTTATAGGATTCGCGATATCCATTAATCTCCGCAAGTTCTAGAATTGATTCTCTCCGCCTTCGCCCAATTTAAAAATTAAACCACCCGCTAATATTCACCCGCTTCACCATTTTTGGTCACTTCGAGCCATATTTATATAAAAACCAGTACCTTATAAGTCCAACATAATCATAAAAATATTATATGTGTAATATACAGTAATCAAAGGAAAATAAATTCCCGTAATCAATAAAAAACAAATTACCTACATAGGTTGCGATTGTGACTGTCCGCGACTGTTGACCTTGCGCAAGGTGACAGGCATATTTTAAATAAAAACCGTTAGTGAAAACTTGTTCGATAACGGAGTGTAGGTAAACCCTAAGTAACAATGAGTTACGAAGCAAAAATAAAAATACTGGCGGCTAAGAAGCAAGCCGTATTCGCAAAAATAAATGAGTTATACGAGTCGGGAAAAAAAGTGGTTCCAGTCACTACAAGCACAAGAAGCGTACAGGAATTTCTTGCTGCAACTACGAATGTAGAAGAATTATACCGTAGTTTTAATACGCTATGCGATGAGCACAATGAAGTTGTTTTAAAGGTGGATCCAGAGTATAAAATCAGCTTCAGTGACTGGAGTGCATTTGAGTCACTTTATTCCCAGGTCAAGTACATAAGAAACAACTTGATTGAAACTCAACGCATAAAAAATCCCGAGGTACCTCCCAAAGAAACGTACTCGCCAAGACTGCCCGCTTTAGAATTATTAAGTTTTTCGGGTAATCCAGAAAACTGGCCGCTGTTCTACGAGTGTTTTAAAGCTAACGTACATGACAATAAGATGTTAACAGACAGTCAAAGAGTACAATATTTGGTAGGTAAACTTAGTGGAAATGCACTGAATATATTCGCTGGAATTATACCAAATGAGAAAAATTATGCGTCAATATGGAACTCATTAGTGTCGAAGTATCAAGACAAACGATTATTAGGGTCCATGTATTTAAACAATATACTCGACATAAAAGCGTCCACCGCCGCGTCAGATCAATTAAACGATTTTATCGAACGAATGAATTCGTCGTGGTCGGCGTTAACAGGTTTAAATATTCCGGACTTGCCTGATTTTATTTTTACGCATTTGATGCTAAAAAAGCTGGATGCTCAACTAGTACAGACCTTTGAGTTTACAGCCCGCGCTAGTGAATTACCGTCAAGTGAAGAATTAATAAATTACATACGGAACCACATCAAAATAATCGAAAGAACAGCCGCGGTACATCAAATTAGTGCGACAGAGAATAAAACGAGAAGCTACGATAAGTCACGTAATCGGAATACGCCGCGAACTACGCATAGTTTCGCGATAACGGACAACAAAACGAGTTTTTCGTCTACCTGCATATTCTGTAAAGATGCCAGGCATACTCATTTGTACGAATGTTCAGAGTTCAAGAAACTTGCCGTTAGAGATCGCTTTAGGTATGTCAAGGATAAAAGGTTGTGCGTTAATTGTTTTAGTGACAAACATACAACGTTACGATGTGCGTCAAAACATACCTGCAATCGGTGTAATAAAACACATCACTCATTACTACATTTCGATAACAGTGAAGCGGCGGTAATTAGCACTAAGCCACCTGTTGATTCGCAACCGTTATGTTTGATGACGCAATCGGCCGCCTCATTGCCAGATGCGCCGGTAAATAGCCCACATGTGGTAAACTCGACCGCCTTTTACGCGGAAAATAATAACATTCTATCTTGCACACAACTGGACAGTACTATAATATTGCCAACTGCACAAGTTTATGTGCCAATAGACGGGCATCGTTTTATAATGAGATGTCTGGTTGACAGCGGGTCTCAAAACAATATTATCACGCTTGAGTGTTGCAGCCGATTGAAATTGAAAGTTAAACCGCTAGTTAATTCGTCGCTAAAATCAGTTGGCGCCATTTCGGCACCTATACGAGGTTATGTAACCGTCACTATACAATCTCGAGTCAGTGACGCGCAGTATAGTTTAACCATGCTGGTAATCGACCACATCGCCGACCCATTGCCTAGTAGGGTAATACAGGCGTCGGCTATGGATTATTTCAAAAACTTACCATTCGCGGATGATTGCTGGAATTTACCAGGCAATATCGACGCCATATTAGGAACGCAAATGTTCGCGTTCATTTTGCTAGGTGGTAAAATAATACCCCCTCCATTAATGGAATCAGCTGATGTTAGCGTTCCCGCGGGCTCGGCACCTCACGCTATAGAAACCACGCTTGGTTACATTGTAATGGGAGAATTACCTGCGGTTACCTCCAACAATGTCGCCTGGTCCTTCGGCCCTCTTGTGAGTGGATTAAATGCTACGCTATTGAAATTTTGGGAAATAGAGGAGGTGCTGCCTACAAAGATAACAAACACAGAACATCAAGTCTGTGAAGAATTTTATAAATCCACGGTATTAAGACATCCCGGGGGTAGGTATGTCGTGTCTTTGCCTTTCAAGGTCGAACCTACCTCATTAGGTAACTCATTCATACACGCTCAACGCCGGTTAACTGCTTTAGAGCGCAAATTTAATTCGCTCCCCGCTTTACGTCACGCCTATAATGACGTCATTAATGATTATTTAGAGAAAGGCTATTTATTGGAAATACCTTATTCCTCCTCCGCTATAACCGAAGGGTACTTCATACCCCATCACGCTGTCGTTCGGCCTGATAAGTCAACGACGAAAACCCGAGTAGTATTGGACGCCAGTGCCAAAACTGACTCCGGTAAGTCACTCAATGACATACTGCATACCGGGCCTAATTTACAGGCTGACCTTTTTTCGCTTCTGCTTAACTTTAGATATTTTAAAGTGGCAATAACCGCTGATATACGTCAAATGTATCTTAGGATTTTGCTGTCAGAAAATGATCGCAAGTATCAGAAAATATTATACCGCTTTAGCGACTCCGAGCAGGTTCGCATATTCCAGTTTAACTCGGTGGCCTTTGGCCTCCGGTCCAGTCCATTCCTAGCAATGCGTACTATTCACCAGTTAGCCGCAGACCATGCCGAAAGCCTCCCTCTCGCTGCGGAGGTGGCCACAAGAGAGCTGTACATGGACGATTTGACTACGTCCGTACCTTCGGTAGAGGATGGAACTCGGTTAGCCGACGAGTTGCTGGAGCTATTCCGTCGGGGCGGATTTGAGCTTGTCAAATGGGCGAGTAACTCGCAAACTTTACTGAAACATTTGCCTGAGTCCTACCGTGCGGAGATCGAGTTCACAGATGATGACGAAAACCTGAAGGTCTTAGGTTTAAAATGGATACCTGTATCTGATGTGTTCTCGTTCGTCGCATCTTCGGAAACGGCAGGTATAACTAAACGTACTATACTGTCCACTATTGCTCGCCTCTTTGATGTGCTCGGACTTGTCGCGCCTGTCATTCTTTATGCCAAGCTGCTTATCCAAGAGCTCTGGCTCGCTAAAATAGGATGGGATGATAAACCTCCTGAAAATATTGTTAAATGCTTCTCTAAGTTTAAAAACGAACTATCGTTGTTGCCCACTTTACAAGTGCCGCGCCATCTGGGCGTCGCGGCCGGTTGCGTGGTGAGCCTAATCGCGTTTGGCGATGCTAGTATGAGGGCTTACGGTTGCGTCATCTACTTACATGTGGTGAACCCTAACGGGAATATATCCGTTCAGCTAGTATGCGCTAAGTCTAAAGTGGCTCCGTTAAAGACAGTATCGTTGGCAAGGCTAGAACTATGCGCCGCATTACTTCTAGCTAAACTTGTCCAGCAGGTACGTAGTATTTTCCATACCCGCTACCCAATACAGGATATATTTGCCTTTAGCGATTCCACGATTGCTTTATCATGGATTCATTCATCTCCTCACCGATGGCAAACCTTTGTTGCCAATCGAGTGACTGAGATCCAGGAAAACTTATCTCCTGAACGCTTTTTCCACATAAATGGGACAGATAATCCTAGCGATTGTCTGTCAAGAGGCTTATTGCCATCGCAGATAATTGATCACCCCTTGTGGTGGAAGGGTCCGCCCTGGGTCTGTCGCCCCATAACCGAATGGCCAACAGTGCCATTTGAGCCGTCCCGAGTTGAAGGTCCTATACCTGAGACAAAGGGTCCTGTCACACTGACCGTCATCTCCAACCGGGAAACGTCGGTAATCATTGAACTAACCATGCGGGTTTCTTCGTGGAAGAAACTACTACGAATAATGGTATACGTTTTGCGCTTCATTCGCAAGTTACCTACCTCCGAAGTAATTCAAGCGACAGATCTAGAAGCCGCTGAAACAGCAATCCTTCACAAATTGCAAGAGGAATGCTTTGCAATTGAAATACAAAACATAAAAAAGGGCAATCTGCCTTCGCACCCTTTAAGAAAACTTAACCCTTTCGTCGACGAAAGCGGTCTGCTTAGAGTAGGCGGCAGATTAACTAATGCCAATATCCCATTCAACAACAGGCACCCGATACTACTGCCCCGTAGACATCACGTAGTCAATCTGCTAATAGACGACTGTCACCGCTCTAACTGTCATACAGGTTCCCACTTGCTTATGTCTTTACTGAGACAACGATATTGGATTATATCTGCTCGTAATATTATACGACAACGAATACGTCAATGCAACTTTTGTTTCAAGGTGTCTCCGCTACACCCTACGCCCATGATGGCTAACCTGCCCCCAGCCAGAGTCCAGGAAGCCAAGGCTTTCACGCACACAGGGGTAGATTACGCCGGGCCCATAAACATTACGCTCACGCGCCGGCGAGGTGTGAAAAGCCAGAAGGCTTACATTTGTCTCTTCATCTGCCTGACTACTAAGGCCATACATATTGAGATCGCTTCAGACTTGAGCTCAGAAACCTTCCTAGACGCTTTTAAGCGCTTCCTAGCTAGAAGAGGTCCCGTGTCTACATTGTATTCAGACAACGGAACAAACTTCATAGGGGCAAAACGTCAGCTGGACGAGCTATATACTTTCCTTTCGTCCAAAAGCGCTTCTGTTGCTTTTCAAACTGAACTAAATAAACACAAAATAACGTGGCGCAATATCCCGGCGCGCGCGCCCCATTGGGGGGGGCTTTGGGAAAGTAACATAAAATGTATAAAAACACATCTATACCGTTGCATCGGCCAACAGCTGCTATGCTATGAGGAGCTGCTGACCGTTTTAACTCAGATTGAGTGTTTGCTAAACTCGCGTCCACTGTGCTTACTAGCGGACGAGCCACACTCGATTCTGACGCCCGCACACTTCTTAAACACAACACCACTACAGTCCTTACCTGCCTGCGAGGTTGACGCATCCGTAAGCCTCCATAACAGGAAGAAATTGTTAGATAGCTTAGTGCAAAGCTATTGGAAACGATGGCATGTGGATTACCTACACACCCTTCAATTACGTCAAAAATGGAACTCGCCTGACACACCCATACAAGCGGGCACACTTGTCCTAGTACACCTGGATGACTCACCACCGCTTCGTTGGCCCACTGGCGTTATTGAACAAGTATACCCTGGTAAAGACGGGGTTGTAAGGGTGGCTCTAGTACGTACCGCGCTGGGAGTTTTTAAACGTCCCGTCGTAAAATTATGCCCACTGCCTTCGCAATAATTCAACCAGTCATTGACCTAGTCACGGTCGCACCTGTAGTATTTAAGTATTTATTATTATTATATTATATCATTCCCGCTAATTACCTTCAGTTTAACATAACAATGATGCTACTTCCAGCTAGTTGGACCTCCTCTCACTTGTCATCGCCCTTAGAGTTCCTTTATGTTTTTCTTTCGAAACCCCTACGGAGTTTCAAAGGGGGGAGGATGTTTACGCCGTTTACCTATCACCAACGTGTGGAAGGAAAGAGAGGCCCGACTTTTGTCTCAAGTGGAAGTGGTAGGACGCGAGCTTATAAAAGCCGCGCTCGCGCATTTTAAACTGTCATTTCGCCAATTATAAATACCAAGCAGTCAATTAAGAACTGCCGCACCGCATCTAACAAACGCTCGCCAACTCGACCACCTTAGTCAGTTCAGGCTGGAGCTCGCGCCGAATAAAGAAGCCATAACTAATTTTCGTAATCCGCAAGTAACCAGCTCGCAGCCAGAACATAGACCGGTCTATTGGTTTGCTGAGCCGTGATCCAAAAGAAGCTTCTAGAACAGAGCATCTTCGGGGCGCCCCAGAAGTCATCCGCCGCCAGCCAGAGTCAAAGGTTAGTGCTTATCTTGATTTCTTCATGTTGGTGAGATTTCTCGGCTGCGTGTCCTCTGCTCATACCCATTTGTTATAGGATTCGCGATATCCATTAATCTCCGCAAGTTCTAGAATTGATTCTCTCCGCCTTCGCCCAATTTAAAAATTAAACCACCCGCTAATATTCACCCGCTTGTATCTATTTTCTATCTTTCTTATAGTTACCAATTTTTTTTTTATAAATAACAACGAATTACCATGTAAATTATTCTTTTGTCTGAGAAAGCATCGACTCGTTAATAAAACTCCAGACAGCATCTTGCATCTTCCATATTTCAGATCTTATAAATATTTAGCGGTGCCGGCACGCTATGCATCCTATCATTCCTATCACAATATTTTAAGAGTAGGTATGTACTCACTTTGTTCAAAGTTATTCTAGGGTAAGTTTTCATCAGTTTTATACGTTAACCAGAAAGTAGGTACTTGTTATAAAGTAAAATTATGTTTTCTTTACGCTGATCATTTTATCTCTCGTTTCCTGTGTATGAGATAAAAATTTATTGATCTTGATTTTTGATAAAGAATTTGATTATTTATGAAGAAATAAAGAGGGAGACCTCTTTCTTTTTAACCGACTTCAAAAAGGAGGAGGTTCTCAATTCGACTGTGTTTTGTTACGCGATATCTCCGGTAATTGGAGATCGATTTAAATTTTTTTTTTAATGGGTAGGGTATGCCGCAGGGTTGGTCCCATATAAGTTTTAATAACTTTGCTTGGGTAGTTTTTGAGTTAGCTTCAATAATACGCTACTTAGTTCATATTAATGATCATATACCTAATGACTTCCTGTCACCAATATTTACGTAGCAAGTAGAGTTATACGAATTTGTGTGGGATAAATACCACTTAGAAGTGAAAAATAAAACTTTTTTACAAAAAGAAAACAACCGACTTCCAAAAAAGAACTATAAAGTGAAAAATAATTTTAATTTCGGAAGTCAGTGGCAAACAACAAAAATGTGAACCCAACGACACTGAAATGAAAGTTATTTTTCACTTTGTAGTGTCTTTTTGAGAAGTCGGTTGTTTTTTTTTTCCTTTTTTTTTTCTTTTCATCGTGATTATGGAGTTTTTCTATTAGGAATTTCTCAAGAAGTCTGGACTTGCCAGGTTGATGGCAATAGGGTCGCCTCCTATTACATGGGACTTAAACATAACGAGGCAAAAGGAGTATGTAAGAAGAAGAATGTGAAGAAGGTTGTCACTATGTAAGTACCGAAATGTCGGTATACTATGTCGGTGTCTATGTCTATGTTGGTGTCGGTGTCGGTACTTATGCATTCGCGATTTATTTGGCAAAAATGTAAACAAATATGAGTTTATGGAAAAATACCTTAAAATCCTTCAAAATAAAGTTCAGTTTACACTACAACTTCAAACATTTTTATAACTTTTTCAATAGTCACTCTGAAATCAACTTAATTAACATTAAAATAAAGTTGATACTTGTTTAACTTGAAATAATATTAATTTGAAACATAATTTTTAATAGACTTTAGGTACACCTCTGCCTAACCCTTCGGGGATTACTGGCGTGATGTTATGTTTTCATCTTATTATTTAATAGCTACGCCCCACAGTTTTATCCGCATAAGTGTCGATCCTATAAGAATATCGGGATAAAAATATCCTATGTGTTAATCCTGATTATAAACTATCTGTGTGCCAAATTTCATCAAAATCTGTATAGCCGTTTGTGCGTGAAGAAGTAACAAACATACAAACACACAAACTTTCGCCTATATAAGTGTGAAGTGCTTAAGTGTCATAAAATCAAGTTTATCAAAATAATAAATTTCCTTGTTGAATTATCCCTTACTAATAAACGTTGTATAGCGTCTACAACTGTATAGTTACACGACGCTTTGTCTTCTTCTTTCGAAAGTCAAATTACTGACGACTGAAAGAGAGAAATCGGTGTGTAACTATTCTGATATAATACCTACGTTTATTAGTAAGGGGGTTAATGTTTAGGTAAACAAGCCAATTAAAAACTTAAAGCCTGTGCACTACACTACTGGTTGTACAAGTTGATCGAAGCTAAGCCAATACGAGGGTGTAGGGCACTTCGGGTCGCTTAGTCCAACCTCGACTCGCCTCGGGCGACTTCCGATTGTTGTCAGTTTTTGCGCCCGAGTCAAAGGACTGGAAGCGTCCCGTAGTCCTTAGCATGAGTGTATAGTCACTTCGGCCATGAGTGTGTAGTCGGACTTCGGTCATTTTCGACTCGTACTTCGTCGAAGCAACTTCGCGAGTAGTGTAGTGCAGGTTTAACCTTAGAACCAACAAACTAAAATAACGACATTCATTTGAAGCAGCATCAATTGCAGACTCAACCTAAACCATTTTTACTTACCGTTATTCTTTCTCATGACAGAGTAAGCAGAACTATAACCGGCTATAACCGGCTATAACCATTACGTGTGTTTATCGCTCAAAGTCACGTAGAGCAATAATGTCCCGGGTTTAAGAGCCACAGTAACCGCTACACGTATTGTGTAAGAATCAACATGATATAGAGGAAACTCCCCCTCAAGGGGATTACAGGACGTAAACGCAAAAAACGCAAGTTTCAGAAGCAATAAAAGTATATGTTCGACCACAGTAAACAAAATCAGAAAAATATATGATATTCTTCAGGATATATTATGCTAGGTAGATATTGTGTTGAAAACATATTATAACGAATTTGACACGATAGAAAAAAATCATGAAGATACCTCTAAAAACTTTCTTTTTACAATAAAAACCATGATTAAATGATTAAATGATTAAATGATTAAATGATTTTTTTATTATCTTCAATTATTATCTGAATTTAATTATTATCTTTATAACTGTTAATTAATTATCTTTATGACGGTGCTTATTATTTTATAATTTTGTTTTTTTTTTATAATAAATGTTATAGAACAAAAGTTAAATAAAATGTTTATTTCAATTAACAAATTTGGTTAACATTATATGATTTGGAGTCTCCTTTTAAGCAAGGGAATGCTTGTGTTAGGAGACTCCGCTCTTCCAATTATCATTTACCAAAAATATATTTGTAATTGATTAACATGTATTAAAAAAAAAGGGCATGCAAGTAGATATTTAAAAAGTAAACAAAAAGAAAAACAAAGAGGCGCGCTTAAGTGAAGTGTAGTGCAGGGTATGTGTGTGTGCGTGTGTGTGGGGGGGTGTGTGTGTGTGAGTATGTGAGGAATTGAGGATGAGTGAAGGCGTACAATAATGAGTGCGATTTATTTAGGTATTATGGTTAACCCTGCGACAGAATCTTGGGATCGGAAAAGGTCGAAGCCTCTTCCATTAACCACAATCACCACGGAATGATTAAAGTCAGGTTATTGAGCAAGGGGTAGTCTGTACAGATCTTTAATTATCAAATAGGTGAATAAAAACACCCATTGTAACATCCTAAGCAAAACTTCTTCATTTAAAACTGAAATTATATGGTTTATAGTACAGAGTATTCTATTGAATCGTGGTCACCATGGACTCAACTTCATCATAACTTTTAGTCTTAAGCCAATTTGATACACTCCTTTTAAAGTCCTGGAGTTGTTGTTTATGATGTTAGTAATCCAGTCCTGCAAGTTTGTTAGTGTTTTATCAATAACCCTGTATAAAGTATAGTAACCCTAAAGCCACATTTACACGATTAAAGTTTCTTGCCTGTGGCTTATGTACAAACGCCAGCACATCAAGCTACTACAATCTGTATTTTTTTTAAATAGATTTTTAACTTTATCGCTAAGGCATAAAGTTTAAAGTTGGTTGGGAAAATTTGACAGTTCAGTTTCGGGTAGGCTGATGTGCTTGGCGTCTGTACAATAAAATTGAAGCAAATTGACTACCAACTTGAATTGTCGGTAGGTATATTCAAATCACAACTAAAATTCTTTGACAGTCTTATAAAATGGGGCACGGGGAGTTATAACACGTGAAAATGGTCGTAGGTTTCAATTTACTTAACAATTAATTTTTCTGACTGTACATCGTCTAAACACTATTACAGAATATGTAACGTTCCTGTAAACAATTACTTTCAGGCACTTTTCAAACAATAGAAGTATTTGTATAATTAAAACTCATGCGAAGAAAATATTGTTGGATTTATTAGTTTTAATGCAAAGGTACAAAAAATGGACTTACCGGTTGAGCGTGGATGCAGAGAGAGAGAATGTTGCTAGCCATGAAAAATATTAAATTAAATTACAATGTTGCAACTTAAAACGATTTTGTTATCGATTACAATTAAACTAAAATTACGAAATAAAATTAAGTATATTATTATATTTATGTTAAATTTACTTTAACAGTATTTACTACATTTCATATTTTCAGCTTCCACCTATTTTTGCTGTTAATGAGTCAAAATCAAAATATTTTATTTCACATAAGCCTACATGGGCACTTATGAAACGTCAGAAGCTAGGTGCACGGTTCAAATTGGTCGTTTCCTATGGAGAAGAATCGGCAAGAAACTCCACGGTTTCTCTTTTTTTTTTAATAATTGGCTTTTACAAAATTTTCAAATTACATCAAATTACAGTAGGTATGGGAAGACAGCGTAGGCCTGTCAACAAGTACCAGGTACTTGATAAAATAAAAAATGGTCTACAGATCTAAAGTCTACAAGGCCTACAAAGTCCTCACATTTACAAAATAAGAATCTATCAAAAGAATAAATAAAAACCTAATAAAACCAAGTGATATGATTCCCATTACAACCACTAATAAAGAGATGAAAAATTTGAGTAGTCTGCGGGGGCCCATGGATTTAATTATTACAGATGACGATCTTTTGGTCTTGGCCCAAAACGTGGCAAGGATTTTAGCTCGTTTTTCCGTAACAGGGAAAAATAATTTATATTAAAATTTAAGTTATGATTCAGGAGAGACGGGCTTCTGTCCTGGATCGCATTTTTCATTAAAAACGCGTAGGCAGATTTGCGTTAAATTTTACTCGGTTCTTGTTACGGTATGTACTTATGTAAAATAGATAACCTGATGTACTTAATACTTATTTCTTTTGATTTCCAAAAAGTCAACAGAAACATCCTACTAATAATAATATAATTTAGGCATTTTATTTTATAAGAGCAGTGGTGGCCAAGTGGTAACGGCAGCGACTTACGAGTTGTAGGTCGTAAGTTCGAACCCAGACAGGCGCTTTACTTTGTGTCAATTATTTCATCACCACTGCTCTCAAAACGGTGAAGGAAAACATCGTGAGGAAACCGGCATGTCCTAGAACCAAAAATTCGAAGACATGTGACATCTGCCAACCCGCACTGGGCCCGCGTGGTGGATTACGGCCCACTCCCTCTCACCGAGAGGAGGCCTGTGTCCCAGCAGTGGGAATCATTATAGGCTGATTAATTTATGCATGTTATTATCAACTAAAGTCGCTACTATCGTTTTTATATGACTGTAAGTTATTTACTAAATGAGGCAAACGAAACGAGGTGTGACTATTTTATTTTTATAAACGGGTCTTTATCATGTTATTTACTTTAGCACTTTGGTACTTAAATGAAGAATTATGCATCTGAAGAATTATAGCATTATTAAATATTGGCTTGAGTTCGTGTCATACGACAGACGCCTTTGATATTGCTCGCGATTTCATCCACGTGAAATTTCTTTTTTTTTTATAAAATATATCCAATGACATTCGGCAATACTGTAGCTTCCCATTGGTGAAAGAATTTTCGTAATCAGATGAGTAGTTCCGAAGATTATATTATACATTCAAACTCATAAATTGTAACTCTTTACACATACTATTAATTTAGATATACCTTAAAGCACAGCTTGTGAACCAGCCTTTTTTTCTACGTTTTTAGTTTTACGTTTCTAAACAACATAGGGAACGATATTAAGGAGGATAGGGTCAGTGGGTCATCTTATGGGCGGCTAAGGCAGCCCAAGAAATTCAAATTTACTTAGGTTTTTTCGTGTCAGGATAAAATATGATTCGCGACCGTAACACGAAGCCACGAATCATAATTATTTAGATCAACATACAACCTGATACTGTATTTTAAACAACGTAAGAAAGGGAATAAAACCTTTGTGGCCATAGCTACCCAGCCGCCATTTTGTTTTTTTTTTCAAAATCGCGGCGTGGTATTAAAACGGTATTTATGGGTCGAGGATACTTAAATAAACAAAAAGCTAGCCAAGTGCGAGTCGGACTCGCACACGAAGGGTTCCGTACCACAAGGCAAAAACGCCGATAAAAACACGTTTGTTGTATGGGAGCCCCCTTAATTATTTATTTTATTCTGTTGTTAGTGTTTGTTGTTATAGCGGCAACAGAAATACATCATCGGTGAAAATTTCAACTGTCTAACTATCACGGCTCATGAGATACAGCCTTGTGACAGACGAACGGGACCCTATTACTAAGTCTCTGCGTCTTAGTAATAGGGTCCCGTTAAACCCTTTGGGTACGGAACCCTAAAAATGTTAGCTGGGAAATCACATCACACTAATATTATAAAAGCGAAAGTTTGTGAGTGTGTGAGTATGGGGGGGGTGAGTGTGGGGGTGTGTGTGTGTGTTTATATGTTTGTTACTTTTTTACGCTCAAACGGCTGAACCAATTTTGATAAAATTTTCTATGGAGGTAGCTGACGCCCTGGATTAACTTAAAGGCTACTTTTTATCCCGATATTCCCACGGGATCGACATTTACGCGGGTGAAACCGCGGGGCGCAGCTGTATTTATGCACGTGATTAATTCATTTTAATGATTGTCATTGTTCTCACCTGGTGACTTTACCTCCAAATATCTCGGCAACGTGACACTTTAGTGCACCATATTCTTAAAATGTTTTCTTTGTATAAGTGACCTCTACCACATTATTATTCCTGTTTCATGAAGCGCTGTGATTTTGAAAAATAAATAACAAAATGGCGACGGGTAGCTATGCCAGCTCCCATAAAAAATGTTCGAACCCCTTTGAATTTCGCGAGCAACCCTAACACTTTCTCCTTGAAGTTAGAACATATCAGACACAATGCACAGAGTGCGACAAACGGCTAATTATGAGAGAGTGGGAAACTCACCAAATGTCCATTATTTTCTACAGACTTTTTCTTTCAGGCGCTTATAACGACACTTGAACTGAGTACTCTAATATAAAAGTCGCTTCAATTCAACCAGTATTATTTTAACGCGTGCAAAGCTGCTTAAATAGGAACAGGTTTTTTGACCCTAAACAGTTTTTTAAAACCGTGAAAGTCATGGCGTACCACTTTAAAATAGTGACTAGACTTTTATTATTATTACTAGCTTATTATAATTTTGTAAATACGTACCTTTTATAGTCGCGAATCATATTTTGATCAAGATACAACCTGGCACTGACTTGCAAATTGCAAAAAACGTAAGAAAATTTTAATTTTGCGATCTACCATTGCGCATTCACTTGATGTATATAATACGCATAAATCATTTTTTTTTTGTCAAAACTGATACACGTACGACGGTATCATAATGTCTGTGAAAAGTCATAAATAAGATAATCCCGGAATAAATCCAATAAGATAAGGCAGTTTATATATTTATTTTATTACGCATTCTAAAGTTAACTTTTACGTAATCTGGAATAGTTACGCTCTAAGGGAGCTGTCAAAAAACGAATAACCTAGTGCACAAAGTGTAATCAATTGATCCATGAGATATTGTTTATGAAACGTAGGCACCTATTCATACCAATGAAAAAAGTAGTAGTAAATATATTTCAAACGATAATAAACTTTATGTTTGAAAGTTATCACGCGGGAGACGCTCCGGGCGTCGGGAGCCGCGCGACGACTCCCGGCCACCGTAGGCGCGGGCCTGCGGGCGGAGAGTAATGGGTAGCTCACCGTCCGATCAGGACCAGGCCCGTGCCGGACGGCGCGTACGTGTTCCACGCGCGCCTCAAAGAGATGTCAGCATCGAGGAGGGGCCCCATAGGGCCGAAGCCTGCCGGGTCAGCGGGATTGTCCGAAAGGGTTACCGCTGGCCCGGAACATAAAGGGCTAAGGACGGAACACGGGTGGGTTTTAGTCAGTAAGAGTCTGACACTCCCTTTCGCTCCACCCAGATGATTTCCCATCCGCAAAAAAAAAAAAAGACAGCTATCAAAAAACGAATAACCTAGTGCACAGAGTGTAATCAATAATTGATCCATGATTTATTGTTTATGAAACGTAGGCACCTATTCATACCAATGAAAAAAGGTTTAAATAACGTAACGTATTTTAACAAACCAAAGTAATTTCGATGCAGGAAGGCTGATGGACTGTTTGTTTATTTTTTTTGGTACAGGCGCCAGCAGGTCAACCTACCCGAAACTGTCAGATTTTTCCAATCAACCTTGAACCTTATGATTTAGCAATAAAGTCGAAAATCTATTAAAGAAATCTGACAGATTGTAGTAACTTGATATGCTTGGCGTCTGTACATAAACGTATCGTTTTAATAACGATGTTTTTACACATTTTATTTTACATCCAATATTCTCTGTAGAATATATTTACCATGCGAAAATGGAATCTGGAAACTTCGGAATAAGTTACTAAATACACCTCATCTTAGCCAAATTAAATTTCAATATCTATAATGAAAAATGAAGATAGAAAAGGAATTGACACTATTTAGTCAATAGTGTCAATTCCTAGCAAAAACAGACTCACTTCACCTAAGTTTTCCCGGTGAGATGGTAACAGAATCGCACCACCTGGTTGTTCAATGGTAAAAATATGGACATAAGATATTTATATTTCCTTATATTTTTATCTCGTGACTTAAAAAAAAACTTTTAGAGTAGTTCTTGTTTACTCTGCATTTTTATAAAATTTGTTCTGAAGCACTAGACCGAATTAATGTGAACGCACTAGTTGTAATGTGAGCAAGGCAGCCTGTAACATTAACGTTGGGCGTTTTATAAGTACAAACCTTGCTTTTAGTAGACTTGATAGTATGTGGTAGTATCCATTTTCATATTTTAATTAGTCTTAATGACACTTTTTAGGCTAATGTTTTCATTTAGCACCGACTGAATTATAATTTACTTCGCATGGTTTTTACAACTTGACAAAACACGAGATTTCTTTATTATAATAATGTTTAATATGATTTTTTTAGTTGAGAATAGGCTAATGATGATGATGATGTTTTTTTTTTTAATATAAACTTACCGGAACAAATTGTCTAAATTATGGTAAAAACTGCATTAAACACCATTGTGTAGACTGTAAGTAGTATACGAAACAAGCTGTTACGTAGACATATTTTTTTTTTTACTAGCCTGCGCTGTCCGACTCCTGGGCAAAGGCCTCCCTCCACTCCTTCCAACTTTTGACGGAACCTATCCAGCTTTTCCCGCCATCTCCTATGTGGTCTATCACAACCCCGCCTTACTGTCTTAGGGCACCAAATCTGTGTTATTTGGGCCGACAGCCTGTCATGCGGCAAACATGTCCTGCCCGTTGAGCAGCCTTTTGAGCCACGTCAGCTATCTTTGTTTTGGAGCGCAGTATTGTGTTTCGAACACGATCCGTTAATTTAACGCCTAGTATACTGCGCTCCATTGCTCGTTGACAGACCTTGAGTTTGGACTTCTGGATGTTAGCCAAGTTTGTGCACCATAGGTTAAGACAAGAAGAATACACATGTCTATGATGAGCCTGCGTTTTCATCATCATCATCATCATTTTAGCCAAAAGACGTCCACTGCTGGACATAGGCCTCCCCCAAGCACTTCCACTTCGACCGGTTCTTTGCTTCTCGCATCCAACGGGTTCCTGCGGCCTTCACAAGGTCGTCGGTCCACCTTGTGGGAGGCCTTCCAACGCTACGTCTTCCGGTACGTGGTCGCCACTCCAGAACCTTTCGGCCCCATCGGCCATCTGTTCTGCGATCAATGTGCCCTGCCCACTGCCACTTAAGTTTGGCAATTCTTCGGGCTATGTCGGTTACCTTGGTTCTCCTACGGATCTCCTCATTCCTGATTCGATCACGCAGGGAAACTCCAAGCATAGCCCTCTCCATTGCCCTTTGTGTGACTTTTAGCCTTCTTATAAGGCCCATTGTGAGCGACCACGTTTCAGTGCCATAAGTCATCACTGGCAACACGCACTGGTCAAAGACTTTCGTCTTGAGACACTGCGGTATGTGAGACGAGAAGATATTGCGTAGCTTCCCGAACGCTGCCCAGCCGAGTCGGATTCGACGATTGACCTCTTTCTCGAAGTTAGACCTACCTAACTGGACAGTTTGTTCTAGGTAAACATACTCGTCCACGACTTTGAGTGTAGCGTTTTAATACTATGTATAGATTTAGTCTGTTACGCTAGCAAAGGTTTGTCACCAATAAGTACTGCTAGCTTTTTTTTTATTTTGCGGATGGGAAATCATCAAATGACCTCCCGCTCTGGGTGGAGCGGAAGGGACTGTCATACTCTTACTGACTAAAACCCATTCGTGTTCCTTCCTTAGCCCTTTATGTTCCGGGCCAGCGGTAACCCTTTCGGACCATCATCCCGCTGAAAGTACCTACTGCTAGCTTCAGTTGGTATTTTCATCCTTAGTTTTGATGAACTATTAATTACGTCTATTAGGAACTGTTACAAAATTTATCGATAAACTCAGTTCTCAGAAAAGGAAAGTACTACAAACACTATTACATAGCCGAGGGTGCAGTTACTGGAGTCGTACCGCAACGTCAACTTCAAGGCGTTCGTGGTGCGCGCGCCGAATTGTTATCTGCCCGTCGTCGTCATGGAAGAAGACTTCTGGCCGCAGGACGTGGTTTTCCGTCGCTTCCGCGGACAAGTACTACAGAACAGCACAAGAACAAGCTAGTGAAGTGAAGTACTATTTTCTAATAAACATGATTATGTATGTGTTATGGGCCTGCGTCGTCTGAAATAAATGAATAAATAAAATAAAATAACATGATATTATCGAGAGGATATTTCCGATAGTAAACAAAAGGAAACGTCCAGATTTTTGTTGCAACAGTACATAAGTTGATAAATTCTTTATAAAGTAAGTACCTACAGGTGGTACTCAAATATTCAAATATATCAGAAAAAGAAATGTCAATAAAAATCAATAGGACACCAACGACAACGTCACAACCTAAAAAAGTTCAGCTCTATTTTTAGAGCTTACAGAATTTCAAACAGTAAAATGATATAACAAATAATCATCAGTCACAGTTCCTTTTCGGAACAAAAGAAACTTTTACCAAGGGATTGATTGCGTCCTCTCAGTTCCCTCGAGGTCTGTTCATATTTGTCCTCCGTGAAAATTGGAACTAAAATAACAAAAGAATGTGTGGAACTGCTCTTTTCACAAGTCGAGTATTTGTTCAAATAAGATTTAGAAAAGGTGAACTTGGTTTTGTTTTAGTTTTGTTATGATATTTCAGGCGAATGTGATAGTTCAGAAGAATGTGTTCTTACTAAATGATTGAATGATTCATAAACCCATTTTTCTTTTACGGTGTATAATATCGCACTTCCGATAAAATAGAGTAAAAACTCGAGTCCCATCGTCTTTAGAAACAGTCATAATCGACTTTAGAAAATTTCTGACAGGCATTTCACGTTTGGATATCTGGTCAACACGATTTTTTTTTTCAATTACTAGTTACCTACCTACGTAGGATAACATTTTATTTCAAACAAACAAAAATTTAAAAAAATAAAGCCAATAAAAACCCATCTTTAGTTCTCAATTGTTCACTATTACAGGAACTGATGGACGCTAGTGATGGCGCCAGAACCGTAGCAGAATTCTGGGCCGACTCCATTTAGATTTCCATCGACACGTTAAGAAAATGAAGTTCTCAATACAGACCCAAACTTGTCACTCCTAAATTTCGAGGAAATTATTTAGAGGGGCCCGTCACTAAATTAACAGCCGCACAGGTCGATCAATCAGGTAAAGCTACGCTTGCCCCGGTTGGTCTGTGGATGTGTGACCATCTTTACATACCGTGACCCCTCCGTGCCTCGGAAAGCACGTGAAGCCGTTGGTACCGGCTGTCATTTGTGAATCTTTGACAGTCGTTACGGGTAGTCAGAAGCCCGAAAGTCTGACAACCAGTCTTACCAAGGGGTATCGTATTTCCCAGTAACTGGGTTGTGGAGGTCAGATAGGCAGTCGCTCCATGTAAAATACTGGTATTCAGCTGTATCCGGTTAGACTGGAAGCCGACCCCAACATAGTTGGGAAAAGGCTAGGCAGGTGATGATTTCGAGGAAATTATTTCAAAAACGTTTTATAAGTCAGCATAGATACGTTTATGCGAAGAAATCTTCACACAATAGAAGGGAATCAGTTATGGATTTACCTGTCAACTTGAATGGAGCGTTCAAAAAGGTCCCTTTGTCGCCAAGAAACGGATTTATTATATTTAGATGTTGCAGCCGAAATTGCGTTTGAATAAAATAACGAAACACTTTTTTAACGTTTTGTTGGATGGGGTTTGGTAGGTGATTGCTTTGCGGAAATGGAGTGAAAAGAATTTGTATTCTTGTTATGAAATCATTCATAAATCCACGCCTTCTTCCTACGAAAGGGTAGGCAGAAACTATAGAATGCCACCTGAAAAGAAAGAAAATATATCTATTTAGCACCACCCACGCCACGCCACAGGACGCGCCACGGGACAGTAGGTACCGGTGAAGTAGCCCATGTCCTTCCCTAGGATGCTATATATCTCCTTGCAAAATTTTATCGAAATCCGTTCAGTGGTTTAGGTGTGAAAAGGTAACATACAGAAAGAGGTACTTTCGATATGGCTCACTATTTTGGGCTTCCACATAAAAGGTAGATATATGCTGAGGCGGACTTTTATTTAGAACTGTTTAATTTTTATTATCCATTTATTTCAGGCATCAAGGCCCATATAAAACACATACAATACAATATTATTATAATTACACAACAAAAAATAAACAAACTAAAGCACACGAAGTGTCTGCGTCGTGTTTCGCTGACTGGTGTCATGTAGCCGGCCACGAAACCGGCGGTACACAACACCTTTCGGCCAGAACTCTTCCTTGAGGAACTTCTCGAGATGATGTGTCGGAACGCGTACCACGAACGACTTGAAGTTCGTGTTGTGACGCGACTCCAACTTCTCGACCCTCAAAGTCCAGTTGGTCTTCACACGCATGTACTCCACGATCTCCTCAACCTTCGTGGAGTGGTGCAGTCTGGACACGTACAGCTGCGTCGTTGGGATTGCTGGACGCAGCAGCATGTTGGGTCCCACCAGCGCGGTGCCGCACTGGTTCCGGCAAGGAGGCTTCTTCTTCTTCTTCTCTACCTTGATGAAACCATCCTTGTCGCACGTATCCTTCTCTGGATCTTGCCTTTTCAAAACCTTGTTGGGTTTCGACTGGCTCCGTTTACCCCCTTTTTGTTTTTCCGCTAGTTTTACCTGCGGTTTTTGCGACTCAGCAGGCTTATTAGCGGCTACTATTGCTGAGTAGGCTCGTTTGGGGGTCGACGAACCTACACCCGACGTTGTCTCCACCTGTGTCGAGGCAGGGACGGCCACGGCACGCGTTGCAGCGCATGCATTCTCGGCAGTTGGTGACGCATTCGAGCTCGCCGACTCGAAAATGCAGATGGAGGCGTTTTGTGCCCCGCGACGCGTGTTCACATTTGCGGCGTCGGTAGGTGACCTACTTGCAGAAATTGCGCTGCGCAAGAGCACTACTTCTGCCTGTAGATCACTGATGGTGTTGTTGGACACCTCCAGCTTAAGCTGCATGTCGGCCTGGCTTTGCTTCAGGAATGTTATGTCCTTCAGCAGCCTGGTGACGTCTACGTGGTCGAACGTGACGGGAGGCAGCTTGTGCAGATCCTTCGCCACGAATTCAGGCACGTCGTCCGGGTCGGTCTCCTTCATCAGCGTAACGATGTCCTGGAGACTCTTCTCTGTACCGTCCCTCCGACGAGACGGCATCTGGCTGACTTTGCCGAGCGTTGTGAACAGCAGCAACTTGGCACTGCTTATCTCTTCCTCCTTGAACGATGACTTGCAGATCTGCAAGATGCTGATCTCGTCCATGTAGTCGATGGCATGTTTGATGAATGCCAATACTTCGTTGGCTATGAGAGTTTGGGAACTCATAGCGGAAAACGGGCAGCGGCTATAGCCGCGCAATTCGCGAATGTAATATTCGTACTGTGCAGCGCAAACGCGACCGTACACGACAGTGCATCGCACCTCACTGAGTTTAAGACAAACAGTCCCACAATACATTATCTTCGGTTTAGGCAGCACACGCCAAGATAGCTATCAGAGGGCAGGAATTTTTCAGACTTACTTGATACTTATCGTTATATTATGGCCAAATTACACAACATCCTTATAAATTTTAGCCTATATGTTATTCTCATGTATAAGCTATATTACTGTGAAGTTTCATCGAAACCCGTTCAGTAGTTTTTGCGTGAAAGAGTAACAAACATCCATCCATCTATCCTCACAAACTTTCGAGTTTATTAGGATTACTCGTATTCCATGTAAGCCAAAAAATCCGGACAAAAGTCTAGAAGTCCGGACATGTCCGGATAAATCCGGACGTATGGTAACCCTACCCACAATACACAAAATAATTGGGAACCATTATGGAACAGGCACTATGACACATCATGCGCCCTCCCGGATTCTATGTGGCGTGAATTGTCCGCAGGTCAACCGCAATTAGTGTGCCTAAAACTTCAGCGAATTCAAATGCAGACCCTTGCTTTACAATGATTAAAAGTCACATCTGCCTAGCCTTTTCCCAACTATGTTGTGGTCGGCTTCCAGTCTAACCGGGTGCAGCTGAGTACCAGTATTTTACATGGAGCGACTGCCTATCTGACCCCCACAACACAGTTACTGGGTAATATGAAACCCCTTGGTAAGACTGGTTGTCAGACTTTCGGGCTTCTGACGACCCGTAACGACTGCCAAAGATCCACGAATGACACCCGGAACCAGCGGCTTAACGTGCTTTCCGAGGCATGAAGGAGTCTTGGTATGTAAAGAACCACCCATTCACTGAACAACCGCGGCAAGCGTAGCTTAACCTGATCGATCGACCTGTGCGGCTGTTATTACTTAGACACAAGCCCCTCTCAATGGTTAAAAGTACCTACCGTAATTAGTGTTTAATTTTTTCAATAAATAAAATTGATATTCGGACTGTTAGTAATAGAGTACTTAGTTGTATAAATATTTTATGTAAAAAACATTTTTATTTATTTTCTGTTTGTATAAGTTCTCAAGTCACTCGTTAAAACCTTATATTACGATAATAGCTCCAAGTGGTTCTCTAATTTTTTTCTTTAATCTTAGACAAATTAAAGCATTTAGGTCTGGAAATGTTTGAGTACTACTTCCAGCTAAATAACTAAGTTACTCGAAAAGGCAAAAGTCCTGAGTGTCTGTAGGTATGTATTAGAAAATTTAATAGGCGTAATTACGTCGTTTTCATAGCGGGCCGACTTATAAAGTCCCAATAAGCCGTCTTCGGACACTTAGCTAACGAGACAGAAAACTTTAAGTAAGAAGCTACCAATAGACGGATAAACTTTTCATATAAACATCAGGATGGGTAGAATACAAAGGAGGAAAATAAAGTCGTTGATTTCGAATGTTTCTTGCTTTCATAACCAGCTAAGTCACTAACTGAACTTGGCTTTTATTTGGTAGATGAAAGTTAAAAAACATCCAAAACAAAATTCAACCGAATTGTAAACCTCTTTCATTTTTTGAAGTCCGTTAAAAAAAGAATGTGTGTGCCTATGATTACACAATAGAAGTAAAAACTTACGACTGGGGCCGAGTATCCGCGATTAAACGTTACCGACCAAATGGAGTCGACTACAGTGCGATTCAGCTAAGAACAGCGCGGTAATTGGGTAACACATTATCAGTAGGAATGCCTTTCCGTTTGACAGTTCAACAACATTCATTGCCTTATTTACATTGTTGGGCTGACAAATTTTTCGAACATATGAACCAATGGATTAGATATATATCCTTCAAAATTATTCAGATTATGATTGATAGTGCCATATCGTGACGCTTTAGCAAAACAGAGTCTCGTTTACTCATTTTGGAGCAAAGTCAGTGAGATACAACTTCTTCTCAGTTCTGGTGAGGGTGGGAGCGAGACAATAACACAAAAAGCTGAATATTATTGTGTAATAAATACTTTGGGTACCTATCAAAAAATTAACAGAAAAATCAGCGCTGTGCTGTGGGTAACACAGCATCATACTGAGTGGAAGCCTTCTTGTCACAGTCATGACGTGCAGCCGTCGACTATCTCTGCTTTGTGCTCGTAATTGTGGATATATATTTGGTTTTTATTTTTCCTTATTATCTTTTTGTATGCACGTGTTTCTGTAACAAATAAACCTATTTTTCTTTCTTCTTTTACTTCTTCATGTCGCTGGCACGACTGTACCTAAAACTTGTTGGCCCAAAACTTCGCCATTTCCACTGCATCGTCGGTGGCAGCGCAGAGGGCAGGAGGAGGTCACTTTGGCTGCATGTTTTGGGACATAGAGGGCAGGATAGGAAGTGGTGCATGGTTTGTGACATACGTCCTCAACTAACCCCTACTGCCGTTCCTAGTGAGATATAAAAAAAATAAAAAATACAAAAACAGTTAACAACATGTTTTCTTTGCAATCCGTAGTTTTCAAGTTACAGTTGACAATTCCAAGTCATTGACATTCCCATTCTTAGTTGAATCGCATTGTATACCCGATTCAGAGTCATCGAACCGCACCCTAATTACGTAACACATATTGCTAATTCATTGCTTCATAATGTTCGAAAAATTATTAGCGAATATTGTGATAAAATGCGATGAACTTTAAGTAATTTGATCACCATGAACATGAGGCTACAGGAGCTAGTGCGAATCTTGGGGTCCATTTGATTAATCGAGTCTGGTTTAACCACACTGGGATCGGTGCAATTCATTCATTCATTCATTCATAAGGTAATACAAAGTAACTAGGGATGTACTTTAAAACAATAGCAACCTTACCAAAACAACCCGTCGACCGCCTGTTAATGATAATATACCAAGCGGAGCAAGACACGCTTGAACGCAACAAAGAATTAAATGACATAGGTCACAGGACACTTTAGTCCCAAAAAAGGAAAAATGGGTTCTCTTCCACTACGTCCATATAGCACACAATTAAGTGAAACGTTTTCTACAAAATTGGACAACAAATGCCACTCAAAATCGTAAGACAAACGTATTTGTTTAACGTTGAGAAGAACTCCTTCAGTTCAAGTTTGTTTGTCTTAGGGGAATCGACCGATTTTTATTCGTGGAATAAAATTGACGTTTGACAGTTTTTGTATGGAAGAACTGTCAAAAAATCAAAAATTTTTATTCTCCACTTTTACCCCTTTATAAATAAACTGTGTTTAACGTCAAGCAGTGATTAGCAACTGTTTAACCATATTTTTGCACTTAACTTTCACCATGGCTTATAAATAAATCCCGTAAAGTCCAGACATAATCTTCGCCACGTTCATGTAGATTAGTGTCTGATAAGGTTTTTTGAGTAAAGAGCCAAACAGACTTGTACATCTTCGAAAATGTTTACTAGATTGACTAGAAAAGTGATTGCTACTAAGGGCAACTTCACCAATGAAGAACACGATCAGCACATTTAAAGCTCGTTCGAGTGCTCTGTGTCAATATTCCACTACCAATGCTGAAACTGACAGCTCTTGAACGTGGTTTATACGTCAGCTAATCGCGTTGAATTTCATTGATGAAAGCTAAAATTAAATACCTGACCGACATTTTCCCCCGAAAATCAAAATGGTCGCGCAGTACACAAAGAATACTATCTCTATTAAAATTAAAAAACTCACAGCACTATGCCAAGATTATAAACCTTTTCTTCCATACAAAAACTCTCAGTCCGATCTAATCCAGAAAACACTTCGCACAGTTATGCTGAAAATGGTGCACGAATTACCGAGTTTAAAAATTGTGCAGGCTCTTTAACGTAACGAGGTCTGGTGCAATTTGCTGAATAATGACCCTTGTAGACTGCTCAATAGAACTGCTTTTGTAGTTCGCAATTGAAAATGGTAGAAGAATTATTAGAAGTTACATTTCGAATTGAATTTGTAAGTTGTTCGTTAGATATTTAAGGGGTTATAATATTTTTGTTCAAAGGTAATTGGATCAATCCGTTTTGTTGCAGACAGAATAAATTTGTGAATTTATATTGCATCACAAGGCTGTCGAAATGTTTTGAAAGTGAAGGAGTTCTGAAAGCACACCGTATCGGTAAAAGACTGCTAATCTCAAAGCTGGTAACTAAACCATCAACATCATCATCTACCTAGCCTTTTGACGTGACAACGTCTTAAATTAGGTTGCGACTGGGAGTCACTTATGAAAAAGTGTAACGCTCGGTAACGTTACGATGAGTCACCGAACGAGAGAGAGGCCCGCCGAATGCCTTGCGTCTCTCTCCCACTCAACTATGATCGGATGATCGGTCGTTGTCACGTAAAATCTTCGCCCGTAAAACCGACTTTACAGGCAACCATTTTTTTTAACTACATTATATTCATACAACATACATTCGGCTAGACTAGTAACTAAATAAGTATATAGAGGTATGAGAAACAGGGTGTAAAGTTCACTCATACTCTATAGAAAAGGGAGGATCCTCCGACCAGACGGGTGTTGTGTCTGGCGGGCAACTGCCCTATGATTCATGTCGGGACGTCGTATCTATGCTAGTTGCGCGGTAAACTCTGCTTGCGAGATGCTGGATTTTGCGTGACGTCAGTATGACGAGTTGTTCTCATGTGACGTTGTAGATACGATACAAGTACATTAAAATTAACTTGGTTAAGTTTAACAACCCATAATAATTATACAATTGGAAAAGGTACACTCGTAACGTAAACGTCTTACGACATAATAATAATTTTAAATCAAAATATCCTATGAGATCTAATGAGGTTTTTTGTAAAACCTCAATTGTGTTATTATATTTCTTTTCAAAGTCGGTTCCAAACTTTTATGAATATAATTAATGAAAATTTGAATATGAAATTAATTAATTCTATGTAACTTACTTTAACTTGGCAACCTTGTTGACCCAGTTACAATCTTATTACTAAATGCGTTGCGACGAACTTAATACTTGGCGGGATGAATATTAACGAATTTTCTGATGAATCAAATGTTCTGCAAAGCTCATTTATTGTACAGTCCAGGAAATTATTGTTAAGCAACTATTGTTGTAGATATTGACATTGTCATACGACTGATACAAAATTATAGATGTAAGCCACACAGATTTAAGTGAACCTTGGACAGGTCCACTTAAATCTGTGTGTCAGTGCAAGCATTTGTCAGGAATTGTGTAGTTCAACTCAGAACTTAAGGAGCTCAACGACTCTACGAACAATAACAAAGAAAAGAACATTTGTATAGGCAGCATATTATTAAGGGGATTGCAGGACCTAAACACAAAAAAACGCATGTTTTAGAAACAATAAAAGTATATGAACGACTACAGTAAACAAAATCAGAAAAATATATGATATTCTTCAAGATATATACAAGGTAGATAGTGTGTTGAAAACATAATAAAACTAATTTGAAAAGATATAAAAAAATCATGAAGATACCTCTAAAAACATTTTTTTTACAATAAAAATTATACTAATATACAAACAATCATTCTGATTTTTTGGCAGATTATTCTACAAGCAGCATACTAAAGAAGTGGTGTTTTATTTTTTTAGTTCAAATAAGTAATAGATTTTTTGTAAATAGATAATTGCTTCATATTTTCCAATAAATTACCAGCGTTGAGTCATCGCGCTTCACTTTCTTTTCTATGCAGTCCGACAGTGACCGCGCTTTAGGTCATGTAGTCCCCCTACTGATAAAACTCATTAAAATGTTGAAGTTCTGCATATTATTAAAGATCAATTTTATTTTAAATCCGTTTCCCTGACTGAACAAATGAATAAGCAATCTTGGCGCTACTAATCGAATCATGATATCTGAGTCTTTACAATAGCTATACTAACTTCGTTAATCGATATTAGTCGTTCCACCTCTATCTCACATTTCCATACGTCACGTGACGTCATGACACCCGTTGCGAGCCGCCATTAGAAGTGATTTGATTGATGTTTTGGCTCTGCATCAATAATGGTACATTGATAGCTAGGACCTTGAAGAATTAATTGGAGGTCGAAGGTGTATTAAATTACATAGGCTCGTCATTGATGTTGTTTTCAGAAACGACAAGTTTCGTGATTCTGTGTAATCGAATAGTATTCGTGCTTTGAAACTTTATCGATTTAGTTTGCGGTGTTTCTTATTAACCCCAGACGCAAAAACGACGGGGACGTGTTTGACGTATCTGTGTGTGTGTAGGGGTGTATGTGTGAGGGTGTGTGTGTGAGGGTGTGGGGGTGTGGGGGGGTGTGTGTGTGTGTTTGTGGCGTCGTAGCTCCCGAACGGGTGAACCGATTTTGATGTTGTTTTTTTTTGTTTGAAAGTTGTTTGAATTTATGTAACGAGACTAAACTGATAAATTCATATGGAAGTTGGGGGACCGTTCTGTGGAACACCTTCTATTCTAAGAGGTCCCCCGACTGCTTAGGAATGGCTTTCATTTTGACAGTTCAACAACAATTTAAAGTTATTTAATGTTCATTTAACTTGTCTGAACCGCCGAACATTGCTCCCAATAAATAAATAGCCAATGACAGGGGACGAATAAAATGTAAACTGCCGAACGGCTACACGCGTACTCGAATAATTCGATTACGTATCTCGAATGTATTCGATTGTTTTCTCTCGTATTCGAATGGGCGTTATCGAATACCGTTGCGAACGAGTATAGATCGTGGTTTGAATGATATTAAAATGATGAATGGTTGATTGAAAGAGTATCGGGCAAAGCAATTCGGAGTTAGTTAGCGAGTGAACATGCACATTGATAAACTAGCGCATTTTTCTAGTGTGTACTTTTGAACTGGGTAGGTAGGTACTAATAATTTTAATATAAAATCTATACTAGTAATAGAGGGGCCCGTGGCTAAATAATAACAGCCGCACAGGTCGATCGATCAGGTTAAGCTACGCTTGCCGCGGTTGGTCTGTGGATGGGTGACCATCTCTACATACCGAGCCGTGCCTCGGAAAACACGTTAAGCCGTTCTTAGACCGTTAGCCGATCTTTGACAGTCGTTACGGGTAGTCAGAAGCCAGAAAGTATGACAACCATTCTTACCAAGGGGTATCGTATTACCCAGTAACTGGGTTGTGGAGGTCAGTTAAGCAGTCGCTCCATGTAAAATACTGGTATTCAGCTGCATCCGGTTAGACTGGAAGCCGACCTCAACATAGTTGGGAAAAGGCTAGGCAGATGACTAGTAATAATAAAGCTGAAGAGTTTTTTTGTTTATTATTTTGAACGCGAGAGTTTATTCAATGTATCAATCACACCGTGAAATTCCGTTTGTTCAACGTGGGAAAATAATTCATTGATGGAAGTTTTTGGGATTTTGTTTTATTTAACCATTTATGTACACACATATAAACAGACAAGTAAAACAGAACAGAAAAATAGGTACAAAGGTGATGCTTATTTCATAAGAAATCTCTTCAAAGATGTTTAGAGAAGTTGGAATCCTAATTCTTATACTCTTGGGTGCCTAAAGAGTATCTTCAGGCATTTACAATATTTTTATAACTCCGAAATAAAAATATAATGTTCAAAGTAAATAATTTAACGTGGAGCTCATTGTTTCAGAACGAAACGGCGGCTGGCAGTGTAAACAGCAGTGGCAAAGATTTAAATCTTTAGATTCGCCTTACCGCGTTAAAATATCGTCGCATTTCTGATTCGTTTTGACACCTCTCTACACTTGATTGTCATAGAAATGTCATATTTTAATTATGCGGGGTTTTAAAATATGATGTATATCAAAATGAGCAACGAGACGATACAAAAACAGATATTTTAATTTCGAAATATTTTAATTATGCGAGGTTTTAAAAATATGATAAGTATGTCATTCTATCTATCCTGGTATTGTATTCTCAATATTGGAACATATTTTGAACCCTCTAGATGAACTCTTTTTTTTGTACAAATTAATGTAAAGATCTCGCCATGATTCTTTACAATCAATACAGTAGGAGAAAATCACTTTTAAAAGTGACTATACATACTTACTAATATTGTGCACGATGCCTCCTATAGGTCTATTATGACAGTCATCCGATATCATAGACGTGTGTGGCCAATCTGCATTTGTGTTTATTGTGCATACCTACCATGCGCGTACTATTTGTATGAACTACTCGTGCCATGAAAGAGACAAGCAATGGACTCGCGTCCTGTCTGTATCTGTGTATATTCTCTATGGGAATTGGGCGAGTCATCTAAATACAGTTCATTACAGGGCAGGAGTGCATCACCTTAATTGCGTAACACACTATCAATCTAAATGATATTGCTAATCCATTGCTTTGTAAGTTCGAAAAATTGGTCTGCTCGACAACGTAAATAACGCAATGAATGTTGTTGAACTGTCAAAACGAAAGCCATTGTTACTGATAGTGTGTTACGCATTCCTGTAACCCCGGACTGGCTCGTACCTCCTGTAGGTACATATCTACATGGCTATATATGGAATAATGCAGCCATCTTCGATCACATTATACAAAGGTAATAACGGGAAATGGACTCCGGACTCCGGACTACGAACATTCGGATAATGCTGAGTCACTGGGTGTGTTCTTACATCTGTCTTGCCTGTAACAGATGATCAATCTAATTTGTTTGCTACGTGATATGTTACTTATGTTTATTTAAGCTTTCGACATTATTTGGGTAGGGTTTAGTGGATGATTTTGCTGGTAGGACAAGATTACCTATTGTTGGTTTTCAAAATAGCACCACACAAACTGCCCCGTTGGTCTCATGGTCCCAAGAGCAAATGCTGACCGTGGGGTCCTGGGGTCGATTCCCAGGTCGAGCAAAGTGTTATTGGGTTTTTCCATTAGGAATTTCTCAGTAACAGCCCGGAGTTTGGACGTTTACCGTGTGATAGCACCGTGACTCGGAAAGCCCGTTAAGCCGTTGGTCCTGCGCCTGATCTCTCTCCGGTCGTATTGAATTGCCGTTCCATCAGACTATGAGAGTGAGGAAAGATTGAGTGCACCTTGCACACTTATCCATACTAATATTATAAATTCGAAGGTCTGTCTGTCAGCCTATCTGTCTGTATGTTACCTTTTGACGCCTAAACTACAGAACGGATTTCGATAAAATTTGGCAAAGAGATATATTGCATCCCAGGGAAGACAGGGATCGACATGTTTGGCGGGCGAAGCCGCGGGCGGAAGATAGTGCTCTCTAATTTCTTAACTTTCTCCGCTGAAATTGCCTGCCATAACCGAAATACGGTCTGGAGTACTATCAAAGCACCACGGCTTTGCACGGTTCACAAGCATGTAATAATATCATAATTTACAATTCGAACAGGATCTTCTTAAAAATGTTAGAATTACGAAAATAATTAAAACTATTTTTAATGGCACAAAGTGCTGTACCTAATATCTAAATGACGCCTTTTCGAAAACCTCAAATACGTTTCAATCACACGATGTTGACCTGAACTGGTTTTAATGCTTGTTATCACATAAAATACATAGCATACCAACACCATTCGCTGACTAACAAAGTCTCTAACAAAACCGACCTCATTCCAAACCAGGGTCATAACTACGTCACAAAAGCTAAACTACGATTCGCAAATACAGCAGAAAGTTTAACAACGGCCAATACAAGAGTTCTAACAGTGAGAGGCCATTGGCGAGTGACCGCGCGTGCTCAAGCACCCGTCTTATGTCAACTCTAAGCACGTGATTGTAGCGAAGTGTAAAGTTAAAAGGGGAATTCTGAAGGAATGCTTTTGTTATAATTGGACCAGAGGGGAATATCGTAGCACAGCATCAAAACTACTTTCAAGAACTCGGGTAATTAATCTTATTGCCAAAGGGGTAATTAGACATATTTGCGTTCCATAAAATCAATACTGTGCATGCGTAAATATTCATCTACGGAACCCTTTACTGAGCGTGGTCCGACACGTTTTTATACCAGGACCACCTGCATTTTGTCCTTTAAATAACAAAGGGACTGTGGCATGTCGTCAGGAATGTAGAAATTATTCCAATAATAAGTAGAACGCAGACTCCCGTACGGCATGAAATGGCATTTGTTACGAATAGGCATAACTAGGTATAGATCCCATTGTCTTGTATTCCTCGCTCCTCGTGAAACTAACATCAATTAGGAGTAGTAGGTACCAACATACATGATCAGATCATGTGTATCGTATAAAGGATGTTTGGTAGAAGGACCGACACAATTTTTTAAGGGATTGGGGATGTCATTTGCTAGCATAAAATTGATTTAGTTTTAATTTTTCAATTGAAATTTTTCGATCCTTAACACAATTTTACGACTTCCGAAGCACGCATGTAATTTTCTAGAACTAATCTAAATATATAAAACTCAAAGGTGACTGACTGACATAGTGATCTATCAACGCACAGCCCAAACCACTGGAGAGATCGGGTTTAAATTTGGCATGCAGGTAGATGTTATGACGTAGGCATCCGCTAAGAAAGGATTTTTCGAAATTTCACCCCTAAGAGGGTGAATGGGGGGAGGGTGAAATTTCACGCGGACGAAGTCGCGGGCGGAGGCTAGTTGTACATAAATGTACATTACAGATAACACCAAAGATTATTGCGCTCTGTCACAACCACAAACAAAAAAGTTGTGACGATATTTCGGGTGATTAAAAAGAAACAATTATTACTATCTCAATTGTGACACTTAAGACAGGTGTTATGGGTGAAAATTAGGAAAATATGACACTTGCTATCTCTAAAATAATTGTGTCGGTCCTTCTATCAAACACCTTGTATAAGATAGGTTAAAGCGACACACTTACCTACTTAGTGAGAAAGCAAAAACTAGGGATTGTATTTTCGTTTTTTTTTTTTTTTTAAATAACTTGTAAATATGTGAGCACCATGTATCTATCACTTATTTGATTTACCTGTCATTGCTTAATTTTTAATTATTTTTACCTTTTGTGGTAGACTAATTTTATTATGGGTGCATCGTGTTCACATATAATTTTTATTATGTATACAAGACCTTGTAAAACATTTTTAAAAGAGTAACGGTGGAGTTTCTTGCCCATTCTTCTCCATACGAAAACTACCTTTTCGAATGGGCGACTAGAATCATTTCTATTTAGTTTTTTTTTGACGTTCAAAAGTGCCTTTAATGTGCCTATTTGAAATAAATGATTTGACTTTGACTTTGACTTCGGTATATTCCGTTCGGATCCCCTGATCTGGGGGCCTAAAAAGTCCACTTTGGCAGAACCATAAAAGGATAACAATAAGAATCATAATATGGCGAAGACAGTTCGTGTTTTTCATCAAAGAGATTGGGATTGTATTCGGATTGGATTAATTGGTATTTTAGCACAGACAAAAAAAATAACTGAAAAATCCTTCACCAATGGGATTTGATACGATTGACTTAACAGTTAACTGGCCATTATGATACATAATGTTTTCCTTTTATGATTCTGCCAAAGTGGCCTTTTTAGGCCCCCTGATCCCCTGCTCGTTATTATTATGTTTTAATTTCTGTCTTATCCACTATAAACTTGGTCATTCCGGTCTGATCCCCTTAGGTCCTCTTTTTATTTTATTCCGGTCGGATACCCTAAGTTATCTATTTTCAGATTTTTGGGATACAGTTCGTAATATGTAACGGACACGTGTACGTTAGTACTGAGGAACAACAACTCTACATTTTCGTCTTTGTCAAGTCACCGCACCCGGTTTGAACCCTTCACAAAGGTCTTTGTAAATGTTTCCTCCAGAAACTACACAGTATCGAATCAATTCTTTGAAGTAACTTGGAAAAGATTGTAGGTAGTGAATGAAATACTTTGACAATCTTTCGGTCAAAAAAAAAACGCTATTTATGAAAATTACGAAAAAGTAAATAGAAAAAATCAGAAGCAATATTACATAACATAAAAACATAACATCACGCCAATAATCTCCAAAAGCTTCGGCAGAGTAGTACAGACCACTACCCGAAGCTGTCAAATTTTCCCAATCAACTTTGAACCCTATGCTTTAGCGATAAAGTTGAAAATCTATTAAAAAAATTTGACAGATTGTAGTAGCTTGATGTGCTGGCGTCTGCACATATAGTACACCTACATTTCGCCAGTTATGTTTAAGTCTCATATAATATGGGCGAGCCAATAGGTATATGAATGAATTACATTTCTATGGGCGAGCCTAATGCCATCAGAAGTCGAATATATATGACATGAAGAATTAAAAAAAAATAGCTTCTGCGGGGTAATTCCGTAACACAGTATCAGTAGCAATGGGTTTCATTTTGTCAGTTCAACAACATTCATTGCGTTATAATTACGTTGTTGAGCAGACATATTTTTCGAACTATAAGAAGCAATGGATTGGCAATAATCCTTCTAAGTTATTCAGATTGTTAATGTGTTACGCAATTAGGGCAATTGTTACCAATGCCGATTTTTCTATGCAATGCAATCCACTATTTATTACAAAATCAATGGTTGAACATACACACCTAATAATATGTACTGTATAATAGTATTTTGCATTGCATTTGCTTTTCTGTTTTAATCGTAAAGAAAATCTTAATACAAAAAAAAAAATAACCAAGTCACTTTTAGAAAATCTAAAGAGAAACTAGTTTTCTAATCGCGCTAGTATTATAAGGTCAAACATAGGAAAATTTTCAATGAAAATTATAATTGCAGATTGGAAAAAGTTTTTCCTCCGTTTGAAACAGCAAATGGAATGGAGTAGTCTTTGATCTCAATATTTTTGTTCGGCACTAGAAAAATAGTGTTTATTTAGATGTATCTGATTCTGATGGGATGTGTCTATTTTTGGTAAGGCCGTGCGCAGACTTAGCCACGACTGTCTTTAGTCCAACAATCACTCTATGAAAAGAATGGTGTTGAACAGTCCCATCAAACCTATATTTTGTCCAAAAACACAAAACTGTTTTGGCTCGATCTAAAACAGTGCACACACTACATACAAAAAAAAAAATCTATCAGAGGCAGAACCGTATTGCCATTCGTTCCAAGATAGTTTTAGCTAGTGTCAGCGCCATTTTAGTTTTCATAGAGCTATCAAATCTGCGCACAGCCTAAGAACTAACATTTTAGCGGCTCAACTTAGAATAATAGCAGGAAAAGTAATATCGGGTACACGACCACTGTGAACAGAATAGGAATTGCCTATTTGCGATATTGTATTTTTTTACACTTATTTCTTTCAACCAAAGATTTAAATCGCTAGATTTGCCCTCACCGTACTTATGTCGCGCGTTATAGACGTTTCCAGTCATATCCGTGACTTGACTGCGATATTGTGTAAGACAGAGGTGTCAAAGCCAATATAATAATATAGATAAAAGTGGAGGCGACACTATAAATACATAAGTGAAGACTACTGTGGTCGAACCTCTCTTTCTGAATAAAGAAAACACATCACTGTCTCGTTCTTATTCGTGTATTTAGAAAGAGAGTGTCCGACCACATACCTAAGTGAAGACACTTAGGCATTAAGAGTGTTGCCTCCACTTTTATCTATAAGCTTCTTGGTCAAAGCAAAACAGAAATGCGGCCATCTTTTGACGCGGTAAGTCGAATCGAACGATTTAAATCTTTGCTTAGGAATGAATCAAATGTGTGAAATTGAAGGCTTGTTTTGTTTATAAGTTGAAATGGGGTGGAAATAATTGTTGGGCCTTTATTTCTAAGTGTTGTAGACTGAAATTTTCTTTCTCAGGCTCAGGAAATCTTGTTACTCAAGATCATTATTTCGCTAAGTAGTGCCAATTGGTATTGTAAGCTTTGTTTTTTATGCAATAAAATGATAATCATAACAACAGATGTTTAAGTGAATTCGGACGCGCTCAATTTGTAAATCCCGCTCGCACATAATATTTAACGATCACACTCGATTTTACTGTCAGATTTAATTCATTAATCGTATATAGGGTGACTGGTAATTAGTGACCGATACTTAAACACGTGATTTTACTCATCATTATGAACAACTTTTACTATGGGACCAAACATGAAAACGCGAAAAAAAAATCAGCTGCTCCCTACAATTTGACGGGTTAAGCGAACATAAATGTAGGGAACAGCTGATTTTTTTTTCGCGATTTCAGTTTTGTTCCCATAGTAAAAGTTGTTCATAATGATGAGTAAAATCACGTGTTTAAGTATCGGTCACTAATTACCAGTCACCCTATATAGGCCGAATCATTGCCTATCTTCATCATTATGATTAAGATACAATGGAACAATACGATAACGATTGAAATCGTTCATAGGTTGGTGTGATCTTGCAGCTGGCGTCCCACAAGGCGGTATATTATCTCCTCTCTTATTCCCGTTTTTATTAATCTCATTACTACCGAGCTTCGGACTGCATATCATCTTTATGCTGACGACTTGCAGCTTTACTGCCGGGCAGGTGTCGACAACATACCGGATGCGATTGACGAGCTAAACCGGGATTTAGATGTCGTTAAAAACTGGTCAGACCGATTCGGGGTGTCCGTTAACCCCACCAAGTGTCAGGCTATTATAGTAGGCAGCCCCTACAGCATGAGGAAGCTGAATGGATTAACTGTGCCACCTGTAATCTTCGACAAGTCAGTAATTTAGCTCTGATGTTAAGAATCTTGGTTTGCATGTCGACACTTGTCTTGACTGGCGAAAGCAGGTCACGACTTTTCCCAACTATGTTAGGGTCGGCTTCAAGTCTAATCGGATGCAGCTGAATACCAGTGTTTTACATGGAGCGACTGCCTATCTGACCTCCACAACCCAGTTACTGGATAATACGATACCCCTTGGTAAGACTGGTTGTCAGACTTTCGGGCTTCTGACTACCCGTAACGACTGTCAAAGATCCACAAATGACAGCCGGGACCAACGGCTTAACGTGCTTTCCGAGGCACGGAGGGGTCATGGTATGTAAAGATGGTCACCCATCCACAGACCAACCGCGGCAAGCTGAGCTTAACCTGTTCGATCACGGGCCCCTCATGTGTTCAAAAATACTATATAAATAAAAATAAAAATAAAGTTTTTGTTTAAACTGGCCACAACACACGATGAATGTTCAAGCTTACCTGCATTTATATCAGCTATTTTACCTCCGTTATAAGCAGCATTACACATTTTTAATACCCCCCTAATTGCCCCTCTTAAAATGTGTTTGGAGCAGTTATACTAATTAACATCGTATTATAGCTATTCACCTCTTCCACAGCATTGTGCGGTCACATGAAAAAGTGCTCTAAAGTACGGAAAATGTGTAAAGTTAAATGAAATTGTATTACTAGACAATGTACTTACATCTGCGTAACCCTTCGGGAAAAACCAGCGTGCGATCAGTGTTTTATTTTGAAGAGAAAATTTGGGTTTATTCAAAATGAAAGAAAGAATAAAGTTTATTTGGACACAGTTCGTGAAACACAAAATACAGAATTAACTATAAAAATATATCTAGTTATTAATAAATATAAATAAAGAGGCTCTCGTTGGGCAGCTGGATAAAGGGCTTGATTCAGAGAGCAGTACTTCTGGACACGGCCCGCATTGTTAGGAGGTTCCTTTCTCTGGAGCCCTGACCGCCGGTAGCTTGGATACCCCTGTTCCCGATACCGGTGGGCTACTATTTTTTGTATTTTTAAATGTTTTTTTATTTTTATATTCAAATATTTAAAAATATAATTTATATGTTAAAAGTAAAATAAAGGAGATAATATAAAATAATAATAAACAAAAAATTAATATTATATTAATTTCAGTTGGTAGTAAATTTCATAAACAATTCCCCAACTTTACATACATTTTTAGGGTTCCGCACCTCAATAGGAAAAACGGAACCCTCATAAGGTCACTTCGTGGTCTGTCCGTCAGTCAAGACCCTTTTTCTCAGGAATGCATGGAGTTATCTAGTTTAAATTAATATCAAATACTCAAGGCTGCAATCCCTTGAAGCTGTGAAAAAATCAAACTTCTATGTTAACGTAATCAAAAGATACGGGAGTTTATGTTCCGAAATCAAAACCTATAGGGTACTTCCAGTTGACCTAGAATCATAAATTTGTAAAGTAATGTAAAGGAAACAATCCGAAAACCGTAAATTTGAATTTAAAATACAAAAAAAATAAATTAAAACTACTTATTTATATGTAAACCTACAAAATTGTACAGAGCCCTAGGTGCGCGAGTCCGATTTGCACTTGACCGGTTTTTTTTTAGTCAATACGATAGCAGTTGTTTTATTAAGGTCAATTAAAACGGCTGACTTGTTCTAAATAACAGCATATCAAACTTATCAAGGTTGAATACAGGGTGGCACAAAAATCGACGCAGATTCTGAACCCCCCTGCGATTAAATTTATCATCGGTTATTAAAAATCTAGGAGATCTAGAATCATGTACTGAATCCATGGTCCATGTCCAGGCTACGCGTCGATGTCCTTGCCTGCCTGTATAATTTGCCTTTCAAAAGTTTCTTTGATATTATGTCTATTACTTTAAATAACTTAAACGAACAATAGATGAGCGATTTCTAAATAAAATACTATGTCAAGTCACACAGATATAGATTTATAGATACACTACAAGAGCAACTACTTCGCGTGCCAAAAATCGCACCAGTTTAGGTACGTACAAAAAGTCACCTACAAACAGGTGCGACACGCGATATAGTCGCGCGCGACACAAAGGCACCGCAAGTCGCGCATTGTGTCGCGCGCGATTTTATCGCGTGTCGCACCTGTTTGTAGGAGCCTAAAATTGTAAGCCGCCACTTTCGCGCTCAGTTCTGTGTACTGCTGCTGGTGGGGCGAGAGGGGTGCAGCACGCGGCGGCGTCTTTGAATCGATTTGATTTTCCCATCACTAAATAGTGCTTGTGACGTCATAGTAGATAGTCAAAAAATAGCAGGCTTGGTTTTCATACAGATCGTGATACTTGCGTTATCTATGTCTATCTATATCTGTGGTTGGACATATTACATTATAACAGAATGATAAATATTTCTAAAATAAAATAAAACTTCGATCAATCATTTTCTTTCTACGTTTGCCGCAGACTTTATTGTGTTCATCCTAAATGTATTAGCCCTAAAAGATAAAGATCTATAAAAGATATAATATTAAGTTATTGGTAAACGTTAACATTATTTTAGTATATAACCATACCATAGATATCCGAACCATACCTACATGTATCTGAGGGGGTAGGTAGATAAGTGGACATCGCTTTTAAAGCGTTTCGTATTTCGACAACGACCTTCAACAGAATTGACTTAGCTTTTCGGTATTTCAAGAAAAGAACCGGAGCTACCGACATAGCTTGTGGAGTAGGCAAGCTAAAGTGGCAGTGGGCTGGCCATGATGTCGAAGGACCGATGGCCGGTGAGGCAGAGTCAGTTCTGGAGTAGAAATCGGCAATAATAGCGTATCGGTAAGAATAGTGTGGGTCGCCCCCGAGCTAGAAGGACCGATGACCTTAAAAAGATGGTTTACTTTATAAGAACGTACCCATATTTGAGTCTATCATCATCATTTCAGCCGAAAGACGTCCACTGCTGGACATAAGCCTCCCCCAAGCACCTCCACTTCGACCTGTTCTGTGCTTTTCGCATCCAACGGGTTCCTGCGGCCTTCACAAGGTCGTCGTACCACCTTGAGACCACCACCACCACCACCACCTTGATTTGAGTCTATACTAATATAATAATTCTGAAGCGTTAGTTTGTTATAAGGCGTTAATCTCTGGAACTACCAATCAGATTTGAGAAAATCTTTTTGCATTTGGTAGCTCAATTCTTGAGGGCTATTTAACATCACGCTACGATCCTTAGGCGTCTAACGTGGCTAATAATAACAGCCGCACAGGTCGATCGATCAGGTTAAGCTACGCTTGCCGCGGTTGATCTGTGAATAGGTGACCATCTTTACATGCCGAGTCCCCCCTTGCCTCGGAAAGCACGTTAAGCGGTTGGTCCCGGCTGTCATTCGTGGATCTTTGACAGTCGTTACGGGTAGTCAGAAGCCCGAAGATTGGACAACCAGTCTTACCAAGGGGTATCGTATTACCCAGTCACTAGGTTGTGGAGGTCAGATAGGCAGTCGCTCCATGTAAAATACTGGTATTCAGCTGCAACCGGTTAGACTGGAAGCCGACCCCAACATAGTTGGGAAAAGGCTAGGCAGATGATGTGCACTTTACGACTTCCACGCGATAGTTAAGATCGGTAAATAGCATTCTACTCCTTGTCACTAAAAAACGCAGTAATGCAGTAGTTTTTTTATGGTTTGTTAGAACAACTAGAACGAAACGTGACTGTTTTAGCCATAACATTGATTTTAAGACTGATTTTATGGACTTCTATGGCTGATTCTGGTTTTATTTAGCAATAAACTAGGTACGTTTTATGATTCGATTACGTACATAATAGGTTTATTTTATAATGGAACATGGCACTTAATAAACCCAGTAAGCTCATAAAGTGTTTGGTGGGATGAGCAGTTTTGAGTCAAAACTTGAGAGACTAGCGGAGTAAAGGCTCCTTCAAACAGGCGCGACACGCGATATAATCGCGCGCGACACAAAGGCACCGCAAGTCGCGCAACGAGCGGTGCCTTAGTGTCGCGCTCGATCATATCTCGTGTCGCGCCTGTTTGTAGGAGCCTTAATTGCGTAGCACACTAAGGCACCTATCCTACCGCCAGCAATTATAGAGGAGCAAGTAGATCTAGCAACTTGGGGGGCTTATGGTTAAGTAATAACAGCCGCACGGGTCGATCGATCAGGTTAAACTACGCTTTCCGTGGTTGGTCCGTTAATGGGTGGCCATCTTTACATACCAAGACCCCTCCGTGGCTTGGAAAACACGTTAAGCCGTTGATCCCGACTGTCATTCGTGAATTATGACAGTCGTAACGGGTCGTCAGAAGCCGAAGTTCTTACCAAGGGGTTATAGTATTACCCAGTAACTGGGTTGTGGAGGTCAGATAGGCAGTCGCTCCTTGTAAAATACTGGTATTCAGCTGCATCTGGTTAGACTGGAAGCCGACCACAAGATAGTTGGGATAGTGCTAAGCAGATGTCGTAGAGCTAGAAACTAAAAACGAGTTGGTGTGCATCGCTGGGAAGACGGCGACGACCGATTCCTCACTGGCATGCGTAATTACTGACGCCAGCACATCAAGCTACCCGAAACTGTCAAATTTTCCCAATCAACTTTGAACCTTATGCTATAGCGATAAAGTTGAAAATCTACTAAAGAAATTTGACAGATTGTAGAAACTTGATGTGCTGGCGTTTGTACCAATTGTGGGTCTCTCAGCGAATATTCGCTTGCAAAACTAGCGTCGATAAACGAGTACTTACTCTCTTTGGTCCCTGCGAGAAACTAGTACTCGCCGGAGGTGTGAACTGTCAGCGATCAACTCTTTTACTTACACGGGACCTATACTCTTTTGTACGTTTCCTGAACGAGAAATCGTTGATAGCTAGTCGCTTTCTAATTGGCGGTGGGAAAGGTCTTTACAATGGCATTTCATTTTGACAATTGAACAACATTCATTGCGTCATTAACGTTGTCGAGAAGACGAAAAATATGAATCTATGTATTAGCAATTTCCTCGGAAATCCTTCGTAGTGTGACTTTATTGGGGTGCCGCAACGCGATTATGAGGCACCATATTGTTCGTGTTTACCATTTCAATAAATGTCGTGTCGTATAACTGTACTCTTTTTCGTTTTTCTCTTCCCGAGTCAGGTATGTACAATTGTACATATAGAGAGAAAAGAAAGGGGGGGGGGGGGGGGGTAATAAGTAATTATCACTCTCTCTACCGTTTACTTCTACATAGTGTTGGACACATTATTGGTCTTGTGGTCGCAAGCGCAACAGTACTGCTGAGCGTGGGGTCCTGGATTCGATTCCCATGTCGGCAAAGTGAAATTGAGTTTTTCTATCTGTAATTTCTCAGCACCAGTCCGAGGCCTGGACTTATGGCCCGGTTTATCGCAATAGGCTCGCCCTCATTATATTAACTGGTAAAAAGTAGGTAGAGGTACATTTCTGTCCAACCTTTCGGGGAAAGAAGGCGTGATATTATACAGAACACTACTTCTGTCTATCTTAAATGCTTTTAGATCTTCTGTAGAACTTCACATCAATGACAGATATACCATTATCCATCCGTCTTAGATTACGTACGGTCATTTACTGACCGCCATATGTGACCGAAAGCTGGTGCTTATGAAATTAAGTGCTGGTGAAATTAAGTACCACACCGACCCGAGTGCTCCATAAATTCCGAACAATTAAATTATGAAGAAAAAACAACCTCTCTTGAAACAATACTAAAAGGCGGAAGGAAGCCTTAGAAACTAAATAATGCTTCTAATTGATTTATTATTATAACAAATAACACACCTGAAATGGCGACGCGGAAGGAAAAACTTTCCTCCCGCAAAACCGTCGTCGATTCAATTTAACTTGGAATAATATTTTTCGTTTAGCTTTTAACAAACGTAATATTCGTTCCTTTTCACAATGTTCCTTTAATTCTCCCATCTTTGTTTGATCTGAGCCGTAATGGAGATTGTAAATGGAAGAAAAATCCAAGGTATAAGACGCGTATTTGCGGCTATTCATTCTTTCATATTCAAATCTGTGTGATGTTTTGTAGCTTTCTTCAATATTGATGTATTTCTTAGTATAATCTTTACGAGTACCTATGTTGTGTCTTCAATAAGAGTTTAAGGTAAATCTTTGATAGTAATTTTAGTGATAATTTTCCTGAAACTTGACTTATGTTAAATTTTAGTTGTACTTGTACTATTGTACTTGTCTTTAGTTTGTACAAACACTTTTACACGTCAATCATATTTTTTTTTTTTAAACTAGATGAGGTCGGCGTTTCCTAACTGACTATTCTGAGAAGAAAGGCCGAAACAAACTCAGAAGTCACAGTCTCTTTTAAAGTCCAGACAAAATCTTGGTCAGATCGTGTGAAGACCATGTAGATTGGTGTCTGAAATGGTCTTTTGAGGAAAGAACCACACAGATTGAGCGGACCTGTCCAAAATGTTGGGAATATAATAAAAATAACATAAGCAACTGTCATCTTTTTTTTTATACTTTGCCCCACTCTAGGCCTTTCTCCTGTATTATGGGTGCGTTTACAAACATTTAAAACTCACATACAAAAGCAGCCAGACCCGGAACAACTACTTGTAGGTCATACAAATATTTTCGTGTATTTCCGTGCGGGAATCGAACCCGCGACACGCAGCGCAGCAGTCAATCGCTTAACCACTGCGCCAACCGTGCTGTCAACTATCTAATCTCTTCACCACCTTTTTTTTTTGATGATTGGAAATCATCTAATGACCCGAGCTCTGGGTGGAGCGGAAGGGAGTGTCAAACTCTAGCCCTTTATATTCCGGGCCAGCGGTAAAAAAATACTAGCTTCCGCCCGTGGCTTCGCCTGCGAGGTATCTCGATAAAAACTATCCTATATCCTTCCCCGGGATGCAATCTATCTCTCTCCCAAATTTTATCGACATCCGTTCAGTGGTTTAGGCGTGAAAAGGTAACAGACAGACAGAGAGACAGAATTACTTTCGAATTTATAATATTAGTATGAATTTATGTTAAATTCACTAGAAAAAAAAACAATAGATACATGTTCAACAGAAATACAGTAAAGTTAATGATTTCTCGTGTGTTAACATAAATTCAATGTTGACATAAAAGAGGTATATTTTGAATCACTATAAAATACACATATCTGAAAACATTAATTCCTTAAATATATAACCATGAAATACCTCTAATTCCTTCGTATCAGCAATAATGACAAATTTACGACGAGCCCACATACCTACCAGGAAAATCCTTACCATTTCATAGCTATATAAAACATGTAATAGAGAATTGCTTACAAATACCAATACTATTTACTTACAGAAACACGCGCGCTTTGTCACGGTCTGACATAAAGCAGTACTCATATTACAGCGGTGTTATCGTTGTTAAGAAAATTCTAGATTTACTCCAAAAATTTATATTTTTCTAGGATTTCGGCATCTCATAAATATTGATGGGTAAGATTGGGAGTGGTACCTAACTACTAGAAATGTAGCTTATATTAATCGTAGTGCATAGTACAGACGCCAGCACATTAAGCTACCCGAAACTGTCAAATTTTCCCAATCAACTTTGAACCTTATGCTTTAGCGATAAAGTTGATAATCTATTGAAAAAAAATACAGATTGTAATAGCTTGAGGTGCTGTAGTCTGTACCTACCTTATTGAAAAACTAAATGGAATGTTTTCAGAGATTTGTAAATAATAGTAACTAAGTAACTCTTTTATTGTTTTCTCTTGTTTAAGTGCGGATTTTAAGTGTAATCAATAAAGACTATATCGTCGACCGTAGGTTCACACATAATCTTGTATTTTAGTGCTCTATCTACCTGTGTAATATTTATTTAAATAAGTTAGCTAATTAAGAAAACAGACGTCCCTTACACCAACGTATTTTGTTAGTAATGTCCCTTACTGACCAAGTATCTTATAGTCCTGTCCCTTACATTAAATTGATCTCATTGATCTCTACGTTGGATCCAATCTATAATGAAAAAATAGTGTAAAGGTCTTGTTGAAAAAATGTATGAAGAATAATTCGTTGATTGGGAAGACCCTTACCTTATGTGAAGTGGATTGGCGGCGGATTACACCATTTCAAGTTGCTATATTGCATAGTTTTTCAGATACATTGTTATTATGGGGCTGATTCGAAATTTGAATCCAAAAATCAGTAGGGTAAGGGACATTTTTTTAAGCTAGAATTTTTTCATATACACCATTCGAAAGAGCGCAAAATTCTGAACAAAACTGTATACTCAACTCATTTTGGGTATTTTGTCCCTTACCTCAATTGAACCTACGGTCGACGATATGATTAAGATCGTTGGACAGTTCCCTTCCTACCCTTCTAAAATATTGCATTTTCCTCCTTGGTTGCGTTATTCTTCTTATGGGGATTACAGGACCTAAACGCAAAAAAGGAAAGTTTTAGAAACAATAAAATATTTAATCGACTACAGTAAAATCAGAAAAATATATTATATTCTTGAGTATAATATATGCTAGGTAGATAGTGTGTTGAAAATATAATACAACTAATTTGATACGATAGAAAAAAATCATTAAGACACCTCTAAAAACTTTCTTTTTACAATAAAAACCATACAGGTTACATTATTCTATAGGAAATCTATACTAAAATGTTTTTGTCCAAACAATAGATTTTTTGTAATTATATAATTGCTTCATATTTTGCAATGAATTACCAGCGTTATGTCATCGCGCTTCTCTTTCTTTTCTATGCAATCCGACAGTGACCGCGCTTTAGGTCATGTAAGCCCCTTAATATTGAGAGTCGTGAACTCCACAGAAATCTCTTCTATTTTACCTTGATATCGCTACATTACTCAATACCTCTTTTGGGGTTCGAAAAACTCATTATAATGATGTTACACTCAATGTAGGACATAATGTTACCGAAATGCGTTATGTTATCAACCGCCGTAACTTACATTTTGCATGACTGTTATCTATAGTGATTTAAGCTGCTCCCTAAATTTTGACGGATTTTTTTTTCGCGATTTCAGGTTTGTTCCCATAGTAAAAATTGTTCATAATGATGAGTAAAATCACGTGTTTAAGTATCGGTCACTAATTACCAGTCACCCTAATATAGAACCAACAAGAATAATGAATATAGGATTTTGTAATATCTTGATTTATAAGAATGCCCTTGGAGTTTCTTGCCCGTTCTTCTACTTAAAGATCTGCGTTTTGGAATGGGCAACTAGCTTCAACTTTCTGACTAACTGACCGATTATTTGGCAATTTAAATGTGCCTGTAAAACCGCACTCTGTCTCGCTTTCACACAGTCCGCGAGCAGTATCGCGCGAGCGAGATAAAGAGTGAATTTTAGCTGAGGTAGTATAGGCTCTTAAGGCCCATTGTGAGCGACCACGTTTCAGTGCCATAAGTCATCACTGGCAACACGCACTGGTCAAAGACTTTCATCTTGAGACACTGCGGTATGTGGGACGACAAGTGATGTGGGATGTGTACTATAAACATATGTAATTACTAGCTGCGCCCCGCGGTTTCACACACATAAGTGTCGATCACGTGGAAATTACGGGATAAAAAGTAACCTTTGTGTTAATCCAGGGTGTCAGTTACCTCTACACAAAATTTTATCAAAATTGGTGGAGCCATTTGAGCGTGAAGAAGTAGCAATCATATAAACACACACATACACACTCACAAACTTTCGCCTTTATAATATTAGTGTGATTATTGAAGGCCAGCAAAAAAATATATCCGGGCGGGAATGGGTAATTTTCTTTGGCACACAGATACTTTACAACATAATTATGGGATACTTTTTATTCCCGTAAATAGTCCACGCAGACGAAGTCGCGGGCAGAAGCTAGTAAAGTCTATAAATCGATAGATAAAAAGTATCGAATAATGTGATAACTTCTTGCTCGACAAAATCAAACTAAATGAAAGGTCATGAAGCAATTAGACTTGCAAAACTTTGTAAGAAAAATAGAAAGACTTTAATTACCACAGAGTCAGTTTTAATCAAGTTATGACTAGTGGTCGGTCCACACTGTACAGACTTTTGGTCGTACAGATAGCTGTACACTGTACAGACTTTTGGTCGTACAGATAGCTGTACACTGGACAGACTTTTGGTCGTACAGATAGCTGTACACTGTACAGACTTTTGGTCGTACAGATAGCTGTACACTGTACAGACTTTTGGTCGTACAGATAGCTGTACACTGTACAGACTTTTGGTCGTACAGATAGCTTTACACTGTACAGACTTTGAAGTCTGAGTAAAAAAAAATATGCGGACATCTCCACAGAATGTTTGCGCAGACTCTTCATTAATTCAGACTTGGATTTTCGAAAATCTGTAGTGTTACTAAAATGAATATTTTTTATTAATTAAGTAGTTAATCAATTTAATTATTTGGCTCCAACAAATACGCAGACATATGCAAACTTTAGACTTTTCTGATACACCGACATTTATCTGTACTGCTTTGTTGCATAGAAAAAATTCTATAGAAGTTGATGAAAGTCTGTATCGTGTGGACCCACCCTAAGTTTCATTTTATGGGAAGATGTGTTTGCAGAAATATTAAAGGTTAGGTTTGATTTATTCAACAACTTGTATTGTAACGTATTCATCATGATCATAATTATTCTGCCTTTAAACCAAGTTCAAACCCACGACCTTACCACTGGGACACCTTTATTTCATCACCACCTGCTCTCAAAACGGTGAAAGACAACATCGTGAGGAAACTAGTTGTTCCATACATTTATGCTCACATAACTCGTCAAAAGGTGCTGATTTTTTTTTGCGATTTCAAGTTTGGTCCCATAGTAAAAGTTGCTCATAATGATGAGTACAATGCCCTCTTAAGAGGTTTTGCGCAATGAACGTTACACGTTGTATTGTAACGTATTGTGGTGTCTAAATTCAACAAACAGTAACCATAAAAGACCTCACTTCCAATTATTTCTGCAGTCAATTTCCTAATTTATTTCCAAAAACAACCGTGTTAAATTTAATTTAAATTTAATTGAGATCGTCCGTAATGATCAAAACTTGTTGAGTTTAGGCTACATTGCCCAATATTAATTGGAGTTCTAAGCCAGGGTATTAAGAGGCAAGGCTTGAAATCTACTTAATCAGACAACCCGATGCGAACGGAAGTTATAATAAAGCAATTTCTATACAAAAACGGCAAAACTGTAGCTTAAAACTGGTAATTTATGTATTCGAAATATAATTTATTCCAATCGCATAAGACATAAATGAATCCGAAAAGTTTATTAATGGACATTTCGAAGGTGGACGGTTGCTCTCCTAAATAACGTGTACGGAATTTATAATACTACTAGTTCGTACTCCCGTTATTGTCAGTGCTTTCAATCTAAAGTCAGAGGAATAAATTGCTATACTTAAATTGTCCATATATTCAAATCATAACTATCATTCTTTGACAGTAAGGATTGTTTTCATTACTTAAAAATATAATTAAAATGTACTGTACATAAATAACAACTTATACAAAGTTAATTATATGATATCGTAACTCAATCTGTGTGGTTCTTTACTCAAAAGACCATTTCAGATACCGATCTACATGGTCATAATCTTGTTCTTGTTAAGATTATGTCTGGACTTTAAAAGAGATTGTGACCTCCAAGTTTGTTTCTGGTAATTTTGATCTCAACAATGAGCCCCGTGGCCGACCGGAACAAGATGAATTTAAAGCCATAGTGGAAGCAGATTCATCTCAAACCATATTAATAATAATAATAATATTCCACAACTATCACACAACGCCGTCTAGTCTCAAGCTAAGCAGAGCTTGTGTTATGAGTACTAGACAACTGATAAACATACTTATATATTTCTAAATACATACATATATAGATAAAACGATTTTGAAACTTGCGTAAGTGATAAATCGATAGTAATTAATTTCCTTCAAATTGGAAAGCGAGTTCATGAAGTACCCACTTTCCAAGCTTCTTTAGAAGCTTGGAAAGTGGGTACTTCATGAACTCGCTGAACAACAACAACAAAATCGCGTCGAAGCACCGCACTACCGGCCGTCTCAAAACTAAAGGAGTTACGACTGGAAACTCTCCGTCATCCACCATACTCACCAGACCTTGCTCCAACTAATTTCCATTTTTATTCGGAATTCGGAAAACTTTTCACGTGAAAACGCCTCTAAAGAGTTCATCGATTCCCGTCGCCAGGATTTTTATAGCAGAGCCGTCAACGAACTTCCACTAAAATGGCAAAAGTACATCTTCACGACCAATACTTCGGTTAAGGAAATACAAAATTTTCTTTAAAAAAAATATCTTGATTTTTCTATGTAAAACGGCAACGTCATAGGTAAGAAGAGAAAGAAATAAAGAAAACTAAGAGTAATTGTAACCACTGGAAAAGTAACAATAATACCGTATACAACAACAACATAACACAATATGATCAACCTATGATGTTCCCACTGCTGGGACACGGGCGTCTTCCCTTTCAGAGAGAGTGGGCTGTAATCCACCACGTAGGCCCAGTGCGGGTTGGTAGTCTTGGAAGATGTCACATGTCTTGGAATTTTTGGTTCTAGGACATGCCTGTTTCCGATGCCCACGATGTTTCCCTTCACTGTTTTAATGCAGTGAAGTGTTTCGATAAATAAAAAATCATTTTTGTACATTTAGGGCTGATTTTTCAATCGATCGATATTTTTTATTCGTGGAATATGATTGATGTCTGACAGTTTTTGTAAAGAAGAACTGTCAAAAAATCAAATTTTTCCTCCGATGAAGTTATCTGGCGTTGAAAAAATCAGCCTCTATTGAACTAAATTCATTTAATTTTGGAGTAATTAATTTTATCTTAATAATTAACCGAATTGTATTCAGCAAGTTTCACAACATTTATTGATTGTAAGGCGGTACGAAGTTCGCTGGGTCAGCTAGTTTCGACATAAACGGGAATCTTTTAATCTCATTCTCGTCATGTATGAGCTAGCTATGATGAAATAGTTCTCCAATCTCATATTTTCTATTTCATTTCATTAATAAAATTAAATTTTATTCGAGAACATCCATCGGTTTCTTATTAAACTTCAACTATATCCGTTGATCCTGCATACTTATCTCTTTTGTTGACTATACTGTAGATATTTATTGTATATATGAAAATGGTACACCTCAGACTACCTGCAGTATTGTCTCTCCTTTCTCTCTATTTCCTTCCAAAGGTTGTCTGTAAAAGCTGGCTTTTAGCGATAAGACCGCCCATTGTGTCACCCCTTGTAAAATGTCTACATTTATACGTTAAGCCGTTGGTCCCGGCCGTCATTCGTAGATCTTTGCCAGTCGTTACGGGTAGCCAGAAAACCAAAAGTCAGACAAACAATCTTAACAAGGGGTTTCGGGTTACCCAGTAACTGGCTTGTGGTGGTCAGAAAGGCTATCTCTCCATGTAAAATATTGGTATTCGGACTATTTGGCAGGAAGGACATAGGATAGTTTTTATCAACATACCTCGCGGGCGAAGCCGCTGGCGGAAGCTATATAAGAATACCTATACAAGGATAACAGCTTAGCATTTTTAACTATTGTGTTTTACTGTCAGTTGCATTTTACAGAACAAAAATGTAAGTAGGTGTAATAAGGTGGTGCTCACCGGACATGGTTGTTTCGGTGAGTACCTGAACAGAATTGGGCGAGAGGCCACGGCAAATTCCCACCATTGCGGAGGCAGCCTGGATTCCGCACAACACATGCTCGAGGAGTGCCCTGCGTGGGCCTCCGAGCGGCGGGCCCTGGTTGCCAGGATCGGGCGAGACCTGTCTCTGCCGACAGTAGTGAGGGCTATGCTGGCAGGGACAGAGAATTGGAGGGAAGTAGCCTCCTTCTGTGAGACCGTGATGGTCAAGAAGGAGGCCGCCGAGCGGGATCGGGAGAGGGCTGATCCTGCTCGGAGAAGGAGGCGTCAGGGTGCCAACCGCCTTGGCGCCTAACACGCCAAAACCCGCTTACCAAATAAGGTAGGTGGACCTTTGGGGTTGCGGGCGCACAGAATGGGGACTCTGTCCGTCCACCAAGTGACCCCAGGGTAGGCGGTGGCACAGTGGTCACGTGCTGCCATGCACAGCGAGGCTCAGGGGAGGCCCCTTTACAGTCTCCCCAGGTATGTGCCTTACAGGCGTTGCACGGGGGGGTTCCGGAATTGGTCTTTTAAGAGGAACCGGGACCACCCCTATGTGCTAATCGTGATCACCGGGGTGGTTTTGGTGAGGTAAAAATCCCGCACTCCCCGATCTCCCTCCCCGGAGGTCGGGGGCCTTTTGAAGGTTGCCCCCCGACAACAAACAAAAAAAGGTGTAATAAGGTATTTAAATACTTCCTTGTTAGTAGAAACCACAGAATTATAACCTTAAGTATAATTATTACTTCACTAAATGCTCTCACGAATATTCTCTTGTTAGATAAACTGAGAGAGATATTTACTCGTGCGTAAATATCAATGTTGAGTTCCGGGACTTAGAATTTAACGGCAATGAACTAATAATATTATAGTAGAATTTATATTGTTACAGAAAGTGGTTTGGAAAGTGATTGATTAACTCAACTAATAATTTTAGTAGAATTTATATTGTTACAGAAAGTGGTTTGGACTGTTTTACTTTCTAAGTACCTACTATTTAGTTATTCTGTTATTTTACCACTATTTCTGTTTCATGAATACACAGAGATCAATCAGGTCGTTAAATAAAGCTATGAGATGAAATATTTTAGTTAATACAGAGTCATCATCATCTGCCTAGCCTTTTCCCAACTATGTTGGGGTCGGCTTCCAGTCTAACCGGATGCAGCTGCATACCAGTATTTTACACGGAGCGACTGCCTATCTGACCTCCACAACCCAGTTACTGGGTAATACGATATCCCTTGGTAAGACTGGAACTTAATTTTAGTTAATACAGAGTAGCATTCTAATAGGTACCTTATGTAGATAGGGAGTCGATATTATATTAGGCTGCAGGTCAATGGTTATACGGCTTTCAATATCGATGCATTACTGAGTCCCGGAAAAAAAAAACGAGTCGAAATTCCCGGCGAAAACGAGACTTTTGCTATTTCAAAACTATGCTTCTTATTTATAGGCTGCATAGTCTATAAGTAAGAAACATAGTTTTGATATCATATAAATATGATTAAAATATCTTGTTTTGACTGCCTAATTATTTTAATCAAGTGCATTAAACAAACGCATATTAAAAATTATTTGTTATTAAAAGTTTTTTTCATTTTTGTAGTGGGCACGTAAGAAACAAAGGGCGTTTAATGTGGTTTCAGACAGACAGGACCTAATTTTATTATATACCAAAAAATCGTCGACACTCTCGAAATTTTCAAGACCGAGATTCCCGAGATGAAAGTCTTAGATTGGTTACACTTATATCTTGAGCTGGCCTAGCGAAGTACGGAGTTTCAATTGAATAAGAGGCCAGCTAATACTGGTTTTGTTGCCATTGACGTGCAACCAACTAAGCTACGGTATCTTCTCTCGAATCGGCGCAGACTAGGTAATCTGCGTTCGCGATTTCCTTAACAAACATGAAAACAAATATGAGTTATTGGAAAAACAACTTTAATTCCCACAAAATAAAGTTCAGTTTACGATATAACTTCAAATATTTTTAAAACTTTTTAAATAATGCTAGTCACTCTAAAATCAACTTAATTCCCACTGAAATAAAGCTGATATTTATTTAACTTGAAATAACATCAATTGGAAACTTAAATTTAGTCCGTGCTGATTCGAGTGACGATAATAATATCACTGGATATGAAACAGCATGCCATACAACTGGCAAACAGATACCTTGTCAAAGACATTAAACCTTCCATGCCAATCCCTAAGGTAACTTTTTGTTTAAGCTGACAAAGAGCAAAGATGCCAAATAACATAGGCATTTACGTGATTACCTACGTGTGTAGGCATCAAATACAGAATTGAAACCAAAAAGCCGTATCCCGGTTATGAATAGAACCCTATTGGTGTCGTATTCACGACTAAGGGATCAAACAACGACGACTGTAAATATTCGACCTCGTAATTGTTTTTGACCACTTTTGACAAAACACATGATCACGCCTGTATACCCGAAGGGTTATGCAGAGACCTACCTGTAGTATCTACATACACATTTCGCCAGCCGGTCGATTCTGTAAAAATCTCACCGTGAAAACTTAGGTGAGGTGAGTTGGTTTTTGCTAGGAATTGACACTACTGACAGCTCACTTAACCTAAGTTTTCACGGTGAGATGGTTACAAAATCGCACTGCTGTTATGTTTAAGTCCCTTATAATAGGGGACGAAACTATTGCCATCAACCGGAGCTCTACTGAGATATTTAGTAAACACAACTTCCAAATTTCCAACTTAAGTTGTTTCAAAATTAACCCAACAAACTTTAAGAGGTGCTTTAGAACATCGAACTGAACAACTTTCACTATGGGACCAAATCTGAAATCACGAAAACAAAATCTGCTGTTTCATACATTTTCGTCAAGTAGGTATTGAACTTTTGTATTAAACAGCTGATGTTTTTTTTCGTGATTTCAGAGATTACAGAATTTTTTGGCTCACTCCCTGAGTCAAATTCCGCCACGCGGGCCCAGTGTGGGTTGGTAGATGTCACATGTCTTAGAAGTTTTGGTTCCAGGACATGCTGGTGTCCTCACGATGTTTTCCTTCACCGTTTTGAGAGCAGTGGTGATGAAATTAAATATATAGGCGCGTGCGTTCGAACTCACGACTTATTTTACGGAAATATTTTTGTACCTTCTTTTGTTTTGAATGGAGGTATCCGTATTTAGGAGGGGTATGGAATGATAGATGATTAGATGGATTGTAGAATCCGCTGTTTTACAAAACCTAGCTTCTTTATGTACCTAAGTGATAATATTCCCTCCGCCCTGGCCCGCCCCGCCCCGATGGCCTCGTGGTTGCAAGCGTGACTGCTGAACGTGGGATCTTGGGTTCGATGCCCGGGTCAGACAAAAGTGTTACTGGGTTTTCCATTAGGAATTTCTTAGTAACAGTCCGGAGTTTGGAGGTAGGCGGTTTAATACCCCCGTGCCTCGGAAAGCACGTAAAGCCGTTGGTCCTGCGCCTGATCTCTCCCCGGTCGTATCGGATTGCCGTTCCATCGGACTATGAGAGTAAAGGAACAGAGAGTGCACCAGTGTTTACGCACACACTTGTGCACTATAATGTCTCCTGCGTACTTGGCTAATCTCCGTTAAGATTAACCACTGTGAGCGAAAGCGGTCGGAAGGCTATTATTTATTAATGTTACAACTGGAAGTCAACTATGAATGCAGTTTAGATACATTTCTTGTAAATGCAAAACGTTTAGAATCTAGCACGGTACATTCACAAAAATGTTCCTCCACTAACATTTAGAATTTCATTTAAGTTCCAACGCGCACAGTGGTAGTTTAGTGACTGGACAAAAATAAAATTGTATCAAGAAAAGTTGAGCTTAAAGCTTTTGACACTGTCGCCTGTGAACACTCAGTTTGTGTATATTATAAAACAAATTGTTGCAGAAGTTCCACTTTGTATATTTAGTGCATTTATATAACAAGGCCCAATTAAGTAGATGAGGAGAGAAATGAAAATAATATCTCCCGCGTTGGCATTTTTTTTTTCGACCTGTATGAAATTGGCTTTTCAATGAATCGCCTTTTTATCGCGAGGTGTAAGGGATAGGTTTTCTGCATTATTTTATATGATGTTCAGAATGTTAGTGACACGCCACGGATATGGCCAACAGTCGCGTTGCGGATATGAAGTTTTGTCCAGCAAGATATATTTTTAGAACACTTGGCTTCAAATACTTATATAGTGTTTTAGAATGTACCTAGTGCTTAGCCATCTCGTTGCTTAGCGGAGTGTTTAATAACTTTGAATGCAAACATTTTGCGAGTATGAATTATTTTAATTAGAACTTATTACATGTACAGTCAGCGTCAGAGAAATGGAACCCCCCCAAGACTTAAAGACTATCGCCCGAGCACGCTCGGGCCCGCCGCCGTCGCTCGTCGCTCGAGCGGCGCGCGGCGCGGCGGGCGGCGGCGCGGCGGCGTCACGTGAGCCTTGAGCAGCTCCCTCCCCCGCCGCCGCACCCACCTCTGCCCGAGCGCATCCAACGGTCCGCCTCAGATATTATTTGCAAGTTTCATTCAAGTTTTTAATAATTCTTTAAGAGCCTATACTACCTCAAATGGCTTAGCATGATCCTCCGTTATGTCGAAAATACTGCAGCATTAATTTAGAAATAAATATATGCTAAAGTTGAGGATTAATGTAAGGTCTTATGTTAGACGAAAACACGATTCCATAAAATTTTCTCGATAGAAAAAAAATCCAAAGTTACCTCCAAACCGAACAATAAACCGCTGGTATTAAAAAAATACTTCAAATTAGATCATGAAACTTTGCATACTAACTGAAATAACTATAAAGCAGGTCTTATGTTAGCTAGTTTTTTTGAATTACCTTTATTTTCACCGTAAAAAGCAAATACCTAAACTATTGGCGCTGCCTCCCGCCCAGCACCGTACTCTGTCTCGCTTTCATACAGTCCGCGAGCAGTATCGTGCGAGCGAGATAAAGAGTGAATTTTAGCTGAGGTAGTATAGGCTCTTAAGGTATTTTTTCGGCTTCCTTCTGGCCGAACCGTATACCAAGAATAACTTACAAAAAGACACTTTGCGTGCGATTAAGATACGAACCCGCATCACCAGGCGCCAGCCGATCATCGAGACCATGTCTTATACTACTAGGCTATTGGCTCAGTTGTCAACCTCAACGAAAATTGGAATAGTATTACTCCATAAAACGAACAAGGTTATTAACGGTCTAATCTTCTAGATAATAAGGTTTAAATTTCAACTTTCGGTTTATATTTAATACCTTAGTTTTACAAAATGCAATACGCATTAACTCCTCAATTAACTAAAAGATAAGGTTGAAATTAGCTTGTTTGGTTGAATATAATGTGTTGATTCCGATTGTTGCACTACCGTCATTTTACTTCAGAAACTTAACTGCTGTATGAACTGCGAGTTAAGGTTGAATTTAGAATACTTCTTCGCTTTATTTAGTAAACTGTGATTGAGGGTATAATTATTTTTTTAATGGTTTCATTTTCGTGCCGATTCGCTTGTGTGTAATTACCTTCGTCGTAATATTATCAAATTTATTAAGTTTTTGACCAGTTGATTCTATTAACCGTTGGTATGGTTTGATTAACAACTTTTTTGAAGGCTAAAATTGTTGTTATCTGGGAACAGGAACAAAGCATAAAGAAAATAGCACGAGTTATGGGCATAACGGTAAGATTTATGTTATACTTCCACATATTACCTATTTATTGTTGCAATAATGTTGCATTATTACTTACTAGTTGGATGTATTTATGTATTTCTAATATTATTATTTTCATTGCAGAGAAAAACAGTTCGTAGATGGATAAAAAGGTATCAAGCGACGCGCGACGGGTGATGTGAAATGTGATCGCCAAGGCCAGAGAAAATACAAATGGAGCGACAACGTAATATTGTGAAAGTTCATTTAGTGGCACCTATAGATGCTGGCGGGAAACATTCCGAATCATTCCCGTCGAATACTTCGGAAGTATTCCGAAATATTCCGAAACTTTGGGAATATTTCAACTGTCAAAAAAAAAACCAGGAAAATCGACCTTGCTACCTATTTCGCGCTTGGAAGTTGTAAATTATATTATCTTTAGTTGTGTTGTGAGCGGTAGGTACTTATATTAAGTTTATAGTTGTGCTTGTGAGTGCACGTCGCATCCAATAAGTAGGCACCTATCTAAAAACAAAAGAATAAAAATCCTGTTATTCGCAGGCTAACATATATCTACCTATAAAAATATCAACATATACTTAACTAGCTTTTGCCCGCGACTTCGTCCGCGTGAAATTTCATCTTCCCCGCGTTCACCCTCTTAGGGGTTGAATTTCGAAAAATCCTTCCTTATTCCTTGTCTACATTATAAAAGGAACCTCTGTGCAAAATTTCAGCTTTCTAGGTCCAAGGGTTTGGGCTGGGCGTTGATGAGTCAGTCAATCAGTCAGTCAGGACTTTTCTTTTTATTTATATATATACCTATATATAGATTTTCCTCTAAAAATTTCGAAAATGTAATCTAATTATCATTTATTTAGATAAATAAGGATTCGGGTCAATTTTCAAGTTTATTAACCAAAAAACAAATGATTAGGATTTTTCATATAAACTGTATTCCCGCTTTTCACCCCCACAGGGGTGGAATTTCCAAAAATCGTTTGGGATATGTTCATTACTTGACTCAAAGATTATTTATACCAATTTTCGAGTTAATCAAGCCACGCAGTAAAATCCTCGCCTGTATAATTAACTACCCCTTTTCACCCCGTTAAGGGTAGATTTTCGAAAAACCCTGATACACGTCATTCTTTATTTTTGATCTTAAGTATAAATACTGAGTTTCGAGTTAATCGGACCGCGCGTTAAAATTCTTCCATACAAATTTTGACACCCCCCAATCCCCCTTTAGGGGGTAGTTTAGAAAAACAAAAAATGCCAAACTTCATAATTTACTTACATAAGTATTCGTGCAAAGTTTCAAGTTTATTAACTGAAGGAATAAGATTTTTCATACAAACGAAATCCCCCCTTTTCACCCCCTTAAAGGTTGAATTTCCAAAAACCCCTTCTTAGTGCTCCCCTACATTATAAAAGGAAGCCGTGTGCAAAATTCCACATTCAAAATTGCGTTGGAACATATATGAGCAAGTGTTATTAATTCCCAATATTTGTGGGATCCTTATCTCGTAGTTAATCAAAAACAAACAACCTTTATAATTATTATCAATCCAGATAATCTGGTTTACAAGTATTCTTGTAATGTATTAACGATGCACCATCTGACCTCACATATTTTTCTAATGTTGTGTTAAATAAGGGTTATTAGAAAATGTGATAAAAGAGAAAGATGTATGTAGAAAGATGTTGATTCTTCCTCTGTAATTCACAGACACAAAAGACAAAATTTCTTTTTTTTTAAAGGTTTTTTTCCGATAAGTAAGTATAAAAAAAATCTGTTTTCACAACTTTAAATAAATAAATATTATTGTAGTTATGTTTCTATAAATATATATATAAACGAACCTTTATCTAATGTTAAACGTTCTAAACCTCATCCAGGGTATCTCTTTTGTGTTTAGTTAATATTCTAAGTAAATAACCCCAATTTAACACAGATAGAAAACTGTATACTCAACCTGGAAGTGGATTCCATGAAGTCCTAGAAATGTAATTAGAAAAATAAATGAATATTGTTTATCAAAATGCCTAGCTTTTATTACAAACCTCCATTTGATTTCTTAAATAATAATTAACGAAAATCACATAATAAAGAAACTAAAAAAAGGGTAAATAAATAAATAAAATAAAGGAAAAAGAAATCGTCTCATCCGCGGATTTGAACTCGTGACCACCGCATCGCCAAGCCGCAGTGTTAACCATTAGACCAACACGCCACTTACATTACGAAAAACTTAAATAGGTTTGATGTCAATACCAAGGGGGGTACCTTATTTGTGAAGCGAACTGTACCTACCTACCTATTTTGTCTAATTCAGTGTCCATTATTTTCTCGTGTAAATAAACATTAACAAAAACTTTGAATTGTGTCTAATCACAGTGTGTGTCGTCTTAACAGCAGCACAGGTCGATCGATCAGGTTAAGCTAAGCTTGCAGTGGTCGGGCCGTGGATGGGTCACCATCTTTACATAGCGAGGCGGTCATTCTTGGATCTTCGACAGTAGTTATGGGTCGTCAGAAACCCGAAAGTATGACAACTCTTACCAAGCGGTGTCGTGTCACCCAGTATCTAAGTTGTGTAGGTCAGATAGGCAGTCGCTCCATGTAAAATACTGATATTCAGCTGCATCCGGTTAGACTGGAAGCCGACCCCAGCATAATTGGTAATAGGCAGAATGAATAAATGAACAGTACGTGCCGCCTGGCTTTCATCGAGATTTAGGTTCACCAAGATCTGTTATTAAATTTCCCATTATTTGCATATTGAGCAAAATGCTTGAGACATTTAGGAACTAACAGGGCAAATGGAAATTGATAAGGATCAAACTGTCAATAACCGACCTTATATAAGCAGTTCCAGTGATTAAGTAGTAGATGATTAAGGTGAATGCGCAGTGGTAGACCGCGATATTCAAATTTTCTTACGTGTTTTGCAATTTGCAGGTCAGTGTCAGGTTGTGTCGTTCGCGACAATAACAGGTACATATTTAGATAATTCTAATCATTCGAATCATTAATATATCTTTCTAAGTTAGATTTCTACCACCAACCACCAATCTCTTATAGAAAAATGTTAATGGTAGAAATTTAGGTGATTTCGCGGTCTCAACTACCCATTCACCCTTAAGTTATCCTCCAACCACTACCACTTACCCCCTCCTTCTCCTCCTGGTACCACTTCATATATTTCATGTTTATACCATATTTTTGTAATGTATTGTTGTTTTTTATTCAGCCCTTTAATTGGCAGAACAATCATAATAATAAAATTTTGTTTTTGCCACCATGAGTCAATTTTCAGTATATACTCGCTTACAAATTTAGTTTTTATCAACGTCCAGCCGGCTACACTCTGCCAATTCTAATCGTATGCTGTACTGGTTGACGTCATCACGTCAACGCCGGCTGTCGCTGAAAACCAGCGTTGGGGATCTATCTCGTATAAGATCTTAACATTATGCTGAGCGATGGCCGTTTTGCGTGGATGTAACGCATGTTTTCACCTTCGATCAATAATAGTACTAGATGAATGATTAGGAAAAAAAATAAGTCGCTAAAGTGGCCACGTTTGCACACACATAAACATTTATATTTCTTACTACGAAGTATAGAAAAAAGTTTAATAATATTAACAACTTCAGATTATTATAAACCTTAACACACTGTCATAAAGTTTAATTACGATTGCAAATGATTAATATTTAAGTCCTTCTGTCATCGAAGCAATAAATTTAAAATGTCACTTGAAAATAATAAGTCATTTTTATAATAAGTACAAAAATATTTATTCTAAAATGAAACTTAACGTCTAAGCAATAAGGTTAAAAACATTTTGTTGACAATTTCGTACTTACTCGAATTTGGAACTAGACGTAGTTCTTGGAATTACATTTCAATGCTTCAATGTTTGTTAGAATAGTTGGCGGCTGCGTTGTCGCAAACATTGGCCAAACAATCATAATATTTGCTAATTGTTTTTTTACTGTTTAAGTGTGTTACTATTTTATGAAAAACATTTAATGATAAAAACTAACCGAAAAAACGATATTCCTTCCAAAATCTTGGTGTTACGGTGGTTATTTACACAACTTTTGAACTTTTGAACAACTTTTTAACAGTGGCTATGGTTGGACCATACCAATTTGAAATAAGAGCACAAAAGTATTCGTGCTCGTATTTTTCGGGCCGTTTTTGAAGCGCTTTTTGGGCATCTAGTACTATTCTTGATCGAAGGTTTTCACCCAAATTGTTACCTATTTTGTGTTTTGTTGATGTTTGCCGGAAATAGACGTATTTTCTTTATTTTTTTTCTTTATTATAAGCGGCTTAAGCTACGGTTTCCTAGAAGAGCGGTGGTCACCACATAAGGACTGCAGTGACGGCGAGACTTAACGGTGTCAAAAACTTTCTTAAGGGGCTTACAGGACCTAAACACAAAAAACAAGCAAGTTTTAGAAACAATAAAAGTATATGATCGACTACAGTAAACAAAATCAGAAAAATGTATGATATTCTTCAGGATATATGCCAGGCAGATAGTGTGTTGAAAACATAATACAACTAATTTGATATGATAGAAAAACATCATGAAGATACCTCTAAAAACTTTCTTTTTACAATAAAAACCATACTAATATACATACAATCATTATGATTTTTTGTAGGTAGATAATTGCTTCATATTTTACAATAAATTACCAGGGTGGTGTCATCGCGCTTCTCTTTCTTTTCTACGCAGTCCGACAAAGACCGCGCTTTAGGTCATGTAGTCGCCTTAACAAAAACACACAACTTACTTTCATTAATAACGTTTCAGTGAACTCATCCGACGGTAAATTTCGGACGCCTTGTGGCGGTCATAGCAGTCTTAGGAAACCCTAGCTTTAAGTAAGTTAGTAACTACCATTATTATAACTTGTATGTGTGGTGCAAACTGTAAATATAAGTTGGTTATAAATAAATAAAAATTAAAATAAATATGTACCAGTCGACCTTTGAGCTATACCTACAAAAAGAAAGAAAAAAAAAGAAAATACTAAACGTATTGTCTTTTTTTTTACAGAAACCAAATACGGTCATGAACATCGTTACTTTCTATTCACTAACAAGAAGAATTGTATTGTTGTCCGAAACTGAATAAATAAATAAAATTAAATTACGTTCCTATTGAAAGTCAACTAAGCGTAGGGTCGCAAGCAGTTGATTGCGTACATCATCCAAGATTTAATTGCCGCTCATTGATTGGGCGTGAACCGAAACAACTACGAGTACCTGCGTAACATGTTACCCGTATGTGCGGTGATCTGTGTTCCTTTGATCAGCTGGTACTTAGTCAAGTACAAAAGGGCTCAGATCAACCTAGCGACAACGTTGGTTCGGTCTGTTATTGGGTAGTTGACCGTGCTGTAAATTGTCGATACCCTATCTAGAACAGGATGTAGATGGATGATTCTTTAAAGGTTATCCGATCACGTTGGGTTACCAATATAGAGGCATGAGGAACAGGGTGTGAAGTTCACTCATCCTCCATAGAAAAGGGAGGATCCACCAACCGTGTGTGTTTGTGGGTGTCGTGTCTGGTGGGCAACTGGCCGACGCGACGATTGATGTTGGGATTTATGTACAGAAAGCGTCACTATGTCCTAACCCCTCAAGTTTTAAAATGTTACACTGCTACAACATTGAATTCCTTACGAATAATCTAAAGAATACTTCAAAAAGAGTCCATTGTGCAGACTCGGATTCGAACCATCGCATCACCGAACGTCGTCATACTCATACCGGCAGTTTGACGAACTAGCCAGCGAGCCCATATGAATTGCGATGAAATTGTTATCTACTATCGGCTGAGTCATTATATCTTTAGGTCCCTGTCTAATCGAAAGATGTTATAATTTGAGGGTATCCATTAATTTTACTTACTTACGTTGTCTTTATAAAATTAATCCATACCTTCAAGTTAGAACTTTGTATACGTTCACTTAAAACGGCGAAGAGTAAACGACTACTATTTATCAATTATTTTTTTAAATGATTTCTGATTTTATGAGAACTAAAATAGTTGTTCTGTTTATTGTAAAATAAGATCATAGTTTTGTTAAATAATAGCAATAATAAATATTATTAAATGATTAATAAAGTATTTTATTTTTCTTGACTTTTTAATTCTTTATAAATAATTACTACTTAAAACAAAATAGAAAAATATATCAAAATAATATAATGAACAAAAAGCAAATTTCGTGCCTATATAAGATTTGAACTTCCAATCTTATGCACGGTAAGCGGTCTTGAAACCTCCAGTCTATTTAGACGATGAATAAGTTGTCGTAAATGTTAACCCTATTATTGTTGCTTGTCGTCGCAAAAGTATTGTTTTATTGAAAAAAACAATAATAAAAACAGAATTAAAAAAAAATACTTACTTAAACTTATTTATTCACTAAAACAATACATTATTTAAAATAAAATGTTTTTGCAAAATACAAAAACCAACTTGGGCCTATCACGGATTTGAACGCACATGTCTTTTGGTGGGGTAACTACTTAATGGAGCTGTGTGTACCTATATTATGCGAGTTGCGCGGTAAACTCTGCTTGCGCGATGCAGGATTTTGCGTGACGCGACGCAGGATTTTTATTTGTATGTATTCACAATTTCACATACAAATGAAAATTTTCGTGATGATGAAATGATTACGTACAAATGATTTGTTTACAGTCTAATATGTTCCGTCACGGTAGCCCCGCCCCACTTTACCATACATCTTCCCACTTGCGTCCGAAGACAGTTCAGATACTTCCAAGTTGACCACGGAAGGTTCCAACCTGCAGGGAGATGCTCCTTTGGTGGTAGGTAGTATGCAGGAGGGGGAGGAGTATCCTGTGATTGTGGAGCTATGTGACAAACCATGCTCCACCTCCTATCCTGCCCTCTGTGTCCCAAAATGTGCAGCCAAAGTGACCTCTGCGCTGCCACCGACAACGCCGTGGAAATGGCAAAGTTTTGGGAAAACAAGATTTCAATAAAATACAGTCGTGCCAGCGACACGGTCGAAAAAGAAGAAAATAAAATGATTTAACACGTCCATCCTAGCGAATCCTACTAATATTATAAATGTGAAAGTTTACGATTAAGTTTATGTAGATTATTGGATGTTTATTATTGAGTTATAAACACCCAAACATAACCATCACGCAAAAACGGTCTTACCTGCGATTTTTTTTCAGCCTTTACGCTGAAAAAAATAAAATTGACGTCTGACAGTTTTTGTAAGGAAAATTATTCCTCCGATAAAATTATCTGGCATTGGAAAAATCTGCCTCTGAAAGACATTTGGCACACAGGTAGTTTATAAACTGTATGAACACATAGGGTACTTTTTATGCTGGGAGCAAGTTTCCGATCCCCACGCAGGCAAAGCCGCGGGGAAAAAGCTAGTATACCATAAGTCGGTAATGATTTCCTTCTCGATTTAATTGCCATCAAATGTCCTAAAACTGCTGCAAGGACTGGATAAACTGAACGCTGAATTAAAAACTACCACGCAGTAAATCGGTGCCTGCAAATCATGAGATCCTTACGGCACTCATAAAATAAAATTGCCAGCAACAAAACTTCTGTTTTTATATCAGAACTCACAATTAAAATGACTGGCACTTCTAGAAGCCAATTTACGAGCACAAAGGCTGTTGGTTCGACACCTACCAGGGTAAGTAACTTGATAGCCGCCGCCCCTGTAAGTGCAGCAGTGCCTTTATTTAAATTTTCTCTTTTCCAGTTTTAATGCCTTGAGAAAACTTATTTCCTTAGTAGTAAACAACGGCTGTTAGTGTAAGAGTACGCTGGATTTTTGCAAGGCCATTTTAATATCTACCGGAATTCTAAGACAGATGATATGGTGTGGCAAGTTATCGCCTTTTAGATAATAATCTTTGATTGTGGGCGGTGTTACGGTGTCTGTAGTCCTGCCTTAGGCATATATTGCTTTCGCGGACGTGTGTACCGCGCATTAGGAAACCCAGCGGCAAGTGACAGCTAATGACAGCTGTCAGATGTGAAAGTGCGCGCGCGCCATCAAGTCGCATTTTCCTCTCACCGCAAAACCGCATTATAAATCTTGATTCATCGCGCCCGCTTTATCAAAAAACGTACGAGCAATATCCCGTATCCCTTGTGGATTTGCTATTGTGTCGTTATATAATAATATATTAATCCGCGTCCGAACAATTGTGAGACTTATTGACTTTCAAGTGACCAACGTGCACGAGCTCGCCAGGTGGCCACCGGCGTAGAAGATCCAGCAAGAAGACCACAGGTACCGCTTTGCTTTATTTGCTGGGGCTAACTACAGACGCCATCTGACCGTCACCAATAGTCTTGTTACTTTTTTTCGGACAAAATAGGCATTTGAATCGGCGTGCATTCCAGTCGCTGATTTTTCTAAAGTCCTCAAACCGCATAGGATACACGGCTATTTACACGCCTGTCCCTCCATGATGGTTTGTCTAGGTTTAAAATTAGGTTAGGTGACAGACTTTTTTTGATCAAATCGTATTGAAACGCGTCTTTGAATTTAGTTTTCCTGTAATCTACCCACCAAGATCAATCATATAATTGGAGAAAGGGCTTTGAAGGCCCGTGGCATACCTACCCGTCCGCCTTTTTTTTTCAAAATGGCGGCCGTCTTTTTTTTTTTGGGGTGGGAAATCATCGCAATCAGCGGGAGGGGTCATTTGGACCCCGGCCGTTCTGGGCGGAGTGACCATTTCGGACAATCCCGCTGCCCCGGCAGGTTTCGGCCCTGGCGGGCCCCTTCTCTGTTGCTGACATCTCTTTGAGGCGCGCGTGGAACACGTACGCGCCGTCCGCGGCCATGTCTTAGTCCTATTTATATCGATAGCTGACATCAATGCAAACAGAAAACATGGTGGCCGCCATTTTGAAAAAAAATAGTGGACAGGTAGGTATGCCATGGACCTTCAAAGCCCTTTCAAAAATGATTCCGCTTAGCAGACGAATTGATGTCCACAGTGTTTCTTTGTCTTGGACATAAGGTACAAACTGGATAAACACAAAAAACGTACAGCGATGGAAACAGTAATAGACTCATTCCGTCTGAGTGTCGAGCTCTTAAAAAGAAAAATGTGGCAGCTATTACGAACGATGTCTGTAGATTTTTACTCATTTCAAGGACTCGGAAGTCTGCTTTAAAAATTTACTTCTTTCAGGCTGCTTCAGGTAGTAAAGGAATGAGAAGCAACCATTTCGTATTAAAAAGAGACGATGAGGAGGATTGCGTCATTTTATGCACAGGCAAATCACTGACCATTACAATGTTGCCTGGAAGAAATCGCTAAGGTTGCCCATTGTATATGCTATTTAGCTGTTTTTTATTTAGTTTTTGCGATTTATTTTTGTGGTTTACTAAACTTTTTCGCGTGGTTATTATAATAATAAAAGCTTTCGCCCCCCACTAATCGATTAATGATATTAACACCTAGGTTGAACTAAGTCAAAATTACCTAAGGCCCTTTTTCCTGTTGAATGTTTTTAATCGTTCATGTTCCGATGTGATAGTCAGAGAGGGGCGGACAGGGGTGTAGCTAATTTGGTTAGGTAGCTCGCTGTAACGGCCAGGAATACCAATACAGTAACTATTTGGATCAGTTTTCAATTTGCTGCGCTGAAATATTTTCATACCAATACAGTAACTATTTGGATTTGTAGTTCTGCGCTGAAAATATTAAAAGGAAAATTCTATTTAAAAGTTTTGCAAAACCAAGAAGAGGATATGCTATAAAAATACCAGTCCGTGAAAAGCACATCCATGACAAGTTTTTACCATAAAATTGATTTTCTTTAACAAAAGTTTCTTTTCTCGAACGAGAAAGTCAAAAATACCTAACCGATTAATAAAAACTGAAGTTTATTGGCCACATTCACATTTCTATTTATTTGTCTGCAAACATTTTGGGAACTTGTGTCTCGGTGTGGAAGCCACTACGAAGGAGTCTTGTCACGAAGCAGACATAGTCAGTCTCAGTTAGTTACACCACTTTCATTTGGCTCTTGCTATCAACCTTAGTGTTTTATGAATTCTGCTTTTACCTTTGTTGTGAGTGAGGTTTAGTATTAAAAATCGTGCTGAGGATGTTAGGGTTTTGAGTGTGAGTGTAATATTTTTTGTTTGTAACCATATTATTTTGATTTAGGGGCTTATAGCACACTGGCGACTTGAAAGCGGGTCCCAAGCGAGGCGAGCTCGCTGCGCGCTCGAAGAAATAAAATGGTAATTATTTAATTATTAAAATGCTCAGGTGCCCTGTACCTGACCATTTCACCAAAATGCCGTTAATTGACTACCACAGACACTCCACTTTTATTGTATACTAGCTGCGCCCCGCGGTTTTACCCGCGTAAATGTCGATCCCGTAGGAATATCGGTATAAAAAGTAGCCTGTATGTTAATCCAGGGTGTCAGCTACCTCCATACAAAATTTCATCAAAATTGGTCTAGCCGTTTGAGCGTGAAGAAGTAACAAACATATAAACACACACACACACGCACAAACAAACTTTCGCCTTTATAATATTAGTGTGATTCACTGTACCTAATACTATTCCACTAGACAACCGTAATGTATAAATGTATTTATTTATTTTCCCCGGAGGGTAGGCCGCGTGCGACCTTTTGCTTTTTGCTTGTCACAGCAATGCCACAGAGTGCCTCTGACTCTTATGGCATAGACAAGTACTGCCGGTCGATTCTGTAAAAATCTCACCGTGAAAACTTAGGTGAAGTGAGTTTGTTTTTGCTAGGAATTGACACTATTGACAGCTCACTCCACGCTCACTTCACCTAAGTTTTCACGGTGAGATTTTTACAAAATCGACCGGCTGATGTTACGTCTGGCGCGGATTAAAAATGATTATTTTATTTGCTAATATTTTATTATTTATTTATTTCTGTAACTGCCCGTGACATCACAGTGGGCCCTTTAAGAACCAGCGCTGCGACATTTCGTCGCGATAATACTTTTTAATTCTTTCTTTCAAATTACTCTGTACCTGACCCAAAAGTCCAACTTGAACATAATTATAAAAGCGAGACACCCATTACGAATTCGTTCTCTAATTACAGGAACGTTGGTATCTTAATTGTCGCAGTATTAGTTAATAGTTCTCAGACTAACGTATAGACAATTATACTAAATCGCACTAGAATACATTAGCAAGAGTATTCTTAATTATAATGTAAATTCATCCTCATACATTCAGCGAGAACGGAAAATTATCTCAATTCACTTACCAATTTCAAGAAATGACGTAAAAATCGTCAGCCTCTGTTATTAAAAGAAAAATGATAAAACCGTTAAAAATGAAACTCTTCATAATCGCTGTTTGTCGTGATTTTTTCATTTGTTTTTATGATCTGATGTAGTCTTCAGCCCTCTAAAAAGAACAAGCAATAATATCGAAGAGTATTTTTTCCGCCACAATATGTAACAGAATCCGCCTAACACGAAATATGTTGGCCATTTACCCGACAACTAATGTCCTAAAATGAAAGAAACCATTTCAGTGAGACATTGAATGGACCCCTTTAATGTTTTTTACCTATAGAGTATGGATCAGATAAGCTATCGAATGCCTCTTTACGAGTAATGGTTGTCAGCAGTAGCAGCTATAAAATAATAGAAAAGTAAATAGTATTTTGTGCACAGTGTATTCATACTGTTATTTAAATTGTGTCCAGCAGAAAGTAGCAATTATTCCAATCATCACTGTGTCGACTGATGATTTCTTTAATATTATAGACGCCGTAGCCAAACCATTTAGACGTGTCACCTTCTTTGCTGACAAGCATTTTCTTACTAGTAGGAGATAAACAATTCCTAAACCTCTAGCTGATACTACGGGTGTAAAAAGACACATACCGAAGCCCCTTTGTCCCCTTCATTGTAAAATTTTTTTTACTGGACCATACCTGGTAACTTTTTGGTTACGGAGATATTGAAGGTAAAAGTTTCGACTGTTTTACGAAAACAAGTTTTTAAAGTAATAATACAACTTTACATACCCCCACGACCCCTATCTGTACCTTTGCATGCACCCATAAAAACGCACTACTGCAAAGAGAAAATATTCCCACTAAAAACTAAAGTCGTTTCCCAGCAATTTATGTTTGTGCAATGTTACTTAGTTTGATGTACAGAATGCATAGTTGATGTCTATGTGATGGGTTTTTTTTACACCTTGTTTATTGGTTGTATTTACAACAAGTCGCTGTAATAATTAATAATTTCTTAATTTATAAGAAAACTGGACACAATTTTAAAAATACTTACAGTTCTAGATGTTAGAAACAATTTAACTTATATGCTATGTTATTACTTAAATTCTACCATAGACAGGGTGGTGTCTTTATGATACCTCACATTGACACCGATATGTTTGCACCCCTAAAATTTTGGCAAATTTTGCCAGAAACCTTAGAATTTGAACGCCTTGCCTCATTCATACTGCTCGGGTGAGCTCTTTAATGGTCTATACACAAGTAACTAGCGGTTAGTGTACGATAACGTTCTGTTCATAGGTTCAGTTATGTGTTCCTTGGCTTGTTGGCTGGCAGTTTAGTGTGCACATAATGTGATGTGCTATTTATGACAAATAAACAGGTTTCACGGGATATTGTGTAGGAAATACATGTGAATTATTGACAGTAGTCACGGGTAGTCAGAAAAACTATCAGAATAGTCATCAACTACGCATTCTGCGGTGGTATTCTGTAAAAATCTCACCGTGAAAACTTATGTGAAGTGAGCGTGGAGTTAGCTGTCAATAGTGTCAATTCCTAGCAAAAACAAACACACTTCACCTAAGTTTTCACGGTGAGATTTTTACAGAATCGACCGACTGTAGTGCTATTCTGTAAAAATATCACGGAGCAAACTTAGGTGAAGTGAACTGTCAGTAGTGTCAATCCCTAGCATCAGGTGGATTAACAGCTCATTTTAAGCTATCACCCATGTTTTCCCGGTGAGATTTTTACAGAATGGATGGGCTGATTCCAATCCAAATGTTTTCGCTAAAGTTAGTAATAAAATAATAAAATAGCCTCCTGACCGATTTCGGTCACAGTGGTCAATCTCAACGGATATTAGCCAGGTACGCAGGAGATATTATAGTGCACAAGTGTGTGCGTAAACACAGGTGCACTCTCTGTTTCCTTACTCTCATAGTCCGATGGGACGGCAATCCGACACGACCAGGTAGAGATCAGGCGCAGGACCAACGGCTTTAGTTGCTTTCCGAGGCACGGGGGTATAAAACCGTCAACTTCCAAACTTCGGACTGTTACTAATGGCGGAAACATACTTACGTGTCGTGGCGTGTCGTGACGCCTTCTGACGCAGTGTTAGCCAATCAAAACTCGTTGTAATTTGACGTAGTCCTGAACAGATTCGTTTGATTGGTGTATCTTGAGTCACGACACAACACGACACAGTAATGTGTCTCTGGCTTAAGAAATTCCTAATGGAAAACCCAATAACACTGTCCGACCCGGGAATCAATCGAACCATAGACCCCCCGTTCAGCAGTCGCGCATGAACCACGAGACCCACGGGGTAGTCAAAGTTAGTAATATGAAATTACAATATCCCCAAATCTTGTCTCGTTCTCGAAAAGGGTTTGTCAGCAGAATCCTGTTTAGTAAATAAAACATACGATATTATTTGTATGAAACGGGACATGAATATCAATTTTATTATTGGAGGCACAAATCGAAAGGGGAATCCTAGTAAGGATATGGAAAGAATTATGTTATAGATTTCGAATTTCCTTGACTTTTATTCTGAAGTACCTAAACAATTTTACAGGGATTCGATCAAATTGCTATTTATGGTAGGATTTTTTTATACCTATGCTGATTAAATATGGCATTCGTGATACAGGGTAATCCTAGTACGAGTGCCAAAGCACTCCTTTGACATCTAAGTGCACATTACATAAGACCTAATTTGTTTGTTGTGACCATTGATATACATACACTAGATTAGCAATTACCGCGCCAAGGCGTTGCCACTGGGATCAAGACGACAGTCTCAATCGTAGCTAATGTCAGTTCAGTGCTCTGTGTGACGCCAACCGAAGTTAGCCGAGTGAAAATTACCGCCAAAATGGGAAAATTCGTAGTGAAAGAGTGCGATTCGAGGTCACAAAAACACAATAAATTAACCGGAATTACTTTCCACGCGTAAGTTTATTGTTTCTGTGTTTATATCAACGTAAAAACGCAATAAAAATAAATAAAATGTAGAATTTTGTAAATTAGGTACAATGTTGCCACTAAAAACTTAGTTTTAGTTTCCCACATTATGTGGGAGTTTTTAATTTATAGAGTATGTGATTTAAAATATTTTATAAAACTAAATGTGTGACAATGTGTAACAAAAAAATAACATTGTAACATAAAAATAATTGTTTTTAAATATTTAAATGCATAATTCAAAAATAACGTTCATAACGTTTAATTTTGGCTGGCCTGTTGGTCTAGTGGTCAGTGACTATGACTGCTATGCCGGAGGTCGTGGGTTCGATTCCCACCCAGGACAAATGTTTGTGTGATGAGCATGATCATTTGTTCTGTGTCTGGGTGTAATTTATCTATATATGTATGTATTTAGAAATATATAAGTATGTTTATCAGTTGTCTAGTACTCATAACACAAGCTCTGCTTAGCTTGAGACTAGACGGCGTTGTGTGATAGTTGTGGAATATTATTATTATTATTATAATGTTTTTTTTTGCGTTTTTTATGGCTTAAAAAGTTGAGTAAAATTTCGCATGGCTAGGCAACACCTTGCCGCCATTGCATGTTTATATTGCGGTCTTTGTCTAATCTAAGCGACGGTATTATTCTTGCGACTTGTGTAAGTGAGACAGATATATGTTTACTATTAAATGTGTAGTGGTTTCAAAGCTACGTCGTCGCTTTTAAATAGTGGTTACTTTTTTTTGACACATTTTAATGAGGTTTGCTTCTCTAGTTATTTAGCTCAATGGTTGTGACATTACAGGTGATAGACTAGAGCAGTGCAGTGGTGGCACAGTGATAATAGCCGCGACTTACGAGTTGTGGGTCGTAAGTTCGAACTCAGACAGGCGCTTTAATTTCTGTAAATTATTTCATCACCACTGCTCTCAAAACGGTGGCATGTCATAAAGAACCAAAAATTCGAAGACATGTGACGTCTACCAACCCGCAATGGGCCCGCGTAATGCATTACGGTAAACTCAAAGCATTTATGTTAATTAAACCATTTACAGGCACTTTTGAATTGCCAAAAGTCGGTCAGTCAGAAAATATGAAGCTAATTTCCTGTCTTTTTTTAAGGAGATTTACTGTACCTATTACTGATTGTAACCAAAGACTACAATATAATGTAACTAAAACGCGCCGGTAGGTTACCACAGTTTATTTTCACATTCAATCGCAAAATCCAAAAGTCAAATCCACCAGATGTCAAACCTGACAGGCATACTAGAATTTAGAATACAATTAATGTTCCGAAAGAAGGTGATATGCTGCACTGTAACGAGTTCGATTCGCAACAGTACCCATTCTTCTAGTAATAAAGATTTTTATTATTTTATTGAAATGAAATGATGAAATGATGATTTGAAATGAAATGATGAAATGAAATGAAATGATTTTATTTTTGTAAGTAGGTTTGTACAAATTTATTATTATATATATGACTCATATTGACATGATAATGATTCATATTGCTGATAGAAGAAGAAATAAATATGTTTTATCGTCATAGAAACACGTGCAAATAAAAAGATAAGATAACTCCAACAAATGATTTTTACCTATTCACAACCGTTCTATACGCATCCGTGCCGAATCGAACATCAATCAATATTATCAAAATATTCAACCCCAGAAAATCAATTAAAAGTATTTTAAAAAAAGTTAAAAAATTGCGAACTGACACCACCTTAAACGCCCTCCATTTTGACGCGCTTGGTGTGACGTCAAAGTTCATAACATTGACAACGAACTGAGTCGCAAACACTCCTCTATAACATGGTGACATATTATTGTTATCATAGACTTTTGCATCACATTTGCTGACTAATGACGTCGTTTTTCAAATATTCCAAAATTTATTGCACTTTTTAAAATTAATTTCTTGCTCTAAAAGAAATAATAATCAAACGTATTGATGGAGGCATAATAATTCTAAGTAAAACAGATTATTAAAAAAAATTATTGGCCCTTATTTGAATCACAATGCATAGTCCCCTATTCCCAGTCATTAATCTAGAAAATTATTTTTCAAGAAATGATCGGATTTTAGTAAGTACTTAGCGTTTACCAAACAAAGGTCATATTATTAGTCTATATTATTCAAACAGTAACAATAATATAATGTAGGTTTGAACTTTTGTTTGTACAGAACCCTAAAAGGAGTCTTACGAAATATTCATGGATACCCTTTTACCCTTCGGATGTAACATGGGTCAGCTTTAAAAATAGTTAGAAGCCTCTTAAAGAGGTGAAAACTTTCGAAACCTTTATGTTTGTCTTTGTACGGACGCCAGCACATCAAGTTACTACAATCTGTCAGATTTCTTTAATAGATTTTCGACTTTATTGCTAAAGCATAAGGTTCAAGGTTGATTGGGAAAATCTGACAGTTTCGGGTAGGTTGACCTGCTGGCGTCTGTACTATCTTTATTTTTTTTATCTGAAAAAGACCATACGCCTTTGAGAGTACCTCTTTATTATGATTGATGCTACTGATGATCATGACGTGTTGGGTTCCATTTTCAGGTCGGGCAAAGTGCTATTTAGGTTTTTTTTCAGCAGGAGTTTTTCAGTTGCAGCCTGGGCCTCAAGTCTACTATTACAATAGTGTCAGAATGTTCTATCATTGATTTCATAATTGTTGATTTTGTCAAGTTTGGTAATCTACTAATATAATGGCGTCATTATGACTTTCCAATGGTCAACCACTGACAGTCCATTGAAAGAAATGGCATAGAATGGTAATCTCGTACATAATGACAAATGAATTACTAACTTAGGCGGTAATTTGCTAAAATTTTGACAGTTCCTTTCATCAGTGACCTACCATTAGAACGTCATTGTGCAGTTATTGCTTTTAATTCGTTACGAGTATCGTATAAGTTCTGTCCCATTGACCGACCAATGATCGACCATTATGAATTTAGCAGATTACGAACTTTTAGCAAAATGATAATGGGATCGTATTGGAATGACGAATTTATAAAAATAGCAGACTTGGGCCCCAGTAGTCTGGTTTTGTGCTCAGATGATGGTGATAGGCTCGCCCCCTATTACGGGCGACTTAAACAGCTTACGAAATGTGGATACAATACAGGAACACCTCTGTCTAGCCCATCAAAGATTACAGGCGTAATGTTATACTATAATTATTATGATTGTTACCGGATGCGATGATATGAAAAGTTATAAGGCCGAACGCTTAACTGAGACGTTGCCTGAGGTAGCTGCGCGGTGGAGGCGGGGCCAATGACCTGACCCGTCGCAGGGGGACCAAGGGTGGCAGAGACGGGGTCGTCTGGCGCCCATGTGCTGGTTTGGTCCCTGGGGTGGTTACGGCGTGCTATGTGTTCTGGTGCGCCGGTGATGGGGAGTACTCTCCGGAGGAGGGTCCGGTGACGGACAGCCGCGGCGGGTTCACGGATGAGTGCTAACGCGTGCCCGTGTTCCCGCCATAAGCGGCAGAGGAGGACACCGTGGAGTTTTAGTGGGTTAGAGTCCCACATAACTGCACTATCTCCCCGTGGTAGTGCAGAATGCATGAGCATTTCTCCACGTAAAAAAAAAAAAAAAGGTAGCTGCGCGGTGCGGGAGGGGTGATAGTTGCCACAAGTTAACGAATCACCGAGCTCTCGCATCACGTCACCACACCCTTTCCGCACCGCGCTGCTACCTCAGGCAACGTCTCAGCCTATAGGTATGATCGTACTTGTTAGGGAGGAGGGAAAGTGGCTAACCTAACCGTATACACAAATTTTGCCTTCAACATGAGAATTGGCCAAAACACATTACGCGCGGCAACATTGTCGCATAAAGCGAACTACTACTTCGCTACAGCAAGACATATCGAGCGGTGTGCGAGAGAGAGCGCGCGAAGTGTAATTCGGGTTATCGCGACAATGTAGCCGTAGCTTTAAGTAGGTACCACACCTTGTAACTATAGCGATTTCATTATAAGCCACCAAATTGGACAGTCGCATAACGGCTTAAAAGACCAACCACAAGTCCGATGTGGTTTTATTGCGACTGGCGCTTGACAATTAAGCCTTTAATTAAACCTATAGCTTTGAAACTATGAGGTTCAACACTACTACTGGTTTTAATAAATTGATTGTTTTCAGAAAGGAGGGATGTTGTATGTAGAAGGACATAAAGTGACATTACAGGTGATAGACTAGAGCAGTGGGGGCACAGTGATAATAGCCGCGACTTACGAGTTGTGGGTCGTAAGTTCGAACTCAGACAGGCGCTTTAATTTCTGTAAATTATTTCATCACCACTGCTCTCAAAACGGTGGCATGTCATAAAGAACCAAAAATTCGAAAACATGTGACGTCTACCAACCCGCAATGGGCCCGCGTAATGCATTACGGCAAACTCAAAGCATTTATGTCAATTAAACCATTTACAGGCACTTTTGAATTGCCAAAAGTCGGTCAGTCAGAAAATATGAAGCTAATTTCCCTTTGGAGAAGAACGGGCAAGAAACTCCATGCCCACTCCCTCTCACCGAGAAGAGGCCTGTGTCCCAGCTGTAGGAACTTTAGAGGCTGATTATGCTATTGGTGATATTCTTCAGAAAGGTCAGGTGCCAAGTTCACGCAACCGACGCGCGACGGCGACGTGTTTGTATAATCAGCATAGCCGTTTGCTTCTCGCATCCAACGGGTTCCTGCGGCCTTCACAAGGTCGTCGGTCCACCTTGTGGGAGGCCTTCCAACGCTACGTCTTCCGGTACGTGGTCGCCACTCCAGAACCTTTCGGCCCCATCGGCCATCTGTTCTGCGAGCAATGTGCCCTGCCCACTGCCACTTAAGTTTGGCAATTTTTCGGGCTATGTCGGTTACCTTGGTTCTCCTGCGGATCTCCTCATTCCTGATTCGATCACGCAGGGAAACTCCAAGCATAGCCCTCTCCATTGCCCTTTGGGTGACTTTTAGCCTTCTTATAAGGCCCATTGTGAGCGACCACGTTTCAATGCCATAAGTCATCACTGGCAACACGCGCTGGTCAAAGACTTTCGTCTTGAGACACTGCGGTATGTGGGACGAGAAGATATTGCGTAGCTTCCCGAACGCTGCCCAGCCGAGTCGGATTCGACGATTGACCTCTTTCTCGAAGTTAGACCTACCTAACTGGACAGTTTGTCCTAGGTAAACAACCTAGGACAAACTACCGCCGACAACCTACCGTATCAAAAATGACACATTTCGATAACGGATTTGGTTTGCCCCCGACAGCACACAGCTGTCGGAAGAATAGCTGTCGTCTATTTGATTTAAACTGACAACAGTTTTGGACTTATGAACTGTGTTTAGAGGACTCTACGATAACATTGATTGTTGTTCGATAGGGTGCGGAGGTGTATCGAGTGGTTGTGAATGAACTGATGAACGTAAACAAAACATTATGGATCATAGCAGGTAGCGTTCTGTAGTTTCTGCCGACCCCCATCGGAAGAGGGTGGGATGTTTTTATGTATGTTTTCAGAAATATAATTGGAAAATTTTACTCACAAAAATAATTATTGTTTTGCAAACAGTTTTAAATGGTTAATTTATTAAAAAATTCTCGAAAGGCGAGTCTTTTATCATGGCCCCAACGACATTCGATAGTACCTTCTTCAAATGCCCATCTGAAACCATTCCCCAAAAAGTACCGTCTATGTCGAAACCAATACCATAAAAACGACAGTTTATTCTAAGCCACTCATGTAAATGAACTTTGAAGGACCTGCCAAACCAAATCTTACCTCAAAAAGCAGACTTTGATCACAAACTACACTGTAATGCCTACACATTCAAATAAAATCGTGTCACCAACATAACGATAATACTTTTATCCCTTCAACCCCAATTCAGTAGAGTTACACTTGAGACCAAGAAAATAGACACCTCGTTGTATTATATGGTCCGCTTACTTTCTGTAAAGAAAGGCGAAATTTCACTCGGTGAAATAGAAATATTGACATTTCTGAAACGGTGTCTGCTAGAAACTTTGTTATAGGATTTTGAAGCCGTTTGAACAGAAACTTCTTAGACGACGAGTCGATATTTGGACGAGAAATGAGAATGTAATTTCAAGTACGCGTCACATTTAGGCACATGAGGCAAAAGATAGATATAAGTCTCTCTGACTCTCACACTAAATCTCTCTTATTCTATAAGTTTCACTCCAATAACGTGTACGGACGTGTGCTCCAAGTGCTTATATAAATAAATAAATGATAAATTTTTGTATAAATTTAAAATAAACAGTTTTTAAGTAATTTAAGAAAATATATATATTATGTAAATTCCCCCCCACTCATCTCCGAAGCTTCTGAGCATAACATGTTTAAAAAAAAACTTAGAAATTAGTTCTTTACTTACAGATTACAGGAATACCTACAAAAAGTCTATGGTCATTGTGCGTACGAACTTACAATAATTGCAGTTGGAATGTAATGTAATGTACAAGTCTGTTCTTGGGATCTGGGAGCACGACAAGACAAGCCAAAACCAAAAAGCAGAACTACAGGTGGTAGTGCGCAATGTAACATATTGCAGCGTTAACTCTACGGTTAAAACCTCACCTCTTAAGTTAAAACCTTTTTTTCCCAATATTTACTGGGATTTAATGTTTATTTTTCAAACGGAATTCGTATTTTTGGCATGACAGCAAGAACATTTGATAGATGAGAACATTTTCTTTTGATTTAGGGCCGTAAGATCAATCTTAGTTTAAACCACGGAAGAGAGTTTAACCTCTCGGCATCGATTAATAATGTCATAAGGTCAGTGGTAGTTGATCGACTATTTGCAGTTTAAATCATCGATTAGTTTAAACTAGCCCAAAGGATCGGTTAAACTCCTTTGTATAGATTAAACTGAACGTGAACTGACCAGATGGCAGAATTTGTAGTGACGATCTTTAAAAAAAAACTACAAACATAGCTTCGAATATTTCTACGTATCTATTCATAGAAGCTTTGTTTTGTCGTTATTAAAATCGAAAATTATATTATGGTTCGATGATATTAATTTAAAAATTAAAAAAAAAATCTTATCTACTTTTAATAAATGGCAAGCAAAGCCGATGTCGACTATTCAGCCAATGTCTAAAGTGAGCTGAAAAAACAAGTGTGCATAAGAAAGAAAAACAAAAGAGACAAAGGTTTTAAACAAATAAAATTATTTTACTGATCCAGAGAATTATATTAATTGAATAATAATAAAAAGTCAAACAAACGTCAAATGTCAGTGTCAAATTAAATTTAATGAAATTTAAAGGGGTCCAGTCGATAGCTTATCTAATCCATACCCTAAAGTAAACACCATTAAAGGGGTCCATTGAATTGCTCACTGAAATGGTTTCTTTCATTTTACGACATTAGTTGTCGGGTAAATGGCCAACATATTTCGTCTTAGGCGGATTCTGTTACATATTGTGGCGGAAAAAATACTCTTCGATATTATTGCTTGTTCTTTTTAGAGAGGGCTGAAGACTACATCGCATCATAAAAACAAAGGAAAAAATCATGAACAAACAGCCAGTAGGAAGAGTTTCATTTTTAAAAGTTTTATCACCTTCCTCGGGTAAATTGCCAACATATTTCGTGTTAGGCGGATTACTTATGTTACATATCGTGGCGCAAAAAATACTTTTCAATATTGTTCCTTGTTTTTTAGAGAGCAATTATTTTACCTCGCATTTTGCATAGCAGTCCAAATGTCAGTGATCTTTATTCTCATTCTAATAAGGTTGCTGTTAGTTTGCTGCCATTGACAAGTCTGCCAAAATCATTATGTTCTTTATTCTCGTCATAATAAGGATATTGTTAGATTACTGCTGTTAGAGGTAAAATATCTGCAAACGGACTGTTATACGCCTGTCATTTGTTTTGGCAATAAATTTTAGGATGTTTTGGGGACCAATGCCATAAAAACAAATGAAAAATTCATGAACAAAACAAAATTGCGAAGAGTTCCATTTTTAACTGTTTTATCATTTTCTTTTCATTACAGGCTGACGAGATTTACGTCATTTCCTGACATTCAAATGTTTAAACGAATTCCCTGATTTTTCGTTCCCGCTGAATGTATGAGGATCAATTTACATTATAATAAAAGTAAATACTCTTGCTAATGTATTCTAGTGCGATTTGGTATAATTGTCTAAATGTTACTTTGAGAACTATTAACCAATACTGCGGCAATTAAGATACCAACGTTCCTGTAATTAGAGAACGAATTCGTAATGGGTATCTCGCAGATTAAGTTATTTAATAATTATGTTCAAGTTAGACTTTTGGGTCAGGTACAGGTAATATTAACCACCATTTTAATAATTACACAACTGCCATTTTATTTCTTGTTTCAATATTTTTTTTTTTGTTGAGATTTCCAATATTTTTCAGGTGGTGAAAAGATTAGATAACAGGTGCTTTGGTTGAGACGAACAATTATAAAAAAACTATTAAAACTATTGAATTATAAATAAAAAACCTACCTACACAAATACCTACATAAATAGCTTAAAAACCAATAATACACATACATACTATAGCGTAACGGTAATCAATCAATCAACTCGGCCTATCGCAGTCCACTGCTGGACATAGGCCTCTCCCAGACTGCGCCACAGCACCCTGTCCTCCGCCTTCCGCATCCAGTACACTACGCTTGCCGATACGCGGTCTCCACTCCCGGACTCGTCTGCTTCACCGGCCATCGGTCCTTCGACAGACATGGCCAGCCCACTTTCACTTCAGTTTGCTTACTCTGCAAGCAATGTGGGTAACTCCGGTTCTTTTCCGGATAATTTCATTCCTAATAACGTAATATTCAACATAAAATGGATTCGCCATTCTTAGATTATTCCTATAGTCATATGTATATTTATTTAAAACTAGCTTCTGCTTCTGTGGATGTCGAATATAATCCCACGGGAACATGCTATGTCCTTCTCAAGGATGCCATCTTCTTGCCAAATTTGGTCGAAATCCATTCAGTGGTTCAGGTGTGAAAAGGTAGTTAGTATATATTTATATTCGACTAGCAGCGCCCCACAGTTTCACCCGCATAAGTTTCGATCCCGTGGTAATATTGGGATAAAAACTATCCTATGTCCTTCCCCGGGATGCAATCTATCTCTCTGCCAAATTTTATCGAAATCCGTTCAGTGGTTTAGGCGTGAAAAGGTAACATACAGACAGACAGAGTTACTTTCGAATTTATAATATTAGTAAGGATATCCTATTTCGGTCACATAGTACGCAGAGGCGGTGAAGGTTTGGAAAAACTGACTGTGGTTGGGAATACCGAAGGCAAACGATCGCGCGGTCCTTCACCAACACGATGGACCGACCAGGTGAAGGAATCAACGTCCTCTAAATTCTACACGGTGGTAAGGAATGCGCTAGACAGAAACCGGTGGAGGCGGATCATCTGCTCCAGATGCAAGTCCAAAGCTGACTACGATCCTCAGACATGAGGGACCGACTACAGAGAGAGAGTTATTCGATATCATGGGGGGGGGGGGGGGCGCGGTACACTAAATATAAAAAAAAAGTTGCTTATGTTACCTACTCCTTATAACATCAGCCATCTGCAAGTGAAAATCCCGTCCAGAAAAATCGGACCAGTTGTTTCGAAGATTAGCTAGAAATAACAGAAGGAAAGACAAAAAAAAATTGGTTTAAGTACCGTATATAATGTAACTTTCATATGCATTTAGTTAGCTGTTATTTTGACATTACAAACAGGCACTTCAATTTTATTTATTTGTTTCTGTCTTTCATCTCATATTAGTCGGAATGGGAAACACCGAACTGTCGTCTAGTTTTAAAGCATACCTAATTCATTTTTGACGTGATAAAATGTTACCTATTTGTAAAACAATTTATAGAGTAAAATATAATTTATCAAAAGTAGGCATCCTCCGTCCTTTATCACGTTCCAAACTTTTTATTACCTCGTCAAAATATGTACCAAAAATATAAATAGACCAGATTTACACCCATACTCAAAACCCTATCATCCTCAGCACAATTTTCATTACTAAACCTCACTCACAACAAAGGTCTAATCGGCACTAAAAGAAGAATTCATAAAACCGTAAGGCTAGAGCCAAATGAAAGTGGTGTAAACTAACTGAGGAGGAGTAATGTCTACTTCGTGACAAGACTCCTTCGTAGTGGCTTCCACGCCGAGACACCAATTGTTCCCAAAATGTTTGCACCCAAATAAATATAAAAGTTTATGTGGCCAATAAAGTGCATTTTATATTGTTTAGTTAGGTATATTTGCCTTTCTTCGTGAGAGTCAAGAAATTTTTGTTAAAGTCAATGAATTATTTGGTAAAAACCTTGTCAGGGATGTGTACAGTAGTATTTTTAATAGCTTAACCTATTTCTGGTCAAGCAAAACTTTTAATAAGAATTTTCTCGTTTATTTTACTTTCAGCGCAGCAAATCATAAACTCCTTCAAATAGTTCCTGAATTGGTGTGAGCATGTTATTTTTCCTGACTTAAGGCGACGACATGACCTAAAGCGCGGTCTTTGTCGGACACAACGCTGGTAATTCGTTACAAAATATGAAGCAATTATATCTATTTACAAAAAATCTATTGTTTGGACTAAAAAATAAAAACACTAGTGCTTTAGTATGTTGCTTGTAGAATAATCTGACAAAAAATCAAGCATGTATATTAGTATGGTTTTTATTGTAAAAAAAAAGTTTTAGAGGTACGTTCATGATTTTTTTCTCTCTTATCAAATTAGTTGTATTATATTTTCAACACACTAACTACCTAAAATATATCCTGAAGGACATTATTATATTTTTCTAGTTTTGTTTACTGTAGTTGATCATATACTTTTATTGTTTCTAAAACTTACGGTTTTTGTGTTTAGGTCCTGTAAGCCCAAACAATGTGAGCTGCTTACCCAAATTAGTTACACCCCTGTCCGCGCCAGTCTTTCACAGCGGAACATAAACGATTAAAAAAAAAACATTCAAGAGCAAGAAGGGACTTAATTTTGACATACCTCAATCTAGGTGATGTCATATTATCGTAACACTGGAACCCATCGGAACCCTTTCATTATTCCTCTAAGAACCAAAGATAACATAAAATAATTACTTACTTCGCGTAAAAGTTTACAGTGACAAAAACATGTTATTTAATTATTAAAAGGGAAGTCGGACCCTTCACCACAGGTAGGATCGAATCGGGCCACGTGAGTGGAATTATAGCAGGTTATAATAGGATTATAGAACCTCTTACGGTCGCAAATAAACTATACTTCCCATTTTCCCAGCGACTATGTTTACTATAACCCGTCAAACTTCAAAGGAAAAATCAATAGGCATGGACCAGCTGTGCTCGTCCCATCATAGACCACATCCATCGCTGTCCACCTGTTCCTCTCACCATGGGCTTTCCAAAATACCCCCATTTTTGTTCTGTTATTATTATAGTTTAGGAGAAAACTTAGCTCAAAGTGAAACATTTTGTCCGACAAAATATCCTTAGGGTCTTGGCAAGAGGCTAGCTCACCGTCCGATCAGGACCAGGCCCGTGCCGGACGGCGCGTACGTGTTCTACGCGCGCCTCAAACAGATGTCAGCATCGAGGAGGGGCCCCATAGGACCGAAGCCTGCCGGGTCAGCGGGATTGTCTGAAAGGATTACCGCTGGCCCGGAACATAAAGAGCTAAGGAAGGAACACGGGTGGGTTTTAGTCAGTAAGAGTCTGACACTCCCTTCCACTCCACCCAGAACGGGAGTCATTTGATGATTTCCCATCCACAAAAAAAAAAAGGGTCTTGGCAAGAGGCTTCTAAAGAAAGTTTTGGACCACTGTAAACATCATACTTTTGTATCCTACTGTTGGGAAAAGGCTTCCTAATGCCTAATTCTATTCAAACCTTTACCTATCTTTGGTGATTTCTGTCCATACCGTCACCTCACCTTCGCCACGGTCGACCACGACCCGATTCAATTATTCATCATCTGCCTAGCCTTTTTCCCTAACTATATTGGGGTCGGCTTCCAGTCTAACCGCATGCAGTTGAATACGAGTATATTTGACCTCCACAACCCAGTTAGGTACTGGGTAAAATGATACCCCTTGGTAAGACTGGTTTTCAGAATTTCGGACTTCTGACGACCAGTAATGACTACCAAAGATCCACGAATGACAGCCGGGACCAACGGCTTAGCGTGCTTTCACCTATCCACGGACCAACCGCGGCAAGCGTAGCTTAACCTGATCGATCGACCCGTGCGGCTGTTATTACTTAGCCACAAGCCTCTCAATTGGATCGGCCAATTATTATAATTAAAAAAAAGTATCCAGGGCATTTATATAAACATTTATTTCACTTAGATCTTCAGAAACTATTTCGATAATGATTTGGGTGGAGAAACCTTGTATTTTATGATCATTTAGCGTGGGTATTCATCGTCGAGTATTAATATACTGCTTGTAGGCGATAATATCCACTTACATTGATGAGATACAACAAATTAGTTAGAGTAGTCTTTGATATGTTTCTTTAACCTCATAAAAAAATTAAAGTAAAGAAAATATACACCTACTATGTATTTTTCCTTACATGCCTGATTTGGTAAACACAGGGACACAGGGATTGGTTAAACTGAGATAGACGGGTTTATTCATAAACGTTGCATAAAGATATGAGATGTTTAAACGTCAAAAATGTATGGCTAAACTGTCGGTGGCTTAACTTCAAGCAATGTTTACTTGTTTTTGGGAGTAATAAAAGATAACACAAGCTACCTCGATAGCGTCCATTTCGTTTATGGACTAACAGTTTGATTGTTCTGATCTTGTGAGAAGTTTGTGCTACCTGGTCCCTCGCACAGTACAGAGTAGAGAAGTACGTTCACGGTGTTTGTTTGCCACTAATTTCTGTCATACCAACTCAGGCGCACGCTCACCGCTGCACCGGTTGGTCGACACTTACAATAAAAAGTTTGGATCAATTGATATTATATTTCTGAACAAGAATAGGTTCAAAAATCAAGTTATTTCCACTTTAAAGGAACAGCCATAAGTTTTGATGTTACTTAATTTTGATTCCTATACCTCATGTATTTATGTAGCTTTTAGTTCGTCCTTCTCTTTTTCTCTTGTTTTTGCATGCCGATTTTATCTGATTCCATACCATTTTTGCATGCCGATTTTATCTGATTCCATACCTTTAAATTTGTCCCTTGTAATTAAGACGCAAATATTATTAGATATTATGCTGTCCGAGATGCATTTTAATAACAAACCGAGTAACTTTGTCATGAGTATCTTTAAGTTTGCCTTTATTGTTATTATTAACAGTACCTATGCTAATTATTTTATATGGTAATCTGTGGATAACGTCGTGAGTAGTGTATTTGTTAATTCGATTAGTTTAGTACTCCAATCATGTGTAATATTTAATATACTACTGTTTGTTGTCCCTAATAAATAAATAAACACGCCACCGGCGCGGCGCACTATGGGACCAATCGGTATTTTCCATCTCAAAAATCGATAACTCTGTTGTTTTTTGATTTTTCTCCTTGAATTTTTTTTTACGTATTTGTGAATATCTAGGCAATAAAAGAAATCAAACATCATCATTTAAAAAAATATATATTTTTCGTAAAAAAATGACAAAGATAAAGTTATACGAAATTTCATACATAAAGTTGTACAGTTATAATAAAATAGCAATAAAAGTTACACTTTTGCTTAAAATAAGTTTAAAACTAAATTATTATTATTAAACAAACAGTTACATGATAAAACAATTTTTTTTTTAGCGCTTATCCTATTCATCACTTTCTATTTTCAACAATTCTTTAGCTTCGTCAAACAATTCTTTGGATATTAGAAAACTTGTTTTATTTAAGCTAGATATGTAAGGATCAGATGTATATAACAAAATATGCAGAACGTCTTCGTTTGTTGCTGATCTGAAACACTTCCTAGCGTGATGTACCTAACCTATATTTCTTGTAATCTTTATTTCGGGCTTCCTGGGCATTTTCGGATAATTGTCCTATAGGCAAAACAGCATAATGCTCTATTATTTTAGCACCATGTATAAGTACTTTATGGACCGAAGATGGCATGTAGTACCAGTAATATTTGCTCACATACTTATTGCGCGGTTATCAATGTATACTGGCCGAATTTTTCTGCGTTTATAGGGAATCCCGATGACATAGTTTGAGGAATTACATATAATCTCTTGATTAATTCTTCATCAATTCCGGTTATCTCTGCAGAACATTGGTAATTTTGGAAAAATCTCAGTCAATGCTATTACCGGAACCTTGACGTGGTTTATCAATGTGCAAACCAAGCACTTATCGGAAACGTTTTTGGACATATTTTTTCTTGTCTTCTTTAAGTTGCTTGTTTTCTGTAGTTGTTGCAGACCACTTCTCAAAACCTAAATTGTAAGAAATATGGAGGTATGGAGGATATGATTGTAATTAATTAATTACAATCATAGTAATTACCACAACAGATAAATAGAACTTCCGCAGCAATATAGTTTATCATACTCGTGGTTAAGGTGATCACCGCAAACGAAAGTGCCATGAGAAGATTCTTTCAAATATAATAGTAGTATATAAATTTTTTAATGTTATTCTATCATAGAAATGGAAAAGAAACAAGATAGACATCAAAATATAATAATTAAAAGAAGAACCGTAATTTTCGGGGATTTTTTTATTTATTTATTTATTTATTTGCTAACATGTAAAACACTGGTTAGTAGGCATGCATTCAAATTTCATGTCACAGTATTAATACATGTACCCTGTAAGGGCACTGCAAATTTTATATAACAAATTACATAATAATAATTACATAATATTATTTATATCATTGATTCTAATTATTAAAATTTACATTATACTAAACATTAAAAATTAAACATAATTACAAAAAAATATTTTTAAATTAATCATAGGTAAGTACTATCATTTTAGTCATACGGGTAAATTAGTATATTTTACATTTGCGTCAAGCATGCTATTACAAGGTCGATCGATTCACAATTTGTCAGTTTTAAATTCTTCAACGGTATAGTAAGCTTTCTTTATTAACAGAGATTTCAACTGTTTCGAAAAAATTGAGGTATTTGGTAGGGATTTTAAACTTTCCGGTAGCTTGTTAAATAATCTAGCTAGTCTATAGTATGGGCTTTTCCCGATAACTTTTAAGTTTGTGATGGGTAGTATTAATCTATTCTTGTTCCGTCGGTTATAGTTTTCATTTAGCTCGATATTTGATTTGAAGAGATGCCTATGTTTTCTAACGAATATACAACTTTGTAGTATATATATTGCTGGTAATGTAAGAATTTGCTGTTTTATAAAGTGTGGCCTACAACTCTCTCGTTGATCTATGTTCATTAATATTCTAATGCATTTTTTTTGCTGAATGAAGAGGTCCAAAAAGTCAGTACTTTCTCCCCACAGAATGATACCATAATTTAGCCAGGAGTAGGCGTACGCATAATAGGCTGATAAGGCGGTTTTATAGTCCGTGTTGCATTTCAATATGCTTAGCGCATAAATAAATCGCGACAGTTTTGCTCTTGTACTTTCAATATGTTTCTTCCAATTTAGGTTTGAGTCTAATGTTAGGCCTAAAAGTGTAAATTCGTTTACCTCTTCTAATTTTATTTTTTGTGTTATTGTATTTAGATTTAATGGGGTTCTTTGGTGAGTTCTGAATTGGCATATTTTAGTTTTGGAGAAGTTTATTTCTAAGTTGTGTTCGTTTAACCACTGCTCAGTTTCTGTGAATTTATTAAAAATAGCTAAATGGTCAACATTCGCGGGCGTTTTAAATAATAAAGAAACATCGTCAGCGAACAAGACACACGACGAACTTATCTTTTTTGGCAGGTCATTTACGTATATTATAAATAAGGTACATCCTAAAACACTTCCTTGCGGTATTGAACTATTAATAGTAGCCATGTCTGATCTTATGGTGTATATTTCCTGCTTAACGCTATCAAAATATTCTACTTCCACGAATTGTACTCTGTCTTGTAAATATGATTTGAACCAATTAAAAGCTTGCCCTCTAATACCCGAACCATAAAGTTTTTGTAATAAAATTTTATGTGATACCTTATCATACGCCTTCGTCATATCTAGGAATAGTCCAACAGCGTACTTTCGTTCATTAATGCAACTGTAAATTTCCTGTACGTAGTTGTATACCGCTAAAGTGGTTGAGCATTTTTTCCTAAAACCGAATTGGTTTTTATCTAAAATCTCAAATTTTTCTAAAAATGTGTTAACACGATTCGCCATTGCTTTTTCGAAAATTTTTGAGATAGTGGGTAATAGTGCAATAGGCCTATAATTACTAGGATTTTCTGAATTTCCTCCTTTTTTCGCAATTGGGCGTACTTTCGCAATTTTAAGCTTTTCTGGGAATCGTCCCTCGTCGAAAGAAATATTTATTAGTTTAGTGAGAGGCGATGTTAGCTCCTTTACGCATTTTTTAACCAATAGCGGCGGGATATCGTCCACCCCAAAGCTACGTTTATTTTGCATTCCGCGTATAATATTAAAAACCTCTCGCTCGGTTACCGGTTCGATGTACATGGAGTTTATTGCGGGCGTATGCACCGAATATACTGATGGCCCACACGGCCGCCGTGGCGCTGGCGCCGCAGCTCCCGTACTTTTGTTGGTATCTGCGCCTACCGATACGAAATAATCATTAAATGCAGCGCAAACTTTTTGCGGTGATTTTACTAATAAGTTATTTAATTTTAGGTTAATATTCTTTAGGGTTTGTTTAGTCGTATTTGGTTTAGTAATTTTATTGATTACTGACCACATCGTTTTCGTTTTATTTTTTGAGGCATTCATATCTTTTATGTAATTAAGTTTTTTTGAAATTTTAATGCATCTTTTTAACATTTTCGAATATTCTTTGTAGTGTTTTTTAAATACGGCGCTATTAAGTTGATTCGAAATAATTCTAGTCAATCTTTTATTTTTGCATGATTTTTTTAGTCCCTTAGTAAGATAATTATTTGTTTTATTTTGCATTATTTTTATCCGTTTTTTTGGAATGTATTTATTCAAATTAGATTGTAAAATGTCATGAAATTTATTATAAGTTTTGTCTAAGTCCAAGTTTTGATTAAAAATGTCATTCCAGTTAATTTTATTTAATGCCGATTGAAAATTTGTTAGATTAGTATTGTTAAAAATTCTTTTAGTAACGTAGGGTTTTCCCCCGATTGACATTATTGCTTCTAATCACCACTGGCGCAAAAAACGCGCAAGTTTTTTTTTAATCCTCATACTACTGAATAGATAAGGTATCTAATAGAGTGATTAACTTGACACCGGCAGCTTTCGGCAACAAGGCAAACTCCAATTGAAATAAACAAAAACGAAATTTTCTTTACTTCACTAAAAAAATATATAAAAATTAAACAACATTTTTTTTTTACAAAAACCGAACTTGGTTGCAAAGTGTACATTCTAAGCTATCTAATGATGTATAACACTAACATGCTTCCTTGGAAAACTTCCGAATAATTTTGTGTTGAACTTCCTTAACGGTAATTTAATTGGCATGAAAATATTTATGTCCAATGTTTGAGGTTCATTTTTTAAACGTAAAACTAAGTTATTTTCATTTTTTTGTAATTTATTCGTAAGTTCCATCCTTTGAGAGTATAAAACCATAAAGACATCTATAAATTTACGACTTTCGTCACAACCATTTTTGAGATGGAAAATACTGTTTGGTCCCATAGTGCGGCGGTCAGCCACGCTAACAGCATCAGGCGGCTGGCCGCTCAAATGGATCGCCTAGGCAACCAACCGCTAGTGCGTAAGTAGCCTTAGATAGGGGTGTACTTATATATCGCCAGTTATCTAAATGCCTCGCACTTTAAATACTTACCCTTAAAGTGCGAGTACTAACATTTCCAGGTTGCCATGGAAACGCATGAAAATATGATTACCTCTTATAACATTAATTATGGTGGTCTGTGGGGGAGCGATATTCTTGAGGTTCCCGGATGTTTCAGATAAAGATGACGAATTACATCTTTTAATGTTTCTACCCATCTTTTACTTTTACGCGTCTTTTACTTTTACACAACTTAGAGCTCTTCAAACCGAAATATATTTTATTATTCTGAGTGTCTAATACCTACTACGTTTTGTTCAATCATTATTAATTATGAGCTTGTTACTTGAATTAAATAGTTTTATTTATTTATTATTACTCTGGTAGGTACGTAATTATAGGGATGACATTTTATCTAAATCGCAAAAAAATTGAGTAAGTATTCATAGGTATTATATTTAATATTATTTAAAACGATTCCTAGTAAAAAAAAAAAAAATACAGGCGAGTCGATAAAATGATAGAAAAAAAAAATGATGGGTGTTTTTGGGTCAAAGACACACTACGTAGTTATAGTATTGTTATCTAACGACGCGACGGGCACTTTACTTAGTTAACCAAAGGCACAAACAAGTTGCGAATATGTACAGACGCCAGCACATCAAGCTACTACCATAATCAGCCTATAATGTTCCCACTGCTGGGACACAGGCCTCCTCTCTGTTAGAGGGAGTGGGCCGTAATCCACCACGCGGGCCCAGTGCGGGTTGGTAGATGTCACATGTCTTCGAATTTTTGGTTCTAGGAAATGCCGATTTCCTCACGATGTTTTCCTTCACCGTTTTGAGAGCAGTGGTGATGATATAATTTACACAAAGTAAAGCACCTGTCTGGGTTCGAACCTACGACCTACAACTCGTAAGTCGCGGCCGTCACCACTTGGCCACCACTGCTCCTGACCCTTTGTAATGCTATCAGATTGCTAATACTACCTACTTTAGATATTCCAGATAGAATAAATGCCAGAAGAATGTGAAATCAAAGTCATTAGTATTTTAATGTTCCGCTAAATCCGTTTTCTTAATAGTAACCACTTAAATCTTTCAAAAAGTACATTCAATCCGCGCTGCCCCATTCATTTTAAGTTATTCGCTGCGAGATTAAATGATCTTTTTGGTTTTCGTAAATGTTTTTTGCTGTCAAAAGGTTGAATGAGTAATTCTTTTCTATAACTTGATAAATGACAAATGATTTTATTTTTGTAAGTAGGTTAGTACAGCATAAGGAAATGTGGAAGAATATCGAGGAGGCCTTTGCCTAGAAGTGGGACAATAAAACAGTGGCACTCCGGGAGTGCCGATAGAAGTGAAAACAACACACAAACAGAATACTTTGCCATCACTCACTGACATATTGGTTTATTTATTTATTTAAAAAAGCACAGCCACATCACGTACATTAAACTTATGCTAGAATAATCTTAATAACTAAAGGACTAATGTACATGACAATTACGGCGTATACATTAAAACCGAGTATACCCCGAGGACAGCCGAACACATCCGAAGCGGGTATTTTTTTAATCGTCTTAATAAAAATACACGCGCGGTGTCGCTTACGGTAACAGTGTCGCGAGTTCAATCTCAAAAAATGCCCAACGCGCCTAAAGAAGTTTTCACTTTTACACGTCAAATTTTTTTTTTTTTATTTGTGAAATAACATGATTATTTTATTGAGTCAATATTTGATCAATATGTGCTCAGAGTCATAATAAGGATTACCATTTTTCCTTTTTTTTTTTGTAAATAAACAACATAATTATGTAAGACTACTTAATAATAACAACTTTTTAAATAGTTGCATTTTTATTATCAACTTTTTAAATATGTAGTTAGTTGCTCGACGTGATGGAAATACTCTACAGTTTCCCCCCGTCCAGTGGATCAAATCCCGTTTACAACTAAACATCTCGCAAAATCAACATTTTGTTTCATGTGGGCATCAAAACTGAAACACGTAGCATTACCTAATCTATATAAATAGAAATCAAAGTCCTGACTGACTAATATATCAACGCACAGCCTAAACCGCTGGTTCTAGAGACATGAAATTTGGAGGGTGTGTTCTTTGTGAACACTACAGAAGGGTTTTTCGAAATTCCACCCCTAAAAGGGTGAATGGGGGGAGGGTGGAATGTCATGCGGACCAGTCGCTTGCAAAAGCTAGTCAGCCTATAATGTTCCCACTGCTAGGCCACAGGCCTCTCTACGAGGGGGAGCGGGCTTATAATCCACCACGCGGGCCCAGTGTGGGTTGGTAGATGTCACATGTCTTCGAATTTTTGGTTCCAGGACATGCCGGTTTCCTCACGATGTTTTCCCTCACCGTTTTGAGAGCAGTGGTGATGAAATTATTTACACAGTGTAAAGCGCCTGTCTGGGTTCGAACCCACGACCTACAACTCGGCCCACCACACGTAACAATCAGCCACTGACCTGTCATCTTCTTGTCATCAATTTGGCTGCATCATGTCGCCAGAGACCCCTAACTAATTTGATTTTCTTTGTTAAAGGGCATGAACTTACCGAACATTATACTCTCGACCATTACATATTAATAAGCGTCTAGATTTCAAAGGCAAGCAGGAAAAGTTAAACTATGTCGAGAAACTTTGGTTCAGATCATACTTATGAAGAAATAATTCTTTTATTTGCGATAAACATGACGCGTAAAAAGAACAGAAACAAAAAATAAAATTGGGGAAAAACATGCGCCACATCCACACAAAGCGGCCATCGCTCAGCATAATGCTATGACCCTTCACTTGAAAGGGTTATTTCAGGGTTTTTTTATATAGTTTTAGGACCTTTTGTTTTCCATTTAATCGAAAATGACAAAACATTTTAATTAGTCACTAGATTACTTTAGTAATAATGTATTTATATCCTACTAGCAGCGCCCCGCGGTTTTACTCGCATATGTTCTGATCCCGTGGGAATATAGGGATAAAAAGTATCTTGGTTATAAATTATCTGTGTGCCAAATTTCATCCAAATCCATTCAGCCGTTTGTGCGTGAAGAAGTAACAAACATACAAACACACTCGCAAACCTTCGCCTCTATAATATTAGTGTGATACCTTCCGCAATATTTTTTTTTAATTATGCTCAAACCGCATCAAAATTCGTTGTGTAGTTTAAAGGAACAACGCGGTCACACAGGCAGACACGAAAAAAGACTTTGATTTATAACATGTAAATATCGATTCTGTAGATTCAAGCTACCCGAAAGTCTAAAATTTTCCCAATCAACTTTAAATGCTTTAGCCAATGATATTATAAGTGCTTATAATATCATTGGCTTTAACGATAAAGTTGAAAGTCTATTAAAAAAATGTGACTTATTATTGTAGTAGCTTGATGTGATCGCGTCTGTACTTGTCAAATAAATCATAGGTGATAAGCATAAAAGTATTTATCTACATTGAGTAGGTATCAAACTCTACAGACTGGAACATCATTTTCTAAGTAAGTACAATAATTGCCTTTCATACGAATTTATCATTAAAATTTTCATCAAATCAGTGACCTCGAAACTTTCTAGATTCAAAAACCGAAACTTTTAATCGAATCTTGGGACTAAAAGGGACCAAAACAAATTCTGATTCACCCCGATTACTGACCAAACAGCCAACTTTGTTTCGCCTCACTGGATCCAAATAGACCCAATATTATTTTCGTACTGATACTGATACCACAATATACATTGGTACCGAAGGTTCGACTCCATACACACCGAGAAGAGACTAACTTATACGTAACTAGCAGCGCCCCGCGGTTTCACCCGCATAAGTGTCGATCCCGTGGGAATATCGGGATAAAAACTATCCTATGTCCTTCCCCGGGAAGCAACCTATCTCTCTGCCAAATTTTATCGAAATCCGTTCAGTGGTTTAGGCGTGAAAAGGTAACATACAGACAGACAGACAGAGTTACTTTCGAATTTATAATATACTAGCTGACCCGACAAACGTTGTTTTGCTCCTACACTACTCCTACCCAACTCCTACCCTACTCCCACACTACTCCTACCCTACTCCTACACTACTCCTACCCTACTTCTACCCTACTCTTACCCTACTCCTACCCTACTCCTACACTACTCCTACCCTACTCTTACACTACTCCTACCCTACTCCTACTCTACTCCTACACTACTCCTACCCTACTTCTACCCTACCCCTACCCTACCCTACTCCTACCCTACTCCTACACTACTCCTACCCTACTCCTACACTACTCCTACCCTACTCCTACACTACTCCTACACTACTCTACAAAAAAAAAAAAAGTATCCTATGTCCGTCTCCTGGCTCTAAGCTACCTCCCCACCAATTTTCAGCCAAATCGGTTCAGTCGTTCTCGAGTTATAAGTGGTGTAACTAACAGACTTTCTTTTATATATATAGATATAGTCATCATCATCATCATCATTTCAGCCTAAAGACGTCCACTGCTGGACATAGGCCTCCCCCAAGCACTTCCACTTCGACCGGTTCTGTGCTTCTCGTATCCAACGGGTTCCTGAATATATATAGTATGGATTGGTAATACGGGCTGGTGTCCGCAACTCCACGTCAATGCGCGTATTTTGCGTATCGATTATTCGATCCATCCCAGCTCCTCAAGGAAGGCCAGCAACGCCTTGATGTTACTGACCGTCTCACGTAGGGTACCTGGGTTACCGAAGCACTTTGCCCTGTACGTGGCGACCACCGGACAGTTTAGAAGCATATGTGCCGCTATCTCGTCGTCCTCGATGCAGGCCCTGCACAGCGGACTCCTATGACAAAGAGGTGTTTATTATATGACCCGTGGCCAGTTAAAGCTGCAGTAACTATACGCAACTTTTGTTTAGTTAGACGGAGAACCTGTTTCGTGAAGTGGGCATCCTATGTGGGAAGTGCTTCCCTAGCCTGCCTGCATTCGCCTTGATCCGTCCAAAGTTACTAACTTTTAAAGAGACTAACTTTTAAATTTGTCTTTTTGTTTTTATTTGTCGTTCATACTAGGCTTTTGACTGCCCCGTTGGTATTGTGGTCACAACCGAGATTGCTGAGCGTCCTGAGGGTCCTAGGTTCGATTCCCAGGCCGGGCAAAGTATAATTGGGTTTTTCCATTAGGAATTTCTTAGTAACAGCCCGGGGTTTGAAAGTTGGCGGTGAAATACACCCGTGGGTCGGAAAGCACGTAAAGCCGTTGGTCCCGCGCCTGATCTCTCTCCGGTCGTGTCGTCCCATCGTACGGATGAGAGTGAGGGAAGGGGGAGTGCACCTGTGTATGCGCACACACTTGTGCACTACAATATCTCCCTCGCCGAAGGCTAGTCTCGGCTGAGATTGGCTGCCATGGCCGAAATATAGTCTGAAAGACTATTAGGTATGTTTATTTCATAAAGTGCGTCTTATTTGTGCAGAATCTCTAATAAAAAATTTTTTTTTTTCTTTTTCTTCTGTATGGCGATCTCGGTCACATGACAGTCGCCAGTGCGCTTGCACTCGCTGTACGTGAAGCATTTCTATGTGTGCGTGCGTTTCCACTCGTTTTATGAAGCCGGCCTTCTGTGTCTAACTATTTTTTACTGAAACTGATATTTCCTACCCGTAGAAATCCAGGTAAAAGTTATCGAATTATGATAATTCTCCTGTGATTGTTGTTCGTCGAAGCGGAATGTGATTTCACACTGACCGACTTCCGACTGCCAAAGATTCCAGAACTTTCCTGTTTGAATGACCGTCGTTTTGGTCGTGACGTCGTCATATTGTCACAGCGGGCGGTCAAACTTATGGGGTTGGGGACCGCTCTTCACACCGTTATCAGGATAGGAGGACAGAATACGAAATCCCTTTTGTATTCTGTCATCCCGTTTATTTATGATCTATTTCGTAAATTCGATTTTTATCTGTTCACACAGTTGGTTGGTTGGTTTACCACTGTATTTTGTAAATGGCGAGATAAAAATTAATCCATACCAAGAGAGGAAAAAGTTCAACCCAATTTGGTTGAACTTTGACGAAGATCGCACTTGATACTTGGAGTGGAATATAACTTGATATTTCAGAAAATTAAGATCGTATAAAAATCAGGAGAAGGGCTATTCAATTTATATAAAATATAAAGAAAAAGGAAATTACAAAATGATAAAAAAGATTTCTAAACCAGTACGGTGTAAAAGACGTAATATTTGAAAAGGTTTCGCTGAAATAAATTGAATGTTACAGTTCACCGCAGTTTGTATGCCACATATTGTGCCGACTTACTTACAAAGCGTTGACCTAAAAACTGATTAGGAACGTAAGTTGTGACAGAAAGCCATTAATACCGATAAAGATTACATTGAGGACAAAAAGGCTTGGGATTGAGCTGCTTCCAATTTCTGCATTTTGAATGTTTTTTTTTGTTTTTTTTTTTAAACTCATTGACATTAATGATTTTTTTTATAAACAATGATGTTTGCTTACTTTGTAAAGTATTATATTATTTATTGTGAATGTGAAGACGATGTGGGTCATTTTATATTTTTTTTATTATTCTCTGTTCTGTTAGTTTTTTTTTCATGGTCTGGCAGTTTGAGTAATTTATGTGGTCTACCCAAATGTTCTTTCTTTGGTATTGTTCGTCGAATCGTTGAGCTCCTTAAGTTTTGAGTTGAGCTGCACGATTTCTGACTAATTCGTGCACTGACTGGACAGGTCCTCTCAATCTGTGTGGTTCTTTCCTCAAAAGACCATCTCAGACATCGATCTACATAGCCTTCTATAACCTGACCAAGATTATGTCTGGACTTTAAAAGAGACTGACCTCTGAGTTTGTTTTGGCCTTTCTTCTCAGAGTAGTCAGATAGGATACGCCGACCTCATCTAGTTTAAAAAAAAACATGATTGACGTGTAAAAGTGTTTGCACAAACCTACTTACAAAAATACAATCATTTATTTAATATTGAGTTGTATTCAGGGGTAAATATATTACTCGTAGCCCATTTTCATCTCTATTCTTTAAGGCATAATTGTAAGTTTTGACGAACGCCTAGTGAGCAATAATTATGATTTTTAAGCAACAGCCAAACTATAAATATTTTGAACCGAAAACAATTTGACTGCCTTGAAACAGATTTTATTTAGAGCAACCAAACAATTTCACCCTATACGCCCACTGCGTGTGACGCATGAGCTACGCCGTAGCTTCGTAGCTTCGTAGCGCGTAGCGAAATCTGCGAACTATACGAATTGTTACCGATTCTGCATTCGCTAAACGCATAGGTGAAATAAAATTGACTTAGGGACTATAAATTTTATAAACACAATATTATTAACCTATGTAACTACTACTTGGTACTTATTCCACGCAGAGCACCGATTTCAACGGCACTTGACCGAACGGCACCTGAGCTTCATTACGTAACGTAATTATAGACCGGTCTGTATCTTTAATAGAAAAATAATAACAATTTATTTGTTCAAAAGTATACAAACACTTAATTCTATGGTCAGATTATGCAAATCTGTGTCTGAACTAAATAAAAAATATCTGTATTTCTTTGCGCTTTTTTTGTAGACGTCACTTTGCCAGAAAGTGGTACCATGTAGGTACACACTTCTAATCCTCTAAAGTTCAGCTTAACACAAGTAATTTCAGTGCAGTTTAAAGTTGTATATAAAGTTGTAAGGGATGCAGAATATATTAGGTTTAATAAGTTATGAAGACATCCAGTTTAAAATTAATCAAAAAGAGGTTCAGACAGCAGTGGTCGACCCCAGCCAGGCGCTTTATTTTGTGTAAATAATTTCATCACCACTGCTGTCAAAGCGGTGAAGAAAAACATCGTGAGGAAACTGACACGTTCACCACCTACTGTGTCCCAGCAGTGGGAACATGCTGATTATGCTAGATAGAGGTTACAGACTATTCTGTTTTATTGTAATAAAAATAAAACCGGAAAAGTGGCAGCAGGACTTGCGCTCTGAGGGTTCCGTCTCAAAGCTGTGCCAGGCTGCCCCAGCTACAGCCATGTGTGTTAAAAGTATGGACGCCTGCACTAATAATTGATGCAACCTGACACGTAGCCGTGTTACTTGTCGAGAGTATAATTTATAGGCTCCTTTTTCTACTTTATCAGTTATGTTTGTGTTTTGTTTGTGTTTCTTTGTGTTTGTTGTTTGCTTGTTTGTGTGTTTGCCTTCTAATTTAAATTAGTTATAAAAGGTTAATTTCCCTTGTTTTCATTTCTAAATGGTTTTTTAAAACAAAAATACTTACAATGAATTATATTTAGGGTTGATTTTACCAAAGCCTTATAGCAGATTTTTCAATCGACATATAATTCTTACTCGTGGAATAAAATTGACACCTGACAGATTCTTTATGGAAGAACTGTCAAAACATCAAAATTATTCACAGGAAAGACTTATTCTAGCTATAAAAGTTTGATTAAATTCGCCTTTAACAAAATTAGAATCACAAGAAGTAATCCCTATTAAAGGACCATGGGCACTTTTGAATGAACACTGGGCCCACTTTTCAAAGTTGTGCAACAGTGATGAAACCTATGTCATCTGACAGCTCTTGGCGTGTACTTTATTTCATTCTATGGCAGCTAAGTTCAAATCCAGCGCGAAAATGGTTTTTTTATGCGTTTTTAAAAAATGTTCAACATTGTGCAACAGTGATAAAACCTATGTCATATGACAGCTCTTGGCGTGTACTTTATTTTATTCTATGGCAGCTAAGTTCAAATCCGGCGCGAAAATGGTTTTTATATGCGTTTTTTAAAAATGTTCAACATTGTGCAACAGTGATCAAACCTATGTCATATGACAGCTCTTTGCGTGTACTTTATTTCATTCTATGGCAGCTAAGTTCAAATCCAGCGCGAAAACGGTTTTTTCATGCGTTTTTTTTTAATGTTCAACATTGTGCAACAGTGATAAAATTTATGTCATATGACAGCTTTTAAAGTGTACTTTATTTTATTCTATGGCAGCTAAGTTCAAATCCAGCGCGAAAATGGTTTTCTTATGCGTTTTTAAAAAATGTTCAACATTGTGCAACAGTGATGATGTCATATGACAGCTCTTGGCGTGTACTTTATTTTATTCTATGGCAGCCAAGTTCAAATCCAGCGCGAAAATAGTTTTTTTATGCGTTTTTTTTAAATGTTCAACATTGTGCAACAGTGATCAAACCTATGTCATATGACAGCTCTTTGCGTGTACTTTATTTCATTCTATGGCAGCTAAGTTCAAATCCAGCGCAAAAATGTTTTTTTTTTGCGTTTTTTAAAAATGTTCAACATTGTTCAACAGTGATGATTTACATGTCATATGAAAGCTCTTGAAGTGTACTTTATTTCATTATATGGCAGCTAAGTTCAAATCCAGCGCAAAAATGTTTTTTTTTGCGTTTGAAAAAAATGTTCAACGTTGTTCAACCGTGATGAATATGTCATATGAAAGCTCTAGAAGTGTACTTTATTTCATTCTATGGCATCTAAGTTCAAATCAGCCCTAATAAAAACGGCAATATACGGCCTATGATGATCTTTTTAGTGTATTTTTAGTCAAACAAGAGCTATTTATAATCCTAGCTACTGACTGACAGCTAATTATAATTTAATATCAAAACAAAACAGATTTTAAAAAACGCATAAAAAAAAAGTTTTTGCGCTGGATTTTAACTTAGCTGCCATATAATGAAATAAAGTACACTTTAGGAGCTTTCATATGACATATAACTCGTCACTGTTGAACAATGTTGAAAAAGTGAGCCCAAAATGACGCATTTAAAAACGCATTTAAAACCGTTTTCACGCTGGATTTGAACTTAGCTGCCATATAATGAAATAAAGTACACTTTAAGAGCTTTCATATGACATAGGTTTCATAACTGTTGCACAATGTTGAACATTTTTTAAAAACGCATAAAAAAACCGTTTTCGCGCTGGATTTGAACTTAGCTGCCATAGAATGAAATAAAGTACACGCCAAGAGCTTTCATATGACATAGGTTTCATAACTGTTGCACAATTTTGAACATTTTTAAAAAACGCATAAAAAAACAGTTTTCGCGCTGGATTTGAACTTAGCTGCCATAGAATGAAATAAAGTACACGCCAAGAGCTTTCATATGACATAGGTTTCATAACTGTTGCACAATGTTGAACATTTTTAAAAAACGCATAAAAAAACCGTTTTCGCGCTGGATTTGAACTTAGCTGCCATAGAATGAAATAAAGTACACGCCAAGAGCTTTCATATGACATATAACTCATCACTGTTGAACAATGTTGAAAAAATGAACCCAAAATTACGCATTTAAAAAACACATATAAGACCGTTTTCGCGCTGGATTTGAACTTAGCTGCCATAGAATGAAATAAAGTACACTTTAAGAGCTTTCATATGACATAGGTTTCATAACTGTTGCACAATGTTGAACATTTTTAAAAAACGCATAAAAAAACCGTTTTCGCGCTGGATTTGAACTTAGCTGCCATAGAATGAAATAAAGTACACGCCAAGAGCTTTCATATGACATATAACTCATCACTGTTGAACAATGTTGAAAAAATGAACCCAAAATTACGCATTTAAAAAACGCATATAAGACCGTTTTCGCGCTGGATTTGAACTTAGCTGCCATAGAATGAAATAAAGTACACTTTAAGAGCTTTCATATGACATAGGTTTCATCACTGTTGCACAATGTTGAACATTTTTAAAAAACTCATAAAAAAACCGTTTTCGCGCTGGATTTGAATTTAGCTGCCATAGAATTAAATAAAGTACACGCCAAGAGCTTTCATATGACATATAACTCATCACTGTTGAACAATGTTGAAAAAATGAACCCAAAATGACGCATTTAAAAAACGCATATAAGACCGTTTTCGCGCTGGATTTGAACTTAGCTGCCATAAAATGAAATAAAGTACACTTTAAGAGCTTTCATGTGACATAAGTTTCATTACTGTTGCACAATGTTGAACATTTTTAAAAAACGCATAAAAAAGCCGTTTTCGCGCTGGATTTGATCTTAGCTGCCATAGAATGAAATAACGTACACTTTATGAGCTTTCATATGACATATAATTTATCACTGTTGAACAATGTTGAAAAAGTGGGCCCAAAATGACGCATGGTCCTTTTATTTGTAAATACTACAGGGACTTAGGCGTTAAAACAACAATGGACGACTTATTTAATAATGGGAAACTATTAAACAGCCACTATATTATAACGGTCCCACTATTCTCTATACAAGGCATTCTCAGGCCAACTACGGCCATTCAAAAATTGCCATGGCGGACGGTATTTCACGTCCACACGGCGGGGTATTGGTAAAGTTTTCAACTAGCACCTCGCCTCGATAATCGCACGTCGAATTAACCTCATTGGTTACGATATTGCTCTGCGCAAAGTTAACTTGAACGGCTTGCTCCGAGCTACCCAACCAAACGCCGCGCCGTGCAGCAAATGATAGCGCGAGCTAACTCGATCCCACCGCCATCTACCACCATCTAGGCACACATCTAGGCATTCACATTCGGTACTAATTCAGTTGGCGGTGCAACTAACATAGTAAGATGCTTGATCACGAAGACTTTAGTATATTTTTAATGAGAAGTAAGATTCTGATACATTCTTATTTATTTGTAACTTAAAGAAAGTAAGAAAATCTGGCACAAAGCTGTGCCAGGCTGCCCCTGGCTTCACCCATGTGACACGGCCTATGAATTTCCAATTCTGAATTGAAGGACGTACTTAACTTTGTAGTGGAGAAACATGTTCTCCCATACATTTCAACTGCAAATGTAAGTTTGTCCGTACAATATTGATATAATTACCATGTTGTTTAAGACCATAGACAGCTTATAGCTTTAACGCGGCGCAAATAATAATAATAATAATAATAATAATATTCCACAACTATCACACAACGCCGTCTAGTCTCAAGCTAAGCAGAGCTTGTGTTATGAGTACTAGACAACTGATAAACATACTTATATATTTCTAAATACATACATATATAGATAAATTACACCCAGACACAGAACAAATGATCATGCTCATAACACAAACATTTGTCCTGGGTGGGAAATGGTTTTCATTTTTGACGGAAGAATTATAAAATTAGTCCGACAAAAATTAAAAGCGTTGTTCCACGAAATCAAAAGGTGTATCAATGATAATTATTAAAACACTGCGAAAAGCAAATTATGGTTTTTGAATTTCAACGGTAATATTTTATTTATATAATTATTTGAGTTCATGAACGTAGATTTCAGTAAACAAGTTAAATTAACAAAACTCAATAAAAGGCCACTTAACAAATGAATTGTAAAGTGCGTGAGCTGGATCCTAAGCGATTTCTTCAGAAAGTTGTTCAGTGTGCTTAGGGAGTAAACATACTAAAAGTCCCCGCGTCTAGAAGGTGAGCTTCAGGAGAGTTTAAACAAAAAAAACTGATTTTTAAACTGATATTTCAAGTGCCTTCGCAAACTGCGGTCAATGACCCCACAAAAAAGTTGTCAAATTAATTAATTTTTTTATTTTATCATGTTTCTAGATAGATAGAAAAACCATTTATTTGAGACAAAAGACAGCACAACACACAAAAACACAATATTAGATGATAGCCAATTACCCACATGAGTTTAATACAAAAACAAGGTGCCGATATAAAAACAAAAGGAAAAATACATATCGAAAGAAAACTGACAATATGACGAACACTTAAAATAAAATTAAGAACGAAACATGCACAGTGCGGTGTGCGTCATTGCACCAAATGGGAGTCCAACTCAGCATTTGTCAGGCAAACATGTTTAGGTACTGATAGCCGTAGAGTTTCGCCAGCTAATTATTTATCTACTTACATTAACCATACGAGAAATATTCAAGAGTACCCTGCCTGTATCCTTGAAAACCAAAGTCATGAACTCATGCCTACTACCATGTCTGACATACGGCTGCCAAACATGGAAGTTTACGAACAACATAGAGGAAAAAATTAGAACTTGTCAACGAGGAATGGAGAGGAGCATGCTTAGTTTTAGGAAAATACAGAAAATAAGGCATACAAAAATAAGAAAACTAACAAAGGCTACAGATGCTCTACAACATGCGAAAAAATCGAAATGGAAGTGGGTGTAGCTCGATTCCCAGATCAACGCTGGACCGGAAAAGTGACGTCATGGAAGGGCCCGATCGGCAAAAGAGGCAAAGGAAAGCCCATGAGTAGATGGGACGCTGAAATAAAAAACGTCACCGGCCCACACTGGATAGATGTAGCCCAAGACAAACACAACAACACAAACAACAACAACAATTGGCTAACTTTGGAGGAGGCCTTCACCTGTGAAGACGGGGTTCTTGCTAACAAGAAAAATGATAAATTTAATAAACTAACACTAGAGAAAGAAATTTAACATTAAACTAACAACCAGTGAAGTAAAATTAAATGTAAAGTGCATGCAAGAAGCCGGGTCAGCGGGATTGTCCGAAAGGGTTACCGCTGGCCCGGAACATAAAGGGCTAAGGAAGGAACACGGGTGGGTTTTAGTCAGTAAGAGTCTGACACTCCCTTCCGCTCCACCCAGAGCGGGAGGGGTCATTTGATGATTGCCCATCCGAAAACAAAAAAAGTTAAAAAAGAAATAAAAGGCTTTTTTATTTATTTATTTATATGAAGAAGGTTTTAAATGTCCGTCCACGATAAAAATTTAACGTACGTATTTCCATACATTTTATAGACGTTCCCGATAGTATCGTGACGTTAGAAATAATAAAAGCGGAGATTAACCAAAAAAAATTTGTGAAAATAATTTTTACCATAATTGCCTATAAATTGTGTGAGATTGCATCGCATGTTTCACCTTAATACACAGTATATTTTCAGAGTGCTCCCACTACCGCAATGAAATTTTGCGACACCCAAAATTTAAATTTACATTATTATAGCAACTTTAATTACCGTACGACAATGGGTGTAGAAATTACGCAATTACAAAACAGAATAGGGGAAGTCAACACAGTGGTTTGGTACACATGGGGGTCGTATTGTGTTTCGCAAATATTGTGGTGTCTTTCATGTGATACAATTGCTACGTAGGTATGTGAGGCATCATCGTTGGTATCGTAGTCGAAAGCGGGACTACTGAGCGATGGGTCCTGGGTACGATTCCCAGGTCGAACAAAGTGTTATTGGGTTTTTCCATTAGGAATTTCTCAGTAACAGCCCGGAGTTTGGAAGTTGGAAGTTGGAAGTGCCTCGGAAAGCACTGGTCCTGCACCATCTTTCTCCGGTCGTGTCTGATTGTCGTCCTATTGGACTATGAGAGTGAGGGAATGAGAATGCACCTGTGTCTGCGCACACACTTACTACATATAATATCTCCCGCGCCAAAGGCTAGTCTCCGTGGAGGACTATTATTACTGCGGTATAATGTAAACTGTAGACCTGCAATCATTTTTCGTTTGTTTTTCACTGTACAAATTGACAAAGATGCTCAAGCCGATTTATCGCTTAACTCAAGTGAATATGCATTTTTAGGGTTCCGTAGCCAAATGGCAAAAACGGAACCCTTATAGATTCGTCATGTCTGTATGTCTGTCCGTCCGTATCTCACAGTCACTTTTTCCGAAACTATAAAAACTACACTGTTGAAACTTGGTAAGTAGATGTATTCTGTAAACCGCATTAAGATTTTCACAAAAAAATTGAAAAAAACAATAAATTATGGGGATTCCCCATACTTAGAACTGAAACTCATTTTTTTTTTTTCATCAAACCTATACGTGTGGGGTATCTATGGATAGGTCTTCAAAAATGATATTGAGGTTTCTAATATAATTTTTTTCTAAACTGAATAGTTTGCGCGAGAGACACTTCCAAAGTGGTAAAATGTGTGTGTCCTGTAACTTCTAAAATAAGAGAATGATAAAACTAAAAAAAATATATGATGTACATTATCATGTAAACTTCCACCGAAAATTGGTTTGAACGAGATCTAGTAAGTAGCTCGCCGGTGAAAATTTAAAAACATATGATGGTACGGAACCCTCGGTGCGCGAGTCCGACTCGCTCTTGCCCGGTTTTTTTTTGTTTCATGCCGCGTTCGTTCGACACCGTCAAAATTATACAAAGTGGAGACGACAATCATATGACATTCCCAGTCTGCTCACATATCAGTCAAATATACCACAACACAAAGAATGAATTCCTCTGGTTAAAATACCACTGTGTTTATTTTATTTTTTCGCGGGTTAAGCCTTCACAAGTGTTACGGCCTCGCCATATTGTAAAGAGACAGTTATTTAAATAAATTCTGTAAAGGACACGGATATTTTTCGGTTATGCCAGCGAATAAAATCTGTATTCGTGTGGTTGTGGCTAAGTAATAATACTCGTAGCCGCACGGGTAGATCAATCAGGTCAAGCTATGCTAGCCGCGGTTTGTCCGTGGATGGGTGGTCTTTACATAAAAAGACTCCTCCGCGCTCCGGAAAGCACGTTAAGCCGTTGGTCCCGGCTGTCATTCGTAGATCTTTGGCAGTCGTTACTGGTCGTCAGAAGCCCGAAAGTCTGACAACCAAACTTATCAAGAGTTATCGTACCTTTAACTTAGGAACTGGGTTGTGGAGGTCAGATAGGCAGTCGCGTCAGGGGGTTCCCCCACAGAGCTTACTTCCACGCAGTAACCCCCGGGCAACGCCGTGTCTGACCACCGTAACGGAGTGGCAGACCGGCGGCTAAAGAGCTCTGTGACTTGCAGCAATAACAAGCGGACGGCTGCAAGTATGACGAAAACCAAAGCCAAGCGCGACGCCTCCGGGCGATTTTTAACCTCGGCTCGTCCCTCCCAGGACGAGGATGCAAATGGCCCTTCTCAGGGCCAACTCAGTGGCCCTTCTCAGGGCCAATCCACCGGCCCTTCTAAGGGCCTCGCCGAAGCTGGCCGCACACCATCCGCGGCCAGCTTATCCAGTCAGCGGGCGGAGTTTTCGGACTCCGACGAGTCCGTGATGGACACGCCGGCGGCCGAAAACGATCGCCTCCAGCGGAAGCGGGCCTACCTGAGGCTCGGGTCCGAGGGCTCCTCGGAGTCAGTGGGCAAGTCGAGGAAGAAGCCGAAGACAAAAAAGGCTTCGACTTCTGCTTCGACCACCACCTACGATGTGGGCCTGGTGGACGCCGAGCGTCAGTTAGGCCTGGCAAGGAGGCAGCAGCTGCAGCAGGACCTCGAGGAGAAGGTCGCTGCCAGGGAGAAGCAGGCGCGGGCCACCAGGTCGAGGGCTGGATATGGCACATCCACAGTGCTGTACGCCGACCACTCCCTGATGGAGCTGGAGCGCATGGCGCTCCAGGACAAGGAGGAGGTGCTGGAGGTCGCCTCCAAGTCCTCGAACCTAAAGGGGACCTTCCAGAAGGCCCTCAAATGCCGGGCCGTGAGCATGCACGGCATCGTCACCGAGCTGGTGCAGCGCACGGCCACAGACGAGACGCGGCAGCTGCAGGCGAAGGTGGATCGCCTGCAGCTGGAGGTCAGCCAGCTGCACCAGAAGCTGGCTGAGGCCACGGCCCGGCAAGCCCTACCTGCGCCTGCCCCTGCCCCTGGTCCGGTAGAGGGAGGCTCCTCCCCCCCTGGCAACCTTGTGGAAATAATCCGCAGGATTGTCATGGAGGAGAGGGCCTTTATCAGGGGCTGCTTCGCGGGCATTGAGGACCGGCTCTTGCCGGAAAAGCGGCTCCGCCCGCCGTTAGCGGCGGATAAGAGTCCGCCACCGACGGAGCCGGTGCCTGTACCTGCGCAGCCTGTGGTGCGATCGGGTGCGCAGATCCAGGCCCCGAAGCCCTCCAAGGGCAAAGGGAAGGGCAAGAGGAGCACTGTGGCCCCTCAAACCCCCACCACAAGCGCGGAAGGAGCGTCTGCCACTCCGGCAGCCCCCCAGAACACGCAGCGGGAGGACGCCATGCTTCCTTCCACCACCCCGTCCAACCAGGCGTGGACGGAAGTGGGCAGGGGGGGAAAGGCCAAAAAGCCCAAGCCCGCTGCGACTGCTTCGGCAGCCCAGAAGGCTCCGGCGGGCGGGAGGAAGTTGGTTCCTCCCAAAACTGCGGCGGTCGTGGTGACCATCACCCCGGAGGCCGCGGAGCGGGGCGAGACGTACGAGTCCGTCCTAAGACGGGCTCGTGCTAACGCGGATCCCTCGCGGCTGGGGATCGGCAACATTACGTGCCGCCGCACCCAGGCCGGAGCCTGAATTTTTGAGTTCGGGGGGGAGCAGCGCGGCGCAAACGCGGACCTCTTTGCAACAAAGTTGCAAGAGGTCATCGCGGATGTGGCGACGGTCGCCAGACCTGTCAAGACCGCATCCTTGGAGGTGATCGATATGGACGATTCGGTCACCAAAGAGGATGTGGTGGCGGCCGTTGCCGCTGCGGGAGGCTGCAGCGCTAGCGCGGTGAAGGGGGGAGCCATCATGCCCGGTCGCCGCGGCATGCGCGCCATCCGCGTCGAGTGCCCGGTCGCCGCGGCGGCGGCCGCCCTTAAAGCGACTAAGGGACGGCTGCTCGTGGGCTTCAGCTCGGCTGTGGTCCGGCCGCTTGAGGACAAGCCTGCGCGGTGCTTCAAGTGCTTCGCGCCGGGCCACACCCGATCTACGTGTCCCTCCAAGTCCGACTGGGGAGAGTCTTGCTTCCAGTGCGGACAGGAGGGACACAGGAGTGCCACTTGCAGCGCCGCCACGCCACACTGCCCGGCGTGTGCTGCCAGTAGCCGCCCCGCGGGGCACAGGATGGGGGGCAGGAGTTGCCAGCCGCCCACGAGGAAGGGCATAGTGCCGGCGCAGGTTCGCCCTGTCGCCGCCACCGCCGTTGTCGCCGCCGCTGTAACTCCAGCTCCAGCGGCGGTAGCTGAGGAGGGGGGTGCGATGTCGGAATAATGGTTTCCAATCATCGCATCCTCCAGGCGAACACCAACCACTGCAGAGCGGCCCAGGACCTGCTGGTGCAGGCCATGGCTGAGTGGTCGGTGAACGTAGCGGTGGTCGCCGAGCCCTACTCGATCCCCGGCAGTTGGCTGGGTGACGAGGACAGCTTGGTGGCACTAGCGGCGCGGTCCTCCACAGACTCCCCTCCCCTCTCGCTATTAGAGAGGGGACCGGGATACGTGGCCGCCGCGTGGGGAGGGAGAGGTAGCCCTCGTGGGCGTTTATTTCTCCCCAAACCGCCCTCTCCAGGACTTCGAGAACTATCTCGGAGTCCTGGCCGCAGTGGTCGGCAGGGCGGCGCCGCGTCAGGTCTCCGTATTGGGAGACCTGAATGCCAAGTCGGTGACCTGGGGCAACCCGGTCACCGACCCTCGCGGGCGGGCGGTGGAGATGTGGGCAGCCTTCTCTGGGCTCTCCCTCCTCAACAGAGGGAACGTCCAGACATGCGTGCGGCGGCGGGGTGGCTCGATAGTGGACGTCACTTTTGCCACCCCTGCGTTGGCCGCGCGCGTGCTGAACTGGCGGGTGGATCTGGTGGAGACCATGTCGGACCACCGCTACGTGCGGTTCGACATCTCCACCGGTGGCCCCGGAGAGACGCGGCCCCCCTCGGGGCGGTCAACGTTTCCACGGTGGGCTCTCACCCGCCTGGACAGGGAGGCGGCGGCGGAGGCGGCGTTTATCCAGGACTGGCTTTCGCCGCCTTCCGCTGGCCTGGACGTGGACACCGTGGCGGGACACCTGAGGGAGTCTCTGACCGAGGTGTGCAATTCTAGCATGCCTCGGTCAGGCCGACCGCTGCCCAATCGGGCGGTGTACTGGTGGTCGGTGGAGCTGGAGGGGCTTCGAGCGGAGCCGGCGGCGGCGTCGACGAGACCACGCCCACGAGGACCATCTCTATGAGGTGTACATAGAGGCAAAACTGGTCCTCGAGCGGGCCATCGCCGACGCCAGGGACTCGGCGAGAGCGGAGATGCTGGAGGGTCTCGACAACGATCCCTACGGGAGGCCATACAGGGTGGCGCGCAACAAGCTGCGCCCCTTTGGTCCCCCGGTGGCCGAGACCCTGGAGCCCTCTTTCCTGGATGGGGTGGTTCAGTCCCTGTTCCCGTGCAGGGACAACTTCACCCCACCAGTGATGGACCCTCCGCGGGGGATGGCTCCGCCAGCTGAGGAGGAAGAGGAGGCCCCTCCTGTCACGGAGTCGGAACTCAGCGCGGCGATTGTGCACATCCGCGCCAAGAAGACGGCTCCGGGCCCCGACGGTGTCCCGGCGAGGGTGGTGGCAATTGCCGCCACCCAAATGGAGGAGCGGTTTCGGGACCTCTTTAGCGCATGTCTTGCGTCTGGGAGGTTCCCGAAGCCGTGGAAGGAGGGGCAGTTGTGCCTCCTTCGCAAGGAGGGCCGCCCTGCAGACTCGCCCTCGGCATACCGACCCATCGTCCTGCTCGATGAGGTCGGCAAAATGTTCGAGGGGATAATCGCTGCCCGCCTAAAGAGCCACCTGCGGAATGTGGGGCCGGATTTGTCGGACGCTCAGTTTGGTTTTCGGGCTGAGCGTTCCACAGTGGACGCGCTGGCCCGCCTTAAGGGCCAGGTGAAGGAGGCGATGGAGGTGGGGGACGGATTGTTGGCGGTGTCATTCGACATAGCCAACGCCTTCAACTCTGTTCCCCACAGCACCATCCTAGAGGCGCTCCGATTCCACGGGGTGCCTCTATACATGCGGCGTCTACTGGCCAGCTACCTGGAGGATCGGGCGATCGTCCTCGTGAACAGGGCTGGCCAAGTCCGGCGGTACGCAGCCGAGGCCGGCGTTCCACAGGGGTCAGTCGTGGGACCTCTCCTCTGGAACGTCGGCTACGACTGGCTCTTGCGGGGAACTCTCCTCCGAGGCACGAGTGTCGTCTGCTACGCGGATGACACTCTCCTCACCGCCCGGGGGGAGAGTTTCAGGGAGGCGGCCAACTTGGCCTCGGCGGGCGGATCCTTGGTCGCAGGGAGGATCCGCCGCCTAGGATTGACGGTGGCGCTGCACAAGACCGAGGCCGTGTTCTTCCACGGGCCTCGGCAGCGCCAACCACCAGACGCCCACATCTTCGTGGAGGGCGTCCGAATCGAGGTGAAGGCCCAGATGAAATATCTGGGCCTTGTACTCGACAGCAGGTGGCGTTTCGGCCCGCATTTTAGCGGGCTATCGACGCGCCTGCTGAAGACTGCGGGCGCCCTCTCGTGGCTGCTCCCCAACTTGGGGGGGCCCAGCGTGAGATGCCGGCAACTCTACGCCGGCATCTTGAGGAGTATGGCCCTTTACGGGGCCCCTATTTGGGAGGACTCCCTCCACAGGAGGGAGAACGCCACCGCATTGCGGGCCCCCCAAAGGGTCATAGCCCAGCGGGCGGCGAGGGCCTACCGCACGGTCGGCTTCTCCGCGGCATGTGCTCTGGCCGGCACCCCGCCTTGGGAACTCGAGGCGTGGGTGCTCGCCAGAGTATATGAATGGACGGCGGGGCGAAGGGCGAGAGGAGAACGCCCAGCCCCGGAAGAGCGGGAGGCCGTCCGGCGGGAGGCAAAGGACGCCATAGTCGTCCACTGGACGCGGGACCTCGCCGCCGCAGCCTTCGGCCGCCGAACCCTCGACGCGATTGGGCCGGTCCTGCGAGACTGGCTCGAGCGGTCGCACGGGTTCCTCTCCTTCCGTCTGGTGCAGGTGCTGTCCGGACACGGTTGCTTCGGATCGTACCTGCACCGTATCGGGCGGGAGGAGACGCCGTCGTGTCACGACTGTGGCGCGGCGGAGGACACGGCGCAGCACACTCTCGAGGTGTGCCCGTCGTGGTCCGAGCCGCGCCGCAGTCTCACCGCGGCGATCGGAACGGACCTCTCGCTCCCCGGCTTGGTCAACGCCATGCTAGGGGATGAGGGGTCCTGGGCGGCAGTCGCCTCCTTCTGTGAACACGTCATGTCCCAGAAGGAGGCGGCGGAGCGCGTGCGGGAGGAAGACCCTCTCGCGGCGCCGCTCCGAAGGCGGAGGAGGGGTCGAAGAAGACGTCAGTATGACAGTCATCTCCGACTCCTCCCAGGTGGAAGCCAGCAGGCGACGGGTGCGGGGGCACCCTCGCCTGTATTGCACAGGCTTCCACCAGTGCCGGACGGGAATGGCCAGGTGTTCCCGGCCATTCCCGTAGCCCCCCAGACGGGGGGACATGCGGGGCCCGCCAGCTAGGCGGGCATGCGCCGGGGGGGTTGTGGATGCAAAGGCTGAGCCGGATTCCCATGACCTCCCCATCATGGCGATGAGGGAACACCGCTGAGTTTTAGTGGGTATACTGCCACCCTTTTATGGTAAGGTAAAATTATAAGACGTTTAATGTTATATAAAATGGCTATCATATAGATATATAGAAAATCTTTCAATCGACCTTAAACGTCGGTCGAAAACATCGTGAGGACACCGGCATGTCCTAGAAACAAAAGTTCGAAGTTATGTGACATCTACTAACCCGCACTGGGACCGCGTGGTAGATTACGGCCCACTCCCTCTCACAAACAGGAGGCCTGTGTCCCAGCAGTGGGATTATTATAGGTTGATTATAGCTTTAAATGTCTCCTGTATTAATACATGGCTGTACATATTCAAGGCTCCACAGGGAAACCAGCTAGTTTTAGAAAAACATTAAAAACTGTAGGTTTATTTGTTAATTCTAAGTAAATAAAGTAACTTGTGTAAGCCCACCTAAAGTTGAGCCTCGGTCTGTTAAAACTACTACATCCCGTAGGACCTATCCACCTGTGGCATTCCACCCGCGCAATTTCATTACACTCTCCATCTAGAGAAAACGAAGCTCCTATACCTCCAAATGGACGTAAGTCAAACCAGGATCCGACAATAGCACATTAGGATCCAACTCCCCAGTTTGCCTTTCACCCTTTTGCCAGAATATGAAGAATTTTCAAGGAAATTCCCAATCCATTGCTTCAAAATTCTTTGAAAATTCGTCTGCTCGACAATGTAAATAACGCAATGAATATTGTTGAGCTGTCAAAATGAATAGCATTGTGATTTTATGTCCGTTGCGCAATTATTATCATCATCATCATTTCAGCCGAAAGACGTCCACTGCTGGACATAGGCCTCCCCCAAGCACTTCCACTTCTTGCTTGGAGTTTCCCTGCGTGCTCGAATCAGGAAAGAGGAGATCCGCAGGAGAACCAAGGTAACCGACATAGCCCGAAGAATTGCCAAACTTAAGTGGCAGTGGGCAGGGCACATTGCTCGCAGAACAGATGGCCGATGGGGCCGAAAGGTTCTGGAGTGGCGACCACGTACCGGAAGACGTAGCGTTGGAAGGCCTCCCACAAGGTGGACCGACGACCTTGTGAAGGCCGCAGGAACCCGTTGGATGCAATTATTATATTATTGGGTATTTATTTGACTATGCTACTGTATTCTTATAAAAGTATAATCTACAGTTTTAAGCATGAACGCACTCTAGAAAACTCCATTAGTATTTTAGTTTCCAGAAAAGAAAACTCACGGTAGGACTTATACTGTACCAAATAAACAGTAAACATTTTTCTTTCTTTCTTAACCGGTTGATTACCGTAATTATAGAAACAATTAAAAAGCCAATTTTCGCCGTGTTTCGCTATCGTCAATGAAACTAGGTAGGTACCTAAGCAAACGGACTGCGACATTAATTTCCTTAAAAGCTTTAAAAGATCCATTGAAGACTTGAACTAATAAAGCTACTTACTTACAGGTTTCCTGGAAAATTAAATAAAAATCCGAAGGTGAATCGTACTTAGCCTAGTTTTAAATAGAAATAGCCTCAAGGCGCATTCGATGGCGTTGTGAAGCTTTCCGATGAGAAAATTCTGGAGTAGATGTTTTTTTCTCTATAAAATTGCTTTGTTATGACTTGTTATTCGGTATGGTTGCGTTATTTCTAAATTAAACGCGGTGTTAATACGTTGAAAATTCTGGCTAAAGCTAATTCTAATTTTATTCAGAGAATGGTTTTCTTGGGGTAATTTTAATTAGCCCAGGATTCATTTTTCTTGGAACTTAAAAAAGATAGAATGTAGATCACCACCCTCTTAACTTAAAATGATGGCAGTCGATCATGATCAAAGAAATCAATCAAAGGGCCTGCTTCACCACCTTCAGTAAAGTTGCTTGGCAGATAATCCTAATCGGCCTTTGCTGTGGTCATGCATGGTCTATACATGTGCCCTTTTGCCCATTTTTGACCTAGGACATAAGATACTTTTTATTTCGATAATACCACGGGATCGAGGCTTATATGGGTGAGACCGCGTGTCGCAGCTAGTCCCATATAAATTCTGTTCCTGTTAAACTAAAGCGGCTTATTTGTTGAGCAATTTTATCCATCATATTCTAGCGCCAGTCAATGGTATGCACGCTGCCGCACGCTTTCTGAATCCAGACAGGATTACTATTCAGATGAAAATTCGCTTTATACGCAGCCGCACTATAGTCCGCGCGGAACTAGTTGGCCGCGCTTTAGGCATGTGACTTGTGAGCAGTAGGACGGAGGGGCGGGGGCACTTTATCATTACTCAGTACGTGCGTTGCGAACAATAGGCAACCCCGCCGCCCTCACCCCCGTCCCCACCTAAGGCGCGGCCTACTAAAAACTAAAAACCTACTACTAAAGAAAAAAATTAAGCTGCCTGTAGTACAAAATTATTTGATCTGACTTGGTTTCTGTACGTCTAAGAAATAATTAACATTTTTTTTTTGTTAAAAATAGTATAAATACATTATCATATCATTGAAAGTTCTAGAGACCTAGAAACAAGTTCATAGTTTGACAGTATTTTTAACCGATTCCTAGAAAAGGAGGAGATTCTCAATTCGTTACAAAATTACGTTTTATTATCACTGTTATCAGTCTATATCCTACTATATACCTATCCTACTAAAATTACAAATGTGAAGATGTTTGGATGTTTGTTACTCAATCACGCGTAAACCTTTTAACAGATTTGAATAAAAATTGGCACATAGATAGACCATTTCCTGGATTAACAAATAGTATACTTTTTATCCCGATATTCCCACGAGATCTAAACTTACGCTGGTGAAACCGCGGGGAGATGCTAGTCCTACATACAATTAATATTGGATCCCCATTTAATTTCCAACACTAAAGTAAAAATACCCACACTTTCCAATCAGCTTTCTCATTAACCCAAATGTTCCGCTACACTTGGCCAATGTTTTCTTATTTCGATAAAACACGCGAAAAAAGGGATTCGAACGAGGGTAGGAAAAATTGGAACAAGAGTTACTATCATGTTTTCGCACAGGAAACACCAACTTTTTTAATAACGCACCATTATGCGAGTTTGGTATCACTTTCGATTCCATATCAGACCACTCTCGTACTTTTGTAACTTTTTCGTTTTTTGGGCGGAATTACTGTACCGATTTAGTTTTGATCCTGTGTATTTTTGTTGGACTCTGTATCGATAATTAATTTTATGGCTTATAATATTGAATTTGCTTGATTGTCTAACATCAACTAGATAATAAAAAAACCACATCTTGAGAAGCGTGTTCGTCTCACTGGCATCTTAGTACAGACGCCAGTACATCAACCTACCCGAAACTGTCAAATTTTTCCAATCAACTTTGAACGTTATGTTTTAGCGATAAAGTTGAAAATCGATTCAAGAAATTTGACAGATTGTAGTAGCTTGATGTGCTGGCGTCTGTACCTATTCGAAATTCCATGGCAAATATTAAATTTCCATTTCTTTGCAAGACTTGAAACATAACATGCAAAGTATGGGTGTAGAATTAGAAAAAATAAAGAAAAAAATACTTTTATTTGCGATAAACGTGATTTATTCGCAGATAAAGAATACACAAAAAAAGAAGAAATTGGGGGAAAATATGCGTCATATCCTCGCAAAACGGCCAAACGCAAGAATTAAATAAAACACTGATTTGTTTGGAGAAAAAAGTCGTGATTTTATAATTATTATAACGCCACGTTTTATAATTCTACCGTCTTGCTTGCTCCCCTTGTATTTTTTTTAATTAATAGCTTACTAAAATACGTAAATAATCTGACAAACAGTAGTAAACCCGTGTTTGATTAATAACACCACACTTGAATGAACACGATACCTTCCCAACTCTTGTTTTTAAAATCCCTCATTATTCTGTTTCAAAAAAATACAAAGCAAACAAAGACGACGGCACAGTTGGCGCAGTGGTTAAGCGATTGACTGCTGAGCTGCGTGTCGCGGGTTCGCTTCCCGCACGGAACAAATATTTGTATGACCTAGTAGTTGTTCCGGGTCTGGCTGTTTGTGTAGGTACATGAATTTATATGTTTGTTAACACACCCACAATACAGGAGAAATTCCTAGTGTGGGGCAACGTGTTTTAAAATAGAGAAAGAGAGAAGAGAAAGGCGAAAGTTTTGGCACAATGGCGGAAATAATTTTCGGATATTTTGCATTCAGAAATAGTTTAAATCAATAAACAGTCATTTATTTGGGTTGAGTAATATTGAAGTTTTGTATGGGACAGTAGATTTTTTTTTCGTGGGTCTTTTGGCTAAGTAATAACAGCCGCACGGGGGGATCGATCAGTTTAAGCTACGCTTGCGGCGGTTGGTCCGTGGATGGGTGACCATTTTTACATACCAAGACCCCTCCTTGCCTCGGAAAGCACGTTAAGCCGTGGTCCCGGCTGTCATTCGTGGATCTTTGACAGTCGTTACGGGTTGTCGGAAGCCCTAAAGTTTGACAAGTATTACCCAGTAACTGGGTTGTGGAGGTCAGATAGGCAGTCACTCCATGTAAAATAAAAGCTTAATATAAATGAGCTATTCGTCAAATTAATGTCGATAGACCGCCACGAGAAATTGAGATTAAAATACGTATATTTCTTTGTTAAAAAAAACTGAAAAGCTAAAAACAAGCCTATTTTAAATTAAATAAAAGTTAGAAGCAAGCGGAACCCATACCATTTTCATTATATTTTCAAATTCAAATGGATCCCGCCTGCTTTCAACTTTTATTTAATTTAAAATGGGCTTGTTTTTAGCTTTTCAGTTTTTTTTTAACTTAGGTAAGTTTTTTACCGCAGTCGGGTTTTAAGTTTTTTTTTATTACCTTTTTCCTGATACTGAACTGCAAAAAAACGTCAGAAAATTGGAATTTCGGGAGCTACTACTGCGCTTTAGCCTGATAAACACACTGAAGACTTTGTTTACCTTATTTTAAAAACGGTAACTTGTTTGTTTTTTAAATCAGCTTCGTCTTTTTATCCAACCTTAATTTAACAAAAACACGAAAATTTCTTAAAAAAACTTTCACAGTCTAGCTTACAGGATGTTACGTGACCTGAAAGGAAATTTAACTTGTAAGTACAGGGTGTAATAAAACGTTGCCAAAGTGTCTAACTCTGAGGACACATTAATAATTAAAACAGTCTAGTATCACATTGTTTCTTAATAATTAACTTCATCAATTTACAAACAAACTAGGTTATAGAATAACCAGAGCAACTGACAGTACCAATTAAAAGTTCCGACACTCTGATAAACTTTAATTAATGTGTTGTCACTTCCACTACCGTTATTAAAGGTCAGCTCGGTCTTCTCTCTCACACTCATGTAGCCGTCATTCGTTAGAAAGAGAGGTTGTACGAAATGCTAAAGGGCAATAAACATGTCTTGAAGCATTAGGCATGCTTATGCGAAATTGATATCGGTTCTGGTCGGAGTTTTCGGTGTTGTTGATCGTTATTTGAGATTTAGTACATTTACGTTTGAATTTATTTATGAACCAGCCACCGTGTCTTTTACCATTGTAGCTGCAGCAATTACCACTTCGTATGGAGTAGGATGGAGCAGTAGATGACCAGTGAAAACAGCCGCGACTTACGAGTTGTAGGTCGTAGGTTCCCCCTTGACAGGCGCTTTACTTTGTGTAAATTATTTCATCACCACTGTTCTCAAAACGGTGAAGGAAAACATCGTGAGGAAATCAACATGTCATACAACCAAAAATTCGAAGAGATGTGACGTCTACCAACCGCACTTGGCCCACGTGGTGGATTACGGCCCACACCCTCTCACAGAGAGGAGATCTGTGTCTTAGCAGTGGGAACATTATGCTATGCAGTAGGATGATGACAGGAATATTTCAATTCTGGAAGCAAATAGCCTGGAAGGTGAGGTCGACATCTATTTAATGATACTAAGCTCGTGTTTTAAACTTGTGACCGCGTTAAGAATACAACAATCCGTTCCATCACTAAAATAACCCACCATCGTCATTTTTACTTACTTAACCCAATATCCTATTTTCAGTTAAAGGCAGATCGCTACTGATGGTAGCCATAGTCATAGTCATAACTGCCAGTATAATATATAATCATACAGATCGCTACTGATATAGATTATAGGGACGTTAAAACCAGAGATAGATAGGTATTTCTACCTCCAGTATGCCAAAACTGGTGATAGATAGGTAATTGGGTTCGGCCGTCAGACAGTCATGTTCCCGTCTCTATCTTGCATTTGAGTTTGACAGTTGTTCGACAGTGACAGGAATTAACCTATATTGTCTTACTAGCTGCGCCCCCCGGTTTTATCCACGTATGTGTCGATTCCGTGGGAATATCGGGACAAAAAGCCTATGTGTTAATTCTGGTTATAAACAAATCCGATCAGCCGTTTGTGCGTGAAGAAGTAACAAACATATAAACACACACACTCACAAACTTTCGCGTTTAGAATATTAGTGTGATTTAAAAATACAACTATATCCATCTCTTTTTGAAGGAAATATAACATACATAACTATACACACACAAAGTTCTCTCGATCAAAGGAAAATAAAAGTGTGGATTTTACTGGAGAACAAAAGATGATCTGAAAAGACAAACACATAAAAACATTTTAAAGCCCTCAGAATTCATTTTAATCCCTACTGTATCATGGGTACTTTATTTTATACTCCATAAAATAATATCTCTGGGTAGGTAAATTTTATTCTATTAATATGCTGTGTCATGCTCTTTCTAATTTTATAAAATTCCCGTGGGTGTTATCAGTTAACTAAGAAGTATAATATTTTCCCATCGTTTTTTTTTTAAGTTTAATTTTCTGTAATCTGTGGTCAAGTAATTCCATTGATTGTTTTTCTTTTAGTCAACTAATTACAGCAGTTGACATGAAAACAGATCACCATTTCCGACACCATGTGGCAATTAAGACTCTACTAGGTAGTTAGGTGTAGAACCTACCTTTCTGGTACGTAAGCTTACTTACTTAAGGTTCTACCAGTGTACTGCATTACCTGACTCCTCTTCCCTTCTTCTTCTTGTTTGTAAGATTGGTCAGATAATGTAGGGCACTGACGGACACTTACATTTTTGAAAGCGAATTGAATACGGTCGCGTTTGACTGCTATCTCACCCGTTAACGCCGACCTCATCTAGTTTTTTTTTTTTTATATGATTGACGTGTAAAAGTGTTTGTACAAACCTACTTACAGAAACAAAATCATTTATCGTATTTATTGTCGAACTCATCATGAGATGATGAGTTCGACAATGGTGCGAGTTTGCTTGCCTACAAGTTACTTTATTATACATTTATATTTAGGTATGTAATCGTGACTCTAGGATTCCTAGGTATCTGCTTAAAGTATTTTTATCGCGTAAATGTAATCATAAGTGACCCGCGCTTTATTTGTGGTTCCCAAGCGTAAAAGACTCTGTGAATGTGTGTAAGCGCAGATGTGAGTGTGAGAAATGTGTGTGTACGTTACGTGCTGACGCTACTCGTCTTCACGCACATATTCAAAACGTGTTTGTACAGACGCCAGCACATCAAGCTACCCGAAACTGTAAAATTTTGCCAATCAACCTTGAACCTTATGTTTTAGCTATAAAGTTGAAAATCTATTAAAGAAATTTGACAGATTGTAGTAGCTTGACGTGCTGGCGTATGTACACTTGGTTAACAAAAGTAAAGCGCGCCTTGCTTCGTGATATATAAATTCCGTACATTGAAGAGGGCTTAAATTCGGCTGAATGGCAGAATAATAGAACTACTCCAAAGGTGTTGAGTTCCACCTATTGTTCCACCTTACCTCGATATCCGTGACCTTACCATTACCCAGTTAGGTACTGGCTTTCAATAGATATTAGCATATTTTCTAGAATCTGTAGCCAAGTTTATTTAATTCCTGTACCCATTAATTGCCTTTTCAGTCAAAGTGTTTTCATTTACCCTCAAATGAAAACAGGCTAAATAAATATTATTAAAAGTCAAACGTAAAAATTCTGAACATTCACCTCTATCTTTAGAGACAACCCTTTCTGTATTAAGTACCCACTTTTAAATTCCAGGGCACGTAAAAACTCCCTTTTAATAAAATAATCCGTGACAACCTTTTATTGTTTTTGCTTTAATTAATTCCAGACTTTATGGTTTTAATACGCGCCGAAAATTGAAACCCGAAATAACCTTTATCTTAATTAAGCATACCTTCATTAAACTTGAGGCAAATAAAATGACACCTGCAAATATGGCTATCTACCTAATGAAGTACAAACACGCGGAACAGCAGGACTAAGGCCGATTTACATGGAAAGAGGTTCTCGTTCAGTTTGTGGCTAGAACACGCTTATGGGTGATTTACACTAGGTAGATTTTTGCCGTGCGGCTGGTCGCCTGCGACTGAGCATTTTCACGGTCGATTTTAGTAGTCCGCATGCGACCTGTCGCCGCATGACAAAAGTCGAACCAAACTCTACTTTGGAACTTGCGGTTTTAGTCACCTGCGGCCTCGATTTTCGGCGTGCGGCAGAAATCGTGTGGCTATAGTCGCCTGCGTAAAGCCTACATTAGACAACATTATTAACAAGAGATTGTTGTTGTGTCTACTGCTCATAAGTGCTGCTGTCATCGTATTCATAGTAAAATTAAAAATGCAGTAACATGAGTTCACTACTCATGTAGGTAAGTGACAATTTGGTTTACAGACACCTCGCATACATACTGACTGTCTATACTATTATAATAAAGCTGAGAGTTTATTTGAGTGCGCTTATCCTCTGGAACTACCAGTCGAATTTGAAAAAATATTTTCGCATTTGATAGCCCATTGTTGAGGAATTAATAATAGGTTATTTAACATCACGCTACGACCCTAAGGAGCCGTGCAAAAAGAAAAAAAGTCAGAAAGAACGGTAAGCGAAAACTACGGGCAGGCGATGGGATGCGACGCGGTGGCTCGGGGACCGAAATTTAATTTTCATTTCGTATCTTATGAAGTTATGACCAATTTTACGACCATTTAGCTTCATAAAACGAATAAATAATCAAAAGTATAAACCTTTACGAAATTCGAATTGCATTCTTCAAGTCGCATTATAATATCTATGCAATTAAAACCTAAGATGTCGTAAGTAATAAAGTGAAACTGTAGAGTTACCGACTTCGCCAGATGTTGCATAGTTAGAGGTATTATACTTTAATTAATTGTTTCCTTAACAAATGTTTCGAGTTTAATATAACTTACAAACGAATAGGTATGGTGTATCACGTGGTTCAGAAATAACTTCCGTAGCATTTATAATTTTGTTACAAAGTGTTTTGGTCTACTCGTTAATTTTAGATGACAAGTTGATTACTAATCATGAGTGAGGTGCTTGTTGAAGTTAATAATGTCATTTATTTCTTTTATTACTTGGCATCGTAGCAATATTTCAATGTTACACGTATGATTTTTTATTTTATTTTTCTTATTAAGAGGAACAGCAAACCGTTACCTACATTATGAAAACATAAAACTAGTATGTTACGTATCGGTGTAACAGGGAGATCGCCTACTACGCATCGGTGCAATAGAAGGAACGCTGACTGCAGCTGACCCCCTTTCAGCGCGACGCAACCGTGGCCGACACAAGGCGCCGACTCAGCAAATGCTTCACTAAACCACGCCACCTCAATTTCGCAATAGATTTCCGCATCTTCGTAATTAATCACGTTAAAAAGAATATTATTCTTGGTACATACATCGACCAATTATCACTACTTTAGATTTAATTCATAATGTAATTCTTTTATAATTAAAATAATATTAAGCAAACTGAGTTTCTCTGCAACCTCCGGCTCCAGTTTTCATAATTGGCGCAGTCGGTAGGATACTTGCGGGCCGGTTCGCGAGCGCGATAACTAGATACTGTCTATAAAAACGCGATTCGCGAGTCACCGGGTGACTTTCAAGGACCATCAACGAGTATCCGAATCTACAGGAGCTGCAGCCAGGGGAGTATCCAGACATCGATACCGCAGAGGGACCAGTTATGCACATGTAAGTGTAAGTACTCTAGAATCGTTCTTGAGTTGCTTCCTTTTTATCCTAAGTTACCTATAATCCTCCAAGATTTTCCATCCCAGGTAATCGCGGAACCCTAGGTTAGATAGAGAGTCGAGGTTAGAGTTATTAGATTCGGTTAGGAGTCTAGATTTTAGTGACGATTTTAGTATGGAATTAGCTGACTTACCCATACATATATCAAATCACGTCTTAAGTCACCGAACACCGGTAAATTCTCACAGGATACTGCTAAAACTCATCCCAGAAAAATCATAGACCTCGAACTTAGAGATTATTATAACATTCTAAAAGTATGATCATATTATTGCGATAAAAACTTAGTCATAGTCATAAAGTTTCCGATTGCCTTACCTAGAACCTACACCTTATACAAACTTCCCATAGTAGGTACCCAGTAAATATAACCTAGCCCTAATGCCTACCCTACCCTACATAGCGATTCAGGGACCATATTCTATGTACATAGAGACAGAATGTCCGAAGACCGACTCATGGTACCTCTGCGAGGAGAAAGTCAACTACAATTACCACTAAACCGGAACGACTTACCAAAGAATGAAGAAACTTTAGTTAAACTGATTTCGATTAATCTTGAAAATCTGCACAACAGCTACCAGAAAATCTCAGTACAGCCTCCAGTGAAGTTCACCCACACCAACGTCGAGACATCTATCACACCACAATACCCATATGCTCACTACTATTAGGTGCAAGTGCACTCGGAAGCATATTCATGTATCGACGATATGCGAGAAAAAGGGTTGAGAAAGCTCGCTCCGTACAGCCAGAAACTGCACAGGAAATCTACACTCAAGCTGAACCTAGAAGAACTATCCCACCAGAGAAAGTTAGAATACCAACCATCTAGCAGCAACATTGTCAACTCCGTTCAACAAACAGTTGCTGTTCTTCGGGGGGAGGTGTTACGTATCGGTGTAACAGGGAGATCGCCTACTACGCATCGGTGCAATAGAAGGAACGCTGACTGCAGCTGACCCCCTTTCAGCGCGACGCAACCGTGGCCGACACAAGGCGCCGACTCAGCAAATGCTTCACTAAACCACGCCACCTCAATTTCGCAATAGATTTCCGCATCTTCGTAATTAATCACGTTAAAAAGAATATTATTCTTGGTACATACATCGACCAATTATCACTACTTTAGATTTAATTCATAATGTAATTCTTTTATAATTAAAATAATATTAAGCAAACTGAGTTTCTCTGCAACCTCCGGCTCCAGTTTTCATAATTAGTATACCAATATTTGTATTTTCCTAATAATGTAACCCACAACACTGTCCACGAATTATCATAATAACATTAAAAAAAAAATCACCAGGGAAAAAAAGAGTTAAAAATAATAAAATAAAAGAAAGATGACAAATAAAAATAAATAGTGTACAACCAGGACAGATTTAAAACGATAATTTGAAGATTACATCTATGTATTACGTATAATTTTTTTACCTTTGAATTTTCCTATTCGGTTATTGAAAATGTCAATATTTACAAAACTTTTATTGTACAAGTCAAGCATGCGGCGGATGGGTGTGCGCAGGCCGGAGTCCGTTGGTTTTTAATTTGAGTAACTATAACTAGCTAGTTAACTAGACAACCAGCTATTCGTTTGGCTCGTTTACTTAGATTTTTTTCTCGGTTTTGTGGTGTAGTATTATTTTATTAACTAAGTGTACAAATTAATACAAATTAATCGCACACAAGTTAAACGCGCTTTGTGAGATAAAAATGCTGTTGTTTAAAAAGTACCAATAATTCCTTTCTTTTTTATCTTCTATTTATGGTATTTGCTACGGAACCGCAAACTTATGCAAATAATCCATCAACGTAACTTTCGTACTATCCGCAAAATTGATGGCACCAAGTTGTAGACGCAATTTTCCTAAGTTTCTTTTATACAAACTTGTTCATTAAGTAAACAACTGTTTTGGGCAGACTGTGGTAAACAGTTTGTTATGTAAACAATCATCAATTTACTTAGACCTTGATTTGTTCTGAGTAAAGATTAAGTGAAATTGGGTAATCATTTCGGGATAGGTAATCATTGGGGAGTTTGTGGTGCCACTTCCTCTTCCCAGCGAAAGCACTAGGAAATGGTGAAGGCCGGACGTTTTGAGGGACCGTCTTTTGTAATTTTGACGTTAGAAAAACGCTGATTCATCATCATCTGCCTAACCTTTTCTCAACTATGTTGGGGTCGGCTTCCAGTCTTACCGGGTGCACCTGAATACCAGTATTTTACATGGAGCGACTGCCTATCTGACCTCCACAAACCAGTTACTGGGTAATACGATACCCCTTGGTAAGACTGGTTGTCAGACTTTCTGGCTTCTGACTACCGTAACGTCTGTCAAAAATCTACGAATGACAGCCGGGACCAACGGCTTAACGTACTTTCCGAGGCACGGAGAGGGCTCGGTATGTAAAGATGGTCATCCATCCACAGACCAACCGCGGCAAGCGTAGCTTAACCTGATCGATCGACCTGTGCGGCTGGTATTATTTTGCGACGGGCCCCTCCTATTGACAAAAAGAACTTGCTTTTCTTCAGTTTTTTTTTAAACTATGTTCAGAAAACTCTGAATGCATAAGGAACTTCATGGGTGGGGAAGAAAACATGGGTCATTAGTAAGTATTTACCTACTCGTGTAGAAAGGCCCACAAATGTTTTTGCTGACATAACCTATATCCCAGTATGGTCGAAAGTTATTATTCCTTGTTACACCATCCCTTTTTTTGTTAACGAGGAAACCCGTTGATTGCGACACGATATAGAATTGTTAAAGTTTGGGGGCAAATATGTGTTTCATTTTTGCTCATACATACATAACCTCACACCTTCAGCCCTTAGCCCGTGTAATTTCAGCCTACCAAGGCAGAAACAGAACCTACAACAGAACGCAGCTTGCTTCGATCCTTAAATACTACTTTCACTTTACTTTGCGCGACTGCTGCATGAGCGTGGGGTTCTGCCCTGGATTAATACGAAAGATCATATTTATTCAATTAATGGATCCGCGATAAAAGCCTTGCAAAATACTCGAAACATACGAGAATTTAAAATGGAAATATGATTATACAGGATTCTTGATAAAACATTAACAACCTCTTAAGAGGTCATTGTACTCATCATTATGTAATGAACAACTTTTACTATGGGACCAAACCTGAAATCGCGAAAACAAAACAGCTGTTCTCTACATTTATGTACTCAATACTCAATACTCAATACTCAATCATTTATTGCATTCCACAATGTATATGCTTAGGTGGTAGGTAACATTTGTTGTAACAATCGTGGACCCTGTCGGGCACAGCAAAACAAAACATTTTTAGGAAGAGGACTTATTTGAACATGCAAACTAACTTAATCTAAGTACAATTAATAATCAAACTATTATTAAACTATGAATTAAAGGTAACATTTTATTAATTATTAACTAAATAAAAAAAAAACACTATTAATTTATATTATTATGTCAGTTTATATTAATTTATTTTATTATGTCAATTTATATTAATTTATATTATTATGTCAATTTATATTACTATGTCAATTCTATGGATTTGTCAATTAAATATTCATTTATGCTATAATAACATTTATTTAGTAATATGTTTTTTAATTTATTTGTAAAAATAGCAATCTTTGTCTCATTTCTAAGTACCTCGGGTAGTTTATTATATATTTTTATCGACATAACTAGTGGACTAGATGAGTGCATTTTCAATCGGGATTGCGGTCGGTTTAATCGTGTTTTGTGTCGGAGTGTGTATCTTGTTTGTATGTCTTCTCGTTTAGTGTAAAAGTCTTGGTGTGTGTGTGCGAATTTACAGATTTCCAGTATGTATATAGAAGGAAGAGTAAGAATGTTTAGTTTTTTAAAATGGGGTTTGCAGCTATCCGTTTGTTTTAAATTAACTAAGATACGAAGTAACTTTTTTTGAGTTGTGAACAGCGCCGGTGCGTCTGTGCTATTTCCCCACATTATTACACCGTAGCTAAGCCATGCATGAGCATAGGCATAGTAGGTGACCAGAGCAGTTTGCAAGTTTGTGGTCTTTTTTATTTCTCGAAAAGCGTACAAAAATTTGGAAAGTTTGGATTTTATTTTCTGTACGTGTGGTTTCCAGTTGATGTTTGAATCTATAGTTAAGCCTAATAGTGGGAATTCATTTATTGATTCTATTTTGTGATCATTGAAAGAGAAATTTACATAAAGAGGTTTTTTTTGGTGGGGGTGGAAGGTTATTAATTTAGTTTTAGCATAATTGATTTCCAGATTATGTTCATTCATCCAGGTGATTGTTTTGGTAAATATATTATTAAGGGTATTATTTAAATGTACGTTATCGTGACAGGGAGTAAGAATAGAAATATCGTCCGCGAACAAAACACACGGTCCGGATTCCTTTATGGTTTTTGGCAGATCGTTGATGTAAATAAGAAAAAGAAGACATCCAGTAACGCTCCCTTGGGGTATTGAGGCCTTTATTGCCTTGTTGTCGGATCGAAAGTTTTGAAGTTCATTCGTTTTATTGTTAAAAAATTCTACTTCTACTAATTGCGCTCTGTTTTCTAGGTAAGATTTGAACCATTCATATGATTTACCGCGGATTCCCACTCCGTAGAGCTTATCTAATAATATTCCATACTGCACTTTATCGTAGGCTTTGGTCATGTCTAGCAGTATACCGATTGCATATTGTTTCGTATTTATTATATTTAGGGCTTCCTGGATAAATTTGTAAACTGCTAGTGACGTGGATCTGTTTCTTCGAAAGCCATTTTGACACTCATCGAATATTTTATATTTCTCACAGAAGGTGTACACACGATTGCACATTGCTTTTTCAAAAATCTTAGAAGCTGTAGGCAGAAGAGCTATTGGGCGATAATTATTAGGGTCTGTTTTGCTATTTTTTTTGTGTAAAGGTTTCACTAGTGCGATTTTTAGCTGATCAGGGAATACGCCTTCTTCGAAGGATTGGTTTATCAATTTGAAGAATGGCAAAGTAAGTTCGTCTGCACATTGCCTGATCAAACTAGGTGGAAATTCGTCTATGCCATGACTGTTTTTATTTTTTAGACTTTTTATTAAAGTGTTTATTTCATAGGGGTCTACAGGGGCAAGGAACATTGTGTTTTGGGTAGGTGAGAGCACGGGGGTACCTTTCGGCTCGTTTGTTCGTAAAGGGTTTTCTTCGCCGATTGATGCAAAAAAGTCGTTGAAAATGTTTGCAACTTCCGTAGGTTCCGAGGTTGTTGTATTATTGTTATTTTGTAGTATTATGTTTTTTTTTTCTTTTTTGTTTGTTTTATTGGTACGTTCGTTTATAATACTCCACATTGTCTTGACTTTATTGTTAGATTTTTTTATTTTGTTAATGTATTGTAATTTTCTTGCTTTATTTACTATTTTTTTTAGTATTTTCTCATATTTTTTATAATAGTTAGTTATTATTGGGTTATTTGTTTTTAGGGTAAATATTTTTAATTGTTCGTATAACTCGTCAAAATGTAGGGAACAGCTGATTTTTTATCGCGGTTTTTATATATATATGTTTTTAAAAAGGACAATGGGTAAAGTTGTACAAAAAATAAACATGACTGTAGCATTATGAGCTATGTTGGTATTCGTATATATATGGAGTGGTTTAATTAATCCTAAGACAGCATGTCTAAATTCACTTGGAGAAAAAGATATCTGAGGAAGTTTAATTGTTTTAATAAAATAATAGGAAACATCTTTATTCATTATTGTAATTATCATACTTATATTGCTTCTCATTCAATACTAGCTGACCCGGCGAACTTCGGACCGCCACAGAATTTTTTTGTTAATTTTTTCCCATGTTTTTATAGCTATTCTGCTATTCGGGGCGGAGACAAATCCAACAAATCAAACATCGGGTTCAGCCATTATCGAGCTATAAATGGTGTAATTAACCCGACTTTGTTTTATTTATATACATAGATACAAGATTTATAATCAATTATTTTACTGTAACCTTATGGGCAACTACAGCTTTGAGCCGTTTACGGTCGAAACGCTCGGGTCATGGGGCCCGAGTGCAAGCAGAGTGAAATTTCTCGCCGGCTGGTCGACACTTGACCAGAGGGCTGGGTCGTTCTTTGCCCAAAGAATTAGCATTGCCATTCAACATGGCAATGCTGCCAGTCTTTTGGGCACGTCTCCTTCTTAATTTTTTTTTAATACATAAAACATTGCTAGAGTCAACGCGATTTTCCTAATTATAATATTTAGCCTTAAAAATGTTTGGTCATTGTATTATGCTTTTAACTCCATACTCTAATTGTGTATGAGGTCTGGCGGTAAGGACTACAGGACCTAAACGCAAAAAACGCAAGTTTTATAATGCAAGTATATGATCGACTACAGTAAACAAAAACAGAAAAATATATGATATTCTTCAGGATATTTTTCTTCTTTCTTCTAGATAGTGTTCTGTATGCTACTTAGACAGTGTGTTGAAAACAATACAACTAATTTGATAAGATAGAAAAAAATCATGAATTTCTCTAAAATTTTTCTTTTTAGAATAAAAACCATACTAATAAACATACAATCATTCTGATTTTTTGTCAGATTATTCTACAAGCAACATACTAAAGCACTAGTGTTTTATTTTTTTAGTCCAAACAATAGATTTTTTAATTATGTTATCTACATCTTGTATAGGTGCATCTCTACCTACCCCTTTGGGAAATACAAGCGAGGTGTTATGTTATGTTGATTCAGGCTTATTTTAGTACAGCCGTAACTCGTCACACAAATGACAGTTCTTTATAACCCTTTCCTTTCATAACAAAAGATAACAAAATAAAAAACAACGAGCGGCATTAACGATCACGCGTAGGATATGAGATAAATCTCGATACACAAACACATCCTGGAATAACAAACAGTTAAATTGTTCCTTGATGGCAACATTCAATTTTTTTTCTGTAGCACCGAAATAAATTACAGGAGTCTTAGCTCTATTTTCAGCGTAGACAAAGTAATTTATTTACCTATTTAAGGACTTTGGAAGACTTACAGCTAAATACAATAGTGATAAATAACAGTATTATAATCTGACAGTCAATTACAGGTCTTCACGTCTAGAGCTTGTCTGGTATAAAAGTACTGTGGATCAAAATATACACACGCTGCAAATAATGCCAAAAAAAAAAACCTAAAAAAGTTTGCAAGTAGATCATCACCTAAAATATATAAAAACTAATATAATTGCGGCAGGTTATTTCCCATCAAACCAAGATGTTAAAAATTAAATAATCTATAGACTCATGGTATCCGTGTCACCGAAACGGACAAAAAATTCCGCCAATCTTCATCATACTATCATTTTTACGGCTTATTACACTGCACCTTACCATTTTCACAGTTGCGCATATGTACTAGTTTTTATTATTTCATTCATAAACGTCAAACTTGTTGTGCACATTGATTTGCTTAGCCGACACGCAGTAAGGGACAGAAATATTCTTACTCTGTCTCTTTTCTTTGCTAGTGACGTTAATATATTTCTCTTTTTCTAGTGCGAATGAAAAAGAAGATATGCAGCAGTCTATAGTTTACTCTGTCTACGATTTTCAGGGTTACCGGAATTGTTTTATTATCTTGGGGCTATTATTTATCGGTGTTACTCTTAAAAGTAATAGTGGGCTTAATGTTGACGGAAATGACGTTATCATTAGTCACAGGCATTTATTATTTCAGTTTTTTCCCTGACCTTCACTGAAAGAAATAAGCAGTAAATAAAAATGAAAAAAACGTTGATCTGAACTGCTTTAAACAGTTCCATGTGAGCGTAACGTTCAAAATAGTATTTTTTACTGATCCGAAAATAAGCTTGAGGCAAAATGTTACCGTCATGACAGTAAACTTTAACGTTTTAAGTAGCTAAAAGGTCACAAAATGTACTGTTTTATTCATTTGGTGATATCGTTCTAACCATTGAAATTTACTTACATTACAGTAATGGTGGTTTCCCTTTTTTTGTTGTTTTTTTAATTACATATTATTATGTATGTTCAATCATTAAAAGTTACTGTCTTTTATTGTTTTACAAACATTTCTTCTTACTGTATAAAGTCAGTAAGTCATAATGAAATCGCTTTAATGTGGTGTAGTAAGAGATAATTTTTTTCAGTAATATCATAAAAGTAATATCATCAACCGATCACTGTTACTGTCAGCCTGCATAATCCCACTGCTGGGCATCACGGCACAACCCCCATATACGCCTATGGTAGTTTGACAACCGATCACACTTTATTAATTTCACATAAGATTTGAACCTCTGCCCGGGTCAGTCGAGGCTAGTTTATCAAGATGAGCTAGTAAACTAGACCGCTAGTCACTCTGGCTTCGTTTATACAGCACTATCCTCATTTTTAGGTAAACTAGTGAGAAAGATAGTGAGATTGTTTAATAAGTTGGGGTTCTATTTTTGAGCTAGTAGCGCACCCATCACCGATTTTACTATCCTGGTTTATGTACTAGCCTCGTGTGACTGACAAAGCTAGAATCTAATCGGATCATTTTACTCTACGGACTAAATTACTGCTAGGCTTAAAATTTCCCAGAATTGTGTAAACAGCTACCTACAACATGAGCTAAGTACCTACCCACCGGTACCTACTTACTTGCTATCCGTGCTTCACTACTAGCCTCGTGTAACCCGGGATAACTTATAGAAAAGAAAGCATTAAATAAGGTCCATTACGAAAACATACCTACAGCACACTGGGTAAATGGTTTCGGGCATAAACCCAAACCTTTTTTGGAACCACATTGCGATCGGTTTGTTTGATTTTAGATTATGCTAATGCTAACACACTATGCAGTGATTTGTGGTCGGACACAGTTGCAGTTTATACTGGCTGTTTTTAGAACCACTGATATGTGAACATCGAACGTGGAACGGAATTTGAATGATGCGAACTGTGACGTCATCGGACCGGTAGTTATTAAATTTTTGTCGCATGCCAGTTATTTTCATTATAAATTCAGGGCCGTTTTTTTTTCACCGAAAATATGGGTATTGTACTCTTCTTCTTCTTGTTTCTCTCGCTTGTGCATTCTTAACAAATCACAAAGGTAGATATGAATCGAATAAATGTGTTTTCGATAACTAAGACCATTCCTAATATTGAGGCTATTTAGAAAGTTGTTTTCTTTTATACTTAATAATTCTCTGTCAGATATTTACAGCAGTGGCTTGATAGGCCAATTTTATGCCTAGGCTAGCGTTTCTTCTAGATGAAAACAAAGGAATAAATATGGAAACAGAATTATTGCCACTTATGGAAAATTGCCTGTGGCTGGCTTAATGCTACCTCCGTCAATGACGTAATACAAATAGACGCGTTATGCATGAACATCAGGGCACTCGAAAACAGCATAAATACTATCGGTAGCTAAATAGCTACTTATACACATGAAGAAAGGAAAAGAAAATTAAATGTCATCTACGGAATTTCTGTTGTTAGAGAGAGATAAATATATTTATTTAATTACGTTGTCATTCTGTGGTGCATGCCGTGTATGCTCATTGGCCGAGCGAGTACCAAAGGAGGCATGTGGAGAAAAATGGACTAGACACTCTTTATTATTTTCGACCCTTAAAAATATTTCGCAAGAGTAATTAATTATTGTTAATTAATTTATATCATTTATAGTAATTTGTGGGTAGCCAATCGTCTTCACGCCGTTGAGCCCTTATAACGCTTAACTACTTTTCACTCATAAGCCCATCTTTAGGTAATCTAATTATTATATTGATCATTAGGTTTCATAACACATAGGTATAATAATTATATCCAAATATATTCCTCAAAATAAAAACCATTGTAGGTTTTATAAATACTGAGGCAAAGTATCCCAGCTTCCCCTAACGGCACGTGACTTACCTACCTCATGCGCCAGCCGCCATTAGAAGGAATCGAAAAAAATAAAATAAAATATTTTTTTCTTGATAACTTACCTACGCATGAAATTATACTTTTTTATCTTTCTTTTCTGTTTTTGAAGTTCCAATGAACTTCAAAAACAGAATACAAAACTTAACTCGCATTTTCGTTCAATACTAAACTTCAATACTAATATTATAAATTCGAAAGTAACTCTGTCTGTCTGTCTGTATGTTACCTTTTCACGCCTAAACCACTGAACGGATTTCGATAAAATTTGCCAGAGAGATAGATTGCATCCCGGCGAAGGACATAGGATAGTCTTTATTTCTTTATTCGCCGGGACCGAAACCGCGGGGCGCAGCTAGTGTCAAATAAAAAAGAATAATTTACTACTCGTCTATTTGAGAGGGTAGTCAACAAAACTTTTTAGTCAAAAAAATTGGCTGGAAACACTGGAAAATATAGGAAGTGCACGACAGAATATCCTTTGTGTTCATTTTCTTCTCATATGTGGATACTCTTGGCAGGCGTCCAAGTTAAGGGTAACGGATACAGCCAGTTATTGTGTCAGCAACGATTTCTGCTTTCTTGCTTTTTCTTGCGTTAGGTAACTTTCTCGTGCGATAAGATAAGGAGTTGATGTTTAGGAGGCAAGGGTTGCAACATTGCAGCATAATTTTAATGTTGGAAAGGTACTATGGGATCAAACCTGAAATCGCGAAAAAAAAATCAGCTGTTCCCTACATTTTGAAGAGTTATACGAACATAAATGTAGGGAATAGCTGATGTTTTTTTCGCATTTCAGGTTTGGTCTCATAGTAAAAGTAGTTCATGATGAGTACAGTGACCTCTTAAGAGGTTGTTAATGTTTTACCAATAGCAACCAACAACCTTGTAGGACTGGATTACTAACATAAACAACTATTTTTGTTCTATGACTTTTTACAAAACATACCTAATGCATTTACCAAAAACAAACCTTCAAGATTTCGTTGTTCTATCTAACCCCCGCTACCCTCCGCTGTATTCTGTGCTAGACACGGCAGTTTGTTTACCTAACTAGCACTTTCTTTTGCTTCGCGTAAAGTTCGTAACCAGAAAATCTAAAAAAAAAAAATTTTTGTTCGATTTCGAATTTTGAAGACTCCTAATGCTATGTTCACATGCACGCCGTGCAGCCCGGCGGGCTGCCTGGCGGGCTGCGCGGCATGCAGCCCGCCCCAGGTCGTCGAAAATTCAAGCTGTTCACACGCACGCCGTCGTGTCAGTCAGTGCCAGCATGGCGGGCAGCGAGGATCTCGGTGTTGTTGCTGCCATATCCTTTGGCTTAACTTATTTTTATTGGAAAAAGAAACAAAAAAAAAATACAACCGACTTCCAAAAAACACTATCGGTCTTATTCATAATAAGTTATAGAACATCTAAAGTCTTGCTAATGTCTCGTTGTCAAAAATTGTTATTCATAAACGCATTTTAGCCCTAAAACGTTCTATAAACCTACTATAAAGTTATGAAACCCAGAAACCTACTATAACAGTACTATAAGGAAAAAAAAATGGCCGACTCTATACCAGCTGATAGAAAATGACGTTTGACCTACAAATGTAACATGTGCAGTTGTATTTAATTTATGTTGCACTTCTGTTTAACCAATTTAGTTAGTTATTATATAACTACAATGCAAAATAGAAGCGAGGAAAAATATAACGAAGGACATAATTCGTCACATCCACGGCAAACTTACGAATCTTCAGAAAATGCATTTTACAGGAAATGTTAAGTTTTTTTTAGTAACAGCTAAGTACCGTGGTACATTTGGTTTGGTTTGTTTGGTAAGATTTAATCTTAAAAAAGTAGTATTTTTAAAACCAAATGTACCACGGTACCTATATACCTAGGTATAGGTACCTGTTACTAAAAAAAACTTATCATTCCCTGTAAAATGCATTTTCTGCAGATTCGTAAGTTTGTCTTGGATATGAGGAATAGCAACAAGAATTACTGTGGGACGCTGCTGTTTTGGGCTGTGGAAACAACGCTTTCAAAATGTCTTTTACATGCAACAACCATAGTGGCTAGAGCAGTCCTTTACAATATTGCAGTTGACCATGGAGACATTCAGTTAGAGGGTAGGTAGCAATATCAATGAATATCATACAGTCACCCCAAGAAGTTGCAAGGGGAAATGCAAATGCTAATTTACAAACTTTTCAGGAAACATTCCACCGAGGTAGCCTCACTTTACCAGGTTAGAGGTACATCTTCCCACTTGTGTCCGGAGACGGTTCAGGGACTTCCGTGTGGATCATGTAGGTTTACACCCTGCAGGGAGATGCTCCAGTAGGGAGTGGTTGTGAAGCTATGTCGCAAACCATGCTCCGCCTCCTATCCTACCCTATGTGTCCCAAAACATGCAGTCAAAGTGACCTCTGCGCTGCCACTGACAACATTGTGGAAGTGGCAAAGTTTTGGGCCAACAAGATCTAAAATACAGTCGTCCCCGCGACACAAAGAAGATAAAGAGGAAACATTTTAGCAAGTAGTGCATTAATAAAAAGCTTATACATATACAGATATCAGTTTAATTTATTTATTTTTAAAATACTCTAAACTTTAATTTGGCTTCTAGAACTTGTGCTAGCAGAACAACATTTTTAAAATGTTTCTTTTCATTTGCCATCTATGCCACCTCTTCTGTTTATTATTTTTGTAGTGAAGCACCATTCTTCCTATTGTCCTGAAATACAAAATTAATGTTATAATTCTTTCTCTTCATCAAACGAAGTTCTTGACATGCTTACTCAGGAACTTTGTAACTTATAAGTAAATTGGATAGGCACCTAATTCGTAAATCATGCCAGGCCGCCTTTTTACCCTTTTTTGCGTTGGTGTCAGTCAGTATGTTTTTATTTTCTATCTTCTTATTGTGCCCAGAATTCAGCTACTTGTTTGGCGCCATCACCAGCGTCCACCTTCATTTTCTATTATGGAAACTCTCTCCCTGACCAATTCTTCCAAAGATCTAAAAAAAGAAAAGCAAAAGCAAGAATAAGTTTAAGAAATAAAGATTGTTTACAAAACAAAACTTACTTTGAACACATTTTAGTTGTAACAGTACAAACCTTATCGTCCTCCAACCAAAACGAGTATTCACTTCTTTGCCCTTTCTTGGAACTAGTCTCCGGTCTTAATTCCATTTCTTTTAAATACAAAAAAATATTCAAAGGTTTTCGCTCGCCTGACAATAAAATTACATTAACAAATTCACTGTCAAAAATGACGTTAACGCGGCAAAACTGTCGAAACCGTAGACAATAAATTAGTTTTCCGTACGTCATAATGTCTATGGTCACAATTATTTGGTGCGTAGACAGATATTCTCGTTTGATGACTCAATATGTTGACCAATTTGTTGGATGACTTCAATAAAATGGCAACATTTATATTTATATTGAAGTTATAGCACGTTTTAGTTATCGAACGTTTATGAAGCGTTTATGAATACAAAATTTTATCGAACGTTTTAAAGGCTTAATGAGCATTTTAACTAATGTGTGCTTTAAACCTTCTATAAGCTTTTTTTATGAATAAGACCGTATATATATACTAATACTATAAAACCTAAAGTGAAAAATAACTTTAATTTCGGAAGTCGGTGTCTTTGGATTTGTATTTTTGTTTTTTGCCACCGATTTCCGAAATTAAAGTTATTTTTCACTTTATAGTGTTTTTTGGAAGTCGGTTGTTTTTTTTGTAAAAAAGTTTTTATTTTTTACTTTTTAGTGGGTCAGTTTGTAATTTATCTAAGTTACAATAGCCTAATGTCAACTGCTGATCACCTTTTACAAAATATTGCTTTTCCCGATGCAGGGACGTTGATTGTTGAGGAGTTCTCCTAGTAATCCACTCTCCTAGCTAATAATCCTGGCTGCAGCATAAGGCCAGACTTATGTCAACATTGCATTGAACTTAAAATTTAGTCCTGTTTAAAATGAGCCCAAACACGATGCTGTAATTTCAAGGTTTGTACTTTTTCTGATGCTCCTGGCTTCAGCATCAGGTCTTCGGTGTTCCTCAGTAACAGTACGTTTATCCACACATCGAGCCCTTTTCAATGAGCCTAAACACGATATATCTGCTGTTAGTTGTCGAGGAGTTAGGTACTCTGCAGACTATCCTGACTGCAGCATCAGGTCATGACTTAATGATCATGAGACCAAATGTGGCAAATGCCCTATCAAACATCAAAACAATTTACTAAAACACACTCGAACAGGCAAGGACGCCTGTTCGAGTAACTTCTTACTGTTAAGGAGTTGTACCTTCCATCATCAGCCCAGCTACCTGAGATGGTGACAACCATACACAAATACACAAGATACTTCATAAAATATGCGAAAAACAATAAGTGAGCCTATAAAATTTGAGGGTTGCCCTCGATTTCTCTAAGATCGCATCATCAGATCCTAACTTGGTGACAATGGGACCACCTCAGAAATATCTACTTTCGAACAAAAAAAGAATTTTGAAAATCCGTCGACAATTGGCGGAGTATTCGATGAACAAAATACAAAAAAAAAAAAACATACAAACAGCCGAACATAGTACCTCCTGCTTTTTGTGAAGTCGGTAATGATGAACGACGGAGAAAAAGACTGCAAAGAAGATCCACTCGTCACGAAAGCGCGAGAGAGACTGACTGCCCGCGCGCGTGTAAACAGTCACCGGGCGCCCGCACATTCATCCTTTGAACTTTGCCAAAAAACCGACACTCGCCCGGTTCGCGGCATTCACGTTCACAGGCGCGTTTACGGGCTCGGGCGTACCGTTTACACGCTCGGGAATGTGAATGTGCACGTTGAATGTCGAGTTGAACGCGCGCGTGTGAACGTAGCATAGAAAGAAGTCTCTTTCTATGCTACGTTCACACGCGCGCGTCACCGGTCACCGGTAACAGTCACCGGGCGCCCGCATAAGGAGTCCCTTATGCGGGCGCCCGGTGACTGTTTTCACGCACGCGGGCAGTCAGTCTCTCTCGCGCTTTCGTGACGAGTGGATCTTCTTTGCAGTCTTTTTCTCCGTCGTTCATCATTTTGTTTCTTTTTCCAATAAAAATAAGTTAAGCCAAAGGATATGGCAGCAACAACACCGAGATCCTCGCTGCCCGCCATGCTGGCACTGACTGACTGACACGACGGCGTGCGTGTGAACAGCTTGAATTTTCGCCGACCTGGGGCGGGCTGCATGCCGCGCAGCCCGCCAGGCAGCCCAGCCGGGCTGCACGGCGTGCGTGTGAACAGCTTGAATTTTCGCCGACCTGGGGCGGGCTGCATGCCGCGCAGCCCGCCAGGCAGCCCAGCCGGGCTGCACGGCGTGCATGTGAACATAGCATAGATTTTTGCCTACTTTCTTTTTTACTAAATCTATGCGTATCTACGTATTCTTATCTTTTTTTTTATTGTCAAATTTTCTGTTTATCCGATCCTTACTAAAATATTCTTTTTTTTTTTTTTCTAGGTACGTATTGTTTTTTTTTTATTGGATAGGGATAAAAAGTGGAAGGAGGGAAGGGGGGGAAGGGAGGCCTTTGCCCTGCAGTGGGACAGAAATGGCTGATAATACCTAATTAATAATAACAAACGCATTGTTTTACTTAACCTAGATGTAAGTTGCAGAGATACTTTTTAATGTTGACCAACTTTATTTGCTAACCACTTGCAGCAAAAACTATATCCTATTTTTTTCGACGAACTTTATTCTTTACTTCCAACCTGCTACCCATTTCCAATACCATTATTTTTTTATAAGCTCAGTAAATCCACGGAGAGATAATTAAACTCCTGTAGGTAGTCACAGTTCTATAAACTTACGACTTATCTTTATCCTTATCGAATCGTACCAGCATAGCTATTCATAATCGTTCCGACACGCTTCCGTGCCAAATCGAACATCAATCAATGATAACAGAAGAGTCCTCTAAAGACTGTTTACAAATCTAAAACCCGAAAATCAAATAGACGACCGCGATTCTTCCTACAGCTATTTGCTGTCAAGGGTAGGTAAGGAAAATTAGTAACTGAAAATGTTCGACTCGACAACCCGTCGACTAGTTATGAATGGCTATGAAGTTTAGCCCTTTGTTATAGGTATCTGTCGACGACTTCGTTAAAACTGGATATCTTCCACCGATATTATAATATTGACTTCACAATCAATGGGTAGTCAACAGCAAAAGTAGATGATCAAAGTCAGAAATTCAATACTATTGAACGGAGTTCGCGTCAGAACTGTGTGGCGTCGAAGTGATTCAAAAGTATTCTACGTAGTAAGTATTCTACGTAGTAAGTATTCTAAGTAGTAGTACTTCGACGCCACACAGTTCTGACGCGAACTCCGTTCATTAGTATTGAATTTCTGATTTTGATCATCTACTTTTGCTGTTGACTGTACCTACAGTAATTGTATTACCTCTGACAGCAGCAACCTAAATACAACCTTAGTGTAATGTAAATAAAGATCGCTTTGACTTTGACAGGCTTTTGAGTGGCAGCGACCCAACTGCTACCTTATTTCAACGATAAATAAAGTGGAGTTTCTTGCCCATTATTCTCCATACGACTGATTTTGACTGATAGTCAGTGGGAACAACCCAAAAGTAACCTTATTGTAACGATAATAAAGATCACTTTGACTCAGAGGTAAAATAACTGTGAACGGGCTGTACCTAGCTGTGGGTATTAATATCTTGTTTAGATATCACCTAAAATGAAACTATAAATATAGAAAAAAGCAGACTCTTAGCAGGTCAAGCTTTTAGATATTTTAACCAGAATATCTAAAATTTTGAATTGGATACTTAGTAAGCAACATTTTTAAGTAAGAAATCTTTAGGGAGCTGGTAAAAACCGCTTGTCTTGAACAGACGTGTTTCCATTAACCATACTTCAATAGGATTGGGCGGGTCACTTCAACCGCATGCATAGTGACCGCTGGGCAACAGTCTCCAGATGGTGGGTGCCTGAGAATGGACGGCGCCGCCAACGCTGGCCCAGGAGAAACGACCTAGACGCTTACCACATGGGTTGGATCGAGATGGCTCTGGAAAAGGATGCCTGGCAGGAATTGGCCTTTGCTCAAAAGTGGGACAGTGTAGGCTAACTTCGAAAAAAAAAAAACTAAGCGAAACTACCTAAGTTCAATTGTTTTATTGTTATTACTACAGTACAAATTGTTGTTGCATTTTTGCTAACAAGACTGAAGGCCACCTGATGAGACAACTGTGCGCAGTGCATGTATTGTTGTCAGGTGTCTCAAGAAAATGGTGTAATAGGTTTAAGATTTATTTTTAATATTGTTCTTATCTTGTATATTTTTGTTTCTTAGGGCTGACTTTCCTATAACCAGATAACTTTTATCCGAGGAATAAAATTGTCGTTTGACAGTTTTTGTATAAAAGAACTGTCAAAATTTCAAAAATATTCCTCGAATAAAGTTATCAGATGATTGAAAAATCAGGCCTTTTATACTTACATAGTTTAAATAATACTAACAAAATAATGGGTAAAGTGCCTGAAATAAAGATGAATAAATACACATGTTATGTTCAAAACATTTATTATTCTCTGCTTTCAATGTTGACACAAGTTTACTAATCCCCACTTTACCTCAGTAAAGCTTTAGTAACACATAAAATACGAGCAACATCAAATTAAAATACATATATTTGGTTATGACAGGTATAGAGATAGAATATTCAAATATTGTTCTAACTAAAATATAGAATTTATAACACAGAACAAGAAACAAATTCATCATGTTTTGGTCGGAAATGTTTTCGCAGGTAGGTAAATAGAGACTTTTATAAAATTACAGTAATTTTTTTACAAATTTGATAATTCCTAACATATTTTATGCATCTTACTTATTAGAAATTGAGACGCTTAAGGCACAGCAAAATTACATCTATCTAGAATATACAACTATTATAGACACTCTTGGTAACAATCTTTATTCTATTTCGCAAATTGTGATATGTACAAAAATATTTCCATCTTTATAATCTAGCATTATTATTATTATAAAATTGAAATTAAAACGTTCTGAGTATACATTGTATACAAAATTACTTAAATGCATTGGTGTGTGATGAAAGTAATAAATAATACAGAAATTATAAATAAACACAGCTAAATACAACTAAACTTCCCGAACAAAAAGCAGATTACACAAAACGATACACTGAACAGAAATACGTCTTTTGAACTCCACTCAATTATTGGCACAATTTCACTATATTTAGTCTCAGTGTCAATAAGCATCGGCTCCACTTCTAGAACCGATATTCCTCAAATCAGGCATGCGTGTTGTCTCTTCGCTGCCTCTCCAGCTGTTTTCTATGACTGTGGCGTTTTCTAGCTATTATTGCTATTAATATCACAACGACTGCCAGAGCTACCGCTATTCCTATCCACCAGTAAGTATTATACGACGCCTCTTTCGTATTTACTTCTTTTTGGTCCCCAGCTGCTACAGGATTCTTTATCTCCAAAACTCCTACAGTAGACGTTTCGACGCTAAACTTAGAATTTGATTCTTCACCTGTATCGATTACGTTATCTACAATATCTTCGTGAGTTTGTTTATTTTCTTTATTTTCTTGGTTCTCTGGTGATGATGGGATCTCATTTTCATCAGGTACCGGTTCTAAGACTTCAACATAATCGTCGGAGCTACCGCTGTCTGTTGACGGTTCTAACTGATTGTCTAGGTATTCATCTAAAAACTTGTAGTAGTCTGTTAGTCCCGTGTATTCTAGGCCGTATTCTCGCTTCGCTAGTAGATCGCTGACCATCTCAGGCCAGACAGTGCCGTAACCTTGTATCATTGCGTCTCTGTAAATACATTTTAAATTATAGAAATTGCAAAACAATATTTGGAAATATGAAGAGTTAGTTTAAAAACAAGAAATACTTACATTAATCGATCGTTATTTTCAGCTACATGTTCTATTAAGTCCGATTCGTCCGACGCTAGTTCTTCAGCAAAAGACTGGTAGATTTGATACTTTAGAATTAAACCCATGAATTTTCTGCAACAGAAAACTAGCATTAAGACGACATTCAAGGTAATTCTACTCTTATTCATTAGTTTCTGTTTTTGTTTAATTATATTATTTTTTACTATGTAGTAACTTACCCAATATAAGGTTTGTTAAACATCATATAGGGGTCTCCGAGGAAATCACTGTCACCGGTTTCAATGTTGGAGAAATTCTTACGGAAGTCGCTCCAACTACTTGGTATTTTCGCGTACGGTATAGCTCCCATTAAAACTTTTATTCTCCATTCGTCGGCTGCCAAATAAAAGTTTAGTCTGAAAGAAAAATACTTCGATAAAGTACCAAGTGCGTAACATAAGACAAAGTTACACGCTAAGGTAATAAAAACTTACTTTGGTAAATCTCTCAGAGCCATAATCAATTGTAAGACAAGGCGATGATGGTTCGGATTGTTGTTGAAAGTTTCTGACGAGAACAGGCCGGCTTTGCTCAGGGCATGTGGGTTCAAGGAAAGTAGTGACACGAATCCAGGGATAGCTTCATACACAGCTGGAACAAACAACGCGATGAGTTGCGAAGTTCTCAAAGAAGTAACTTCAGAACTGGAACGGAATCTTACCAGAGTAGCGGGAAGCCTCTCTTAAAATATAGGTGTTGTTGCTATGTAAATTAATGGTCTGCTTGTAGACTATCTTCATGACCGCTTCGTGGGCCTCAATGAAGTTGGCTATGCTGACATCTTTACATGTTATTGCTCTAACTTTGTTGGGTTTGCACCAGTCGACTAAGGTCGGCGGACAAGTACTATTGAACACCGATTCAGTCCAAATATCTGGGTCTGCGTCTCCTAAGTTTAGCGCTTTGATGAGTTTCGCTGCTTGTTTGAAAGCTTCTACCCCGCCCAAGTTCTGTGAAATAGATTTATCTGTTATAAATAATACACATTTCATCCTTGTTTTTCTGTGAAAATGTTAAAGGCAATGAAACTGAAAGGTCGCATTATCCCGGTATTACAAAAAAAGGCAACCCCTTTTAAGCAATAACAGGAAAAAAACAGCTTTAATTTATGTTTCTTCAAACCCATTTCCAATATTATGTTATGACATCAAAATTATAACAATAAAGTGAACTCACCTTTAACTGAAGATTTGCGTGTACTTTCTGGTAAATCCCCGCATGTTTTGGTAGTAGACTTTCTATTAGATTAGACCAATCATCTCCTGTTAGCGATCCTGGAAATAAGTTTCCCAGTAAAACATACGTCACAATTAGGTGTCTATTGAATTTGCTTTTGTTGTTAGTCGGTCACTTACGTTTTTGGAAAGACCTTTATAGAAAAGAGGTACACTTTTAGATAATATTTTTGACCCAAATGTACACTCAACAAAAACTAACATTTGATTTTAATATCACAAGGGAGCGTAAGTCTAGCCACAAGGGACTAATAGTTTCTCAGAAATACTTTACTAGCCCTAAAATAAAACTTTAGAGAATGTAAATCTTGAGAAAGGGTTGTACAGTTCTCAGGGGTACCACATGGCAAACAATTTAAAGTTTTCAGAATGTGGTCTCTAGACATTTATGAATAGCATTAAAGTCACAAAGAATTTTCATTCAAAATTAGTTGAAACTTGAAATGAATTATTCTCATTTATCTGGCGTCAAGAGCAGAGAATTTGATTTGCTTAATTATTCTTTTATGATGAAAATTAAGACTGTGCTTCCCGTTATTCTTTTTTATTAATTAATAATAATAATAACGTTTATTGTTATTATTAATTGCGTTGTGGCCGTAGTTGGTTCATAGGCTAGAGATTCTCGTTACTAGCTGAACAAAACAAGTGCAATTGCCTAGCTTTAAGTTACCGCCCGAGCACTGAAACTATTTATTCTGTTCAGCGGCTGCAACAACTTTGCAGGTTTTAATTTTAACTTCGACACAACTTTTGCTGTGGTGTATTCAGCATGTATGTTTTATTTAAAGAGGCTTTGTTTTAACTTTATTATCTGGAAATATACCCTTGGGCAAGAACTTTAAGTATTTTTATTAAAATTTCGTTGAAATTCACATTGCTCTTAAATTTTATAACGGTAAAATATTCTTTAAAACGTGTACAATATTTTTTCTGGCGATGTCAGAAAACCAAATAGGTACCGTCAATTTTTAATTCCGTCAATTTATTATTCCTCTAATGGAAACTAAGTCTATGGAGGTACTTACTCAGTAAATGTACCGGGAGCGGCTTGCCGACAGCGTCAGAGCCCTTGAGCCTAAGTGCAATGTATTTGTGAAGCTTCAAGTAAAGAGGTTTCACATTTTCCCACAATTCTCGGGCCTTTAGTATGGCACCTTCGTACTCGCCCAGGGCATCCCAATATTCTTCTACGGAGTTGTAGTCTGTGGAAGAGAAATTGTGTTATTGTTTGTCAAGGAATCATATCATTTGAAGGTTAAAAGTCAAGGAAATTAATTGTTTATCAAATTGACAATTTGCCGTGTTATAGTCATTTTCTACAACTGTCAATGAATGACAGTTTGCGGAATCTGTAAGTTGGTAGTCACTTTGTTAAACAATTAACTTCCCTGTCTTTACCTAGAAAATGATGAGGATAATTCTGGTACGTGTATCTTTTTACTTTAGTTGACTTTGAACTATTAGGTCCCTACATGTAAAATGGTACAGTCAGCAACAAAAGTCGATTAACACTTAATTTTTTTTATCAATTAATCAATCAAACATTTATTTTGATAACACTTTTTTCTCAGTTATTGAGCAAAATATTAACACTTAAATTTTTTTAATCTCAGTTATTGAGCAAAATATTAGTTCATAATTGCAGCAGCCTTAAATTAATTATTTTAGATTTTGAAAGCTGTACGATAAATTATATGCATTGCATGTTTTTATATTTTAGTTATACATCCTTTTTAGGGTTCCGTAGCCAAATGGCAAAAAACGGAACCCTTATGGATTCGTCATGTCTGTCTGTCTGTCCGTCCATATGTCACAGCCACTTTTTCCGAAACTATAAGAACTATACTGTTGAAACTTGGTAAGTAGATGTATTCTGTGAACCGCATTAAGATTTTCACACAAAAATAGAAAAAAAAACAAGAAATTTTGGGGGTTCCCCATACTTAGAATTGAAACTCAAATATTTTTTTTCATCAAACACATACGTGTGGGTTATCTATGAATAGGTCTTCAAAAATAATATTGAGGTTTCTAATATAATTGTTTTCTAAACTGAATAGTTTGCGCAAGAGACACTTCGAAAGTGGTAAAATGTGTGTAAATTTTAGAAGTTACAGGGGGGTGCCTGTAAGTTCTAAAATAAGAGAATGATAAAACTAAAAAAAACATATGATGTAAGTACATTAATATGTAAACTTCCACCAAAAATTGGTTTGAACGAGATCTAGTAAGTAGCTCGCCGGTGAAAATTTAAAAACACATGATGGTACGGAACCCTCGGTGCGCGAGTCCGACTCGCTCTTGCCCGGTTTTTTTTACATTTTCAGACCGCCTAGTCCAAGTTTCAACCTCGAGTCACTGTTTTAAATAAGTAATTAGCACATATATTTATTCTCTTCCCAACTTTGTCTTCAACTTCAGCATTAAGCTTCTCAACAATATGCGATTCTCTCGCAGCTTCATGGCTGACGAAAGTTTCTAATTTTGCCTAGTTATGTACTTATTGACAAATTCTAAATGGGTTTCCACGAAAACTCCCAGGGGCGCGCTGGCGGTGCGAACATAAATGTTAGTTTAATTAATTACAAAATTAAGATTTATAACAGAAATCCGCTTATATAAATACGCTTACGTAACAAATTAGAAACATAATTTCCTTAATAAAATCGAACTGGATTGGTCCAGTTATAATTTCTTGTTGTATGAGATAATTATAGATACTTCGCCCGAGAAGACAAACTAAAAAGACATTGGAACAGCATGAGAAAGCCCAGTAGCAGGACAAGGTTAATAGGCTAATCAGTAGATTCCCACGAATTTACTTGCCGGGCGAATCGTCTGTTTTATTTTTTTTTTTTTATTGGCGACTCGCACGAAGTTAAACTACCTACTTATACTTTATAACATAAAATTCAAAATGTGCCAATTGCTTATTACATATTTCTGGAGTTGTTGACTCGCCCACAAATATACTAACTTCGTGGTTATTCTTTATAAGTGACAATTCGCCCGTTTCGAGCGAAAAAAATTGTGCGAACAGATTAGTAAGCTGGTTAATTAAAAAAAATATATATACTTCAATGGTTCCTCTCAAAATCATGATTTAGTTATCGCCATTAAATAATGATTTACAATGTCTGTTAGCACATTAATCATAATAAATATACTTCAAAGTTTATATCGCAGCTGAGTTATCTTGTAGGTAATAAGATTTCAAACTTCTTGCAATCTTATATAAATTCAACGTTATTTCCGCAGCTAAAGGAAAAAACAGCTACCTAATGGCTCATCATATTCCGCTTTCGTTAAAGCACGAACTATATTGTAGCATTGTGGGGTCCGTGGCTAAATAATAACAGCCGCACAGGTCGATCGATCAGGTTAAGCTACGCTTGCCGCGGTTGGTCTGTGGATGGGTGACCATCTTTACATACCGAGACCCCTCCGTGCCTCGGAAAGCACGTTAAGCCGTTGGTCCCGGCTGTCATTCGTTGATCTTTGACAGTTGTTACGGGTAGTCAGAAGCCCGAAAATCTGACAACCAGTCTTACCAAGGGGTATCGTATTACGCAGTAACTGGGTTGTGGAGGTCAGTTAGGCAGTCGCTCCATCTAAAATACTGGTATTCAGTTGCATCCGGTTAGACTGGAAGCCGACCTCAACATAGTTGGGAAAAGGCTAGGCAGATGATGATATTGTAGCATTACATAGTTATCATAGAGAAATATTTAACTGATCTGAAAGCCAATTTCCGTAATTAAAAACGTTTAAAACCTAGTTGCAATCTCATCTCAGCGACAATCAATGTCAGAAACTTGTCAAAGACGTAGGAAAATTAAAGGTATTTTTGACAGATTGAGACTGAAATCAACTGTGAACGTTCTTAAAATTAGAGATATTTTTGACAGATTGAGACTGAGATCAGACTGTGAACGTTCTTAAAATTACTAGAATTGCCCCGTTTTTTTTTGGGTGGGAAATCATCAAATGACCCCTCCCGCTCTGGGTGGAGCGGAAGGGAGTGTCAGACTCTTACTAACTAAAACCCACCCATGTTCCTTCCTTAGCCCTTTATGTTCCGGGCCAGCGGTAACCCTTTCGGACAATCCCGCTGACCCTAGAATTGCCCTTCAGATGAGTACTGGTGGCCCAGTGGTAACGGCTGCGAGTTTGCGACTTAAGAGTAGTCGTCGATTCAAACCCAGACAGGCACTTTATTATGTATAAATAATTTCATCACCATTGCTCTCAAAACGGTGAAGGAAACCATCGTGAGGAAACCTATCCTAAGATCCTAGAAGCAAAAACTCGATGACATGTAACATCTACAAACCCGCACTGGGCCCGCTTGGTAGATCACAGCCCACTCCCTCTCGAAGAGAGGAGACCTGTGTCCCAGCAGTAGGAACAGTAATAAGCTGTTTATAGTATAATGTATATACATACAATAAACGTGTTTTTTTTCGGCGTTTTTTCCCTTGTGGTACGGAACCCTTCATGTGCAAGTCCGACTCGCATTTGGCCGGTTTTTGAATGCACCGCTACTAATAAATAACGCCATTAAAAACCATAAATTAATGTTTGTGTATTTTCAACAAAATATTTCACTAATATCACAACAAATGACTGTGATAATGGTGAAATATTTTGTTGGAAATAGTAATTTCTCAAATAGATATTGTAAACTAAAAGCATTATATTATATTCATGAAATAATAACGGTGGTTTTATCGCTATTAAATTATTGTAATTAATTAGAGCTAAATTAATTGATTAATTAATCATAACGTTTGCCTGAAATGTTATATATCATGTATGAGCCATTACTGCGATTTATAAATAAATCACTAGATATTAATTGGTTGTATTGTTGTCTCATATATTTCTAATGATTTATTGTCAGGTACATGAGAGTTCCAATTTATGTGTCGTCGAGTGCTTATAATATTATACGTTCTGAGTTGAAATATGATACTGTTAAACCTTTTTGATATTGATCTCAGTCGATTTATGGAAGATTTTTTTTTTATAAAGGGTGTAATTTTAATCACTGTTATCCTCTTAAGGGGTTTGTATTGTACTCATAATTATGAACAACTTTCAGTATGGGGCCAAACCTAAAATCGTGAAAAAAAATCAGCTTTTCCCTACATTTATGTTGGCATATCTCGTCAAAATGTAGGGAACAGTTGTTTTTTTTTTCGCGATTTCAGGTTTGGTCCCATAGTAAAAGATAACGGTGATTAAAATTACACCCTGTATACAGGATGTCAGGGACATCAACGCATATCCTGTTGCCATGGATTTAGTAGGTACGATGATTCTGAACCCACCCGGCGCTGAAAATTTTCGTCGGTAATTAAAAAAAAAAAATTGCTGTTCAGTACATTTTGGTCGCGTAGGCCACTATACTATGAAACAGCAGATTTTTAGCCGATAAAAAAAAACTACGCCAGGGGGTTTAGAATCAATTGCTGAATGGTTACAGTTTCTACCACTATTAGTATTTGAGGCACACTTTTTCAAACTTCTTGCAATTTTATTTAAATCAACGTTATTTCCACAGCTAACGGAAAGAACTGCTACCTAATGCCTCATCAAAAAAAAAAAAAAAAAATATATCAAACATTTTAAAATAGTAACTGTGGAGTTTTTTGCCCATACGAAAACTATCTTTTGGAAGGGGCGACTATAATCAATTCTATGTATTTTATTGTAATTTCTGACGTTCAAAAGTGCCTTTTATGTGTGTTTATTACTTCTTCACGCTCAAACGGCTGGACCAATTTTGATAAAATTTGGTATGGAGGTAGCTGACACCCTAGATTAACATATAGGCTAGGCTTTTTATCCCGATATTCCCACGGGATCGAAACTTATGCGGGTGAAACCGCGGGGCGCAACTAGTAAATTATATTCAAGACTAGTTTCTGTCCGCGCTATTGCTTCTTTTTCGCTTATCGTCCTTTCTGACTTTTTTCCTTTTTGCTCGACTACTAAGGTTCATAGCGTGATGTTAAATAGCCTATAGCCTTCCCCAAGAATTGGGCTATGAAATGCAAAAAGATTTTTTCGAATCCGACTGGTGGTTCCCCGTAGACAAACTTACAAACAAATTTTACCTCTATTATAATGTTTTGGTATTAGTATAGATAAGAAAAATATGAATACTTATACAACGTTATTTTTAGTGTAGGTATGCGAAACCTGAATAATTATAGTTTGTTCAGAATAAGTAACTGAATCGATTCCAATAATTTTTACTCCATGTTATATTTTGTCCCAAAAATATTTAAAAAAGGTTAAAAGTTGGACACCAAACGACACTAAGTAGGTTATCCAATCTCCGCGCCGAACGGTTAGGTACCTAGGTACTATTATCAATGAGCGCAAGACGGCGCGGCGCGAGCGGCGCGTGTGAGAATGTTTTTGTACGGACAAACAGGTATATAACAGACTTTGTGATTTTTCATGATACAGTTTTGAAATTTTGTACATAGATTCTTTACATAAAAATAATATAACATATACTTAAAACAATGTTGTATTTATATATTTTTTTTATTTAAAGCACGCTAAGTACTAAACAACACAATAATGTCAGATGTAACAAAACATCCTGCTGAAAAACGTGCCCAGAATTTTGCAAAAGAGTTCTTTACCTACATAACGTAAAACAAAAAAGTCTAAAAACTCAGTACTTGTTACTTCATTATTTTTATTTTGTTGTACAACGCTTCTCACAATACACCTCCTAAGTTGAAGTGAAACTTAAAACCTCTCATCATAGTTTAAAAGGAAAAACTTGTCTGTCTGTGTCCTTTGTCCTTTTAAACAAACAAAATAAACTGGTATTTTTACAATGCTCGAAAGAATTTTGTTTGTACTTAATGAATTTAGGAGTACACTGTAGTCTGTAAACTGTGTAAACTATACTCAAGTGTCTTCTAGGCTTTCTTTTTTCAAAATGTTTTTCTTTTTTAAAGAAGATTTTCTTTTTAGCCGACGAAAAAAAGGAGATTCTAAAGTCGACGCGTAATACAATGCCCTTCAAAAGTTAATCGATAGTTTTTCACTTTACCTGTGATGCCATAATATGACTTAAAATAAAAAATTATCATGTCCTCTAAGGAATTACTAGATTATTTTTTATGATAAGTCGAAGGTAGTTGAAATCCATACTAATATCAGCGGTTTAAGCGTGAAGAGGTAACAGACGTCTGTCTGTTACCTCTTCACGCTTAAACCGCTGAACCGATTTAGATGAAAGTTGGTATAGAGATAGTTTGAGTCCCGGGAAAGGACATAGGCTAGTTTTTATCCCGATATTCTTACGGGATCGACACTTATGCGGGTGAAACCGCGAGGCGCAGCTAGTAGTTAATAAAAACGTTATAGCAGTTCAAGTATTTGTATCATTACAATTTTAAAACGTAATGTGGTGAGTCACAGCTAAAGTGGAAAATGCCAACTAACTTTTGGAGGCCATTGTAATTTTTTTTTATATAGGTAGGTAGGTTAAAAACAGTGGCACTCCGGGAGTGCCGACAGAAGTGAAAACAAAACACAAACAGAATACTTTGCCATCACTCACTGACATATCGGATATACATTAAAACCGAGTACAAACCGAGGACAGCCGAACACATCCGAGGCGGGTATTTTTTTAATCGTCTTATAAACAAAACACGCGCGGTGTCGCTTACGGTAACAGTGGTGCGAGTTCAATGGTTTTTCCCATCTCAAAAAATTCCCATACCGCCTAAAGAAGTTTTCACTTCAAAAAAAAAAATATTGGAAAGCTAGAAGTTGGTTCCATTTATAAAATCTGTCTACATCACAATGACTTTGTATCTATGGACGAATTACAAAACCTTTTTCCAATATTTTCGTAATATACCTTTTCTTATAGGGGTAGACAATTTTCATACACGGCCTTGACCTGGCCTGGCGGTACGGAGTTTCAATAGAATAAGAAGCCAGCTTTTACTGGTTTTGTTAGGTACCTACCACACACGTGTGGCCCACCGTGCCTTAACCATTTTCTAGGTAGTTTAAAATCAGGGCAGGCCAGTGTGACAGTATTAAGGATGATTTCCATCAAACGGCTCGCATCGCATCGGATCGGAAAGGATACGAACGGTTGCGGCGACAGCCGATTGCGTCCGGCAGCATGTCGACGCATACGATCGGCTTCGTACCGTCGCTTACGAACTCGTATTCGCTTCTGCGCCTAGTCAAATAGTTTAATTCCTACCGTGTTGACGTGTTTTAATTTTTGAAAATGGTTAAAGTTGACGTAGTATTGCAGCAAACAAATAAATTTTTCTTCTAAATCCATGATTGAGTGACGTCTGCAGTGCGTGCACTTTCGAGAATGAGTGTTGCCGCCCGGCCACGTCTTTGAGCGCACGCGGCGAGCGACAGCGAAAAGGAGTCGATCGGATACGACGACAGGCGAACGCAGCCGATCGCACATAGCAGCATACTTTCGGCTACGATCGCGTGTCGCGGTAGACGCCTGCGGTGAAGCTGATGTGCGCCGCGACTTGGTAATATAGACTTTAATTGCTGTATAAATACGATTTAATATCGTTTAAAGATTTTATGATCCATTCCGATCCGATGCGATAAGAGCCGTTTGGTGGAAATCATCCTTTACAGTTCGGTCGCTGAATACGTTCCTGACACCTGTCAGTTTCATACAAATGAAAACATGTTTTGCGAATTTCTTCTTTATTAGCTACAGAATTGTCGCACTGACGTGTCAGGAACGCATTCTCTCCACGGCCAAACTGTAGTTGCACAGCAAGGTATGAAATCGCTTGACAATTAACATGACACCCTACCTTTTGACACATTCTGGCGAGACCATATAAATAATAGTAAAAAAAAGACTAACATTGGTGCTATTAATGTACTCACTGTTTTGTTTTGAGGCGTTCCGCAGTAAAGGAAGTATGTGCTCCAAATAGTCGTTTAGGTCTGGCAAGTTCCTTTCCCAAGACTGTTTCATATGATGTAGGGTTTCCTCATCTTGCTGCCGCGCCAAGTTGTACTGTAACTCTGTGAAAAGAAATGTTTTATTATTAAAAACGAAATATCCTCTTAGCTTGCTTTTTCTGCATGTAGGTCACAGATGTTTGTCTAAGGGCCTGCGCCCACTGGCGGCACGGCACGGCAGGGGATCCTTTGGCATCACTATATGAAAGCGCATTCATAATGCTATAGGAATTAGGGATGCCGTGACGTCGTAAGGCATCATCATAGAAATTTCAATTTTATTGTCATATACCATTAAGTTATATTTGAGGGGCCCGTGGTTAATTAATAACAGCCGCACAGGCCGATCGATCAGGTTAAGCTACGCTTGCCGCGGTTGGTCTGTGGATGGGTGACCATATTTACATACCGAGATCCCTCCGTGCCTCGGAAAGCACGTTACGCCGTTGGTCCCGGCTGTCATTCGTGGATCTTTGACAGTCGTTACGGGTAGTCAGAAGCCCGAAAGTCTGATAACCAGTCTTACCAAGGGGTATATCGTATTGCCCAGTAACTGGGTTGTGGAGGTCAGATAGGCAGTCACTCCATGTAAAATACTGGTATTTAGCTGCATCCGGTTAGACTAGAAGCCGACCCCAACATAGTTGGGAAAAGGCAAGGCAGATGATGACCATTAAGTTAATTTTCTATTTGTCGCATAAAAAACCCTTGCCATGCCATGCCGCCAGTGAGTCCGGCCCTTTGCCACAGTCTAAGCAGATGAAATTATGCATAAGAATACCGATAATTGGTATGAAATGACTGCTATCTGAGGGGTGCTACACACTTGTCCGGGTCCACACATTCGATTCAGCTGTATCGGATAAATATCAACGCCGACCCGAAGCAATCACTACACATATTTGGCTCTCATTCGACCAACTTCGTCCGGCATCTAGCCTAACAGAATCATGTTCGGGTCTGCTCGCCACAATTCGAGCTAAGCCGAGCGGTACTTTTTCTAGTTTACATCAACGACATTCCAGAGGCGATAGGCAAAGAGTGCATACTATTCGCTGATGACACGACAATAATGATTAAGAGTGATAATGACAAGAATTTAGAAAATGAAATCGTCCAAGCTCTGGATAATGCAATCGACTGGCTAGAAAAAAATAACTTAAAAATAAATATGACTAAAACAAACTTAATACAATTTCAGACATACAACGCAAACATAAATAAACTTGACATTCATTATAAAGATTCTCAATTGACCACTGTCGATATTTGTGTATTTTTATGTATAACGGTCGATAAACATTGTAACTGGAAAACGCACATTGATAAAATTCTGACGAAAATAGATCGCTTTATATATGCCTTGAAAAGAATCAGACAAACAGTAAACTGTGATACTGCAATGCTGGCTTACCATGGTTATGTATCATCCATACTTAGATACGGCATTGTAATATGGGGCCAAATAGCCGAACACGGCAAAAAGATAGACTTCGGCTGCCGCCAGTAAAACTAAAATTATTTAAGAAAAATGTATACTGCATGTCGATTATTATTTACAATCATTCACCAAATAGTTTGCAAGACTTACCGCTGACAATATTTAAAAAAATACTTTTCAAACTATTACTATCTAAAAAATATTATACCATTAAGGACTATTTAGAAGACAAGTCAATAGAACCTGTAATTTGTAAGCTAGATTAATTGACATCGCTGATTGTGACATTTGCACGCCATGTTATGGCAGGATATGCTGAAACAAATTCATTGTAACACCCTATGTACCATATTCTAGCAAATAAATATTTTGATTTTGATTTGATTTGGTATTGCCGTATGGCTGTGCCGTATCATGCCGAATTGAATAAGTACGCCTGACGTTTACGACACATACTGGAAATCATTCATCAATACCGACATTCGACTCGGGATTCCGATTACTCGTAACTACTATCATAGTAAATACCTACGTAAGTGACTTCCGGGAACCAGAACACCGAGAGAGTACGTGCTCTCTTTGACACCGAGTGACCGCTTAGAACAATCGATCTATTAACAAGCCCTCCTACCCCAAACCCCCTTAAATTACAAAGACAAATACTAACGATGTTACAGAGAATTTAAACCAACAGATCAAATAACAGCAGGTACCTTTATATCTTGTTGTATTCAAAGACTTTGAAAACGGTAGGCTGTTGATTCTCTTAAACATAAATGGTGCTAATTACGTGATTACAAAGTAAGCATGAAATATTTGAAAGGTTTAAGTTATTTATTAAATTAATAACTGTAGATAATTAATTGGTGGCTAAAGTAGATGCTTCAATAATTATGATAAAATTTTCATTAATTTTATATTAATTAAAGAAAACAAATTAGACTTTCATGAAGTGAAATGATACGAGTCCCACCACCTCCCTTCATAAAATGATCGAAGATTTTTTACTTTTTTAGGGTTCCGTACCAAAAAGGTAAAAAGGAACCCTTATGGTGAGACTCAGTCTGTATGTCTGTCTGTCACAGCTGGATATCTCAAGAACTACTAATGTTACAACTTGAAAAATAGATTAGTTTTAAATGACGTTTGCCCAACTATTTTGCAAATTCGAAATAAATAAAAATATATGTATATTTTTTGCAACAGGGACTGAAAGGTGTCTGAAAAATTCGAAGTGGGGCTACTAGGGCATGTGGGGTATCATATGAAAGAACGCAGTTTGCACATTCTCAATCATTTTTATTTTTTTTTAGGGCGCATAGTTTTCGACTTTTGGTGAAAAATTACGAATATAGGCCTCGCCGACGAAAATTTAAAAACATGATGGTACGAAACCCTCGGTGCGCGAGTCCGACTCGCTCTTACCCGGTTTTTATTTATCCAGAACTGGCAAATTATTTTGAAATAGCTTAACGACTAAAGCACATGTGGTAATCCCGTTTTCAACCAGCATTTCAATGGATGTTATATCCAACTACACGTTTTCAAAATATGGCTTACGCTTAAAGTCACTATAATTTACGTTTGTCATAAAATCTCTTATTTCCGCTGCACTAGCTCACAAGCGTTTAACTGGCACTTGACTTCTGATGGTATTATTTTTAAAGCAACTACACAGCAAAACGTTAGCGCCATTTTTATTGATACCAGCCCAGATGCGCCGTGTGCGCAATTTATGGCTGTTTCCAAATTTAAAATCTGTTTATGTATTTTTCATTCGTAAACAAGGTTGCAAAAACACTAGAAAACGTTGAAGACCAGGGGCCAAAGTCTGCTCTTTTTATAAATTCGTCATTCCAACAAGATCCCATTGTCATTTTGAAAAGTTCGTAATCTGCTAAATTCATAATGGTCGATCATTGGTCGGTCAATGGCACAGAACATATACGATACTTGTAACGAATTAAAAGCAATGACTGCACAATGACGTTCTAATGGTAGGTCACTGATCAAAGGAACTGTCAAAATTTTAGCAGATTACCGCCTAAGTCAGTAATTCATTAGTCATTTTATGTACAAGATTACCATTGGAAAGTCATAATGACGCCATTATATTAGTAGATTACCAAACTTGTCAAAATTAACAATTATGAAATCAATGATAGACCAATCTGACACTATTGTAATAGCAGACTTGAGGCCCTGTTTAGAGACTGCATCTATTGACGTTCAAAACTCCCTGATTGTCAGCCTAATTTGAACAAAATATCGACTGACTCTTATACCGTCTGATAAAAAACAGGGTATAAAAGATGAACGGAATGGCACAGAAATCTCTTTATAATCACAAAAAAGAAAAAAACAAATAAATCGACAAATAATATAAAATTCACCTTAATTCTACGAGCGGAAATATGAATTGGTAAAAAAAAATTAAAAATAAAGATATTTCTGTGCTTCTACTCCGGTTCACCTTGTTTATCCTGTTTTTGTCCAGACGGTAAAAAAAAATCAGCCAGTATATTTTTTCATTTTGAAAAGAAATTTGTCATTCTATTCTCTCCATAATGATTTTCTTTCCCAAAATTCTACACATTTTATGAAAACAAAAACAAATGCAAATTCATATTTTTGGCCATACTGCTGCAATTTCCTTGTCTTTTGTTTCCCAACGCAACTTTGTTCTGTTAATTATTCTAAGCATCTGGGAATATTACATGTGCACCATTTATTTAAATGTGACTCCATTTATATTGTTTTGTATGTAAATATAAGAAAAAATTCTGGAACATGACCTCAGGAGTTAATTCTTTGAATGCATTTAATTTAAGAGTTAGGTACTTTATATGTTCTTACTCGAATCGTCCTTTAGCCGCCAAGCACTCATCCTTTTATGCGAGCGTAAAATCTTCACCGATGGTATTTTTTCTTTTTCTTCATAAAAATTACAAAGTGCTCTTACGAAAGATGAGAAATTAACTTTTTACAAACATTCGTTTCTTTTGCCGTGTTATTAAAAGTTCCTTTTACTTTATGAAATTCATAATGACTGGGGATTTTATTTCGTGAACAGTGGTCGTCTTATACTCGTGTTTGTGTTTCGACTTCCGCCCTTCGTTCGGAGTTTTGAAGCCCTCAATTTATTTTTAAATTGGGTATCCATTTTTTTGTTATCTTAAATAGATTGTTTTCCTGTCTGAATTGTTTCAAATCCAAAGTCAATAAAAGGTATTTTTGGAAACACTCTGTACAGGATTTATTTTTGAACTTCCTTATTTATTTTTTGACTGCCAATGATTCTTTCTAAATTATTCAAAGTGCCCAATTTCCATCCACAACGTAATTATGAAAATTATGCGTCAATTCTGTACTTAAATAATTTAAATATATTATTGTTTATGCGTACTTTGTGTATCGATTAATATTGTGCACTTTGCTTGTATGTTTGCTTGTGTTAATTTGGTTGAACAATGTAACGATTGAAGACAGACCAATAAATAAATAAAATAAAAAATAAATACCTGCCTCTACGAATGCAGAGTGACCTAAGATCAAAACTTCTCCTTAGCGTGTCGATGGCAATCTCAATGGATCAAAAGAAATGAATTGCTACACCTACATCATATGATCTTTTCCCAACTATGTTGGGGTCGGCTTCCAGTCAAACCGGATGCAGCTGAATATCAGTATTTTACTTGGAGCGACTGCCTATATGACCTGACCACCATAACCCAGTTTTTGGGTAGTACAATACCCCTTGGTAAGCCTGGTTGTCACACTTTTGGGCTTCTGACAGACATTTGATGATTTCCCATCCGCGATCCGCATCCCGCTCTGGGTGGAGCGGAAGGGAGTGTCAGACTCTTACTGACTAAAACCCACCCGTGTTCCTTCCTTAGCCCTTTATGTTCCGGGCCAGCGGTAACCCTTTCGGACAATCCCGCTGACCCGGCAGGCTTCGGCCCTATGGGGCCCCTCCTCGATGCTGACATCTCTTTGAGGCGCGCGTGGAACACGTACGCGCCGTCCGGCACGGGCCTGGTCCTGATCGGACGGTGAGCTACCCATTACTCTCCGCCCGCAGGCCCGCGCCTACGGTGGCCGGGAGTCGTCGCGCGGCTCCCGACGCCCGGAGCGTCTCCCGCGGCGGCTGGGACGGGAGGCTCTCTCCCTGAGCCGTCCCGCCACCTCCTTCGCTAGCATGACTGCTTCGCAGAAGGAGGTGAGTGCCTCCCACTCCCTCTCGCCCCAATACGGAGATACGGAGGGGTCTTGGTATGTTAAGATGGTTACACTGCTATACCTACATATTATAACAATGAATTAGTCTTGAACTTCGGTATGTACTAAATCAACAGAAAACCAGCAGTTATGCTGGTATTTCTGTATTTTTACAGCATATAATTTCTTTTTTTTTTGCGTTTACAGCATATATTGAAAAAAATCTTACCTTTTAGCGTGCAATTAGTGGTGGTTCCACAATCATAGTTGGTTGCGAATCTTATCCTGTTGAGAGCGTTATCACCGAACGTGACGAGCTGAAAAATAAAGACTCATTGGAAATATTTCGATACTAACTTTTGGTCGATACTTAAAACGAACGAACGATAGAACGTACGAGTATCATCGCAATAGATAAACTTCAGAACGTTTTTTTTAACGGATTGTCAGATTAGAAAAAAACAAAAGAGAAAATAATGGATAATAATGATAAATAATGGATAAAAAAGGGATAATAATGGTTCGTTGTCAAAATTAACGAGGGGAAATGAGTTATCGGAATTGTATAAGGTTACAGGATTGGGGCCCTCATTAATTTACTTAAATCGGACTAGTCGATTTTTTATAACAATTTAATTAGAAATAACCAAACAACAGCTATTCTATATAATACTAGCTTCTGCCCGCGACTTCGTCCGCGTGAAATTTCACCCTTTCTAAGTGAATACCTACTCTTTACAAAGAACACACCCTCCGAATTTTATGTCTCTAGGTCCACCGGTTTAGGCTGTGCGTTGATATATCAGTCAGGACTTTGAATTTTATTTGTACATATAGATTAAAGAAGATAAGTACCTCGGGCGTAAAAATGACACAACGACTTTTAGAAAACTTCATTCATAGTCACACGATCCATCCGCCATTTGTTCTTGCAGCAAACAACATAGGTTAATACAACATAACATATAAAAAAACATAAACCTAATGGCAGTAACGCAAGTTTACCAAAGAAACGGCTCTCGGTAAGAAAACTCTTCGCTCCGTGTCCATAACAGCGGTTAGAATCATATTTCACGGATAAGACTCCACAGCGGACGTCATAAATAAAAGCAAAGATTTATATCCAATTACTTCCCACTATCTATCGTAATAAAAACAACTAAATGAATTTATTATCTCTCAGGTGTATATTGTATGGAGCTGAGGAGATTTCATTCTCAGACCGGTTAGATATTGTTAGCTTTCTTGGTAGCGTGAATACCTTTATTTTATAAGGCGAAAAAATCTGTAGTAAGTATTAGAATATTTATACCTGAATACTACAGATTTTTTTTGTTATTTTATTGTAATATATTGCAGTTACTTAGATTTGTTTTTTTATGAGAATATTGATATCACATTTCACACAGGAGATAGACAACCAGGAAAAAACTTGTGTTTACTTGACATATTAAGAAACTATCTTCTGCCCGCGACTTGTTCCGCGTGAAATTTCACTCTCCCCCCGTTCACCCTCTTAGGGGTGGAGTTTCGAAAAACCCTTTCTTATTGAATACCTACTCTTCACAAAGAACACACCCTCTAAAATTCATGTCTCTAGGACCAGCGGTTTAGGCTGTGCGTTGATATATCAGTCAGTCAGGACTTTGAATTTGATGTGTACATGTCTTTTTCTTCCATACTTCTCTATTAGCCGTCATCTTAGTAGTTACCCCCCTTTCTAACCATATTATCATTCACAGTTACTTAGTTAAATGACCTCTGGCATTTTGATCCTATGGCTCTATGTTATTACTTCTGGGCAAAGGTCTCCACCACGTTCTTCCATATCCTTTTTCCTGACACCTCTAATGACATATGAATTAATTCTCACCCTTATCCACTGCTCAGTGTCAAGCAAAGTGTCTCCAGGTTGCAGTAGCAGCTTCACCTTGCGCCGGAGGACGTTGTCATCGGCGGCCAGCGCATGTGCAGTGAGCGCGCTCTTTACGTCAGTCGTTTGTTGACAGACGAACATGCCGAACGTTTTGTCACGCTCCAACTGTTGAAAGAAAATTATGTAAATTAAAATTTTTGATCGCTTTTCGTGTCTTGTCTCATGCGACCGCTTCATCATTTCAGTCGAAAGACGTCCACTGCTGGACATAGGCCTCCCCCAAGCACCGCCACTTCGACCGGTTCTGGTGTGACCGCTTAGTTCTTCTAAACTACGCAACTAATTTTGATGCGGTATTCACCATCAGCATGAGATATTATATTATTATTCCGGAAGGTTTATGCGTGTACTAGTTTTTACCCGCGACTTCGTTCGCGTGGAAGTCGCAAGTCGTAAAAACCGTGTGAAGCAAGGAAAAGTCGCTAGATCATAGTATTATTATAAAAACTGGTCAAGTGCGAGTCGTACTCGCACACGAAGGGTTCCGTACCACAAGCAAATACGCCGAAAAAACAGCTTTTAGTATTTGTTGTTATAGCGGCTACAGAAATACATAATTTGTGAAAATTTCAACTGTCTAGCTATCGTGGTTCTTGAGATATAGCCTGGTGACAGACAGACGGACGGACAGACAGCGAAGTCTTAGTAATAGGGTCCCGTTTTTACCCTTTGGGTACGGAACCCTAAAAAGCAAGTTGTAATAAAGTGGTAATATTGTGGTGTACATGAAAATGAAACAACGATATTTACTACATTTTTAAAAGCTTTCAACAATTCGTTACGCTTTTCAAGCACTATCTATTTTAAACACTGATAATACAAACATTATCAATACAAAATACTGCAGTTTTATTTTAATAAAAATGTATCGTTGATTATTTAATCATTTTAAATTAATCAATTCAACATTATCAATGGGAAATCGTGAACACAATGCGAATAAATTAATACCTATTTCATCCACAGTTTTACAAAATAAAATTAATTATGTTTGTTTGACATGTCATACGTAACTACTGATTGTTATTGAATTAAACGCCACTTGAACGGAAGCCATGTTTGAATTCCGAATTGGATTAAACATTTGACAAATAATTAATTTTGTTATTAAAATATTTAAATGCGAGATTTAGGTTATGTACCGGTATTTAATTGTGTGGTTCCCGCTTTCTATTATTTTCAAACAGATTTGAATTTATTCACAAATACATAAAGACAAGGTACGAATTATTTAATAATGACCCTGACGTAAAGTCACATAAACGGATATTCTTTTCATGGAAATATTTTCAAACAATTGAATTATAGGTACGCATAAAACACTTGGCAATTTAATACAATTTAATCATTTACCAACAACGCCCCTATTCAATATCATTGAAATATACCTATCCAATACCCAGTGCCAGTGCGGTGCCTCTAAAAGTATAAACAGATCATGCACCACTTGCTAGAATGCCCTAAGTGCTTGTTCACCTGCATCTTCGAGTACTTAAAGAACGCCACTGATACGACAGTTAACGTGGCCATCTACTGGGCTCAAACAATATAAAGCATCAAAGAAGAGTACTATCGACAAGAAAAGAAAAAAAATAATTAAATAAACTCAATACCAACCTTTGCCGCCAACCCTTTACTATTCCCCGTAAGTTCATTCCACGCAGCATTGGCCCTCTGTTCACAATGGTCCACATAGTCCAACTCCACCAGATCCACCAGGGACACCAGCCATCTTCTGTCATCAGCACTGGAGGAGGTGCCGCATTGTAGAGGAGACAGAAGAGCGTAGAAGCAGATGAACAAGAGTGGGATTGGAGGCCTCATTGTTGATCTGTGGAAGAGAAAAGAGGAGTTATTTTTAGTAAGAAATTCGCCTCGGTTTTGTACGGATGCAAATGCTTATAATACATATACGAAAATCTACTTCAAGAAAGTCTCTAAATGGTGGTGAATAAAAACCGGCATTAAAATACACTTAAGTAGTTTTGAAACGCTACCAAAAAATACAACAAAGGTTCTGATGCGCATAGAAAGACCAAACTTGTAAATTCTGGAAGATATTTTAAAATATAATTTTTTATGTTGTTCAAGAACATTTTAAATGTAAGTATATATTCTACAGAATAGTCTATCTCTAAGCTTCTCCTTAAGTTCTTCAAACAACTTGTTTCTTAATCATTATTTTCTGTAACAAGTACGGCACGTTTAAATAATCAGATCGCACCTTATGGCCGTCCCATTAGAAGGAGATTTGATGAAAAACCCACTAATCTTTATTGGATTTAGTGAAATCCCTTCTCATTGAGGAAATCCTCCCTTCATTACAGTACAGACCATCACATTAATGGTGAAGTAAGTAGAAAAGTAGCAAATTTCTGTAACAGGAAATTTTCCCATGTCCTATTTTATGGTTGTTATAAAATATAAAGTAAACCCCTAACTTACGGCATATGACATACATAAAACAACAAATTTCATGATGACTTGACTACGGACGTTAACGTGATTGTTCTATTTGATGTCCTTTTCATAGCATTTCAGTGTCGAGTGTCACCATGTCATACTTATAAATTCCGTAAACGAAAAAGTTTTGTAAATTTATTCATTTTTGCGAGTTAATCCCAGGAGGGAAATTCAAATTATTTCGGTGTCAGAAATTTTATTTGTATTTTTTTTAAAAGTTGTCGTTGGAGATTGGATCTAATAAAATGGTAATCTTAAAGCAATACTTCTTTTATATTTCTAATGAAATCTAACTCATGAACAATCAAAGTAAGCCAAAGTTATTTACTTTCCCATTTAGTTATTCCATGAATAAATCTCAAACCTGAATTTACAAAACAATTGCCTGAAGACACAATTGATTTTTCTACCTTTCATCTAATAATTCATTATTATAAAGGCCAAATTTCGTTTCAACAACCTGCGCAGTATCAATTATCTTAGCAATAAGGGGGAACCCGAAAAGCGAGAATTAATGAGGAAGCCGAAAATTTAAGATTTTTTTTACTTTCATCCTTTATTCGTCTGAAAGGGTCACGCTGATAAAAAGAAAATTAAAGACCAGCCACTCATAAAGCGATTGTTGCTTCCATTCAACTTCTTTCAAAAGAGATATTAAAACTACATCAAGTGAGGAGAGGAAATGCAAAAGATTTTTTATGCAAATTACATCCTGAGTTATTGCTGCAAATCCCGAAGAGAATGCGAGCTTCAGAGATTCTGAAATTAAATCATTTGTTTCACATGAAACGAAGATAAAAAGCGATTTAGCGGCTGCGCAAATAGGGCAAGCTTTTGTGATTACTTTTAAAATTTGGACTTTTAGTACGCATGAGATGAAAAATTGCGGGCATTGTGGCGAAATTGTGAGCATACCAACATTTTATTTATATTTTGACGATTATTTATGACAAGCTGCGCCCCGCGGTTTCACTTTATAATATATTATTAGTTATTAGTATATTAGTTTCTTTCGCCTTTATAATATAAGTGTGATTATCTTGATTGTTAGTACTTACGTAAGGAGCTACAGAGCTCTAAATATAACTAAGTATTGTTAAAATTCTGGTATTTTGTAAAAAAAAAAAAAAAACAATTAATTAACTTTCATTAATTCTGTGTTTCGCAAACATAATTTCTTAAGCCAATAAACGGATTTTAAAAAATTTAAAAATTAAGAAAAAAAAGGATGCAGGGGGTAGGGACCCCTGCATGGAGCGGAAGGGAGTGTCAGACTCTTACTGACTAAAACCCACCCGTGTTTCTTCTTTAGCTCTTTATGTTCCGGGCCAGCCCTTTCGGACAATCCCGCTGACCCGGCAGGCTTCGGCCCTATGGGGTGCTGACATCTCTTTGAGGCGCGCGTGGAACACGTACGCGCCGTCCGGCACGGGCCTGGTCCTGATCGGACGGTGAGCTACCCATTTCTCTCCGCCCGCAGGCCCGCGCCTACGGTGGCCGGGAGTCGTCACGCGGATCCCGACGCCCGGAGCGTCTCCCGCGGCGGCTGTGATGGGAGGCTCTCTCCTGAGCCGTCCCGCCACCTCCTTTGCTAGCATGACTGCTTCCCCCCTGACTCCTAGATGCTGTTTTAAGAGAGTCGGTCGGCCGTTTGCTGCATCCCTTAATAGCGTTAAGATATATGCCAATGGAAAGAGCTTTCAAGGTGAACCTTTAGTTTGCTACTAACACGACTTTTGCCAATTGTTAGTCAGTACAGAGTGAATGACCTAAAAAGGTGACAACTTGGGCACCGAAGTTAAGGAATTCTTAGCGCCCAATAGCCATAAGATATACACGAATGAAAAGAGCCTAACTTCGGTGCCTAAGTTGTCACATTTGGCAAAAGTCGCGTTAGAAGCAAAGGTTCTCCTTGAAAAGCTCTTTCTGTTGGTATATATCTTATGGCTATTGGGCTTCAGGGCAGAAACCCATAGCACGGTGTCCATTCTCCTATCGCTAGTTTATGTGCCCGGCTGTCATTTGAAGATCCCAGAAGTCTGACAACCAGTCTTATCAAGGGGTATCGTGTATTCAGCTGCCGGTTAGACTAGAACCCGACCCCAATATAGTTGGGAAAAGGCTAGGCAGATTGCATGTGTGAATATCCACGTCATCAGAGTAAACAAAAATATTAATTTGAGTTCTATTTAGACTTACGTCGTCTCTTTATTTTATTAAGTCGCTTTCTCATTCATGCTAATGTCCTTTAACTTTCTTTGACAAACATTACGGGTATAATAACTCAATTTCCCGGACTCGTTCCGGTTGATTACCGGTGTCAAGTTGTGTGACCTATTTCAACAAAATTTACGTATTATACGCCACGTCAAGTTTCCAATGAAAGGCGGGTCAATTGAGCGCAACGGGAGTGCGGAACCCGACCGTCCTATCGATGCGACTGTTCCTATCAGCGGCGCCGCTAACTACCTGACTGGTTTCAGATTATCTATTTAAACATCCTCAACATAAGACTCAATTTCGCTTGTTGAAGAACATGCTTTTTCTTTTTGGTAACGTGTTCTACTTGACCGCATTTCAGATAATGGTCAGTGTGATATGGGGGACACTAACATGATTTCAGGAAACGTGGTTAAATTTGGTTTTGCTACAATAGGGAACATGAGTCTATAAGCAGTGTGAGAATAAAGGAAACCTACCTAAAACTGCAATAGGGCAGAAATGTAAACAACTTTTAGCCATTGGAACTATTAGGTACAATCTTGGATGATCACCCAAAATTGTCACGTTTAGAAACTTTAGTTGCAAAGACCAAGATATTTGTAAGTTTTCAACAAGGTCAATCTCTGACGAGGGAACATTAGCTAGACTTCACGTTACTTCAAAGTTTTACTTGAAAATACGCTAACAGCTGATGCTGATGACATACCATTATCTTCAATGAAAAGTACTGCTTTTTGTATACTTAGTTCAGAAAGATTAATATATATACAAATTTTGGCATCTGTAACGTGTTTAGACTTGAGATCAAAGTTTTAAGTTCAGTTATTTTTTAGCTACTTAAATGTTTTTGTTTGTCAGTCGCCATGATTACATGAGCTGACATTTTTGTTATAACTTTTTAAATTCTATGAAGTCGTATTTGATAAACGCTTTCAATTTAAGTTCATGTTATCAAAAGCTATTTTATTTATGCATTTAGTTATTCTCTTTTATAATTCAACTAGCTTCTTCCCGCGACTTCGTCCGCGTGAAATTTCTTGTTTCCCTGACCCACTCCGTCGCATCGCATCGCCTGCCTGCGCTATTACCTTGTTTTCGATTAGCATTATTTCTAACTTTTTATTTTTGTTCAGCTCCTAAGGGTTTAGTAGTTCCAGAGACTAGCGCAATCAAACAAACAAACTCTTCAGCTTTTTTATTATTGATTGATCAGGTTAAGCTACGCTTGCCGCGGTTGGTCTGTAAATGGGTGACCGTCTTCCTTTCTTTTTTTCATCTTTTTTATTTTAATAAAATTATTTTTATTATTTTACATACCGAGACCCCTCCGTGCCTCGGAAAGCACGTTAAGCGGTTGGTCCCGAATATCATTCGTGGACACTCGTTACGGGCAGTCAGAAGCCCGAAAGTCTGACAACCAGCCTTACCAAGGGGTATCGTATTACCCAGTAACTGGGTTGTGGAGGTCATATAAGCAGTCGTTCCGTGTAAAATACTGGTATTCAGCTGCATCCGGTTAGACTGGAACCCAAACGCCAACATAGTTCGGAAAATGCTAGGCAGATGATGATAATTTCTATTTTTATTAACAAAAAAATTCCATCAAGACAAATAATTTTTTTTTGGTAAAAAAACAATCATAATATTATCCGGGTTCCTCACATCTTATATTAACTTCCCTCCTAATCCCTTTTCCCTTGCACTACATAATTTGCATACTTGTTCCCTCGTTGTATTAATTTTTCAAAGGGTTCTAACTTTCCGAGGGAACTCATAGGGTTTCCTCGTAACTGATCCCTGCATTCCCTTCTCCCGAGATATTCCAATCACGTATGATCTTCAATTACTTTCTTCATGGACGAGTGATCCGGGGCTTTGTTATGGCTTATTAAGAAAAGAGGGAAAACAGTCATTAGTATACCAACAAAACTTCTATTTAGAACGGATAAAGTAAGATTTTTTGGCAATTGAAAATTGTGCAGTGTTGTGTAAAGTGTGGGGGAAATTGGAAAATAAATTGGTTTGTTACTCTCTGGTGGAGATAGGAAACTATATAATATATATGTATATAACATAGGAGACTAGGAAATATTTTGTATTGCTACTTTTGAAGTTTAGTGTTGCTAAGAGGATTTTGGTCGTTAGTTTGAATGCGAATATAATGGCTGCCAGAAATAAGCGAACTTGAGAATTGCTAACAAACATAATTTGGAGGATTATCTAAGCTAGGAGCGTAGCTAGCTTGGAGGTAAAACTGCTTTTACCATTAAGTTATTACGCCTTATTTGTACAAATCCATGTCCAGATCCAGGTCTTTCTTTGTTTTTTTTTGTTGTTTTCACTATTCTGTTATTTTTAATCTTAATTAGATATAGATTGACTTAATAGTCTGAATGTTATTTTTTAAATGTAGGTATTCATAATTTTGTTAGATTTAACTATTTTTCTTTCTGTCTTTCAGATGTTCGTAATAATTATGAGGTATCTTCATCATAATTCCAATAATATCCATGCAACATAAGATAAATGTAAATCTATGTAGAAAGTAATCTCTAATATATGCAATAATTACAAAGCCAACCACCATTTTTGCATCAACACTCATGCCATTACCATAAAATAAGAAACAAAAATTCATATTCATGATAAAAATCCCTGGAGTCTTAATAACTGCTATTACATGAACATCGCAAATGTAAAAAGATTATTTTACAATTTTCATATACCCACCCTTCTTAGCTCCCACACATTATAGAGCCACTTAAGCTTTTGTCTGCAACTTGTCTAGAAATTCTGAGTGTACTGAACCCGCGGTGAACCCTATTAACGTTTACAACGTATAAAGGTAACAGTATTTCAAGGTACCTAGTACACCTACCTATTAACTTTTTAAGAACTTTGTAAATGAAGTCAGGATGTTGTTAAAAGACGCTGTTTAAGAATTCATTGCGCAATGACTTCAGTGCTAATGGTTCATGAAAAAACTAATTATGAGGTATATGATAGTAAAGTGCCGACTTTTTAATAGGTATTTAAGTGTAGCTGGAGTCTCAAAGAGATAGGGAATTGAAGAGGCCTCAGGTCCTTTGTACACGACACGGTTTTTTTTACGGTACGGTATAAAGGTCATAGCACACAGCACCGAATTAACTCGAGCCGTTCAGTATTCTTTTGTATGAAACTCCCTACTGCAACGCACACTAATCGGAATCGTAACGTAATCGCCTCGCCTCGGGACAAGCTCACCATCCGCGGTGCGGTGCGTTACGGCTCGTCGTCCCCGCGCTTACGGCTCGTCGTCCACCCTTGCCCCTCTCATCCCTCCGGCCTGCCTTCTGCACCATCGCCTATAAGCTTCTGATCCGCTTTGGTTATGTGCTTACGTTAGGTCGACGCCTGTTTGACGGCGAGGCGAAAGGCGATACGGTGCCGATACCTTTCCGATTTGATAGACGTATCAAATCGGAAAGGGATCGGCACCAGCAGACGTGCTATGACCTTAAACCACGCCGATGAAAAAATGTGTCTGTCAATAAGATTCCATAGTGTTCAATACGACACTGACGACCGTGCCTACTCACGGCGAAAAAACCGTAGTTTTGCACGGCAAGAAAAACGGTCTTAGGTATTTAAAACTGTGGATTGCTATTTTAAGGTGATGAAGATTATATTAAATTTTATGAAAAAGATAAACTTCTCTTTATTCAGGTAGGTACAAGATTTTCGTTTTGCATCATTAATTAGACTACAGCTAATGAGGCAGATATAAATGTTAACAATTTTAAAAACAACACTACAAAACAGCAACAACAAACGATACCAAGCATGCAGAGGCATACAGATAGTTTTAAAAGCTACATCTGTTTACTGAGAATTTCTTTTCAAAACATTTATTTGCTGCTTGAAGCCAACAAGCGGTGTGCGGTGCATTAACAATGTTCTTGTTAACCCATCCGACTAGAATGTGTGTGTAATGCAAACTGTAATGCCACAGAATAATACAGAAGGCTGGCTCAATACAAAGAGCAGAAACGCACACACACAGACAGACACGCGCCACGCCAGTGCTCTCGCAAAGTGCATTCGGCTGACTTAGGCTCGGTTCCTATAAACAAAACCGAATCGTTTTGCTTCCCAAATGGTAGCATTTTTATTCCCAAACTAAGCACGTAAATAGGTTCGTAAGATACTTTTACTTGTGCTAGCTATTTCCTTAAGGGAGGATCTATTATGCAAAGCTATGTGGTCTTTGCTTCATTATTGGTAAAGATATCTTAATTTTAACCAATAGCCGTCAGTAAATTATTGGAATCGACCAATAGCCCGCACCTATCTTGCATCCGCAATTAAGTTTCCAAACATGTAAACAAATGTTTTTGGCAAAACGACTTTATCAGCCACATGTAAAGTTCAGTTTGCGCTACAACTTCGTACATGTTTAAGACTTTTTCAACAGTACTTGTCATTCTGACTAGCATATAAAGTTAATATACGTTTTTTTTTTTCCGGATGGGAAATCATCAAATGACCCCTCCCGATCTGAAGGGAGTTTCAGACTCTTACTGACTGAAACCCACCCATGTTCCTTCCTTAGCCCTTTATGTTCTGAGTGGAAATACCATAAATTGGTTTGAATAAATGGAATACATGTATTCAATTCCTATATATTCCGTTGTTCCGTATTATTTTATATATATTCCGTTGTATGGATCCAACTTTCTGTACTAATCTGTGGTGTCATGCTTACTGAAATGCCACGAGTTTAATTCAAAATCCCGTACCACCATAAAGGATTCTCATTTAGTCTCACCCGTTTTGTACTGTGCCAGATACAAATGAGGGTTGCGCAGGAATTTCCTAAACATTTACGTTATGATTTTAATAAAAATGTAGCTTGCATAATGCTCAACAATGCAGGTGACATGAAAAGAAAGAAATAAAGAAAATTTGTTTATTCAGCACAAACAAAACGCACATTAAAAAAAATACATAAAATATACACATACAAAGTAGCCAAAAGCCACTCCAACTCACGCAATATTATTAACAAGTTGACAATTTCGTACATTGTCAGGGCCATCACAGACAATACACAAATGACAACAAACAAACAACAATCAAAACAAAACAAAATGCCAATTGCTGAGTGGATAAAATTGACTATCTGGTTTTGGTGTTTAAAAATAGCCTTCACTGTGAAAAAAATAAATGACGGACTACCTCAAAGTGAACTTTTCTAGATAACCTTTGGATTGAGTTTTATTTTTACCATGGCAAAAGCTCTTTTCATAACGGTGTTTAGTTTTTGGTGCTTGTGTATCAGAAGTGAATTTTCATAAAAAGTGTTACGATTTTACGAATTGCGTTTGAAGTTACAGTCATTCGCTCCACAGTCAGGCTACTACATGACCTAAAGCGCGGTCTTTGTCGGACTGCATAGAAAAGAAAGAGAAGCGCGATGACAAACGCTGGTAATTTATTGCAAAATATGAAGCAATTATCTATTTACAAAAAATCTATTGTTTGGACTAAAAAATTTAAACACTTGTGTTTTAGTATGTTGCTTGTAGAATAATCTAACAAAAAATCATAATCATTGTATGTACTTAAATTAGTATGGTTTTATTGTAAAAATAAAGTTTTTAGAGGTATCTTCATGATTTTTTCCTATCGTATCAAATTAGTTATATTATGTTTTCAGCACACTACTTACCTATATCCTGAAGAATATCATATATATTTTTCTGATTTTGTTTGTTGTAGTCGATCATATACTTTTATTGTTTGTAATACTTGCGTTTTTTTGTGTTTATGTCCTGTAAACCCCTTAAGCAATTGGTGTTATTGCCGCTTGTACCTATTATGTAAGGACATGGGAATATTGCATAATTCAATTGGGCAATCACAAACACCTGATAACTATAAAATTACAATTATCAATATACGCCAGATTAGTATCGTAGTGCTCAGCAAGCCAATATCCTCTAAAGGTACATGCAAATTAATGGAACGTTCAGTTGTCCATCAGCAGCTGATGTTACCATCAGCTTAATTCCTATTCTGTAACGGCGGGAATTTATTTATTTATAGGAGAACCAACAGCTATAACAGAAGCATAACAATATTATATGAGACATAAAGCCAATTACAGGTTCTCACGGGTATAAACAGAAAATGTAGTATAAATGTTAGGATCACTAACAAGCACTATAAAAGGGAATACAAATCTTAGGATCACTAACAAGTACTGTAAAAGGGAATACAAATAATTATAAGGCATATAAGCACTATGAACTTTTTAAAAAGTCAGCGTTCAGCCGAGTGCGTGCAGAATAGGTTCTGATGGTTAATGGGTCAAATGAGAACTAGTTGCAAAGAATATTAACGTCCTTACTCGCTCGCACCATGTATGAGTTTTCCTGTAGTTAGAAGAGGAAAAAGGAATGGAAATCGGCGGATTAAATCTAACTGATCTCTGGGGGACATTGAAACGCAGTCTATGTAGGAGATCAGGACAGTCAATCTCGTTAGATCTCTCGTTAAAGGAAAACATAATTTTAAATATATGACTACAAGCTTAGTGTCAAAACCGCAAAGAAAACTTTACCAGCATTTTTATACAATGCAATGAAATTGAAGTGTCTGTTTGTAATGTCAAAATAACAGCTTTTTACTAAATGCATTATGAAAGTAAATACGGTAGTTAGAACAAAAACACCATTGTTTAAATTGTTATCCCTCTGTCTGACTGTTCTGGCTAATCTCCGACAGAGATGAAAATTTTGTCAGGACTCTCACTGGCAGATATCTGATTTTATAAGGAGTAATTTAGGATACTATACTACTATTGTAGAAAACGATTTAGAGTTCCGCGCAAAAAAAATTAAACCCATGATATCCAATTTGTTTTCCGAGATGCACCAGAATGAAGCTAGTATTTTCTATAAAATATATCAGTCCTTAAACCTCTAAAGTCCAACTAAACAGGACACATTTACTGCCTTGCGACACATGCTTACACTACCCACGCCTATATTTTGTTACCAGATTAACGCTACAAACTCCATACAAAATTGACTGCTATAAACGACCCTTAGCGAGCACTAAATTAAGGCCTTTGAGAGGATGTATTGAACTACGCTCAAATCCTCATATAAACAGGCTGGTTTAGCGTTCACTTCAAGTAATAATGGCCTGTCTATCGGTACGAGGAAATTTAATTTGGAAGGGTATTGTGTTTAGATGGTTTGCAGTGAAGCAATTATTGTTGTTTCCAACTATTGCTTGTGCTCTTTCAAGGGGCTTTCGACGGCTTTGTGCCGTGACACTATTAGAACGAAACCAGCAAATTGCCTAACACATTTTCAATTAGAATTTAAATTATTTTGAAGGATATTGCTAAACCATTGCTTCATATGTTCGAAAAAAAATTCTGCTCAACAACGTAGATAACGCAATGAATGTTGTTGAACTGTCAAAATGCTACTGATGTGTTACGCAAGTACCCCGCTGTTTTCAAATACCTATATAATTTTTTGTGTGTTCAAATAATAATAATAATAATAATAATAATAATAATAATAATATTCCACAACTATCACACAACGCCGTCTAGTCTCAAGCTAAGCAGAGCTTGTGTTATGAGTACTAGACAACTGATAAACATACTTATATATTTCTAAATACATACATATATAGATAAATTACACCCAGACACAGAACAAATGATCATGCTCATCACACAAACATTTGTCCTGGGTGGGAATCGAACCCACGACCTCCGGCATAGCAGTCATAGTCACTGACCACTAGACCAACAGGCCAGTCGGTTAGTCGGTATAAATGCGGTTAACGCATAAATATTAATTGTAATTCCTGCATTTACCCTAATCTTTTATGACACACATGGAAGATTATAAGAAGCCACTATTAGGTATGTTCTGTTATGGGCGGACACTTAGTCTTTCAAATGGATCGTTGTGCGTGGGCCATGGCCGTCGGTGGTTATTTCAACCAGCCCACCTCGGGATCCAGAAATTGATTACGTCTCCTGGCCTGACATCTGTGTAAGATGTTCTCAACAGGCGAGGCCACTATTAGGTACAGTCAAATGGCTTAAAACTTTTCAGACGTATTTAAAGATTTAAGTATTTCGACCTCGTACTTAATTGCTTTATATATTTTGACAACCATACCCAAGAAATTTAAACGTCAATTAAGTTTAAACTAAGGAGTGGTGTCCTCTATGGGTGGCCCCGTGTAACGGCCCCGACTTACGGGTTGTAGGTTCTAACCCAGACACGCGCTTTACTTTGTGTAAATTATTTCATCACCACTGCTCTCAAAACGGTGAAGGAACACATCGTGAGGAAACCGGCATGTCCTAGAACCAAAAATTCGAAGACATGTGACATCTACCAACCCGTACTGGGCCCGTGTGGTAGATTATAGCCCATTCCCTCTCGCAGAGAGAAGGCCTGTATCCCACCAGTGGGAACGTTATAGGCTGATTATGCTAAGTTTAAAGTATCTAACTGCTACATAGACAAATACTACAATGCCGATTGTTCGTGATAATTAAATGCAAGTGGCTCAGAATTTGGGTTGAGCTTCTTAAGTTCTGAGTTGAGCTGCACGATTACTGACAAATGCGAGCACTGGCTGCACAGGTCCACTCAATCTGTGTGGTTTTTCCTCAAAAGATCATTCCATTCACCAATCTACATGGTCTTCAGATGATCTCAAGAAGATTATGTCTGGACTTCAAGAGACCTCTGATTTTGTTTCGGCCTTTCTTCTCAGAATAGTCAGATAGAAAACGCTGACCTCATCTAGTTTTTACAAATATGATTGACGTGTAAAGGTGTTTGTACAGTCAACAAAGGAGATAAGTATACAGGAGCGTCGCTTATGGTTGAAGTTTACTAAGAAACCGATGGATGTTCTCGAATAAAATTTAATTTTATTAATAGAAGAAAAACAGCTCATTTATTAAATTAAATTTCAGTCCAGAACATCCATCGGTTTCTTAGTAAACTTCAACTATATCCGACGCTCCTGTATACCTACTTATCTCCTTTGTTGACTGACTTAACTTTGTTGAAACCTACTCACGGAAATAAATAAATTATCTTTTACTACCTATCCCCCCGCTCGCGACTTCGATCGCGTGAAATTTCTTGTTCTTTCGACGGGGTGGCCCGTCGCATCGCATCGCCTGTCCTCGCTATTATTTCGTTTTCACAAAACGTATTTTCTTCCTTTTTTCTTTTTGCTCGGCTCCTTAGGGTTCTAGGATAATGTTATGATACCCTATAGCCATCCTCAAGAATTGGACTATTAAGAACAAAAGGTTTTTCAAATCCGAAATTCCTGGGATTAGCGCGTTCAAAAAAACTAACTCTTCAACTTTATTATTAGAGATGTATCATTGCGATTTGAAAACTACTCTCTAACTGCCAACAGTCAGGAATAAAAGTTTTCATTTTGGGATTCTTGTAAGAGTTTAATATGAACATGCACCCTTTACCGCTCTACGAAAGTTCAAAGTAAACAGCATGAAGTCATCCCAATTGAAATTTACTTCACACTTGCTTTCCGCATCGCCGCCGTGTCACTGGGACCGCCCATGCGTTTGGCAAGTCTACCCGCAACTGCCTCGTTCAAAATGTACAATTGTACATTCAGAACCACAAACGCATTCGAGTACGCCAAAACGCAGCAAACGCGCAGTTCGCATTGTTAGTCTGAACTAGCTCTAATGCTACGAGGCATCTATTAATTACACAAATGTCGTCATACGAATGACATGATTTTTGGAGCCTCATTCTTGTGTGTCACATTTGTGTGACCCCTCGTGTGACGTCACATATTTTTCAATCTATAGCAGCAGCTATACATCTATAAAAATAAATAAAGTTGAAGTGTCTGTTTGTAACATAAAAATAACAGTTTTTACTAAATGCATATTACGCTACTTATAACAAAAACTTCTTTTTTTTTAATTTTTTTTTTTTCAACAAAAGTTACATATATATGTATTTCACAAATCTTCTGCCAAACTGCAGGACAGTTTGTCGGCAGTGCAGGACAGTTTGTCGGCAGCCTGTCTTGCTGCCTGTGTGTTCTTGCTAATCTTCGAAACGGCTGGACCGTTTTTGACGGGACTTTCACTGACAGATAGCTGATTTTACAAGGAATAACATAGGTTATTTTTATTTTAGAAAAATAATTAAGAGTTCCGCACAAAAATTTAAAACCCATGAATTTCTGACATCCACGCAGGCGAAGCCGCGGGCAAAAGCTAGTTTTATATAAAACCTTAAATAATATTGTTTTAATATTGATAGTGCTGCGTATTTATTTATTTTTTGTTAGGTTAATAATTTATTTATCAGATTAATTACATCCATATTTGTTAGGTTTGAGGTTTAGAATTTTAATACGATCCATACTAATAATATTATAAATTCGAAATTAACTGTGTCTGTCTGTTTGTATGTTACCTTTTCACGCCTAAACCACAGAAAGGATTTCGATAAAATTTGGCAGAGAGATAGATTGCATCCCGGGAAAGGACATAGGATAGTTTTTATCGACATACCTCGTGGGCGAAACATGTGACATCACGAAGCTTATGACTTCCCCTCCCCTCTTTGTCACACGATGTCACACTTTATGGCGTAATTTATAGATGCCCCCTAAGACCATGTTATAATAATATGGTTAGATCATTTGGCAATGGCTGCTGAAGCATCATCTCATTAAAGGTGCAAGTATTGTCTCCTCCAATGAATTGAGATTATCCCCTGAATCTGTCCTATGGGGTTTAATTGTAACAGAGATATTATATCTAAAAGGGGTTTTATTTATTTTTTAAAGAGAAGCGAATGTGTGAAACCTGAAAACATTGTAGCTTGCGAAATAATCAATTAAATTAGTTTTTTTTTTTAATAGTTTCTTTTCCATTTCATCCATAGGAGGAACCCTATTGAAAATGGCTCTTTTATTCAAAGTACTTTAATTAAAAAACTAACTAATAATAATATCTATGGTATGGTTATCTATGGTATTTATCTATGGTTTTTTATACGATCAAATGATGAATGAATGATGAGTGGTGCACTTTTGGATTTTCCAATTTTTTTTTTAAACTCGACAAATTTCAACGCCAAGGGGTTCAAAATCATGTACCAGGTTGCCCGTCGATATCCCTGCCACCCTGTAGATTAAAATTTTTATACAGTTTAAAAGATTCGCCGTAGCCTTCTTGTGACAATATTTTTCAAACTTTCCAAGATATTTCTTCACGTTCGGTACATCCGGGTTTCTCATCAAAAGACCGCAACAAAATCCATTTCGAAAACCAATAATTTTCGCTAACGCGGCCACAAATTCGTATGAGAAAATGCATATATTGATAAGTCACTCGCAATCCTTCGCAGTAGGTTACCGCAATGAAATATGCATACCGATGCTCGCTCGATGCGAATACCTATTTCCATTTGAGATTGCATATAATGTGGATGCTAGACACTGGTACTAAATATGAAATACTATCCATAACTCGTCGTTTGTAAAGCTCTTTGTATTAGACTCACTAAAAATTTAAAACTTTGAAAGTGTTTTATGACCCTTTTTGCTCGCTATCCGGGTGGTAAGTGGGCAATGCTGTAGCGTTGATAGTATATGAAATATTCGTGGATATATTTTTTGGGAAGAGAAAATTTATATTTTTGGAGCACTCACATGACACCGTTAGTGTTTGATACGAGATAAAATGGGGGTTTGACCCGTAAACAATAAAGTCTAGATCACGAAAACTGGAGTAAACTAAAGGCCCTCATAATTATAATGCTTAATTTATAATATGTAAAGAAATGTAGTGTAAAGATACGTGTGTAGGTACATTTAATGTAAAAGTAATGTCAATGTTTGTAATACTATGTCTATAGTATTACAAACATTGGCAAGCATACTTTTACTTTAATGTTTGTAATTAAACATTATCAAACATACTTCAAAGAGACCAATTAAATTTATTCATACTGAAAACGAGCGATTTGAGGATATGCGCAGTGTAGACCAAAATTAAGAGAGTCCAATGCAGTCAAAATGAAAATTAGTACTTAATTCAGATACTTCGTTCGCCTTTCGCAAATAGCCGGCGATTTATCATGGTTGTTCAGTTTTAGAAATTTTGAGTATTTCCAATAGGAATTCAGTGAATGTGTTGATGCGTACCTGGATATTGTTATTTGTAATTCGAAAGTACTGGCAAGCTAGGAAATGCATAGACATTGCAATTCGAAGAAAATGGAATTACTTAACGCAACGCAGCATTTTAGCAAATAAAAGGTAAAATGCTGAACACTTGTTATTATAAAATACACATGAAGGACAATAGAAAATAAATAATATTGAATAAAAATATAGAGAATATCAGCACATAATACCCAATTTATTTACCGTGTGGCTGACCAACAGGAAAAGTCGGATCAAATACATCTCAATGTTATCGAAGAAGGTAGCCAAGAGATAATATCAGAGAAAAAGGACAGCGACATACATCTGTATGACAAACAAGATAATTTCGGCATTCCTAATCCGCTTAGGAAGAGAGATAATTTATGACTTTTCCATCTCGAACCGTTCACAATAATAAATAATATTGGAGAAGTATTAGCCGATCACAATATAACGGTATAACACAAAGCTGACGTAAAAATAACAAACAAGAAAGAGAAAGAATGAAACAATCAATTGGATGAAAACGAAAAAATATTGACACAAGAAACACAGAACAGGAAGGCTACACACTTTCGTAGTAAAAAGAAATATATATTGACACGGCAAACGTAATAAAACCTCGAACCACATTCAAAAAAAGTTCAATATGTGTCCGAGAGACCGAAGTACTCAACACGAATAGCAAGCTAATCGTATCAAGATAAATACATATAAACGAATAAACTTGGCACAAACAAGCGTCGGAATTCGTAAAGAAAGTTTCCAACTTCCGACGGAGCGAACGTAAATTCGAAACGAGTTATCGGTCGCCAGTTATTCGTGGTAATGAGTTAAGAACTTACCTGTGGTGTCAGAGTTGCAAAGTTTATACACTGATGATCTCATCTTGTCTTACAAGTCTATTAGCAATGCTTTGGACTCAAAGGACACTGTGTTTGTGTTTATTGGCTTCGAAAATAGCTTAACCATAAATGTGTGTTTGCAAAACGATTATACCTGTTTTTAATATTGTCAAATCAAAATCATTTTTTTTGATTTCACATACACCTACATGGGCACTTATGTAACGTCAGAAGCTAGGTGCACGGTTCCAATTAATCGTTAAAGGCCTGCGCAGACGACGGACTTTTGTCCGCCGACTTAAAATAGAACGCTTACATTGTACGCGGTACTTTTAATCCCTCGTTTGCGTTACTCGATACAGTTGTAAGCGATCTATTTTAGCGGACAAAAAAGTCCGCGGACAAAAGTCCGTCGTCTGCGCAGACCTTTAATGTGGAGAAGAGCCGAGAAGGAACTCCACGTTACTCTTTTAAAATAATTGGCTTTTACAATGTTTTCAAATCACACTGTTAATAGGTGTGGGAGGACAGTGTAAGACTGTCAACAAGTACCAGGTACTTAATAAAATAGAAAATAATCTACAAATCTACAGTCTACAGGGCGTTTGTGCCTTTTGTGCCATTGTGTCGCAGGAAGTCGAGTGATCAAAAGCTGAATGTTAATTAGGCATGTTATCACTGATCACATGAGAGTTTAGACTTTATGACAAGGAGCTTAAAAGTACATACTAATTCCAGGCTCTATGAGGACCAATGCGAGATGCACATGATAAAACAATTAATGTATCGATAGCTTTGACTTAGAAAAAAACGTACAGCAAAATATTAGCGATGATTATGTAAATACCATGACAACTCTTTTAAAAAGTTTCATTAGATTTGTTTTATCTACTAAAAAAGAGACACTCTCTCTCTCTCTAACTCTTTAAAACGCTTGGACATGATGTCACTGACTCAGTTGACACTTGATAACAAATCCATCTGACTATTCCTAAACTACTTACCAACGTTTGGAAATAATGAAATTTTCTTCAGTTAAAGATTGATTGCTTTTCTTTCATCCATCCTTTTATAAAATGAAGTGAGAAATCGTCAATCGAAGTCAAATTTTACTTTACAGACTTTAGTTAAACCGTCTTTACAAGTCAAAGACCTTTAACGAGACACACGGGATGTCTAAGTTGTAAGAAACTTAGTAATAGACACTGTACTTTGTGTCTACGTAATTAATTTACCGAGGTGACATTGTTGTTTTCTAACACAAAATAAGTTAGATACAAAACTTGCTTGTATTTAATCCCTATGTGGAAAATAGATGAGAGAAGCAAAGTTGGGAGTTTAAAACAAACAACATTAGAAGGTGTAAGAATACACGGTTGTAATTGTGAAAGTTGTACAATATACAGTGTTTAAACGGAAACAGTGTTAACAGACAAATGCAGTAGAATGTAAAATTGTAATTGATACCGTAAACAAATAAAGAGTAAACATATAATTCGGATGTCAATCATGGATGACAGTCGTTACGGGTCGTCAGAAGCCCAAAAGTCTAACAACCAGTCTTACCAAGGGGTATCGTATTACCCAATAACTAGGTTGTGGGGGTCAGATAGGCGGTCGCTCCATGTAAATGATAAGTGCTCGCTGATATTCAGCTGCATCCGGTTAGACTGGAAGCCGACACCAAGATAGTTGGGAAAAGGCTAGGCGGACGAAACTAATAAAATTATAAGCCTTCTCAAAAAATTAAGATTAATCCAAAAGTAATCTTGACATTGGTGGAGCAGAGCCCTAACAGAATGGTTGCATAAAAAAGATATAAGAGGTGGGTGGACGATCTACAGAAGATCACGGGGAAGACCTGTATGAGACTCGCACGGACCAGGAAAGCATGGCACAAAATTGAAGCAGCTATACACGACAGTGGGAGGAACAAGGTTGCCAATGATGATGATGTTGAATTCTGACATTGTTTCAATATTTTAATATTGCTAATATTTTACATAAATATTTCTTTATTATTATTTATTTATTTCTGTAACTGCCCGTCGACATCACAGCGGGCCCTATCAGCGCTGCGACATTTATTTTTTAAATGTCGCAGCATCATGCTGAGATAGGAGCCTTTTGGCCTCGTTTATAGGACTTTCTGTTTCATTTTTCTTTTTGTTCCTTTTTTTTATATAAATAATATTTTTATTTTTATTTTTGACTGTGCTGTGTTTAGTTTGTGATCTTTCTGTACAAGGTGCAATAAATACTTTTCTTTCTTTCTTTACTTCATTTGAAATCAGCTTACAGGATTATTATATAGTTGAATATATGTTTCGTCAATGCCAATTGCTTGGAAATTAATTAGGTAAATACACTAAACTAAATTGAAATCCGTGGACATAGGCTAGCAAACATAAACCCTACACTAACTAGTAGTGCTTGAAAGACTTCATGATCAAGTTACTCCTGCGTCATGCCCTAAAGCCTTTTACCGTGTTAAAATTATGTTTACGCACGATTGCGTTTTAAACTAAGTACTAGAACTTAAGATATTAAACCAAATTATTGTGAATTTAAAGTAATTGTGTCTCACATTCGTAAAACTTGATATCAAGTACTTACAAATGGGGTGAATAGGGATGCCGGGGTGAACCTGGACGAAACTTTAAAATGGATTTTAACGTTGAAATAACATAGTTTGTTACCAACAATAACTTAATCGTTAATTATAATACAGTAAACACTTTAGAGTGCTTTTTGGCAACAAACTATATTATTTCAATGTTAAAGTTCCTATTATGTATAGTTTTGTACCCGAATCACTCCTGCACCCCGTTTGACGGTATCAAAAATATTGATTAATATAATATTTTATAAACTTAGTTGGGGTACGATATCTTTCAGCTTCAGCTTGAAGATTTTTACATTACAAACATTTTATTTTTAATACTTACAAAATTTTAAAATTCAGTTTTGCTGTTCAGTAAACAAGATAAAAAGCTAATTTCAAATATTAAAAGGAACAGATTTTATAGAATAAAAAAACTGTATTCGCTCTCAGGCAAGCAGTTAACTCAGGTGCTCTCGAATGAAAACGCCGCTGCAACGAACTTAAGAGCACCTAGGGAAGAGCGTGCCTTTGCAACTATTGGATAAAAACGCGTCCAACAAATATGGGAAAATTTGGCATCCTTTTAAGCCCAGGTTCGCAGCTCGTTTCTCCTACGGCGAATTTTTTTCGCGCACTGGTTTATTAAGGCTCCTTCAAACAGGTGCGACACAAAGGAGCCTTTAACGTTGAAAATCTAGAGCGCGATAAAATCCCGTCACGATATTTATACAACCGTGCGGACGTGGCCAAAAAATGTAACAAAAAAACCGTTCCGAGTTTTCGAGTGTGCCTCAATAAAATTAATAATACAATTTTATTCATGGTAGAATAAAATTATCTCAGCCAATCTTTGGGTAAAAACTCCTCAAATAAAAATGCGAATCACTGACATCCCTTTAAAAAATAACACAAAAAAAAAAAAACATGTTTCGACTGTGATGTCGAATCGAATAAAGTTTTTATCTTTTGAAGAATAAGATTAACTGATTCTGCCAATCTTGAACCTAACAAAAATAAAAGCCGTCTAGAGCAATTTTAACTAAACTATCTTTACACAATTTCGCCAAGACCCGAAAATATTGTCTAGTAGCTGATAGGATCTTTGGTACAGTGTTATTTCAAGCGACACCCAGTTTTGCCTCTATTTAAATGAAAATGTTGTGCATAGAAAAGGAATAAATTCCGACGAAAATAAATTGGTTCATTCACATCTTGATAATAACAGTAGTTTCATTTTATTTGACCTTGGGGTTTGGCAATTTTCTTTGGTATCTACTTATTCGTTTGCTTTCATTAAAATATACATATTTTTACAGCAGCGTTTAATGGACCCGTAGGGATACAGTTTATTACTGTATGTTGTTATTAGTATTCCTTTTTCAGACGACAATGACCTTTAGACTAAAATAACGTTGTAAGGCTCCTACAAACAGGCGCGACACGCGACGCGAATCGCGTGCGAGACAAAGGCATCGCTCGTTGCGCGACCTGCGATGCCATTGTGTCGCACGCGATTCGCGTCGCGTGTCCCTGCCCTGCCCACTGCCACTTAAGTTTGGCAATTCTTCGGGCTATGTCGGTTACCTTGGTTCTCCTGCGGATCTCCTCATTCCTGATTCGATCACGCAGGGAAACTCCAAGCATAGCCCTCTCCATTGCCCTTTGGGTGACTTTTAGCCTTCGTCACCTATGCAATAGTAACCAATACAATAGCAATAGGCACCTGTGTAAAGCCCGCATTTTCTAAAATTCAAGCTCAACTTTAAAAGTCCATAAGTAATCTAATTGTGTGAGTTTCTTAGGAAAGCGGTCAATGGTCACACAATAACCTTTGACTAAATACAGAGCGTTTTTTGACACCTAAATGTCAAATGGTGTCAAAACTAAGTAGTGAAAATGGTAGATTGTCACGACCAATGATATTGTAAGTGTAAAATTACTTATAATATCATTGGTCACGACGGCTTATAATATGACAGAATTGCTTTCCCATGAAACCAAAGCTTTACTTGAGTAAGATTCAAAAGGAATTTTACAAAATCGCAACACGTGGAATAGTGTTAATTAAACTTCCTACATAAAATATATACTTAGAGTGTCACGCCGTATTCATATTATTTACATATTTATATAATTCCTCAAGTTCTGAGTTGAGCTGCACGATTTTTGACAAATGCGTGCACTGACTGGACAGGTCCGCTCAATCTGTGTGGTGGTTCTTTCCTCAAAAGACCATTTCAGACACTCATCTACATGCTCTTCACATGATCTGACCAAGATTTTGTCTGGACTTTAAAAGAGACTGTGACCTCTGAGTTTGTTTCGGTCTTATTCTCAGAATAGTCAGATAGGAAACGCCGACCTCATCTAGTTTAGAAAAATATGATTGACGTGTAAAATTGTTTGTGCAAACCTACTTACAGAAATAAATCATTTATCATTATCATTTATTAAAATCATTGGGGAGGCAAAAAAATTATCAGGGAAGGAAGGTTATTTCCTTATTATTTATGTCTTCCTGTTATTAAGTAGGCTATCCATCAATTTCAAAAGAGTAGCTGTTGATTACTTTCCCGCCATATTTTTTTTCGAAGGTTTTTTTAATAAGTAATTATTTCAACGACTTTGCCCGCCTTTTAAAATTAATTCTTTTTTTGAAGGTTTTTTTACTTGAAATGGGTTTGCTCTTGACTCTAGTCTAGGTCAGAGGTGACAGAGACAAAGTCGACGATGGAATGAGCTTACCCAGAAGAAGCCTGTTCACTCTTACTTTGAAGAGATTCGGGTTGTATGCGCTCGGTAAAATAGACGCAGGTAACTCTTTTGCTGTGCACATTATAAAGGACATTTGAAAACGCTTAGTGCGAATTGGTGGAATAGCAACTAGGCAGGGATGGTAACTTGCAGTGCGTCTGGATGTCCGAAGGTAGAAGGGGGCCGGTGGAATGAGGTCGTGGAGTTCTTGGGCACACTCAATCTGTAGAAGACCGACAAGCAGGCAACCTTGCGGCGATGAGCCAAGCTGTGAAGCTTGGCATCCACCAGTTCTACGTCCCCAATAAGCCTCTTAGCTCTGCGTTCCACCGAGTCAAGCGCGGCATATTGGTATTTCGCTGAGCCATCCCAAAGGTGGCTGCAATACTCCATGCAGGATCGGACTTGCGCTTTGTAAAGGGTTAAAAGCTGTCCAGGTGTAAACTATTGCTTCACCCTGTTTAGGATGCCCAGCTTCTTGGCCGCCGTTTGGGCTTCTTTTTTTTGCTTATTAGGTTTTCAAAATTTTAATATCAAATAATTTCAGCGACTTTCTCACGAAAATTCGTACATGAAAAATATATTGTAACAAAATTACAAACGTAATTTTATGTTGTTATAGGTATTGCAAAAATGATATATGATTTATAAACGTTGTTAACTAAGACGGCAGTGCTTCAGAAACCCTAATGTAATAAAGTTGTTGTGATTAATATTTAAAAATCTTTGAAGACTTTTATAGCAAGTCTTATGAAGCTGGAAAGCTCTCCTGCTCATAAAATATATAGGAGGGCATTATAAACTTAAAACTTAGTTAAAATTATACTCAGTTCTCAAATAAAACCGCGTTTCAGTTACTGGCCCGAATCAGATTTGATATCCTGCCAAGTTTAGAGTCTTGGCACTTTTGGATCGTACGAGTAAGCGAATGTATGAATGGGATAGTAATCAAATGATTAGATCACTATTTGTTGTATTATTACATTCGTTTTAATGTAACTTTTAGAACATAGCTTTTGTATTAAACGACAATGGAGTTTACTTTAAAAATTGCAAAATTTTTGTTCGAACAACTTTTTGCGTGTAAGTTTTTTAACTTACTCTCTCTTATAACCTTAAAAATACATTACAACCAATTTGTCTAGCCTTTTTCCAACTATGTTTGGGTCGGCTTTCAGTCTAACTGGATGAAGCTGAATATCAGTATTTCAAATGGAACGACTGCGGATAAATATCCATACTAATATTATAAATGCGAAAGTGTATCTGTCTGTCTGTTACCTCTTCACGCTTAAACCGCTGAACCGATTAAGATGAAATTTGAGTCCAGGGAAAGGACATAGGATAGTTTTATCCCGATATTCCCACGGGATCGACACTTATGCGGGTGAAACCGCGGGGCGTTGCTAGTCGTCAAAAATTGATAAAGATATTTTGCCGTATCGAGGACTCATGGTTGCACTTCGTGTGAAACCCTTTTATTATTGTTTCCTTAGCAGAACCAGCCGTTAATGTTCCTACTGCTGGGACACAGGCCTCCTCTCTGAGAGAGGGAGTGGCGGGCCCAGTATGAGTTAGTGGATGACACATGTCTTCGAGTTTTTGGTTCTAGGCCGGTTTCCTCACGATGTTTTCGTTCGCCGAGTTGAGACGTCTCGTCTGTCGAAGCCGATACCACTGGGTTACCACTGGTCAATATTATGATAGAATTGTTTCTATAAGGAAATAAAGAAGAATGGCAAAATCCTATGTTTCCTCGTTGGTGTTGTAAAAGACCACTAAGGGACTAGAGAATGGGCAGCAGCGTTCTCTGCAAGATCTTCTCTGCTCGCAAGAGCAGTGGTGGCCAAGTGGTAACGGCCGCGACTTCGAGTTGTAGGTCGTACGTTCGAACCCAGACAGGCGCTTTACTTTGTGTATTTCATCACCACTGCTCTCAAAACGGTGAAGGAAAACATCGTGAGGCAACCGGCATGTCGTAGAACAAAAAATTCGAAGACATGTGACATCTGCCAATTTGCATTGGGCCCACGTGGTGGATTACGGCCCACTCCCTCTCACCGAGAGGAGGCCTGTGTCCCAGCAGTGGGCACATTATAGGCTGATTATGTTCTGCTGCGATCGCCAATCCGTGACGACTTCGGGGGAGACCTATGTCCAGCAGTGGACGTTTTAAGGCTGAAATGATGATGATAATAATCTGTTTGTTTTGCAAAGTTTGCTTCAAAAAATCTAGGATACCCATAGAAGTATTTGAATTATTATGTACAGACGCCAGCACATCAAGCTACTACAATCTGTCAATTTTCCTTAATAGATTTTCAACTTTATCGCTAAAGCATAAGGTTCAAAGTTGATTGGGAAAATTTGACAGTTTCGGGTACCTTGATGTGCTGGCGTTTGTACGTAAAAAATTGTTATTTGTACTTCAACTTATAAAGTCAGACCGTTAATTTTGAATGAAGACAAGTTTACCCAGTTATCTAAACCCGTAGCGAAGAAGCTCATCGTAGTTAATGAAACCACCATACATTTTCCTTCACGATAAACTTTTGGTCAAACAAAGCTTTCTTGTTTTCAACGCGAAAATTCTTTTAAAAGAAAACTTTTACTAGAAACTTTAACTTTGTAATTTTGTAAGGGAATTCTTCGCGTCTAACTTGTTTTTTGTGCGAACAAACGTTTTCTTGTTTTATTGGACATTGTTTTGGTCAGTACCTACGTCCCTACTAATATAGTAACTATGATAGTAACTAAGCAAAAACTACTTGTAACCGTATGACAAGATATTGATTACGTTTTTAGGGTTCCGTACCCAAAGGGTAAAAACGGCACCCTATTACTAAGACTCCACTGTCCGTCTGTCACCAGGCTGTATCTCATGAACCGTGATAGCTAGACAGTTGAAATTTTCACAGATGATGTATTTCTGTTGCCGCTATAACAACAAATACTAAAAAAATAATAAAATGAATATTTGAGGGGGGCTCCCATACAACAAACGTGTTTTTTTCGGCGTTTTTGCCTTGGGGTACGGAGCCCTTCGTGTGCGGGTCCGACTCGCACTTGGCAAGTTTTTTTTTAACTATGGAGTTCTTGCCCGTTCTTCTCCATCCGAAACTCCTTCCTCCTCTCCTTCGACTTCCTTTTGGAAGGGGCACCCAAATATAATTCTTCGTTATTCTTGTAAGTTTTGACATTCTTGCCTGTGCTTTTTATAGGTCTTATTAAAATAAACAATTAGAATTCGAATTTGACTTTGTAATCTGCTTTATTTATTTTTTCGGCTAACTTTTTTATGAAACAAAACCTTTATTTTTATTACTCTCACGTAGGTATCAAATCCGATAAAATAAATATATCAAAATTCTAATAAAATAAAGGATTAGGTCGTTATTATTTGTAGCTGTGAAATATTTTATTACTAAACAAAGTTTCAAAAGCGAAACTATTTTTACTCCATAAAAGCCGACCGCTCAGCCAAAGCTTTACCTAGAGGTTTTCAATTTAATTGAACTAAACAATCATTTCATCTCTTCTTCAAAACAAATACTGAAATAAATATCCTTTTATCCTATAAATATTCACATTTCGGTACAGCATCAAACACATACATTTCGTTATTTGTAAGATAAATATTTTATAATATCTTGGATTTACTTTATATTCTTACAAACATAAGAATATGAGAAGATATTGTGTATTTATATTTAGTTAGGTGGAATTTTATACTTTATTCTAGTAAATATTATGTTTTAAAGTAGGGTTTCAAGAGAATTTTGGAAACAAAAAAACAATAGATAAATTTATTTTAAAAATAGATTTTATGAAAAAAAACAACTTGCAGTTTAAAAAAATAACAACTTAATCAATGCTTCTGCACCTCAATTGTGTAACACACCTCACACACGTCTGAGGGTTTTGAAGGAAATTCCTAAACCATCGCTTCTTAAGTTTGAAAAATTCGTCTGCTCAACTACGTAAATAAAGCAATGAACTGGCTGAACCGTCAAAATGAATGGTGTTGCGATTGTCATTTTATATGTGTTAAACAATTACCCCGCTACGGGCGCGACCCGCTGCTCTCATTGGCAGAATCAGCGCAGTATTTCTTCTTCTGCTATACATTTCTATACCTAAGCCATTTTCTTTGTAGATATTTACCCATTTTTTTGTCATCACATCCATAACGTAGCTTCGAAGCAAAGGCTCTTCCAAACATCTTTTATTAAACCAGCATCTCTTTTTATTGTCCTTTTAATAAATAAACAACCACCCAATGATGGGAGGTTGTTTAGTTAATAAAAGGACTGTATTCCCTCAATAATAAACCACATAATCCAATAATATTTAAAATATGTAGTTGTGAACAGCTAATTTCGGTACTTGTCCCTTCTTCTAGAACCGCTCAATCATCCTATTGTGAAGAAAGTGCCTTTCATACAAAATCATAATTCTACCACAATACAAGAAAATTCTTAAGAAAATATTCGAACAAAGCTGATTCGTTGTTATTGTGACTTAAATTGCCTTTTTTAGGGTTCCGTAGTCAACAAGGAACCCTTTTAGTTTCACCATGTCCGTCTGACCGTCCGCAGCTTAGCTCTTAGTACTAGAAAGCTTTAATTTGGTACATAATAATCACGGTGACAAAGTGGTAAAATGAAATAGAGAGAAAAACTTTTTAAGGGTACCTCCTCTACACGTAAAGTGGGGATGTTTCTTTTTTTCTCGTCTACCCCATGGTGTTGGGTATCGTTGGATAGGTCTTAAATTGATTTTGCGTTTTATCCCAACAGAATATACCAGTCGCAGCCAACTGGTTAAATTAGCCGTTTAATAACCGCCTGGCCTTTGAAAGTAGTGCTCTCTCGGCTCGCACGCGGTTGATCACAGTTCTAACCTAACCCATTTGGTCGGGGTGCCCTGGCTTAGTTACTGCGACCATATCGGCTCGCGCGTAATTGGTTACAGTTCCAACCTAAACTATATAATTGAATATAATTCAGGCCGTTAGTTGAACGGTTGCCGTTTAGTTAATAGGCTAGGCGGTTAACTAAACGGCTAATTAAACCAGTTGGCTGCGACATATCCACTAAGATACAAAATGAACGAATTTAATATTGTTAAATATAAACAAACTTCTAAATACATCATAAGAAAATCATGACATTTAAATAAGACCTCAAAATGAAACCAAAAAGCAATTTCCTACTCATTATCAAGCAATCCTTTTAAACTAACTTACGTTACGTCAAACAAGATAAACAAAGGTAGTAAGTTAAAGCAGTTTTCAAGAAAAGGGAGATGTGATATTTATATACCCCAACATATTTGGAAAAGGCTAGGCAGATTGATTGAGTCAAAGTTGAATTGTTTATGATTTTATGTATTTTTTTTTGTTTCCTCTAGGTACTCTTTCACACGCTGTATACATCTCTCTATATATTTAATGAGGCTTTTCGTGAAAATTTACGACACCAGTTGGCACCACTGTGACAAGAGGTCTAATGTATATAAAATATATGATGACGTTCATCATTCAATTCATTCATTCGTTCATCAATTAGTCATGACCATGGACGTAATATACATATATATATTACGTCCATGGTCATGACTAAAGAAAATATAGGCTCTTTGACAGATGCCTGGACCTGACGTGTCAGTGCTGCCACCTAGCGAACGTCATTTCAGAAAACCCTCATTGTCCTATCTCAGGTATGCCGGAAGAGATTTCTTATGAAATAAGCTGATGCTTAACCTTTGTACCTATTTTTCTGTTCTATTTATTTTCTTGCCTGTTTATATAATATGTGTGTACATTAATGGTAAAATCTATATCTATATTAGAGGAGGCCTGTGTCCCAGCAGTGGGAACAGTATAGACTGATTATGTATGTATGTATGTATATCTATATACAGGGTTATTGGTAAAACTACTCATCATTATGAACAACGTTTACTATGTGACCAAACGAGAAACCGCGAAAAAAATAAACTGCTGTTCCCTACATTTACGTTCGTATAACTCGTCAAAATGTAGGGAACAGCTGATTTTGAAGTTCGCCGGGTTAGCTAGTAAATAAATCTAGTTAAAGGCAAGAGATCATCCTTATCAGAAGAGGTTACGTTGCGTGGGTTTGCGGGCGAGGAGTTGAAAGTATATGAAAGCCATTTTAAACAATCACAAGATGTCTAATCCAATCTATATAAATAAAATGGTAAACTGACTGATTGTTGATATATCAACACACAGCCCAAACCGCTGGTCCTAGAGACATGAAACTTGAAGGGTGTGTTCTTTGTGAAGAGTAAGTATCCACTAAGAAAGGATTTTTGGGAATTCTACCCCTAAAGGGGTGAAATAGGGGATGAAAGTTTATATGAAAGTCTGTCATTTTTGAAGTTAGGATCTTGAAATTTTGTGTTTAGGCTGAGTATTGAAAATTAATTTATACGTGTCTCAGTGTTTTTGGCAATTCTACCCCCGAAGGGTTAAAAAGGGGGATGAAGTTGTGTATGGAAAATCCTTAATTTTCGAAGTAAAAATCACAAAATTTATTATCTAGGCTTATGGTTGGAAGGTAACGCAACGGTGTTGTTAGAATTTCAACCCTTAAGGGGGTGAAAAGGGGGATGAAATTTTGTTTTTAATTATATTATCTATCAATACACAGCCCAAACCGCTGGTCCTAGAGACATGCAACTTGGAGGGTGTGTTCTTTGTGAAGAGTAGGTATCCACTAAGAAAAGGTTTTTGGGAATTCTACCCCTAAAGGGGTCAAATAGGGGATGAAAGTTTATATGAAAGTCTGTCATTTTTGAAGTTAGGATCTTGAAATTTTGTGTTTAGGCTGAGTATTGAAAATTAATTTATACGTGTCTCTAAAAAGTGAAAAAAAATAACTTTTTTACAAAAAAAAAAACAACCGACTTCCAAAAAACACTATAAAGTAAAAAATAACTTTAATTTCGGAAGTCGGTGGCAAAAAACTAAAATACAAATCCAAAGACACCGACTTCCGAAATTAAAGTTATTTTTTACTTTAGGTATAGTGTTTTTTGGAAGTCGGTTGTTTTTTTTTTGTTTTTCTAAACTACCCTCTAAAGAGGGATTGGGGGGTGTCAAAATTTGTATGGAAGAATTTTAACGCGCTGTCCGATTCACTCGAAACTGAGTATGTATACTTAAAACTAAAAATAAAGAATAACGTGTATCAGGGTTTTTCGAAAATCTACCCTTAACTGAGGGCAGTGGTGGCCAAGTGGTAACGGCCGCGACTTATGAGTTGTAGGTCGTAGGTTCAAACCCAGACTGGCGCTTTACTTTGTGTAAATTATTTCATCACCACTGCTCTCAAAACCGGCGGCATGTCTTAGAACCAAAAATTCAAAGACATGTGACATCTGCCAACCCGCACTGGGCCGCGAGGTGGATTACGGCCTACTCCCTCTCACCGAGAGGAGGCCTGTGTCCCAGCAGTGGGAACATTATAGGCTGATTATGATCACCCTTAACTGAGTGAAAAAGGGTAGATAATTTTACAGGGGAGGATTTTATTGCGTGGCTTGATTAGCTCGAAAGTTAGTATAGATAATCTTTGAGTCAAGTTATGGACACATCTTAAACAATTTTTTTAGAATTCCACCCCTGTAAGGGTGAAAAGCGGGGATACAGAATAAATGAAAATAAACTAAAAACTTGGCAAGAATACTATCTAAATAAATTATAAAGTTTGTCATTTATTGTTTTTCTAAACTACCCCCTATAAGGGGATTGGGGGGTGTCAAAATTTGTAAGGAAGAATTTTAACGCGCCGTTCGATTAACTCGAAACTCAGTATTTTTATACTTATGACCAAAAATAAAGAATAACGTATCAGGGTTTTTCGATAATTTACCGGGGTGAAGAGAGGTAGTCAATTTCACAGGGGAGTATTTTATTACGTTATTACGCTTGATTAACTGGAAAATTGGTATAAATAATCCTTAAGTCAAGTCATAGAAACATCCCAGACGATTTTTCAAAATTCCATCCCTGTGGGGATAAAAAGAGGGGATACAGTTTATATGAAAAATCTTATTTATTTGGTTTATAAACTATAAAGACTTCCAAAAAAAGCACTACAAAGTGAAAAATAACATTAATTTCGGAAGTCGGTGTCTGTGGATCTGTATTTTAGTTTTTTGCAATTGCACCGACTTCCGAAATTAAAATTATTTTTCACTCTGTAGTGTTTTTTTTGGAAGTCGGTTTTTTTTTGTTAAAAAGTTTTTATTTCTCGCTTTTTAATGGGTCTGTTTATAATTTGTCTAAGTTACAATAGCCTAATGTCAACTTGCTCATCGCCTTTACCAAAATATTGCTTTTCCCGATGCAGGGATATTAATTCTTGAGGATTTCTCCTGGTATTTCACCATCAGCTCCATTTCACCATTCGCATTATGACGAGCATAAATTGCTTAGCAACCATAATAAAGTAATCGAATCGCAACCCGTGAAATACTTATTATTGAGTAGATCCGGTGGCCATCTCTGGTCTTCATCATCAGTTCCACTCCATCAAATAGTGCTTTTCGAGAGCAAATGCACGAATTACTATAAAAAATACCCAAATCGCTATATTTGAAGAGTTCCTTCGATTTCTCCAGGATCCTATCATCAGATCCTGACCTAATGACAATGGGACCGCCTGGAAAGTATACCCTTACACACAAAATAATATTTTTGCAAATCGGTCTAGCCGTCTTCGAGTAATCGGGAACATACATAAAAAAAAGATTCCGACGAACAGAGAAACTCCTCCTTTTTTTGAAGTCGGTTAAAAATAAAAAAAAGTGTGCTTTAGGGTTTTTCAAAAATCGACTCCTACCAAGGCAAGGTGGAAAAGGGTAATAAAGTTTAAGGGTTGGATTTTACTGCTTGCTTCCATTAACTCGAAAATGGGTATGGGTCTTTGAGTCAAGTTATGAACACATCCCAAACGATTTTTCAAAATTCCACCCCTGTGGGGGTGAAATGCGGGGTTACAGTTTATGTGAAAAATCTGATCCCTTTGATCTATAAACTTAAAAAATTGGCCCAAATACTAATTATTTATCTAAACAAATGTTAAGTAAACATTTCGAAATTTTTAGAGGAAAGTAAGTACGAATTTCACGCGGACGAAGTGATAACATACATTTTCGAAATTTTTAGAGGAAAGTACGAATTTCACGCGGACGAAGTCGCGGGCAGAAGCTAGTTATTTAACTAATTATAATGCATTAACGACGTTCAACCAAGTACGTGGGGCGCGAGCGCAATCAATTTACTCACTGGATATCATAGCACAATTCTCCAAATTCTCCAATCAATATCGTCTTTTACGATCAACCCATGTGAATGTATAGCTCACTTTAGTTAGCGGGCCGCCTCCCTAGTACATGGTGTTAAGTCAAATAGACCGTTGACATATCTTCTAAAAAACAATATTAATCAAGGAGGTTGGCATCGCCGAAACAATTTTCTAGACGCGCCGACATGGCGACATACTGAAAAAACTGTTTCAAAACAAAACAGAAATTATCTGTCTTTTGTTGCCAAAACTTTTGGTGTTGTGATTCTGGTGTGCGCACTGTCTTAATATACACAGTCACATAATGTTGAAGGATTAGAAAACTCATTTGTGTCGACGAAGTTTCTCTCTTGAATAATTATGATGAATCATTTGAAATACATTACCACGTAAGCAGAAAGTTTTGAATGAATTTGAACTAGATGCTGCTAGGAAAGGACATAATAATAATGAAATAATTGAATGTGTTGGCTTATGCTTCTTCAATTTATTAAAATTCGTAACGTAGAAGATAATAAAACATTTAACTAACAAAAAATACTTTTTAGAATTTTCTTTCTTTCAGGCTTATGAGGCTCGCACAGACCTTGAGGGCAGATCTTGATAGGTAAACGTTGTTATGAATCACAAAACAGTACATAATCATAAAACCCACTTTTCGACTGACTCCGACAACTGAAGGTTCTAGGTCTAAAGTAAACTACATACTGAAGTTATAGACGATAACGTTCAACTTGTTGAATTTTTAAAGCTTCGTACCTGTTAACGGTTCACTCACACGATCTCTTTGAATGTTTAACAGAAGTCCTCACTTTGCTATCGCTCTTCGGTATAAATGATTCATGACTAGGGGCCACGACTGTCAAAATGACGCTCAGTGTTGTTGAATGGGCTGCAAAAGAGCTGTATAAATTCAGTACAATGTTCGGCGAAATCCTCAGAATGTTGGTTTTTGTTTTTATGACATGATTTTGCTTTTTTCAGGGTCTCTGAGGTCTTTACGGGTTGTTGAATAGAGTAAAATTGTGCACTTGATGAAGTGTGCACAATATTGATTAAAAAAACATAAGCAGTCGTGGGGAAGGAAACTTAAAACTATGGAACAAGTGTCTTTTTTATTTTCTAATTAATAGTCTATTTGACAATGTAAAAAATAAGGTCATAATTATTGACACTCGTATAGATTATCGCTTTTAAAATCGATTTGCGTTAATTTTACTACAAAACAATGTATTATTTATAAAAAATGGTTGCCTGTAAAGTCGGTTTTACGGGCGAAGATTTTACGTGACAACGACCGATCATCCGATCATAGTTGAGTGGGAGAGAGACGCAAGGCATTCGGCGGGCCTCTCTCTCGTTCGGTGACTCATCGTAACGTTACCGAGCGTTACACTTTTTCATAAGTGACTCCCAGTCGCAACCTAATTTAAGACGTTGTCACGTCAAAAAAAACCCGGAAAAACTTCATCTTTTTAAATCATCAAATTCACGTAATCGAAAACGGTCTGGATTGGCTGAACTTAAGATGACGTCATGACTTAGTAAATTTCTGTCTATCGTTGACAGAACGATGACTTTTGTCTAGTATCTCGACCGTTTCAACGTTTGTTTACGTGAATCGTGACGTTACGACGCCATATTGTTAAAGATAGCGTTTTGGCGGCTTATTTAAACAGTACATTTTTATTTACTATTTTTTAAAAGAAATACTTTATGCAATTTGAAGTACTTAATAGGTTTTTGTGGACTCGTTAGACACCATTAAATAATCTGAGATGTTTATCAGAAACCAGTCAAATAGCCTATTGTAGTATCCAAGATTAAAATTTTCATAATTTGTGAATTAAATTTATTAATTATAAATTAAAATATATATATTATATGTTTTCGCTGCTGGCCAAACGCAACATGTCATACTCATAGCTACAGATATATTGTTAACATTAGCATGTCGGTAACGCGAACCCATAAGATTTTCCCCTACAAAAAATCGCTCAAGGCGCCTAAAGAAGATTTAATTTAAAAAATCTTCTAGGTTCATTTTTAAATTCATAATTACTGTAAATGCCTGTCCTCATTTGCGAATGGAACTACTTCTCGTCCTTGAGAGAAAAATACAAGGTATTTTTATAATTTGTTATTGTAGTATTTCTCTATTATGCAGATTGCTCCAGTACAGTCGCAAAATGGAGCATTGAAGTAAAACTCCACAACAATAACAGGCACATACGTAGTTGTATTCATCTTTTGTTATATTTTCTTCCACACTATAGTTTTGCAACTAGAACGCCAAGTAATCTGGAAACACCTTATGTAGCTAGATATATTCTTAGATAATAATACATACTATTTTCTCCACATACCGGGTTTTATAACCTGCAAAGAAGAAAAAGTTGAAATTAGTTACGTAAGACAGTTTAAGTTGAGGGAAAATATCGTTAGGAAATCGGCTGTCTTAGAACCAACAATTCGAAGACATGTGACATTTTACCAATCCACACTGGGCCCGGGTGGTGGATTAAGGCCCAGTCCTTCTCACGGAGTGGAGGCCTGTGTCCCAGCAGTGGGAAGTGTGGCTGATTATGCTAAGACACTTCAAATAGATACGTAGCTAAATCATAATAAATACTCTTGTTGGTACTTTTATAGCCGGCAAAACGGTCTCGGAAACGCGTGTAGTTGTTTCTTGAACTAATTAATTGGCTGTCACAAGTAGGCTTGAGCTAAAGTCTTTACATTTGCGATCCACACATAATCCTGTTCAAGAGTATACGACCATCTATCATGCAATTAGCACTGCCGAGATAATCAAAATAATGAACAACATGTTATTTTAGCCAATCAACGGGCGTCAACCGGCTGTATGTACATGTATTGATTCGTGAACCAATCAATCCAGCTCAGATTGTCACACATGGTATGAATTCGGATTAATTAGTTGTATTATTAAACAACGCTGATAATACGCTAAAATTATTCATATTAGTTCTAATGCCATCAATTTTGGCTGTTGAATCCGGTTGTGGATTTATTGTGTTTATTTGGATTTAGACTATTTTGATTCGTTAATTGGTGTATCTGTCACATGATAACAATTGTTAAGAATAGAATAGGTTTTTTTTTTTATTGAGACCAAGACTCAAACAAGATTGTTACAGACACTAAACAAAAACACAAGAAATAACGGTTGGTCACCGTTGCGATATCCCTTGAGAGACGACACAATAGTGACCCACGTAAACACAGTCAAGGCGACTCGCAACCGTGTTTAAGACACTGTTGAAGCTCGTACTTAGATATATTTATATGGGGCAAAACTTCCAAAGTGCCAACGGGAGGCTCCGCCTGTCCGTCCGCTGTCCGTACGTCTGCCACAGGGCTCTATCCTTTGAACCGTAATAGTTAGACACTTGAAATCTTCACAGAGTGTGTATTACTATGGCTGCTATAACAACAAACAATAAAAATTGATAGTGTTAAGTAATGTACGGTGGTACGAAACCCTTCGTATACAAGTCCGATTCGCACTTGGCAGCTTTTTAAAAAACTTATGGTGAATAGGCATACAATAAAGTCGTTTTCTCCTTAAATCTCGTCTCTCAAATTATCCCTTTCAATTGGTAAAATAAACTCAAAATACACAAGATCCTAAGCTGGATTATTCCGGTGTCCACAATCAAAAGGCAGTTGATCTGTCTTCAGAAATGCTCTCGGAAATCTATGCTCACGATCATGGTTTAGATTCCATTGTTATGAAATCTCTCCTCAATGCCTGGCTTAGGATCAGAAGCCAGTTATTCAGAGTGCCGGCTTAAAGTTTGAATAAACAGTCAAGTCCTATTCTTTGGAGTGAGAATTCAAAGTGAATATATTAGTGTTCAGAAGGTGCGGTGAGCAACTAACGTCACTTTTACAGATCGTCTAAATTGTCACAAAATATTTCAATTATCTGCTTTTAGGCAGTCAGTATAAAAAAAAACTCTACTACTATAAATTTTAGTTCTGTTCCGGTTTAAATTGAATATTTTCATTTGACAGCACAATAGGCTATTTGACAATGTAAAAAATAAGGTCATAATTATTAACACTCGTACCTATAGATTATCGCTTTTAAAATCGATTTGCATTAATTTTACTACAAAACAATGTATTATTTATAAAAAAAAAAACCGAAAAAATTTCATCTTTTTAAATCTGGCGCCACGTAATCGAAAACGGTCTGGATTGGCTGAACTTAAGATGACGTCATGATTTAGTAAATTTCTGTCTATCGTTGACAGAACAGATGACTTTAGTATCTCGACCGTTTCAACGTTTGTTTACGTGAATCGTGACGTCACGACGCCATATTCGGAGTACAAGAAATTTCACGCGGACGAAGTCGCGGGCAGAAACTAGTTTCTTTTATAAAATTGCCAGCATTTTAGACACTACAAAGTAACTCCTATTTAGCTGGAGGCAAAATCTGCATGCGGCAAAAGAGACGCCATTCACTTCAATGCTAATTTCAAGCAATTTGCGTCGGCTAACAAGATATTTTTTTGACGGAGCAAACAAAACTTTATTTGTTTGTTTGTTACTTACGAGAAAAATCTGTTAAACAATATCCATGTTAAATTTTCTTTGCTTGAGTTATTATTAGTCCATAAAGAATATTGTTTTTTTATAGCCCGAAAGTTTGACAACCTCTCAGATAAAGAGGTCAGATAGGAAATCTCTACATGTAAAGTAAAACTGAAGTGGCAGTGGGCTGGCCATGTCTGTCGAAGGACCGATGGCCAGTGGAGCAGACGAGTCCTAGAGTGCCCTCCAGCTAGATGGACCGACGACCCTAAAGAAGGTGGCTTGGACGGACTGTATGCGGAGGGTGTTGTGGTGCAGCCTGGGAGAGGCCTAGGTCCAGCAGTGGATAGGATGAATTGATTGACACGTGAAGTACTGGGTATTAAGCTTCATCTGATTAGACTGGAAGCCACGAGCCTCTCGTCTGCTAGAACTGATACATAAAAATGCTTGTTTGTTCGTGTTTTTTGCGCTGCCATATTGTTAATCCGATTGCGATAAAACTCTGTCAACTTATTTCACGAAGTTTCACGAAGTAGGTACAACTATAAGAAATTTCACGCGTACGAAGTCGCAGGCAGAAGCTAGTTTTATATAAAAACCGCAAAGTGGCAAGGGAGCTCTCAGACTCACAAAAAATTACGTAAAAGACATTAGATAATCACTTTGTAAAACCTGAAGACACAATTTTCTACCACAATTAATGGTTTCACATTATTTCTAAGTAGGTACCTACATTTTAGATATTAGCTTTGGACACATTTACCTAATTTTTGACGGCACGGTTGGCGCAGTGGTTAAGCGATTGACTGCTGCGCTGCGTGTCGCGTGTTCGATTCCCGCACGGAACAAATATTTGTATGACCTACAAGTAGTTGTTCCGGGTCTGGCTGTTTGTGTATGTGAGTTTAAATGTTTGTAAACGCACCCACAATACAGGAGAAATTCCTAGTGTGGGGCAACGTTTTAAAAAAAAAAAATGCTTATATACCTATAACAGTAAATTCGTAGTATCGTATATAGGTACCTAATTATTAATTTCAGAAAATCCGAAACGGGAAGTCAAGTTAATTTGGCTAATTGCAAAGTAACGTACTTTTTCTTGCTTAGATGACAACTTAAACCGACCCAAATCATTCGCAATAAGAACATCGGTAAGCAATTTATTTTTACCAAAAAGTCCGTTTCTGCGACGCTTATAATTGTCCCGATTTCATTATTCTTTATTACATTACGAAGGAGAAAATTGGTCTACAGTAATTACTTCCATCGAATCTCTCGAATAGTCTTATTGGATGAAAGGTATAAATTAAATTTTGAAGAACTGGACGCCCTCTCGATATTCATAGCGTTTATTGGAGACACTTTTCCCTGTGAAGTGTTTCATTATTTTATACGTCTTTGGATATTCAAAAATCTAATTCCATTTTTCTGTGCGGATGATGTTACGCTAAATAATATTTTCAGAGGCTCTTTTAGTAAAATAGTTTAGATGAGCTTTTAACACTTCTGAATGTAGATAGTATTTTTAACCACGCCGGACTCAAAGGACATAACAAAGACCCAATATTTTAATAAAGCGAGTTGAGCTAAGTTATTCAAGTGTCAATAGTGTCAAAGCAGGGGATTTACTGGAGCGATGAGAAAACATTTTCGTAGCTGTGTTTAACTTACGCGAGAAGGATAGCTATTTGTCCATCAGTTTCAGCCTAAAGATACTTTACTATCCTAAATTGGAGTTCCTCATTAAGCCTACTTAGAGCAGGTTAGAGCTAAAATGTTAGCCCGATAAAGACGAGACCTAAATAAACCAGCGAACTTTGTGGACTGACAAACTGTGAAGAATTCTATATTAAATGTACCTACTTAGTTTATTCATTTAATCTCGTACCCTTTTCCTCTGTGAACGTAAGCGTAAGTTTGACCTTTGTTTACCAAATAATTAAAAATCTTGCTAATCCTTAGGAACACACATCATACGTATTATTTCGCTCAAAAAGACTACAATAATTCACTTCTATGAGAAAAAACATGGTTTCAATGGGCTATAAACAAAAACAGTAAAATTTATAGAAAACCGTATTTAAAAACTTCTAAAACAGTAAAAACTAAGTTACTCAGTAAAAACAGTAACTAAACAGTTTGGATGATTAAATCTATTCTAACCATTTTACTGGGGTAACCTTTTTTCAAAAGACATTGGATATTCAAGTTCACTCGAAAATCATTTACACAATAAATAATTATAACCCGATAACCAATGATGATGCACATAATGTCACATATACACTGGTATACAGCACTAACGTCCATAATAAAATCACATTCAATCCCAGATAACTACTTCCACCACCACACTATACAATTATGACGGTGTGACTGTGCGAATTAGACCCTTAATATCTATAAAAGCACCATTATTTAGAGTAAAACTAGCTACATGGTTAAGTTAACGGTTCTTTGATAGCCCAGAGCACCGCTATTGTGTTACCCGTTACCCATTACCCTTCAATTGATTTTATAAAGTTCAGTTGAAAGCCACGAACTCACATTATTTTCGCTTGTTCCTTTTCTCCGCTCTAATAGTAGCTCTTTGACCGCCTCGCAACAATTTTCCAACTAGAGTTTAAGCTTTACTTTGAAATCATTAAATTGTTTTTTTTTTATATATTGGGGTTTATTTGAATCATAAAGGGGTTATTTCATTGGTCACTAAAATACGAAAATGCCAGAAGGTTTTCGTGTGAGTTTATGAAAAAAGAAACTGGTTAGTCGAATATAATTAAAGGACTTAGGGCTGGTTTTTCCATCGCCAGATATTCGAAGAATTAAATTGACGTTTGAGAGTTTTTGTATGAAATATATCTGACTGTCAAAATTTCAAAATTATTCCTGGAACAAAGTTATCAGATGATTGAAAAATCAGCCCTTAGAAGAACGTACTACCTATAATGTGGATATACATACTGGAAGTATCTGCCTACCCTTTCCAGAAATAAATCCATAATTTTAGGTTTTCAAAATCTTATATTAAATATGCAATCTTATATTAATTAAAAGTATAGAACACATCATAACCCCAAGAGTGTTTGGTATGCCAAGTCGATGTTCCGTCAGTACCACTGTTAACGTCTAAAGATTTAAATAAGACCGTAATTGCGAATAAAAGGCTATAACGACTTTGAACAATACACAGAAAAGCTCCTGAATATCGTTCCACAAACAGCTTTCAACATTGACACAGTCAATGTCAAACAAAAGTACTGAACGTTTGCACATATCATTCATATAGCATTTAAACGAAACTCAATACATACTTTACTTAGCTGTAAAACTGAAGAGCTTCAGAATCGCAGTACTTTGCGCTTTTCCAGCTGTTTTATATATTTTGTTTCTCAACGGAAGCTCTTAGCAATTCCTGTAATGTATTTAATGTGCAAGGGAACGTTATAATTGGTAGATACTGCAATGTTGAATCCATCATGATATATTATTTGAAGTTAATGGGCCCTTCTTAATGGCAAGCGACATCGTGGCAGGCCCAGACGGAGATGGCCGGATGAGCTGGAGTCCTTCAACAAGAACTGGTCCTTAGGAGCTTTAAACAGAGAGAAGTGGAGAGAGAGTAGGAAGGCCTTCGCCCTGCTGTGGGACATCACAGTCTGATAATAATAATAATTGGAAAATGTTAATAGTAATTTACACAATCCAATATCTAATCAAAGGGAAGCTCATCAAGTGAAGCTCTACTATTTCATACTACTACAAACTAAAATAGCCTGAAAACGGATTAAAACTAAAATGCGTGATGACAATCGAACAGCTCGAGCTCCCATATGTGCCAGTTTATCTGACATTGTAATTAATATCGATCCAGTAGTTAGGCAATTTATAGATGGATTTCTATTAAAGGAACTAGTTACCATGTAGATGGAATTTGAGATCCAGCTAGATTAAATGTCAATCTTTGGTGACTGGGGCGGACTGGATGCGGAAGGTGGGGATTCGGTTGATAGGCTGAGTTGATTGATAGACGTCAACAGTTAAGGCTCTTTACGACAGGCGCGTCATTATCGGTCGATAATATCGGATGCGTTATTCCGATATCTGTTTTCAGTACATTTTGTATTAGGACGGCCACGAAGTTACACAGTGCTGCTGCGATAATAACGACGCAATATAATTAAGAACCTTTCGTTACTCCATTCTGCGATATTCCGATATGAGTTCTTAGAATATTTTGTATTAGGACGCAGACGATCTTATACACACCTGCGGTAATAACGTAGTAACGTGTAGTGCCGGCCTATAGTGTAGGTGACACGCACAGGCACTCGTTAGAAATATCGGACGATAAAACGCAGCTGTGTGTGTGGCAAGGAATCGGGACGCATTAGAGCAATAACGCATCCGATATTATCGATCGATAATAACGCGGCTGTGGGGGACAGCCTTTATTAACCTTTTTGAATCTTTAGACATCACAACCGTAGGTAATAATGATGACTATGAATAAGACGTAACAAAGAATAAATTAGTAGCAGGTCAAGATATTAGAAATAAAATTATTCAATTAGACCCGTCAAGGTCACATGCAAGGAATTTCCATAGCGCTCGAACCAATTGACCTTCCAATCATAAACGCTAAACACTCAATGAACTCAATCATACAAGACCTGATACAGATCTTATTGCAAATAAAGACGTATCATTTTGCCCGCATCTGGTCATTAAGGGAACGATATCTGATTGAGATAGATGTAGACAGAATATTAATGAAAATGTTCCTTTTGTATTTACTCCTGGCTAATAACAACACTTGGAAACTTCTAGAAGCCTTTATTATTGCTACAATATACATTGATCAATTCGCCGGAAACGAAATGCTCTGAAGGTACATCTTTATTACCAATTATTCAGACATAAAACGGCAGGAAATCAGTCACTGAAATCCCTTTCCGCGAAGGCAGCCAATCAATTTCCTGTGGGAGTAAAATATTAATACATTCAAACACAACAATAACGCGTAAAGAGTACCAGAGGTACCGTAAAATATTAGTAGGTACGTATCCTCCGAATCGTTCCCCAAGGCAGAGCTAGTATCCCGGGAGATTATTCCGGATTTTTCTCGGTCCGAAAACTGGGGAAGTTGGAAGTTTGCAACCTATCGAGCTACTTTGCTGAGAGTGTGACGGCAAATGTATGTGTTTGGAAACTTTTTAAAAAGCTCTTTGTGTGAAAATCTATTGGTCGGTGCGTTTTTCTCTTTTGGATTATTTTAACTGCGCTTTTGAGTAAAGGAAGTGTTCGATTTATCTCGACTGCTATTTCACTTTGTGGATTTAAAAGGGATCTGCTTTCAACTAGAGCATGATCTATCCGTCCATCAGGATAAAGTACCTTTTATAGATAAGATGATTCTTCAAAGTTTGATTTCCAGCGTAATCACCCTTTGGTAACCTTAAACTATACTCATGAAATAAACAAACCGGACTCTAAAGCCAGCAGAGAAAACAACTTTTCCAATCTTTGCACACAATAAACTTTAAACTGCATGCTATTACAGTATCGCCTTTACCTTTCGACTTCCAAAGTCCAGACTTTGTCGTGTTACTTCTTGAAGTTCTACTTACTACACGCGAGATACGATACGAGATACAAAGTCAGAATTCCCCACATTGACTTGGAGAATTCTAAATGTTTACAATAAAGTTCTTCTTTAGGTAGTTCAAGTCTGTTTTCTGTCTTGATTTAGAAGCAAGTTAATATTTGTTCTACCAAACATTTGTTCGCTTTTATGTTCAGATGTCAGTAATTTGACTTTCGAAAGAAGACAAAGCGTTGTGTACGACGTTTATTAGTAAGGGAGTTAGTGTCTAAAATGCTGGTTATTTTATAAAAGAAACTAGGTTCTGCCCGCGACTTCGTCCGCATAAAATTTCTGGTACCCCCGACCCACCCCGTCGCATCGCGTTGCCCACCCGCACTATTAATTAACGCTTAACGTTCTATCAAACTTTTTATCGTTTTCCTCGGCTCCTTAGGGTGGTAACGTAAGGTTTAATAGCATATAGCGTTCCTCAAGAATTGGGCTATCAAATGTAAAAATAATTTTTCAAATCCGACTGGTACTTCCAGAGATCAGCACGTTCAAATAAACAGACAAACTCTTCAGCTTTATTATTAGTGTAAGTATAGATAACTGTAATATTTTAAGGTATGTGGTTATCCATTAGCTAATACAACATTGAATAAACATTTAACAAGTTCTATACTGGACTTAATACATCTGAGCATTCTTGATTAGTGCGGTTTTTAATTACATGAACGTTCGATATTCAGTTCTCTATTAATAACAACCGCTATTCTGCAGCACGGTATAAAATTGTTTCGATGCCATTCAATATTACTGTTTTCATTGTCCATTCCGAAGCTATCCTGGCGAAAGGAAAATAGCTTTTATGAACATTTAATGCTGTGATAGTATTGGTATAATACCAGACAGTTATAACTGTCCCACAAGTACCTACAGCACAACTGTTCTTATTAGAAAAGACTAGATATTGATGAATATACGATTGTTTATTGTTCATGATTCCGGCCCATTCAATCCAGGTTACTTTTATTTATTTACTTACCCCCTTACTAATAAACGTTGTATAGCGTCTGTATAGTTACACAACGCTTTGGCTTCTTCTTTCGAAAGTCAAATTACTGACGACTGAAAGAGAGAAATCGGTGTGTAACTATTCATCTGATATAATACGTTTATTAGTAAAGGGGTTAAAACTGTATGCAAAATAAACGGTTGGCACTGTAAAGGTTGTCGGGGAAAGGGAAACTTACCTACATAAAGCAGATTTGCAAAAAAAAAATTCTCAGATCAGTTTCAATTTCAAAATTGTAAAAGAAGCGTTTGTATTAGAATAGCTAAGACATTATGGTTTTAGGTGCTTAAAAGAGCGCTCGTCCTCTGTCGAACATTATAAAATTGGAAGGAAACAAGATAGGACCAAACAATTTCCAACTCCACCCAAATGGAAGCTGTCGGAGAACGAAATTCGATTAACACCTGGGAATTACTGAACTTTTTCCGACGCGGCCGGTGTGAACACAATGAGGTTATCAGCCGACCATACTGCTCGAGTCTCAAACAAAGTTGCCAGGTCATCTGGAAAACTGGGATGTCCCTAGAATTTTAATTATTTTGACATTTAGATTTGGATCTGTGTTTGAATTTGGAACCTTCTATATATAGGCCGGGACATCAACGCGTAAACTGTAACAGTGAACTGCGCACATGATTCTAGCGTAGAGTTTAGTTTAGCGTAACGGTAATCGTAAAACTTCAATAAGATTTTTGTAATTTTATTTTTTTGTTTCATACTTTTTGTAGGGATTCCTTGTTTTTGCCGGGGGTTTTTTAAATTTTGAATTTAATTTTTTATTTCATGCTTCTTGTAGGGACTCCTTAATTTTTGTACCTATTTCATTTCTATTATTTTCTTCCGTTTTAAGATTCTGGTAATTTGGTGTTTAATCAGGTTTTTTATCCGGCAAAAAATATTGATTAGTTTATAGTTGAAGAATAATTTTTAAGACTAAAACGTGTTCGCAAAAACTTAGGACTCTTCACAATAAGAAGCGATTTCCACAAAAAAATCTACTGTTTCATAGAAAAGTGCAAATCGGTCAAAATGTATGGAATAGCAATTTTTTTCTATATAACCTTCTTTAAATTTCAGCGCAGGGGGTTCAGAATCATGTAGGTTACTGACACACTGTAGGTTGTGACAACGGCATTTCATACAAACTTTCAAGCTCATATTTTTCGAAATTAATGAACCGATTTTAATGAAACTTCATACGCATAAGCAGGATACAAAGGTCTTAAAAGTTAGTAGAGAACATTTTCCGGTTTCCTCGCTATGTTTTCCTTCACCGTTTTTAAGAGCAGTGGTGAGGAAATAATTTACACAAAGTAAAGTGCCTGCCTGGGTTCGAACCTACGACCTACAACTCGTAAGTCGTGTCCGTTACCACTAGGCCAACAGGTTCGATTAAACCTGGAAGAGCTACATTTACTAGAATCCATTATTCCTTTCTTTATTAAAACAACTGATGCTATCTTTATATAACAAATCCAGGATTCATTCGGCAATTCGTGTCCTATAAATTCGTTCGAACATTTTGGCAACGACTTCCATTACACAGTATACTTAAAACTTTGAGACTTCGATTCATGATAAAAAAAAACTTTATTAATATCCGAAAAATTGTTGTACCAGGGGATCTACTCCGAAGCGGTTAACCTCCGTATCGGCCGAATGTTCGGTCATTTTCTACTACCTTTCATTTCCTATATTGACTATAGGTCCCGACCAAACTGTGCCAATCCGAACCTTATTAGAACCCTTACCCTTTCTTTACCTTTTTTTTTTTTAATTCGTTGTAGGACAACAATATTCGAATCCGAAAATGACCGAACATTCGGCCGACACGACAATCAACCACTTCGGAGTAGACCCCCTGAATTTCTATCAATGATATTCGTCGTAGTACCGAAGTACTGCATTGGCGAAATTTTACGTCACAGGTCGAATCGGGTTGGGTGATACGAATTGGAAAAACCTTTTATGAATGAACGGATCCACTTAAATGTGTACTAAGTAATGGTTTTCACATAAATGTATGAAGAGGTGGGTAAAGCAGATATGTTCTTTGATGAAATGGAAGATTGCTGAAGCAAAAAGCGCTGGAGATTGCTTGAGTGAAATAAATATTACGTTTTAAAAGACTTTATATACCTAGGTAATCCTTAGTTATTGAGCTTTAAATGACTTCAAGTATTTATTATAATGGTAAAACTATAATTTTCAATTTATTTAAGTTTATTTCTTTTGAAAGCCATTTGTATCTTGAATAAAATTCAGCACCCTAATTGCGTAACACACTATCAATCGGAATCTGAATCATTTTGAAGCAAATTGCTAATCCATTGCTTCATAAGTTAGAAAAATGTGTCTGCTCAACACGTAAATAACGCAATGAATGTTGTTGAACTGTCAAAATGAAACCGATTCCGATTGATAATGTGTTATGCAATTGCCCCGCAGATTGTCTTCTCCTAGCACGGATACCAAGATGTACATTAGACGAAAAGATTATTTTCACCCCTAAATCTAAAAGGAAACCGAACAGCATCCGAAGAAGATTTGGGTTCCTACAACCAATAAATAAAATAACTTTTACATTGAACATTCGGCACCAAAAGTATGTTATATGCATTAAGATAAGCAACGATGGATGATATTACAAAACTTAGAACACAGCCGCGGAATAATGCTATGTAGATTTTGTACGTGCATGAAAGTTCGATTTAGGCTGTGTATACAAAGGTAATAAGTTCCCGCATTGGATTTGCGTTACTTATAACACAATAAAGGATGATTTCAACCAAACGGCTTACATCGCATCGGATCGGAACGGATTTTACAATCTTTAATCGTGTACAGTCACGAGCACTAATATGTCAACACTTGGCAACTTTCAATTGCGATTTGTTCGTGAAATAACGAATGCAACGTTGAAATACGACACTTTACACAAACCTACAGGTTCGAAAATACTTTGTTCGTAATAACATAAAATTTCATTCAAAACTGAAGGAGAAAATCGTCTTTGAATAAAACCAAATGTATACATACTTATGCTCGTGACTGTACACAGTATTTAAAGTCTATAAATTTTCTATTTTTTTCCAAGCTGCTCACAGCACCTTGACCGCGGGCGTTTTCCGCAACACGCGATCGTAGCCGAAAGTATGCTACGACGCGCGATCTGCTCCGTTCGCCTATCGTCGTATCCACGGATATGGTCGTATCCGATCGAATCGAAATGGCGGCGAAGACACAGTGTATTTCTGAACTTATAATAAATAGATAAGATGCATATTTCTGCAATGAAAAGATCGAGCTACTATTGAAGACTATACCTACATATGACACCTACAGATGGCCGATGGGTTCGAAAGGTTCTGAAGTGGCGACCGCATACATAAAGATGTAGGGTTGGAAGGCCTCACACAAGGTGGACCGATGTCCTGGTGAAGGCCGCAGGAATCCGCTGGATGCGAGAAGCACAGAACCTGTCGAAGTGGTGATGCTTGAGGGAAGCCTATGTCAAGCACCGTCTTACGGCTGACATGATAATGACTGCCACCGGTATATATGTCGCAGCCAACTGGTTAAATTAGCCGTTTAGTTAACCGCCTGGCTTTTCAAAGTAGTGCTCGCCTCGCTTCGCTCTCTTTGCGCGCACGCGGTTGATCATAGTTCTAACCTAACCTAACCCATTTGGTCGGGGTGCAGGTCAGGTGCGCAGTACTCGCAATCGGCGCGTGTGTATCACCAGATGTATGAACGTAAACGAAGCAAAAGAAGTATAGCAGGAGTATATAAGGAGGGAAGAAGGCGTGAGTTTATTTATGTATGTATATGTTACGGCTAATAGCCGAAGTGCGCCTACACCTACAAACCTAACCTCGAGGTGCCCTTCGCTCGCTCTAGCATCCTACGTCGCGTCGCCTCCCGAAGTACACACGAACCGCATGTGGCCAGCTGCACCTAGTTGTACCCGGCTAAAACTAGGTGTAGCCGCAGTTGTACCCGGCTAAAACAGGGTGTAGCCGCAGTTGTACCTGGCTAAAACTAGGTGTAGCCGCACTTCGGCTATTAGCCGTGACATATACATACATAAATAAACTCACGCTCGCGTATTCCTGTAACGGTTGACGGCTTCGACACCATTGAATGAATGAGTTTTATTTATAATGACTGAACGCTGCGATTCACTGCAAGGCTAATATTTACGCCGACAATAATAGACATGAAATATTTGCGTTTGTGTTGCAAGTTTGCCTCAATTGTGATTCTACGCGATTAATGCAGTTCATTGGATTGTTTGTTAACAAAATAGCTCTTCCATAAATCAGGGATATTGTTGATATTTCGGAATGTTTGGCGATGATTTTCATATACTTACACCATTTTGATGCAGTGTGTACTAAGTACATTTTCCTTTGTTGATTCAGTTAACGTTTATCATAATTCGGAATACCTACGGCTATTTCGAATTTAATCGCGGAGTTGGTACTTACCAGCCTGATTTTGCTACTAATTGATTGATTCTAGCAAGTGTTATTATAATACCAATCAGCTGAATTTAAGGCTCCCGCAGGGCGCGTAACGACAGCTCGACGCGACTCTAGTAGAACAAATTCTATGAAAACTTCATGAAAATTGTTCCACCAGAATCGTGTCGCACCGTCGCATCGAGCCTGTCTGCGGGAACCTTGACTTGGAGACATCAGCTTACTTTTAGAAAACAGTGAACGCATTTTTTTCCGACAGACCCTCTTTTAAAATTGTACCAGGTAACTATGATCAAAATTACTGTTAACCAACAGTGTCAGCATAGGATAAAAATCTAGCAAGTTTCAACAAATAAATCCCTCTCTTTAATTATTACAGTATTATCCCTAATGACTCTTAATTAAGAAACAAAACAACACAAACGATCGGAAATTAAAGAAACAAGGTACGGTTTACATCTAAAGAAGCCTGTTTACACTCAAGGGATGTCTGAAGATTGGACTGTTGCCAAGGGGCTTGTTTTGATGAACAACGAAGACAACAAGGCGTCATGCTGAATCGGAATTACTTTCTGACAGCCCGGCTTTGTTCAACCACTGACCGGAGATTGTTACTATAAGAGGACAAAGTACCAACTTCCTTAAGGGTCTTACAGGACCTAAACACAAAAAACGAAAGTTTTAGAAACAATAAAAGTATACGATCGACTACAGTAAAAAAAATCAGAAAAATATATGATATTTTCCAGGATATATGCTAGGTAGATACTGTGTTCAAAACATAATACAACTAATTTGATAGAATAGAAAAAAATCGTGAAGATACCTCTAAAAACTTTCTTTTTACAAGAAAAACCATACTAATATACATACAATCATTGTAATTTTTTTCAGATTATTCTACAAGCAACATACTAAAACAATACTGTTTTCATTTTTAAGTCCAAACAAAAGATAAAAAAAAAATTGCTGGTAATTTATTTTTCAATAAATTACCAGCGTTGTGTCATCGCGCTTCTCTTTCTTTTCTATGCAGTCCGACAGTGACCGCGCTTAAGGTCATGTAGTCCCCTTAAGAAGAAAATCTTGAGAGATTGCAGGGATAAAGATATGCTTATGTCGATAAGGGTAGTAAAAGTTGAGTGTTTACACAACTCTGGTAAGTAAAGGTCAAGGGTAAGAAATGTTAATAGTAACAAAGTAGCTATGATAATTAATTGAGTCTGGATGGAAATAGTGAAACTAATGAGCAGCATAAATAACTAGAAGAGAATTCAAATATTTATTCTTTTATATGCCAATATATTCCTAAACAATCTTACAGAGAGGCTTTCATTATCATTGCCAATACATTATACATTATTAAAAATTTATTCAAACACAGTTACTGATTACTGCAGACAAAAAAATACTATTAAGTGGACGTCTTGCAAACAATGCACTCCACAGCAACACCGCAATTTGTAAGTTATGCTAACTTACAAATCGTGTAAAAAACTGGCCAAGTGCGAGTCGGACTCGCGCACGACGGGTTCCGTACCACAAGGCAAAAACGCCGAAAAAAACACGTTTTTTGTATGAAAGCCCCCCTTACGCCTACCTGTTGCCATTATTGATATCGAGCAAAAAAGGGCAAAAAAAATCGCATTTATTGTATGCGAGCCCCCCTTAAATATTTATTTTATTTAGTTTTTATTGTTATAGCGGCAACAGAAATACATAATTTGTGAAAATTTCAACTGTCTAGCTACCGCGGTTCTTGAGATACAGCCTGGTGACAGACAGACGGACGGACGGGCAAACAGCGAAGTCTTAGTAATAGGGTTCTGTTTTTACCCTTTGGGTACGGAACCCTAAAAATTATCTCTTTACACGCCTTTACTGAAGTGCTAAATTCCATTTAAACAAAGAGATGGAAAGAAATGTGGACTTTTTTTTCCAAGCCATTACACCCCATTCGTAGACATTCCTTCGAATGAAATAACAAGCAGGTGCGTTAATTTCGCTATAAAAGTACAGCGCGGTAATTGCGTAACGCACCTAAAATGGCAGTACGTTTCATATTCTGACAGTTCCACCATATACAAATCGTTATTTAAGTTATTGAACAGACGAGTTTTTGGATTAGGTATTTCCTTTAAAAGCCTTCGGATTGTGATTGAAAATATGACACACAATAGGCTATTTGACAATGTAAAAAATAAGGTCATAATTATTGACACTCGTATAGATTATCGCTTTTAAAATCGATTTGCATTAATTTTACTACAAAACAATGTATTATTTATTAAAAAAATCCCGAAAAAACTTCATCTTTTTAAATCTGGCGCCACGTAATCGAAAACGGTCTGGATTGGCTGAACTTATGATGACGTCATGATATAGTCAATTTCTGTCTATCGTTGACAGAACAGATGACTTTTGTCTAGTATCTCGACCGTTTCAACGTTTGTTTACGTGTATTTTGACGTCACGACGCCATATTGTTAAAGATAGCGTTTTGGCGGCTTATTTAAACAGTACATTTTTATTTACTATTTTCTAAAAGAAATACATTATGCAATTTGAAGTAATAGGTTTTTGTGGGCTCGTTAGACACCATTAAATAATCTGAGATGTTTATCAGAAACCAGTCAAATAGCCTATTGTGTGAAAACAAAAGAAAAAGGTTTATTTTTGTTTTTTAAACGTAACTGGCGAAATGTCATTTAAGAATGGTGATTAAAGTATTTTTAATTCGTTTAAATGTGTTTCATTCTGACTGTACAGTCAACAGCAAAAGTAGATGATCAAAATCAGAAATTCAATACGAACGGAGTTCGCGTCAGAACTGTGTGGCGTCGAAGTACTACTACTTAGAATACTTAGGTACTACGTAGAATACTTTTGAATCACTTCGACGCAAGTATAGCAAGTTAAGTATTCTAAGTAGTAGTACTTCGACGCCACACAGTTCTGACGCGAACTCCGTTCATTAGAATTGAATTTCTGATTTTGATCATCTACTTTTGCTGTTGACTGTACATTTTATCTTTTGGTGTAGAGTTGGGATTTTTTGTTAGGTAATTTTAAATCGTGTAGAGCCGAGATAAGTGAGAGTTGGGACGAACCCGGGTGTTTATGTACACTTCTGCCTAACCCCACGTGGATACAAGGCGTGATGGTATGTTATGTGTGAATATTTATATAACAAAAAAAAAAACAAAAAACTGAAATGAATGATGGAATGTGAAGGATTTTAAAATGACGCATTTATGAAAATACATTACAAGTCCCTTAATTTTAATGGCTCCTGATATTTTATCATTAAGCCTGACGTTGGTTGTGGCTGAAAATAATATTAATTTGTGTTTCGAGTTTTCAACGCAATTTATTTATTACTTTTGTGAACTACCTACTCGATGAAAATTACTTTACCTACTTTGAAGAATTTATTTGAATTTTTGAGGCATATGTAAGTGGAAATGAAAAGAATACTTATGCTTAGATGTTTTGGTCATGTTGAGAGGATAAATACAAGGTGACTAACAAAAGGTATTTAGAAAGCAGATGTGAGTGGAAACGCAGTAGGGCTGACGCTAGAAGGACATACTTTAGTGACCTTATTGGTAATCCGATGCTCTTCTGAAAGGTCAGGTGCGTAATACTCGCTACTAGAGTGCATGTACCAGCATCATAATTGCGTAACACATTATCAATTACAATCTGAATCATTTTGAAGAATATTGCTAATCCATTGCTTTATAAGTTCGAAAAAAAATTCTCCTCAACAACGTTAATGACGCAATGAATGTTGGTGAACTGTCAAAATGAAACCCATTGCTACTAATAGTGTGTTACGCAATTACCCCTCTGATTTATGAACGCAGATGACGCAAAAGGAGTATGTAGAGGCAGTCACCTCCTTCTGCGAAGCAGTCATCCTAGCGAAGGAAGTGGCGGGATGGATGAGGCGTCGGGAGCCGCGTGACGACTCCCGGCCACCGTAGGTGCGGGCCTGTGAGCGGAGAGTACTTAATGGGTAGCTCCCCGTCCGATCAGGACCAGGCCCGTGCCGGACGGCGCGTACGTGTTCCACGCGCGCCTCAAAGAGATATCAGCATTAAGGTAGGAGCCCCTTAGGGCCGAAGCCTGCCGGGTCAGCGGGATTGTCCGAAAGGGTTACCGCTGGCCCGGAACATAAAGGGCTAAGGAAGGAACTCGGGTGGGTTTTAGTCAGTAAGAGTCTGACACTCCCTCCCATTTGATGATTTCCCATCAACAAAAAAAAGAATCATAGCAGGTAGCGTTCTGTAGTTTTAGACTACCACCATGGGTTATGGCGTGAGTTATAAGTATGTTTAAATAGCTAAAGATTTCTCTTGATAAAAATTCCTAATTAATGTTACTCAATCGTACTTTTGCTTTGTTGTTTTTCATAAAGCATAACAAAAGAGGTTCATTTACAAAGCTTCATAGCTCTACAAAGAGTCTGACGTGACGTGTGTCAGACTATGCTTCTTCATTACCACAATGTTGGTTAGAACAAAGGCTTCTATAGGTATTACAATAATTAATTATTATAGGTAATCGTTAATGGTACAATTATGAACTAGGCTATAGATATTGATCAAGTGACTACAGCGGTGCTATTCTGTAAAAATCTCACCGTGAAAACTTAGGTGAAGTGAGATGTCAATAGTGTCAATTCCTAGCAAAAACAAACTCACTTCACCTAAGTTTTCACGGTGAGATTTTTACAGAATCGACCGGCTGGTATACTGATTTAATCCACAATATTAGATATATAATGCAGATTTTTATAAAAAATTTCAGTGTAAGCAATTAAAGTGATAGTAATATTTAAAAAGTAACGATTTAAGGTAGAATTAAAGAGCAGGCATAGCTGTTTCTAATACCTAGTAAAATCAAATAAATAACATAAATTAAATTCTTGAAATTGTGATAATTATAATGCAGCATAATGTTTCCACTGCTGGGACACAAGCCCCCTCTCCATGAGAGGTAGTGGGCCGTAATCGACCACGTGAGCCCAGTGCAGTGCAGGTTGGTAGATGTCACATGTCTTCGAATTTTTGTATGGAGGTAGCTGACACCCTGGATTGACATATAGGCTACTTTTTATCCCGATATTCCCACGGGATCGACATTTACGCGGGTGAAACCGCGGGGTGCAGCTAGCACTCAATATACGCGCAGAAATAATTCACATCTCATTATGAATGGCGAGCAACGAGCCAGACTATTAATAATTTTGAAGATAGTTTGATTTGTTTACATGCACTCGGTGTCTCGGAACTGACAGCATGTCAGGGTTTGGTTATCAATGCAGCCGGAGAAATGATAGCAGTATCCTTTCTTAGTAGTCTTCCTTTACTTGTTAGTATTTCGTACAATACGCGCCACGAAAGATGAGACTTGACGTTTATCTAAAATTTTTTTTTTCCTAATAAATATTATAATATTGTTAAAGAATTTTAATCTTAATGTCATCGATAAATCCCTGAATAGAATAAATGATTACGTCAACTGGACCCGCGGGTCCAGTTCCGTGGGTTCAGTTCAGTGGGTTAAGTTGACCAAAGACTCAGATATACACATTATGGCGACTTCATGACCTAAAGCGCGGTCACTGTCGGACTGCATAGAAAAGAAAGAGAAGCGGGATGACAACGCTGGTCAGTCGATCATATTACACTTTTTAACCGACTTCCAAAAAGGAGGAGGTTATTATTTTATCTAAAACTTGCGTTTTTTGTGTTTAGGTCCTGTAAGCTCCTCCTCCTCCAAAATGTGATATGTTACTGGTCTAGCTAGAGTATGGTGGGTTTGCTTGAGTTATTGCGGCTCTTCAATATATCGATCAATCGATCTCATCGATATACATAATTATACAAATAAATAAAATTGAAGTGTTTGTAATAATGTCAAAATAACAGCTTTTTATTAAATGCATGAAAGTATACACGGGACTTATAACAAAAAAACAATTTTACAAATTGTTGCCTGCCTGTCTGTTTGTTCCGGCCGATCTCCGAAAGGGCTGGACCGATTTTGACGACACTTTCACTGGCAGATAGCTGATATTATTAAGAATAACATGGATTAGAAAAAGAAAAAAGGGTTTTGCGCAAAACAATTATATGCACGCGGGCGAAGACGCGGGCAGAAGCTAGTCGGTGTAAATAATAAAGAATTCCTATTATATCTATCCAATCATTTTTTTCCTTATAAATAATTATATTATATAACCATACTGCGATTGTTAATTATTATCACGTTATAGCTATATTTTTTTTATAATTATTATAATTTTTAAAGCACTTTCTAGAGTTAAATTAATGTTTGTGCCACCAGCCGCCACCTAGAGCTGTGCCAAAAGTGATTGTTTATCTAAAGTGTGTCGCCTTTTTGGGAGCCAAGGTTTCAGCTACCTATTCTACATCTGAATATCATTTATTCTTACTAGTACCCGCCTCAATTTAGGTACTACATTCAGCACCTTAATGGCGTACAACACTATCAACCACAATCTCAATAATTTTGAAGGAAACTAAAGAAGACTAAACCATGTTTTCATATTTTCAAAAAAAAAAAAACAAAATCAAAATCAAAATATTTTATTTCACATAAGCCTACATGGGCACTTATGAAACGTCAGAAGCTAGGTGCACGGTTCCAATTGGTCGTTTCCTATGGAGAAGAACCGGCAAGAAACTCCACGGTTACTCTTTTTAAAAATAATTGGCTTTTACAATATTTTCAAATTACAGTAGGTATGGAGGATAGCGTAGGCCTGTCAACAAGTATCAGGTACTTGATAAAATAAAAAATGGTCTACAGATCTAAAGTCTACAAGGCCTACAAAGTCCTCACATTTACAAATAAGAATCTATCAAAAGGATAAATAAAAAATAAAAACCTAATAAAACCTAGTGATATGATTACCATTACAACCACTAATAAAGAGAAGGAAAAAATTTTAATTTTCTGTATATAATGTCAAGTAATAAACAGATTATGTCAAAAAAGTAAATAAAGTAAAGTAAATAAAAAATGAACATCGTAATTTGAGAGCAGTTAATAGACATTTAAATAGTTAAGCCGTTAATGAGTAGCCAGGGAAGCCACATGTGCAGAAGGAATTATTGCCAAACTACCTTGTCTTCAACATAGTCTTTAATCTTATAATATGCTTTTTTGATAAGGACACGTTTGATGAAGGTTTTGAATTTTCCATCGCTAAGTTCTGTAACCGACTTTGGCAACTTGTTATAAAAACGGACGCCGTTTACAAGAAATGACTTGCTAGTTTTAGTTAATCTAAATTTAGGTAACACAATTTCATTTTTACTACGTGTATTTATATTGTGGAAATCGCTTCTTATTTTGAAGAGTCCTAAGTTTTTGCGAACATACAAAATACTTTCTAAAATATAAAGAGAAGGCAGAGTTAGTATATCAATTTCTTTGAATTTGTTTGCTCAAAAACGTAAATAACTCAATGAATGTTGTTTAACTGTCAAAATGAAAGCCTACTGTTACCCAATTACCCCGCAGGTACCTAATTTATGTCCTATTGTAGAATGCTAATCAAATTTGTGATAAGTGAATAAACAAACCATAAGGAAAAAAGCAACATATGAGGTTTTTATCCTGAATTTTGGACCCATTGTAAACCACCTAAAACACAAACAGAACCCGTTGTCCTAGTTTCAAAACATTTGTAACCGAATTTAAAGCACAAAAAGGAGCATGACGCTACGCTTGTTGCAACTACGGAGGCAAAAGGTCAACACAACTGCAAGTCACTGAAGTGACTAATAGATCGAGTTTTGACACTTACCACAAGGGCCAAGCCTAGAGTACGGTTCTATTACTTTATATATACAGTCGAACAAGCTATTATACAGGCAACTAGCAACTACTTTTTAATAATAGTGTGAATGTGCTAAGTAGTCAATTGTTTTAGCCATCAACGACTTTCTGGGTTATTCCCTGAGTACCCCGATCCCCGCACCCCCGTCCCGGAGAACCCCGAATACGATAAATATCATGAAACAAACAAAAGATTGTAGGTCCCGTGTAAGCAAAACAGATACATGATATACTTATTAATAGTTGCTCGCTGACCTGCCGGCGAGTACTCGTTTGCAGCAGCGACAAGACTCGCTCAGCGATACTCGCTTGGCAGGCAAAACTGAGAGACTCACGCTTGATACATACGCATACCAGCGAGTAGTTGTTCTCCAACGAGCAGCGTTGCTCTCGAAATCGTATTTAGTCGCCAGCTCTAATCGCTTCTCAAGTGCCACAGGCTTAAAAAGTTGTTAAAGACACAATAAAATTGAATATTGGCAGGGCAGTTACCTCTGTTAGACTGTTACTGTTAGACTGCATCATCCCATTTCTGGGCCTCTCCCCATGAGTTCCAACTCTTTTGATCCAGGGCTTAAATGGCAGGGTAGTGGAGAGATGTATATTATTGCCTGTACCCCGAATAGATTGTTCAACTGTACATATAGTGGTATGTCATGTGCTGTGTCATTCAGACGCTCGATATAATCAGATGGTCAGCGTTTAGCTAGACTTACTTGAGGGTTTGAAAGGGACGAGATACTAAATTTTTAAGTTAAGACTAGTTGGTTCCCTTGACTGACTATTGACTGAATGTTTTTAAGAACATCGTTGTGATTTCGCTCAACTGCTATTTATTACTTCATTATTTCCAATATAGTGACACTTCACAGCGAAAAACTGTCAGTTTTGGACTGACGTTTGGTCACAAATATCTTGCTAGTTGAACTAAACTGCGAGTCGTTAGAGCTGAATTTATTTTGGCAAATTGCGATAAGATATGTCCTGGTGTAGATGTGCTGGATTAATTCTGCTTCTCGTTCAAGAGAGCAGTTTTAGTAGTAATATATGTCGGAAATACGTCATTCGTTTGACTGATCGGGACGCCAGCGCCATCTGGTGGCGCTTGACAGAGTCTAGCCTGAGTTCGTGGGAGTCGACGAGAGCGCTACAGAGCGGTGTGGACTTACATGGACATCGGACATCAAACGGACAACATGTGCTCAGAAACTGTCTCGCGTTCCGTATCTAGTCGTGTCGTGTACCTACAGTATGTGATTCGATAGTGACATTAACTTGTTCGTAAATTATAATCTAATTTGAACTGCAAACGGTTTTTCTATTGCGCAATAACCAACACTACCCATAGTACGCCCACAGCAGTTAAAATATAGCTGATGATAACGAGACAGACGTACCTTCTTCGTCATAGAAATAAGCATTCTTTCTCGTTAGACTGCCTCGTTGGTCTAGTGGTAGCTACTGCTGAGCGTGAGGTCCTGGGTACGATTCCCATGTCGGGCAAAGTGTTGTTGCGTTTTTCCATCAGGAATTTTTCAATAGCAACCCAGTGTCTGAGTATTTGTGCCCAGTTGATAGCAAAATTCTCACCTATTACATGGGACTTAAAAATAACTGGCGAAATGTAACCTAACCCAAAGGAGAATACAGGCGTGATATTATGTTATGTTATAATTTCTAGTTCAAATATTAACATCAAAATATTTAGCTAAAATGTGTGTTAGTTGTTTGTGCTGTTTCTGAGTTATGTGACGGTCGCGGAATGTTTACGTTAAATGCTAAATAAATGTATGTCAGTTTAGTTAATGAATAATAAACAGTGAAAATTAGATTTATTTAAACTCTGTTCGTGGTGGGTAATAAATTAATCACATTAATTTCGATGCTGTATTGATAACTGTTTTATTTGTATGGATTAAATTAACATGTTTATCGTTTGGATTAGAAGTTTGTAAATAATTTTATTACAAACATTCTAAATTATAGCATTTTATTTAGACAATACCTGGAATTAACCGCGGGGCGCAGCTAGTTTGAAATAAATGCTTGACTTCGAAGATTTTTTTTACAATACCAGGCAGTTCTTTCGACGCGAACATCTACAAAGGTGTTCCTAACACCATTGTACGCCTTTGCGAAACCCGTGCATCCATCACTTCCCTGAACAAATTTCCGTTTGCATAAGCCTGGAGGATTTAAAATCTTGCTGTTACGCAGTTTGCATAGCCAGCCATTGTCCATCTTGCATCTTGCATGTCTCCACAATAGAAATGCGCCTTCAGGTAACCATTGTTACAACAAGCGAGCAAATTCCGCCATTTTTTATTCCCTTTTTAGACACAATACCCCAGTTTTTTTTCCGCTGTGAATACAAAACCAAGGATGGTAAATAACTGGCTGTTCGGTACGTGGAGTTTTGAAGAACAGACTGAGTTGGAATGGTTGGAACAGTGGGGAATTCGGGAGCTTACTGTCGAAAAATGTGCAACTGTATTTATTGTAGTCCTTTTATTGTTGTTGTTTCTTCCTGAACTTTGATATGTTGCATTTATTCATGCAAACGATTTGTGGCATATTCTGGAGGAGTACTTGTAGGTACTCGGAATGTGACTGTTTCTTTATGCAAGGATAAAATTCCGTCTTGGTTCTTTTAATAATAATCTATGCCAATTTTGATCACTACTTACTTCGAAACCATGTCAATTCCTTATTTAATCACGACTTCTGCTATTAACGTATTCTCTATGACATGGCGTGGTTTGAAATGTCAAAATACATGGTGTCAGTACGGTTGACAACAAAGAGCCTCAAAGAGATGTGAGCATCAGAAAAGAGGCCCCTTAGGGCCGACGCCTGCCGGGTCAGCGGGATTGTCCGAAAGTCCGAAAGGGTTACCGCTGGCCCGGAACATAAAGGGCTAAGGAAGGAACACGGGTGGGTTTTAGTCAGTAAGAGTCTGACACTCCCTTTCGCTCCACCCAGAGCGGGAGGGGTCATTTGATGATTTAACATCCACAAAAAAAAAAAGGACGGTTGACATTTCGATTTCTTGCCGTTAACAAGACACGATATTGACGCGGTTTGCATGTGGAATAAAGGCTCCTTCTGTTTGTAGGAGCCGTAATAAAGAATTGGGGCCCAGTTCAGTTATTTTTCAAATCAGTTAATCCCCTACACAGTAACCAAATCAAGTGTTGCCATTAAGCCAAATATTATGACAATTTAAACTTTATCACGCAGCTTAATAATTTTAAGTGCCTATTTTACAAAGCAATTTTAGCAACAACATAAAAACATACGCTTTCATAAAACGGTTATTACAGAAGCAAACATCGACGCTCGTTAAAATCCATAACAACAAAGTTCAAAGTGTAAAACAATTAACACGGTACACAGCCATTGTCTTTGCAATTAAAATCAATGTCTCGAGAGCAGATGTTCGCTAATAATGTTCCCAGGTGTCTGTAATTCGCACCAATTTTTTGTAGGACTTACTTTTTCTAGGGCCATTTGAACTGAAGTAGTTTTCATTTACATTTGATTAGGAGTATAATTTAGCTATTATTTTAATGGCTGCGCGAGAGGAGCTCGTGGCTCAATAATAACAGCCGCAAGATCGTAGGTTAAGCTACGCTTGCCGCGGTCTGTTCGTGGATGGGTGAACATACATTAAATTCTGAGGCACGGAGGCGCCATGCCTCGGAAACCACGTGAAACCATTGGTTCGGCTCCCATTCGTATATCTTTGACAGTCGTTAAGCCCAAGTCTGACCTAGTCTTGCCAAGGGGTATCGTTACCCATTAACTTAGTTGTGGAGATCAGCTAGGAAGTCGCTCCATGTAAAATACTGGTATTCAGCTGCATCCAGTTAGACTAGAAGAATTAGCCTTGAACTGGGCTTTTCCCAACATAGATGGGAAAAGCCATTGGTATACTGTCCTATATTGCCCTATATTTTTTTAATCGCTCGCAACTAGTGTATCTCAAGGGTTTTAAATCCAAACAATGTTACATACCGTCAGGGGTACCACAGGGGTCACACTTGGGGCCTCTATTTTTCTTAATTTTTATAAATGATTTGGGCTACAACATTGATTCAGAATATAAACTTTTTGCTGATGATTTAAAAATATATAGAACTATATACAATGAATCCGATATTATTCAGCTTCAGTTAGATTTAAATAACGTACACAAATGGTGCATATAAAATAAAATGTCATTAAATCAAAACAAATGTTACTTCATTAAGTTTAGCAGAAAAAGGAATACATGTCAATATTATTACTCAATTAATAACAGCCCGCTCCAAGAAGTTGATACAATAAGGGACCTTGGTGTTTTAGTAGACAGTAGTTTAAGTTTTAGGAGTCATTACGACCAAATAATTAGTCGGGCATCTAAATTGTCAGGTTTCATCGTCAGAGAACCAATTTTAACTATTTCCATTTACAACAGCGTTATTCGAAGTATTTTGGAGTACTGTAGTACGGTATGGAACCCGTTTTATCAGGTGCACTCTGATCGGTTAGAGCGCGTTCAAAAAAGGTTTTTATATCACTTGTGTTACTCGGATAACAGATGTCGTAGTCTGAACTCGTATAACTCTAGGCTGAATCATTATAAAATGAAATCTTTATGCGCACGTAGGAAATCTTTAGATTTCATGTTTTTGTTTAAACTAATAAATGGTATAATAGATTCTCCTGAGCTGTTAGAAAAAGTGAAATTTAGTATCCCACGTAGTAGTAGCCGCTTACTAAATCGAAGGACTTTCGTCCTGCCTCATAGTCGGACTAATATCGGTCATTTTTCACCCATTTGCCGCATGCTTTCTCTTGCCAACTCCTTGCGTGATGAAGTAGATATCTTTGCTGGTTCTGTAGCCTCAGTTAGGACTAAACTTAGAGCCATAATTGTATAATATTTATATTTTTTCATTTTTATCTTTATTATAATGTTTCTTTCCCAAAACTTTTTCCTTATCTTTGAAAAAGTTCACCATTTTTGTAAATTTTGTTTAATTTTTGTTTGTTTTTAATACTAATTGTTTTACTTAAATTATGCATGCTGGATTCACATCTAGTAGATGTCAATCAGAAATATTATGTTGTAACTGTTTTAATGCTTTTGTGATTGTACATCAGTTTTGTGAATTAATAATAAAAAAAAATAAAAAAAAAAGACTGTGTTTCACTACTGCAATTATTATCGATTTTCCTGTAACTGAAGGATTGTTGTTTAAAAAATAGATAGTTATACCTATAATAATAGTTTTATAAATATTTACGGCTGTAGGGATGTACGAAATTTTAATATTAGGGTTATCCAAATAGTTTTGTACTTAATTGATGCCAATTCTTATGAGCTGCGCACTTTCTTTCGCAACCCTAAGGGTTTTGAAGGCCATTTCTAATCCAGTGTTTCATTATGCGTCTGCTCGATAACGTAAATAACGAAATGAATTTTGACAAAATGTGAAAACGTTGCAAAATGTGAAAACGTTGCAAAATGTGAAAACGTTGCAAAATGTGAAAACGTTGCAAAATGTGAAAACGTCGCAAAATGTGAAAACGTTGCAAAAGTTAGTGTGTTACCCAGTTACCCTGCTGGTCTAGTTCATGATCGTGATAATTGCGTAACGAGTATCAATCTCAATCTGAATCATTTTGAAGGATTTTGCTAATCCATGGCTTCGTAGATACCTATGTTCGAAAAATGTGTCTAATCAACAATGTAAACAGTCGTAAACCAATTTAGATAAATACAGTAAAGAGTGTTTTAATCAATTGAACATCAACCAAGAACAATCTTCAATCAGAATCAAACTAACAATAATTGCTATTTATTTCAAACACAATAAAAATGTGTCTGCTCAACAATGTAAATGACGCAATGAATGTTGTTGAACAGTCAAAATGAAACCCATTGCAACTGATAGTGTGTTACGAAATGGCCCTGTAGGTGATAAGCTTAGGTACTTTTCGTAGGGCTCTTTTTCTATTTCTTCTTTTAATCTCTGTGTCATTGATATAATTTCTTCTTGTGACCTCTCAAGCTCCGCTAATGAGACAATTGATTTTCTATTGTATCGTACTACATTGGGTACGCGCGGAGCTCGACCGGGTAATCTTGAACGCAAGTGCCATAATATTCAAACTCAATCTGATCGGTTGAATCTACCCACCTAACACTAATAATGTAACGTCGAACCCCTCAACGTCACTACGTTTATTAGGCGTTCAGTTTTCGACTGGGAATTTCAGACCGAACGATTAGGCTCGGATACTTGATGAGTCAATTGCGTTAGCTGTTAGAGCGGCAGGAATCTGACGGCAGCATGCGGCTTTTGGCGAACGACTACCTACTGTACCAAACGGCTGCCGAATGAACGAGCCGCATCTATTCTAAGCTTGGGTGTTTGAGGAACGACGAATATTTGGAACATTAAGCTGGGCTTTTTTTGGGCATTTGTTAGTCCCACTATGTTCCATTGTGTATACCACACGTATATTGCCGGAAAAAAATCCTCAAAAAACTTTAACGCTAGCTATACAGCTTATAAATATATTTAGGAGTAATCTGCAATGAGAGAATTAAAATTGACAGACAGCAATTTCGAACTTCAATGTCAAGGTCAAAACAAACTATATGGATTATTCAGACACTTTAGATTTGATATTATAAGTCAAAAATACGTCACAAAAACATAACCTCCATTTTGTTTGGGTACAGCAAGTATTTCTGTAGTTTCTTTATTCTTAATTATGCCTGTATACTTATAATCAGCCAACAGCGTTCCTCTGTTAGAGGGAATGGCCCATCATCCACCACGCGGGCCCAGTGCGGGTTGGTTTATATGTCGCAGGATAATTCAAAAAGTCGAATCTTTGGGAAAGTCTAGGACTTTCCCAAATATGTGGCAGGATCTTTGGATCCTGCCACATATTTGTGTGTAGTTTTAGTATTTAACCTAATTAATGGTTTAACATTCTCAAGACATACCTAAGAAGTAAAAGAGACAGGTAAATAAGTAGGTACCTATGTAACACTTATTGTAATACCCAAAAGTTCTTATAAAACTTCAAATTGACATGGAATTTTCTAACGCACACAGCTTGTTAGCAAACTCAAAGAAATGTTTTGGAAAAAAGAAGATATAAATTGTGTAAAATTTTGTTTTGTTTGTTATGGAATTACGTTTTAGTAAAATACCTATGTGATGTTAACAAGTACCTACAGCTTCACAGCTCATTAAAACGTCCATTCAAATTGAGATGAAAGTAAACACAATGCACTTGAAACATATAATTATTTGTAAATATTTTTTTCAACCACTTGGAAGGCCAAATCTCTTAAAAAAAAAATATTTGCAAATATAGGTAAACAATCATCATCTGCCTAGCCTTTTCCTAACTATGTTGGGGTCGGCTTCCAGTAAATATGGGTAAACAATATGCAGATAATTTACTTTCATATAATAATTGTATATCACAGTCTTGGTACCACCATGTTTTACCGTTCGGCATGCTAAGTACAGAAAGCGTCACTATGTCCTAACCCCTCAAGTTTTAAAATGTTACACTGCTACAACATTGAATTCCTTACGAATAATCTAAAGAATACTTCAAAAAGAGTCCATTGTGTAGACTCGGATTCGAACCATCGCATCACCGAACGTCGTCATACTCATACCGGCAGTTTGACGAACTAGCCAGCGAGCCCATATGAATTGCGATGAAATTGTTATCTACTATCGGCTGAGTCATTATATCTTTAGGTCCCTGTCTAATCGAAAGATGTTATAATTTGAGGGTATCCATTAATTTTACTTACTTACGTTGTCTTTATAAAATTAATCCATACCTTCAAGTTAGAACTTTGTATACGTTCACTTAAAACGGCGAAGAGTAAACGACTACTATTTATCAATTATTTTTTTAAATGATTTCTGATTTTATGAGAACTAAAATAGTTGTTCTGTTTGTTGTAAAATAAGATCATAGTTTTGTTAAATAATAGCAATAATAAATATTATTAAATGATTAATAAAGTATTTTATTTTTCTTGATTTTTTAATTCTTTATAAATAATTACTACTTAAAACAAAATAGAAAAATATATCAAAATAATATAATGAACAAAAAGCAAATTTCGTGCCTATATAGGATTTGAACTTCCAATCTTATGCACGGTAAGCGGTCTTGAAACCTCCAGTCTATTTAGACGATGAATAAGTTGTCGTAAATGTTAACCCTATTATTGATGCTTGTCGTCGCAAAAGTATTGTTTTATTGAAAAAAAAAACAATAATAAAAACAGAATTTAAAAAAAAATACTTACTTAAACTTATTTATTCACTAAAACAATACATTATTTAAAATAAAATGTTTTTGCAAAATACAAAAACCAACTTGGGCCTATCACGGATTTGAACGCACATGTCTTTTGGTGGGGTAACTACTTAATGGAGCTGTGTGTACATAAAAAGAAAACACGAAAAAAAATAAACCTTAAAAAATCAAATTAAGATTATGATCTGTTGTATACATGTAGTTTAAAAATTAAAGCATAAAACAAAATCCTATAGTTTATCCTGCAAATATTCAGATGTACTGGCTAAGACCATGATATAGACTCCAGTCTCGACCAAGACAGGTCTAAAACCAGGTTCTAGACTACCAGTAACTGTGAATGATAAGTAGTGTAAAGAAGAAAACTAAAGCACAACAAGCATAAACAGGCAACCATTTAACTTCACATGAAGCCTATGAAACATAAGACATCAAACATCCATCCCATTTCGAAGCCCACTTAACAAATACTTATAAAAAAATTACTTTGCCTTTCAAGATGACAAGTTCACCCAGATGATACCGTCTTTGAACCGAGGGCATTTATTACATTGCTCATGAAGCTTCAAAGAAAAATGTAAAAATAAATAAAACTTGATTCCCTTAGTCTACCAATATTACATATCAATTTTGGTAGGTACCTAATCCCTTTAATGTAATTTAAAAAAATAGGAGCAGGAATGTATTACTGTTTGATAATGTTACGTAGTCGGCTAATCTAATACGTGCTGAAATAACATTATTAGGATATTCAGTATCGATTTCGCATTATAGCGTTTGGTGGTAAACACAGCGACCTGCTATTGAGGTTGAGATTATTGTGTTCGATTCTAATTTCTGGCAGGAGTAGGTATTATAGTTTATTAGTGACCCGCCCCAGCTTCGCTGTTTTTACGACTTGGCAAACATCAAGATTTATTTATTATATAGAATAATCAGCCTATAATGTTCCCACTTCTGGGACACAGGTCTCCTCTCTTCGAGAAGGAGTAGGCTATAGTCTACCACGCGGGCCCAGTGCGGGTTGGTGCGATGTCCACACTTCGAATTTTTGGTTATAGGACATGCCGATTTTCTTACGATGTTTTCCTTCACCGTTTTAAGAAAAGTGGTGATGAAATTATTTACACAAAGTATAGCGCCTACCTGGGTTTGTACCCACGACCTAAAACTCGTAAGTCGGGGCCATTACCACTGCGCCATCTCTGCTCGTTATTTATTAATGTAAGAGAAAACCTAAAAACCCAACATAAAGCTAACCTAACCTGTAAACCTTTGGTCAGATAGGCAGTCGCTCCATGTAAAATACTGCTACTCAGCTGCATCCTGTTAGACAGGAAGCCGACCCCAACATAGTTGGGAAAAGGCTAGGTAAATGATGATGATGATGAATTGATGATACATGAAAACCTTTCGGAATACATTCTCTAAATGATGGTGAAAACGACATTAAAATCGGTCATACAGACTCGACAAGAAATAAAGTGACTATATTTTATAATGTACAGGTATAGATTTAGGCAGAGATAGATGATACAGTCACTAAGGCTGAAGGTTAAGCGATACGCTATTCGTGTAATAAGCTAGAGAAATATAATAATGTACTATTAACGCTACAAAGACAGAAACGATATCGGATGATAGGTATAACAAAGATAGCGAGACTGTAGATGAGACTAGTGACAATGCCATATCTCAACAGAGTAGATAGTCAAGCCAAAAATCAAGCCAAGAAATACATTGGTACATAGTTATAACCCTGTAGTTCCAGAAGACTGGAAGAGCAGCTACAAACTTATGGTTTGGGAAATCTAAAATTTCAAATTGATAAAAATAATGTATATCCACTCGTAATTCAAAGGCATTTGGAAAAATAATAAAGTGCAGGTACGAGCATAAAAACCTTGTACTCACACACAAAATTCAAAAGCGATTATCTCGTATAATATGGATTGCAACTTTAAAAAAAACCTATTTCATAATAGTTTGGTTTCGTTTCATCAATATACATTTTAATTAATATACCCATTGATAGAAATGTGACAGATAAAGGGAAAATCGCTTTTGAATCTTGCATAATTGTAAGTTATTTATGCTAAATGCCTTTGAACTACGAGCAGATTGCATTGCATTATTTTTATCATTTTTGAAATTCTTGATTTGTATAACCATAAGTTTGTTGCTGCTCTGCCATTGGGACTACAGGATTACACTATGTATGTATTGGATTGATATTTGATATTGTATGTATAGCATTTCCTCGTATTGATATTGAAGGAAGCGAAGCATAGGCAAATTGTGTGGAATATAAAGTAGGCGTCACTGAAGACTTGAAGATTTCTTTGTAGATTTTTTTTGTATATTTTTTGGTATCACGAATTTTCAAGGAAATGTCGACAACATTTTGTGTCATTTCTTTGCATTTCAAGATCTTGTTCATGCAATTATTGTTCTGCAAGATCGAATTAATTATCTCAGAGGTTATACAGATGATACTATAGCATAGATCACATCTCGAGAACGCCTGTAGTAAATGCCAAAGCAACTGGCAGCCTTGATAAGACTGTCTTGCGCAAGATTAGGCGTATTCCATGCATATGGTTGATGTGTTGGCATTAAAGCAAGCTATTTAAACATAAATGTGCCTACACAGTTTGTAGGTTTGCACGACTATACGAAAATGGTTATTAGTAGACCAAAACAGTGCAAATACACACAATACTAAAACCACAAACTGTTTCAGAAGCAATTATACCTAAAATAATACATATAGCTTACTGAATAAAGTAATGGTTCCGCGAAACGGCAATGAAAATTGCAAATGCGTAATAGAAATTGAATTGAATAAGTTGGAAACAAACGAAGTTAGAAAAAAATATTTTCAGAGTGAAAATCAAATTAGGGAACTGAGTTCTGCAAGTAGGTAAGACAATCACCAATTAAAACTTTGCTTCCATTCTGTAGTCGGTGAAGTAAAATCGATAAAAAACATGCAAAAATCTTTCGATTTGTAATTTCTATACAGTAAGATGAAGGAATAGATTTTATTGTAATTAAATATTGCTCTCTGGCTCTTGTAATACAGGAACTCCTAGTACAAGAATCAGGGTTACACAGATGTCTGTCTCCTGAAGTGAAATAAATAATAACATTATATATATTTTAATAAATTATATTACATTGCCAAAAATATTATGGATGCATCAAAAGCTGATAGAATTCGGAAATAATCAACGAAACCAACAAAACTAAATGAGAGAGAAGTAACGTAAGCCCTACAGAGGAACATGAACCTACCAGCTGATAAAATTACATTGAAAGATAATATCACAAAGGTATCAAGATTATTAGTAACATTATACAAGGTAATACAATTTCTCCGATGATCGACATGAGAACTTGATCTTATTACTCAGCAACTTAATATCAATTGTACGTAGTTTCCGTTTCATATGAGAATTACAGTTATAATAAAATATTATAGATCATTCTGTAATAGAGAGTATTTTAAATGAAAACAAATGAAAAAAAAATGGTATAAAATGACTCGCTGGATTGAGTTTTCAATCATGGCTTTGAGCATTGTAGTTTGTACTGCCGCATGAAGTCTTCCGTTTTGTTTTCTGTTCCAGGAAGCACTTCTCATCTATACAACTGAGGCATACAGACCAAAACCTCTATACCTAAAGGAAATCAAACGTGAAGTAGACGGGGATCCTGAGTACGCGGAAATTAGGTAAATTGAGGAAAATGATGGTCTTCATCATACATAGGTAAAGACTACTTTTTCTTAGTGTGTGGATATATAATTTTTTGTCATTTTATTTCTTGCAGTTGTTATGACATGACTCGAAATCACTATTCAAAAGAAGGTACCTACCAAATCTCCAAAAGTGATGAAAATAAGCAAGAAACTGGTAGTACCTTAGAGAAAAATCAGAGAAGAATAAAACAAAATTGAAGTCGTCATATCGACTTTACTAATAAAGAACCTGGATTGGTAAATAAAATATACAGTAACAGATGTACAGATGTACGTCCAAATAATGGATGCACATCTCGTTAATAGTATAAAGCCACTGTAAACATAATGCCGCATTGGGTTAAACGTATCTACATGTTTCACAGGAACTAATGAACGTGCGAGTTGCGTGTTCGTTAGACCTAATAGTATAAAATTGTCTGTTGTCTGTTTTAAGGCAAAGGCGTTAGCGGGAATCACAAATAGAGATAAGTATGAAATAATTGTATTACATCGGGCATAAAAATAAACTTCAAATTAACAGCATTATTGGTCAAAACATTTTTGGAAGACAAGGAGCTTCCGGAATCAAGGAATGTGACCTCCTAAATATTTTTGTATGTTCCCCATATCGTCGATCTGTATTGTTTTCATAAACTTATTATTTACTCAGCCTCTATTGTTACCAATGAAGAAGAAAAAACAGGAAATAAACCAACGGATACCAGTTCCTCGTAAAAAAAAATTATACATGTACCAGTCTTCATCAAAATTTTGGGATTTTATCTCGAAGCCTTAGAACATCACAGAAAACCCGAAACACATCGGCCTAAAACTGACCCTCCAACATGGCCCAATAAAGAATTTATCCCTCTCTACATTTGTCCGTAAACTCAACACTTTATGGGTTTTTCTCGAACAAAAATCTCTGCACTTTCCAGATTGGACAACGTGTAAGGAGCTTTGTATAAACTCTTTAACAAAATCAGCGAAGCGACAAAACAAACTACAAGATTGAATGTCTCAATAACTTCTATGTATTTGAAGTGTTCTACGTTATCGGATTTCCGAGTTCTGACTTTTTCAACAAAGACCTGGTTTGAGGCAGCCTTCTTAGAGTTAAGAGTAAAAACGTCGGCTAAATGCAACGCTTTGCAACGGCTTTGCTAGTTCCTTGAAGAATATTGAATTGCATTGCTTCGATACTTGACAGGGAATGATGTTTCTTTGCACAAAATAAGAAGAATTGTCATGTATTCTTAAAATCAACGTTTTTATTGTATTTAATGCTGATACAAATTTTCGGGCCTCAAATTATTTTGTTTGCAAACGCAAATATTTTACAACATGGCAAGCCAGGATGCCGAAGATGCTGTTAATATCAACAAACATGATTGTGAGAGGATGTATAAATTACTTCTGGCACAAATCCAAAACATATACGTCATAGGAATTTAATATAATTTCTATGAACTGACATGAACTGGGTTACCTTTGATAGACAAGGCGATTAGCGAGGTCTACAGACTGACGAGGTTGTTATAAAAACAGTTTATAAATTATTAAGGCACTTTCTGATAGATAGGCCTAAAGTTGAAAACAATTTTGTTCAAATAAAATTTGTGAGAGATCAATTCAGACATCACACGAAATCCACACCAATTTTACAAACACGTGTGTCTATCATCGTTAACTGCTTACACGACTACGTTGATTTTTCTCCAAGAGGTAACGTTACCGTACCTGAAAATGTAAAAAATTGTTTAGAAGTTGATATATCTCACACCGGTGTTAAAACCGCTTCAAGACTATGCTTTCACACACATATAGCATACATATCATTAGCGGTAACACCCGCGGCATACTAAAATCGGAATCTTGGTCTAAATTACCTAAGCATTATACATAATATAATATACTTCCATCTAAGATAAAGAGTACCACGCTTTTCTCTCTCGCCTTACACCGAACATTCGGACAAGATTACAAGACATTACGCTGTTCTGTGACTGCAAACATTTTGCTTAGATTATAGCTACAGTTGAACATCAACCGCCGCCGCCGTAAGCTTGTGACTTGAAATTCTAATTGTTCTTTGTCTTTTTGTTGTCAGTTAGGAAAACATTTAATTGTATTGGAAAAGATTTGATTATGTGCCAACATGCGTGACTACTTACTGGAACCTGGATTTACTTTTGTTGGTCGGGTTTCTACACAATACAATTACTAGCATAAGCATAGTCAGCTTATAATGTTCCCACTGCTGGGACACCGGCCTCCTCTCTGTGAGTGGGAGTGGGCCGTAATCCACCACGCGGGCCCAGTGCGGGTTGGTAGATGTTACATGTCCTCAAATTTTTGGTTCTAGGACATGCCGGTTTCCTCAGGATGTTTTCCTTCACCGTTTTGAGAGCAGTGGTGATGGAATAATTTACATAAAGTGCATGATTGGGTTCGAACCCACGACCTACAACACGTAAGTCGATACCACTGGGCCAGGGAGGAGGCCTGTGCCCCAGCAGTGGGAACATTATAGGCTGATTATGTAATGTGATGGCTAAAAGCTAGCTAGTGCACAGCAGTGGCGAAGGTTCCATACAACTCGATTCCTACCGACTTCCCTTTGAAAAATGGCACAGTCAGTATTCTATAGACAAATAATATAATCATATTAAAGATATCTATTCCGGTTTACCTCATACAAATTGACCTTTCGCTAGTACACAGGCATGGCATCACTAAGCAAGGTCCTGCATCTAACTTGCAAAACAGAAACAGTGTTAACATGAAGCAGCAACACAAAGGGTATCCTAGTGGTCCTTAACCAAAAGACTCCTCGCTTAAGTAAATTAAGGTCAGGAGCCTTTCAGAGGAATGCACTCGACCTCCTATATACTTATGCGTATCTCTCCCTGCTATCATGCGATACGCTTCAAACACCACCCGTTCTCGAAACCACCCTACACAAACAATGTTCAGGGAAAAAAATATTCGAGAGAAAATTTATAAGTATCTATAGGTAGACACTTATCTATGTATATACTATAATCACACTAATATTATAAAGGCGAAAGTTTGTGAGTGTGTGTGGGGGTGTGTTTATATGTTTGTTACTTCTTCACGCTCAAACGGCTATACCAAATTTGATAAAATTTTACATGGAGGTAACTGACACCCTGGATTAACATATAGGCTATTTTTTATCCCGATATTCGCACGAAATCGACATTTACGCGGGTGAAACCGCGGGGCGCAGCTAGTATTACACTAATGATAATAATATTATACTAATACTAATGATAAAGCTGAAGAGTTTGTTTGTTTATACGCGCTAATCTCTGGAACTACCTGTCGGATTTAAAAAAATCCTGTTTGCATTTGATAGCCCAATTCTTAGAGAAGGCTGTAGACTACTTAACATCACGCTAAAACACTTAGGAGCCATTCAAAACAAAAACGCAAGAAAGAACACAGTAATAGCGCGGGTAGGCGATGCGATGCGACGGGTTGGGTCGGGGAAACAAGAAATTTCACGCGGACGAAGCCGCGGGCAGAAGCTAGTTAGGAATATAGTGAATGCCAGTACCTAATATTTCAAGCCACAGAAAATAAAAAAAAAAGCGTGTTATTTTTGACCCAACAAGACATAACTGTCGATGTTTAATTGACAATAACGCAATTCGAACCAAAGATTTTTTTTTCATCTATTTTTCTAACTAGAACACGCGTAACATTTTAGTGTTTTGAACACTTGCCAAATGGGTCAATGACAGAGCCGACCAAAAAACTTGTGAATATATCGGATTAACTCCTCGCATTTTTGTCCGATTCCCCTTTTATTTGATCGACAAATGTATTCTAGCGCCTTTCGGTTAGAAGGTCTAGTTTTTCGGAAGAGTTCGGTAACCTTATGAATTTTTCATTAAGATTTTTGTCACTATGCCCGATTGTATGTCTAGGTTATATTCTATATTCTTTCTTTTGTCTATTCGTTCTACTTGTAGGTACAATACTGAATAGGAAACATTGACTGTTGTTGAAGATAAAAGATTTTATTCTCGTTCACTTAGATGCTCAGCATTGAATGCCACAGGCGTCCGGTTGTTGCATCCGAAGATAACTCAAGAAAATAATTTCTCATTTATTAACAACCTGTACGTAGTTAAAGATAAAAAATATAAAGACTACTAAAAAGTAGAATGAGGCCAAAAACTATATAATATGATACTCGCAGCGCCCTGCGGTTTCACCCGCATAAGTGTCGATCCCGTGGGAATATCGGAATAAAACTATCCTATGTCCTTCCCCGGGATGCAATCTATCTCTCTGACAAATTTTATCGAAATCCGTTCAGTGGTTTAGGCGTGAAAAGGTAACATACAGACAGACAGACAGAGTTACTTTCGAATTTATAATATTAATAAGTATGGATTTTCGCAACCGATTTTCTCGTATGTTAAAAGAACAAATGATAGTTTTTCATACGATAACTTGGATATATATTATATTTTACAATAGTTTGACATAGATTCAGAAGTTTTAGATATATGAAATAGTAAAATTCACAGAGTTTTCTATTCTGGTTCCGGTGGACCCAGTAGCGACTATTTGCGTTACAAACCGTTGCGCAACTGATTATCTGTTTTAATAAAAAATTTGAATTTTTCGTCGTTAAAACCTACTCAAAGGTTTTCCTTAACTCAAGTAGCGAATTGAAATAATTAATGCAATAGCGGCCAATCACATTTGACGTAAATAAGGCCCAAAAACAAACTTACAGTTAATGTCTTAGCCTAGTAACCTAGCTGGTTTAGCTTATATCAACTAAAAAAATCCTTGTGTTGACTCATCATCATCATTTCAGTCAAAAGACGTCCACTGGTGGACATCCTTCTGACCTCCACCAAGTACAGCCACGTTGAACGGTTCTGTGCTTCTCTCATCGAGCGGATTGCGGGAGGCCCTCCGGTACGCGGTAGCCACTTCAGAACAATTTCGGCTTTCGGCTTTTGTGTCGACTATGTTAACTTTTCTGCAAATACTACTCGAGCATGTATTCATTTACATAGACAACGTGCTATCCATAGTTGCCTATATGCTAATCCACACCTATTTCAAAACGTTTTCTCCGCGTAACAGACATCCAATGAAAAATCAAACAACGTTCTTCGAAAAAAATTGTCCTATCTCTTAGGTAATATTGCAAAGCCTGAACTAAGCGTCGGTTTTACCGAATTTTTACCGTTTTCCCGCAACGATGTCATATCTAACCCAGAACGTGGAGGCGGGGGAAGAGATTATGTCACTGTCATGTTGAGAACCGGGATTTTATGGAAAAATGCTTAAAAGGAAATATCAGTATTACGGAGAAATGTTTTACAAGCACTTCTATGTATGGAATATGGCGCGAGTTGAGTATTCTTTATTATATGGGGTTCGGGAATGGGATGGGAAAATTGCTTGTTCCCCCAACCCACCCCGACGCATCGCATCACTATTACTTCGTTTTCGCTTAGCGTTCAGACTTTTTTTTATTTTTGATCGGCTCCTGAAGGTCCTATCGTGATGTTAAGTAGCCTATAGCCTTCCTCAAGAATTGAACTATCAAATGCAAAAATAATTTTTCAAATCCGACTTGTACTTTCTAAGATTAACGCGTTCAAACAAACTCTTCAGCTTTATTATTAGTATATAAGTATAGATAAGTAGTGGGAGTAGGTAGGGAGGTATTCCGTATTTGACTTCCACAACTGCTTATCAAATAGTAGTGTGCGAAAATTAAAGTAGGTAGGTATATATTTTCTAGATTACAGAACAACATAATTTAGAATCAAAGAAACTGCCGACACTGACAGTACTCATATATTATAGGCTCCTACAAACAGGCGCGACACGCGATATAATCGCGCGCGACACAAAGGCACCGCTCGTTGCGCGACTTGTGGTGCCTTTAGGTTCTGTAAGAACAACATAATTTAGAATCAAAGAAACTGCCGACACTGACAGTACTCATATATTATAGGCTCCTACAAACAGGCGCGACACGCGATATAATCGCGTGCGACACAAAGGCACCGCTCGTTGCGCGACTTGTGGTGCCTTTGTGTCGCGCGGGATTTTATCGCGTGTCGCGCCTGTTAGGAGCCTTAAATCTCATCAATACATTATGAGGTTTATTCCGCGAACAGCAAACTATAAATACACAATGTAGAATCGAGATCAAGGCCGAAAAAAAATCGTAGGAACCAGCGGATACTATCAAAAATTGGATTAAAGATGATTCATGATTGTATCGCGGTCCGCCATTTAATACAAAAGAAATAAGCTTTCTCCTTTATTTTGCTAAGGACGAAGGATAAATTGGAGATGTTTCGTCACAAAAAGGAATGGCAGACAATTAGAATTTTACGAAAAGCGATATTCATAACAATGGCTTGAACTCTTTAACTTTTTTAAAATGATTCGGGCATTCGTCATTGTTAGCGGAATTGAGAGTTATGGAATGATACTTCAATTACCGAAGTCGACGGCTTGGTCGGACAATGGCAATTGTCTATTATTGAGTACTTTAACTGTGTCGTCCAAATTATGTCTTGTTTTCCTTTTTAGGTAGCGCAGGGCAACCGCTGATGCCAAAAACTAATCTAATTCTAACTACATAAATTAAGGTGTTAAATAGTCACGATTAGCTTCGTCGTTAAAGACTAATATGTGTGCAAATTTAGGTATAACATGTGCCTTATACATTTATTCATTACTAGCTGTCCCAACAGAAGTTCTCTCATACAAATTTCAATAATTCATACATAAATCCCAATTAATTAATTAGAAAAAAGGGACATTCAGTTTTTCCCGAATTTAAAAAAGTCCAAAAAACTTTTCCAATTTTTCAAAAATAGCCTACGGTCCAAAGATCAGTATTTCATTTTTATTTTGTTAGTAAGTAATAAATAAAAACATGTACCTAATTACTCGTAACTAATAGATATCAATAACAAGTTAATCATAATGATAGGTATATCCTGCTGAACATTCCATGTAGCTGACAATAAAAAGGTTGAGAATTAAATGATAGGACAAACCACGATTTACTAAGACATCTAAAGGATATCAATGTCTTACAGCAATAATATAATTGGCACTGTTCTCAGTAATTAAAACAATTTTTCGTCATAACTACACTTCAGTGAATGTAGTTAAAAATATTAATTTTACGAAACGTTTATTATTTGATTACACTCAAAGTGTCTCCTAGAACTTGTAAGAGTCCTCCGTTGTTTTAGCTATATTCTTTAGTAGTGTTAATGAAGTCTTGATTAATGAAGTGTGAAGCGATTTATCATCGCGACGAGTTCAACTCTTTTATTTTCCACATCGTATAAGTTATTTAATTTGAAAGAAATAGTCTCTTTTGTTTGTAAGTTTAAGATTATAATAATCAAATCCAATATTAACATATTGGATTTACCCCTATTGAGGTTACATAGAGACCATTCTTAGTATCAAAAACAGAAACATAGATATAAATTTCATTTCATAATACAATTTTCGATAAGAAAACTATTACTATACCTACTGAAAACAAAGTTCACGAGATCTTTGCTAAACGATTCTTAATAATAATTTATATCGAAGCACAGCATTATCCAACCTTCAAGGAATTCTCATATAATTCTAGCTGAGAGGATATCTCATATCACAAGTATATTATTAAGGAAAATTAAGTATATTTCCTCCAGGCAAACATTTTGTTCGTAATATTTAAATTCGCCAACATTACTTGATGTCTAGCGAAATGGCATATGTACCCGAGTAACTCAAGCAAAAAATTTAGCAATTTATGATATAAGTAATTGCATAAACAAAACTCTAAGTAACGGTGTTATGAACAATTTTGAACGTTTTTGGTTATTATGAATGGTAATTTTTCTTTTCTGTTTAAGTATACCTTGTAGGTAGGTACTACGTCCTTCTTTTTCATATCACAAGCTAGTTTTAAGGGGCACAAATTTTTCTTCGGATACCTAATAGTCATCATCTGCCTAGCCTTTTCCCAACTACATTGTCGTCGATTTCTAGTCTAGCCGGATGCAGCTGAATACCAGTATTTTACACGGAGCGACTGCCTATCTGACCTTCACAACCTAGTTACTGGGTTATACCCCTTGGTAAGACTGGTTGTCAGACTTTTGGGCTTCTGAGTACCCGTAACGACTGTCAAAGATTTACAAATGACAAGGGTATGTAATGACCACCATTACATACCCTTCCGTACCTCGAAAAGCTCGTTAAACCGTTGGTCTCGGCTCACCAATTCGCGGACCGACCTCGGCAAGCGTAGCTTAACCTTTCGGACGACCCGTGTGGCTGTTATTATTTAGACACAAACCCCTCCTTTGGATACCTTATAATTTTTTTTTTCGTTTGCCTGTTCTGTCCCACTGACGGTCAAAGGCCTCCCCCATTTTCTTCCACATTTCCTTAAACTGTGCCTTCTCCTTCCAGTCGGTTAGGAACGAGTCTAAATGTTCACGCCAGCGTTTCTTAGGCCTGCCTCGGTGGCGACGCCCGTCTTCAGGCACCCACTGTGTGGCGACTTTGGCCCATCTGTCTGGATGCATCCTATAAATGTGACCCGCCCAGTCCCACTTCAGCCTCGCAGACTTGCCGCCAACATTGGCGATACCTGTCTTGGAGCGTATTGTGGTGTTGCGAATTTGGTCGGTGAGTTTAATCTTTAAAGATACCACGCTTCATCGCTCTTTGGCAAACCTTGAGTTTAGCAAACCTTAACCTAATAATATGTAGCAATATTTTGTAACTTTCATCTTTCTTTCTACGTAGAAGTAGCATTTTCATCCGAGTCATCATCATAATCTTCCTTTGATGTGTGAGGTTAATTACGATCTTGTTCTACAAATGTCTGTATGTAGGTTAGTTATAAGTTAGTAGACGCTGTTATATCAAAACAGCAATTTTCTTTTTGACAACATACGAAAAATTTGTGCTGAATTAATAGTTACAGTCTGCGCGTCAATATTACTGGAAAACAAATCAACATCCATTCGTACAAAAATACCAATTTTACATTAGGAATAGATTGAGGAGAGGTTCGTAGTTTCGATACATACTCAATCAAGTATGACAAGCTGATAAAATACATTGATTAATACGTGGGTCGCATTTAGATACTTCTCCGCCTTTCACATTAGTCGTCGTGAGGACCTTCAGAATGTCATTCCACTTGACTACGGACATTCTTTACGTTTCCCTTTACGTGACCTTAATTTTAAGCATCTCTCATTGCTAAGACATGTCCTTTTAATAGGCTGACCTATTTCTAAAACATTTAAAAACAATAAATATATTGATAATAATATTAAAGAGGATACAAATATATACAATGGATAAACTTCTTATACTCATCATCTGCCTAGCCTTTTCCCAACTATGTTGCGGTCGGCTTCCAGTCTAACCGGTTGCAGCTGAATACCAGTATTTTACATGGAGCGACTGCCTATCTGACCTCTACAAACCAGTTACTGGGTAATACGATACCCTTGGTAAGACTGGTTATCAGACTTTCGGGCTTCTACCCGTAACGACTGTCAAAGATCCACGAATTACAGCCGGGACCAACGGCTTATCGTGCTTTCCGAGGCACGGAGGGGTTTCAGAATGTAAAGATGGTCACCCATCCACAGACCAACCGCGGCAAGCGCAGCTTAACCTGATCGAACGACCTGTGCGGCTTTTATTATTTAGCCACGGGACCGGTGTAGGGTTCCTATCTATCCCCTTTTATCCAAGTACAAAACTACCCTAACTTGACTCCTTCAATTCTCAATTTTCCTTACCTATAAGGGATCAAATATGGCAAACTCGTTTCGACGCAAACAGCAGCTCAGTATGCAATCGTTTGGTCAGAATACATAAATAAATTATCATTCAGTATTGTGTACAATTGTGAATCGGAAAAGCATACATTTTGGACGATTTCATTTGTCGAAGCTCGGGAATGAAAGGATTTTTTTAACCGGAACTGTGATAAGTGTCGCGACTGTGACCTACGAGGGGTCAGAAACCGATTTAATATCAGGGGACATGAGAACATTAGTCACGAATTTAATTTATGATTCTACTCTCTAAGTCCGTCAACGAAGATATGAGTACGTCCGATAGTAGTTGATCCGTCAAAACAAGTGTCAAATTATTTTTTTTCAGACAGGCAACAACACTTCAGGCCTGGGGACTGCTGTCAAATAGTGTTGTCATTCATTATTAGTAGTATTAGAATTATAATTTACAAGCTAACACTACATTATTAGTTCGGAAATCGAACTAATCTTATATCCATTAGGAAACTGAGTAGGAAATTACCGTAACTTCGGCTATACAACAGACTTCGTGCGTATGGCGTAGACCCCCTGGTCCGTGGAAACTATGCTGACATGAAAATGTACGTCATAAAAAATATCTGGAAGATCAAACTTTTAGGAATTTCGGAAATGGAATACCCGATCCTATTTCCGCTTCAAATGTTAACGGCAACAGTCAAGACGGCGCCATTTCTCATCATTGTACAGACGCCTGTCAAATTTTCCCAATCAACTTTGAACCTTATGCTTTAGCAATAAAGTTGAAAATCTATTAAAGAAGTTTGACAGATTGTAATAGCTTGATGTGCTGGCGTCTGTACTTTAATTCTTTATTTAATGTCAGAATTATTTCGTTTCACGACAAGGGACTAAATGCTTCATGAAATTAAAGGATACAAAATACAAGATATACGGATATACAAATAAAGGGGGTGGGAAAACATTTCAATTAACATTAAAATAAACACGTGTTACACAAGTACGTTAATAATGGAACAAACATTTCGAAATAGATAGAATATTATCATTAAAAAAGATATTTACGTTAATAATGGAACAAACATTTCGAAATAGATAGAATATTATCATTAAAAAAGATATTTCAGTCGTCAAAGGAAAAAAAATACAGAGGTTTCCGATTCGACACGGAATATTTAAAACATTTTTCGTTGATGACAAAGAGATGGATTAAAAAAAATCCAAGCTAAATATGGGATGACATCTCGACGCACAACTTGTTACCATGGATTAAGTAGGTATGTGATGTTTAAACCCCTTGAGTTGAAAATTTGGTCGGTTATTAAAAAAATTGCTGTTCAGCACATTTTGCACTTTACTATGAAACAGCTGATTTGACAGACGAAAAATTTCTACGCTACTAGAATCACGTGCTGATTTCATGCCACCCTGTACCTATAGATGAAAGCTAAATTATGACTTTATTCCAAGGCACTTAATAAAACCCACTGCTTATTTTATCGAATAGTACCAGGGAAACATAGTGAATGGGCACGTATTCAGACTTTGCATATTCCATACTTCTTGAGTGAGATGCAAAACTTCCCCTTGCAACTTGAGCGGAAAATGTACATAGAACATCTCAGCCCACACAGTGCAGATACTGAGAATACCGGGTTTTATTAAAACCGTGCCCTGAATATTCGGTGAAGACGCGTTGCCATGTATTTACGTTTGTAATAAAAATAGTGTTATGCAATCCGATTTTGGTATAAAAGTCAAGTATGAGGTGCTTACCTACTTCCCAAAAGTTTTAAGAGTCTAATTTCGCTACACGTGTTCTGGGTTCCTTTGTTTGTCAGTCTAGAAAGTTTTACGCTGAAGTCGAAATTCTTGACATTTTCGCATACCTACCCACTCATTTTGTTTAAATAACAAACTTGTCGTGTAGGTATCGAAATTCATTTGTAATTTTCTAAATTAATTTCTTTAGAAAGCCAGGTTTCTTAACAATGAACTTTTCTGGAGATTTCATATTAAACAAAATAAATATTTAAGGGGGGCTTCCATACAACCTATGGTATGGCACCCTTCGTGCGCGAGTCCGACTCGCACTTGGCCGGTTTTTTTACATTCTGTGTAGTAGCTAAAATAAAGCAAACCTACATTTTTAGAATCGACATGGAGTTATTACGTCATCACTGGCCCTATATTAAAGTCGTGCCCTGAATATGACGAGTGATAATGAGAACAGAAATAAATAAACAAAAATAAATTATCCATTCTGCTATGAAAATAAATCTCATTGCCAGAGGGCTTTTGTGACGTGTAAAAGTGTTTGTACAAACCTGCTTACAAAAAAATAAAATCAAATCAAATCAAATATTCATATCCAGCATTTTACGACTTATTTAACAAAAAAAATATTATTCAGCTGGCTTCAAATTATTTAAGTATATAAATAATTTGAAGCCAGCTGAATAATAATATTTATAATTTAAGAGATTTTCGACAGTTGTTTGGCTTGTGAAGTTTTGGTTTCATGTCATGTCGTGCAGAAATGTAGGTCGTCACGAACTTTTGCAAGAACATACAATTTTTGGGGAGGTATCGTGGACCGCAAAATAGCCATGTGTGCGGCTGTATGAATATTTTTGTAGGTCAATTTGCCTCTTGTGTCAAGAGTCCTCGTTCGGAATAATGTAAAAGAAAAAAAAAAGCCTGAACTAGCTCTTTATCTTTTACATGGCCTGTTTTATTTAAACCTTTGTGAATTGAGTGTATTGTACAGATACCAGCACATCAAGCTACTACAATCTGTCAAATTTCTTTGATAGATTTTCAACTTTAATTTTCACTAAATCATAAGGTTCAAAGTTGATTGGGAAAATTTGACAGTTTCGGGTAGCTTGGTGTGCTGCTGGCGTCTGTACCTAATATTATTTAAATTACTTCACCCGGCTATGTTCATAACTTCATGAAAATATCTGAACAAAACTTCTGACAATATTCAAGCGTCTAGGATAATCTACTTCGTCTACAGTATTACCTTACTACAGGGTCCGCAAGATTGCCCTAAGACTTTCGTATTAATTTCACCCCAACCGCAACGTTGCAAGTTGCAACGAAACCGTAATCCTTCGGTACATTGAAAGCACTAATACGGCATCTTAAGGCGTCACGCTAAGAATTTCATATAACCAAGGAGGCAAGGAGTGGCGATAGTAATGAGATACCCATTTGTCTTTTTAAGGCTTCACCAAAATGTTGAAGTAACGACGTTCTTAAGCCTTGTACACACTTGGAGAGACGTCGCGAGAAATGTCTCCGCCGCCATGTTTGTTCCGAGACAACCGTCCATATTATTGTCGTGGTGTCTCAGGAAGAAGGGTCGGTGCAAGATTACTTCTTCTTACATACTTCCTATTAGTCGTCATCTCGGTAGTCACACAGTCCATCCATCGTTTTTTTGGTCGACATGCATACTCAAAACTTTCCTTACGACATATTCATCATCCCTTCGCATCACCCGCATATGTTACTAGCTATATTGCTGAGCACGTTTGCACGTTCGCACAAGTCCCGTGACAATGACCAAATTTGCGTTTCGAGAAACATTGTTAGACTTTATGTGACTGTGTCTCGATACAATGTCCCGAGGCAATTGTCGCCTAGTGCGTACAAGGCTTTATGAAACTCTGGCACGAAGTCGGCGAAGCGGGTGAAAGCATCAATTTTCTACTAGGTCCTGATTTTCAAGCTGACAGACACCGGTAATGAGCCGTTTGGAGAATTTCATAAAGGAATCGTGAATGAGGTTTTGAAGGTGATGGTAATGTTAGCAGTATTTTATGAAAAGGTTTATCAAGTTGACGGGGAATGTATTTGGGTCTTAGATATTTTGGGGGGTAGAAAGTGAGCCTTTGTGTCAAGAGGACCGTGAAACCTTGTAATTTTATTGTGTATGATGATTACAAATTGTGACATCTGCCAATCCACACTGGGCCCGCGTGGTGGATTACGGCCCACTCCCTCTCACCGAGAGGAGGCCTGTGCCCCAGCAGTGGGAACATTATAGGCTGATTATGGATATGGATATGGATGGCAAATGGGTTCACTACGCTACGTAAGTCAACTCACAAAATAGGTAGCTATTTATTACGCAATTTTTTTTTAGCTATTTTTTTTTATGGGCCTTAGTTGCCTGAATATTCAAACATCATACTATCATGTTCAATACATCGGTTCATTTGCCGTTTTATGTTTTACAACCATTGTTAGGTAATCGTAACATTATGAGCGTTTTATACCTCAACAGGGTATAAAGTCTATTTTACGATTGGAAGTAAACTGAAAATTGCCGTCCACGAAGTCGTAATATCATAGCTCTATAAAATATTTTATAATTGCAAACCATGATTTCGAAAATGACGAGTAAAGGGATGGGAATTGGGATTACTTTGGGAGAAGTGACAGCCACGTTATGTTTTATAGGTTTCATAATAAAAAGTACTTGTTCGTTACACCATTTTCTCATTTCATCTTTTTGTATAGGTGTACACGTGTTTTTGTGACAAATAAACCAATTTTTATTCCTTCTTGTTTTGTTTATCCAAGGGTCCTTTCATGTGAACACATAAATTAATGAGCTTTTATTTCGATCTAGGAAAGTACAGATTACACCTCCGAGTGTAATCTGTACTTCCTGAGCACAGATGTGAGTTCTATGTATGTACTATAAGAGCAACCATTTACCGGGTAATATGTCTTTCATTGACTTGAATGTGCCCTCGCGGCTGATAGTATGTCATGCTCACACAAATGTCTCGCTGACGGTGGCATGTGTGTTGGATCTTTTAGCCCCTTCAAAATGGTTGAGCAGAATGGTGCTGATCTATGCGTCATGTTCGTGAACGGGCGCCGTCAGTTGGGGCTGGTCATCACTTAGCTGCCTCGGCTTATTTTTAATTAATTTATTTTTGTATTTTTTTGTTACTATTTGCTGTACTCTGGACATTTTTAATGCGTCCGTCTTTTTACATCGACGTCACAGTCACCTAAAAAATTTATAAATTCAACATTAATGATGTAACTATTATACAATTTAAAAGAGTGTCCATGGATTTTCCTCCCCGTTCTTCTCCATAGGTACCTACGTTTTGGAATGGGCAACTATGTTCATATTTTCTGACTGACCTACTTCTTGACAATTCAAAAAAATGTTATGAAATAAATGCTTTGAGTTTGAATCGATATGAATATGATAGGTAGGTACTGTGAAGATCCAGACGGGAACTCCACAGTTTTGATTAAAAAACGTTAGACTTGGAATTACTATATTGTAAAAGGAACTTTCCAGCTTCACGGTAATTATATCAACGAAATCTCTAGAACAAAATAACATATTAAATTATTTGACGTTCGTTTGAACTTTCGAATCGAATATTATCTCCAGCCAGAGCCTTTTGCTAAAGGCCAGAACATACAGATACACAGGATTCTCAGTAGTTTTTTTTTTTTTTTTTTTTCAGGCCTTCAGTCACAGAAGACCCTTATCCATGTAAAACAATTTACATCAATAAACATCATCCATACGACCCAACCTCTATACACGAAAGGAAACATAAATGTGAAATGTTTACATTTCTCTAGAATAACCTATAAAAGTATAAAGGCCGCTCCTATAAAAATTGTCGGCTAAAACATATCGACATCTGTGATCACACGGGAAATTCGGCTTGATACATGTATCTTTCTCTCTGGAGTACGTACTTACGTACCTACGTATTCTTTATACAATAGATGTTTTTTTAGGGTTCCGTACCCAAAGGGAATAAACGGGTCCGTCAGTCACCAGGCTGTATCTCATAAACCTGTAAATTTCTACTGGGCCACCACTCCTCACAGCACTGCTATCAGTAGCAAAGGCTTTCATTTTGATAGTTCAACAACATTCATTGCGTCATTTACGTTGTTTAGCAGAAAAAAAATCCTTCAAAATTATACGGATTTGGTTTGGATCGCAGTAAAATTGGTATAGAATAAATACTTGTTAATCTGTAGCCTTGTTTAAATGACATTAGAATATTCTAATCTGTGGTAACTGTCATATAGCCAACTCGTGCTATCTCACTCTTACCTTTTGCACGTCCACCGTTCCACCATTGCAAAGTTCACGCGTGCCGCTTTTGTATTTTTACTACTTTCAATATACCACTGTTATTTTATCAAAAACCTCGTTTAATTTGACCTACATAGGCAGTTAGTTAAGGAGAGGATTTCCCTTCTACAAAGGAACGTTTTAATTATGTTACGTTACGTGCTTTTATTAATAAGAGTGATAAATTCTGATGAAACGAAAACGGAGGTTTTCGCTTCTCTAAAGTCGGATTTACATAAAGAGACTAGTTGTGCAAACTTAGTTATTCATTGATGGTTTCACGGGTAAATTATTTATCTATATACACCTGAAACTATCAATGAATAACTAAGTTTGCGCAACTAGTCGGTCTTAGAACTAACAGTCTTACATTTCCGGATACTATAGAAATATATGAAAACTGACAAAAAAAAACTGAAAAGTAAGCATCATTTTCTACCAAAACCTCGATCGTCTATTAAACTTTCAGCCATAGAAAAAACATGTTTAAATCAAAGTCAGAACGGTGCCGAAGACAAAGTTTTAACGAAAACCAAAATGTAAACGTCTTTCAAAACTTCGTTGACGAAAAGTTTTTTCATTATAGCTTGTCAAATTAACGGCAATCGAGAGCAGACCGACAAACACCTGATTCCGTGATTCGCTGAGGTTTCGATGAATAAAATATATATTTGCTTCATCATTTCAGCCGAAAGACGTCCACTGCTGGACATAGGCCTCTCCCAAGCACCTCCACTTCGACCGGTTCTGTGCTTCTCGCGTCCAACGGGTTCCTGCAGCCTTCACAAGGGCGTCGGTCCAACTTGTGGGAGGCCTTCCAACACTACGTCTTCCGGTACGCGGTCGCCAATCCAAAACCTTTCGGCCCCATCGGCCATTATTTTGTTCTGCGGGCAAAGTGCCCTGTCCACTGCCACTTAAGTTTGGCAATTCTTCGGGCTATGTCGGTTACCTTGGTTCTTCTGCGGATCTTTTCATTTCTGATTCGGTCACGCACGGAAACTCCAAGCATAGCCCTCTCCATTGCCGTTCGGGTGACTTTCAGCCTTCTGATAAGGCTCACTGTGATCGACCAAGTTTCAGTGCCATAGGTAATCACTGGCAACACGCACTGTGGTATGTGGGACGAGAAGATATTGCGTAGCTTCCCGAACGCTGCCCAGCCGAGTCGAATTCGACGATTAACCTCTTTCTCGAAGTTGGACCTACCCAACGGGACAGTTTGTCCTAGGTAAATATTCGTCGTATATTTGCATATTTTAATAGAATTCCTACAATTTTCTACGTAAAAGGTTCAGAACGTTAGATCATGCAAAATGCACGCTTTAACTCAGCGAATCCAATATTTATTTTGCTATGCTCAAATATTATTTTAGAAATCCGATGTATGGAATAAGGAGACCACCGCGTGACAATCAATTCTGTGTGAGGTTTTATGTAAACTGAAACGCAAAGATTGCTCTTTAGTTTGCGATACGAAGATACACTAATTTATCAATTAGGCACGCCCACTATGAGTTATGAGTTGCCAAAAACTTGATGATATTTTCACAGATTTCTACACTTGAATATTGTTCAGATAACTTCAACAACCAACTCCCAATCGGCAGTTGATTTTAACTTCGTTGTTGTTTTTGTTTTGTTGATTTTGTCTTGACAAAATCAGGGAGAAATACGTTTAACAATGACGGAAAACAAGCTAAAAGTCAAACATACCGGAACTTACACAAGCAACTCTAACTAAAATACCGGGCCACCCAGAACAGAAGCAGTAACTTACCTATACAAATAAATCTATAGCGTCTATATTGGTTACTTAATCACCGCATATGCAACCATAAATGGGAGTTATGAACGTTTTTATGAACCCTAAGAATAACTCTATTTGAATTGGAACGGGCAAGGAACTCTAGTATGTAATGAACCATTTAGAACCCATAGCTTTTTATTGGGAGTAATATCGAGTAGAAGGCAAAGCACTAAAAGATTGAACGATGTTTCTACGATAGTAAAAACTTTTTGCAGGAAACTTTGCGAAAACATACATTTATAAACTCACGCATTCCTCTCATGGGGGCAGGCAGAAAGTACAACATCCCACCTATTAGGATCGTTCACGTTCATACAACTGGTCATAGGTAATAGGTAATACGGGCTGGTGTCCGCAACTTCACGTCAATGCGCGTATTTTGCATAACTGGGGTCTAAAAAGGCCACTTTGGCAGAATCATAAAAGGATAACATAATGGACAGTTAACCGTTAAGTTAATCGTATCAAATCCCATTCATCATCATCAGCCGTAAGACGTCCACTGCTGGACAAAATCAAGCATTTTTCAGTTATTTTTTTTTGTCTGTGCTAAAATACCAATCAATCCGATCCAATCCCAATCTCTTTGACTATACCTACGTAGTCAGCGAAAAAAAGAAAAACACGGCCTGTCTTCGCCACATTATAATTCATAATGTTATCCTTTTATGATTCTCCAAAGTGGCATTTTTAGGCCCTCTGGTCATACAAGCACACCGGTTAAAAATACTACGCATCTGACCAAAGTTTACGAAAACATTAAATTAAAAATTGACTATTAAAATGTCTTCTGTCTTTAGAAAAAGTTTCCAAGATTTCGGACGAGATTCAGCAAGGTGATCAATTATTTAATTTTATATCCACGCCAACAAAGAGAACGGTATTCTGCTGCTGTTGATAACAGTTAAATGTTTATAAGTGCCTCGTTATTCATCATTATCATTCCCAGTTTAAATTAAATAGGTATACTTTAAATTATTCGAATAATTTAACCAATAAATAAGCACTGCAGATAATTTCTTGAGATTCTAAATCACTGGACCTTTGTGCTTGAAAGCATCACAAATTATACTATTGTTTTGCTGAATTAATTTCTAAATGTGCATCTAGACTCTTGAGGGGTTTTCATAGAACAGATTTATAATACAAAATTTGGACCGTTTTGCGCTCATTTTCAACAGTAAAAAGCTTTAATGTGAGTTTATGATGATGAAATTAAATACGCTTTGACGCAAATCACAATTTTATCGACTATATACACAGGCAGGGATATCGACGCGCAACCTTTTACCATGGATTCATTCAGTTATACATGATTCTGTACCCCTGCGATGAAATTTTTCGCGGATTTAAAAAAAAATTGCTCTTCCATTCATTTTGACCACGTAGGTTTTCTATGAAACAGCAGATTTTTTATTTGGTAACCCCCTCCCCCCCCTAATTATGGGCTGAATTTATGGTCACCCAGAATTATTAACTTTTGTTTTGAACTGACAGAAATGGAATCAGACACTGTGTAATGAATACATTACGTAAAGGAGGGACATTCGTCAAGGGAGTGTAGTGGTTGGATAGTAAAATTTATTGGTTTATTTTTCTGAGTAAGTACATTCCCATAAAGAATGTTCCTTGTGTTTGTGTTGTGTACGCAAAGAAAGCAAATACATGTTATGATTTTTCTTAAACAGAGCCAGGCAGGAACAATTCTGCTAAGTAACATAGCTGCACGTAATGATAATAAACTTGTACATGCTGACAAAGAGACGGGAGGCAACACATCGTAAACTTTAAAGGCTAATGTTCAAGATGCAGCCACTTGATGTGATGCTAATTAACTATCTTCCTTAAGCTGCGCTTACACGGACCACTTTATCAACGATCAATATCGATCTACTTATCCATTACCAACTATGTTGGTCCGGCTACTACCACTTTTTCATCAATCATACCCAGCCAAATTGCTGGAGGTTGGTAAAATAAGTAGAACAATCTTTTTTAACTGTCATAAATAGTCTAAACTGTTTTGGCAATTTTTGTCCATACGAAACTACCATTTAGAAGGGGAACTTCAAATTCCGTTTTCTTGTAAATGTCGACGTTCAAAAGTGCCTTTTATTGACAATTGAATTGATCTACTTTTATTCAATTATTTGACTTTGACTTTATCATAGCCATATTGCTCTGGATATCGCTCCAACGCGCAACGGGGTGGTTACATTTTTAGTAAAAATTGACACAATTTCGGTATTGTCGTGACGTCTAACTTGCAATACCCCTAAAAATACCCATGTAAGAGCATCTTTATATTTAAGTTAAATGAAAGTTTAGCGTGCATTAATTACAGCTTGAGAGAATGCAGTTTAAACTGAAAAATAAGTGGATCTATTTAATTCTGTTGAGTCAGAAGAAAGTTATGCTTCAAAAAAGTTAGATATTTTCATAGCTGTTTTATAGCGTGGTTATTAAATCAAGATTCAAGTGAATCATTTTCTTACAATTCTACGGAGCTTATGATGCTCTCTGTCTCTTTCTACCACAATGTGAGATGAACAGATTATGATGCTCTGTGTCTCTTTCTACCACAATGTGAGATGAACAGATTATGATGCTCTGTGTCTCTTTCTACCACATTGTGAGATGAACTGTCCCAGGAAGAGAGAGAGAGAGACATATGTACGTATATAGATCTACTACATCGATCTTTTACTGGATATATACTTTTATTATTTTACTAACTATTTATTAAAAGCAAAAACAAGAAAAACAAATCTATTTCCAGCAGTAGGAAGGCATATTCTATTAATAGAAACCCTGAGTTAACAAAGTGAATTTGTAACCTCATCAACTACTAACCTTAGTAACTTTGCATCGTGCTTAGTAATTGTGTAACTGTCAATGTTTAGAGTAATGTTGGAGCTTTGTTATGAATAATAATATGAAACATTTGAATTACAAAGCTATTACACAAGAGTCCTCTATCGTGGGAATTGGGATTACCTGCTCAATTTGCTCATTGATATGTTTTGCTAAAGGGAATAGGATGATATCGTGCATAGAAACCAGATTTCGCTGAAATATATCATGAAATATATTATGATATATATCACGATATTATATCAATTGATATTACCTTTTGACCGCCATAGTCATGTATAGATGGCAGACTAAAATATGCCCAGGACAGAACAGTGGCTGTCTTTGACGCCGAGGGCACGTTTTTGATTTTTTTACTTGTGGCGGTCAAAGAGTTAATTATTTAAAAACGACAAATAATCCAATACAAAACTGTTATTCTACAACTAAAATACAGAATGAAAATCATATCTTTTTTATACACGATCGTTTATCGGATATAATATATCAAATATGGGATATTTTGATATTTAATACAATGAATAACATTTAAATTATTTAAATAGCATTTCATTGCAAAACCAATAAATACTACCTTCAGCCGTATTAATGACAATTAAAGCTTCCCTCACAGTTACAGAATAATTTAATTTCAAAATTACTAGGTATTCAAACCCATTTCATCATTCCATTAAAAGCAATTCGGATATTCTTGGAAATGAGCTTAAGCTATATTCAGTGACATCAGAGACCAAGAAACAGACAAAGCCCATACTACTATTGTGTGTGTACCTATACACACACAAATAGTACTAATTACTGTAACTCTCTCAACGTAAACTAAGTAATGAATGACGTAGATACAATAATCCACGTTAATCTAAATCACATCGACGAAACAGTGCGCGATCCGTCACAATTCCATTTGACGGCCAGAAATCATCCTGTCGTGAATGTTCACTGCGACAACGTCAACGGTCTGTATTGACGTTACACCGAACTGTAAACGTCACAGCTGGATGATACTAACATGACGTCACGTTATACATGACAGAAATCCGTGGCTTTTCTGAAACATCCTTGTTTTGATTTACATGGATTTCCTAAACGGTGAAATGGATATTGCGGATAAGATCACTGTTTGCTGGGGGCTAGGGTGTGCTACAGACCATCAAAATAAACACGTTCTCCATAGGACAAACTTCGTTATCGCGAAAAAAATATTTATTGTCCTATACAAAACATCAATAGGTACTTACACGACCCAAATGTATGGGACGGCTGATTATTTTTTCTCGATTTGACCTTTACACACCGTTCTGATACATAATACGTATTTTGTCCAAACCTAGATGTACCATAACCATAATCACTATCAGCCTATAATGTTCCCACTGCTGGGACACAGGCCTCCTCTCAATGAGAGGGAGTGGGCCGTAATCCACCACGCGGGCCGAGTGCGGGTTGGTGGATGTCACATGTCTTCGAATTTTTGGTTCTAGGACATGCCGGTTTCCTCACGATGTTTTCCTTCACCGTTTTGAGAGCAGTGGTGATGAAATAATTTACACAAAGTAAAGCGCCTGTCTGGGTTCGAACCTACGACCTACAACTCGTAAGTCGTGTCCGTGACCACTGGGCCACCACTGCTCTAGATGTGGCATCTTGATTTTGCCTTGATGAAATTGTACTGACGCCAGCACATCAAGCTACCCGAAACTGTCAAATTTTCCCAATCAACTTAGAACCTTATGTTTTAGCGATAAAGTTGAATATCTATATTAAAGACAATTGACAGATTGTAGTAGCGTGATGTGCTGGCGTCTGTACATGAATCGTGTGCTGTGATGCCGTTCTTTCTACCTCTCATCTCATTATGTACCTACTACACCTACTCTACCTCTATATATCTTTAGTCGCATTGTTTCGATATAATAATACTCGTCTACCGTCTGACTCCATAGTAAATAATGTATATTTCTTTAAGGCTCCCGTAGACAGGCAAGACACGACAGCGCGACGCGACTCTAGTAGAACAATGTCTATGAAAACTTCATGGAAGTTGCTGTACCAGAATCGCGTCGCATGGTCGCGTTTAGGAACATCTGTTTGATTCCAGTTTATGCCCCCTTCTGTCGAGTATACTACGTGAGCTCGGCAAATGGATGTGCGAATAACACTTGTGCGACAAAACTGTACTGCGAGTCACCATAGTTCGAATGCACGCTTGTGTGACACACTGAAGCTCAACATTACGCTAGTGCGACATGAAGACACATTAGTATTCATGCCAATTCCTTTGACCATTCAACGATTGTGATTTGCCAACCGCAAATATGGTGTGTGTTTGTATTTAGTCAGAGTCAAACGTTTGGTAAAAGTAGTTCGCTTAGGAACTTCTGCAGTAGTGAGTAAACTCGAATACCTATTAATTGAAAAGCGTAAGCTGAAAACGAGTCAAACAGCAACAATAAAGCATTAAATGATATTCTTTTCTGTAAATTTGTTTAAAAAAACGCTTTTACACATCATTTTGTTTTAACTAGATGTTTTCAGTTTCCTAACTGATTACTCTGAGAAGAAAAACCGAAACAAACTCAGAGGTCACAGTCTCTTTTAAAGTCCAGACATATTCTTGGTCAGGCTTTATGAGGACCATGCAGGTTAATGTCTGAGATGGTCTTTTGAGGAAAGAACCATACAAATTTGACCTGTCCAGTCAGTGGCAGTTACAACTAGGTACATGTCGATCTGCATAAAAAAATTATACCTAAATAGATTAAAACTTGCTGACTTGCTGACCTTCTCTTTAAGACATTATTTATAGTCTCTGGGTTATAAGATGGCTTGACAAGTTGCTAGCCCACCAAAGAGATACGGTAACAAAGTAGAGTGTGTAAATCTAGGAAACTACTGAAGCGATTTTAATGGTCCGTTTATCGCTGAAGTTCGTTTTTTATGGCGGGTTCAAAGTTGACAAAATGACCTTGTGATAACTTGTGTAGCAAATAGAAGCTGTGTTTGCGAAAATGTTTTGAATTTGTTACTTACATAAAATCGATTTCGAAGTTTTTTAACAACATTGTAGAATTTTAGTATCTTTTCAATGACATGGAAATGTGCCAAACTTAGTTTCATTCGCTGTAGATAAGTAACATATATTTATCTCAACTTCATAACTTATCATCTGCCTAGCCTTTTCTCAACTATATTGGGGTCGGCTTCCAGTCTTACTGTATACAGATGAATATCACAATTTTATATGGAGCGACTGCCTATCTGACCTCCACAACCCAGCTACTGGGTGTACCCAGTAACTGGGTTATCCTGTAGGATACCCCTTGGTAAGACTTGTTGTTAGAGTTTTGGGTTTCTGACTACTAGTAACGATTGTCAAAGATCTACAAATAACAGCCAGGAACTTGTGCTTTCGGAGGGTCTCGGTGTGCATCTAATGGGTGGTCACCCATCCACGGACCGACCTCGGTAAGCGTTGCTTAACCTTGAAGATCGAACCGCGGTTGTTATTATTTAGCCATGAACCCCTCTTCGATCTCAATTTCTAAACTATCTGCAATTTTATGACTAACATCCTAGATTTATAAACCGTGTAATAAATAAACTAGGTAATTCTATGTTAGTTATGAATTACAGAAAAAGACCCAAAAATATGTTGAGACTAAAATTTATGGCGATTAACTAGACCGCACAGTTTTATGGGAAGTAATAAATTAGGAGATCACATCTGTATGGAAATGAGAAAAAAAAACAGAATACATTTGCTTATTTTTACGTACAATACAAAATAAGGCAGTATCAAATAGTATAATAGACACTGAACTGAAGTAGGTACGCTGAAATTCAGGAAGAAATGTTACATAATACGGATACTTCTTTTGTGTGGAAATAAACGTATTGTTAGGTTCATTTATCTGTATTTTTAAATCGACTAAATTGACATATCAATTATTCAGAATAATTATTGAGGTGGCAACACCACGCGGTATCATATCGGGGAATCGATTCGGTGACTTGTGTGGTATCGCGAGGTAGTCGGTGGTCTCTTGGTTTTGGAACGAGCTACGGGTCGGACAAATTAAAGTAACGGTGTGAATATTGAAACACGATTATTGTAACCGGTGTTAGCGAATAGACTTTAGTAAATTGTAGTAGATAGTTGGATTGGAGTGATTAAATAATATTATTATCTACCCAAGGAGTATTATTACAGTATGTACAAAAATATTATCTGAAAGCCATTGATTTATCGTGAGCTACATGACTCACTAAAATAATAACAGCCACACGGGTCATCTTAGGGTTAAGCAACGCTTGTCGAGGTCAGTCTGTGGATTGTTGAACTTATCCCGGCTGTCTTTCGTAGATCTTTGACAGTCGTTACAGCCAGTCAGAAGCCCGAAAGTCTGACAATCAGTCCTATGGGGTATCGAGTTACCCCAGTGACTGGGTTTTGGAGGACAAAAAGCCCTAAACATTTTTACCATTTTTATTTACAAGAAAGCGATATTGACACAAATAGAACAAATCCTTTTAGAAAAAGCACTATGGAGGTATCCGCAAAGAGATGTAAAACAATTCCACTGAAGGAACATCTAAAATGGTACATAATAGTGCACTTTAATGCCAAATATGAGGGTGTATATTCAAATAACTAGATGATACAACAAAACAATGAAACTACTAACATTCGTCTTAGGATTTTTATTGAGATTTTCACAATGAAAGGATATTAGACGATTGTTTCCAACTACATAAGATAAAGATATGTAGTTTAAATATAATGGGAGAAGCCTGATGGCGAGGCTATAGAAAACTAAATTATAATACATAATCAGCTTGTAATGTTCCCACTGCTGGGACACAGGCCTCCACTCTTCGAAAGGGAGTGAGCGGGCTGTAATATACCACGCGAGCACAGTGCGGGTTGGTAGTTGTCACATGCCTTCGAATTTTTGGTTCTAGGACGGGTTTTTGGTTTTCTCACGATGTTTTCCTTCACCGTTTTGAGAGCAGTGATAATGAAATTTATATACATAACGTAAAGCGCTTGATTATAATAATTCAAGCATTAACTAAGAATAATAATATACTTAAAAAAAGTCTTAGAGATGATAATAATGTTAATGTCAAGCTGTCAGCTCATTTCATAATTGCGGTTGCAAGAAATAACAAAGATGTAAAACTCAAATTAGGGTCTCTCAAGTTTTATGACTTAGGGCTGACAAACAGCCGTTTTAATGTTCCTTCTAAGTCAGCAGAAACTTTTACAATGCAGCGAAGAATTCAAATTAATAATTCATTCATTAATTTCAGCCGAAAGACGACCACAGCTGGTCGCCACAGCAGGCCTCCCCAAGCATCGTCACTTTGACCGGTTCTTTGCTTCCCGCATCCAACGGATTCCTACGTTTCACATCGGTCCACCTTGTCCTTCCAACGCTACGTATTCCGGTACGCGGTCGCCACTCCAGAACCTTTTGGCCCCATCGGCCATCTGTTCTGCGAGCAATGTGCCCTGTCCATAGCCACTTAAGTTTGGCAATTCTTCGGGCTCTGTCGGTTACCTTGGTTCTCCTGCGGATCTCTTTATTTCTGATTAGATCACGTAGGGATAATTCAAAAATAAATTATATTCTGTTTATAATAAAAACCGTGGAGATATTATAAAATCAAAAGAAAAATCTCAAAAGAAATACTTATCTAATAGAAAAAGAAAATTCAAGGAAAGCTCATAATTTATATAAAGAACTTACAAGCTTTTTTAGAACGCCCCACTGTTCTTTTATGCAAACACTTAACAATTTGTAATAAAATAGTTTTGTAACAAAATTAAATGGTTACTATGAACCATACTTTAGTACCCGATTAATTTTATTTACCTGTTAATTACAGTTCTTCATCCATAGGATATTATAAATTCGAAATTAACTCTGTCTGTCTGTCTGTATGTTACCTTTTCACGCCTAAACCACTGAACGGATTTCGATAAAATTTGGCAGAGGGATAGATTGCATCCCGGGGAAGGACATAGGATAGTTTTTATCGACATACCTCGCGTGTGAAGCCGCGGGCGGAAACTAGTTTAATTATAACAGAAATAGTTTATTATACTTGTGAGTGAAATGTACATCTGTACCTATTAATAATATAGCTTGAACGCACAAATCTATGGAACTATCAGCCGGTTTTTTTTTGTATCAATTCTTGAGAATTGAGCTATCAAAGGAGCTAAGCAAAAAGAAAAAAGTCAGAAAGAACGCTAAGCAAGAACGAAGTAATAGCGCACACAGTTGGGGTTTCAAGAAACTTCACGCAGACAAAGTCCACTGTGGATACAAAAATAGATATTTTCAGTGCGACCTTCATCACAAAATGATTCCCTAACAAAAGAGGTCAAAACTGAAGATCAGATCGCACGATTTAGGCTTTCAAACCTTATAGACATCAAATAATGGAAGTATGGGAGCATTTTTTTTAGGGTTCCGTACACAAATGGTGTCAACGGGACCCTATTACTAAGGCTGTCGGACCGACAGGCGACAGATGGACGTCTGTTATAGGGCTGTATCTGTTGAACCACACTACTAATAGGTAAATAGGTATATATTTAAAATAAAGTTTAATTAAAGGAACCGTCCCCATAAAATAAACGTGTTTTATCGGTGTTTTTTGCTCGTCCCATAGTTTTTTTTTTAAACTATGCAGTGATAAATGTAGTGTTATGTGGTGGTACGGAACCCTTCTTTTGCGAGTCTGACTAGCACTTAGCCGCTTTTTTCACCCAATACAACCCACACGCACAATACTTATTGACTAAAAGCTTTTGTACCCGGCAAATGTTCACCGACCCGATACATACACGTAAAATGTATTTGACATCCGAAGATGGAATCAATTGACTCAAATATTCCTTGTCCTTCCCAAAGAATCGTTTTGAATATCTTTAGTGCTGAATAAAATAGAAGTTTCAAAAACAACCGAAAGGAACGTTTTGTTAGGCAAAACTCTCGTCCGTTATTTGAAATTAAAATATTCTGAAAGGCCATTACGAACGAAACATGTCCGTACCGGACGGAACGGACAGCGAACTGCGACTATCCCCCTTAACAACTATTGTTATACATAATTAGACATGTGTATATAAATTATTTTTATTGGTTGTAATTACTTAGTACCAAAACGCCCTCCTTTGAGCAACAAAATATATTATAACAGATTATTAATTAAATACTAAAGTTTAATCATTTCTGTTCAGTAACTGGAGAAACTCATGGATTTTCCGGATATGGTGACATCATCATAATTTTCTTTCGATTTATTCCGGTCTAATCCCCTGAACCCGTTTCGCGGTAAACTCTGCTTGCGCGATGCAGGATTTGCGTGACGTCAGTATGACGCGTTGTTGGCATGTGGCGTTGTAGATACCGCTACAATCTGATGTAGGTACCTACCTGTGTTGTGTCAGAAGGCCAATTCTCGTAATTTAAAACGTTTTCAAAATCTAGTCACAGTCTCATCTCGGCGAAAACCAAATGTCAAAAATGTAGGGAAATTAGAGGTATATTTGACAGATTGAAACTGAGATCGATCAGACTGTGAACATTTATCATCTGCCTAGCCTTTTCCCAACTATGTTGGAGTCGGCTTCTAGTCTAACCGGATGCAGCTGAATACCAGTACTTTACACGGAGCGAGTGCCTATCTGACCTCCGCACACAACCCAGTTACTGGGTAATACGATGCCCCTTGGTAAGACTGGTTATCAGACTTTCGGGCTTCTGTAACTACCTACCTACCCGTAACGACTGTCAAAGATCCACGAATGACAACCGGGACCAACGGCTTAACTTGCTTTCCGAGGCACGGAGGGGTCTCGGGATGTAAAGATGGAGATGAAAACCCATCCACAGACCAACCGCGGCAAGCGTAGCTTAACCTGATCGATCGTCCTGTGCGGCTGTGTTATTATTTAGCCATGGGCCACCGATCAGACTGTGAACCTTCTTAAAATTACACGAATGGTGGTGGTGTGTTCTGGTGGCTGTTTTAACCTGTGTTATATAAATGTATTTTCTTTCTTTCCTTCATTATTTTATTTGTACATTTCTTTGGTCGACTACTTAAAGGTTTACCTATTGTATTAAGCTGCTTTGCTTAACGAATTATGTTACTAACTGTACCTATATTCTCGCAAGCGTATAGTTCACGTTGTAATAGAATATTAATTAATGAAAACCCGTTAATAATTAATTATTTAATACCTATACTCTCTTGAGCTTCAAATTAATTAAACGTTGCATTTGTTAGCGTGATTTTCATTAATGTGCTGGGTAGGTCGCGAAATTCAAATTTTCTACTTTTTTTTTAATTTGCAGGCAGGCTGTCAGGTTGTAGGTATGTTGATTTAAATATGATTCGGGACCGTAACAAATATGACTTTACAGAATTATAATCCTTAAAACCATCTACACAACTCTCTAAGTTCATATAATTCTATTAATTGGTATTTCATGAACACACTGACACTGACCTGCAAATTGCAAAAAAAACTGGCCAAGTGCGAGTCGGACTCGCACACGAAGGGTTCCGTACCACAAGGCAAAAACACCGAAAAAATCGCGTTTGTCGTATGGGAGCCCCCCTTAAATATTTATTTTATTTTGTTGTATTTGTTGTTATAGCGGCAACAGAAATACATAATTTGTGAAAATTTCAACTGTCTAGCTACCGCGGTTCTTGAGATGCAGCCTGGTGACAGACAGACGGACGGACGGACAGATAGCGAAGTCTTAGTAATAGGGTTCCGTTTTTACCGTTTGGGTACGGAACCCTAAAAACGTAAGAAAATTCGAATTTCGCGGGCTAACTTAGCGCATCCCCCTTAAGTATTCTGTTAAATCCTTAAGCAGAATCTTCAGCTTCATTTAAATGAAGTTTCGTATCGACATGAACATCAGTAAATACTTCAATCAATCAATCAATCTTCTTCAATCTGCCGAAGCCTATTTTATCTCGTATTTTCCGTCAAAGCCTCAATCATGTTTAATTTAGTTCGGGTAGCTCATCAAGCATTCCAGTCGACGCGACCAAAAACCGGGAATCACATCACGATTTGCAAACAATCGGTCCTCTATGGGTAAATTGTACCTATGTATCTGTGTTGTGTTGTGTACGTTTAACTTGTGTATTGTATACTTACAGGTAAAATCAGCTTGACGTGTGCCACTCGCAGTCCTGGGAACAAACGGAGTTCGGATTAGTTATATATGAAACTTGAAAGATTTTTTTTTTTTATCAAGTACCTGGTACTTGTTGACAGGCCTGTGGCGTTCACTATAATCTCTTATTAGGGGCTTAGGGTTTAAAGTAAAGCTACCAGATTATCAGTAAGTACACAACAACCCAACGGGCACGTCCAGTCGCCATGGCGGGTAAACCATGACAGCTCGAGCAGTGTTGCCATCCAATTGTGTGTTATATTTATTAGTATACCACAAGGCCTACGGTGTCCTCCCATACCTACTGTAATTTGAAAATATTGTAAAAGCCAATTATTTTTAAAAAGAATAACCGTGGAGTTTCTTGCCGGTTCTTCTCCATAGGAAACGACCAATTGGAACCGTGCACCTAGCTTCTGACGTTTCATGTGCCTCGTAGGCTTATGTGAAATATAGTATTTTGATTTTGATTTTCAGTCAAGGAAGCCGTGCATGCGGTTCTGTGAGGTTCTTATACGTTTCTTTTATCAACGCTTAACTCTTTGATGTTTGAAGGAAGATGGAGTAGTTGACCTATTTTGACGGCAAAGGTTCTTTCGTAAGTAGATTGATATTGACAGCTAATATTCCAAAAGAAAATCTAACGTCAGTTTTTGCTAAATTAACATTAGGTACTGTAGTGTATGCGCAGGCATTGACGTGGCAGTCGCTTACCGGCCGTAGGCGAGTGGACACGTTCTCTGGGTTTCGCATAGACTACTTCACCTGCGTGATCTGTAAAAGTGTGTTTTATTAACCCAGTGAACATTACAGGTACATAACATTTCGCCTGTATTGTTCGAAGGGATATACAGAGGTGTACTCACATTAAGAGTATAGTGCACCCACATTTCACCAGTTATGTTAAGGTCCCATATAATAGGGGGCGGGCCTTTTGCCATCAACCGGGCACGAATCCAGACCCCGGGTTGCTGTTGAAAAATTCCAGACGAAAAAACCCACTAACACTTTTCACGGCCCGGGAGTCGAACCCAGGACCTCATGCTCACCATTAGCGGACACTTGCACTTGATGGATAGTATGCTTACGCCGGCACCAAACACTGCGTTACCGTGCTTTGAGTGATAGATCTCGGCCATAAGCGAAGTCCAGGAATGTGAGGCTGGCTTTGTGTTTCAGTGGTGCTGTTCCACAAACCCTGGGACACTTAATATCATGCCCTGCATGTCCTGTCAGCTGCACGATACAGGAACTGATGGAAGCTAGTGATAGCGCTAAACACCAAATTCTGAGCAGAGTCCATTTAGGTTGCCATCGACACGCTAAAAAGAAGTAGTGCTTGGGATTGCAAACGAGGTAGGCGTTGATGCAGAAATGATAAGTGAAACTAATGATGTGTCATAAAATATGATCATTTAAATACGAAGAGTTTCGTTTACGACTGTTTTTAAACGACTTCAAAAAAGGAGGAGGTTCTCAATTTGGATGTTTAAAGGTATAATATATATTTTTTTATGTATGTTCGGGCATAACTCCGTCACTTATAGACGGATTTGCAAAATTCTTTTTTTAATGGATAAGGTATGCCTCAGGGGTGGTTGGGTAGTTTTTGAGTTAGCTTCAATAATAGGTACGATTTTTTTCCACTTGGTTTATAATGATGATGTTTTAATACTCCTGTCACTGATATTTACATAGCAAGTATAGTTAGTTTAGTGTTATATGAGTTTGTTCGGGGTAGAATTGTAACTAAAACCTGAAAAATAAAAACTTTTTTAGAAAAAAAAACAACCGACTTCAAAAAAAAAACAAAACAAAGTGAAAAATAAGTTTAAATTTGGAAGTCGGTGTCAAAAAACAAAAATGCCGAACCAGCGACACCAAATCGGATGTATTCTTTTAAAAAAACAGTTTTTTTCTGTAGTTTTCAACTAGCAACATTCGAATAGATTTTACGATGGATTTTAAACCAGTGAAACGGAACTGGGAGTAAGCTTTAGATTGGACAGTCAGAGTTTTGAAGCGTGGAATCTGTGGAACTGACAAAAGTAGCGCTATTTCAATATGTAAATACTAACGCGTTGCGCTAAACAAATTGTCGCCGCTGTTGCTGACGTTATTCTTACCAAAGACTAAAACAATCCTTACTTAAATTCCGTTTAATAAAACGTCCTGGGCCCAAATTCTGTATTATTCCCCGCGAAATCTTACCACGTGCAAACCACGTCAGTATCGTGTCTTGTTAACGGCAAGGAATCGAAATGTCAATCGTACTGACATGTATTTTGACAGTTCAAACCAAACCATTGTGTCTTATAGAATACGTTAGTAGCATGTTTATGTGATATGTGACTATGTAAGGAATTGAGTGGTTTGGACGTAAGGAATCGTTCAGTGGTCATAGTGGGTCCAGGGGCCGTATTAACGCCGCCATTATTCCATTGCAAAAAGAGATGATGCTACCGGCCTTCTATAGCTCCGTCTCTCTTTCACATTGGAAAAATGGTGGCATTAATACGTCATAATATTCTGTTTATCTCTATTATTCTCTAAAGAATATTCTAGTTAGCCCAAAAGTCTAACTACCAGTCTCATCAATTATTTGATTTTTGCTAGCGCTGAAACGACCACTATTACAAGTGGGATATTCGCCTACCCATTCTATACCACAGCGCGAAGGACCATTGTAATATAGAATCTCTGAAATCGAAACTACTTCAAGACGCACGTATTCAAGGTGGTAGAGGTGTAGTGTGGGTAAGTTCCATACCTAATTGTTAAGAGGAAAATTAAAATCATATTCAGATCTCGAGGGCTAAATGATGACGCCCGCACAGGTCGATCGAAGGTTAAGCTACGCTGGCCGCGGTCGGTTCGTGGATGGGTGACCATCCATTTCAAATGGAGACCCTCCATGCGTCGGAAAGCACATTAAGCGGTTTGTCCCAGCTGTCATTAGTAGATCTTTGACAGTTGTTACGGGAAGAAGCACAAAAGTCTGACAACCATTCTCACCAAAGGGTATCGTGGTACCCAGTAACTGGGTTGTGGGGGTCAGGTAGGCAGTCGCTCCTTTTAAAAGACTGGTATTTAGCTGCATCCGATTAGACTGGAAGCCGGTCCCAAATTAGTTGGGAAAAAGGCTAGGTAGACATTGATTGATCTCTGAAAAATATTCGAGAAACCAACCAAACCATTTTATAAAGGATGTTGTATTTACTTTCAAATCACACACCTAGATCTAAATAGCGATTAACTCAAAAAAACACTTTTTTCAGGAAAGTTGTTAAACTACAACGCTGTTGCTGTTGTTGTTGTTGATTACTATGTCCATATGCACTGCAGGAGTTTGCTGTATTGATCAATACTTTTTAAGTTGAGTAATGGAACTATTTTTGAATCTATTTTGTTGGTCGCTAGGTAGTGAGTTAGGGAATTCGATGATATGCATACCTCAAAAATTTAGATTTTAGAGTTAGCTCTCTTTAGATCAAGGTGTGCGAAATGACATGTCTGAGGCAATAGAAATCCGGTTTGCTACAAATCAAATACATCAATATTCTATAGTTGTACAATAATCTTAATTTCTGAAACTGCAAGAGCCAAAACACGTAGTTGAAAGTCCTATTAGGCATTCCTACCACATATAAAATGAAAGATTATGCCATAAACTTGTTCCGACTGTTAGGAAAAATCTGGCCGTTTGTTTGCGTAAATCTCCCGGGCATCTTGTATACCAAAACACATTTATGTAATCAGAAACAAAAAAATACGAGCAACAATAAAAATACGTCATTCATATGTTTTGGGTTGCGTTAGTGTTTTGTTTTTGTCGTGATGCTTCCAGTTAAATTGCGTTGTTCTATTTCGGGGCTTACAGTTTGAGGAGTCTCGTTCGTCAATTTCCGGATAATACTATTTTCTAAAGTATGAACAATGGCTTCTACCAATAAACCGACAGTAGTAACTCCAGAGGACGCCCAACTTTTTGATTCGAGGAAGGAAATTTTAAACAGTCGCCAACTTATTAAGCTGTCAAAGTATTTTGCTCAGTGCTTCCGAAACACGAATTTTCTCAACAGGTAGGTACTTGAGAAGCGGAAAGCATTAATTGGAGCAGTTGCTACGTGTAATTAACAGAAGGAGTAGGTATAAGTGCCTAATTAACGTGTCTACAAACAAGTCTTAATGCAGTTCAAGGTATGATCGTCGATTCATCATTTACTAATTAGTCGGCGTTAACAGAACTGTGGGACCTTGGAACAGTATCGATTAAGTACTTGACTAGCTTAAGGCTCAGGAGACTAAGGTCAAGTTATCAAGATTTAATTATTCATATATGTAATGATAACTGTACAATATGGAAGCCAAATTCTGCAGAGTTCTAGGCTTTGATATTAACAAATTTTGAAGTTGGGAAGTTCAATTTTAGTCTTTAACTAAGTGGCTTCTGAGTTCTGACCTAAATATGAGTAGTTACAAAGTTATCTTCAGAAGCAGGGACACGAAATATCCTCAACGCCAACAATAGCATGCATCAGATGGCAAATTGGAAAAGGCTCCTTAAATGTAACAAGTCGTAATCGTAAAAAGTTCTTAGGTATTAATGGTTATGGCTCGTTTATTTAAGGGTGTTTTTATGAGGCTTCGCTACCGTTGATATTGTTTCTGTAGAAACTGCCAAGGACATCAAGAATTCCGAGATTTTAAATTGGAGTTTTTATCCATCGCGTTAATAACAAAGTAACGAAGCAAGAAGAAACGGTCGCACAACAACGGCTGTCCAAATACTGAAAGTTTTTGATACCTTAATGTCAAATACTGGTGAAAATGACAGATCTTCATGATGATTCATCGCTCTTCTAGAAAACTGTAGCATAAAACCGTAGACAGTATATTCTCAATTCTTTAAATAAGTACCTACGCAAAATGAACTTAATATTCTATACTTTTGATACCTTAATGTCAAATACTGGTGAAAATTACAGATCTTCATGATGATTCATCGCTCTTCTAGAAAACTGTAGCATAAAGCCGTAGACAGTATATTCTCAATTCTTTAAATAAGTACCTACGCAAAATGAACTTAATATTCTATACTTTTGATACCTTAATGTCAAATACTGGTGAAAATGACAGATCTTCATGATGATTCATCGCTCTTCTAGAAAACTGTAGCATAAAGCCGTAGACAGTATATTCTCAATTCTTTAAATAAGTACCTACGCAAAATGAACTTAATATTCTATACTTTTGATACCTTAATGTCAAATACTGGTGAAAATGACAGATCTTCATGATGATTCATCGCTCTTCTAGAAAACTGTAGCATAAAACCGTAGACAGTATATTCTCAATTCTTTAAATAAGTACCTACGCAAAATGAACTTAATATTCTATACATACAGACACAGTTCATCAAACTGAAAATTACTTTTCATTTAACTTTGTACTGTGTGCAAAAATATCTTTCGAATATTTAATAACTTCATCTCTCGTTTCTTTTTAACTTCGTAAAGTTTTAGTAGCAGGTTTCCATCGCAGTTTCTACTTTCTTACTTAAAATCTAAGAAAAATATGAGACAGCAAGATTAAAGAGGTTTTAATCTTAAACATTTATGAGTATAGAAATACAGATAATTTAATTCGCCAACTAAGGTCAAGTTTAATCAATGTAATGGTGTTCTGGGGGAAATTTATTAAAACCCTTGATTGGGTCCCTGATACAGATGTCTGTCTTAAGACATAGGGGCTGTTCCAGGGTAGGGTTGGGGTATTAGGAAATTTTATGTTGGCAGTTTGGTTTTTGTTCAATTTAAGTTAACACAGTAAACGGTCGTGGTGCTGCGAAAAATCTTATGAATTGGGGATTAGGTTCTTACTTGAAATGATTTTTTGTTTGAAATCTTCTACTTATATCAACTCGATTGGTAGAATAAATAAAAATTTATTCAAGTAAGTGTAAAGTAAAATTATGACTTACATTAATAACAATCGAGGAAAGTTAAATTCTAACTGTAATGTAGACCTGCCTGGTCTAGGTTTATAAAAACCTGTGTTTCAGGGCATCAATTTACATTAATTTTCAATTCAATTCAATTTATTTATCAAGTATCATGACTCACTTGTTAGTAAAAAACACTTATCCTATGTTAGTAAATTATTGATATTCATTTTACAGAAGAAGACTTTTAAAGAAGAGAAGATTTCAAATTAATGATTACAGATTTTGCTTACGTCTAAATTAATTTATCGTGTTTCTCTTCTACTTTCTAGCAGTGTTGTCATGCCAATCGTCTTTAATTAACCAATCTAATAATGTTGCCAGTCGTTCAACCTCTCAGTTACATGAATGGATACGTGCGCGTTCTTCCACCAATATGCACCATTTCGGTAGATACGGAACCCAAAAATAAAAGTAGTCTTAAAACGACAAAAGCTCATGAGGTTTCTGTTTCACTAAACCCAGCTAAGTCCCAGAACACTGTCAATAAATCATTACTCTCCAGACTTCTCATCAACGACACTATGTACAGTCAACAAAAGAGATAAGTATACAGGATCGTCGGATATAGTTGAAGTATAGTAAGAAACCGATGGGTGTTGTCGACTGAAATTTAATTTGATAAATGAGCTGTTACATACATCGGTTTCTTACTAAACTTCAATTAGGTATATCCACGATCCTGCATACTCATCTGTTTTGTTGACTGTACCTGAATGACGACAGTTTAAATCTCTTCCAAGTCTAACTTATCACTTAGTACATGAAACTATCAGACTAAAGTTCCGATGGATGGTTCCCATGTTTCACACCTATCCATGTAATCGATTTGCCGTCTATCTGAACGGTAAACTTATTAGGAAGTTAGATACCCATCGCAGTTGGTTGCATCCTTGGTATTGGAGGGTAGTTCTACGATAGAATTAGAGCGGTTTATCGGAGTAAGCTTTGTTTAATAATTTAGCTGTTCCATTATGTAGTGACAAATCGTTTTATGTATCAATTGGAGTTTTTGGCGGTGCACACTTTTAGTCATATACCGAAAAAATCTTATAATATAACCTCATTATGTAGGTGAGAGAGAGTGGTGGCCCAGTGGCAACCCGACTTACGAGTTGTAGATCGTGGGTTTGGACCCAGACAGGCACTTTACTTTGTGTAATTTATTTCATCACCACTGCTCCCACAACGGTGAAGGAAAACATCGTGAGAAACCGGCTAGAACTAAAATTCAAAGACGTGACATCTGCCAACCCGCACTGGGCCCGGCCCTATTTCTCAGAAGGTATCGAGAGGAGGCCTGTGTCCCAGCAGTGGGAATAATACCTAGAGACTGATTAAGCAATTATAAAAACTGAAAAACTCTGAAGTCATTGTACTCATCAGTAAGAAGAACTTTTACTATGGGACCAAACCTGAAATCGCGAAATAAAAACAGCTGCTCGATACATTTATGTTCGCATGACTTGACAAAATGTAGGGAACAGCAGATATTTTTTTCGTGAGTTTGTGTTGTTCCCATTGTTAAAGTTGTTCATAAGGTAATTGCTACTAAGGGGAACAACAACAAACACACAACAACGTTCTGGGATGAAAAGCATGATTGTAGGTATGTCCCTATTGACGGTTCAGTAGACCTATCCGCTAGACAGGGTTTCTTAATTGGTATACTTACTCGATAGTTTACGAACTGTATGTTTACGAGACCGCTAACAAAAATATTACTCGAAGTTTTAGGTTTAGTAAAGCCGACTTAATATATAATTTACGATGTAGACTTGTAAACTCGTGTCGGACATGATCTGTACCTACCTACTTCATCCAATGCTTGGTTTTCTTCATCATAATTATTTTATACTTTTAATTTTTTCGTGTTGATGTATCGGTGGAGGGAGAAGAAAGGTCATAAGGGATTTCAGAGTTTTCCCAACTCAAACCACACGGTTTGTGTTCATCTTTTACAGTCCGATTCAAACTTTATGGGCGGTTCTGAAGTGCGCTACACTCTGAGGAGTACCTCACCCCTCACACGCTGACAAGTGAATTTGTTACTGCGCAGCAACTCGCCCCATGTTCTGAGCCGTCATACACTTGGAATCGGGCGGTATGGGATTCGCTCACTAGGTTTCGGGTCCCCTGGTCTCTTCATGGCATATAGAGAGAGAGAGAACCACGGATATCTATGGAGAGAACGAAAGGAAAAATATGTATTGTTGTTGTTTTAATACACACCTTTATACTCGCCTTTATCGGAACAGGGAAATTAATTTAATGGGAACAGCGTATAGTGCTGTCTGTACGGGATTATTACGGATAGGCGTAATGCTAATTGCGTATGATAACTAATTTTTTTAATGTTTTAAGTAAACCTTAAAAGAAATCTCGCCTATGTATTTTTATAAATAAATACAAACAAATTACACCGTTCACGTCTTACAATTATTAACATTCTATACCCTCAAATTTCCAATGTTCTTACCGACTTAAAACTCGTAAGGCAATTTAAAAACCCTTACGTGAAACGTAAAATTTTTTCAACAACTTTTCTTTTATTACCGTTAAGGGATTTACACAATTACCAGTTTAATTCTTCGTAAATCTTGTATCGACCATTGCTTGGACCCAATTAATCCTGAATTTACCTCAGAAAATTTAAGTTAAACAAGTTTGTTGACATGAATCCAGCTTAACAGATTTACATTGTTATTAAGAACGATTTTCAGCTTAGTCAGGTACCGTGATAATTGAAATTCGAATTGAGATGTTTGGTGGTAAAATTCTATTAATCTCTTAAATTATTTGCAAACTATTATAGCTTTGTATATATAATGTAAGAACCATGTATCCGTTTATTATGATTTTTTTATGTTGACTTGAAAGAGCATGGCAGTTGAGAACGTGTCATGCTCACAAGGGTCTCACCGATGGTAGCGCGTGTGTTGCATCATTCAGTTCCCTACAAAACGGTTGAGCTGGATGGTGCTGATCCATGCGTCATGTTCGTGACGGGCGCCGTCGGTTGAGACTGGTCATCTCTTAACTGCCAAGGCTTATTTTTAATCATATATTTTCAATTGTTTCTTCATTTGTGTCTTTTTTTAAAATTGCTCTCACTTATAGAAGCAACAAGTATAATGTACCCAGGATTTTGTAATATCTTGATTTAAAAGAGTGTCCATGGAGTTTCTTGCCCGTTCTTCTCCATAGAGATCTACGTTTTGGAATGGGCAACTAGCTTCAACTTTCTGACTAACTGACAGAATATTTAATTTTAACAATTCAAAAGTGCCTGTACAAGGTTTAATTGAAATAAATGCTTTGAGTTTGAGTTTGATCTACCATGGGACCTCTCCCTCGAGACACGCGTAGGCATAGAATGATAGAACGTCGAAAATGTCGAGCGGTGCGTTACTGTGTTTTCAGTTTGACAAACCCATGCTTTTCTACGGTAAAAGGTAATAACACCAAAAACATTTTCATGTACTTAGAGCAAAGCTTCTAACACTACACTCCCTCACTTTACAAGCCCTAACTTCACAAATTCTACACCTTAGTCAAAATATGAGGCTGAGGAAACAAAATCAGAAAAATATATGATATTCTCATATATTTTTCTGAATTTGTTTACGTCGATCATATACTTTTATTGCTTCTAAAACTTGTGTTTTTTTGGCGTTTAGGTCCTGTAATCCCCTTAGGTTTATCACACAAGTTCTGTTAACCAACTCTAAAACATGACGAAAAGTTTCCCAAGGCGTATGGGGGCCAAGCTATTCCTTCACATAATATACGAGTATCATTGTCCTAGAGATAAAATATTTGCGGAGCGCAGTAACCTCTGCTTGGCAAAGTGCCAACATACTAGTAAATACCGCGGTTTCTCCCGCTTTTTCCATTTATTTGGCAGGTGTTTAATCCGCTTTAGTACTGTGAATTTAACAGAAGCGGATCCGATGAGATTTAATTTAAAAAGCTGTAATGGAATGAAAAGGAAATTACGGGTCTATGTGGTTTTGGTGAAAAGGAGTGGAATATACGACTGCGAACACTATTGTGAACAATGGAAGTGCTGACTGTGTTGTCTATTCACCAGAGTGAGCTGTTCTCGGACTATTCATTCAGACAATTCTCAATCATTATAATCAGCCTACGTTCCCACTGCTGGGACACAGGACTCCTCTCTGTGAAAGGAAGGGGGCCTTTTAACTCACTACGCGGGCCCAGTGCGGGTTGGTAGATGTCACATGTCTTTGAATATTTAGTTCGAGGACATGCCGGTTTCCTCACGATGTTTCCTTCACCGGTAGAGCAGTGGTGACTATACAAAAACCCAATACAACCTAGGTCACTAAAGGTAATGAAATGAAATAATTATAACCCCATAATATCTTATCTATATACAATGTTACCGGCCAAACCCGATTTTAGGATGAACTAGTTTCGCCTAGTACGTAGTAACCAAACCAGTTCTCCCTACACGGGTTGCATGGTAGCGGTCGGTCGATAGGCGACTTAGGATGCAAGAGCGAGCGAAGGGCATCCCGAGGTTAGGTTACTTTAAACCAACAGAAATAGGATCTCCGCGAAACCAGGCTCATTCGACATAGGATGCAAAAGCGAGCGAATGAGAATAAGGACCTAGGCGAAACTAGTTCATCCTAAAATCGGGTATGGCCTTAAAATTCAAAGTCCTGACTGACTGATATATCAACGCACAGCCTAAAACGCTGGTCCTAGAGTCATGAAATTTGGAGGATGTGTTCTTTGTGAAGAGTAGGTATCCATTAAGAAATGGTTTTTCGAGATTCCACCCCTAAGAGGGTGAACGGGGGAGGGTGAAATTTCACGCGAAGTCGCGGGCTGAAGCTAGTCTTATATATCGTTGAACAGTACGTCTGAATATAAAGCTGTACCTACTCACTGACAGACATTCGGTTTCATTAAGTTAATTCGCCAATAAATAACGGTCGTGTCGACGTTACGGTTTTAAGAGCGTGAGCCAAAAATCGAGTATATTCCCGAGGTCCTTGAACCTGTAAATCCTGATACTTTCTGTATTAGCATAATTAACCCATCAGAGGTTAAGCAGAGGTTTTAGTATTAATTTAAACATAGTCATATTTTTAAGTTCACGTAGGAAACCAGGATCATATTCCTAATTTATTACCTTACCTTCTAAGTAATTTCAAGACATAGGAAGTGGAACCTGGATGAATTTGGCGCACGAATGGGGGCCTGGAGAATGGCGCAAGTTGGATAGGCATAGGGCAGGACATGAAGCAGTGGGTGAACTCGGACTGTGGGTAGACTACCATTTTTAAATTTTTAGATAATCCTGACAAAAAGCAGGACCTTTAACATTTCAATCTTTCTTTTTCAGTATTAATTTAACTTTTTTTATTTATAACAAAAATCCTGACAAATTAACACATGACAATGACAAAAAGAAATTACGATTATTTGCGGTAACCATGACACAGAAAAAGAACACAAACACAAAAAATAACAATTTTGGAGAAAATATGAGTCGCAAAACGGCCATCGCTCAGCATAAGGCTGGTTTTCCACCAGAGATGAGCGAGGATGCGTAGCGAGGAATGTGTGTAAAACTAACCAATACCAACGCTAACTTAGTTCAAGCTATAAAAATCAAATCAAATCAAATCAAATCGTTTATTTGTGATAAAAATGAAGCAATGTCATTGGCTGGTTTCACACACATCCCTCGCTACGGATCCTCGCTCATCTCTGGTGGAAACGCAGCCTAATGCTACGACCCTATGCGTGACAGAGCGCCAGCGCAGGAATACCAGTGGTGGACACGTGGACGGGTGGCCAAAAAGACGAATACGGACCGTTGGTAACCTCATCTGTGGGTGATGACAATAATGAATTACAAGCGGACAACAAGACGGCCTCCCACAAGCTGGATCGACGACCTTGTGAAGGCCGCAGGAACCTGTTGGATGCGAGAAGCACAGAACCGGTAAAGTGGAGGTGCTTGGGGGAAGTTTATGTCCAGCAGTGGACGTCTTTTGGCGGAAATGATGATGATGAAGCGGACAAAATAATATTTGACATAGAACCTAAACAGAAATCGTCAAGCAAGACAGTGATGAGTGAAAGTAATGATGAAGATGGTGATACACAAAAAAAAATAATTCAACCGAATTGAGAACCTCCTCCTTTTTTTTAATTCGGTTAAAAAGTAAGCAGGTAGGTACAGCCAAATGTATCAAGTAGGTATACAGGATAACAGGGACATCGACGTGCAAACTGTAACCATGAATTCAGCACACAATTCTAGACCCCTATAGAAATTTTTCGTTTTTCTCGGTTTATCATAAAAAAAAATCAGCTGTTCCATAAATTTTGACCGCGTGAGTTTTTTATATGAAACAGCTGATTTTTTTTTATGATAACCGACGAAAAATTTCAACGCAGATTCAAAATCATATACTGAGTCCATGGTACAGACAAGTTACCCGAAACTGTAAAATTTTCCCAATCAACCTTGAACCTAATGCTATAGCGATAAAGTTGAAAATGTATACAAGAAATTTGACAGATTGTAGTAGCTTGATGTGCTGGCGTCTGTACCAAGGTTGCGCGTTGATATGCCTTTATTTTAGGCTAAGCTTAGTCACATCACTCAATGCGCCTTAACTAAAGCTTCTGGGAGTTTTCACGATCGTTCTAAAGTCTTTAAGTACTCCGTTTTAAACAGCTGCTACCTACGCTCGACGCTCGTGATAATCCCTTAGGCGCCTGTATCGACATCCATGAGATTATTATACAAGCTTACCTTAAAAAGGAATTTCTGTTGTTTAAGTCAGCTTAGTCTAATTTAAGCACTACCTACGACTACCTTGATTATCTCTATTGTAACATTTGTAACTAATTTGGTATTAGCAAAGATTTAAATCGTTAGATGTGCCTGTATATTGCTTAGGTCGCGCGAAAAAGTGTTCACACTGAGAAGAGTGACCTTACACAAAACTTATACAAATGTCAACGAAACCACCTTTTGACGCGGTCGGGCGAATCTAACTATGTATTTAAATCTTTATTGGTACCTTATATGTCATCATCATCATTTTAGCCGAAAGACATCCACTGCTGGGCATAGGTCTCCCCAAGCACCTCCACTTCGACCGGTTCTGTGCTCCCCCCCCCGGCTTATCCAGCGGGTTCCTGCGGGCTTCACAAGGTCGTCGGTCTTTTGGGAGCCCTTCCAACGCTACGTCTTCCGGTACGCGGTCACTACTCCAGAACCTTTTGGCCCCATCGGCTATCTGTTCTGCGAGCAATGTGCCTTGCCCACTGCCACTTAAGTTTGGTAATTCTTCGGGCTATGTCGGTTACCTTGGTTCTCCTGCGGATCTCTTCATTTCTGAATCGATCACGTAGGGAAACTTCAAGCATAACCTTCTCCATTGCCCTTTGGGTGACTTTTACCTTTTATGTTTCAGTGATTAAAACGGTGGTTTATATAGCCCATAGGACGAACTTGGATCTAATATTATTGTTCTTTCCTGTATCTAAACACATCATTATAGACATTCATGCAGACCTACGAGATCAGTGAAGTTAGCCATATTATTTGCATCAAAGCTGTCAACAACAAATGAAAACTAGTTCAAACTCAGACACTTGTGTAGTGCCGGAAACAAATACATAACTTACCAAAATTTGACGGTAGGTGACCGTCCTATTAACTAAAACTAAATAGTGTATTATTCCCTGCGAAATCATCGAAAGGGAAAAGTGGAAGTAAATGGAAGAGGCCTTTGCCAATGGGCACACAGACGAAGACAGCCGGTGTCAATAATAGAATTATTTTTTTGTCTTTACTTTTTAGCTATACCTACTTATTTACAACTTATTAATAATTTTATTGTACTAGCATAACTTTCAAATGGTCTGAATAAATGGCTTTTATTATTATTATTATATTGGCAGATGGAACTGGCAATTTGGGTGACACGACTGTCTGTAGCCTTCATAGACTCTCCGTAGCTTAATTCAGTTGATCCAAATTCGCCAATGGAAAAACCAATCGTATATCTCTCGTTAAATTACTGCTTTCTTGGCTATTGTAAGGATAGAGATGGTATCAATTGAGTCTATTGAAGAAACGGTTTATTATTGCAGACTTTAGTGGGGCATGACTGAGACACCAATTAATAGCTTGGAGTTGCCTGGATACTTAGAAGGTTTTATTTAAAGGTGTAAATAAATATTCACAAATATGTTGTATTTCTTAATTATTTCATAATTGCGGATCACATATAAAAATACACACAATCCATATAGAATTAGTAACAACAACTTGAAAACTAAGTTAGCAAAACTTACAAACTAACGTAACAACAACTAATAACTACGGGGCTCAACACATGTCGGCACGTGCCTCTGCACCCCGTGCCTAATAAGAGTCCTGTCCTGTCCACCTTGTCAACCAATGTCTTCGTAAGTCCGTGTAATGTGTCGTCTTATGACATAATAATGTTATCTAGCTGGGGAGCGTCCCACACTACGTTTGCCGATACGCGACCTGCACTCCAGGACTCGTCTGCTCTACCGGCCATCGGTCCTTCGACAAACATGGCCAGCCCACTGTCCAGTTCTTTTCCGAATAATTTCATTTCTGAATATTATCCTTCAAAGAATCTCCGAGCATAAGACGCTCCATAGCGCTCTGAGTGACCTTGAATTTGTGGACCAGCCCGACTGTCAGTGTCCATGTGTCACAGCTGGATGGACAGACGACCAAGGTGGCTGGGATGGACTGGATGCGGAAGGAGGAGGACAGGGTGTTGTGGTGCAGCTCGGAAGACACCTATTATCCAGCAGTGAACTGCGATAGTCTGACTTGATTGATTAGATTAAATAATATACCTAATCGGTTTAAGGAACCACTATACTTATCAAAATAAACCCAAACCAACCTCCAAAATCACTAAAAAATCAAGGAGAAAATCCCACCGCACCCCGCTGACCACGAAATTACAAGTTACTGGTCTGTTGCGATGCTATCACCAATACTGATTTACTGAATGAACGCTGTCTCGCTCGAACCGTCTCCATGTGGGTCCGACAATGGTTCCCAATTAATTGCTAACGATCGACCAAATTCATTACTTGGACACTATGGTCGTTTTCTTATCTTAATAGGATGAATGTTTCTGATGTTATTCGGTAGTTGTTCGTGATTTGTGCGGACTTTTTTTAGATGAGTAAATCAGAAGTAAGATTAAATCTCGCTAAAAGGACTAGTCATCATTTTTGTACAAGCTTCGGAAAATCAGTGACGCACAAATATTTGTTGATTTTAGTAATAGAACTAAGTTTATAACCTATTTATGTATTTGTGTACCTATTTTATTTACAATTAATTAGGCAATCATAAAAAAAATTGTGCCTTTCAAGCAGAGCTCCTGCCACCATATATCTGCTCATCACCCTTGGTTGACTGGCAGAAACTACCTAAGGCATTAAGTCCGCCTTTGTACCTTTTTGAGTGCTAGAAGTTTAAACAAATAAATAAATAACAACTGAACCGAAGCACAAAAAGTTAATCGTTAAGACACATCGCCATTTGAACTGTCGGAGATAAACAATAAAATTGCACTATCAGTTTATTTCCATCCATGATCCGTGAACTAGGATCGTTCGAATTCTAACATCATCCGAATCGCCTCGTAAAATCCGGATATACTCCAATAACATCTAGATTTTACGATCGACTAAATCCTAAACAAGAATACTAGACATGATGAACGTTTCCAGAATATCAAATACCAACGAATTCGTTGTAAAAAACAGTAGCACTCCGAGAGTACCGACAGAAGTGAAAACAAAACACAAACAGAATACTTTGCCATCACTCACTGACATCACACTAATATTGTAAAGGCGTCACACTAATATTAAAAAGGCGAAAGTTAGTGAGTGTGTGTGTGGGTGGGGGTGTGTTTATATGTTTGTTACTTCTTCACGCTCAAACGGCTGGACCAATTTTGATAAAATTTTGTATGGAGGTAAGCTAATACCCTGGATTAACATATAGGCTACTTTTTATCCCGATATTCCCGCGGGATCGACATTTACGCGGTTGAAACCGCTGGGCGCAGCTATTATCAGATATACATTAAAACCGAGTACATCCCGAGGACAGCCGAACACATCCGAAGCTGTTTTGAATCGTCTTATAAACAAAACACGCGCGGTGTCGCTTCCGGTAACAGTTGCAGCGGCACGACTTCAATGGTTTTTTTTCCTATCGCAAAAAATGCCCAAAGCGCCTACAGAAGTTTTCACTTCAAAAAAAGAAGAAAGAAAAGAATAGCATTTGGCACATTACACTATATATGATTACAAATACGCAACTATAGATTACTGGCGCCCTATAACGAAGGCATAGAATATGAAGATATAGAAGCGAAAGTCCCGCTCCAAAGACATTCTAAATGCCTACAGTTTCGAGGCAAGTAATGTATTCAACGGATGGTGGATTACGGTGCAACGTCACATTATGGTGGGTACTGAGAGCTACTCCCTAAGCACGAAGCTCTGTATTTACAGCAAAGTTACGGCAGTTTAAGGGCATAAGATTAGTTCGGGGCCCGAACTAAGAATTAATGACAGCATGATTTGACAGTTGCCCCCACTCCCAGTGTATTTATGACCGTCCAAAAAAGTTAATCAATCGGGTGTAGGTTTAACTTCGAAGTTTTCATCTACTTTCGGACGGGGCTTTATCTTCATTGTCGGAGTTAGAGAGTAGGTCCCTTGGGTACATAATTATGTGAAACGTAACATGAAACACACACGTTGAAACAAGATCACCTAGTTGTATTGTTACATTTCTGATTTCATGTTGCATTGTAATTGGTTTCAACGTGTGTTACATTTCATTTGACGTTTCACTAACCCAACATTACCTGTTCTGCATTCATATATCGGCAATATTGACGAAGCTTTTTTGACCTAGACGAGCGTAGGTTCTAAAGTGATAGAATAGATGCGCACATAGGAAATCACAAAATTTTAGCTTCTACAGGGTTTTTGGTAAAACATTAACAACCTCTTAAGAGGTAATTGTACTCATCCTTATAAACACTTTTACTACGGGACCAAGCCTGAAATCGCGAAAAAAAAAATCTGCTGTTCCCTACATTATGTTCGTATAACTCGTGAAAATGTAGGGAGGAACAGCTGATTTTTTTTCGCGTTTTCAGGTTTGGTCCCATAGTAAAAGTTGTCCACAATGACCTCTAAGAGTTTGTTAATGTTTTACCAATAACACTGTATACAAGTTTCTTAATCTATGCCAGAGAGGTCTGAGATGCCAGACGTTAGACCAATCAACTTTATCAAACATATTCTTTGAAGTGGGCAGCGTCTGTCGATAATTGCATACGTCGTACGCATCTGGTAGACGTAAGTTGACCTTTGGACCTAAGTCTTTGATAAATGCAAGATAAATTCACTGAGGCTTGACTGTGTGATTTGTTGGGCTTGGAATAGAAGTGGGTTATAGTGTTGCTAGTTTTAGAATCACTTGAGTACCACATTAATGGCACGTCAGTCTTTGGCAACATATTGATTAGACGCCATTTTATCGCCCGCCGTTCCTTTAGCTTTTTTTTTTCTATGTTTAAATGCCACTGCGTTTGGTAGAAATTATCATTCAACGGAATAATATCCACTATAGTAATTGCCCCAGTAAACCACAATATAGATCACAATTTTTGTTTATTTTTATGGCGAATGTTCCTGTTACTATTGCCTAGATTCGATTTAGAGCTAAACACATAACTTTCATCCTTATGGACCAAAATTACAAAAAAAAAGAAAAAAACTGTAACTACTTATCATCGCGTCTGTAACTCTGTATTCACCGAAGGGTATCCAGAATTCGGGCTGCTACTGTGAAATACCAGATGGAGAACGACTAACATTTTGCCCGACCCTGGAACCGAACCCAGGATCTCATGAATAGAATAGAATTATTTTATTTTTGCAAATATGGGTAGATGATAGATACATCAATAGTTACATTACAAAGATCAGCCATATTTTTCCATTCGACATGCAAATATTTACATCAAATTATTATTATTGTATATTATCATTTACATCAAATTATTGTCATATATTATTTTCATCAAATTATTATCATATATTATTTCAAATTATTATCTATCATTAGATCAATTATTATTTAATTATTTATTACTAAATTAGAGCTCAGTATAGTAGCGCTTGGGACCACTAGACCAACAAGGCGGTCGTTAAATAAATCACATCAATTATGAAATAACATAACCCATTAATAAATAATATCACGATAATGGTAACATTACATACAAAACAACGGAATAAAGGGAAAACACGAAGAAACCGGACAAAAGATTGAACGAGTCGATTTGTGCAATAAATGGTGAGGGATAAGTAGAGGTGGAAGAGAAACGAAAAATAAATTATTCCACAAGAAATATTTTCAGGATAAACCTTATAACATATTCTATTATGACTTAAGAATGTCACTTTTCACTGTCCCTATGTACATTTTTCTTGACTTGGCAATGCTTCATCTTAAAGCTGGTTCTACTCGGCTATTAAACCAACAAAAATATCCCACAAAACTTTCGATTCTAAATAATTAATTAAACTTCAAAGAGTGGTCCGTGGCTAAATAATAACAGCCGAACTGGTCGACCGATCAGGTTAAGCTTGGTCTGTGGATGGGTGACCATCTTTACATACCGAGACCCCTCCGTGCCTCGCCCGGTAAGCCGTTGGTCCCGGCTGTCATTCGTGGATCTTTGACATTCGTTAGGGGTAGTCAGAAGCCCGAAAGTCTGATAACCAGTTTTACCAAGGGGTATCGTATTACCCAGTAACTGGGTTGTGGAGGTCAGATAGGCAGTCGCTCCATGTAAAATACTGGTATTCAGCTGCTTCCGGTTAGACTGGAAGCCGACCCCAACCTAGTTGGGAAAAGGCTAGGCAGATGATGAATTAAACTTCAAAAAGGGCGAGTCATTAAACTCGGTTCAAAGACGAGCCATAACAAAAGAGGTACTAAGCTTTGTACCAAAAGCCTACTCTATCTGTCGTGTAATAAAAGCCTACACAGATCTGCAAATCATTCTGTAATAAAAGTGTACATCAATAGAATGCCGCGTTAGGTAGCGATTGAGTGTTATAAGCGAAGCGGGTTCGGAAACGCTTTGTGCGATTTTGAATACAACCAAAAAGTTATTGTTAAATTAATATTATAATATATATAATCAGAGTCCTTTCAAAATATATATTTGGGAACCTAGATATTCTGTAATCCAATCGGAATAAATACACATATGTTTGAATTACAAATTATTTTGGTATTACGTTTGTATGAAATAAGCATTTTCGTGCGTAGTTCGCCGGCCCCTTAAAAAAGAGACGCGCACTCGGGCCCCATGATATTGTTAAATTAATATTTTTTTTGTAATTCAACAACATTCAGGTTCAATACATTTGTAGAAAATGTCGTATAAAAATTACTGTTAATGTTCGCCTGCATCATCCCACTGCTGGAAAAAGGCCTCCTCATGAGTTCCAGCTCTTTCGATGCAGTGCTAAAGTATAAAAGTATTCATCATTTCAGCTGAAAGACTGCCTGACTGACAGACTGATGGACATAGGCCTCCCCCAAGCACCTTCATTTCAATCTGTTCTGTGCTTCTCGCATCCGACGCACAGGCCTCTCTCAGTGAGAGAAAGTACCTATTTCGTAATCCACCACGCGGGCTCAATGCGGGTTGGTAGATGTCATATGTCTTCGAACTTTTGGTTCTAGCATATGCCGGTTTCCTCACGGTTTTCCTTCACCGTTTTGAGACATAAATAAATCCATAAAAAATCTCAATCAAAACTAGATTTCGTTCCCCGATTATTGTTGAATGAAGACAAAGATACTTACTTCAAGGAATGTTTTGAATCACGCCTCAATTTGTTTGAAGAAACCAAACTGCCGAAACGCGGCTCAAATCATTCCCAACTTACAATAAAACAATACCTATGAGATCTTCACAAATTATTTGAATAGGTATATTTGCACTGAGTAAATACCCAATTCAGCTTTGAAATAACAGCAAATGGAAATGAAGATTTAATTAAAATAATTTCATTTTCATACAACGTGGTACCTAGACTAATACTAAAATCATTTTGCTCCGGAGTTGAATACTGGGTTAACTGGTATTAGTAATGGGAGAACCTATTATGTTATAAGAAAACTTTATGTTATTTAATTAGTTCTCTAAGCAGGTGTTACTTTGCGTGTAGCGATAAATTAAATTGTGCAAGGATTAGCTGGTTATAAATTTATAATAGAACGTTTATGAGTATTTTCTTTTAATATTGTTATTTTTTGTATTAGAAAATATTTCTATAAGTACAGAATTATTATCTTTTTATACTCTAGCTAGACAATCTGACTCGTACTATTCAACTAGATAATGTTATAACACTTTTTCACAAGAAACTCTCAAGACCGATCACTGTTTAAGATAATTTGATCCTTGTGGTGAGAACCACAAGGACCAAGAGATTTTAAGCAGTGAGCGGCTACAGCGATTACAACGGGTACAGGTACGATAAGGCCAAAAACATTTCGACAACCCGCTCCGCTTAACACTAAATCGGTGTCCCAACACCATAGGCCAGATGCCTCACATGACACAATACCGGTGCGGTACGCGATACGATCACCCACTATCAGCTTACTACAGGCTTGTTGGTAAACAACTCCGACTGTAGCATACCTTTGTTCGTTTAACTTTCCTCGTTAACGAACCTTTAATGGGATCATTAACTAAACTACCTACTCTAAACGAAACCTGAGTAAAAATTGCTTGGATAAAATTTTGTGGAAAATAGTATGCTCTTTAGGGTGTCGTACCCAAAGGGTGCTAAATTGGTCGCCAGAATTAGGTATTTTTCACGTATTTTGGAAAGTAATTAAAGTAGCAGAATTTTTATCCCTTAAGCATTCATAATTTCCAAAAAAACTATTGCATAATCACATCACGCCTGTACAGGCACGAGCTCCAATATATCAACATTTGGCAACTTTAAATTTTTTCACGAAATAACGAATGCAACGTTGAAATACGACACTTTACTTAGACCTATGGGTTCGAAAATACTATGCTCCTACTAATATAAAAATTCATTCAAAAATAAAGGAGAAAATCGCCTTTGAATAAAGCCAAGTGTATACATACTTTTGCTCGTGACTGTACCCACCTCAAGTTATAATTTCCAGTTTTAGCTGACCTCGCATTTTATAGGTTTTTCGTACAATCAGAAGTCAGCTTACACTGGTTATGTATAGCTTGACGTTAGGCATTGTCAAAAAACGATTTGATACATAATTAATGTTCCAATTAAACATTGGCAATCGTCCTATTCTTGATTTAATTGAATTTAAGCTTATCACTTGATCAAATGCTTCGAGGGTAAGTCTTCGAATGTAAGCCTAACATCAAACCCAATGTTCAAGTTTCAAGGGCTAAAGCATCATTAGACATGGATCATAAATTTATAGTTCAATCTATATTATCTTTATCGGATTTTGGCACTCTCCTCTATACTCCAGTTTAAATAAGATTAGACATTTGAATAAACCTTTTTTACTGACCGTTCAAGCGATTTTGAATTCTATTACGTTGGTGGCATCAGTCTCATGACATAATTATGGCAGCTGCAGTAAACAGTTGGTATTGTAACCAATTTTTTGCTTTTAATACTTTCCTTATGCCTACGGTATAGAAGTCAAAATCGGTTGAACGGTTTGTAAAATAGGTTTATTTAAATCTTATTTCAAATGGAGTATAGTCAAAGTATAGTCGTAACGAATATCTGCAATGTTTTGTATCATATCATGTATTTTTGAGAAAAATAGCTGAGCTAAAGGCTAGGGATTTTTTCAAATCCAAACGGTAGTTTCAGAGATCAGCGTGTACAAACAAACAACTCTGCAGCTTTATTATTAGTAAGTATATAGATTTGTTTACCTATTTACTTTAAAAAGTAAACCAATATTTTGATGTTCCTTTCACCAGCTTGCATACAGCTGATACCTACAGCTCGCATGTTCATATATGTACATACAAAACGGATTGCCAAACAGTGGAAATTCTTAGATGACCATTATTTACAATCTTGACGTTAAGGACACAATAAAATTAAAATTCACATAAAGGACGAATCCTTTGTTACTCCGCTTCTAAACTTACGGACTTGCTAGCGAACCCCTTCCTTTTTTGCCCAAAGTAATGGCCATTTTGCTAGACAGTGATATATTGAGCCACTATTACAACTAGTTCACTGCCTCGCAAGCCACGCCCACGCACACACATTATTGCCCTGAAACCTTTTATTTGCATTGACTTGTGTTTGAATTATACCCCATTCACGAAGGTGCTCCTAAGTCAACAGTGTCTTGACTATGTTTTAAACTACACTTCACCTATTCCAATCTACTTTAAAGAAATAAGAACTCTATTTTGTGAACAATAGAAGCTGTTCTGGAGAAGAAAGAAATTGTTGTAAAAGTTCCATTAGAATCTGTTGTATGGGAGCAAATAGACATTTGTCAAAGATTTTAAGTCAGTTTCTGATTGTCCCCAAATACTCCTGATTCGTCACAACTTTCGCAGCTTATATTCCTTGAATAATAATATGCTAGGGTTATAAATGGGGTAATAACACACGCACTAGTTCTAGAACCCAAGCACAAACACAACTCCGCGCATTGTTTAAGCGTAGGCATAGAATATTAGCAAGTTTAATAAATAAATATTTCGTGTTTCTTTCTAATTATCTGTTTAATTAATTCCTTTATATATTTCACACAAAAATTAGGTTTAAAGATTCTCAAAAAAGACACTAAGTCACTTACATGAGAACAATGCTTATGGTAAATTATATAAAGTTCGTCACAGACGTCACGGTAGCAATTATGATACACCCATCCAGTGCATTCAGCTTTTAGGAAGGGTGTTATTTGTGATTAAATATGCAACTAATTGAGTCTTATTAATGACCATAATATTTTATGATATAATTGCCTCTCAAGAATTAGATGAATCACCCACCACTACACACACTACACCACTATCCTTGATCATACGCGTCCATGAGCACTAGCAGTTTCTATTTCAAGTAAGTAGATACCAACTTACTTTCTACATATTAACATAATATCGTTAATTATCTTTGCTAAAATTATCATTACTTATGAAGAAGCAGATAAAGTACCTAATGAATGTGATAAAATATTTTTTGCACACACATGCCACTCTCACGTCCTGTTCCCACACACAGACTCTTGCTTAAAAACCCTCAAACTTACCATCCACCCTTGAGTTAATAAAAAGAATTAATAAGGCGTTATTTATTCTAGTCTTATAATAACATTATTTTCACTTTGTATTTTTTTTTTTTAATACTTAAATGTTCAAAATGGTAAATTCTCCATATTTATACCCAAGATTTAGGCTTGTCTAGTTTGGGTCCAATGTAAAACTCCCGGTAATTTTATTGGCAATAAAGTTTTATTATTTATTTATTGTCTGGTAATATTGCAGAACTTATGCCTTTGCAACAATGGTCCTT